>CM076575.1:786062063-787421663 GCA_034641835.2 Pinus albicaulis | reverse complement strand
TCGAAGGTTTATAAAAAAATTCACCAAGATAACATCTCCACTTTTCAAATTACTTACCAAGGACTGTGAATTCAAGTGGAATCCTGATTGCCAGTTAGCCTTTGAGACCCTGAAAACAAAAATCTCTGAAGCACCTATTTTAAGGGGACCTAACTGGAAGTTACCTTTTCATATTTCAATAGATGCCTCAGATACAGCTTTAGGAGCAGTATTGGGACAAAAAGACCTGATTCCTTATGCCATCTATTATACAAGTAAAAATTTGACTCCTTCAGAGTTAAATTATACTGTAACTGAAAAAGAGTTTTTAGTTGTTGTTCATGCCATAAACAAATTCAGACACTATATAACAGACTATGAAACTTTTGTTCACACAGATCACTCTGCAATTAGATATCTAATGAACAAATCAATTACTAATGGCAGAGTCATAAGATGGTTATTTCTTTTACAAGAATTCAACATTACCATTCTAGATAGGCCTGGAAAACAAAACACAGTAGCTAATTTCCTATCTAGACTCCAAAACATCAAAGACAATACTCCAGTTGAAGATCAATTCCGTGATGAATATCTTTTTGCAATTTCTACTCAAACTCCTTGGTTTGCTGACATTGCTAATTATTTAGTTTCAGGGAAATTTCCTTCAATAATGAATGCAAGAGACAAAATAAAGATCATTTATGACAGTGCAAAATATTCGTGGGTTGCTAATGAGTTATAAAAAACAGGTTTAGATTTTATCATTAGGAGATGTGTTCGGGAAGATGAAATGCCTGAGATCCTCAAGGCATGTCATGATGAACCTTGTTGTTGTGAAGGTAAATCCCCTCTGCAGACAAAGGTGATCCCTACTAGCCCAGACCGGGTCTAGCAACAATCAATCACGCTATAGCGCAGGTTCCTAATTGCAAATAAACCAACTAGCGACGAAGGCTTACCTGGAATCCAACGCAGTCGTTGTAGAAGAGGTGGCGCTCTCGTTCCTTAGCTCTGGCAGATCACGATCCCTACGATCTCCATGATGGGACACCTGCACATGCGAGAAACAAAACAAACACAAGCGTAAAATCCAGTAGATGCAACTATATGTCAGTCAGAAAAGACATAACTCATCATCATAAACAACAACAAGAGTGGAACCATAACCAATAGTCGTTCATTAATAATCAATCAAAGGAAAATTACAAACATAGTTCTGATGCTGAATTCTCCTTCGGAGGGGTCGCTAGCAGAACACGTCTCGAAAAGCCTGTCAAGGATGGGACAAAATTCTCTCTTAAGCTCTTGACAATGGTCTCCTTGCTTGAAATTGGCCTTAAGGGAATTATGGAGGCTCTTGCAGCATAAGGCTCTTGGAAATTTGGGAACTTGAAGACCAGCTTGCCATGGAGATGGGCAAGCTTTTATAGATGGAGGAAGAGGAGTTGGGATCCCTATAATCATGGGATTGGCCCTATCATCAAGGAAGCTTCCATGAGAGGTGGCAAACCACTTCCTCTCTATGGAAATCCGTAGCCAAACCTCCCAAATCAAGATAGATATCAGTTCCTGGATCAGTTAGGACGAAACTTCCACCATTTATTTTTAAAAAACACCTCTCAAATTGGCAATGAAAGCTCTTGTTCAGAGGGATGTCATGAAAGTGGTTTCAAGCCATGTCACTGCTCACAGGTCATGAAATGAGCCCTCCAATGTGCAGGACGGGGATTGCAGGGACGGTGACAAATTACTGTGTAACAGATGCCCCCTAAAGCATGAGGCCCGAGAGAGAAAGAGGGGTGAAATGCTTTACGAGAACGTGTCCAACTGGAAAATCCATCGTCGGAAAACCTGCGTGAAGAAGTACAACTGATGTCTCAAATACATGATATATATGTGGTATGGGTGCAGCCATTCATAACAGAGTATACAATAATCCAGATCCAAGGAATGGATGCAACCATCCAATTAGGATTGAAAAATAGACTCAGGTATGGTCGCAGCCATCCAATCAGTGAGTCATGTAAATAATGATAATAATCCACAAAATCGCAGCCTGGATTATAACAAACAGGAATCCAGGGTCTTGCGCTCCATCTCGACTTGAACAAAGTACAAGTTCAAGCATGCAAATATGTGAGCTGAAGTCAAACATGCAAGAACATCGTCTGATTACCAGCCAGTAATGAAAGCTATTAACAGATGTGAGAGGTACCACCAATAATGACAATGGCCCTCAAGGTACTACAGCTACAATCTACGGTATGTGAATCAATGAGTTGGTGTCGAACACCCATAGAATCACTCGATCGGAGGCCAATAATGAAAACCTCACGTCGAATGCGAAGAACCTGCCATTGAGGCATGCAGGCTCCAAGGCACCAGAAGAGAGTCTTTAGATCAAATTCCTGGATAATGAGCTGAAGTCGACAGGAAGAGACCTTGATCGAAGGTGGGCCATAGTGTTTTCCACATCATCGACACGAGACAGAGGAACATAGTTTTTTTGTGAATCACAATTAGATGAGAATCAGAGGAAGGTTGGTACTTGCAGAGGTCAACTTCTCTTGAACATATGAATGGCACGACAGTGGACTTGGCAGTATTTGACATCAAAAGATCAGAGGTCATAGTGACGAGGCAAAGAGCAGATGAGAGGTCAAAAGGGATTACCCAAACCCACGGAGGCAAGTGGAAAAACGAGATGAGATGTCCCCAACCCGACACGAATGCAGACAAGTGCCATGTTCAAGAGTGACATATTGCCGACACGACAATGATGCTGGTTCCATTTTTCCCCACCATTTCTGGTGAGTTCCTCTTTATTTTTACACAAGCTTGAAGAGGATACCATATGCTTGTCATAAGTCCGTCCTTCGGACGAATCCAACCTAGTACATTTAACAAGCCCTAGGAAGGAGGAACTCGAATATCGTCATCACGACTGAATCCGATGTCATCAAGGTTTAACGAGTCTGACAAAGGAAGAACTCAGCGTCTTTTCATGTTTAGAGAGTTTGAAAAGACAGCGGAAAAGTAAACTCCAATGATCCCTTTTCGTAAATAGTTCCTCAGATCCGAAAAGGTAGAAAACTATGTCTGAGAAAACCTCCTAGTCGCGATAGGCTAGGGTATTCCTTTTTCGTAAATAATCTATCCCAGCCCGAAAAAGGGGTAAACGTATACTGGGTAGATGTCGTTTCGTGTCCACTTTAACGAGATCGAAAACGATAAGGGACTCGACAATATTTTCATGTTTAGAGAGTCAGAAAAGAGCTGAAAGATGACTCCTCCTGGAGGAACGAGTGGTATAAAGGGTAGCAACTGGTTCCGGTGATGGTGGAACTACTCAGAACAAATAAAGGTTAAGAGGCTGGCTAACAAGACCACTCATCCTAGCGGTTCCTCAGGAATGGGTAAAACAATCAAGTGAAGGCATATGATCGGCCAAGATGATAGTCACGATGGAATGAGAAAACCAAGGTTCATCTGGAAAAAACAGGCTGATAAAATGGCAATCACAAGAGGTAAAATGGGAATGGTTTCATTTTTACACAAGCTTGAAACAAAAACAAACTATGCTTGAAACCGGTTTCGTTTTTACACAAGCTTGAAATGGAAACAAACTATGCTTGAAAAAGTAAGCATGCCCCCAGCATGGTGACTCAATTCGAGGTACATGCCCCCCAAGCTTCAATCCACATGAAAGGCAGATGGAGTGAAGGTTCAAATTACGAGATCAAGAGGAAGACTCGATTGGGATTTTACGAGAACTTATCAAAGACTTGAATTGAACGGGAACGTGTTTCATTATTTTAATGAGGTTGACACAATAAAAGAACTATCCTCAGGACACCCTTGTTTCATTTTTTAAGGAGCTTGACACAAGACAATGAAATCTGCTCCGACCTCCTTGTTTCATGGTTTAAAGAGCTTGACACAAGAAAACGAACTCTGCTCTGACAACCTTGTTTCATTTTTTAAGGAGCTTGACACAAGACAACGAACTATGCTCCGCAAGCTTGTTTCATTTTTTAAGGAGCTTGACACAAGGGAAAGAACTATGCTCCAACCACCTTGTTTCATTTTTTAAGGAGCTTGACACAAGAAAATGAACTGTGCTTCGGCCAGCTTGTTTCATTTTTTAAGGAGCTTGACACAAGAAAAGGAACTCTGCTCTGATTGAACTTGTTTCATTTTTTAAGGAGCTTGACACAAGACAAGGAACTCTGCTCCAACTGACCTCATCATAATGAACAAGAAGTCATCGCTTCCAATATTTCCACTCCCGATGGAAGGAAAAAATCCTAGAAGTCAGGACCCAATGCCCCCAGCACTTGATGCATGACGACATCATCACTGAGCACAGGCATAGGGTAGGTAGCCACATAGTTGACCTGTGGTGGGGCAGATACAATAGGTGGATAAAAACCAAGAAGGGATGATGGCAGGCCAGTTGCCACATCAAGACCAAAGAACGAAAGCTGATCAATGGTAATGATCCGTCCTTCATGCGGAAAACAGACCACACGAAAAAGGGAGGAGACAAGTGCTCCCATGGCATAGGTGTAATCGCGCCCCAAGAGCGAATTGAAATCCAAGGGGCCTGGAAAAACCATCACGTCCATATGGACGGTTTTACCTCCCAAAGTAACAGGTAACCTTGGAAGGATCCCTAACGGTTGAATAGTTCTTCTGTTAAACGCCAAAAGATTCTGCGTAACAGGCGCAAGCGGCGGCGAACCGAAAGCTTGCCAGGTAGTCGAGGATAAAATACTAACAGATGTGCCTTCATCTATAATGGTGCTGGGTACGACCAAACCAAAAGCCTGTATTGTGATCTCAAAAGGCACATAAGACGGAAGGCGATATCCTGCAAATCGACTCCAATCAAAGGAAGCGACCAAACTACTTGGAGGGGCTACCATCGAACCGAGATGGTCTTCCCCTGGTGTTACAGAAGAAGAAGGATCATCCTCCACAACCTCCATCTCGAAGGTGGGAGGGGTATCCTCTGGGACCTCCATTACGGGAAGCGAAGGAGCAGCTTCTTGAGGTACAGGGACAGGAGAATATTTCTCTAAGTCCAAGGAATCTGAAGAAACAAGAAGAACCTGAGGGATGTGAGATCCACTCTTGACGGAAAAGACCTGGTGCACCGTAGAAGGGGCCAGCTCAACCGATCCCATGACCAATGGTTGGTCGGAAACAGATTCTTGAATTTGAATTTCTGAGGGAGCGGGATCGACCAAGGATGACTCTTGACCAATCGTAGGATCATCGGGTGGAGGACTCAAAGAAAGCCGATTATAACCAGCTGGAAGGCATGGTGTAGAACCAGTTAAGTTGTCCAAAACTCTCTTGGCTTTATCCATATATAGACAAAGGTGAATGGCATGGTGCCCTTCACACAACTTACAGGGATTAGTAATCTTACCCTGCTTCTTAAGAGTCTTACCAGCACCAGTTGAAGACATGCCCCCAACTTGACTTTCGGAAGCCAAAGGCAACAACGGGCGACCGTTGGATCATGCTTCAAGCACCCTGGGAATTCCAGGGCAGTCTCGAAGAAGATGGTCTCCCGTGCACAACATGCAAGGGAACTTGAATTTCCGCGGAGGGTTGGAAAGTTTATCAATGGAAGGCTTCTTAGGTGCGATAGCCACAAAGCTAGCCTCTCCTTTATCGGACTTCTTCTTCTTTGTCTTCTTCTTCTTCTTCTTAGCCACCTGGTTACTCGAATCCAAACTTTCACCAAGCGAAGTAGAAGACGAGGACGCAGAAACAGGGGAAGAAGGGGAGAGGTCCACCTTAGAATCAACATGATGTTGTTCAGGTGGAGGAACTGATTGAACAGTAGCCGAGACATTTGGGACCACAGAGGTTGAAAACAACCAAACAGGCAACCCAACAGTTAACCTAGGAAGGGACAACGTTGCCATATAAGGAGCACAAACGTTTCCAAAAGGATGAAAAGGACCAAGATTCCCATAGGAGGGGATTCCTTGGTTGGTGAACTCTGGAAAAGTTTCCATTAGAAACAATCTTCAGAACAACACCCTAAGGAAACTAACTTTAACCAGGAATATTTCGTGGGTAGTTAATTTTTAAAACATTGAAACAAAACTCTACCGTTTCATCTTTTAAGAGTCGAGAAACAGGCAAAAGGTGACTCTATCGCTTTCAGATTGGAAATAAGCATGAAAGGACAAGTGCTTGATGATCTTTTCAAATTTAAAGAGTTAGATAAGATCAAAATGACTGCTTAGGAATGCTAGGCAAAGGGTGTACCAAATAACCGT
The DNA here is from genome assembly GCA_034641835.2 of Pinus albicaulis. Taxonomy (NCBI): domain Eukaryota; kingdom Viridiplantae; phylum Streptophyta; class Pinopsida; order Pinales; family Pinaceae; genus Pinus; species Pinus albicaulis. Next base: position 787,415,379 of record CM076575.1, on the reverse strand, counting down.
GAACTGCAATATACACCTTGGTTTCAAAATGAAAGAGAAATCAACCAAGGACTTAACGTACGTGCAGGAAATCTCCCCGAATGCTGTGTCTGGTGTATCACGGGTATAAGGCGGCAGACTCGACTTCCTATGGATAAAGGATAGAAACCTAGTGGGGTCTCCCTTTATATACGAGACGGTACGAGGAGCACAAGTCCGTACTAGCGTTGTCTAAAGCCAAGAGGTGAACGACAACTACTAGGTTTAAAGACGCCGGAACACATCTCTAGCCTAGACCTCTAAATATTTCGTTAATGTTTCAATGCTTCCTTAGGTAAATTGAATAAATTTTATAGTTGATCTTCAATTATTTCTCGATTTCAAGGCCCTACCGTATGTCATCTGACAATATCCTATATGCAGCTATATGAGAAAAGAAAACTTTCCATTCGATGAATGCTATCTAGTTAAGGGAAGAGATTCAAACAATGATGCGACATAAAACAGCACTGCAAACGAAATATTTTCCAAACTAGATGACTTTCACTATCCAAAAGTAATTTCAAACATTCAACGATGCGAATAATTCAATGTAATCTATGCAAAATCCTCTTTTTCCAAAAACTGTGCAATTGTAATCTATGCACAATTTCTCCTTTTCCTTTCAAATAATAAGAATGCACTCAATGCATTTTTCGATGAAATGAGAATCTACTTAATGCACGCTTTTAATAAAAGAGAATGCACTCAAAGAGATTTTTAGTTTTCAATCATTAAACAATGTGATCTAAGTTCAATGATAAATCTCAAAAAATACTTTTCAATGCAATGTGATCTAATGCATTTAAACGAAAAGCAAACTATGAGACGAAAACTAAAAGAACGCAAATCTCCTTAATGAAGGATGAATGCAAAAGATATGTAAACAAACATTAAGAATGCAATCGTTTGTTTCAAACACTTTGTCACGAAATCCCTCAAAAGGCGACAAGACATATGAGGTCAAACACAAAGAGGATTTCCAAAGCAAGAGATCAAAACAAGGAATTCATTCCCTTTTACATCAAACAATCATGGAGAGGAGACTTTTCAAACAATGAGCAATGTAATCTATGCTCATATAGTGAAAAAAACGGAAGGGAAAGACACACTGGTGAAGGATTTAGGGAAAAAATCTCAATTTTCATACACCCTGAAATTGGCTCGACTTGTACATTGACAACTAGCGCCAACTGGCACGACTTGCACACTGAAAACTAGCGCCAATGGCCAATTGGCGCGGGTTGCTAACTGACAACAAGCGCCAACGCCTAAAAATGAAAAAACAAATAATTTCTCCCAACCAAGACCAGACTTCACCACTTCAAGCAGAATCTCCAAGACTCAAATGAACCATGTGATCTAGGCTCAAAGCGAGACAGACACAAATCAAGCTCAGAAAGCTTAAAACAGAGTAAACCCTAGTACCTTACAGGATTGGCGCGACTGTAAGGTTGAAACTAGCGCCAGAATAGAATTGGCGCGGGTAATACACTAGCAACCTGCTCCAATGGGCGCGACTGTCAAGCTGAAAAGCGCGTCAGTCGATTTTACCAGTAAAAAATAAAAAAGAGCAATCCAACAAGCAGACCAGTGATGATCAAGCTATCCAAAAGCCAAATTCAAAGAAAGAGCCAGCCCAAAGAGCTAATCAAGCAAGCAGAATAAAGAATCAACCGAAAATACAAGACAAAGCTCCAAGTATTTAGTTTACAAACTAAACCGGAGATTGACTGAAGCAACTTTGATCTACTTCGCAATTGCAGAGAAAAAGTGTTTCGAAGGCTATCTGGCCAACTTCAGGCTCTGTCTATAGCTCATAAAATGAATGACAACAAGCTAACGATCCCCAGTGGAGTCACCAATTTTTTGTGGAGGTAAATCCCCTCTGCGGACAGAGGCGATACCTACTAGCCCAGATCGGGTCTAGCAACAATAAATCATGCTATAGCGCAGGTTCCTAATTGCAAATAAAGCAACTAGTGACGAATGCTTACCTGGAATCCAACGCAGTCGTTGTAGAAGAGGTGGTGCTCCTGTTCCTCAACTCTGGCAGATCACGATCCCTACGATCTCCGTGATGGGACACCTGCACATGCGAGAAACAAAACAAACACAAGCGTAAAATCCAGTAGATGCAACTATATGTCAGTCAGAAAGGACATAAATCACCATCATAAACAACAACAAGAGTGGAACCATAACCAATAGTCGTTCATTAATAATCAATCAAAGGAAAATTACAACCATAGTTCTGACGCTGAATTCTCCTTCGGAGGGGTCGCCAGCAGAACACGTCTCGAAAAGCCTGTCAAGGATGGGACAAAATTCTCTCTTAAGCTCTTGACAATGGTATCCTTGCTTGAAATTGGCCTTAAGGGAATTATAGAGGCTCTTGCAGCATAAGGCTCTTGGAAATTTGGGAAATTGAAGACCAGCTTGCCATGGAGATGGGCAAGCTTTTATAGATGGAGGAAGAGGAGTTGGGATCCATATAATCATGGGATTGGCCCTATCATCAAGGAAGCTTCCATGAGAGGTGGCAAACCACTTCCTCTCTATGGAAATCCGTAGCCAAACCTCCCAACTCAAGATAGATATCAGTTCCTGGATCAGTTAGGACGAAACTTCCACCATTTATTTTTAAAAAACACCTCTCAAATTGGCTGGCGCGAGAGCGACTCTGGGACAGAGCGTCAACTGGCGCGGCCTCTTTGAAGTATTTTCCCCATTGGCGCGGGTACTGAACTGCCTACTCGCGCCAATGCTAAAAGGGCCATTTTCAGGGTTTTTCACAAGGATATGTCTTCAGGGCAATGAAAGCTCTTGTTTAGAGGGATGTCATGAAAGTGGTTTCAATCCATGTCACTGCTCACAGGTCACGAAATTAGCCCTCCAATGTGCGGGACGGGGATTGCAGGGACGGTGACAAATTACTGTGTAACACTTGTGGCGGACACTTTGCTCATAAAATAACAACTTATAAGATCCTTCATTTAGGATATTATTGGCCATCCCTTTTTAAAGATGCTAAAGAGTATGTCAAAAGGCGTGACAGTTTCCAAAGGGTAGGGAAACCTTCTCCTTCAGGTGAGATGCCATTGCAGCCTTAGGTACATATTGAACCTTTTGAAAAATGGGCTTTAGATTTTGTAGGACCTATTAGTCCTCCATCAAAGCAAAAGAAATATATATTAGTTTGCACTGATTATGTTACCAAATGGGTAGAATCCAAGCCATTACTTTCTGCTACTGAAGCATCTGTAGTTAATTTTCTTTTTGAGGATATTTTTACTCGTTTTGGTGTCCCAAGGGAAATTGTTACAGATCAAGGAGCTCAATTTACATCAAAGCTAGTGGAACAAATGATGGAGAGGTACAAAATCAGACATAGAAAATCTACTCCTTATCACCCACAAGCAAATGGTCAAGTGGAATCTACCAATAAAGTCATTGAAGGGATCCTAACAAAGACTGTCCATTTACATAGAAGAGATTGGGTAGACAGGCTTCCTGAAGCTTTGTGGGCCTATAGAACTACATGGAGAAGCACAACAGGTCATACTCCCTATGAACTTATTTATGGAAAACAAGTTTTGTTTCCCATAGAGTTTCAGATTCAAACTTTTAAAATGGCAGTTCAGCTAGGACTTGATCTAACAGAGGCACAAAAGCACAGATTGGAGCAGATTAATGAATTGGATGAGATCAGACAAGATGCAGTCCAGAAAACAAGTATAGTCCAACAACAAAGGACTAGATGGCATGATAAGTACATCAAGGAAAAGAAGTTCAAAGAAGGTGACTAGGCTCTCTTGTTTGATTCAAAGTTCAAATATTTTCAAGGTAAATTCCAAACACATTGGCTTGGGCCATATGAAATTATGAAATTTTTTGACAATGGAGCAATAAAAATCAGGACAATAGATGAAGATAAGGTCACTTTTCTTGTAAATGGTCATAGATTGAAGCTGTATCATAAGCCACTTTCAAAAGAAGAATTTGTCAAGAGATTCCAGGAAAACAGTGATGTGAAGTTAATGAAGAAGAATTTTTCTTCTTCATCAACTTAGTTGAATTTTCTGAATTCAAAAGCATAAATAATAATAATAATAATAATAATAAAGTATAAACATGAAAACTAATCACTGATTAGAATTTTTATATAGAAAAGATAAAGTGAAAATCAGAATCCTTCTGACACTTTAGCTTTTCAGATTTGTTTTTTTTTTTTCTCTGCAAGCAGTCATTACAAAATCATAAGTTTCACTCCACCATGTCTCATTTCATTCATATTTCATTCACTCCATTCATTCATATTTCATTCATTCCATTCATCCATACTTCATTCACTCCATTCCATGGTCCATTTCATTTCCATCTCAGATTTCTAAAATGTGATCTCTTTCTGCAGATTGAGTGTTACAAGTTATGAATTGCAGACCACTTTTATGTTTCATTCCACTTCACAATTGTGATTCATTTCATTCCACTACATTTCGCCTCACTCCTGATCCATTTCACTATATTTCATGATCCATTTCATACAACACTCCATTCCATGTTTCAAATTTTCTACAGGTACATTCTGTAGCTAGTCAGACATTCTGCAGCCAGTCAGACATTTTGCAGCCAGCTTGATCCGGATTTATGCAGGAACGCAACAGAATAAACACATAACCATAAATACAGAGATGCAGCGGAAATAACACTTCATTTCATTAATATCAAATAACAGAAAGATGCTTACAGACATAATGGAAATAAAATAGCTAGGGTGCTGGTAGCGAATCTCTGAGAAGAGATGTGGAGGCTACAGACCTCTGAACTGCTTTACAATGAGGCGCGAGGGCCTATTTGTGTTGAAGCTGATGGAAGCCCTCAACCTCCCAAAATAACCCTAGGAGATGGACGCCAACTGGGTCCTGTTTGGGTAAATTGGTGTTTCCACTTCCTGGGGACGTAACTTTGGCACCCGATCTCTATTTGACGCACATGATACATCATTAGAAAGCTCTATCAGAGGACTACAACTTTGTGACGATTTTGATGATCAAAATCGCAAATTGTTCCATGTACCCAACGTCGTTTAGGGCCTCAAAGCTGACTCGATTCGAGGACCCGGCCACATACAAAAATGTGGATTACCTTGGCCAGAAAGAGACAATGGTGGGGGCCCAAGTGGAATAGGCGGGTGGCCACCAATATCTGGATCACGGCTAGACATTTTGCGGCAGATTTCTGAAGACAATCCAGTGACAAATCGACCCTGCACACCTATGTCAACAAGAAAAATCAAACGAATTATGAAGACTAAAGAATCAATGATTTCCAAAGGAGGACAAAGCATATCAAAACCACAAAAATTAAAGGAAAGGCAAAGGTAAAGTTGAAAAATTATTATGATGACAGAATATGAAAGTTATAGTATAGTTAGGTCATATATGATTCAATTTTTTTTTTAATTATTCGTGTTGATCATGCCTATTAAACCTATCATAAAAGCTTTGGAAAAAATCCCTTCCACTCTGCCATTTCAAATCATCATTTAAAACTTAACAGTTAAAGTACTGAAGTGACCTATTCGGTCACGTCACAAGCTGAAGTATTCAGTGATGATTTTGAATTGCTCATGAAATCTTTCCGCGGTCTTTTCTTCCATGATGGTTCTCAAATTCATTAACTCGTGTAAATCACCCTCACCACATTTCACTCGTTCTATAATCTCTTCATATCATCCTTCTACAGCTAATTCCTACTGCATAAACAGAGAACAACACCTTTGGGGCAAAAACAACTCTTTAACAGCCATTTCCACAGTGGATAGAACGGCAGTAAATTGAAGGTTGAAAAGAGAAGCTATGGGTCTCATAGTAAGATCCGAACCAGTTGGAACCAAGTACTTGAAGGGTTATCCACAAATTAGAGAAATGCTACAGCAGGCTGGGTCGTTACAATTCTTGGAAAAATTTAATGGTTTTCATAAGGACGTAACTAAAACATTTGCACAGTCCTTCAATGGAACAGAGGTCGAAATAGGAGATATTAAATTCACTATTTCAGAGGCTTTAATTGCAGAAGAAACGGAGTTACCCATGCAAGGAGAACGGTGGTTCAAAAATAGGGAATTTTATAATGAGGCATGGAGGCAAATGCTTAAAACAACAGGTATGGATGTTTCCATTTTTAAGAAGGGTATTCCTAGTTCAGCACTAAAGAATAAATGGCAGAATATGTTGCTCATTTTGCAAGAATTTATAACTTGTGAGGGAAGGTTTGGTACCCTCTATGTTTATCATATTCGGTTAATGATGCATTTCTTATATGAAGAAATTAATTTACCATTTTTCCTACTTCATAGTCTGAAGAGAATGGCCTGTAATGTACAAAAGAGGCTTCAATTCCTAGAAACCACTTTGTACCATCACAGCCTAGTTAAAATCCTAATTGAACATCATTTGAGAAAAGTGGGAGACAATTGGGATGAGTTTCTAGTAAGGAATCACTTTGAAGAACCCAAGGAACTCCCATCTAAGGGCAAGCCTACAAGAAGAAGTAGGAGAAGGAAAATTTCCGAAGCTGTTGAAACTAAAACTGGTAAGTCTATACAAGAGGACAGTGAAGAGATAATTTCTAAGAAATTGAATCAAATTAGGAAACAACTTAAAAAGGAGAAGATGATAAGAAGGTATGCCAAGGAGAGAGGTGAAGGACCATCTCAACCCAGACGAAGCCACAGACTTAGAGGTATATTGAAGAAAACAGGGATTAGACAAATGGGAATCATAAACATTGAGGATGAAGAGACACCAATTTCTAGATCACTTGAGCACCAATATGAATAGAATCTTGATGAAGAAACTCCAGAGATAGACCCAACTCAACAACAAATTTCTAATTATATTGAGACAATAGAGAAGAGAGCCTCAGAAAGTAGAGACAGAACTCCTAGCCCACCAAAATCTGCAATTTGTGTACTAAGAAGAGAAAAATATAAGTTAGAAGTACTCAATAGGCATATCAAGAATGAGAATGTCATTTTAAGGGAGCAGGTTAATCTGAAAAGTGATATGAATACAAATCTCTCTCTGCAAATGGAAAAGTTGTACAAGGCTAGTGAGAAATTGAAGAAGAAAAACAAAAAGTTGAGCAGGGCACTTATAAATTTGAGATTCAAGTTGGTCATTAAGAAGCCTAGGAGACCATTAACTATCAGGCAAAGCAAAATAAGGAGCCTAGATGTCCTAGCAGAAGTTTCAGAATATATGAATTGATTGCATGAGGACATGCAAAAACTTTGTAGTGGGGGTATGTTGAGCCCCAAAGGTGTCCTTCCCCTTCACCAAATTTCACTTCATTTCCTTTGTCCCTTATCAATTGTAGGCTTAAATGATCAATAGGATTAGTTAAAGTTGCTTTAAGAATGTATATAATGACTAACTTGGTACACTTTCATGGTTTTGTTGTTGTAGTAATTTTTGACTAGACTTAGCTACCTAATGTAGTCATTCTGTAGCTAGTTGACGATTCCGCAGCTATCTTCACGTTCTCACAGGTTCCAGAAGTCACCTCAAAGAAAAACACATATGGGTGAATTCCAAACTTCATCCACATCATTCCTTGCTTTGTATGAAGTCTGAGCAGAATTCTACAGGTGGTTATGCACGTGGGAAACCAAAACTAGGAGATAGACTTCTAATAGGACAAGGACTGTACAGATGTTTTTAATCATAGTACGACACCACCACCAGAGTTCTAATTTGATTTTAGTTGGGAAATACATTTATTCGTATTTTATCTCAAGGTAAGTTATGTAATTTTCTTATAAGAATGACTCAGAAGACCGAGAAACAACTAGCTAGATTTATGTTTTGTTGCTAGATCTCAGAAGACCGTAATACTCTGTTTTTGAAATATTTTTCCTTTAATAAAATAAGCACCGCTTTATTGCAAAATCTAAGGCAATATTGAGGATATTTGTACGCTAATCTGGTGGTAGAGGGCCCCTATTTCCCAAGAAGCTTTGTGCACATTGCTTAGATAAGTAACTTTAGCCTTGTTTCATTCCTAGTTTAAGCAATTTTCTGAACTTTGTGTTTTATATTCACTTGCATTGGATGCTACAGTATAGTCTTGTTCTTATGAATTATTCCAAAATATCACTAATATTGAATGAGATATAACTGTAGTATTTTAAGATTTATTTGCATTTCTATGAACTTTTTTTTTTTTTGTGTGCTCAATTACATCAATTGTTACAGCTAGTCTTGTTCTTACGAACTCTTCCAAAATATTACTAATACTGGATGAGACATAGCTGTGGTGTTTTAGAGCTTAGTTGCATTTTGTTGAAATTTATGTTTTTATGCTCATTTACATCAATTTTTACAGCTAGAATTGTTCTTTCGAATTATTCCAAAACATCACTAATACTGAACGAGGCAGGGCTGTAATATCTTAGAGATTAGTTGCATTATAAGTGTAGTTGTAATACTCCGGAGATTAATGATGCACTAGTTCAGTTTATGGTCACTGTATTTCAAGTTAGATTAATGGCACTCTAGCTCAGATTCTGTTCACTGTATTTCAAGTTAGGATAATGGAATTCTAGTAGAGTTGTGGTCACTGTATTTCAAGTTTGAATGATTGCATTTTAGTTCAACTTTATCCATTGTATTGTTAGTTTTATTAGTCAGTTGTATGCTAGTTTTGTTCCATTATATTTCAAGGCCTTCATTATTTACAAACTACTCTTGTTATTGATCTCTTCCAATACGTCATCACATGAACACGAATTAGTGATATCAGTTCAAGGCCTTGACTGTTCTGCAATCTCTTATAATTGTACAAATAGCCTTTTTCCGAAAACTATTCCAAAAGGCTTCTACCTTCTGAATGAGGCTTAGTAGTGACAATTTAAGTTGCAGAATGGATTAATTTCAGTGTCATAGGTTGATTTAGAGTAGAGTTCCTCACTGTGTTGCAGACTATCTTTTCCAAATATGTTCCAACAAATTTCTAGCCATGGATAAGATTTCCTCTGTGATCTTGTAGGTGGTTGTTTACTTAGAAGAACCTCATGGCACTAACTAAAGTCTTCAAGAGGAGAAGGAGAAGATGGAGAAAAGGCTACAAAAGGTATTGGGAATGTTGACAAACCACATTTGACACCACCATTCTCCTCAACACCATACTCACCACCATTTTCACCATCATCTTCTTCCACAACAAGCCCTTCACAAGCACCTCCACAATCTCCAAAAGGTCATGGTAAAACTCCATTTTTAAATCTTGACATTAAGTTTGATTTTCCTATGTATGATGGAGAGGTAGATGCTGAAATATTATACAATTGGGTACATCAGTTTGACGTGTATTGCAGGATACAAAGAATCAAGGATGATGACACCAAGATTCAGCTTGCTTCATTAAGATTAGAAAGTGCATCTCTTATTTGGTGGGAAGCCAAAACTCAAGAGGACATGAAGAAACATGATAAGGTCTTAACCTCTTGGATTGATTTGTTTTCTACCTTAAGGAGACAATTTTATCCATTATCATACATGAAAAAGGCTATAATGGATTGGTAAAACTTTAGATAAGGTAAAGGACAAAGTATGCAAATCTATACTAAAGAGTTTAGGAGAAGAGCACTAATTTTGTGTAGAAATTATACAACATGCATGTATATCTTGGATTCACCCGATCTAACAATGTACTAAAGTTAAATACTGAATCAATTCTACAAATATTTTTTAGAATTAAAAACACAATTGCTAATCACATGAAGTAAAAGAAGAATCAAATCAAACCACAACATAGATAATTTCCCAGGGAAATCTTGCTGCTCAAAACCCCAATATCTTCTATTGTATATTCAACATGGATCATGAAACAATTACATTAAAAAATATTCTCACAAGATCCCTCTAGTACTCAGCTAATTGTCTCACACTATCATACAAAAACTGACCAATACTTAGCCAATTTACTGCCTCCAGACAGCCTGCCTTGCTTGCGTAATCCTTGATGAATGAAATCCCTAAAAGATAGGAATTGTGGCCTTCCTTGACTGCACAAGTATCATGGACACTCCAATGGGTGTTTGGTGGCATGTGTGCAACCCAATAATCCTACAACTGATAGTCAACTTCCCTTTCACCTAGATCTCAACTAGGTCTCCACTGGATCTAATATGCATGCAACTAATAATAGTAAATCCTCAATTGCATTTGAGATCACTGATTGTGAATTAATTAATATATAATTCACTTGATCTCTCACTAGTGTATCTTTAGTTACAACTAGCACAACTGAGTTTAACTCACTTAACTGAGTTAAAATGATTAGAACCTGCATTAACTAATGCACCACTACACTTCGAACTCTGTTACAACTAGAATTACTTTGCATGCCTCACTAACTACTTCTAACTCAAAATCCACTAGTTAACTGAGTTTATCACTCTTACTTAGCAATTACAAGTTATCATTGAGAATAGATTACAGTTTATTTTCCATCTTAATTAAGGGATAACGAAAATAGACATGCACCTAAAAATAGCACTGTGGGCCCCACCCTAGTGTAGGTGCTTAATCACTAGGTGTGGGTGCTGAATTTTTCTTGTTAAATGTCAAAATTCCATCTCAACAAGAAAGGGATTATCCTTCACCCTGATTCTGTCTCTATGGTATTCGAATTTTCTCTTGGTGAGTGCCTTCGTCAGAATATCTGCATTCTGATCTTCCATGGGAATGTATTGAAGCAACATTATATTTCTCTACACACAATCTCTGAGATGATGGTACCAGATATCTATATGCTTGGAACTATCATGAAACACAAGATTAATCAAGAGTTTAATGCAACTCTGATTATCACAATGAATGATTGTCGGATCCATCTGAGAACCAAAAAAACCAACCAATATCTTTCTCATCCAGATAACCTCACATGCAACTTGACTTGCTGCCATGTATTCTGCTTCCGCTGAACTGAGTGACACAGATAATTGTTTCTTGCTGTACCAGGAAACTGTTTCGATCCTATGCTAAAGATCCCTCCTGATGTGCTCTTTATTTCTGATGGACTACTCGCCCAATTTGCATTCATGAAGCCTTGAAGCTTCACTCCCTTTTTCAGTCTGTACCATAGACCATTCTCTGATGTGCCCCTCAGGTATCTCAAGACATGCTTCCCCACCTTCCAAAAGAGCTTGGTAGTCTTAACCATAGCTTGAATCAGTTGTTTAACTATATAGCAAATGTCTAGTCTGATGTTAACTAGATACATCAGTGAACCAACTAACTTCCTATAGATAGTAGCATCCACTACCTCTCCAGAAGTAGCATCCTCTTTCCTCCAATATCCTAGAAGAGGAGTATCCATGGCTTTGAAACTCTCCATGTGAAGCTTACCTAGTGTCTCCTTTGCATACTTTCCTTGAGACACAAAAATTTCACCATCCTGCTGCCATATTTCCAATCCAAGGAAATAATGAAGGAGTCCCATGTCCTTCATTTCAAACTCCCTTGCATGATTGTATCAGTTGCTCATCAATAATCAAAATTAGATCATAAAAATAAAGAAAAACAGTCAATATCTTACCCTCAACCACAATCTAGTACAGGTTTTCATCTGCTTCACTTTTGGTGAAGCTCAGTCCGGTGAAATAGCTATCTATCCGAGTGTACCAAGCACGAGGTGCTTGCTTCAGCCCATACAATGTTTTTTTGAGTCGACACACATGCGACTCACTGTTGAATATTTCGAAACCTTCAAGATGCTCTATGTACACCTCTTCCTCAATGATCCCATTAAGAAATGCAGTTTTCACATCCATCTGATGAATGCGCCAGCCCATCTGTGCCGAGAGTGAAAGGATGGATCTTATGGAAGAGTACCTTGCAACAGGTGTAAATTATCATCATAATCTATCCCCTCAATTTTTGAGAATCCCTGGGCCACAAATATGGCCTTGTATTTCTCCACACTCCCATCAGGAGCTTGCTTTACCTTGTAGATCCATCTCGATCCAACCACTGATTTGTCGACCGGTCTTGGGACTATCTCCCATGCACTGTTCTTGACAATGGAGTCTTACTCCTCCACCATTGCATCAACCTATGTTGGTTGCTGCACTACTTCCTGAAAGGAAGATGGTTCAGTCACAATACATTTTTTCATAAGATCCATGCATCCAGTAAATCGGTCAGGAGACTGTCTTTGTCTGCACTGTGAAGTAGGTGCTCCTACATTCTCTGCAACATCAAGTCTCAATATATCAGATTTTGTGGTGCGCCTTCTACCATTTTTGATGGATGGTTCTGCATGAGTGTTTTCCTCCACTCCATGAACCTCCTCATGTGGATGATCTACATCTTGAGGCTCATCCTTGGGAACCAACAGTTCCTCCTCTGCACTGCAATTACAACTCCCTCTCAAGAGACAACCGCATGAATTTCTCCTCATCAAATTTTATATCCCGTCACACAACAATCATTTTTCTATTTGGGAAACACACACGATAATTATGGGGTTTTTTAGTGTACCCCACAAAAATTGCGATCTCAGTTGTCGGTTCCAGCTTCTTCCCGGCATCCTTGGTCACATGCACATAAACATATGAGCCAAAAATCTTAAAGTGTGAAACATCAGGTTTCTTACCAGTGAAATCCTCTTCAGGTGTACTCATGCCAAGTATCCTATGAGGACAACGGTTTTGCAAAAATACCGCAGTGTTGCATGCTTCCACCCACAAATGCATCGGTAGGCCTTGATCATGCAACATTGCTCTTACTACACCCACAATAGTTTAGTTTTTTCTTTCCATGACCCCATTTTTCGGTGGGTTATGAGGCACTATCAGTTCTCTTCAAATTCCTTCTTTGCTGCATAAATTCTTAAATTCTTTAGAGACGTATTCTCCACCATTATCGCTCCTAAGAGCCTTCACTTACTTCCTTGAATATTTCTCCACCAGTGCCTTAAACTCCAAGAACTTAGAGAATTTTTTATCTTTCTTTTGCATGAAGAAGATCCATCACATACGAGAAAATTCATCAAAAAATATTACATAGTAATTATGTTTTGTTGTCGAAGCAATAGAGAATGGTCCACACACATTTGTGTGAACTCTCTCAAGGATGCCCGAAGCTCAGTTCTCCTTCTCATGAAAGGCGGCCTTTACAAATTTTCCCATAGTACATCCCTTGCATGTGTCTAACTGTGAAAGTGTACCCATGGGAAGACCAGTAGAAATATGTTGCATGACTTTCAAGGCTCCATGGTGAAGATGGCCCAATCTTCTGTGCCATAATTCACCCTCATCCTAGCTCACCACTTGATCTGCCTTGCCCATAATTGATGCGCATCCATCTACCTCCAGCTTGTAGATATTCTTAACTTGAATCCCTATCCTCTTGGCTTGTCCTGTTGTTTTATGTCGTAGGAAAGCTTTTCCTTCACTAAAAACAACATCATAGCCTCTATCCTCCAACATTGCGATTGAGACTAAATTTTTCTTCGAACATGGTAAATGCATTACATATTTTAATTGAAAGGGTTTACCTGACTGCCTTTGGAGGGTAATGGTACCAATCACGGTAGTACTGCATCAACCGTCATCACCCATTTCAATATGCATCTGGAGATCCTTCTCCTCCAAGTCACTGAAAATTTCCTTGTCTCTCGTCATGTGAAAGGAAGTGCCACTATCCAAATACCACACACATCCAAATGCATTTGACACCATGCATACGATCAATGAGAAGTCAAGCTCAAATTGCGAGGCAAGAGCCTCACCAGTTGTATTTCCTCCAACCTTCTTGTTCTTCTTCTTTTGTGGACAGTTAGTAGTAAAATGCTCATGCTAGTGAAAGTGAAAACACTTCACCTTGGACATGTTCTGCTTCTTGCCATTATTGGACTTGGATTTGGAATGGAATTTCTTCTCCTTCCCCTTCTTTGCCTTGGCAGCTAAAGCACAATCCTCTTCATCTTCATTCTTAGATGAAGATCCATCTTTGGTGTTCCGTTTAAATTCCTCCTGCACCAAATCCGACCATAGTCATTCCCAATCTGGCCATTTTTCCCTTCCATTGACAGAGTCTTGATAACTGTACCAACTCTTGGGAAGTCTTAGGAGAGCCAAACTCACCAAATCATCATCATTGACTGTTATACCAACGCTCCCTAGTTCATCCCGACGTTGGACAAACTTTGTTAGATATTTTGGTATGGAGTCGCCCTTCTCGATCTTGATCTTGCTAAGTTTATCCTTGAGCGCAAATTTCCTATGGTCGCTACTGCTTTGGAATAGATCCGTCAAAGCATTCCAAATTGCATATGGTGTGGCTTTCCCATGGAGGCTTGAGAAAATGTGGTCTCATACTCCCTCCAATAGGGTCCTCCTCGCCTTTACCACTTTCTTTTGACATGCATCAAGATTTGCAGCATCTGTCACAGCGGGTTTAGGAACATCATTGTCAATGAATTCCTTCAAGCCATTGTCTTCGAGTACTACCTCCATCATGTCCTTCCAAGCAATATAGTTTGAGTTTCCCTCAAGTGCATACTCCAACCTCAAGCCATTGAAAGCCATTTCGATCTTGAATCAATTGTAGCACCAAGAATATCTTTCTGCAAATTCAAATTCTATCCAGCCACAAAATAAACTCCTGCTTCACTTTTGAAATTTCCTGTGCTCTGATACCATGTAGAAATTATACAACATGCATGTATATATTGTATTTACCTGATCTAACATGTACTAAAGTTCAATACTGAATCGCTTCTACAAATATTTTGTGGAATTAAAAACACAATCGCTAATCACATGAAGTAAAGAAGAATCAAATCAAACCACAACACAGTTAATTTCCTGTGAAAAGCTTGCTACTAAAAACCCCACTATCTTCTATTTTATATTCAACATGGATCATAAAAAAATTACATACAAAATTATTCTCACAAGAGCCCTCCAGTACTCAGCTAATTGTCTCACAATGTCATACAAAAACTGACCAATACTTAGCCAATTTACTGCCTCCAGACATCCTCCCTTGCTTGCACAATCCTTGATGAATGAAATCCCTAAAATATAGGAATTATGGCCTTCTTTGATTGCGCAAGTATCATGGCCACTCCAATGGGTGTTTGGTTGCATGTGTGCAACACAATAATCCTACAACTGATAGTTAACTTCCCTTTCACCTAGATCTCAATTGGGTCTCCATTGGATCTGACATGCATGCAACTAGTAATAGTAAATCCTCAGTTGCATGTGAGATCATTGATTGTGAATTAATTAATATTTAATTCACTTGATCTCTCACTAGTGTATCTTTAGCTACAACTAGCACAACTGAGTTTAAATCAATTAACTGAGTTAAACTGATTACCACCCAAATTAACTAATGCACCATTGCACTTCAAAATTTGTTACAACTAGAATTACTCTGCATGCCTCACCAACTACCTCTAACTAGCTAACTGAGTTTATCACTCTCAGTTAACAATTACAAGTTATCATTGAGAATATATTACAATTTATTGTTCATCTTAATTAAGGGATAACTAAAATAGACATGCACCTAAAAATAGCATTGTGGGCCCCACCCTAGTGTAGGTGCTTAATGCCCTAGGCGTGGGTGCTGAAGTTTTCTTATTAAATCTCAGCATTTTGGGTGTAGATTTGAAATCTTGAGAAACTTTGTTAAAGTAAATTGGAGGTTTGCATATTTACCTAAGACATACTATTCTCATGTTTAATCCTTCAAATTTAGATGAAGTATGTGTACAGGCCACACATCTAGAGGCAAGAGGGAAACATGTTTAAGAGGAGACAAGTGAGGATACATTTGAGTCTGAAGAGAAAGGAAAGGGTAAAGGTAAGAAGAATGCTTACATAAATATGGAGAAAGAAAAACTCACATGCAAACATTGATGAAGATCATAGCTGGAAACTTCATCCAACGATGAGGTCCAACAAGCTTAAAAATGAGGAGAAGGAAAAGACAGTTGAAACAATAACACGTGATTTAGGTTCTGATTCCGGAGATGAAACAAAGATCACCGCAATGGGTTTGAAAGGTAAGGATATTGCAAGTACTAGTTCTTCAAGTTGTCAAAATAATACTCAAGATGATGAAACAAGAATTGAGCTTTTCCATGTTAGATTCATTTCAAAGCATACCAATATTGACACCCGATTTGATAGTGGTTCAAAATAATATCTTATTTCAAAAGACTTTTTCAAGAAGTTGAATTTAGAAATAATTCCTCATACAAGACCTTATCCTTTAGGTTGGATATGTAAGAATGAAAATTTGCAGGTGAAGAGGAAGTGCATACTTAGATTTGCAATCACTGCAAACTTTCTTGACAAAGTTGAACTTGATGTTGCTCCGCTTGATATTTATGGTATTGTTTTGGGTAGTCCATATCTTTATGATATGAGAGCAATCTTTCATCGCCATGAGAATAAGTATCACTTGTTGAAGAATGGGATTGAGTACATTGTTAGAGCGCATAGTAAGAAAACGAGTTTGTCTCTTATGCATGCCCGAAAAATGAAGATAATTGTGAATGCTAGTAAAAAAATTTCTTTGTTAATGTTCAAGCATCAAGAAGTTGTGAAAGAGGCCTTTCAAGGTGATGCATAAAATGAAAATTATGATTTCATTGAGTTTGATAATGGTTTTCATAAGATGTTTCAGGAGTCTAACATGTTGCCTCCAAAAAGAGGTCAACAAGATAAGAAAAAATTACAGCAGCATGCATCATTGTTGAGCAGTAATGTGAACAAGATTCCAGTGCAAGAGAGTGCAAAGGTCAAAGAGAAAGTGCCAAATAAATTTGACAAAGAGGGAATTGGGTTCAAAATTTCTTCATGTGGGTTTCACAAAGTATTGTCTTTGAAATGGGATGTTGCATGGCGATGGAAATCACATTTGGTTAAGAGTCAATCCAAGTACAAGGCATGACAAACTAAACATTATCATGTCGACAATGTTCGAGGTGAGAAGAATTTCAAGTTGTTTACGTTTCATTTTATTGAAGACTAAGGAGGGAACATGTTTGTTTCTTCAAGGACATTTTTCTATTATGCAAATTATGGAAATTGCAACAAGATGGTATCTACAACAGCAAGATAGGGTCTCGAGAATCAAGGGAAAATATCATTTTTCATGAAAAGATCAAAATTTTGAATTCAAGCAAATTCCAATGGATTGATATTGGAAGGGTGAGGGGATTGTACCCTCATCCAAATGATTAGTAATAAAATAGATTTTGGGGTCCAAAAGATTCCAGTGGGGAGGAGTGATCAAGTGCTAAAATATTTCTCAAAAATGAAATTGGTCAGAATTGTGTGGAACCTGAATGACTGCGTAGATCTCGTCATTCTGAATTTGGTGCATCTCATTTTTCGAAAATACGACACCGTATGCTACCGGAAAAGATTTCTGTTCATTTTCCCAAACAAGTTTTTTTTTCAAAAAAATGACAGCTGACTCAGCAAATTTTGGGCCAATGCCAGACTGTCAAGTGGCCTCTTCTAATTGGTTGAAAGTCAATTTTTTTTGGTCCTACCACAACCTGAAAAGAGGTAGGACTTGAACGTTGTTGTGTGAGTGAATTTATATTGGTTGGAAGATGGAAAACCACATGTTGCCACGTGGCCCAACTGACAGCCTCCACGTGGCAGCATGGGGCCACCAATTTTTTTTTTAAGGTCTGAATTACCTCCATAGGAATCGAACGTTGAACCTCTCTTAAAACAGTGCAACGCCCTAACTGGTCGAGGAGCCACCAGCCTCAGATGCCTGGTATTTGGGGTAAGGGGCTGAACCTTTTGGATCCCCCCATATATGTAACCATACGACTCCTTAGCAGAACCGTGGGCGCTTTTTAATGACCCCACCGAAATTTTTAATTAATTAATTTTTTTTTTTTAATTCAACCACATTTTATATAATTAAAAATTTGGCCTTTAGGCCTTAACGTGCATTTTAACTAACCCACAATTTCCTCCAAAATCCCACAAATTTGCCACTTAGTTAGCTGATTATGGGGCGGATTTGTAGGACGGTTCTGGATTTTGGTGAATTTGTAGAGCGACTAGCAGCACTGCAAGGGAAACTCATAACTTCTTCATCTTTTGACCAATTTGGGAGTAGAAAGAGGCTAGACAGGAATTTTTGATAGTTTTTAAGTTAATGGAATAGGTTTTGAAGCCATTAGAGCACTGTAAACTAATGTAATCACCATTTGTAAGCATAATGATATAGCGCCAAGCCATTGGAACCTGGACCAAGGAGACATAGCCTAGGAGGGGTGAACTCCTTCATCACTTGCTGTCTTGTTGTTATTTTTATGGTGTATTTGTCTACTATTTTCTGTTATTTTAGAGTTTAAACTCATGCTTTATGTGTATAATAATTTAACATAAAGGATCATAAAACTCAATTTTAACACTTGCAATTTATACATCCTCAAGCACATTTACAGTAAGATCTCATACAGATCAAAGCATCTCGTCACATAGAATTTGTATCTCCTAGTCAATGATGGGTTGGTGATGGCTTCTAAACACTTTCCAAAGAATCCTTTCAACCCAAATTTGTTCACTTTTTTGAAATATATGAGCATTGTGCAGTGCCTGACATACACCACTTTTGAGCGAATGAAATGGGGTGGCAAAGCCAACCATTGTGCCCCAAATTTGATTTCCCTCGCCATAGCTACTCCAACCTATGCTAATAGCCATTGAATTTAAAACAAAGAGGAAGAGCACACCATCTATGTCCCCAAGGGGAAAATTTCCTACCCATGAATTTAGAATCTACGACTCATCAACCATATTTTAAACACCCCTCCTCTTACTAGCCTGAATGACATCATATATTCATCGCTTGAAAATTTCCATATTTTCATTCCATTCCAACCACTAGAGACTTCTCCATGGCTAGATGCCATTCCCGGGCTTCATTACAAATTCCATACCAATACTCCTAGAATATCATATATTTCCCTATCTACTCTTTATGCAGTTCAAGGTTCTTCATGATGCAAGCCACCATAGATAAGTGGAAATGAAATTTTGCCTTTGGCATGTTAGGGTAACAAGATGATGAACTTAGTAGAAAGAGTCGCCTTCACTAAGTGGGCCCGTAGGCTATTTTTTGCGCAAGTCTATTTTTAGACATGTCGATCATATTCTATGAGTTGCAGGATGCTATTTGTGGATGGTTGGTCAAGTTGGAAAAATAGATGGACTTCTATTTTTAGACATATTGGGCGGAATCTATTTTTAGATTACTAGTCTAAAAATAGATATGTCGAATATTATTAGCTCTTAATAATATTTGGACTATAAACATTATCTTATTCTCTTGCAGCACTTCAGTTAAGTGCACAGATGTGGCACAGGAGCTGACAGAAGGAATTACGCTATTCCTGAGGGTTAAGTGGAGCTATTGCATGGAGACTTCAGTTAGAACTCATGTGACAGAGTTTGGTGGAGTTGTAGAAGTAGTTGGTGGAGTTGTGTTGAGTTTAACTCAGTTAGACATAGTTGAGCTAGTTGTATCTAGTCTAACTGATTGATACACTAGTGAGAGTGGTGTGAATTAATTAATAATTAATTCACTAAATATTAACTCATTAATCAATTGAAGAATACATCAGTTAACTACAGTGCATGGACAGTTTCAGTGGAGACCAGTGGAGAGGTAGGTGAAAGAGCAGGTTGACTATCAGTTGTGACTATAGTGTTGCATGATTTGCAACACCCAGTGATTGGAGATGCCAATGAGGATTGCGTGAGCAAGGCTGGACCAATTCGAGTTCATTTAGAGCCAATATTCAACAGGTATTGCGCAGTAGAGGCAGGCTAGCAGGTGGCGAAGATCGGTGCATGGATTTGCTAGATCGGGCCTGATTAGTGTGTAGCGATTGTATTATACTGAGAGCTTGATATGATCAGCTTTGTATGAGGATTGTTACATGATCTCTATGACATATATTATATACAGATAGTTGGGGTTTTTAGCTTCAGTATTTCCCGTTAAAACACTGTGTTCATATGTATGAATTTTTATGGTTTCAATGTGTGCATGCAATTGATTTAATTTCCGCAAGTAATGATCAATAGTAGAAGAGATTATGTATTGTGCATGAAGTCAAATAGTGTCTAATCAGGATAATCTTGGATGTATAATGCATTAGTTATATAATTTCTACATGGTATTAGAGGGATATTGATCATTGGAGCAATTGCAAATCATTGAAGCGACTGAGTTTTATGCTGGTGGAATTCGAATTTGCAGTAGTGTTTTCTTGGTGTCGAAGTTGAGATGTCTTTCAACGGATTGTGATTGGAGTATGACCTTGAGGGAAGCTCGAATTATATTGCATGGAAGGACAGGATGGAGGCAGTGCTGGAGGATAATGGGTTGAAGGAGTTCATAGATGCAGAAATTCCAAAACTTTAGCTACAGCGATGCGCACTTGACGCATGGCAAAGAAATGACAAAATGTCGAAGGATTCTATTGGAAGGTGTGAAGGATCACATAATGTCCAGCCTTCATGGTAAAGCTTCTCCATTCTTGATGTGGCTTTTGTGAGACTTGTTCCAAAGCAAGAGCGACTAGAGGAATTTGAGCGCTCGAGGATAAACTTCCGGAAAAATAAAAAATGAAAACAGTATACCCAAGTACCTCGAAGTTTGTCAGTCTTGAGGGGATGAAATTTGGGAAGTGTGGGGGTTCTTGTAGATGAACGAGGAATTGGTGACTTGGCTCTCCTTGGGCTTTCGAAGAGTTGGCATTCCTTTGAGGACTGCATCGATAGTGGAGCGCGGGGATGGGAGCGAGTTTGGTCGGATCTTGTGTAGGAAAGAGATAAGATGGAGTACCGGGGATGGATCTTCATCGAAGAATGAATATGAATAAAATTGCGCTTTTCTGCCAAAGCAAGGAAAGGGAAGAGAAAGAAAAATACTTCTCAATCTGGTGCGAAAGGCAAGAAGCAGGACATGTCCAAGGTGAAGTGCTTTCACTGTCACCAACATGGACATTACGCCACTAATTGTCCACAGAAGAAGAAAAGTAAGTAGGCTGTTGGATCTACAGCTGGAGAGGCCTTAACCTTGCAGTTTGAGCTGGATTTTTCACTAATCGCATGCTTGGTCTCAAGTGTGATGGGTTCAGTGTGGTTTCTTGACAGTGGTGCGTCTTTTCACATGACAGGAGATCAATATTTGTTTACTGATCTGGATGAGAAAGATCTTGGAGTGCACATCGAGATGGGCGATGATGGTAGATACAGTGTGACCAGTATCGGTACCATTTCCTTTAAGAGGGAGTCTGGTAAACCTTCATCTTGAAGGATTTCATGCATGTTCCAGGATTGAAGAAGAATCTTATCTCTGTGGATATGTTGGAAGACAAGGGATATGATGTTGTCTTTAGCGAGGGAAAGGCTTTCCTGCGCAGTAAGGAAACTGGTGAAACCCGGAGGATAGGGGTTCGAGTTAAGAACCTTTATCAATTACAGGTAGATGGCTGTGCAGAAATGGCAGGAAAGGCAAAAGGAGTGGTGAGCTGGGATGAGGGTGAGCTATGGCACAGGAGATTGGGCCATCTTCACCATGGTGCTTTGAAAATTTTGCAGTATATTTCTACCAGGCTACCTAAAGGTACACTTGCACAGTCAGATCAGTGTAAGGGATGTAATTTGGGAAAATTTTTGAAAGCCACCTTTCACGAGAAGGATAGTTGCACCTCAACGATCCTTGAGAGAATTCACACAGACGTGTGTGGACCTTTCTCAGTAGCTTCAAAAGCAAAGCAAATGTATTATGTGATATTTGTTGATGATTTTTCTCGTAAGTGCTGGATCTTCTTCATGCAGAAGAAGAGCGAGACATACTCAAAGTTCTGTGAGTTTAAGGCACCGGTGGAGAAACAATCGTGAATCGTGTGAAGGCTCTTAGGAGCGATAATGGTGGTGAATTCATCTTCTGCGACCCAAGGGGTTTTGCAAAGATCGTAAGGAATTCGAAGAGAACTCATAGCACCTCATAACCCACATCAGAATGGGGTCATGGAGAGAAAGAACATAACGATAGTGGGTGCTGCACGGGCGATGATGCATGTTCATGGCCTTCCCATACACTTGTGGACTGAAGCATGCAACACTGCGGTTTATGTGAAAAAACGTTGTCCTCATAGAGTACTCAGCATGAGTACACTCGAAGAGGTGTTTTCTGGTAAGAAGCCTGATATTTCTCATTTGAAGAGTTTTGGCTCACCTGTTTACATTCATGTGACAAAGGATGCCAGGAAGAAGCTAGAGCCGACCATAGAGGTTGGGATATTTGTGGGGTACACTGATACGCCCCACAACTATCGTGTGTATTTTCCAGACAGTTGCAAGACTGTTGTGCGACGGGATATCAAATTTCATGAGGAGAAAGCCATGAAGTGTTCGCTTGAGAGGGAGCCACACTTGCATGCAGATGTGGAGCTATTATTTCCTAAGGATGAGCCTCAAGATGTGGATCAGCCACAAGAGGAGGTTCATGGAGTGGAAGAGACCACTCAGCAAATAGCTAACCATCGTGAGGGCTTTAAGCTCCCTACAGTGGTTTAGCTGACCGAATCTTACGTGCAGAAGATCATAGAGCACCTATGACTACATCATAGCGCATGTGACCCAAATACCGACCGACACTGATACATGGCTTTGATGAGAAAGTGTATCGTGATTGAAGCCATCCTCTTGAGGAAGTCGTGGAGGATTGGTATGATTGTGCATGGGTAGATGCCATGCTGGAAGAGTATGATTCGATTGTCAGAAACAGTGCATGGGAGATTGTCCCGAGGCCGGAAGGGAAATCAGTGGTGGGTTCGAGATGGATCTACAAAGTGAAGCAGGCAGCTAACGAGAGTGTGGAGAAGTACAAGGAAATATTTGTTGCTCGAGGCTTTTCACAGATTGAGGGGATCGATTATGAGGAGACCTTTGCACCTGTCGCAAGGTATTATTCCATACGGACGATCCTAGCTCTCTCAGCGCAGATGGGGTGGCACATTCATCAGATGGATGTGAAGACTGCGTTCCTCAACGGAGTCATTGAGGAGGAGGTGTACATAGAGCAGCCCGAAGGTTTTGAGATCTTCAACAACGAGTCGCATGTGTGCAGGCTCAAGAGAGCGTTGTATGGGTTGAAACAAGCACCTCGTGCTTGGTACACACGGATAGACAGTTATTTCACCGGACTTGGATTCTCCAAGAGTGAGGCGGATCCTAACCTATACCAGATTGTGGTGGAGGGTAAGTTGCTGATCATTTTACTTTATGTAGATGATTTTATTTTGACGGGTGATGAACTATTGATACACTCATGCAAGGCTGATCTTGCAAAGGAGTTTGAGATGAAGGACTTGGGCCTCCTTCATTATTTCCTGGGATTGGAAATTTGGCAGCGCAGTGGTGGACTGTTTGTTTCTCAGGGTAAGTATGCCCGGGAGATACTGGAGAAGTTAAACATGCATGGCTGCAAGCCTGTTGATACTCCTCTTCCTAGTGGTTGGAGGAAGGAGGATGCTACTTCAGCGGAGGTAGTGGATGCCACTGTTTATCGACAGTTGGTGGGGTCGCTTATGTATCTGGTCAATACACGACCCGACATATGCTATGCTGTTAACCAGCTTTCAAAAGCTATGGTTAAGCCTACCAAGCTCTACTGGAAGGCAGGCAAGCATGTATTGAGATATCTCAGAGGCACATCGGGATATGGATTATGGTACAGACAGTCGGATGAGGTGAGGCTATGTGGCTTCACGGATGCAGATTGGGCAGGGAGCCCAATGGATAGAAAGAGCACATCTGGAGGGATTTTCAGTATCGGGTCGACAACAGTTTCTTGGTACAGCAGGAAGCAGAGATCCGTGGCACTCAGTTCAGCAGAGGCCAAGTATATGGCAGCGAGTTTGGTTGCATGCGAGGCTATATGGATGAGGAAGATCCTGGTCGGGTTGTTCGGTTCACACTTAGATCCTACTGTGATATATTGTGATAATCAGAGTTGCATCAAACTCTCGGTTAATCCAGTATTTCATGATAGATCTAAACACATTGACATCCGATATCATCATATCAGAGATTGTGTGCAGTGGAAGATCATGTTACTTTCATATAT
The DNA here is from genome assembly GCA_034641835.2 of Pinus albicaulis. NCBI lineage: Eukaryota > Viridiplantae > Streptophyta > Pinopsida > Pinales > Pinaceae > Pinus > Pinus albicaulis. Next base: position 787,391,152 of record CM076575.1, on the reverse strand, counting down.
TCCCATGGAGGATCAGGATGCTGATATCTTGACGAAGGCGCTCACCAGGAGCAAATTCGAATACCACAGAGGCAGGATAGGGGTGGCAGATAATCCTTATCTTGTTGAGAGGGATTGTTGAGATTGCAACAAGATGATGAGCTTAGTGGAAAGAAGTCGCCTTCACTAAGTGGGCCCGCAGGCTATTTTTGGCGCAAAGTCTATTTTTAGACATGTCGATCATATTCTATGAGTTGCAGGATGCTATTTGTGGATGGTTGGTCAAGTTGGAAAATAGATGGACTTCTATTTTTAGACATATTGGGCGGAATCTATTTTTAGATTGCCAGTCTAAAAATAGATATGTCGAATATTATTAGCTCTTAAGAATATTTGGACTATAAACATTATCTTATTCTCTTGGAGCACTTCAGTTAAGTGCACAGATGTGGCAGAGGAGCTGACAGAAGGAATTACACTATTCTTGAGGGTTAAGTGGAGCTATTGCATGGAGACTTTAGTTAGAACTCATGTGACAGATTTTGGTGGAGTTATTGAGGTAGTTGGTGGAGTTGTGTTCAGTTTAACTCAGTTAGACACAGTTGAGCTAGTTGTATCTAGTCTAACTGATTGATACACTAGTGAGAGTGGTGTGAATTAATTATTAATTAATTCACTAATTATTAACCAATTCACTAATTATTAACTCATTAATCAACTGAAGAATACATCAGTTAACTACAGTGCATGGACAGTTTCAGTGGAGACCAGTGAAGAGGTAGGTGAAAGAGCAAGTTGACTATCAGTTGTGACTATAGTGTTGCATGAGTTTGCACCACACATTGATGGAGATGTCAATGAGGATTGCGTGAGCAAGGCTGGACCAATTCAAGTTCATTCAGAGCCAATATTTAGCAGGGATTGCGCAGTAGAGGCAGGCTAGCTGGTGGCGAAGATCGGTGCATGGATTTTCTAGATCGGGCCTGATTGGTGTGTAGTGATTGTATTGTACTGAGAGCTTGATATGATCAGCTTTGTATGAGGATTGTTACATGACCTCTATGACATATATTATATACGGATAGTTGAGGTTTTTAGCTTCAGGCTTTCCCGTTAAAACACTGTGTTCATATGTGTGAATTTTTATGGTTTCAATGTGTGCATGCAATTGATTTAATTTCCGCAAGTAATGATCTATAGTAGAAGAGATTTTGTATTGTGCATGAAGTCAAATAGTGTGTGATCAGGAGATTATTGGATGTATAATGCATTATTTATATAATTTCTACATGGCACCCAAATGAAAAAGCATCGTCTGATCCTAAATTTCATCACCCAAGTGAGATGGAAGTGCAGGAGATGTGCGCCCTCCATTGCAATCCTCAACATTGGGCGATTGAACCATCGTATTTGCCTTATGTTGCAATAAATACAACTATACCTGCTTTCTCGTGGCTAGTCTAGCCACCATCCACATGCATGCAAATGCCTTGCTTCACGCACCTCTAATTGACCAAATACTTATGCTTGCCATCATGTGTTTCTCTAGCTTCTTTGGCATATGTTTTTTCCTCCACTTCTAATTGCGTTGATAAATTAGAGGATTGGATGGTAATCCATCAACTCAATAATAAGTGGGGTGCTAGGGTCTAATATAGAACCTGTATTGGCCAAAACATATGTTTCGTTATTGTTGTGACAAAGAACATGGACAACAACATGTGCTAAAACCTCTTAGAGTGGATCCTTTTAAAAATATTTCTTTTCCTTAGATCAACCAGAGAGGAACCCAAATGAAGATGATCAGTATGATTTGAGAGTCCCTTAGTACTATTAGTTTGCGAAGTTTGATTGCAAAGATTTGAAGTAGCATTTAAAAGAGGGCATAACCTTAAATTTCATACTTTATAAAATTTTATAATCTTAATTTTATGACTTTAAAATAATATTTTATAAATTATTTTAAAGTTAAAATAACCATTTTAATAATTTATGCAAATTTAAATCCAAAACGTGAAAATATGAAATCATGAATTTTAATATTGATTTGGATAATTAAATAACAAATATGAATTTCAAGATTGGAAATTCAAAATGCATTTAATTGTAAATTTTAAAGGGTTTTACCCTCTCTATATTTCTCTTTGTCTAAACAAGTATTGAAATTAAACCAATATAGATCCATCTCAACCATAGATCTAGAAAAAATCGAGAGGTATCAAATCTCTTAAGGTGCAAACTTCTTTTAAAGTACAAAAATTGAAAACAAGTTTGTACCTCGAGAGATTTGATCCATCTGGACGCTTGCTAGATCCTTAGTTTATATATATATATATATATATATATATATATATATATATAATTTTTTAATTTGCATTTTTTAATACATAAATGGATTCAATGCCTTAATCATCCCCGTAGACACTTTGATGGTGTAAACTAGACAACTTAAACTTACAATATCAAAGGACTAAAATGTAAAATAAGAGACTATTTGAAATGTTTTAACTATAAATTATATAAATATGAATAATTCATATTTTATTTATGAATCATATATTTACATTAGAATTTCTATTATTATTATATATTTTTAAATACATATGAATATTATTTAATTCCACATATTAAAATGTTTTCTTATAAATAACATTGAATTATTATTATTATTATTAATTTTTAAATGCTAGATATAAATTTTATATTAAAATTAGATAAATAACACATCTTCCTTTTATTATGATTATGATTATTATTAATTTTTAAATTCCACATATTAATTCTATACTAAAAATTAAATGACTTCCACATCTCCTTCTTATTACTCTTATTAGAGAGTAGTTGGTTTTTTGTTTACTTTCAATTACATTTTCTGTAAAAGTATTGAAATATTTTACTACAATGAACCATATTTTTTTTTTTTTTTAAATTTCTTATATACATAAAATTGACATTTGAATTATTTAATTAATATAGATATTTAAATAATTTCTTTAAATCATGTATTGAATATTTTTTAAAAATATACTAATTATACATCTTTTTCACACTCAAAATTGAAAATATAATAATTTTTTTTTAATTACTGTATATCTTTTCAAATTTGATTATTTTATGTCTTTTAAGAGTTGACATTCAAATACCTTGATGGGGTGACAGATCATGGATCATTGGGGAATGCAATGTGAGCTTGCCACCCTACGTCTCATTCTTGACATTGTGTGGTATCAATCGACATGTGGGACACATGGAAGTCCTTATGAGAATTCATGCAACAATTAAATATCAATTAATTGAAATTACAATGGTCATGTCGATCTGGTGCCATTGGCGAGGTGGGTGGTTTATGTGACGATAGTTGGGATACCAAGAGAATTTCGGTGAAAGGATGGATATTCTTATAGCTTGTGTTTCGTATAGGGTGGAGCACTTCAAGAGGTAGAGTACTTGTCTTAGTTTAGGGACGATAAGGATATTTCTTGGTAGAATTGGTTCAAAGATCGAGAATAGGTAGGAGATTTTGAGCTTTGGCAAAGATATTTTAATCATTGTGTCGAGAGGTCAGAGAAATATTGAGGAAAAACCGTTCTATGTCTCTATTGTAGGTGTTTGGGGTTCATTCTCAAAGCTATTTTGGGTGATCTATACTAGGTAGAAAAATCTTGTCCAATAATTCTCTTTGTGTTGGTTGTTTTCATGCTTTTAAGTTCCAAAGATGATGGGTGTGTTTAGATACTGTTTTGGTCCGATGAAGGGTGTTATATTTCACTTTTTTAGTGTGGACTAGGGGAGTGGAATTGTATAGAGTTATACAAGTGGGTGACTGATCATTTTCTTGGGTGCTTAGCTAGTAAAAGTGGTCAAAATTTTAGTTTTATTTGGGCTAGTAGTTTCTAGAGTAGTAAGGACTCTATTTAGTTTGATAATTACACGGTGAGTAGGTTTCATTATACTTGGTGCCCTGCATCCTCTAGTTTAATTTTTTTTCGCTCTATTGGGGCGGTGGGTGGGTGTTCTCTTTTCTAGGGTTACGTTAAGGAGTGGTGACCTAGAATTGGTTTTGTGACCTACCTTGGATGTATTTGTGGTTTCCTATGAGAGTCTTTGTGGTAAGTGTCTTGTGCATGGGGTTCATCAGTTTCTGTGGTATCTTGTGGGATGACGAAATACCCATGTCCACTTAGCAGGTTGAGCAGGTGCATTAGCAAGGTTGTCTTTGTGGGAAAAGAAGGCCTTGGAAGGAAATTTAACATGAATCCTCAATGTGGTTTGGTGCATCGTGGGTTGGAGGTAATATTTTTTAAGGGATGAAAACAATAACAAGAGAAGGGGAATGGTGAATGCGTTGACCCTCCTTTTCCACGGTACCTTCCCTCGGTGGGAAAAACCCCCTCAATGGATTACAATGTGAGCATTCTTTGACGGATGATCATCATGTTATATCAATTTAGTCGGGCTTGACAAGATGATCACAATGACACTATCAATTTTATGAACCACCTCTAACAAAATATGTGGGAGATGCATGAAAGTATGTTCAATCTATGAAGAGGAAAACGATGCATCCAGGAATAGTTTGATTGTATGGAAACTAGGTTTGCACATTCACACATATGGAGGGACACTTTCACTATGAATTCAAACCCTCATCATCCCCTAGCTCAGCTCTAGATCATATAGTCCTAGTAAATTTTGATAATACTTGATTAGTGTTGGTTGTATTTTAGTTTTGCTAATGTTTTGGCACTGGTTGTTAGTTAGTTTATGTAAACTGTTGTTGCTCTGGAAATTTACTATGTATTTGGATATGCACATGTTTGCCAATAAATCTAGTAATAGTTAGTCCAACAGGTTTTTGAGACAAAAAATGACATAATGTAATCTTTTGTAGTAAATGGAAAAACGCGATCCCCAAAATAAAGAGGTTGACATAAAATTATGATATTTCACATGGGTGTCAAAATATTTTATTTATGGTTAAAAATTAGAGCATTTTTTTCTTATCTCCTTCAGTTTGGGTGGTAATATAAACAATAAAAGAGCATATTGAGATTGAGATTATTGATGTTTCATAATGTTTTTAATTAAATATTTACCACATATGTATATTATTGCTACTATTATTTTATTATAATCGACTTTACTTTTTGATTTAGAGAATATTTTATTTTTAATTTAAAATGGACACATGTCAACTCCACAATGAGCATGGATGAAATCACACACCATCCTCATATTGGGTTATCATATTATTTAAAAATAGTGTCGTGTTATTTAATTTTTTAATTGTGTCGAGAGACGCTCTACAATCTAGTATGGGAGAGATGTGTAAACATAATGTAATGTAAGTATGTCAATATTTTTTAAATTTTAGATCTATTACACATTACATATGGAAGAGATACACATAAACAAATATATAGAGAGAAAAAAAAATTTAATTAGATCCATAAAAAAATTGACGGTTCTAAATATTGCTAATAAAATTTTATATTATTTTATTAGATATTTTTTAATTAAAAAATTAATTCAACAAGGTATTTTTGTTTTTTAATTTAATATTTAAATTCAAATATATTACTTTAAATTAAATGGATTTTTATAAATCAAATTGTAAATATTTATAGATTTTAAATTCTAAAATGTGCTTACTAACATTTTTTGGCGGAGAGATTCACGCATACGTGGAGGTAGAACACTGGACTGAATATTTGAAGCTCGTGAATTTGATCTAGGCTCACTTTAGTATTATAATTAATTTCAAAGGAGCTACAAATCCATATATTGATAATTGGAAATTAAAATAATTCTCACAGGAAAAATAACTGTATCTGCGGTGACATTAATAATTGTATCTGTGTAGGAAGCCAATGTGCAGAAGATGAAAAGGGTCTGTGAAGGGTTCGGGGGAGAACACACATAATCTTGACCGACAATCTGCTGCATTGTATGATGGGAGTTTGTTAAAGAGACTCTGAGTAGGAGGAAAAAGAAGAACTCTGTAACCGCTTTATGGGGGTATTTTACCATGGAAGTCGTTTCGGGATTTAGTCTGGTATGTATCTTCGCTTGGATTTTTTTGTGAGATATGATCCGAGGATAGGTTAGTCACTGGCTTAAGCATGTTGGAAGGGTTGGGATATGTGTTGATAAGGGTGGTTTCATATGTCTATTTTGGTATCATTAGTTAGCTACAATATCCTTCTATCTCTTGATGAAGCTTGTGTAGGTTGTAAACAATATGACAACGGAACTCTATGAGGTCGGAAATATTATTTCTTTGGGAGTTATTACAGTCATTATTTTGCATGCAATGTATAAAACTCATATGAAGTATATATCAAGAAGGGCCAATGAAAAATAGAGGGAGTAGGCCTCCTCTCCATGAGACTCCTAAGGTAGTGGAAACACAAATTTCGTCGTATCAGTCAAGATGGTCTATTCTCTGGCAAAAATGGTTGGATTCCTTTATCATATCTAGGCCTTGTAAAGATTTTGGGTTTCAGTTCTGCTTTCCGTGGTGGCATTGCGCTGGATGTTTCTATTATTGTTGTTGCCATGTATGAGAGGCTTGTATGATCATGCTTCTCTGGTTTTTCCGTTGACATTGGCTATCTGCCACCTTGGTTCCGGCGATCAGTGCTATTTTCCGCTGAGCGGGAATGTTTCAAATCTCTCTGGTCCTGCCGCAATCTCTTTGTTCTCGAGATCTCTGACCAGATCCTACGCTATTTTTTGGAAGTCGAACGTTTTATGAATGTTTTGGTACATTGGTACTTTATCGAGGCTCATATGGACGCAAAATCTTGCTATCCAGGTTGTTTTTGGATGGGTTGGAAACTTTTCCTTAAGGAAACTTAATTCCTTCTGAAATTTATTCTGCATATGCCATTTTTGGCTCTTTTCCCGTGTTGAGAGCACTTAATTGGGTGGGTGGGGAAGTGTGCTACCTATACTTGTTAGTGAGTGGATGGGATCCTTTTATGATCCACTTGACATTTTCCTTGATTTCTCGACTTACCTCTTATGAATGGCAACTTTCTTTTATGGATGATATCTCCCTTTTGACTTGATCTACTAAGCTATATAGTAGGGGTGGCTTGGGTGGGTGTTAATCTAATATATTTCCATAAGGTGTTTTCAAGTGGGTAGAGTAGTAAAAGATGGCGGCAGCTTACGAAATCTTATCATCTGACACATCTTCTCACGACGCTCTCATCGCTGCCACATTGGTAGTTAAGAAGGAGCGCATGAAGGTGTTGGATTCAGATGAACGTCTAATAGCTTAGTCCTTTGACCTACCACATTACAAAGATTTTGGAAGGTAAGAGAAGCTTATAAATGATGTTCGGGGTGGTGTGCAATCAAATGGTTCTCGTGGACACTCCAGAGGTTATGGCCGATCGATGAAAGCTTACTATAAGCTGGCTGAGGAGGTCAAGAACGTAATTATGGAATATGATGATTTATGGGGTCGAGTGGCCAGTGTTCAAAAACAGGCTCTAATCGGTAGATGGCTCTTTTCTGACATGGTCTAATGGGTAAATATTTTTTTGAGTCCCATCCTGGGATATATCACGAAGGTCTGTAAGATGATGAGTAGTTGGTTCAATGTACATTTTATGCACGAGGATGATTTCCAAAAAATTATTGGGCACAATTGAGTGAGGGGCCAAAAAAGTAAACTAGTGTGGGTAAAATTGCCTGGTTTACATCTTGAATTCTGGACTCTCAAAGCACTGAATGATATTGGGAATTCAGTTGGTCACACAAAGTATTTTGATCCCCAAATACTTGGAAAAAATGATAAATGTATCGCTTGGATACTTGTAGAAGTTTGTTTTGCGGGTGGTCTACCGGGAGATGTTGATCTGGTCTGGGGTCAGAGAAGGCATATTCAGCAGGTGGATTACTGGGGTGTACCATTCAGATGTTTTATTTTCCATCATACTGGGCATTTACTAAGCATATTTCCATTGCGACACAGAAATATGGGGTGCCACATCAAAAGTTTACATTGAAGTCAAAAAGGGAAGGCAACTCTTGAGTCATACGATGCTGGTCACTCGGGTAAGCTACCCCATATGATAATGATAGGTCTTCTTATACTGATAGGCCTAGTGATAGGAATTTCTTGCTTCGCAATCATCTTGATTCTAATTATGAGTTGGAGCCTCGACCTACCGTTGATATTTTTCATCCTATGTTTGTGCCCTTTCCTTCGTCACAAGTTGACCCTTCAAATTTTAAATCTAATGACTCATGCCCTGTAGATAATTTTGACATCCCTCCTATTATTCTAGTTTTGGTTGGATTGTGATTGTCTCTCCTTCAATGCCACCGTTGGAATGGGATTCGCCACATTCCTCTCATGATCCTATGCATGAGGATTTCCCGGACTCCCTGAAAGATACTATTGGAAGTGATATTGAATCTTTATTAGGTAACCTGAAGCTTGACTTGGCTGCATTAACAGTTTTTGAAAAAGCTCCACCAGACCCTCATCCCTCCATATCTCTTGCTTTGTCTTCCAACATCACTGTGAGGAAAAAATCCAAGGCTGGGTCAAGACACTTTAGGCCCGCCGCCTCAAGACAAAATATTTATTCCATGATGACTTTCATGATTTTCAAGATGTTCCTATTTCTTCCGTTGATGATATCCGGGCACTTAGAGCTAGCGGCCATGAACAAGTGACAAAATGAATTCTATATTTTCTCTCAATATCAGGGGGATGGGTGACCCCTCTAAGTAATTACGCCTTCAGGATATGTTTTCTAAGATTCAACCTTGGGTGGCTATTTTCCAAGAAACCCTATGTTTTCGATCTAAAGTGATTGGTACACTTTTATGCATTCGCCTCGGCTGGCATGTCGTAGGTGTTGACTCTGTTGGAATGGCTGGGGGCATGATGGCTATATGGAACCCTTATTTGGTTAATTTCCAGGCTTACAAATTTTTTGGTGGTATATTGCTTTCTGGCTCTTTTAGAGGTTTGTCTGAAAAGATTCATGTTATCAATTTGTATGCGCCATGTTATAATAGAGCCTCTTTTTGGGAGCGCATGATGTCTTCCGGAATTTTAAATGGTGGTAATCTAATTGTAATCGGTGATTTTAACTCAACACTGGCTGCAAACGAGTCTTGGGGTCATAAGTCTCCTCTGGACCCGCTGGCTGACCAAATTGGTTAGATTTTTAATGATTATTGTATGATGGATGTTCGACCTTCACCACTTGTTACGACCTGAAATAATAGATGTCAGGATGATGATTTTATTGGAAAGCGTTTAGACAGGGCAATGATAAAGGAGTATCTTTTTCACCTTCTGGGAAACATGAGGTCTCAAGTGATAACTTCAACAATATTTGACCATATGAATGTGGTTCTTTCTTGGCACCGAGAGCCGAAGAGGTTAGCGTTAGCATTCAAATTCAATCTAATTTGGTTGGAGGATCACCAATTCAACAATATGGTCATAGAATTCTGGGGGATGGAAGAATCATATGATGGTCTATCCGGGTGGAAAAATTTCTCTGATAAGCTTAGGAGGTTAAAGATTCTTGTGAAGTCATGGGAAAGGAAGAAAAAGGAGGAATTAAGGCGTGAGTTGAATCATCTAAAGGATAAGATGACAAATATTTATGATAGCATGATGGTGGTTCCCTGAAACTCGACTCTATATAACATTTTGGATGGTCTTGAGAGACGCAAGTTGGAAATCCTAAAGATTTAGGAGACGACCTGGACACTTAAAATAATAATCTAGTGGCTTAATTAGGGGGATCTGAATTGGATTCTTCCATCAAACTACAAATGGTCGTAAGAATGAAAATTCAATTTGGCATATTGAATTGGAAAATGGCTCCAAGATTGTTTTTGCAGAAGAGATTCAACATGAGGCCTATAATTACTTCTCGGAGTTCTGTAAGGATGATCAGGAGATTGACCACCATAGCCAGACATGGGTCCTTGAACAAATGCAACATATGTTTGATCCTAACGATAATGATTTTAGGGGGAAAGAAGTCACTAAAGGAGAGATCAAAGATGATATAAAATCCTTTGCCCACGATAAAATCCCAGGCTCGAATGTATTTTTTTTTTTTAACATCATTATGTTTTAGGTGCGGTCTTTTTTCCAATGATTATATGGAAAATAATGCATTTTTTTTTAATCCAATTTTAGATCGATAAAATGTTGAAGTACCCAATGTATAACTAAGCTCATGGAATGGCCATCATGTGAGGTAATAGCCAAAGGACGAGTACCATTTGATTTAGACACAAAATTTTCTTATAGGGGGAGTCCAAGAAGGGCCATTAATGGACCCACCCATTTCTAAAGAGTCCATATCTACAAAAGCATGTTCCAATTGCTTCTCTTTAAGTAAATTCATAAAAACATCTATTCCCATGTTGCATCAATTACACAATTAACTTGAAACTTGTTTTCCTTCTAGACATGTTGGTCGAACTCATCCTTATAATAATTCAATTTGATAGACCAATTCATTACACAACAATGTGTCTTTGTGGCTTCCTTTTGGTACCATCTATGATAACAATATAGTTCTACCATTTCACACAAAATGTAATGACCATCACATCAATAACAACACGTTATTTTAACAGAGAAATAAAAACAACCAAACTACACACCATCTCATACACAAAATATACCTAATAAAAAGGCTTCAAATCACCCCAAGTGAAGCTAGAAGCAATGCTCATTTCCCATTAATTAGAAAATTGTGTATATTTGCGGCAGAGGCACATCTCCGGCCAGTATGGCCCGATGTCGGGTGGGTCACGTCCTCATACAAAATGTCGGCTTTAGTTTTAAATTAAAATAAATAAATAAATAAATCGCATTGTGCTAGAACATATATCAATTTCTAATACAATTATGTATTATTTATATAATTTGAATGGATAGTAAATTATATACGTGAATTTGAATAGATCATAAATTTATCTTTAACAAAAAAAATTACCACATTGAATTTCCAAATTAAGTAAAATTTTAAACATCTTTACTCTTTACTAAAGTAATTACCATTTCCTAAATCAAAGGAAAAGAGTTAATTGAACACAAACAATCAAAATCCAAAATCTTTTAATATTTATTCTAATTAAATATTTGTAAAATGAATTTATACTTACTCCAGAGCTATGGTAAATAAATAAAAACATATATAAACTAGATGTATGGTAAATAAATAAAAATTATTTTTATATTTATTCCATAAACCTTTTTATATTTAAAAAAACTTTAAAAAGAGGTTTTATTTAGATGAAGCCTATGGGAGGAATACCATGGGACAAATTAATATTGATACCATGGGCCAGATACCATGGATAAATAAATAAATATAAAAGAGGTATAAACAAGTATGATAAATAAATAAATAAATATAAAATAGATATAAAGAGGTATGGTAAATAAATAAATATAGAAGAGGCATAAACAAGTAAGGTAAATAAATAACAATATATCAAATAGGATTATAAATAAAAATATAATTATATAACAAGCCTATGGGCCAAATACCATAGTAAAGAAAAGGGGTATGGTAAGTAAATAAAACCTCTTTTCATATTTACTCCATAATCTCCTTTATATTTACAAATATTTATGTTCATTAATTTACATAACTAAGAAGAAATAGAGAGAGAGAGTGATAAGGGAGAGATGGAGAGAGAGTGTGTATGTTTAGGGGTGAGATAAAGAGACAAAGTAAAATGTATGGAAAGAAGGGGGGAGAGAAGAAGTGAGAAGGAGAGAGGGAGGGATATATTAATGTAGTTGGAGAGAGAGAGAGGGGTGGAAAGAGAGAGAGAAAGAAAGGGATGGGGGAAGAGAGAGGATTAGAGAGAGAGAGCGAGAGATATGGGGGAAGAGAGAGGATTGGAGGGAAAAGAGAGAGAGAGAGGTGGGAGAGAAAGGGGGAGAGAGGAATGATGAGAGAGAGGAGGAGAGTGATGGGGGAAGAGAGAGTATTGGAGAGAGAGAGAGAGAGAGGGATTTAGGGGAGAGAGAGAGAGAGGAAGGACGAGAGAGAGGACTTGAGAGAGAGGAGGAGAGAGGGATTGATAAGAGAGATGGAGTTAGAGGGGGAGAGATGTAGGAAATAAGAAATATAGAGAGTGAGAAGTGGAGAGAGAGAAGGAGTGACAAGGGAGAGACAGAGAGAGAGCGTGTATGTTTGGGGCTGAGATAAAGAGACAAATAAGGAGAGATGGAGATAAGGGGGGAGAAGGAGATATAAGAAGAGAGGGAGGGATATAGTAACATAGTTGGTGGGTGAAGAGAGAGAGAGAGGGAGAGAGAGATGGGAGAGAAAGGGAAAGAGAGGAAGGAAGAGAGAGGATGTGAGAGAGTGGAGAGAGGGAGGGAAAGAGAGATGGACTTGGAGGGGAGGGGGAGAGAGGTAAGAAGAAAGAAATAGAGAGAGAAAGGTGGAGAGAGAGAGAGAGTGAGTGAGTGATAAGGAAGATGGAGAGAGAGGGAGAGAGGGGGAAGATAGAGATATAGATGGAAGGTGAAGAGAGGGAAGAAGAGAGAGATGGGGAGAGGAGGGATTGACAAAGAGATTGATATATATGGATTGCGAGAGAGTGTGTGTGTTTATGGGGGTGAGATAGAGAGACAGAAAAGAAGAGATGGAGGGGGATATAGATATGGATGGAGGGTGGAGAGAGGGAAGAATATTTCTCACACTAGATGGATTGATATAAGTGGAGATGGTTATTTATAATCCTATTTGATTATTTTCACTATATGCATCGATTTTAGTGTAGATATTTATTTCTAATGATATTTGATTACTTGCACTAGATGCATTGATTTCGGTGTAGGTGGTGATTTCTAATACAATTTGATTGCTTGCACTGAATTTGTTGATTTCAATTTAGATGTCGATTTATAATTATATTTGATTACTTGCACTAAATGAATTGGTTTCAATGTAGATGATTTCTAATCTTATTTGATTGTTTGCACTAAATGCATTGATTTCAGTGTAGATGGCGATTTCTAATCCTATTTGATTTATTTGAGTAAATGCATTGATTTTAGTGTAGATGTTGGTTTCTAGAGAGAGAGAGAGAGAGTGATAAGGAAGATGGAGAGAGAGGGAGAGAGGAAAAAATGAGGAAAGAGAGATATTAATGGGGGAGAGGGAGAGAAGGGGAAGATAGAGATATAGATGGAAGGTGAAGAGAGGGAAGAAGAGAGAGATGGGGAGAGGGGGTGATTGAAAAAGAGATTGATATATATGGAGTACGAGAGCACGTGTGTTTAGGGGGTGAGATAGAGAGACAAAAAAGAATAGATGGAGGGGGATATAGATATGGATGGAGGGTGGAGAGACGGAGGAATATTTCTCGCACTAGATGGATTGATATAAGTGGAGATGGTGATTTCTAATCCTATTTGATTATTTGCACTAGATGCCTTGATTTTAGTGTAGATATTTATTTCTAATGATATTTGATTACTTGCACTAGATGCATTGATTTAAGTGTAGGTGGTGATTTCTAATACAATTTGAGTGCTTGCACTGAATGTGTTGATTTCAATTTAGATGTCGATTTATAATTATATTTGATTACCTGCACTAGATGACTTAATTTCAATGTAGATTATTTCTAATCCTATTTGATTGTTTGCACTAAATGCATTGATTTCAGTGTAGATGGCGATTTCTAATCCTATTTGATTGTTTGCACTAAATGCATTGATTTCAGTGTAGATGTTGGTTCCTAGAGAGAGAGAGAGTGAGTGATAAGGAATATGGAGAGAGAGAGAGAGAGGAAAAAAGGAGGAAAGAGAGATATTAGTGGGGGAGAGGGAGAGAAGGGGAAGAGAGGGAAGAAGAGAGAGATGGGGAGAGAGGGTGATCAACAAAGAGAATGATATATATGGAGTGCGAGAGCGTGTGTGTTTAGGGGGGTGAGATAGAGACAAAAAAAAGAGATGGAAGGGGATATAGATATGGATGGAGGGTGGAGAGAGGGAAGAATATTTCTTGCACTAGATGGATTGATTTAAGTGGAGATGGTGATTTATAATCCTATTTGATTATTTGCACTAGTTGCATCGATTTTAGTGTAGATGTTTATTTCTAATTATATATGATTACTTGCACTAGATGCATTGATTTCAGTGTAAGTGATGATTCCTAATACTATTTGATTGCTTGGACTGGATGTGTTGATTTCAATTTAGACGTCGATTTATAATTATATTTGATTGCTTGCACTGGATGCATTGATTTCAGTGTAGATGGCGATTTCTAATCCTATTTGATTGCTTTGAGTAAATGCATTGATTTCAGTGTAGATGTTGGTTTCTAATCTTATTTGATTGATTGCATTAGGTGCATTGATTTCAATGTAGAAGTTATTTTATAATCTTATTTGATTGCTTGCATTAAATGCATTGATTTCAATGTATATGTTAATTTATGATTTGATGTAATTGGATATATGATGGTACATTAATATTAAAGTGATTGGATTAACAATATGCATTAAGAAAATAGTTTGAGATTGATTGTAACATGAGTACATTCTTATTATTCACATTTTCTATCTTTCAACACTATTATTGTCACTTTGCATTTAAAAAAAATATTTCATCATTTTTCATCATTGTAGTTATTAACAATAAGCATCATCTCAACGAATTGAGGTAACTAAGAAAATTTAAAATTAAAATGACCAAGTTAATCTCAGAAATATTTAGCATATTTAAAATGATTATATTAATATTTGATATATTTACATATTACTAATAAAATTAATCATATCTTTGATAGATTTTCCTTGGCAACACACTACTGAAACCAATCTAGATCCATCTTACATCTCAAAAATATACAAAATTTTTAATAATCTAAAAAATGTGACATTGATGCCTCCGACTGGAACCAGCCTAGATCCATCTAACTCTGGATCTATCATGCGCCGAGAGGGATCAAATCTCTCGAGGTGCAAACCTTTCCTCAAGTTTTGCACTCAAAAAATAGGTTTGCACCTCGAGAAATTTGATCCCTCTCGGCGCATGATAGATCCAGAGTTAGAAGAGTCTAAGCAATTTAAAATCAACCATTCACATAGAAATAGAAGACATTAAAAAGAGGAAACAACATATCCCCTATTTCCAAAAATTTACACAATGTAACCCACATTTAATTCACTAATCACCATTTTACTCCATATAGGTGTTGAAGCTTCCAAAGGATAGCAAGGCTATATGAAATCAAGCCATAACTCCCCATCCCATCATGTGAATGTCATGTCAAGTGTGGAATGAAATGCGTTTCATGATATTAGTATTAGACTCGAACAACCTCGTTGCAATCTCCCATAATAATATTAAGCGACCTTTTCTCAACTTGAACACCTTTTAACTTATTCCAAAAAATTCTTCAAAAATCGAAAGGTTTTGAGGGGATTGAATATTATCATGTCATGCCTTGACAAAACATTTTGACAGATTTATAAGTCAATCATGTGATGGATTTGGACAAAAGCATTATAAGGGGGAAAATGGGAGGAGGAAAGAAAGTATGTATAATTTACAAATGAAAGATAATTTTGTGAATAATTTTTTTATGAATTTATTTTCTTATCACTTGACTTTATGAGTTTAAGGTTTGAGAAATTATTTAAAAAAAAAATCATATCAAAATTCCTTTTTTTCTTTTTTTGAAATAAATATTTTAATTTTAATTTTTTTAAACTAATAAATTAGGCTTGAGATAAATATATACACTTCAAAATTAATGCAAATTGCATTATAGGTAAAAAAAAATTATATTTATTTTAATTTATTAGAGATAATTTAATATAATAATGTATTGATTGAAAATAATTTATGGGGAGTTATTATGGGATGATCTCCGTATGAATATAACTTTATCTTTGGTTTATATGAAATTTATTTTTATACTATAAATATAAATAATATTGATTTTTTAAAATAACACAATATTTTTATATTAAAATTTTATGTTTGAAGATGCAAAATTATAGCAAGAATATAAAATGAGGATAGTTTAGGTTTAACTTGATATAAATAAATTTTTATTTTAATGAAGAAGTCTCATATTCTATAACTATCATAAGTATAAATCCTCCAAAAATAAGTCTAGAATCCAAAAAAAAATTACACTCCATAATAATTAGTTTATTCAAAGGCCCTCATTCCATATAAGGAGCTATAATATTTGAATTTGGAACTAAAACATTTCTATGACTAATATAGTTACTAAAGAAGAACGAAATTGATTGTCCCGATCCTTTCCCTGTTGTAACTCCTCAATTTGGAATCAAAGACATCAATTTCATCTTTAGCCAGTCGAAGTTGAGTCCTCTAATCCAACAGTATCTCCATGGTTGTAGCTAAAATAGTTTCCCACTAATTAAACTGAATTTGGAGTTGAAGCATGACCAGGTGCTAAAAAATATGCTAAAAAATGAAAATTGTCGAAATGGTGTGGAACCTGAACGATCGCGTAGATATCGTCATTCTGAATCTGGTGCAACTCATTTCGCGGATAACCGACACCGTATGCTCCTAGAAACAAGTTCTGTTCATTTTCCTAAATAGACCAAAATTTCAAAAAAATGATAGCTCACTAGGAAAATTTTGGGCTAGTGGCAAGCTGCCACATGGCCTCTTCTGATTGATCGAAAGTCAATTTTTTTTGGGCCTACCACAACCTGACACGTGGCAGACCTTGAATGGTGTTCAGTGGGTGAATTTATATTGGTTGGAAGATGGCTAACCACATGTTTCCATGTGGCCCAATTGGAGACCCCCACGTGGCAGCACGGGGGCCACCAAAATTTTGGTTAAGGTCTAAATTACCTCCACAGGAATCGAACGTTGAACCTCTCTTCAAACAACACAACGCCCTAATCGGTTGGGCCACCATGCTCATTAAAATATGCACTTGAAACCCTATATAATTTTGATGCATAGAGGAGTTGGGGTAAGGGGCTAGGGCTTAGCCCCGACCCCCCCATATATGTAACAATACGACCCCCTAGTGGAACCATGGGCGCTTTTTAAAGGCCCCACTGAAATATTTTTTTTTTTTAGTTTTTTAACCACGTTTTATATAATTAAAAAATTGCCCTTTAAACCTTGGTACACATTTTAACTAACCCACAATTTCTGCCAATTTGTCGCTTATTTAATAGATTATGGTGTGAATTTGTAGGATGGTTCCAGATTTTGGGGAATTTGTAGAGCCACTGATCCGAGGTCTTTAGCTTCGAGATGGAATACAGAATTACATGTAAAATTGCATCTTAACCATGAAACATAAAAGGCATGAAACAAGAAGAGAGAAGCACATAAAACCATGCAAAGAAGACAAGAACTTGATAACAGAGTTCGTCTAGGAGGGACTACATCTCCGAGCGCTGCTCAATCAGTGGGGAGGCCCTCTTTCATTAAGTGGAAAATAAAATGAAAGTACAAGCATCAATGGAAAATTACACCCTTATACCTCTAATATGCAAAATGACCTAGAAATGGAGACCTCTGTTGCAAAAACGGACAACACTGTCAGATTCCTGTCGTCGAGAGGTATAGAATCCATATAAAATTTGTCCAAATTGGACTCTGGATGATTCTAGGCCCTCTGGAAATTAGCTCACATCATGGTTCCACCTGCCCCTAGAAAGGCTCAGGGTTCCGCTGCCCGCCTCAACCTTCATGCCACTCCTGGTCTACCCAGGCGCAGTGTAGAAATTATGGGTATAAATACTTTTTGTTGGGCGGACTTCTTAAAGGGAGCCGCTAGCCCAACGGTTGAAATCTGTAATAGTGGGGAGGAGGTCGGGCAGTCAAACCCCACCCTCCTCCTAAATGGGCCCGCATTTTTTAATTTACCAATGCATATATTTTTTTGGGGGTTCCGGACCCACATCAAGTGGCCCACCCGTCCTTATCTCCGTCGTTTATCATAGTATGGAAGGGGGGGCGGCGGGGTTGACAACGCGTGTCCCTCCCAAACTTGTTTATTATTGTTGTGGTGGTTCGGGCGATGGGGTCATGGCCGTTAGCCCCACCCCAATTATAAATAATATATTACGTTGGGATAGGGGCGGGGGTCATGGCCTACCCCTATTTTTTTATATATTTTTTTGTTTTCTTTAACCATATGGGATATTTTTGAATTTCTCGATTTTTGACCGAAGGAGTCAAATTTTCAGTCCCACAAATTTGGTCGAAATTCGGCCAGAGCTGGTCAGAATCTGGTGGCTGGATTTTTTGTGGATTTGTTGCCTCCTTAAGCTGCCAAGTCATCTAGTGAGCTTATAAACTTTGACCATCTCTAACTTTCACATACGAACTCGGTTTGACGAACCATTCGCACCATTGCGATCAGGACGATGAGATATTCAACATGACACTAAGTTTACCACATTTATGCCACTTTGAATTTTGGGCCTTTTGTACTTGCCACTGGTGTGTATATCCACCTGGATTAGCGACTAGCAGCAAAGCTAGGGAAACTCATAAATTCTTCATTTCTTAACCAATTTGGGAGCAGAAAGAGGATAGATATGCATTTTTGATAGTTTTGAAGCTAATGAAATAGGTTTTAAAGCCATTGGAGCACTATAAACTGATGTAATCACCATTTTTTAGCATAATGATATAGGGCCAAGCCATTGGAGGGTAGACCAAGGAGACATAGCCCAATACGGGCGCACTCCTTCATCACTTGTTGTGTTGTGGTTATTTTCATGGTGTATTTGCCTATTTTTTTCTGTTATTTAAGAGTTTAAATTCATTCTTTCTGTGTATAGGAATTTAACACAAAGGCTCATATAACTCAATTTTAACACTTGCAATTTATACATCCTCAAGCACATTTACATTAAGATCTAATACAAATCAAGTTTGGTATCAGAGCATATGTTTTCTTGTTGTTGTGATGTTTTACTTGTTTACAAGTGTATGTGATGCTTACAAGGTTGAAGCTCAAGAGAGGAGAAGGAAAGATTGTGGTTGCAAGTCTTCAAGTGAGGTCAAGGACAAGGAGAGCAAGTTTGCCACAATCTCCACCACAAATTCTATGTAAAATTGCAGTTGAAGCTTCAACAAGTATGTCACATGAAGGAGAGCCTGAAAATATGTCAGAGGATGAAAAATCCTTTAGGAAAGTATTCTTTGATATGAAAATAATGGTGAAAGTTCTCTATGAGGATAGAAGCACAAGCATGCAATGTGAGAGCTCCAATTATCCAAAGGGGGATAAGTCTTCAAGAGGAGAAGGAGAAGATGGAGAAAAGGCTACAAAAGGTATTGGGAATGTTGACAAACCACATTTGACACCACCATTCTCCTCAACACCATACTCACCACCATTTTCACCATCATCTTCTTCCACAACAAGCCCTTCACAAGCACCTCCACAATCTCCAAAAGGTCATGGTAAAACTCCATTTTTAAATCTTGACATTAAGTTTGATTTTCCTATGTATGATGGAGAGGTAGATGCTGAAATATTATACAATTGGGTACATCAGTTTGACGTGTATTGCAGGATACAAAGAATCAAGGATGATGACACCAAGATTCAGCTTGCTTCATTAAGATTAGAAAGTGCATCTCTTATTTGGTGGGAAGCCAAAACTCAAGAGGACATGAAGAAACATGATAAGGTCTTAACCTCTTGGATTGATTTGTTTTCTACCTTAAGGAGACAATTTTATCCATTATCATACATGAAAAAGGCTATAATGGATTGGTAAAACTTTAGATAAGGTAAAGGACAAAGTATGCAAATCTATACTAAAGAGTTTAGGAGAAGAGCACTAATTTTGTGTAGAAATTATACAACATGCATGTATATCTTGGATTCACCCGATCTAACAATGTACTAAAGTTAAATACTGAATCAATTCTACAAATATTTTTTAGAATTAAAAACACAATTGCTAATCACATGAAGTAAAGAAGAATCAAATCAAACCACAACACATAGAATTTCCCAGGGAAAGCTTGCTGCTCAAAACCCCACTATATTTTATTGTATATTCAACATGGATCATGAAACAATTACATACAAAAATATTCTCACAAGAGCCCTCCAGTACTCAGCTAATTATCTCACACTGTCATATAAAAACTGACCAATACTTAGAAAATTTACTGCCTCTAGACAACATGCCTTGCTTACGCAATCCCTGATGAATGCAATCCATGAAAGATAGGAATTATGGACTTCCTTGACTGCGCAAGTATCATGGGCACTCCAATGGGTGTTTGGTTGCATGTGTGCAACCAAATAATCCTACAACTGATAGTCAACTTCCCTTTCACCTAGATCTCAACTGGGTCTCCACTGGATGAGACATGCATGCAGCTAATAATAGTAAATCCTTAGTTGCATGTGAGATCACTGATTGTGAATTAATTAATATTTAATTCAATTGATCTCTCACTAGTGTATCTTTAGTTACAATTAGCACAACTGAGCTTAACTTACTTAACTGAGTTAGACTGATTACAACCTTCATTAATTAATACACCACTGTGCTTTGAACTCTGTTACAACTAGAATTACTCTGCATGCCTCACCAACTACCTCTAACTCGAAATCCACTATTTAACTGAGTTTATCAATCTCAGTTAACAATTACAAGTTATCATTGAGATTATATTATAGTTTATTGTTCATATGAATTAAGGGATAACAAAAATAGACATGCACCTAAAAATAACACTGTGGGCCGCACCCTAGTGTAGGTGCTTAATGCACTAGGCGTGGGTGCTGAAATTTTCTTGTTGAATCTCAACACTCCCTCTTAACAAGAAAGGGATTATCCTTCACCCCGATCCTGTCTCTATGGTATTCGAATGTTCTCCTGGTGAGCGCCTTTGTCAGAATATCTGCATGATCCGGATTTATGTAGGAATGCAACATAATACACATATAACCATCGGAAATAACACTTCATTTCATTAATATCAAATACCTAAAATTTTCTTACAGAAAAAATGGAAATAAACTAGCTAGGTCGTCGGTAGCTTATCTTTGAGAAGAGATGTGGCAGCTACAGGCCTCTGAACTGAGTTACAATGAGGCTCGAGGGCCTATTTATTATTTAGAAACAATGGAAAACCATAAACATCCAAAACACTAACCCTAGGAGATGAAGTGCCAAAACTATGGGCCTCATTTGGGTAAATTGGTGTTTCAACTTCCCGGGAACGTAACTTTGGCATACGATCTCCGAGGACTACAAATTTTGAGTGAGCAACATCAATCCATGGACCCATGTTTCTCCCGGTTTTCCCAAAAAATGTTGTTTAGGGCCTCAAAATGGTTCCGGAAGTTCAGGACCCAAAAAACTGCTAAAAATAGTAATTTGTGCTGAAACTGAAAAACTGAAAGAGACAATGGTGGGGCCCCAAGTGGAATAGGCAGGTGGCCACCAATATCCACTTGGATCACTGCATCCTGATCTTCCGTGGGAATGTATTGAAGCAACATTATACTTCTCTGCATAAAATCTATGAGATGATGGTACCAAATATCTATATGCTTGGACCTATCATGAAACATAGGATTAATCAAGAGTTTAATGCAACTCTAATTATCACAATGAATCACTATTGGATCCATCTGAGAACCAAACAAACCAACTAAGATCTTTCTCATCCAGATAACCTCACATGCAGCTTGACTTGCTGCCATGTATTTTACTTCCGCTGAACTGAGTGCCACAGATCGTTGTTTTTTGCTGTACCAGGAAACTGTTGTCGATCCTATGCTAAAGATCCCTCCTGATGTGCTATTTCTGTCTGATGGACTGATTTCACAATTTTCATTCGTGAAGCCTTGAAGCTTCACTCCTTCTATCCATCTGTACCATAGACCATGCTCTGATGTGCCCCTTAGGTATCTCAAGACATGCTTCCCTGCCTTCCAAAGAGCTTGGTAGGCTTAACCATAGCTTGAATCAGCTGGTTAACTACATAGAAAATGTCTGGTCTGGTGTTCACTAGATATCAGTGAACCAACTAACTTCATGTAGACAGTAGCATCCACTACCTCTCTAGAAGTAGCATCCTCTTTCCTCCAATTTCCTGGAAGATGAGTATCCATGGGTTTGTATATATCCATGTGAAACTTACCCAGTATCTCCTTTTCATACTTTCCTTGAGACACAAAAAGTTCACCATCCCGCTGCCATATTTCCAATCCAAGGAAATAATGAAGGAGTCCCATGTCCTTCATTTCGAACTCCCTTGCAAGATCCTCATTGCATGATTGTATCAGTTGCTCATCACCAGTCAAAATTAGATCGTCAACATAAGGAAAAATAATCAATAGCTTACCCTCAACCACAATCTGGTATAGGTTTGCATCTGCTTCACTTTCGGTGAATCCCAGTCCAGTGAAATAGCTGTCTATCTGAGTGTACCAAGCACGAGGTGCTTGCTTTAGCCCATACAGTGTTTTTTTGAGTCAACACACATGCGACTCACTGTTGAAGATCTCGAAACCTTCAGGATTATCTATGTACACCTCTTCCTCAATGATCCCATTGAGAAACACAATTTTCACATCCATCTGATGAATGTGCCAGCCGATCTGCGCCGAGAGTTGAAAGGATGGATCTTATGGAAGATTACCTTGCAAAAGGTGTAAAATTCTCATCATAATCTATCCCCTCGATCTATGAGAATCCCTGGGCCACAAATATTGCCTTGTATTTATCCACACTCCCATCAGTAGCTCGCTTTACCTTGTCGATCCATCTCTATCCAACCACTGATTTGTCGACCAGTCTTGGGACTATCTCCCATGCATTGTTCTTGACAATGGATTCATACTCCTCCACCATTGCTTCAACCCAAGTGTAATGTTCCAAATTTTTATGGAAGATTAATTTTGTTAAGGAAATGAATAAAATGGGTAGGGGACCCATTCTTTGCATGATTAGAGAATAAAAATCCTCTAAGTATGAAATAGGATCATGTTGGAGCTGGATTTCACACCTCCATGTGTGAAAGGAGGTTTTTTCATAAAGGTTTGGCCAAGGTTGACCAAGTCAAACTGCGTTGGCATGAGTTGGAAAGCACTAAGTGGTACAACGTAGGAGTGAAGCTTTTAGAGGAAGGAAACCTGAATTCGAAGTAGGGACCATGGAGGGAAGGCTCACTTGTTTAAAAGAGGAGAAAGGAAACCATTGAGATTATCTTTGATCATTTTACATTTGAGTCTTAGAGACTTGTTGCTGCCTCTTGCTATTCAGCAGAGCTGCAGTGCCTTCAGGCATGAGGGAGTCCTGTTTAGGATTTCCTCTCCTTCTTGAGTAGCTCATGAAGGATTGCACTCCATTCCCCATATTCAGGCATTTAGGCCATAGCTTCAGCCATCTACATCAGCGTAGTTTCTGCAGCAGATATTGTGCAGTGTTGTTGGTGTTGCTGGGGAGGTTTCCACACCCCATCCGGAGCTAGTTTTCAGTGGAGAGAGGTTCCATCCATTGGGAGATCAGAAAAGGTGGTTCTTGAGCATATCCCACCATATTTTGCATCAGACCAACCACATTCCATCACTAGCAGTGTAGTCCCTCTCTTAGACAACGTTCTTCTTGGTGGCTATTTGCTGTGAGGGATTGACAGTCACTTGGAGGAGAAGTCTTGGGTGAAAGGATCAGTCTTTCACTTCAGATTTCTATTGGAGGAGGATTCTTCATTTGTTGCAGCCATTTCAGCCTTCTCCATGTATTTCTAGCTTTTGATTTGCAGCTGCTACTGCAACTCCAGAATTTCTGTATTATAGCATTTTGGATAGATTTCAGCCAATCCTTTTCAGGGGTTGAGATCTTGATCCCCCTTCTTTATTTGAGCCCACATTGTCATATCTTTGTATTTTCATTATTTATGTAGCAGTTCCTCTCTATAACTGTGCAGTCATGGCCTAGGGCTTTATTTATGCAGCAATGTATTTCACATTTTCATGTACAGGTTTCTTGAGGCTTCTAGTGCCTTGCTTGAGTGATCATTCCCTCAAGGATTTGTATTCTTATTTGCTGCTATGTCTTAATATGATGGCCATTGGATTCTCCAGCATTTCATGTGTATATGAATTCACTGTTATTTCCATTTTTATGTATTTTTTATTGCTGTAGCTGCAATGTTGGGGTTATCTTAAGGGATTCACAATCTTGTTGTATTTCCCTCTTGGGGATATTGTCCCTTGACAATCACTCTATAGACAGAGTCTACTAGTGGGCCAGGTAGCCTATGGAGCTCATCCTTTGTTCAAAGGTGACAAATCCAATAAATTCCCCTACAGTTTATCTCTGGAATAGATTTGCTTTGTCGATTGACAATGTTTCTGAAAAAGGAACATTACACCAGGTTGGTTGCTGCACTGCTTCCTGAAAGGAAGATGATTCAATCACAATACATTTTTTCATAAGACCCATGTATCCAGTAAATCGACCAGGAGATTTCCTCTGTCTACGCTGTGAAGTAGGTGATCCTACATTCTCTGCAGCATCAAGTCTCAATATATCAGCTTTCGCGATGCTCCTTCTGCCATTTCTGATGGATGGTTCTGCATGAGTGTTTTCCTCGACTCCGTGAACCTCCTCATGTGGCTGATCCACATCTTGAGGCTCATCCTTGGGAACTAATAGTTCCTATTACACAGATAAATCCTTCTTGCAGACAAGAACGATCTCCCTAGTATCCTAAGGATATCTAGAAAAAAACAACCAAATGCAAACCATTTTCTCTAGACCATTTGTGATTCAAAATTATTAATAAAAAAGTACGAGGACGTGCCCCTACATGAAGTCCAATGATTTTTGTAATATTCTATCCAGTTGCTCCAAAAGAGGTCACTTCAGCATGTGAAACCTGCAATCAAAGATAGATAAAATGATTAAAAGAACCTGCAAGAGATAATAATTGAGAAAACACTAATCTATCTCAGTGATCAAGGAATCTAAGAATTGAATTACTCAAATAGATACATGAAAAATTCTATGAGAAAATATAATCCATTTGTATTAACTTGTATAAAAGAAGTAACCTTATAACTTGTCGCCTTAATGTTATACAGGTTCTTCCGGGGTCCTGAACAATTGTTCCTCTCAGTTTGACAAGCGTTCTTCTCTCCAAACTAGCATGAAGTTATATGTATGAGTGTGTGATCATTCTCATACCAATAATGACTAGTATAGAGAGTATGCTCTCTTAGTAAATTCTTCAACAATTACCATATGTGTGTCTACCATTTACAAGCTACCCTTGAGACTGAAGCATGAGCTCAATTTATAGGGAAAAATAGGTAGTTTCAGTTCCATGAAGAGGGGGATGGATTCCTCTCATGAAGGGATTTGAGCTCCAAATACCAAGGGATAAAATCCATGAATGAAGGGATAGAGCTCCATGAGTGGAGGGATGAAGCTCGAACTGAACACACTTCTAGAAGCTTCCAGTTGGGAGAATATTCAACTAGCTGGGCTTCTAGAACTTACGTTTTCCTTTATTTTACCTTTTACGAGGGTCCGCAGGTTTTATAAGCAGAATGTGCAAGATGTACCGCAGGCTATAGAACAAATATCTGTGGATCCATAGGAAAGGGCTAGGAAAAGTGTGGAGTCAGATTTTTTAAGGTTTTAATGATCTTTTCTCCAATTCCAGGACTTGGTTTAGGAACATTAGGGTTTTTTACTTCTAAGGGAGCGTAATATAGGCAATGATGAACCTATATTGATAGTAAAATGTCATGGTGACAAAATAACGTGTAATAGATTTCCCTCTAAAGTGTGAAGTCTGAGGTAGTTCTGGAAAGTGAAGTGCTTTATCATTCTGAGGATTGAATTGCGGACATATCGGTCGAAAACATGTAAAAAAATTCAATTCAAACATATATATGTATATCATCGCTAAGGTAGGCATTCCCATACTCATATCAAAAATAAATAAATGTTCTGGTACAAAAATGATTTTAAAATTACATCAATAGTAGACACAGTATGGGCGCAACCATTTGTCATAAGTAGTCTACTGTATCATGAATAATAAAAATCCTCACAGCCTGGATGGTGGAAACTAAATGCTGGGTCTTGATTTCCGCTTCCTGAACTAGTACGATTCTATCCATGCGATTGATTGTGTCGAAGTTGAAAATGGTGGAAACCACTTGATTACCAGTCAATGATGTAAACTGTTAACAAGTGTGAGATAAACCACCAATAATGACAATAGCTCTCTAAGTACTCAGTACAATCCATGAAGTGTGAATAAATTATTTGTAGTCGAACACTTCACGGAATCATTCGATCGAAGGTCAATGATGCAACCTGTCGTCGAAGGCGAGAAACCTGCCATTAGGGCATGCAGATCCCAAGGTACTGATAGGATTCTAGATCAAATTTCTAGTTGATGAGTTGTTGTCGATAGAAAGTGACTCGTCGTAGGAAAGCCCATGACATGAAACCATTAGATCAATTTTTGAAGAAATATTTGCAAGGACTGACTCAGGGATGGTCAA
Source organism: Pinus albicaulis (assembly GCA_034641835.2). NCBI lineage: Eukaryota > Viridiplantae > Streptophyta > Pinopsida > Pinales > Pinaceae > Pinus > Pinus albicaulis. The sequence continues at coordinate 787,364,615 of CM076575.1, read as the reverse complement.
TGTAAATGGAGACAAATGTTTGCAATGAATGGTTTATTTAAACTGTTCTCTTGAACACATAATGACACTGCAGATGGTTTGGTGACAATCGACCTAAAGCTAATACCCAGAAACTGGTTGAAGACTTTCAATGTGGTTTGATTAACTTTTAGACAGGATTTTCCCAACCCAGATATGAGTATGAAAAAGTGTCATGTTCAAGAGTGGTATACTGCTTAAAACAAAGTGTGACAACTGGATTCATTTTCTCTCTTTCTCCCCCATCATTACTGGCAAGTACCTCTTTATTTTTCACAAGCTTGAGGAGGATAACATTTGCTTGTTGTGTAAGCTCATCCTTCGGATGAGTCCATCTTAGTATTAAAATCGAACCCTAAGAAGGAGTGTTTCATTCCTATTTGTAATCGACAAGTCCTTTATTGTTAAGTTTTAACGAGTCCAGTATAGGAGAAACTCAGTATTTTTCAGTTTTATGGAGTTAGAAGAAAAACATAAGAAAACTCTGTGGTTGTAATTTTTCGTAAATTTAGTCTCTCAAGCCTGAAAAAAGGATAAAATAATACAGGAGAGAACTCTACTAACCATCATTAGTTAATGTATACCTTTTTCGTAAATAATCCATTTCATTCTGGAAATGGGGTAAACTTATACTGAAAGGACGACTGTTCATTTCCTTCAACAAGTTCTAATAGTCAAGTGCTCAACAATATTTTCATGTTTAGAAATTCTGAATAGGGCTTACAAGAGAACTCCAAGGTTTTTATTTTTCATAATTTTCAAGAGCCCGAAAAAGTGATAAAAGTGTACTCATCATCAAATTAATTCTTTTTATTGAAAAACCTGTATTCTGTACAAGAACTCGAAATATTAAACATACTTGTTTCCAAGAAGTAAAAACATTGAAAAATAACTTTTTAAAGTGGAAAATAAATAAAATAAAATATTTTATTCATTCAAAAAACTTATAAAAAGGAGTTTAACAAAGTCATTTTCACCTTTGTCTTTAGAGTTGTAAATTGAGAGCTTTTGGCAGAAAACGTTCTAGAGTTGATAACGGGAGAACCAACCACTCAAATCGAGATTTTTCAGAACCAGGTAATCCACAACACTCTTATCTTCATTTCTATCTAATTGAATTCTCTTTTTAGGCTTTAAAATAATTTTTTGAGGAGAAATTATGTTCAAAATTCCACTCTCGGGGATCCGTGGGTCATACATAAGTTACCTGATAAGTTACTTGCGGACCCCAAAAATTTTCTTAAAGGAAAATTATTGGGCTACCGCAGTTTTTTTTTAGAGCCCATGCAGACGTCCGCATTGTCTCTGCATAAAAATTGCGGAGGCATGACCAAATTAAAATTGATAATTTCTCACAAAAATGGTTAAAATTTCCCACTCTAAAAGTTTCTAATCTTCAAATGCGTCCATTTGCAGATTATTCCACCATGCTAGAGTGGAGAGAATGTGAACACGAAGATGTAGATGATGCAGCTATGAATGATCCAACCACGATGCGTGTGCTTAGAAATTTTGGTTTGTATAAGTTCTAGGAAATTTAAACCATGAGGGCACAGGTGGAACTGATGACATGTTAGTGAACAAATGGGATGTTCAAGACTGGTGTTTTATCATTGGTGATCATCGGCTCGAACTCAAGCTCAAAGATATTTAATTTTTCACTGGATTGTCCAAAAGAGGAGAACATATATCTTTTTTTGGAGCTAGGAAGGGTGGCCTACCTGTTGCTAGTTACAAACAAGAGTTTTGCAGTGAGGCAACATATCCAAAGGATAATCATATAGATATAAAGACTATCTTGCGACTTGATCTTAAAGTAGTTGCATTCATAGTAACCAGGTTGTGTGGAAGTGCGGCTCCACATGTGGCCACCAAGTCTCAGATGCAGACTGCGATTGAATGTTTCAGAGGCACCATTTTCAACTGGTGCGAAAGGGTATTGGCCAACATGAAAGGCCAACTGACCAGATCAAAAAATGCAAATTTGAAAAACTTTGGGTATGGCGCCATCCTGATTTCTTTTGCTTTGGAGAGGATTCCATTCCTCACCCCTCAGCTTATTCCTGTAGATCGCGGTGAACTTAGAGAACCTCGTATGGTATGTTGGGTTGCACTGATGGCCCACCATGGTGGCGACGACAGTACGGTGGTTCAGTTTACTCCTGTGTATTTTATGTGGCTGCAGAACCAAATCTTCACAATTGAAGATTTCCCATATGCAGGTATATATTTCAGAGGTGATCCCGAGATGTCCTTACCTACAAGGGCACAATTAGATAAATTAGGTAAGTGAATCATTTTGATGTGTTTTAACTCTAATTTTTATTTATTTTTAATCGTCCAATACTTATAACAAAATTTTAAATGCAGATGTTGGTCCATGACGACCAGCTACATGCCGCTGCTTTGAAAGGCGACAAATAGAGCCTATAGTACAGCCACAGGATCAGGCAGTAGAAATTCTCACTAATATGGAACACAACCTAGAGAGGTTGACTATAGACATTCCTGAGACATCGACAGATGACATTCGTCTCCGGATCTAGAGACATGTTACTGGTGTTCCTGGCCAGTTTAGGAGATTCCTACGCAAGGTGGCGCGTGCGATAGTCTACTACCATGATCATCACCATGGATAGTGAATGATCATCGTGGATTGACATTTTTTTTTTTTGTATCAGTATCTTTCATATCATAAGGTGTTTAAACCTATGATCGCAGACGATGTAATATTTTTTGAAAACAAAAACTATCTATGATATTACTACTTTCTCTGACTATCTTGTTCAACATATATCGAATGTCATTTTGGTTTACAATTTTAATGTTTTAAATGTCTATTTAGAACACGATTAGCTAATGCATCAGCAAATGTGTTTAAATTTCTTGAAATGTGTTGATATTCGATGTAATCAAATTGTCTTTCCAAGAGACGAACCTTCAAAAATAATCTCAATAACAATGGATTTTTAATTGTGTATACTCTGTTTAAGTGTAATACAATGATTTCTGAATCTAACCTAATGATCAAACGTCGAATACCAAATGAAATGGCATCAGATAATAACTCAATAACTGCACTATATTCTGCAATATTATTCGTTGTTTGACCAAGGCTTACCCCATGCATAGAAACTAACTCATCAGTGGGTGAATAGATAACCCAAGCTGCAGAAGAAATATTCCGTGTACTACGAAAGGCACCATCAGTAAAAACAATGTACGTTTGAAGGGATGTCGACATCTACAATATCAAGAATAATCAAGATGTAATATTCCTTTTTCAGGAATCTCTGCAATGTGGTCCAGAAGGACACTGTATAAGGAAGCCAATGCAAGAATAAGCTGGAAAGGGACTTGGAGCCCTTTGTTTACCCTTCATACATTACACTTCCATAATGTTAGCTCAAAGAAATAACCCTAGTTTGGTTATTCAGATCCTTTACTCCTAGGTATCCCAAAAAATGCTCAAAAGGGAGAGATACAACAATACATGAACTCCAACAAGTAACAACAATGAAACATCAATAAATACAATGCAAGAAGAGAGAATATCCATTATATTATGTGCAGCTACAAATAGATATACAAGAACTTGAGGAAAGACCTCTCAAGATAGGCCAGATCAACCCCAAGATAGATGTACATGAAAAAGTGAAAGTACACAGCTACACAACCCAACAACAAGCTATGACTGCACAATCCATGGTGGGAAATGGTTGAAAACTGATATGTATACAATTATATGGCAATATCAGGCTCAAATAAAGTGGGGGAGCATGATCTCAACCCCAAAAAGCAATAGTGCAACAATCCTCCGAGGGATTGACTAAAATGTACAAAATGGAAAAATGCCGGAGTTGCTGGGTAGCAGCAGCAACTCAATAACAATACAAAAAGGGAGAAGGATGGAAATGCTACAAATGATATTGAAAACTACTCCAATGATCTTCAAAGTGAAAATATTCTCCCTTTACTGAAGATTACAGCCTCCAATCCACAGTGTGAACCCCTCCTGCAAGTGCCCTCTGAAAATAACGCAATATGAGGAAGAGACTGCACTGGGAATGAGATGAAACATATGTCCCAATTCCAAAATCTGCAATGAAGCTCTGGGATCTTCCTCACTGATCTCCTAGAGAAATAATGAGATCATCCTCTACAAAACTAGCTCCGGAAGTGGGTGGTAATGAATCCTCATTGCATCCCCCAGCAACTCAACATTTCTACCTAGATGGAAAACGCTATAGCTGAAGATGGTTACCTTGGCCTCAAGCCTGGATTTGAGGAGAATGAAGAACAAGTCCTAAAAATCTTCCCAATGAAGGAGAGGAAACTCCTAAACAGAAATCTCCTTTGTGCTAAGCAACACAGCTATCCGAGTTGAACAACTGGAGAGAGCAGACCAAAATCGAAATCTCCAACATAATGAGCAATGGCTCTCCTTCCCTCTTTTATGCCAAGAGGAGGCTTCCTTGCCATGGACCCCACCCATTAGGGTTTCTCTCATCTAATAATATCCCTCCTATCAAAACCGCGTTGTCCCACTTGGTAACTCACTCCCTCCATGCAGCGCTGTTGACTTGGTCAACTTGACCTAGTCTCTTTGCATTTCCCCCTTTCCACACTAGGTGATGCCAAATAAAGCCACTTAAGTGACCCTTTGCACAATAGGAGTGTTTATTATGCTTCTTCATGGGTCCCCTTATGCATTTTATTCTTTTTATTAAAAGAAGAGAAAAATTAATGTTCCAATTAACTTAATGAAAATTTTGGAACATTACACAAGATAAGCAGTGATAGTAGTAAAAGAAAACTTAAACTAGGCACACTTATCTAATCTGAGGCACACTAAATAGGAAAATAAATAATATACAAGTGAGATATTCACACGAGAATCAAGCATAATATCTTTTGAAATAAAGTCCATTTTTGGGTTTATCTAAAGATACCCTGTCATAACCAGTCAATTCATAAACCCCTTTTGCAAGCACTCGCTTGACAATGTAAGGAGCTTGCCACATTGGTTCGAATTTCCCAGCTTCTAGCTTATCATTAGCTTGATCATATACTAAGACTAGGTCACCTTCTTAAAAAACACGAGGTGTAACACTTCGATCATACTGAGCTTTAATGTGTTTTTTATGAGCTTCGACTGCTAATGTAGCGCTGCGCCGAGTCTCATCTAATTCTGCTAAGTACAAAAAGCATTTTTCTTCTTCAGAGGTAGCTGGTAGTAACTCTATGGCTAATTGGAGTGACGATATTTCACATTCAATAGGTAACACAACTTCTAAACCGTACACCAGTGAAAAGGAGTGAACCTTGTAGCAGTTTTTGCTGAGGTTAGATATGCCCATAGTGCTAAAAAATCATGGTATGCCAATTCAATTTATGAGTGCCGATAATCCATTTAATCATGGTGGTTAAAAATTTATTTACTGCTTCAACCTCACCATTAGCCTGCGGGTAATATGGAGTAGATTTATCATGGCCCAGGCCAAGTTGATCGGAAAGTTTGGTCATCATTATATTTCGAAAATGACTCCCATGATCAGTGATAATAGCTTGGGGTACACCGAATCGAGCAATCACATGATTGAATATGAATGTAGCTGCATTTTTTCCATCTGTCACAAATGTAGGCATCGCCTCAGCCCATTTGGTAAAGTAATCTACAACAAGAATAATATACCCATGCCCCTTGGCCGAGAGATGGTTACATGTAATGAAATCAATGCCCCATTTCGCAAAAGGGCCAACAAAAATTATAGGGTGAAGAGGAGCTAGAGGAGCACACATATTTCGATAAAATATTTGACAATTGTGGCATTTACGAACCGTGATAATACAATCTTTAAATAATGATGGCCAAAAGTAGCCAGTGCGCAATATCTTTTGGGCTGTGGCATACCCAGACATATGACCGCCACACGCTCTAGAGTGAAATTCATTCAAAACCTTTTCGGCTTATTCATGAGTTATACAACGTCGAAAAATAGAATCCACACCTCGACGATAAAGTGTGTCTCCAACAATATTATATAGCTGTAATTGGTAACAGATCCTCCGTCTATTTGATCATGAAAGTTTTGGGCGAAAGGTCTGGGTTTGAAGATAAATGACAATATCTCCATACCATGGATCTAACGTATTGATAAGAAACAAAGATTCATCTTCAATGGGATGCTCTACCATGGTTTCTATTTCAGTACTGGGAAATTCACACATAAGTTTTGCGAACACCAGTGATTTCTTTGAATTAGATTTTTCAAATTCCAAATCAAACTCTTGTAGGATGACAATCCATTTAGAGTATTTTCCCCCGAGTAATTTTTTTTTCAAAATGTACATCATCGAGTTAAAATTAGATATCACAGATGTTTTTTGTAACAATATATAATGACGAAATCTTTGGATAGCTTGAACTGCTGCCAAGGCCAATTTCTCCAAATGTGAATATTTAATTTCAGTTGGATTCACATTTCGACTTATATAGTAAATCACATGTTCATTGTGAAATTCATCCTCTTGAACTAAAACCATTCCAATGGTGGAATCAAAGGTTGGTAGGTATAAAAATTAGTCCTGGTTGTAATTGGGTGGATGCAATAACGGTTCATGGGTTAACGCGTGTTTTAGAGCATCAAAATATCGACCAAAATCTCATCCCAAATAAAAGGAACATTCTGTTTCAACATCCGGGTAAAACCTTTTGTTAACTCAACAGAGTTCAGGATAAATCTACGCAAAGAGTTCGCTTTCCCTTGCAAACTTTGGAGTTGGCAGAGTATGGAAGGAGGAGGTAAATTTATGATGGACTCAACCTTCGAGGGGTCGACACGAATGCCAACCTTCGAAAAAATGAATCCTAGTAATCATCCAGATTGCACACAAAAAACACATTTGTGTGGATTCAAACGAATATTGTCATGCCTACATCTCATAAAAATTTCTTGTAAATGAGTAGGATGATCTTCCCTATGCAATGAGTGAGCAGGTAAATCATTGAGATAAAGCTGCACAATATGTTTGATGTTGTGAAAGGCATAAGTCATTTCCCTTTGAAAAGTTGCACCAACATTTTTTAATCCAAAAGGTAGTTTGCAGTAAGCAAAAGTTCCCCAAGGACATAGAAATGTTGTTTTTGGTTGATCAACAAGGAGTATGCTTATTTGATTATATCTGGAAAATCCATCCATAAATGAAAACATTTCATTTCCAGCACAATCATCAATGATTTGGTCGATATAGGGGGTCGGATAATTGTCCTTTGGACAGGCTTTGTTAATGTCCCTATAATCGACACACACCCGTATAGTTCCTTGTTTCTTGGTAACAAGAACTATATTAGATGCCCAATCTGTTAAAGGGATCGGATAAATAAATCCTGCTCACAGTATTTTTTCAACTTCGGCTTTAATAGTAGCAGCTTTTCGTGGATGTATCAGATGTAATTTTTGTCTAATAGGTTTAGCATCCAGGTATGTCTTTATTACATGAATGACAATCTTTGGATCGATTCCTGGCATCTCTTCATAAAACCAAGAAAATAGGTCATGGAATTCTTGAAATAGGGCTTTAGATGTATTTATTTCATCCATTGTACAAGAAGCACCTATATGAATGTTTTCAACAACTCCAGGTTTAACTGATATGTCAATAGGAATAGTTGAAGAAATGTTTCCCAAATTAATCTCAAAATCCAAATTTGTAATCGATATTGGACTCTCGGGTTCCTTGACATAGTCAATTGTAAAAATAGACGAAAAATAATTTTCAAATCTATCAAGGTTAGGTAAAAATGAATATCTATGATGTAGATCATCCCAAGGTAATTCATCCATAGACAAAAATTCTTGAATACTTTCATTAGTATGAAACACTTGTTGAAAAGGATCGGAAATCGATGTCAAGGCTAAGCTTGATAGTGAAGAATATTCTTCAGTGATCAAAATCATTGGATCATAATCAGTTGAAAGTGTATTAGAAAATTAATGTACTACTTGATATACTATCTGAAAAGGACTCAAAGGCATCTCGCCATTAAAAGAATCCATTTCTGACTCTAAAGGCACTATCAAAGGGTCATCGAATGGAATAGTGCTTGATATAATCATATTGATATTAGCAATAGTACACGGTATGCTAGGTGGAGGCATAGAAAAAGTTCCCATTAAAGCGAAATTTTTTATTAAACCTACCCCAACATCTTCATAAGGGATAGTCAATTTTCCAACACTCTAGATACTATTTGTAGACGCTGGGTCAGACGAATAATATGACAGCTGATCGATTTTCACAATATTTCCTTTATGAGGAAACATGATTAACCGAAAGACGAATGACACGACAGTAGTCATAGCATAAGACCAAATTCGACCTAGAAGAAGGTTATAATCCAGAGGGGAATCAACAACTTCCACATCTAGATTAATAGTTTTGCCTTCGACCTCTATAGGTAGATCCTGTAAAATTCTGTATGGATGGAATCCTCTTCTATCAAAAGCTTTAAGGATTATTGGAGATTGGTTAAGTGTTGTAGAACCAATTGATTTCCAATAGTTTAATGACATAATGCATGTAGATGCCCCTCATCAATTACAATACGAAAGAAATGTGTGTTTTTTACTAATACTGGAATTTGAAAAGCCATCTGATGAGGGAGCCTTGGTGTAAAATTTTCTAAATTGAAGACCATAAGGTTCAAATCCTTAAGATCTATAACTCCTATAGCTGATAAAAGTAATTTCCTTTGTGCTGGACATGATTGTAGCACTTCTAAGTACGACATTGTTGAAGGAGAAATTGCCAAGTCTTCAACAATGCTGTAGTTCTGAGCAGCTCTCACATGTGGATTGAAAGCTGATTTCCAAAGTACACCTTTAGCAGGTAGTTTAATTACTAGATTAGGATTATGTTTCTTGATATGAAGTGGATCAGAAACTGAAGGAGATGTAGCAGGTGTTGTATTATAATTTTCATGTCTTTACTAGCTACATGATTTTTACTTCCATAGTCTTGCGATCGCGTCACAACCATTACTTGAGACATCATCAAAATGTATGCTGATGAATTCGAAGAAGATCCGATCATTTTTCTATCTTGAGTAGGAAAAGGATCCCTCAAGAAAACGAGTGTGGGTGAACCTTTGATGAATTTAGAAACCTCAGACCTATGCAGGCACTCTTTCATAACGAGGTTTTCGTTTATTGTCAGATGGTTCATTCTTTTCGGGTTTCTCTTTGGGAGATGAAGTCTGTTTACTTTTATTCTTTCCTTTCTTCTTATTACCAGTTTTGGATTTAGCTGTAGATGAATCTACAATGTGAATGTCGGCAGAAGTTTCAAGGGAAGAATATCCTTTTGGTGAATCCAGTAAAGTTATGATAGGAGAAGTAGTTTTTGAAGACTTCTTCTTACTCTTATTCGCACTAACTAAACCAATTACACCGTCAGCAACATAAGATCCTGAAGGAGCTGTAGTTATCTGACCAGGACATGGTAAATCAGAAATTTTCTCGTATAAAGTACCAGACTATGTATATACTAAGTCCAAGTAATGAGCTTGAGCAATGACCTGTTCTTCGGTAACAACCCCTCCCTTAGCCACATCTTCAGTGATTTTAGGAAGTAATGATTTGATGAACCATTTTTCCAAGATCTTATCTGGAATAAAGAATTTCACTAAACGTCTTATACGTCTCCATTCATGTATGTGATCTTAGATGTATGTAGACATATATTGTTTTAATGAAGTCAATAGTTTCGTGCCATTGTCATATCTGACTGGCAACTGAAAGTGGGTTAAGAAAGCTGTTGCTAATGCATTGAAATTGTTGAATGAGCCTAATGGTTGTTCAATATACCATTTTGTAGCTAAACCTATCAGTGTTCTCTCAAAAAGTCGTAATCGAATAGAATCATCAATCAGAGAGTTGGATGCACACCAGAGGTAAGTCATGACATGGTTTGAAGGGTCCTCTCCTGATTTACCTTCAAACTTAGGGATGTCACTGGGCAAATTTTTTGGCATTGGCAGCCAATATGAAAGATAATAGATTGGATCATTTGTAAGGTGCGATAAATTAGGTAAATCCAAAGTTGCTATGAATGGAAACCAATGGTTAGGGTCATACTGAGTAAATTGATAACCTTATGGAACTATACCAGTACCAGGAGGAGGATACATAGGATATCTTGGAATAGCCTATGCATTTGGGATTGGAATGCCTCCTGGATAACCAGGATTTTCCAGACCATACTGGGGTTGAGCTAGTATTTGATACATGTACCCAGGGTACAGTTGATGCTGGTATACTGGGTTTTATGCTACAGGTCCATATTGATATGGCCTTTGATACGGCTAATAAAAAAACTAAGGTTGGCTTGTTATAACCGTACTTGTACCAGGTTGTCCTGTAGGCATTTGAACAGTAGTCTAGACTATGGGTCCAGGTTGCGGTGCAAAAATTACAGGGATTTGTTGTGATACTTGAGGGGCTATAGAAACAAGAGCTATAGAAACTTCAGGGATAGGTGTGGTAGCTTGAACATAACTTGGTGCAACAGTTTGAGGTGGAGTTCTAGGTGTACTCGGACCAGGTTGTTGAACTGTACTAGGTGCAGATACTTGTGGTATAACTAGAACCGAAGGTTGGATAGGTTGGATAGGTTGCTGGATTTGACTGTAACCAACTGGCTGGCCAGGTTGATTATAGGGTATTTTCATGTTAGGTTGAAAATTCTATTGAACTTGTGAAGGATCCCACACTGTATTTACTCCGGGATATAGAGGTCCCATTGAAGGTGTTGTATAAGAAGGACCATAACCAGGTTGAAAATTTGGAACATATGCTTGATAATTAGCTGGATAATTCCCACCTCCTTGAAACAATTATTGCTCCAGGTAAAACTGTGGCCCTAAAGGAGGTTGTTTTCCTTGGAAAGACAGTTTCTCTAGCATAACGTACTGTCCTTGAAGAGGTTGCATACCCTGAACTGAGTATTGCCCTTGAGGTTGATATTTTCCTTGAGGTATGTACTAGCCTTGAGGTTTCCCCCTAGGCGGTAAATTACTACCTTGAGGTTGCCCCCCAGGCGGTAAATTACTACCTTGAGGTTGATGCCTAGGCGGTAAATTACTACCTTGAGGGTCAGGGTTAGTAATGTTTCCAGACATCATGTAAACTTGTTTCGCGTTCATATTTTCGGTATATGATTCATTTGGACCAAGTGATGATATAAGTTTGTCAAGAGAAGGAGCGGCTACTGAAAAAGTAGCAAAAAGTGACTGGTATCCCGCAGGAACATACAGACCACCATACAAATATGTTTCTGGAGATGTAGAAAACATTGATGACTCACCAGACATGTTTAATGGAGGTATGTAACCTCTTGGTATGGCGTAAAAAGGAATTCGGGGTGGCGAATAGTTTAGACTAGCATTGTGTATAAAGTCTATCAACTAAAAATACCAAGGATCTTGTTTGAAAGGGCTATAGTAAATCGATTCACGTGATCTAAGGTCTAAAGGTTCCTAATGTGAGGGAAGAACAACTTCTTCCTTTGTGTCAGTAACTTCTTCAATACTAATGAGACCAGGAGGAAGATTTTCGGTGATGTGATACTTCACTCTAGGTGAATCAGGTCGACCAGGGGTTGGATTGAAAAACTCTAAAGTAGGCTCAGACGTAGCAAGTTCAGAAATTTCAGGCTCAGTAGCTGATAATTCACTAGTTGTAGAAGCAACTTCAGCTAGTTTAGAAATTGAAATTTTCCATGGAGAACTCTCTGGTGTTTGAGGTTGATCTACTTCATAATCAGGATGAATAATTATTGATGTTTCTTCATGTTCAGTTGATTCGGTCCCTGATGTTTTTCCTTTCTCAGATTTAAGTTTTTCTAACTGGCTTGGTGTGTACTCAGGGGGTTTCCCCTGCATTCTACGTGATTTTCTAGGTAATTCAGCCACAATTAAAAATATTAACACATGAAATCAAAGAAATTTTCAACAAAATATCCTAAAGTCTCTAAGGAAACAATCAAATTGATCACACACCTACAAAATATAAGAGAGCAATCCACACACAAACAGTAAATTCCCACACTAAAAACACTAGTTGGTGATGAAATCCAACATCGTAGAATTTTAATGTAGAAATGGTGGTTGGAACAGTTACCCCGACAACCTGCTTAATGAAAGAGTCCGGTGCAAGTTTCTCCACTTAAAACATCTCGAAGTGAAGAGAACCCTCCGTAAAGTCCAAGTAAGTCTAGTTGACGTTTTCTCCAAGTACAGTGGGACCTTCCCTCCACCGTCACCTTGGGAAAAAATCCTAAAGCTTATAGCCACTATGGTCACCAATGAGAACAAATATACCTGGGGGAACAGTCTACGATCCGATATACACACAAGGGTAGCGTAACTAGCTCAATCCCCTTGAAGGCTCCTTGAGATAATCCAAGGTTTACCAACAAGTGACCCCAGGCTCCTCGACAATGGTCTATCCGATGTTTACATTTTTTAATATGTGAACATATGCTATCTTTCCCAATGAGATAGGTATGATTACCTCAATGGTTCGGACATGATCTCGTGCTTGACTCTTTTACGAAGAGCTTCCCAGAGCATACATGCTACAATTGGATTTTTCCTACCACAAGATTGCTACTTGTTTGTTTTAACTGCCTTGGAATGTTAATTACAACTTGTTCCAAGACACTAGCCTAAGCTATGTTGGTGAAAAGAGCCCTAGAAATTGTAAAATATCTAGATTGATTTTAATTTAAGCGTTGTTTTTAATTTGGTTGTATCTTAAGAAAAAAGGTATGGAAGTGAAACTTCGATGATGTTTAATGACTCGACTCAAAAATGCGCTAATATGCATCTAAATGAAAATGCAACTCTTTTCTTTTCAATGAAACCTATTTAAAGGAAAGATTTGAGAGATTTAGATAACTTTCAAAACAACAATTCTTTCTATTATAAACAAAAATCTTTGAAATGAAGATGATTTCTTTGAGAAATCAGTTTCATAAAATGATAAATTACTCATTCGAAATGAAATCCTTTATTAATCAGATCAGAAATTACAAATCATCTAAAAAACTATTTCCAAAAAGAAGACCTTATCAAAAACTCCTAAAAACATAAAATTCAAAACCAAAAGAAAAACTCTAATTTTGAACTCTCTCTAAAACGTTTTGAGGATGTTTTGGCTTAGTTTGTAATCGAACCAAGAGACTTTATGCTTATCTCATCAAAAATAAAAGACATCCAATAATGGTTTAATGTGAAATTCAAGCTTTATAAAACTAAAAGATCTTCTAAATTTGCAAAATGAAAATGAAACCCAATTTTCATTAAAACAAGGTTTGCAACAAATTCAATGGCTCAACAAGAAAACAACAACATACCGGCCAACTAAGGTATATGAAGGTTTCTGATGTAGAGTAGCAAGAAATTTGAGCAAACATTCATTCATAAAATGCAAATCAGATGAAAAACCACTCAAACACAAAAAAAAAAAATTGTTGAAAGAAATTCACATATAAGACTCTGATAGTTAAGACAAGTTGGGGCAAACACAAAGAATCTGGTAATCTGGGTCCAGAAAAGAGAATTCTTATTTTTTCAAAAAATTTCCACAAGTTCGCAGGTTTCAATGGAAAAAGTGCGGTACCACACTATTCTGAACTAAAAACTGTGGAGGCTACCGCACTGTTTTTAAATAAAAACCGCGGAGGCCAGGAAAAGTACAAAAAAAATAAAAATTCAGATTTTCTTTTCAGGGATTCTAATAAGTTATCTACCCAACCCAGTTTTAGACTAATCAAAATCAGAAAACTGTTTAAAATTCAAACTGAAAAACAAAAAGGAAAACTAGGTTCATTATCCCCAGTGGAGTCACCATTTTGTTACACGGATAAATCCTTCTTGCAGACAAGAACGATCTCCCTAGTATCCTAAGGATATCTAGAAACAAACAACCAAATGCAAACCATTTTCTCTAACCATTTGTGATTTAGAATTATTAATAACAAAGTATGAGGACGTGCCCCTACCTGAAGTCCAATGCTTGCTGTAATATTCTATCCAGTCGCTCCAAAAGTGGTCACTTCAGCATGTGAAAGCTGCAATCAAAGACAGATAAAAGGATTAAAAACACCTGCAAGATATAATAATTGAGAAAACACTAATCTATCTTAGTGATCAAGGAATCTAAGACTTGAATTACTCAAATAGATACATGAACAATTCAATGAGAAAATAGAATCCATTTGTATTAACTTGTATAAAAGAAGTAACCTTACAACTTGTTGCCTTGATGTTATACAGGTTCTTCTGGGGTCCTGAAATACCGTTCCTCTCGGTTTGACAAGCCTTCTTCTCTCCAAACTAGAATGAAGTTATAGGTACGAGTGTGTGATCATTCTCACACCAATAATGACTAGTATAGAGAGTATGCTCTCTTAAGAAATTCTTCAGCAATTACCATATGTGTGTCTACCATTTACAAGCTACCCTTGAGACTGAAACATGAGCTCAATTTATAGGGAAATGGAGGTAGTTTCAGTTCCATGAAGAGGGGGATGGATTCCTCTCATGAAGGGATTTGAGCTCCAAATACCAAGGGATAAACTCCATGAATGGAGGGATAAAGCTCCATGAGTGGAGGGATGAAGCTCAAACTGAATGCGCTTCTAGAAGCTTCCAATTGGGAGAATATTCGACCAGTTAGGCTTCTAGAACTTACTTTTTCCTTTATTTTACCTTTTACAAGGGTCCGCGGGTTTTATAAGCATAACGTGCGAGATTTACCACAGACTATAGAACAAATATCTCTGGATCCGTAGGCAAGGGCTAGGAAAAGTGCGGAGTTAGACTTTTAGGGTTTTTAATGAGCTTTTCTCCAATTCCAAGACTTGGCTGAGGAACATTAGGATTTTTGACATCTAAGGGAGTGTAATACAGGTAATGATGAACCTATATTGACAGTCAAATGTCATGGTGACAAAATAATGTGTAACATTTCCTCCTCTGCATGCAAGTACAACTCCCTCTCAAGGGACAACCGCATGGATTTA
This sequence comes from Pinus albicaulis, assembly GCA_034641835.2. Classification (NCBI taxonomy): domain Eukaryota; kingdom Viridiplantae; phylum Streptophyta; class Pinopsida; order Pinales; family Pinaceae; genus Pinus; species Pinus albicaulis. Next base: position 787,349,507 of record CM076575.1, on the reverse strand, counting down.
TCCTCATCAAATTGTATATCCCGTTGCACAATAGTCATTATACTGTTTGGGAAATACAAACGATAAATATGGGGTGTTTTAGTGTACCAAAAAAAAATCCCGATCTCAGCTGTCGGTTCCAGCTTCTTCTTGGCGTCCTTGGTCACATGCACATAAATAGATGAGCCAAAAATATTAAAGTGTGAAACATCAGGTTTCTTACCAGTGAAAGCCTCTTCAAGTGTACTCATGCCAAGTATCCTATGAGGACAACGGTTTTGAAAAAATACCACAGTGTTGCATGCTTCTGCCCACAGATGCATCGGTAGGCCTTGATCATGCAACATTGCTCTTGCTGCACCCACAGTAGTTCTGTTTTTTCTTTCTGTGACCCCATTCTACGGTGGGTTATGAGGCACTATCAGTTCTCTTCGAATTCCTTCTTTGCTGCAGAATTTCTTAAATTCGTTAGATATGTATTATCCACCATTATCGCAGATAAGAGCCTTCACTTGCTTCCCCGACTCTTTCTCCACCAGTGCCTTAAACTCCAAGAACTTATAGAATTTCTGATCTTTCTTCTACATGAAGAAGATCCATCACTTACGAGAAAAGTCATCAACAAATATTACATAGTAATTTTTTTTTGTCGAAGCAACAGAGAATGGTCCACACACGTCTGTATGAACTCTCTCAAGGATCTCTAAAGCTTAGTTCTTCTTCTCATGATAGGTGGCATTTACATATTTTCCCATAGTACATCCCTTGCATGTTTCTTACTGTGCAAGTGTACCCCTGGGAAGACCAGTAGAAATATGCTGCATGACTTTCAAGGCTCCATGGTAAAGATGGCCCAATCTTCTGTGCCATAATTCGCCCTCATCCCGACTCACCACTTGATCTTATTTGCCCATCATTGTTGCGTAGCCATCTACCTCCAGCTTGTAGAGATTCTTAACTCGAATCCCTATCCTCTTGGCTTGTCCTATTTTTTTATGTCGTAGGAAATTTTTTCCTTCACTAAAAGCAACATCATAGCCTCTATCATCCAACATTGCGATTGGGACTAAATTTTTCTTCGAACATGGTACATGCATTACATATTTTAATTGAAAGGGTTTACCTGACTTCCTCTAAAAGGTAATGGTACCAATCCTGGTAGCACTGTACCACCTATCATCACCCATTTAAATATGCATCTAGAGATCCTTATCCTCCAAGTCACTAAAAATTTCCTTGTCTCCCGTCATGTGAAAGGAAGTGCCATTATCCAAATACCACACAGATCCCAATGGAATTGACACCATGCATGAGATCAATGAGAAGTCAAGCTCAAATTGAAAGGCAAGAGCCTCACCAGCTACAGATCCTCCAACCTTCTTGTTCTTCTTCTTTTGTGGACAGTTAGTGGCAAAATTCTCATGCTTGTGACAGTGAAAACACTTCACCTTGGACATGTTCAGCTTCTTGCCATTCTTGGACTCAGATTTGGAATGGAATTTCTTCCCCTTCCCCTTCCTCGCCTTGGCAGCCAAAGCACAATCCTCTTCATCTTCATTCTTAGATGAAGATCCATATCTGGTGTTCTGTCTAAACTCCTCCTGCACCAAATCCGACCACAGTGAATCCAAATATGGAAAATTTTCCCTTCCATTAACAGAGTCTTGATAACTGTGCCAACTCTTGGGAAGTCTAAGGAGATCCAAACTCACTAAATAATCATCAATAAATATTATACCGATGTTTCCCAATTCATCCCGACATTGGAAAAACTTTGTTAGATATTTTGGTATGGAGTTGCCCTTCTCCATCTTGAACTTCCTAAGTTTATCCTTGAGCGCCAATTTCCTATGGTCGCTACTGCTTTGGAATAGATCCATCAAAGTATTTCACATTGCATATGGTGTGGCTTTCCCATGGAGGCTTGAGAAGGACATGATGGAGGCAATACTCAAAGACAATGGATTGAAGGAATTCATTGACAATGATGTTCCTAAACCCGTTCCTAATACACATCCAGTTTTCTAAATATGGAATACACACCAATGCTTTGAAAATATATAATATGCATCGGTATTTTAATATATAGAATACAAAGCAATGATTTAAAAATATGTAATTCACATCTAGGCATTCAAATTATGTAATACACATTGACGATTTCAAATATTATACACAATGGTTCTTTAAAAAATAGAATATGAACCAATGATTATTGGTTATGAGTACATCGGTTCACCTTAATGATATAAGTGCTGGAAATAAATTCACTACTAAGAAAGGGGGTGAATCAGTAGTGATGGCCTTTGATAAATTTTCACCAATTATAAACTTTTACCTAAATTTTTATTATTCATGGACATCCAAAACATTAGTTCATTAACATATGCGAGAAACAATAAAATGAAACCAGAACAATCATGAGATATAAACATGAGAAAAAAAACATGCACACACAAGAACACAAGTATTTATGGTGGAAACCCTTTCAGGAGAAAACCACCCTGCTACTACTGCACTGCTCAAATATTATATTAATATTCTAATCAAATTTACATGGATTAGCTTACAACCATAAGTCATAAGGATTTTCTTCATTTATAGTGTGTTGGCATCTATATATTCGGAAATTTGTTTCTTTTGCGGATCTATAGACTACCATCTGTTGGAATCTCCCATGAACAATAATCCTCACCCAACCACCATTCGGTTATCCAACTCCTATTATATAGAGAAAAAGATTCCTATTATGAATCACCAAATCGTTGTCTCTATTGAAGCCTCAACATGCCTTCACTTCCTCCATGTGAACCACGTTTCACAATATTTCATACTAGACTTATTTTCTCAACATGATGAACCCAACATCTCTAGTATTCATCACATAAAATCTGAAACAAAAGCTCTGCCCAGTGAAGGATATTTATTCTCTTCTACTCACCACAATCTCAACACACTAATCTCAATTCTCTTCCATTTTGCAGCCCCAATTCACCTCTGAATTTTGCATACACAACTCTAAAATATCTCTGATCTATGCTTACAAATATGTGATATAACTATGCACAAAATATGTGAGTAGTTGTTGCATACTCTTCTCACTCACAATGATCTCACAATAGCATCCTCTCACACTCTCATTACATCCAACCAAATAGACTCGATGTCTTCCTCTATTTATCAAATTTTTGTGTTAAGATACCGAGTAAATGCTACAGGTTATGGAAGACTCAACAATCCTTTTCACATGCTTCATATTTTCTTGAGGAAGGCTTCTTTACCAAATAAATCACTAAATCAACTATCCGTTTGATATATTCAACCTTGATCAGCTTCTAGAGGGCCTACAAAATTTTTTCGACCATATGACAAAAATTATCGATCAATAAGTTACATCACCACAACACCAAAATAGGTTGAGAAGCATGAGGAATGCAGAGATTTTCTCTTCAAAAACCATAGTTTCTCCCTTAACACTGATTTGCATGCGACTTTAGCCTCCTAGAGCTATAGTTTCTCCCATAGGTTTCTCTCCATGCGACTATGGCTCTAAAATTTCTCCCTTGACTCAGCAAGCATGCGACAGGGGAAAAGGATGATCAAACTTCAATCAACTTAGCTCATAAACTATTGAAACTTCTTCCAGAGCTTGAAAAACCTCTGTAGGACCTATGGAAGTCTCTCGCACCTCATAACACTTCACCAATTCACTGCAACAAATCCATCATCATCCAAAGTCAAGCTAGGTTGACTACGATGCCAACCAACAACCAAACTAAACATCTAAGCCATCAAAATTCTCCACAAAAATCTCTGCCATCAATATGCAGCTCTTGAACCTATGAGACATCCTCCAACACTTTCACAATCGTCATAATCATATACTACAACATTTAGATCCTCTCCAAGCACAATATAGAATGTCATCATCATAGGAGACCTAATATGGGACCAAGGAGACCAAGAAGACCTAATCATCAAAGCTCCTCAACTCTAAACTTTGTAGTAGCCACCAATATTTGAATGCAGCAACATGATCATGAATATCAACATCATGGGAATTCCTCCAAGCTAGTGCAACATACCAACCTACCATTAACATCATGAGAGGGCCTCCAAACTAGTGCAACACACCATCATCCACGCAAGGAGCATCTACACTTCAACCATCATCTCGTAGCTAGTGCAATAAAACATCATCCAGCAAGTCATTCCCCCATTCTAGTAAACATATCAGTGATCATCTACATATCATCCATACACAAACCACCTGCATCCACCTAGACACATCCATAGCCAACAAACTTTCAACCCAAGAAACCAGGTTGACATCAATGCACTACAAGGAAAATACCCTCTAGCAGAGGTTATAAAGGAGGTTTTTAGTGTTATAAGATTGGCCAAAATTGTCAAAAAAAAAGGGCTACCACATTCGTTTCTGGTAACGGAAATTCAACACAACTAAAAAAAAATGGGCGACTGGAGGTTATTATGGATGTTTTTTCATCGGTGCTCTTATAAGGTTTTAACGCACCAATGCGTATCGGTAGATAGTGCACCGAAGCGGTCGAAGGAGAATGCACCGGACCATTAAGGAAAACAACAACACTGGGCCTGGTGTTGGTGATACAATGCACGGGGCCGTTCTAATTGGTCCTGGGATTTGAGCGGTGCCCATAGGTCGTATAAGCACACCGGTGCATGTATATTTATGAGGTACTAGTGCTCCGTATCATAGAAAGGAACCGATATTTATAATTGGTATCGGTATTCGTGCGGTGCACATGACATCTACATATGCACCAATGCTTATAGAGACATAAACGCCCCGGTGCACAGTATCACACAAACACACCAATATTTATAACTAGAATCAGTATTAGTGCGGCGCCCATAGAATCATAAACACACCGGTGCGTATAGACACATAAACGAACCAGTTTTCATTTTGTTTTTTTTAAGAAACATCCACCTCTGACAGTCCAATTATTGTGATTGTTTTTATTAATTACATTTTTATTAATGCATTTGAATGTGCTGTTTGGATTACTTTGTTATATCATATCATAATTATTTTGGTTTTTTAAAATTCATTATTCATCAAAAGTCTCCACATATATATAATCTTATAAAAATATTCATATGAATTAAAGTTTTATTAGTGCATTTAAGAACGACAATGGAGAACGCAATATAATAAATTAAAACATATTTTATGATTATATATATATGTGTGTGTGTGTGTGTGTGTGTGTGTGTGTGTGAATAAGACAATCTTTATCATACAAAATGGGACAATTATTCGTATTCCTTTGTCTTTCAATTGGGACACTATGTCCATTACAATAAACGAAATGTCTGATTTCACAAACATATTTCAAAAAATAAAACGCCTTGCTTTGATATCCAAATTACATAGTGATCATCATTCTTCGCTTGAACTGCTGTCACTGCTAGAGCTACTTCCATGACTTGTGTTATTTTTAGGAATGTTGTGTTCACGACATTGATTGTTTTCTTCTTCTTCACTTTCCATCTACAAACATAAAAATAAACTGAAATGAGTGTATATATATTGGTGAGAATAATGAAAATTCCAATATTAAATAATATACATCAATGTAGATCGAAAAGAAAAATTACGTACCATAGCAACAATTGACTCATAAACTATACACATTATTTCAAAACCATGTACCATGCCATATTTCAAAATTTCATCTGTTGGCGCAGTTCCATACTTTGTTTCCTGCAAGTTTTATACCCCATAACAAATCATATATTTAATATAAAAGATGTTTTTGTTCTATTAATTATAGACGGAGCTAATTAAAACAAGATCGATAGATGCTTACAAATTCCACAATTAAATTATGATATGCCAACATATACTCACAACCCATATTTGACCCAATTTCAATCAATTCATCTGATGGTTCTTCTTTGTATGTTAGCACCTGTTTGAAGACATTCAATGATGATTTTTGTAAAACAACTTAAAAAATACAATAATGAAATCTAGTTAAGTTGTTATAAGGAAGTAACAATTACTCACAAACTTAGAGATCAGCCATTTTCTTCCTTGTCGTCCTGTTTTATGTGCTGAATGGGTTCCATTTTCTTTTCTTTTCTGCAAGAAAATTCTTGAAAATTAATATTTAATGCTAAATTGTTTATTTATTGTACCTAATGATCGAAAATTTCAATGATTACATATTACATTTGAAGCACGTTGTTGTATTTGTTCCACTAGATCCCTCGAACTTTTGTAAAAGTTTTTCCCCCTTTCGTTAACTTCCAACACCACTCCAGATGAGCCAAGGAGCAATTCATTTTCATTTGCATGTTCTATTTTTTTCTTTTCTTAGAACAACATTCCTTTTCTGAGTTGTTGGTCCCTGTAGAACATTAAACATATGTGAATTAGTAGACTATTTGACACATGTTATCTAATAATTTTAAGTATGTTATTAATGATAATTAAAAAAAGAAACTCATATTGGATCGATAGTATTGTTTCATTCACCTGATTCATCTTTTTGCAATTTTTCCATTAAACTTTTATGCTCTTCTGGTCATAGATCAGAAATAATCATATCGAGCTTCGTCATTTTGTGGCTCTGCATGATACACAGTAAACAATACATATTAGTTAAAGCTACATATAGTTCAAAAATAATATTTTTTTTAAAGAATTTACAAAGAACTTGCCTTTTTTGCTTTTCTTGATGTGTTAATAGTATTTTTGTTACTTGATATCTTCTCAGACATTTCTTTATCAATCTGAAACCTGTATCATATCATTCATTAATATATTTATAAATAAATTCTCAACTTTTCAGGTAGAAAATAAATCTCGAGACACCAGTGCGCCTTTCATGAAATCTGCACTGCTGCCGGTGCGTGGATATATTAACAACGCACTGCAAAATAGTATAATACACTGTACATTGCATTCGGTATTATAAGCGCACCGCAAAAACAATGTAATAGACCTAACGGTGCATGAGGTAATATAAACGCACCGCAAAAAAAGGTGTAATACATCGTACGGTGCTTTCCTAGTTAAAGAGAGCACTGGTGCCCTATTTCAGAATTGGTGCACAGATTTAAAAAAATGTTTTCAATTTTTTACAACACAAAACTTGCGCGATGTGCTGTAATAATACAGAGCACTATTGCAGTAGCGTACGTAGGGTGCACTGATAAAGAAAAATCCATTTTTTCAAAAATTCACGCAATGGCCGAATGGATTGGGATCCGGCTATGTAAGTCATCTCGCGGGTTGGACGTCAATCTAAAATGAAAAGCCTTAATTATGAAATCACAGAAATAGGGAGAAGAAAGGGAAAAAACAAAAAAATGAAGGGTTCAGGGTAAAAATAGATAAAACTGCAGGAAAAAGTAAAAAACTGCAGAAAAAAATAAAAAAAAAGAATTAAATTTAATCACGAAATGGTTTGAAATTATATGATAAAGGGCTTGAATCACCAGAGTTTTGGTTTCTGATTGTATGAATACTTTTTTTCGAACATATTTCGCCATCCACAGTGCCCTCGTGCTCTCTTGCTCCAGGTCTTTTGTTCGAACGTATTTCGCCATCCATAGTGCCCTTGTGCTCTCTTGGGCTAGTTTGCCATCAGGGTCAGTTTGTGCTCACATAAATTATCCCACCAAACCAAATCTTTTCCATGCATACATAGCTTTGTTAAGGAAACTTTATCATTAGCTAATAATTTTGCACTTCAAGAAAGAAATCTAATTATCCCACTTACTTAATGTCACAATGTGCCCATTTAACCCTTATAAGATAAACTATTTACCTTGGTTTCCACTCCAAAAGAGGACCTAGAGGCAACATTGGACCTTCTCTAGTACTGTTTATTTTCATGATTTAGTTGTACTATAGAGCTGTCACTAATAATATTGTGAAAAAGGATGTGAAACTTTACAAAAAAACAATGATTTTCATTTACTGTTATCTTAATTTTGAGTTAAGATTAGAAACTTCGACTTCGGGCATTTTAAAAAGACTACAGTTGGTTATCCTTTGATTTCTTCACCTAAGAGTGAGACTTAGTGATAAAGTGGGTAGTAACTTAAAAACTACATTCAATTTGATCCAAAGGTGCACTGAATAGAGTTACATTGTCACGAAAATCACAGTAAGTATTCAACTTCCATACATAATCAATAAATTAACACCAAATATGTAAGCAATCATACAATATCACAAATGAATTTACAGAAAATTGATACAAAGTACATGAAAATTTCAATGAATATCAACTTCAAGTTCTCACTAAAGGATGTGAAATATTGAAACAAACCATGTAAATTTCAATACCAGCTATTAACTACAATGCATTTATCACTAACACCAAGTATGAGCCAAATGAATCTAATGAAGAGAATCAACTCCATTAAATTCTAAGAGGGGATAAATAATACATGTAAGGCTATAAAAAGTGTTTCATAGGTCATTTGTCCATATCTAACAATACATTAAAGTACATAAATCAATAATATGAAAGTGTTTAAAGAAACAATACATCAATTTACTGATTCTTGAATTCATTCCAAAGCTCATTCAAAATATGTTGGTAAAAAATTTAATATTATACAAAAATGTCCACTCAAAAGCATCACAAAACAACAATTAAATTATTAATGTAATATTTTCTCAAATTATGATCCTCATCAAAATCCTTATGGGAAACTAAACTAATTACATCTATAATAAAAAATAAAAAATAAATGTCCACTTAAAAACATCACAAATTCTCATTCCATTGTAACACTCTAAAATACCATTATTCATGCAATGCAACTTCTCATAGGCTTAAATTTATACTAGTTTTTTGGGCTGAATGAGAAAGGAGGATTTAATCTTGATCTCATAGGTAGATTCTCTTTTTATTCTAAAGGGAGCAAACCCTTTAGGATGAAATGGCCAAGCCTAACTGAAATACAAAAGGCAAAAAACAGAGAAGTCATAGTTCCATAAACTAAACTATTTTTAGTCTAGTAAAAATTAAAATTTCAATTCATTTTATTTCATTATATGCATGGAATCAACTTATGAATGCTTATATGCATGGAAGCAACTTATGAATGAAAGCATGTGGGCGGAGCTGGACTTAACTAACACTTTAACATAAATTAAAAGCTTATTTTATAAATGTAAGGAGGTGTTGAGCACCCTCTCAAATCTCCCAATTCGTTTGGAAGCTGGATGAATAGGAGCACTCAATTCCTTGGAAATTTTCTGTTTGTGCTCTTTTTTCACAAAAAAAAAATTCAATTTCCTTCCCCATTTTGTTTTCTTTGCTTTGTAATTGTTGTTGTTTTGGGTAGTCTGAGTAGTGCTCTCACTGCCACCTCTTTGAGATATAGTGCTCACCTGTTTGTGTAGAGGGATTTATTGGCCTACTCGTCACTTGCACCTACTCCTAGTGTGCTAAAGTGATATTTTGGTTGTTTTAATATTGAAGAATATTGCCTTTCTAATCAGTTTTCCCGTTTTTCCCCTCGTCTCCAGGAGCACATTTCAGTGTTTCGATCAATTGATTTTGTTGGGTTATCAGTTTGATCAATGAATTGGGCTCCTGTTGAAATGTTTGGATGTACATATCAGATTTTTTCTAATGTAGAGATATTGTACCAATTGGATGATGACTTGTGAGCAATAATTGTAACAATTATTTATTGGAATTTTGATGATCATGGATCTTTATGTTGTCGCATTTTTTATGATCACTTACTTTTATATAATAAAATATATAGATAATCTACATTATTACAATGAACATATGTGTAAGTAGTTTGCATATTTGTATAAGTTGTATACTACATAAATGTTATATTTATATCCAAACAAAAAACTTAAAATATAAAAACCAATATTATTATAAAACAATATTTAGCCCTAAGGGATAACTCAGTTCGTCGAGTTCCTATTGCTAAGTACCTCACCTATCGAAAGGTCACGAGGTCAAATCTCCTCAATGCCCTTGGGATTAGGCCTTGCTAGATTGGTTGATTGGTAGATCCCTTCGGGTTGATATACCTAGATTTTCCCGTGGATGTAACAACCACATAATGTATGTGAACCACCCTAAAAAAAACAATATTTGATTTTTTTTATTATTCACTAAAACATTTTAAAATTTTTAAGAAGCTACATTTGCATTTTTACAATGTCGAAAATTTTTGCACCCAAATCATATTGGTGATTATATTCATTTGACTTCAATGGTATTTTTCATATCTGTTTCCGTATTAGTTTGTTTAAATAGTTTTTAAGCATAAATTCTCTAACACGTGCAAATATATTGGTCCTAATAAATCTGATAGATACACAGTTGGTCCTAATGACAATAACAACCCCAATTTCTGCAATGATATCATTACAATTATCATCATTATTTTAAATTTGACCATGCAAACAATATATATGAACTACCGCTTTCAAAATATATAATACACATCCAAATTTCTAAATATGGACTACACACCAATGCTTTGAAAATATATAATATGCATCGGTATTTTAATATATAGAATACAAACCAATGATTTAAAAATATGTAATTCACATCTAGGAATTCAAATTATGTAATACACATTGATGATTTCAAATATTATACACAATGGTTCTTTAAACAATAGAATATGAACCAATGATTATTGGTTATGAGTACATCGGTTCAACTTAATGATATAAGTGTTGGAAATATATTCACTACTAAGAAGGGGGGTGAATCAGTAGTGATGGCCTTTGATAATTTTTACCAATTATAAACTTTTGCCTCAATTTTTATTATTCATGAACATCCACAACATTAGTTCATTAATATATGTGAGCAGCAATAAACTGAAACCAAAACAATCATGAGATATAACCATGAGAAAACAAACATGCACACACAAGAACACAAGTATTTATGGTGGAAACCCTTTCAGGAGAAAACCACCTTACTGCTACTGCACTGCTCAAATATTCTATTAATATTATAATCAAATTTACATGGATTAGCTTACAACCATAAGTCATAAGGCTTCTCTTCCTTTATAGTGTGTTGGCATCTATATATTCGGAAATCTGTTTCTTTTGTGGATCTATAGACTGACATCTGCTGGAATCTCCCATGAATAATAATCCTCACCCAACCACCATTGGGTTATCCAACTCCTATTATATAGAGAAAAATCTTCCTACTATGAATCACCAAATCGTTGTCTCTATTAAAGCCTCAACATGCCTTCACTTCCTCCATGTGAACCATGTTTCACAATATTTCATACTGGACTTATTTTCTCAACATGATCAAACCAACATCTCTAGTATTCATCACATAAAATCTGAAACAAAAGCTCTGCCTAGTGAAGGATATTTATTCTCTTCTACTCACCACAATCTCAACACACTAATCTCAATTCTCTTCCATTCTGTAGCCCCAATTCACCTCTGAATTCTTCATACACGAGTCTAAAATATCTCTAATCTATGCTTACAAATATGTGATATAACTATGCACAAACTATGTGAGCAGTTGTTGCATACTCTTCTCATTCACAATGATCTCACAATAGCATCCTCTCACACTCTCACTACATCCAACCGAATAGACTCAATGTATTCCTCTATTTATCAAATTTTTGTGTTAAGATACCGAGTAAATGCTACAGGTTATGGAAGACTCAACAATCCTTTTCACATGCTTCATATTTTCTTGAGGAAATCTTCTTGACCAAATAAATCACTAAATCAACTAGCCCTTTGATATATTCAACCTTGATCACCTTCTAGAGGGCCTACAAACTTTTTCGACCATATGCCGAAAATTATCGATAAATAAGTTACATCACCACAACACCAAAATAGGTTGAGAAGCAAGAGGAATGCAAAGATTTTCTCTTCAAAAACCATTGTTTCTCCCTTAACACTGCTTTGCATGCGACTTTAGCCTCCTGGAGCTATATTTTCTCCCATAGGTTTCTCTCCATGCGACTATGGCTCTAAAATTTCTCCCTTGACTCAACAAGCATGCGACTGGGGCAAAGGATGATCAAAATCCAGTCAACTCAGCTCTAGAGCTATAGTTTCTCCCATAGGTTTCTCTCCATGCGACTATGGCTCTAAAATTTCTCCCTTGACTCAGCAAGCATGCGACTGGGGCAAAGGATGATCAAACTTCAATCAACTCAACTCATAAACTATTGAAACTTCTTCCAGAGCTTGAAAAACCTCTGTAGGACCTCTAGAAGTCTCTCACACCTCAGCACACTTCACCAATTCACTGCAAAAAATCCATCATCATCCCAAGTCAAACTAGGTTGACTACGATGCCAACCAACAACCAAACTAAACATCTAAGCCATCAAACTTCTCCACAAACATCTCAGCCATCAATATGCAGCTCTTGAACCTATGAGACATCCTCCAACACTTGCACAACTGTCATAATCATATAATACAACATTTAGATCCTCTCCAAGCACAATATAGAATGTCATCATCATAGGATACCTAATATGGGACCAAGGAGACCAAGAAGACCTAATCATCAAAGCTCCTCAATTCTAAACTTTGTAGTAGCCACCAATATTTGAATGCAGCAACATGATCATGAATATCAACATCACGGGAATTCCTCCAAGCTAGTGCAACATACCAACCTACCATCAACATCATGAGAGAGCCTCCAAACTAGTGCAACACGCCATCATCCACGCAAGGAGCATCTACAATTCAACCATAATCTCGTAGCTAGTGCAATAAAACATCATCCAACAAGTCATTCCCCCATTCTAGTAAACATATCAGGGGTCATATACATATCATCCATACACAAACCACCTGCATCCACCTAGACACATCCATAGCCAACAAACTTTCAACCCAAGAAACCAGGTTGAAATCAATGCACTACAAGGAAAAGACCCTTTAGCGGAGGTCATAAAGGAGGTTTTTAGTGTTATAAAATTGGCCAAAATTGTCAAAAAAACATATGCTACCACATCCGTTTCTGGTAACGAAGGTTTCTGTCACAATGGGTTTAGGAACATCATTGTCACAACGTGTTTAGGAACATCATTGGCAATGAATTCCTTCAATCCATTGTCTTCGAGTACTGCCTCCATCATGTCCTTCCAAGCAATATAGTTTGAGTTTCCCTCAAGTTCATACTCCAAACTCGAGCCATTGAAAGATATTTCGATCTTGAATCAGTTGTAGCACCAAGAAATTCTTTCTGCAAATTCGAATTCTATCCAGTCACAAACTCAACTCCTGCTTCACTTTTGTAATTTCCTGTGCTCTGATACCATGTAGAAATTATAAAACATGCATGTATATCTTGGATCCACCCGAGCTAAAATGTACTAAATTTCAATATTTAATCGCTTCTACAAATATTTTGTGGAATTAAAAACACAATCGCTAATCACATGAACTAAAGAAGAATCAAATCAAACCACAACACAAATAATTTCTCGGGGAAAGCTTGCTGCTCAAATCCCCACTATATTCTATTGTATATTCAACATGGATCATGAAACAATTACATACAAAAATATTCTCACAAGATCCCTCCAGTACTTAGCTAATTGTCTCACACTATCATACAAAAACTGACCAATACTTAGCCAATTTACTGCCTCTAGACAACCTGCCTTGCTTGCACAATCCCTGATGAATTCAATCCCTAAAAGATAGGAATTATGGCATTCCTTGAGTGCGCAAGTATCATGGGCACTCCAATGGGTGTTTGGTTGCATGTGTGCAACCCAATAATACTACAATTGATATTCAACTTCCCTTTCACCTATATCTCAACTGGGTCTCCACTGGATCTGACATGCATGCAACTAATAGTATTAAATCCTCAGTTTCATGTGGGATCACTGATTGTGAATTAATTAATATTTAACTCACTTGATATATCACTAGTGTATCTTTGGTTACAACTAGCACAAGTGATTTTAACTCACTTAACTGAGTTAAACTGATTACCACCCGCATTAACTAATGCAACACTGCACTTCGAACTTTGTTACAACTAGAATTAGTCTGCATGCCTCACCAACTACCTCTAACTCAAAATCCACTAGCTAATTGAGTTTATCACTCTCAATTAACAATTACAAGTTATCATTGAGAATAGATAGCAGTTTATTTTACATCTTAATTAAGGGATAACTAAAATAGACACGCACCTAAAAATAGCACTGTGGGCCCCACCCTAGTGTAGGTGCTTAATGCACTAGGCGTGGGTGCTAAAATTTTCTTGTTGAATCTCAACATTTTGAGTGTAGATTTGAAATCTTGAGAAACTTTGTTAAATTACATTGGAGGTTTGCATAGTTACCTAAGACATATTATTCTCATGTTTAATCCTTCAAATTTAGATGAAGTATGTGTACAGGCCACACATCTAGAGGCAAGAGGGAAACATGTTTAAGAGGAGACAAGTGAGGATAATTTGAGTCTGAAGAGAAAGGAAAGGGTAAAGGTAAGAAGAATGCTTACATCAATATGGAGAAAGAAAAACTCACATGCAAACATTTTTCCGAAGATGGGCATGATGAAGATCATAGTTGGAAACTTCATCCAACGATGAGACCCAAAAAGCTTAAAAATAAGGAGAAGGAAAATACAATTGCAACAATAACACATAATTTAGGTTTTGATTCAGGAGATGAAACAAAGATCACCACAATGGGTTTGAAAGGTAAGGATATTGCAAGTACTAGTTCTTCAAGTTGTCAAAATAATACTTAAGATGATGAAACAAGAATTGAGCTTTTCCATGTTAGAGTCATTTCAAAGCATACCAAGATTGACACCCGATTTGATAGTGGTTCAAAGGAATATCTTATTTCAGAAGACTTTTTCAAGAGGTTGAATTTAGAAACCATTCCTCATCCAAGACCTTATCCTTTAGGTTTGATATGTAAGAATGAAAATTTGCAGGTGACAAGGAAGTGCATACTTAGATTTGCAATCACTGCAAACTTTCTTGATGAAGTTGAACTTGATGTTGCTCCGCTTGATATTTTTGGTATTGTTTTGTGTAGTCCATATCTTTATGATATGAGAGAAATCTTTCATCGCCATGAGAATAAGTATCACTTGTTGAAGAATGGGATTGAGTACATTGTTAGAGTGCATAGTAAGAAGACGATTTTGTCTCTTATGCATGCCAAACAAATGAAGATAATTGTGAATTCTAGTAAAAAAATTTCTTTGTTAATGTTCAAGCATCAAGAAGTTGTGAATGAGGCCTTTCAAGGCGATGCATTAAATGAAAATTATGATTTCATTGAGTTTGATAATGGTTTTCATAAGATGTTTCAGGAGTCTAACATGTTGCCTCCAAAAAGAGGTCAACAATATGAGAAAAAAGTGCAGCAGCATGCATCATTGTTGAGCAGTGATGTGAACAAGATTCCAGTGCAAGAAAGTGCAAAGGTAAAAGAGAAAGTGCCAAAGAAATTTGACAAAGAGGGAATTGGGTTCAAAATTTCTTCATGTGGGTTTCATAAAGTATTGTCTTTGGAATGGGATGATGCATGGTGATGGCAATCACATTTTGTTAAGAGTCAATCCAAGTACAGGGCAAGACAAGATAAACATCGTCATGTCGACAATGTTCGAGGTGAGAAGAATTTGAAGTTGTTTAAGTTTCCTTTGATTGACGACCGAGGAGGGAACATTTTTGTTTCTTCAAGGAAATTTTTCTATTCTACAAATTATGGAAATTGCAACAAGATGGTATCTACAATAGCAAGACATGGTCTCCAGAATCAAGGGAAAATATTGTTTTTCATGAAAAGATCAATTTGTTGAATTCAAGAAAATTCTAGTGGATTGATATTGGAAGGGTGAGGGGGTTGTACCCTCATCCAAATGTTTAGTAATAAAATAGATTTTGGGGTCCAAAATATTCCAGCGGGGAGGAGTGATCAGGTGCTAAAATATTTCTCAAAATGAAATTTTTCAGAATGGTGTGGAACCTAAATGACTGTGTAGATCTCTTCATTCTATGTAGAAGTTTTAATAATACTTTGATGTATTGCCAGACTCTCCTGATATAAGAATTATATCCACTGTTAAATACATAATCCTTCTACTTAATTATTTGTGGAAATTTAGTCACCAATTGCAAACACATGAAGAAAAATCAATCGAACATAACAATATGTTTTTATCGGGAAAGCATAAAGCTGAAAACCCAAACTATCATATATTGTGTATATCATGGATAATGAAACAATCTCATACAAAGCTTTTCTCCAAGAGCTCTCAGTACAATATACAATCATCTCACACTGTCATACAAAAATTGGCTCACACATGCACCAATTCACTGCCTCCTGACAACCTGCCTCCACTGCGCAATCCCTGCTGAAGAAGATTCCTGAATGAATTCGATCTTGTGTTGCCTTTACTGCGCAATCCTCATTGGAATCTCCAATGTGTGTGTATTTTCATGGAATGCACCACTATAGTCACAACTGATAGTCAACCAGACCCTTTCACCTATCTCTCCACTGGGTCTCCACTGGATCTGACATGCATGTAGTTAACAGTAGTATTTCTTTAGTTGCATGTGAGACCATTACTTGTGAATTAATTAAATATTTAATTCATTGATCTCTCAGTAGTGTATCATTAGTTACAACTAGAACAACTGATTTTAACTCACTTAACTGAGTTAAACTAAATAACAACTCACACAACTACTCTTCCAACTCTGTTACAACTTTGTATCACTCAGTTACGACGAAGTTCACTGTGCATGTCCCACCAACCAACCTTGGAACTCGTAATTCCTTCAATCAACTCGTTTGCCACATCAGTTAATTGAAATCAAGTGCTTCAAGAGAATAGATTATTATTTATTGTATGATTGTTATTAAGGGCTAATAATAATCGACATGCATTCTATTTTTAGACATGCGATCTATAAACAGGTTTCGCCCATGCATCTAAAAATATAAACTCATCTATAAATAGAATTTTCTCAACCATCTATAAATAGACTCCCACTATAAATAGATTTTTCTCAACATTCTAAAAATAGATGTACACCTAAAAATAGACTACGGGCCCCACCTAGTGTAGGTGATTATTTTTCACTAGGATCATCATATTGTTGAATCTAAACACTCCCTCTCAATAAGAAAGGGATTATCCTTCACCCCGATCTTGCCTCTATGGTATTCGAATTTTTTCCTGGTGAGCGTATTCGTCATAATATCTGCATCTTGATCTTCCATAGAAATGTACTAAAGTAACATGATCTTCCACTGCACATAATCTCTGAAATGATGATATCGAATATCTATATGCTTAGATCTATCATGAAACACATGATTAATGGAGAGTTTAATGTAA
This sequence comes from Pinus albicaulis, assembly GCA_034641835.2. NCBI lineage: Eukaryota > Viridiplantae > Streptophyta > Pinopsida > Pinales > Pinaceae > Pinus > Pinus albicaulis. The sequence goes on along the minus strand of CM076575.1, from coordinate 787,332,124 downwards.
CTTTGATTATCAAAATGAATCATTGTAGGATCTAAATGAGAACCCAACAAACTGACCAGGATCTTCCTCATCCAAATAGCCTCACATGCAACTTGACTTGCTGCAATGTATTCCACTTCCATTAAACTGAGTGCCACGGATCTTTGTTTCCTGCTGTACCAAGAAACAATTGTAGATCTGATATTGAAAACCCCTCCTGATGTGCTCTTTCTATCCGTTGGGCTACTTGTCCAATCTGCATCCGTGAAGCCATGCAACTTCACCTCATCCTTCTGTCTGTACCATAAGCCATACTCAAATGTGCCCCTGAGATATCTCAGGACATGCTTGCCTACCTTCCAAAAGAGCTTGGTAGTCTTAACCATCATTTGACTAAGCTGGTTTACCGCATAACATATGTCCAGTCTTGTAATAACTAAATACATGAGTGAACCCACCGACTATTGATAGACAGTAGCATCCACTACCTCTGCCGATGTAGCATCCTCTTTCCTCCAATTTCTTGGAAGAGGAGTATCCATGGGTTTGCGGCCCTCCATGCGAAACTTATCGAGTATCTCCATTGCATACTTTCCTTAAGACACAAAAATTTCACCATCTCGCTGCCATATTTCCAATCCAAGGAAATAGTGAAGGAGGCCCATATCCTTCATCTCAAACTCCTTTGCAAGGTCCCCCTTGCATGAGTGTATCAGATGCTCATCACTAGTCTGTATTAAATCATCAACATAAAGAACAATGATTAAAAGCCTATCCTCCACCACAATTTGGTATAGGTTTGCATCCGCCTCACTCTTGGTAAAGCAAAGTCCACTAAAATAGCTGTTGATCCGGGTGTACCAAGCACGGGGTGCTTGCTTCATCCCATACAACGCTCTTTTGAGTATGCACACACGCGACTCACTGCTGAAGATCTCAAATCCTTCAGGATTCTCAATGTACACTTCTTCCTCAGTGATCCCATTAAAGAACACAGTATTCACATCCATCTGATGAATGTGCCAACCCATCTGCGCTGAGAGAGCAAGGATGGTCCTTATGGAAGAATACCGTGCGATAGGTGCAAAGGTTTATTCATAATCAATCCCCTTGATCTGTGAGAAGCCCCAAGCCATAAATATTGCCTTATACTTCTCAACACTCTCATCAACAACTTGCTTTACCTTGTAGATCCATCTTGAACATACCAGTGATTTATCAACCGGCCTTGAAAAATTTCCCAAGCACTGTTTTTGACAATGGAGTCATACTCCTCCACCATTACATCTACCCATGTGGGCTTTTGCATTGTTTCCTGAAAGGAAGATGGCTCTATCACAATACATTTGGTCATGAGAGCCATGTATCTAGTGAATCGGTCAGGTGACTTTCTTTGTCTGCGTTGTGAAGTAGGGACTCCTACATTCTGTGCTTCATCAAGCTTCAGCCTCTCAACTTCTGTGGTACACCTTCTACCTGTTCTGATGTTTGGCTCTGCGTGAGTGGAATCCCCCACTCCATTATCCTCCTCTTGTGGCTGATCCACATCTAGAGGCTCATCTTTGGGAACCAAAAGTTCCTCCTCTACATGCAATTCTAGCTCCCTCTCAAGCGACAACTTCATGGCTTTCTCCTCATTGAATTTTATATCCCGTCGCACCACAATCATTTGACTGCATGGAAAATACACACAATAATTATGGGGTGTTTATGTGTACCCCAAAAATATCCCCACTTCAGCAGTCAGCTCCAGCTTCTTCCTGGCGTTCTTGTCACATGCACATAAACAGATGAGCCAAAAATCTTAAAGTGAGAAACATCTGGTTTCTTACCAGTAAAAGCTTCTTCAGGTGTACTCATGCCAATTACTCTATGAGGACAATGGTTTTGCACATAAACCGCAGTGTTTCATGCTTCTCCCCACAAGTGCATTGGTAGGCCCTGATTATGCAGCATAGCTCGTGAAGCATCCACGATCATTATGTTCTTCCTCTCCGCGACCCCATTCTTCTGTGGGTTTTGAGGCGCTATGAGTTCTCTCCGACTTCATTCTTTGCTATAGAAGTCTTTGAATTTTTTCGAGAAATATTCACCACCATTATCACTCCGTAGAGCCTTCACTTGCTTCCCTGACTCTTTCTCCACCAATGATTTAAACTCACATAACTTTGAGAATGTTTGATCCTTCTTCTGCATGAAGAAGATCTAGCATCTACGAGAAAAATCATCAACAAAAATAAAATAATACCTATGTTTTGATATTGAAGCAACCGAGAATGGCCCACACACGCCTGTGTGAACTCTCTCCAGGATCACCGAAGCATGGTTCTCCTTTTCATGAAGGGTGGTCTTCACAAACTTACGCATAGTACATCCTTTGCACTGATCTAACTGCGTAAGTGCACCCTTGGTAAGTCCAGTAGAAATATGCTGCAAAATATTTAGGGTGCCATGGTGAAGATGGCCCGATTTCCTATGCCATAATTCGTCCTCACCTAGGCTCACCACTTCTACTTTTCCCACCATTGCAGCGTAGCCATCTACCTCCAGCTTGTAGAGATTATTAACTCGAATCGCTATCTTCTTGGTTTGACCCATTGTTTTATGTCGCAGGAAATCATTTCCATCGCTGAAAACAATGTCATAACCTCTTTCCTCCAACATTGCGACCGAGACCAAGTTCTTCTTTAGACCTGCAACATGCATAACATCTTTCAACAAAAATGGTTTACCATACTCCCTCTCAAAGGTAATCGTACCAATGCCAATCGCACTGTATTTTCCATCGTCGCCCATCTCTATATGCATTTGGAGATCTTTCTCCTCCAAGTCACTGAAAAGCTCCTTATCTCCCGTCATGTGGAAGGAAGCACCACTATCAAGATACCACATTGATCCCATTGCGGTTGAAACCAAGCATGCGATCAAAGAGAAATAAAGTTCAAATTTCGAGGCAAGGGCCTCACCAGCTACAACTCCAAAAACCTTCTTATTCTTATTTTCTGTGGGCAGTTAGTGGCAAGATGCCCATGTTTGTGACAGTGAAAACACTTCACCTTGGAAAAATCTAGCTTCTTTCCTTTAGCCTTGGATTTTGAGTGGAATTTCTTCCCCTTCCCTTTCCTTTCTTTGGAAGCCAAAGCACAATCCTCTTCATCATCATGCTTTGATGAAGATCTATCCCTAGTGTTCTGCATGAACTCCTCTTGCACTAGATCCGACCATAGTTGTTCCCAATCCGACAGTTTTTCCCGTCTGTTGACAGAGTCTTGATAACTGTGCCAAATCTTAGGAAGTCCCAAGAGAGCCAAACTCACCAAATCATCATCAAAAGCTATGATTCCCATACTCCCCAGTTCATCCCGACATTGGAAAAACTTTGTGAGATACTTTGGAATACTCTCTCCCTTCTCCATCTTGATTTTTCTGAGTTTATACTTCAGCGCCAATTTCCTATGGTCGCTATTGCTTTGGAAAAGATTCGTCAAAGCCTTCCACATTGCAAATGGAGTGGCTTTCCCATGAAGGCTTGAGACAATATGGTCTCTCACACCTTCCAACAAGATCTTTCTTGTCTTCGCTACTTTATTTTTCCAGGCGTCAAGTAATGCAACATCCGTCGAAGTGGGCTTAGGAATATCACTATCGATGAATTCCTTCAAGCCATTATCTTCAGGCACCGCCTCCATCCTGTCCTTCCATGTAATGTAGTTCGAGATACCTTCGAGTGCATACTCTACCTCAAACCATTGAAAGCCATTTTGATGTTTACTCAACTGTCACACCAAGAAATTCTTGCAGCAAATTAGAATTGTTTCCACCAACAAAAAATCAACACTGCTTCAATATTGCAATCTTCTTTGCTCCGATACAATGTAGAAATTTTAATAATAATGTGATGTATTTCCAGACTCTCCTGATCTAACAATTATATCCATTGTTAAATACAAAATCCTTCTACTTAATTCTTTGTGGAAATTTAATCGCCAATTGCAAACACATGAAGAAAAATCAATCGCACATAACAAGATGTTTTTATCGGGAAAACATAAAACTGAAAACCCCAACTATCATATATTATGTATATCATGGATCATGAAACAAGCTCATACAAAGCTCTACTCCAGGAGCTCTCAGTACAATATACAATCCTCTCACACTGTCATACAAAAATTGGCTCACACATACACCAATTTACTGCCTCTTGACAGCCTGCCTCCACTGTGCAATCCCTTCTAAAGAAGATCCCTAAATGAATTCGATCTTTCCTTGCCTTGACTGCGAAATCCTCATTGAAATCTCCAATGTGTGTGTAGTTTCATTGAATGCACCACTATAGTCACAAATGATAGTCAACCAAACCCTTTCAACTATCTCTCCACTGGGTCTCCACTGGATCTGACAGGCATGTAGTTAACAACAGTATTTCTTCAGTTGCATGTGAGACCATTACTTGTGAATTAATTAAATATTTAATTCACTGATCTCTCATTAGTTACAAATAGCATAATTGATTTTAACTCACTTAACTGAGTTAAACTAAATAAAAACTCACATAACTACTCTTCCAAATCTCTTACAACTTTGTATCACTCAGTTACAACGAAGTCCACTGTGCATGTCCCACCAACCAACATTGGAACTTGTAATTCCTTCAATCAACTGGTTTGCCACATCAGTTAACCGAAATCAAGTGCTTCAAGAGAATATATTATTATTTATTGTCTGATTATTATTAAGGGCTAATAATAATCGACATGCATTCTATTTTTAGACATGCGATCTATAAATAGATTTCGCCCATGCATTTAAAAATATAAACTCATCTATAAATAGAATTTTCTCAACCATATATAAATAGACACCCGCTATAAATAGATTTTTCTCAACATTTTAAAAATAGACATACACCTAAAAATAACCTGCGGGCCCACCTAGTGTAGGTGCTTATTTTTCACTAGGATCATCATGTTGTTGAATCTCAACATTCTGAATCTGGTGCAACTCATTTCTTGAAAAGCCGACACCGTATGCTCTCGGAAACGATTTCTGTTCGTTTTCCCAAACAAGATTTTTTTTCAAAAAAATGACAGCTGACTCAGAAAAATTTAGGCTAATGTCAGGCTGTCAAGTGGCCTCTTCTAATTATTTTAAAGTCAATTTTTTTGGGCCTACCACAACCTAAAATGTGGTAGACCCTGAATGGTGTTGTGTGAGTGAATTTATATTGGTTGGAAGATGGAAAACCACATGTTGCCACGTGGCCCAACTAGCGGCCGCCACGTGGCAACACAAAGGCCACCAAAATTTTGTTTAAGGTCTGAATTACCTCCTTAGGAATCGAACATCGAACATCTCTTAAAACAACGCAACACCCTAACTGGTCGGGCCACCATGCTCCTTGTTGAACTACGTGCTTGAAAACCTATATAAGTTTGATGTGCAGAGTATTTGGGGTAAGGGGCTAGGGCTTAGCTTGGATCCCCCCATATATGTAACCATACGACCCCCTGGTAGAACTATGGGTGCTTTTTAATGACCCCACCAAAATTTTTATTTTTATTTTTTTTAATTCAACCACATATTATATAATTAAAAATTCAGCCTTTAGACCTTAGCATGCATTTTAACTAACCCATAATTTCCTCTGAAATCCCGCCAATTTGTCGCACGGTTAGTGGATTATGGGGCGGATTTGTAGGACGGTTTCAAATTTTGGTGAATTTGTAGAGCGACTAGCAACACTGCAAGGGAAACTCATAACTTCTTCAACTTTTGACCAATTTGGGAGTAGAAAGAAACTAGAAAGGAATTTTTGACAGTTTTGAAGCTAATGGAACAAGTTTTGAAGCCATTGGAGCATGTTGAAGCCTAGAAAATCTCTGCTTCAAACATTGGGGGAAAACCACCCGGTCGGGACCTTAAGACAGCTCCTTTTCCGTTTGGGATGGTGGCTCCGACTGGATTTAAAGGACCAGTTTCCTTATAACTAAGTGGATTGAATTGAATGGGTGAGCACTATAAACTAATGTAATCACCATAAGTGAGCATAATGATATAGCACCAAGCCATTGGAACCTGGACCAAGGAGATGTAGCCCGGGAGGGGTGAACTCATTCATCACTTGCTGTGTTGTGGTTATTTTTATGGTGTATTTTTCTACTTTTTTCTATTATTTCATAGTTTAAACTCATGATTTATGTTTATAAGAATTTAACATAAAGGATCATAAAACTCAATTTTAACACTTGCAATTTATACATCCTCAAGCACATTTACATTAAGGTCTCATACATATCAAAGCATCTCGTCATGTAGACTTTGTATCTCCTATTCAACGATGGGTTGGTGATTGCTTCTAAACACTTTCCAAAGAATCCTTTGAACCCAAATTTGTTCACTTTTTTTAAATATATGAGCATTGTGCAGTGCTTGACATATACCAATTTTGAGTGAATGAAATGGGGTGGAAAAGCCAACCCTTGTGCCCAAATCTGATTTCCCTCGCCATAGCTACTCCAACCTATGCTAATAGCCATTGAATTTAAAACAAAGAGGAAGAGCACACCATATATGTCCCTAAGGGGAAAATTTCCTACCCATGAATTTAGAATCCACAACTCATCAACCATATTTTAAACACCCCTCCTCTTACTAGCTTGAATGACATCATATATTCATCACTTGAAAAGTTCCATATTGTCATTCCATTCCAACCACTAGAGACTTCTCCCATGGCTAGATGCCATTCCTAGAGCCGTTACAAATTCCATACCAACCACTACTAGAATATCATATATTTCCCTATCTACTACCTATGAATTTCCAGGGTTCTTCATGATGCAAGCCACCATAGATAAGTGGAATGAAATGTTTTACCTTTGGAACCCAAATTAAAAAGCATCGTCTGATCCTAAATTTCATCACCCAAGTGAGATGGAGGTGCAGGAGATGTGTGCCCTCCATTGCAATCCTCAACATTGGGCGATTGAACCATCGTATTTGCCTTATGTTGCAATAAATACAAATATACCTGCTTTCTCGTGGCTAGTCTAGCCACCATCCAGAGGCATGCAAATGCCTTTCTTCACGCAACTCTAATTGACCAAATACTTATGCTTGCAATCATGTGTTTCTCTAGCTTCTTTGGAATATGTTTTTTCCTCCATTGCTAATTGCATTGATAAATTAGAGGATTGGATGGTAATCCACCCACTCATTAATAAGTGGGGTGCCAGGGTCTAATGTAGAACCTTTATTGGCCAAAACATATGTTTCATTATTGTTGTGACAAAGAACATGGACAACAACATGTGCTGAAACCTCTTAGAGTGGATCCTTTTAAAAATATTTCTTTTCCTTAGATCAACAAGAGAGGAACCCAAATGAATATGATCAGTATGATTTGAGAGTCCCTTAGTACTAATAGTTTGCGAAGATTTATTGCAAATATTTGAACTAGCATATAAAATAGGGCATAAGCTTAAATTTCATACTTTATAAAGTTTTATAATCTTAATTTTATGACTTTAAAATAATATTTTATAAATTATTTTAAATTTAAAATAACCATTTTAGTAATTTATGCAAATTTAAATCCAAAACGCGAAAATATGAGATCATGAATTTTAATATTGATTTGGATAATTAATAACAAATATGAATTTCAAGATTGGAAATTCAATATGCATTTAATTGTAAATTTTAAAGGGTTTTACTCTCTCTATCTCTCTCTCTCTCTAAACAAGTATTGAAATTAAACCAATATAGATCCATCTCAACCATAGATGTAGAAAATATTGAGAGGTATCAGATCACTTAAGGTGCAAACTTCTTTTAAAGTACAAAACTTGAAAACAAGTTTGTGCCTCCAGAGATTTGATCCATCTGGAGTCTTGCTAGATCCTTAGTTTATATATACATATATATAAGTATATATATAAAGAGAAAGTATATATATATATATGTATATATAATATATATAATCTGTGTTTTTTAATACATAAATGGATTCAATGCCTTAATCATCCCCTTAAACACTTGGATTGTGTAAACTAGACAACTTAAACTTACAATACCAAAGGACTAAAATGTAAAATAGGGAGACTATTTGAAATGTTTTAACTATAAATTATATAAATATGAATAATTCATATTTTATTTATGAATCATATATTTTCATTAGAATTTCTATTATTATTATATATTTTTAAATACATGTCAATATTACTTAATTTCGCATATTGAACTGTTTTCTTATAAATAACGTTGAATTATTATTATTATTATTATTAATTTTTAAATGCTACATATAAATTTTATATTAAAGTCAGATAAATGACACATCTTCCTTTTATTATGATTATAATTATTATTAATTTTTAAATTCCACATATTAATTATATACTAAAAATTAAATGACTTCCACATCTCCTTATTACTCTTCTTATTAGAAAGTAGTTGGTTTTTTTTTTTTACTTTCAATTACATTTTCTCTAAGAGTATTGAAATATTTTATTAGAGTGAACCATATTTTTTTTGTTTACTTTCTTATATACATAAAATTTACATTTGAATTACTTAATTAATATAGATATTTAAATAATTTATTTAAATCATGTATTGAATAATTTTTAAAAATATACTAATTATACATCTTTTTCACACTCAAAATTGAAAATATAATATTTTTTTTAATTACTGTATATCTTTTCAAATTTGATTATTTTATGTCTTTTAAAAATTGACATAAAAATACCTCGACGGGGGTGACAAATCATGGATCATTGGGGAATGCAATGTGAGCTTGCCACCCTATGTCTCATTCTTGACATTGCGTGGAATATCAATCGACATGTGGGACACATGGAAGTCCTTATGAGAATTCATGCCACAATTAAATATCAATTAATGTAAATTACAATGGTCATGTCGATCTAATGCCATCGGCGAGGTGGGTGGTTTATGTGACTATAGTTGAGATACTAGGAGAATTTCGGTGAAAGGATGGCTATTCTTCTTGCTTGTGTTCCGTATAGGGTGGAGCACTTCAAGAGGTAGAGTACTTATCTTAGTTCAGGGACGATAAAGAGATTTATTGGTAGAATTGGTTCAAATATCGAGAATAGGTAGGAGATTTTGAGCTTTAGAAAAAATATTTTAGTCTTTGTGTCGAGAGGTGGGAGACATATTGAGGAAAAACCATTCCATGTCTCTATTGGAGGTGTTTGGGGTTCATTCTCGGAGCTATTTTGGGTGATTTATTCCAGGTAGAAAAAATCTTGTCCAACAATTCTCTTTGTGTTGGTTGTTTTCATGCTTTTAAGTTTAAAAAATGATGGGTGTGTTGAGATAGTGTCTTGGTCCGCTGAAGGGTGTTATAGTTCACCCTTTCAGTGTGGACTAGGGGAGTGGAATTGTATAGAGTTATATAAGTGGGTGACTAATCATTTTCTTAGGTGTTTAGCTGGTAAAAGTGGTCAAAAGTTTAGTTTTATTTGGGCTAGTAGTTTCTAGAGTAGTAAGGACTCTATTTAGTTTTATAATTACATGGTTTTGTTGTACTTGGTGCCCTGCATCCTCTAGTTTGAATTTTCTTCGCTCTATTGGGGTGGTGGATGGGTGTTCTCTTTTCTAGGGTTACGTCGAGGAGTGGTGACCTAGAAGTGGTTTTGCGACCTACCTTGGATGTATTTGTGGTTTCCTATGAGAGTATTTGTTGCAATTGTCCTGTGCATTGGGGGTCATCGACATCTGTGGTGTGTTGTGGGATGACGACATACCCATGTCCACTTAGTAGTTTGAGCAGGTGCATTAGCAAGGTTGTCTTTGTGGGAAAAGAAGGCCTTGGAAGGAAATTTAACATGAATCCTCAATGTGGTTTGGTACATCGTGGGTTGGAGGTAATAATTTTTAAGGGATGAAAACAATAACAAGAGTAGGAGAATGGTGAATGTGTTGACCCTCCTTTTCTATAGTACCTTCCCTCAGCAGGAAAAACTCCCTTAATGGATTACAATGTGAGAATTCTTCGACGGATGATCATCATGTTAGATCAACTTAGTTGGGCTGAACCATCTCCAACAAAATATGTGGGAGATGCATGAAAGTATGGTCAATATATGAAGAGGAAAATGATGCATCCAGGAACAGTTTGATTGTATGGAAACTAGGTTGGCACATATGGAGGGATAATTTCACTATGAATTCAAACCCTCGTCATTCCCTAGCTCAGTTATAGATCATACGGTCCCAGTAAATTCTGATAATAATTGATGAGTGTTGGTTGTATTTTAGTTTTGCTAATGTTTTAGCACTGGTTGTCGATTAGTTTATGTAAACTATTGTTGCTCTAGAAATTTACTATGTATTTGGATATGCACATGTTTTCCAATAAATCTAGTAATAGTGAGGCCAACAGGTTTTTGAGACAAAAAATGACATAATGTAATATTTTGTAGTAAATAGAAAAACTCGATCCAAAAAATAAAGAGGTTGACATAAAATTATGATATTTCACATGGATGTCAAAACATTTTATTTATGGTTAAAAATTAGAGTGATTATTTTTTCTTATCTCCTTCAGATTGGGTGGTAATATTAACAAAGATTGGGTGGTAATATTAACAATAAAAGAGCATATTGAGATTGAGATTATTGATGTTTCATAATGTTTTTAATTAAATATTTACCACATATGTATATTATTGATATTATTATTTTATTATAATCCACTTTACTTTTTGATTTAGAGAATATTTTATTTTTAATTTAAAATGGACACATGTCAACTCCACAATGAGCATGGATGAAATCACACACCATCCTCATATTGGGTTATCATGTTATTAAAAAGAGTGTTGTGTTATTTAATTTTTCAATTGTGTCGAGAGACGCTCTACAATCTAGTATGGGAGAGATGTGTAAGTGTAATGTAATGTAAGTATGTCAATTTTTTTTAAATTTTTGATCTATTACACATTAAATATGGCAGAGATACACATAAAAAATACATAGAGAGAAAAAAAAATTAATTATATCCATAAAAAAATTGACGGTTTTAAATATTTCTAATAAAATTTTATATTATTTTTATTAAATATCTTTTAATTAAAAAATAAATTCAACAAGGTATTTTTAATTTTTTAATTTAATATTTAAATTCGAATATATTACTTTAAATTAAATGAATTTTTATAAATCAAATTGTAAATATTTATAGATTTTAAATTCTAAAATGTGCTTACTAACATTTTTTGGCCGAGAGATTCACGCAAACGTGGAGGTATAATACTGGACTGAAGATTTGAAGCTCGTGAATTCGATCTAGGCGCACTTTAGTATTATAATTCATTTCAAAGGAGCTGCAAATCCATATATTGATAATTGGAAATTAAAATAATTCTCATAGGAAAAATAATTCTATCTGCGGTAACATTAATAATTGTATCTATGTAGGAAGCTAATGTGCAGAAGATGAAAAGGGTCTGTGAAGGGTTCGAGGGAGAGCACACATAATCTTGACCGAAAATCTGGTGCATTATATGATGGTAATTTGTTGAAGAGACTCTGAGCAGGAGGCCAAAGAAGAACTCTGTAACCGCTTTATGGGGGTATTTTACCATGGAAGTCATTTCAGAATTTAGTTTGGTATGTATCTTCGCTTGGAGTTTTTTGCAAGATATGATCCGAGGATAGGTTAGTCACTAGCTTAAGTGTGTTGGAAGGGGTGGAATGTGTGTTGATAAGGGTGGTTTAATATGTCTATTTGGTATCATTAGTTAGCTACGATATCCTTCTGTCTCTTGATGAAGTCTGTGTAGGTTGTAAACAATATGACAGCGGAACTCTATGAGGTCAGGCAGATTGTTTCTTTGGGAGTTATTGCAGTCATTATTTTACATGCAATATATAAAACACATATGAAGTATATATCAAGCAGGGCCAATGCAAAACAGAGGGAGCAGGCCTCCTCTCCATGAGATTCCCAAGGCAGTGGAAACACAAATTTCGTCGTATTAGTCAAGATGGTCTATTCTCTGGCAAAAATGGTTGGATTCCTTTATCATATCTAGGCCGTGCAAATATTTTTGGTTTCAGTTATGATTTCGGTGGTGGAATTGCACTAGATGTTGTTACTGTTGTTGTTTCCATGTATGAGAGGCTTGTATGATTGTGATTCTCTGGTTTTTCCGTTGACATTGGCTACCCACCACCTTGGTTCCAACAATCAGTGCTATTTTCCAGTGAGTGGGAATGTTTCAAATCTCTCTGGTCTTGCCGCAATCTTTTTTTTCTCGATATATTTGACCAGATCCTACGCTCATCAATCCTAGATATGTCATCCTTCCAATTTGTAGTTTTTGGAAGTCGAATTTTTTATGAATTTTCTGGTACATTGGTACTTTATCGAGGCTCATATGGACGCAAAATATTGCTATCCAGGTTGTTGTTGGATGGGTTGGGGACTTCTCTTTAAGGAAACTTAATTCCTTCTGACATTTATTCTACATACACCATTTTTGGCTCTCTGCCCACATTGAGATCACTTAATTGGGTGGGTGGGGAAGTGTGCTACCTATACTCGTTAGTGAGTGGGTGGGTTCCTTTTATGATCCACCTGACATTTTCCTTGATTTCTCGACTTAACTCTTATGGATGGTGGCTTTCTTTTATGTATTATATCTCCCTTATGACTTGATCTACTGAGCTAGACAGTAGGGGTGGCTTGGGTGGGCGTTAATCTAATATAGTTCCATAAGGTGTTTTCAAGTGGGTAGAGTAGTAAAAGATGGTGGAAACTTATAACATCTTATCATCTAACACGTCTTCTCACGAGGCTCTCATCGCTGCCACGTTGGTAGTTAAGATGGAGCACATGAAGGTGTTGGATTCAGATGAACGTCTAATAGCTTAGTTCAGATGAATGTCTAATAGCTTAGTCCTTTGACCAACCACATAAAAAATATTTTGGAAGGTATGAGAAGCTTATTAATGATGTCCAGGGTGGTGTGCAATCAAATGGTTCTCATGGACACTCTAGAGGTTATGGCCGGTCGATGAAAGCTTGCTATAAGCCGACTGAGGAGGTCAAGAAAGTAATTCTAGAATTTTATGATTTATGGGGTTGAGCGGTTAGCCTTCAAAAATGGGCTCTAATCGATAGATGGATATTTTCTGACATGGGGGAAGTTGAAATGGTCAAATGGGTAAATATTTTTTGGAGTCCCATCTTGGGATATATCCCGAAGGTCAGTAAGATGATGAGTAGTTGGTTCAGTGTACATTTTATGCACGAGGATGTTTTCCAAAAAATTCTTGGGCCCACTTGGGTGAGGGGCCAGAGCTTTATGCAGCTTCTGCCATGGTACCTTCGCTTAAACCCAATTATTGAGGCTCCAAAAAGTAAGCTAGTGTGGGTAAAATTGCCTTGTTTACCTCTTGAATTATGGACTCTCAAAGCGCTGAATGCTATTGGGAATTCAATTGGTCACACAAAGTATGTTGATCCCTGAATACTTGGAACAAATGATAAACGTATCGCTTGGATACTTGTGGAAATTTGTTTTGCGGGTGGTCTATCGGGAGATGTCGATCTAGTCTAGGGTCAGAGAAGGCACAGTCAGCGGGTGGATTATTGGGGTGTACCATTTAGATTCTTGATTTTCCATCATAATAGGCATTTACTAAGCAGATGCCCATTGCGGCATAGAAATATGGGGCGCCACAATTTTTTTTTACATGGAAGTAAAAAAGGGAAGGCAGCTCTTGACTCATATGGTGTTGGTCACTCGGGTAAGCTCCCTCATCTGATAGTGATAGGTCTGCTTATACTGATAGTCCTAGTGATAGGAATCTCTTGCCTTGCAATCATCCTGATTCTAATTATGAGTTGGAGCCTCGACCTACCATCGATATTCTTCATCCTATGTTTGTGCCCTTTCCTTCATCACAAGCCGACCCTTCAAATTTTAAATCTAATGACTCATGCCATGCCAATAATTTTGACGTCCCTCTTATTATTCCAATTTTGTTTGGACCACAACTGTCTCTCCTTCAATTCCACCGTTGGAATGGGCTTCACCACATTCCTCTCATGATCTCGTGAATGAGGATTTCCTAGACTCCCTGAAAAGTATTGTTGGAAGTGACATCGAATATTTATTAGGTAACCCGAAGCTTGACTTGGCCGCATTAACAGTTTTTGAAAAAGCTCCGCCGAACCCTCATCCCTCCATATCTCCTGCTTCATCTTCCAATATCATTGTGAGGAAAAAATCCAAGGCTGGGTCAAGACACTTTAGGAGCCACCTCAAGACAAAATATTTATTCCATGATGACTTGCATGATTTTTGGGATGTTCCTATTTCTTCCGTTGATGATATCCAAGCACTTAGAGCTAGCGGCCATGAACAAGTGACAAAATGAATATTTTCTCTCAATATCAGGGGGATGGGTGACCCCTCTAAGTAATTGCACCTTTGGGATATGTTTTCTGAGATTCAACCTTGTGTGGCTCTTTTCCAAGAAACCTTATGTTCTCGATCTAAAGCGATTGGTATACTTTTAAGCATTCACCCAGGCTGGCATGCCATAGGTGTTGACTTTGTTGGAAGGGCTGGGGGCATGATGGCTATATGGAACCCTTATTTGGTCAATTTCTAGGCTTAGAAATTTTTTGGTGGTATATTTCTTTCTGGCTCTTTTAGAGGTTTGTCTGAAAAGATTCATGTTATCAATTTGTATGCGCCATGTTATAATAGAGCCTCTTTTTGGGAGTGAATGATGTCTTCCAGGATTTTAAATGTTGGTAATCTAATTGTAATCAGTGATTTTAACTCAACTCTGGCTGCAAATGAGTCTTGGGGTCATAAGTCTCGTCTGGACCCACTAGCTGTCCAAATTGGTCAGATTTTCAATGATTATTGTATGATGGATGTTTGGCCTTCACCACTTGTTCCGACCTGGACTAATAAACGCGAGGATGATGAGTTTATTGGAAAGCATTTAGACAGGGCAATGATAAAGGAGTCTCTTTTTCACCTTTTGGGAAACATGAGGTCTCAAGTGATAACTTCAACAATATCTGACCATATGAATGTGGTTCTTTCTTAGCACCGAGAGACGAAGTGGTCAGGGTTACCATTCAAATTCAATCAAATTTGGTTGGAAGATCACCAATTCAACAATATGGTCATAGAATTCTGGGGGAAGGACGATTCATATGATGGTCTATCCGGGTGGAAACTTTTTTCTAATAAGCTTAGGATGTTAAAATTCTTGTGAAGTCATGGGAAAGGAAGAAAAAGGAGGAATTAAGGCTAGAGTTGAATGATCTAAAGGAAAAGATGGAAAATATTTATGATAACATGATGGTGGTTCCCCCAGACTCGACTGTATATAACATTTTGGATGGTCTTGAGAGACGCAAGTTAGAAATCCTGAAGATTCAGGAGACGACTTGGAAACTTAAAAGTAGAATCCAGTAGCTTAAGGAGGGGGATCTGAACACTAGATTCTTCCATCAAACTACAAATGGTTGTAAGAATGCGAATTCAATTTGGCATATTGAATCAGAAAATGGCTCCAAGATTGTTTCTACAAAAGAGATTCAGCATGAGGTTTATAATTACTTCTCGAAGTTCTATAAGGAGGATCAAGAGATTGACCACCATAACCAGACATGGGTCCTTGAAAAAATGCCACATATGTTTGATCCTGTCGCTAATGATTTTCTGGGGAAACAAGTCACTAAAGGTGAGATCGAAGCTATTATAAAATCCATTGCCCACAATAAAAGCCCACGCCCAAATGGCTAGCCTGCAGAATTTTTTATACACTTTTATGAATTGATGGCGGATGAATTTCTTATGGTCATTGAACAGGCCCGAATTTTGGGATTCATCCCTGGAGACATGAACTCTACATTCCTGGCCCTTATTCCTAAATCATCAATGCCTAAATATTTCTCTAATTTCAGGTTCATTGCCTTATGAAACGTAGTTTATAAGATTTCATCCACAATCATTGCAAATCCGATCAGAGGGGTTCTGTTGACCTTCATATCTGATGAAAAATTTGGGTTTTTAAAGGGCTGGTCGATACATGACGCAGTGGAAACTGCGCAAGAAGAATTGCATTCAATACATGCGAACAAAATTGAGGCGCTTATAATAAATATTGGCCTTTATAAGGCATATGATACTCTTGACCGGTATTTTATCAAACTTATTCTCCTTAAGGTGGGCATTTAAATGGCTAATATAAGATGGATCATGGCTTGTATCTCCTCTATCAAGCTCCTAAAAAAGAATTGGTTCTATCTTCATTATATACTCATCCTTTTTGGAGCTACCTCTAGTATTTGCATCAACAAAGAGAAGCATTTTCTGGTATTTGAGAATGGAGATTAATTACATTGCAGAGTTTATGGGGATTCAAAATAAAAATGTAATGGAGGGCTTCACTTATTTTGGGTTCAGACTGAAACCTTGTGCCTATAGGGTGATGGATTGGACATGGTTGGTTGATAAATTAAAAAACAAGATTCTTACATGGACTGATAAGTGGCTTTCGCTTGGAGGAAGATATATATTGGTACAAGTGATTTTAACACAACTTATGGTTTACTAGGAACATCTATTCTATCTACCAAAACACACTGTCGATATAATCAATTATATTATATCCCAATTCATTTGACCCAGCTCTTTAAAGGTCAAAAAATTCCATCTTTGCAGAATGACTATCTAGCCACCCCGAATCAGCTTGGAGGTTGGGGGATTTTAAACCTCCATGTATTTGCCAATGCTCTTCTCATTAAGTCTCTCTGGCGGGCATTAAAAGGGAAAGGGGTATGGTCTCTTATAATTCAGAGTAAATCTATTGTGGGGGACCTGATTCTTCAACTGTACAGGGGCTACACTCTACATGCGAAATCGACATCTCAAATATGGCAGAGCTTCATAAAAGTCATGCCTTTATTGGCAACTCAGTTATTTTGGTATTTTGGTAATGGCCGAAGAATTACTATGGGATGTGACAAGATACAGGGTATTGATGCTGGTTCTACTATAGAGAAGCAGTTAATTCATCAACTGGATCACCGTGGGATTTTTTTCCTATCACAGATTATTTTTATATGTTAGAATCATGGTTCTCTAATTTGGAAGTCGGTGGAATAGTTAGGCCTGCATGACAAGGATGTGGATGCGTGGAAAATATTTGTGAAAGTTCTCCAGGCTGTGGGTATGAGCTTCCATGGTGATGGTGATCAAATAATATGGGACGATAATATGGTTGGTGAAGGACTGGAAGTTAAGGACATATACTTCAACATTATTTGCCAACAGCTGACGGACATGTATCCATCCCTTTTTCAACATGCTTTGAGCTGGAATATACCTACCAAGATTTTATTGTTTGGCTAGTTACCGTGTAAAAGTAAAATTTTGACATGGGATTGTCTCAATAAGTGTGGGTTCCATGGTCCAGGGAGGTGTCCTCTTTGCCTTTCTTATGAGTAATCTATTTCTCATATGTTATTTTCCTGCTCTTTCACTTTGAAGGTATGGTCTTTGTTCCTCTTGGTTCCTGATTAGAGGCCAGTTGATTGCATCAATACCATCCTGGTATGGGGTGCTAGCAAAGGAAAATTTAAAATGTTGTCTTTCTTTCTTTCTTTCCATAATGTGTTTTGTTAAATTCTGCAAGAAAGACAGATGATCAAGCAAGCCGACTTTCTCCCTTATTATCCATGAGTTGTTGTCTAATGATTTCGCTATGTCTTCGTACTAGTTGTTGTCATTTTCTGGTTTCTTTTTTATGGTCGAGGGTTGCTGCTATGATACTTATGAATCAAGAGTGTCTGCTACCTCCTTTTTCTGGTCCTAGGTTGTTGTCTTCCAACCTTTCCTGCTCAGGGATCGAAACCTGCTACATTTTGTTATTATTTGGATAGTAGTCTAAGTGGATCATCCATTTTATGTTGTTCATGTTATAGTATGATGTAGATAGTGTCAGTGTGTTTATTCTCTTTTGTGCTGAATGGAGACATTGGTAATCTTCTTTGATGAATCCTCATTGTGCTTTCCTCCAGTAGGAGGCACACATGGGATGGGAGTATGTTGTTTCATGTCTTCTCATGGTCCTGGTTTCGTTCCTTGACTGATGCCAGTTAAATATGTACTGACTATGTATTGTTTACTTAATATAAACAACGTTTTTTTCTTTTCTGGGAAAAAAAAATAAAAAATAAAAAAATAAAAACAAAAATAAAATTTCAGCTTTACGGTAATAATTCTCGGCTCATTTGTACGGTAACATTCTCGACTCAGCAACAACATTCATTATACTTGAGAATAAAATATATCTAGGCTCTACGCTAACTATGCACAATTAGTGTTTTTTTAAGAGATTCTAGCATGCATGAAGGTTATTATCTTACAGACGTTTTGAATCTCAGAGTTCTTAGCGTATTGATTTTGTTTAGGTGCTAAATATGAAAGTTGTGCAAATATGATTAATTTCCACAATAGATTCAAAGTTATAACAATGAAGATCTACCACAAAGTTTGGATTAGGGTTTAATCCGCTACTTTATCACTATATGCACTATAGTTCAAGTTGTTGTCTACCATTTCGTCATTGAGTTCAAGCTACTTTCAACTTTGAGCGTTGGTTTTTAAGGTTAGGATTAAATTTTATATCTCACATCACAATACACACACACACACACACACACACATATATATTCCTCTTTTTCTTCTTATTTTTTCAACTGTGAATGTTTTATTGGATATGCCAAATTATTTCATTTTATTTAATTTACAACTATGAATATTTCATTATATATCAAAACATACGTCTTAATATAGTAACCAACCTAGATCCATCTTAACTCTATATTTACCAAGTGTCTAGAGGGATCAAATCATGTTTTACTCTGAAAGAGGTTTGCATCATAATATATTTGATCCTTCTTAACTCTCAATAGATCCGTAGTTAAGATGGATCTAGGTTGGTATATTTAAAATTTAAATGATCACTTAAAAAAACAATCTTAATAAAATATAAAATTTATTACAATTTTTTTTATTTGTCTCATTATTTAAAATTTATAGATTGTTAAAATTATTTGGGTTGGGTAAATATTTACATATTTAAATAATAACAAAATACATTTGAAAATTAAGAATTTTTTTCTATGGTAAATTTGTATTTTGATGGATTAATCTGGGTATATTCAACAACCCACACTAGCCTGTAAACCAAAATCAAAGAAAAAAGGAGTGTCATGTTATTTACCTTTCTAATATATTCAAAATTTAGATGATCACTTCAAAAAAATCCTTATAAAATTTAAATTATTACAAATTATTTTTATTTGTCTCATTTTAAAAAATCTAGAGATTGATATTTGTCTCATGTAAATATTTATATATTTAAACTATAAAAAAAAATACATTTGAAAATTAGAAGAAAATATTATTAATTTTACTATGGTAAATTGGTAATTGGTTGGAGTAATCTAGGTATATCCAACAACCCACACAAACCCATAAACCAAACTTGACACCAAAAATGTCATGTTGTTTAGAAATAATGTCATATTATTTATTTTTCTAATATATTTAAAATTTAGATGATCGCCCCCGATGGGGATGCGAAAGGAGGTAATGGATGGCTCGATAGTCATGCATTGTCACCAACACCACTAGGGTCGAGAACATCGAACGCAAAACCTATCAATCCTTCTTAATTATTTTATTTATGGGAGTGCTTAAGGATTTTTGTTATGATAGATTTATAAATTTTCTTGTAGAATTTTTAATGTTGTATATGTTTCAATTTTAGACTTGTTCTCTATATATAGGTGGCCAAAATTATCTGGTTTCTCATGGGGCAAGTTGAGGCCACTTGTCGCAAGAGATGCATAGTAGAAAAGGAAACACTAATATATATATATATATATATATATATATATATATATATATATATATAGGTTAATAGAAGACCCAACCAACTTACAAAAAATAAATGAATTTATATGATCACTTCAAAATAAATATTTATAGAATTTAAAATTTATTGCAAATTATTTTATTTGTCTCATTTTTAAAAATTTGGAGATTGTTAATTATTTGGTTTGTGTAAATATTTACATATTTAGATTATATATATATATATATATATATATATATATATATATATATATATATATATATATATATATATATATATGGTGAATCGGTAATTCGATAGAGTAATCTAGGTATATCTAACAACCCACACCAACCTGTAAGCCAAAAATGCCCCTCTTTGGGATTTGAAACCAAGTGGAAGGGATAACGTCGCATTGTGCCTACTATTGTGTCATCTCATGAGGCGATAATCTTACCATGATTAGGATGGACAATATTCTTCCTCTATGCAATGAATAATAGAATAGATGGGTCAATTTTCAATTCTTGCTTGAAATTGCTCCACCATGTCTTCTTCCATGAATACTACTTTCTCATGACCAAATGATTTGATACTCCGAGAGAAGGTGAATGCATCAATTTTGCAAACCGTGAGAATGTTCTAACTCCAAGTTCCCTAAATTCTCTTATGACTCCTTAATTAGATTATTTTGTTCAACATACTTCTCCTAATTGCTTTCCTCTTCCACCTACAAAGGCATAATTCTATTTTTCCATTTTTCCAACCATGCCTACATTGATATCATTTGTCTTCTTGAAGCCAATAACTTATTTCACAATTATGCTCCCAAAACATCCTCTGTGTCTCTATGTCTCCATTTCCCCAATACCTTGAGTTTCTATTTCTTGATGATCATTATAGAGTAATTTGCAACATTTATTAGAATAATGAATTTTATTAATAAGACCAACCATTGGATTTAAGAAAGGAATACCAAATAATGCAATTCTAAAATATTTTAAGATCAAAACCAATTACTCAGATGCAAGAATCCAAAAGCACAAATTCCTAGAAAAATTTCTCCAATTCATGACTAAAGCATTGCATGGAAAAATAATTACAAAACCAAGTTCCTATATAAACAAGAAGACTAATTCTCGGTTGCAGGTGTTATTCCGAGCTAAGAAGGGGCACCACATGGCCGCAAGGTGGCATGACACCTGTCCTCCCCATGCGCGCACACATGGCCACCTGAACTGGTTTAAATGTTGGTGCATGGGGTATTTACTCACCACCCTCGCTCGCCTCCATTTGACATCCTCTGCCATTAATTTTTTCCTCTGCACATTTATGCCGACAAACAGGCCTTCACCATCTCCCATGACCCTTAAATCTGCCATCCTTGCTCCCATTTCTGCCATTCATCTCTCCCTTGGGCTCTGCGTAGATGCTCCTGGTGTCTCAGCCAAGCCCTGGCTCCTCTGCTCCATCCCTTGCTCCTCTGGTAGCTTTGTTCTGGCCTTAGGCTCCCCCTCTGTTCCATATGGTGCTTCTGCAACCCCTCAGTCATCTCAGCCCCACTCCCACTCCTCCACCATGCATAGATTCCACCGCATGTGGTGCCGAAGAGGAAGGGGTTGTGGTCTTCCATCCCGACCTTCCATCTCTCCCTCAACTAGCACGATAATGAATCTCTCAGTTGACTGGGCAGAGCCAGATATCCTCAACCCCATCAATATTTCAGCTCGCTTGTACCTCCACCTTCCAGAGTCACCTTTTGAAGCCTCTAGCTCCGGCCTCCACCGTAGAAAGAGAAGCCGCAGTCTACTACCCCTCCCGCTCCCGCCTTCTCTCCCCACAAGATGGTGGCCCAACCTGTGCAAAGTGCCTCAAGCAGCGTCCATGAAAGCTCGAGCTCGGACGAGGATGACACTAGTGCAAGTGATGAGGCTCTTGCGTCTTCCTCCATTTCACTTTATGCCCACGTGATGCTTCTTCCTCCGTCGACTACCCATGCGTCCAAGCAGGAGGATGAAGAGTTTGAATATGCATGAAAACTTGTGGAAGATCTGTTCCACCCTCCAGAAAAGGATGCTAATTCTCCATCTACTTAATTGATGGGTGCTAATCTCTCATTATGTCAATTAACTGCTATTTTGATGTTTCTAGTTTTCTTTTTTTGTCTTAAACATGCCACATGTAATGTTAGTTTCCCACTATGGGAAGCTTATTCTAGACTCTCTATGCTCCACTGTTGGGTTGGTTTCCCCATCTGGGGCAACCCCTTTTTTGTGGTTTTAAACTCGAAATTTCCCTCCGAAATTGACTTGCCAACACTGGAGGATGAAAACTATAATTTTTTGAACTATATGATATAATAGAAGTAGCCTAATTTAGAAAAAAAAAAAACAAGAAGACTAATAAAACTTCTAATTGAAATACGAGAAATCTAAAACATTAAAACTAAGAAAAAGAACTAAAGGGTTGAAAATTTATAAAACTAGCAATTAAGAGTCTAGAAACCTACCTAAAAAAATCTAAAAGACCAAACTCCTTTACAAATGAGAAAATATAAAAAACAAATAAAATAAAAGGTTGAGAAAAAAACAAAAAAACCCAAAAGCATCAAACATCAAGTCTTATAACCGATGACAAAATCAATGCATAAAAGAAACCCTTATCCCAATCCTATTTCTCTGAAACCAAAAGATTAACATCTAAGAGTGGATTGACATTGTGAGGGGGAGAATAAGCCCCCTTACCTTGACATTCGATCCAATTAGGATTTAGGAAGATTAAGTTTGGAGGCGAATGAATAAATTACATGAAGTTTCACCTTTATAACTCTATATTGATTAATGTAATTGGAAAACACTTAAAAATTTAGTTAAGCTAAACACATATATTGAATTTTTCTTGAACTTAGCTTAAATTTATACTAGCATTAACATATATATTAAACCACTGATAAATTCCAATTTATAATAAACATCAAATTATTTATTGGATAATATATCTTAATCTATAAATAAAAAACTCATAAAATAACTAAATATAATTTTATTTTAAATTATTATTATTATTCATTACACAGAAAAAGCTCTATAATTTAGTATGGAAGAGATGTGTAGACGTAATGTAATGGAAGTAAGTCAACAATTTTTAAATGTGAGCTATATTGCACATTACATATGGCATGTGCACACATATATTAATTAGATTATATACAAAAAAAATATTGAATTTAAATATTGTTAATAAATTTTATATTATTTTTATTATATATTTTAAATTAAAGAATAAATTCAATAAAATAATTTTTTATTTTATAATTTAATATTTAAATTGAAATATAATAGTTTAAATTAAATGGTTTTTTATAAATCAAATTGTAAATATTTATAGATTTTAAATTCTAAAATGCACGTACTAATATTTTTTGGTTAGGAAATTCTAGCATATGTGGAGGTAACTTTGTTTTGTCTCCATAAGAACCACATAAGCATATTGGGCCTTGAATTTCTAATTTCTAAACTACTAGATTCAGACAAAGTGCGAATTTTCTCAGTGGCAAAAATTCTGGATTGAAGATTCGAAGCTCATGAATTCAATCTAATCTCACTG
This sequence comes from Pinus albicaulis, assembly GCA_034641835.2. Lineage (NCBI taxonomy): Eukaryota > Viridiplantae > Streptophyta > Pinopsida > Pinales > Pinaceae > Pinus > Pinus albicaulis. Next base: position 787,308,598 of record CM076575.1, on the reverse strand, counting down.
TAGCATAACAAGTCATTTCAAAGGAGCGACAATAATTCCCGCTCCTTCTCATCTCATCTTTGCGATGATAATTCTCGATTCGACTATGCAATAGCATTCTCAGCTCCGGCGTAACATTCGTTATATCTGGGATTTGCCCTAACTCTCTGCAATTAAGGTTTTCCTTAGAGATTATGACATACACGAAGGTTGTTATCTTGCATATTTTGTTGATCTTGGAGCTTCTGGTGTGTTGATTTTGTTTAGGTGCTAAATGTGAAGATTGTGTCGATTTGATTAATTTCGACAATAGAGTCAAAGTTCTAACAATGAAGATCTACCCTAGAGTTTGGATTAGTGTTTAATCCACACCTTATATCTATAAGTAGTAGAGTTAAAGTTGTTTTGTACCATTCCGCTATGGAGTTCAAGCTACTTTCAAGTCCAAGCTTTGGTTTTTGAGGTGAAGATTAAATTTTACAACTCAGATCACAATATATATATTCTTATTTCACATTCTTTCTTTTTACTTATTTTTTCAACTATGAACATTTTATCTTTTTATTTAATTTCCAATGAATATTTCATTATATATCAAAACATACATCTTAATATAATAACTAGCCTAAATCCATTTTATTTTAGAATAAATTGCAAAATTTAAAATGAAATGATCCTACTTCCTATCTATCAATCAAAATCTACATGTGCATAATAAATCCCTTTGATTATTTTCTTCATCATTCACACAATGAGATTAAATCTATGAAAGTCTTCACTCAACTAAATTAAATCGATGAAGGAAATTCTGCAGCAAATTCTATTATAAACTCTATAACAAATTCTACAAGCATTCTCTGAAAATAAAAGTTATAACTATTGTGACGACTTAATTATATAAAACATAAAAATTAACTAGAAATAAAAGAAAAACCTTACAACTCTGAGGAGGCCCTCCCATGAGTGCAGGTATACAGAGGTCAGCAAAGATTAACCATCCATCTAAACACACATCATAGTGGAATCAAGAGCTTTAATTAAACGATTGCAAATACTCATTTCAAACAATAACGAATCACCATCATCGTGCCGAGAGACAGGTTTTATAACCTCCTTCAATAAAATATTTGGAGATTTATAAGCCTATCTTACTCAACAGAATGCCTTAAAATAACATTGTTTAAATAAGATAATGATTCTCCATGATTTTCTATCGAAGAAGCAAATCATTAGGCAAAATATTAGCTTCAATATTGTGAAACCAGCTCCAAAAATAGAATAAAAGAGATATCAACGCCTTAGAAATAAGCCACTTCGAGGGGGAAACCTCCAATACATTATATGAATGAACAATTCTTGGATGATACAAATTACAAAACCTTCTTTCTATATATAGGAGTCCATGGAGCCACAATGTAATCCTAGCCGACCTAACAATAATAATTTAAGGGCACAATAATAACAATATGGGGGTTACAAGGGTACAATAATAACAATAAGGGGGTTACACTAAAAACAATAAGGGACTATATTAGTAATATAGGGACCAAACATGCCCCTCTCCTTCAAAAACGTGTTGTCCTCAATGCTTGAGTAGCTCTGGGTGCTTCTGTATAAAATTATCATCCTCCCATGTAGAATCTTCAGTGGGTAAGTTCTTCCACTTTATGAGATACTCTGAAATTGATCGATTTCATAGCTGTCGAGTTCTAGTTTCCGTGACCACTTCAGGTTCCAATATGATTTTTCCTTCCTCATCAAGTTCTGGCAATATTGTTTGAACTGGAAGATTTTCACCTATAACCTTCTTTAAGCATGAAACATGGAAAATTGGATGCACTCGTGAAGAAGCAGGAAGCTCCAATTTGTATGCCATAGTACCAATCTTGCCAGTTACCTCCACTAGGTACCATAATTACTGCGTGTGAATTAGTATCTCATTGAAAGCTTAAATCCTAAACTGGTAATGGGAACCTACAGGTCTGGGACATAGTCTTTATCTGCTTTTAAGTTATAGTAATTGGCATCATGGCTGGAAGTAATGTGGGACAGGACATTACTAATAATAAATGGAATGAGTTTGTGGTGAGGTGTGTGTATAATGGATGATGAAATTTTGATATTTAATCTACTGCTTGATAAATACAAATAACTCTAAACTAACCCGGGTATTTAAGATGAACACGATTTAAGAATAATTTCATTTAAACAAACAACCATAAAGATGACTTATTTATTTAAAAGAAAGATGAGATTTCATATGATGATAACTTTGTTTAAGAATTTAAACAGAGTTATAATAATGTATCGTATTCACGAATTTATATTTCTATATTGTCTATACATATTATGAAAGATAACATTTCTATATTTTCATAAATGATATAATATAGAAATGTTTTAGAAACATATATATATATATATGGGCGGATATGTGAAGCTGGGTTACACTTTTGTGAGAATCGGGGGTGGAAATTTTTTTTCGGCAATAGTTCGGTCGAACCTTTTATAAAGTTCAGCCGAACTCGTGCTTCCGTTTAGATTGACGACACACTGACGTCGTGGGCAAACATAATTTTTTCCGGAGATGGAAAAACCGGCAACAAAAGTTCGGCCGAACTTTTACTCTTAAAATAGTTTGGCCAAACTAGTTCTTATAAATATATCGCCCGCGAAGTTTATTTGTTTACCGTGTTTTTCTGTGTCTGTGCTGCTGCTAGTCTGGGGCTACTTCCGTCTGTGTTGTTGGTGATTATCTGCGGTGACTTCAAGCGAGCGAATTACTGGGTATTTCTCCTCCTGCTCCTCCTCTGTTTTTCACAAGGGAAAATTCGTAATGCAATGTGTTCTGTAACACAATGTGTTCTCTGTTAGCAAAGGTCCCGACATTTAACACTTCTTAATTCAATCTGACAGGATTTCATATTATAGGTTTCGCATTCAGTCTTCAATTTTACTTTTTGATGTGTGTCTAGTCGAATATGATACCATCAACCGTTTCCTTTAAAGTGATTTTTTTGGACTAGTTTTACAAGTAAGCCATTCTCATCCAACCAGGTTTCTATATTCGATATTATATGATTATTTTGTAACATAGAAATTTGAATAAACACCAAATTATCAATATATAGATGATTATTTTTCAACACGCAAATTTGAATGAGATCAAATTAGCAGAATGCAGATTTTTGCAGCCCAGCATATTCTTTGTCTGAATTATTTGTAGCAGAGTTTTGTGCCCCAATGTTTCTATAATAATTTTGATTTTGAATGTAAGAGTTTTATTTTATTTTTATTTTTCAGTATAAGAATTTTGTAGCCCATGTTTTTATTAAACTCATCCCTACTGTCAGAGTGAGAGAGTCCACTTAAATTGAAAAGTTATACCAATTTTTATACAATTAGATTAATTTATTAGGTATTTGAGCGTTGCTGGAGATTTTTTTCTAATTGTTGTAGAACTTCTAAAATATAAATTATTTAAAAAGTACTTTCAATCTTTAGATCTTAGCCAACCTTGTAATAAAATCAATAATTACTAGCTTCGTTTTCTTCCCCGCTCCTAGTTGTGTTGTTAATTACTTGCAATGTAACATAGCCCAATTTTGGTAATTTGACATGCGAGGTAATCATATATGAACCCTGCTGTTATTATTTGCTCCTATTAAGAATTTTTGGGAAATAAAGAGAACCTTTTATGGGTGGAAAGTTCATTGAAAATATTGATCTAAAAAATTTATCTGTGAAAGACATACATCATACAATAATATATGAATATATGTTTATTCATGTACAGTGAAATAGGTCAGATTGAGTAGCTCTTTTCAATTGTATGAGTATTATTTCCATATTGAATATTGATGTCATTAAAAAATATTGAATTCTATTGCTACAATGTTGAAACAAAATTTCTTGGCCGAGTTACCCATGAAATATGTGATCTTATACCTTCTGATATACCTTAATATAACTTGAACTAATCAACCTGAACTTATACCTTCTGAGTTAGCCATGTTAACCTTAATATAACCTGAACTAATCAATGTGTTATTTTGTACCATGTGTTATTGTGTACCATGTAGCTAGAAATATTAAACTAGATATAAGTTTATGACAATTATGACAAGTGTATTGTTTTTTCATCCTTGTGTTCTTTTTCATTATTATGTCTTTAGGTTTGGAGTAGGTGACACGAGTCCCTTTATCCCTCTATTATAAGTGGGTTATGGTTTGCTTGACAATTATGACAAGTGTAATGTTTTTTCATCCTTATGTTCTTTTTCATTATTATGTCTTTAGGTTTGGAGTAGGTGACACGAGTCCCTTTATCCCTCTATTATAAGTGGGTTATGGTTTGCTTTGTCTCATTGTTATGGTATAGTGATTTGTGATCCAGAGCAAACTTTTTAGTAATTTCAACTTTAAAATTTTGATTTTTTACTAAGAAGTTAACATCTTTATGCTCACACATATTTTTTTATAACATATATAATTGAAATATATATATATATATATATATATATATATATATATATAAATATATCCATCCATCTATTTTTCTTTCTCCACATCTATATCTACACACCCATAAGCCACCTGGGTAATGTGATTACACGGCCTCTTTTAACATGCTAAACTTCCAATGGGAATACATTTTTATATAGGACTCAGATTGAGATAAATTAAAATTCCTGAAGATAAACCACTGATCTGGTGTACAGGCCTCCTCTATAAGAGGAAAACAGCCCATAGATCAGTTCATATCCAGAAAAACAAGTATGTCCATATGTTCATAAAACAAAAAAAAAAATTTGTGTTAACCCGGGCTTCCTCAAAGAGGAAAACAACCCAGACAGGATAAACAACAAAATAGAAGTCTAAAAATAAATGCAAGTAAGAGTAACTATCTAGGGCATGTATATCAAACCAAAAAACAAAACACTTTCTGATATAAAAACAGGGAGACAACAAAATAAAGCTATACATATGGTGGTTGATCCGACACATGGATCATGCCCTGGTCCTGGTCCTCTATCCTCCAACAACCCATATCTTGTTGCAAACCCGCTTTAGAAAGCTGGTATGCTGCATCATTGGCGCACGCCTTTAGGGAATAAAACAACCCCCCTAAGGGAAAGACCCATGCTGCTTTCTTAGATGTATTTACTCCCACGGGTGAAACTATCCTTGCCCCTATTTACTCTGTTGTTGTCTATGCCTATGCCATCTACGCCTATGTCCACGTGCTGGCTATACTCTTTGCTAGGAATAGTCCAAAAATTGGGAATCGATCTAGCCATGAGCAGGTTGAAGAGAGCTCCTTAAGGGCTTGGAGTTAGTAATTTGGGGAGGTCCCTGTATATATGGTTTAAATAAAAAACATTAAAAGTATGTTTTAAATGTTTTGTCTCTTCTAGTAAAGGAGATAAAATATAATTCTGACAATTGCTCTCTCCATTGAACCATTTAACGACATTCATAGAGTCATTTTCTATGTTAAATTTGGACTGTTACTGCAAATGCACCTTTTGGAATTCTTGGTTTTAATTTGAGTTGATTGGTGTCATGTAGAAGTCAAGGCACTCATTGGTATAGAAATTTTTTCTTTACAACCAAGTGGGAACGAGAAACCCCAAAATTCCAAACAAAGCATCTATGCTGTTAATTATGCTTTTAAATTTCATTACTTTTTGTTGTAAGGTGTATGTTGAATTTCTGGTAGTATGATATGCATTCGGCTGTTGCAGTTGTTACTGTTCCTGTGGATCCATCAATTTCATCCGCTTTAGCTGATTCTCGCCTTGTGCATGGAAGTTTACTGCCATTGTTAAGCTTATGTCGTTACTGAGCCTTCTCTCGATTCCTCAATGCTGGAATGATTGAACTAGAGTGATCCACTGCTGTAATGTGACTACATATTGTCTTTTATACTGCTGTAATGTATTTCTATAATGTGACTACATATTGTCTTTTATACTGCTGTAATGTATTTATGTATGAGACATAATCTGATCTTTTATACTTGATAACCTGTTATGGGTATATCAAGATGATTTTGCATATGAACTGTTATCAATATATGAAACAAGGTTTTTTCTCCTTTGAAAAAAGAGTTGAAATCATTCTAAATTCACATGTAATGTATTTCTGTAATGTGACTACATATTGTCTTTTATATTGCTGTAATGTATTTCTATATGAGACATAATTTGATCTTTTACACTTGATAATCTGTTATGGGTATATCAAGAGGATTTTGTATATGAACTGTTATCAATATATGAAACAGGGTTTTTTCTCCTTTGAAAAAAGAGTTGAAATCATTCTAAATTCACATATGTTCAGTGGTGTCATTGTTTCACTTCCGATATTGTGTTGCTTACCTTGATGAACAGGTGGAACTCTTTTGGGAGGCCTCTCTATTTTTTGACTCTATGCTCATACTGTCAAAGGCCATTATATGTTATATGGGCTAGATTGTATAGTTATTAGACTACATATCTTCATACTACTCTGCAAATAGTATGATGGAAACCAAACATAATAATGTATTAGGACATCACAACTTGCTAATTAGCTATTAGACTACATATCTTCATATAGAACTTGCAAATAGCATGATGGAAATGTGAACTTGCAAATAGTATGATGGAAATGTGGATCTCAAAGAAAAGTCATGATTAATGCTTCTAGAAACCAAACATAATAATGTATTAGGACATGCTCCTTTAACTTGCAAATAATATGGTTGAAATGTGGATCTCATGACTCTTCATGATTAATGCTTCTAGAAACCAAACATAATTTAATGTATTAGGACATGCTGCTTTAGGCTTGGTGGAATTACCTTTGCTTTTTATTTCTCTCTTACACACACACACACACATATATATGAAGAGATAATCCCATTTTATTTTTTATTCATAGATCAAATGTCATTTAAATACAAGATTTATCATAATGTACAATGATTCATTCCATATTATTTATAAAATTTTTCATTAAAAAATGAACCCTTTAAATGATGAACCTAGTTAATGCTTCTTCTTCATGAAGAAGACTACTTGATCTTTCAATTTGAATTTGATGATGGTCCTTTGTTATCTTTCTTGACTACTTCAAATTATTGACACAATCATATTCTTCTTGTTACTCTTTTTACTCCTTCCTTATATTGTATTCTCCCCCTTAGATATTGTGTACTCTCCCACATAGATATTGCACTCAATTTTGATGGTCCTTTGTTATCTTTCTTGACTCCTTCAAATTATCAAATCATTGACACAATCATATAGATATTGCACTCAATTTTGATGGTCCTCTGTTATCTTTCTTTATTTCAAATTATTGACACTTGATCATATAGATATCATATAGATATTTCACTCAATTTTGATGGTCCTTTGTTATCTTTCTTGACTACTTCAAATTATTGACACTTGATCATATAGATATTGCACTCAATTTTGATGGTCCATTGTTATCTTTCTTGACTACTTCAAATTATTGACACAATCATGTGCTTTTACCTTAATATCTTGTAGAGCCCATTTCGTCCAAAACACTCAAAAATAAGTAACTACTATGTATTCCACTTCTACTCTAGATAGAGAAAGTAACGACTCTTACTTTCTTAACCATTAAACTAAAGACTCTTTTAAGTAGAATTATACATTGTCCACTTGTACTTTTCACAAGCCTAGTTGAATCTCTTTATGTTGCCAATGTAAATTTCTCACAAGTAAATTTGTTAATGTAAATTTCTCAACTTCTACAAGTTTTATAGGCAGAGTCTGTAAAGGGCCAGGTAGCCTCTGGATCTCATCTTTTATGGAAGGTGTCATATCTAGTAATTGCCCCTACAGTGAATCTCTGGAATAGATCTAAATAGAATTTCTTCATTTTAATATCCATAAAACACAACCACTTTAAGGTAAATTGTTTACATGCACGTCATTTCTCCCACAAACTAAAGGCTTCCTCCCATTAATTTTAGATGTGAATTCTACCATAAAATTTTTAAGTCAAACTTTAAGATAAACCATGCACATGTCATTTGCAATAAATGTCAATTTAATATCTAAATTCACATATGTTTAGTGGTGTCATTGTTTCACTTCCGATATTATGTTTCTTACCTTGATGAACAGGTGGAACTCTACTGGGAGGCCTCTCTGTTTTTTGACTCTTTTCTCATACTGTCAAAGGTCGTTATATGTTATATGGGCTATAATGTATAGTTATTAGACTACATATCTTCATATATAACTTGCAAATAGTATGATGGAAACCAAACATAATAATGTATTAGGACATCAAAAATTACTAATTAGTTATTAGACTACATATCGTCATATAGAACTTGCAAATAGCATGATGGAAATGTGAACTTGCAAATAGTATGATGGAAATGTGGATCTCAAAGAAAATTCATGATTAATGCTTCTAGAAACCAAACATAATAATGTATTAGGACATGCTCCTTTAACTTGAAAATAGTACATGGTCGAAATGTGGATCTCATGACTCTTCATGATTAATGCTTCTAGAAAACAAACATGATTTAATGTATTAGGACATGCTCCTTTAGGCTTGGTGGAATTACCTTTGCTTTTTATTTCTCTCTTACACACACACACACATATATATTAAGAGATGATCCCATTTTATTTTTTATTCATAGATCAAATGTCATTTAAATACAAGATTTATCATAATGTACAATGATTCATTCCATATTATTCATAAATTTTTTCATTAAAAAATGAACCCTTTAAATGATGAACCTAGTTAATGCTTATTCTTCATGAAGAAGACTACTTGATCTTTCAATTTGAATTTGATGATGGTCCTTTGTTATCTTTCTTGACTACTTCAAATTATTGACACAATCATATGCTTCTTGTTACTATCTTTATTCCTTCCTTATATTGTATTCTCCCCCTTAGATATTGTGTACTCTCCCACATAGATATTGCACTCAATTTTGATGGTCCTTTGTTATCTTTCTTGACTACTTCAAATTATGAAATTATTGACACAATCATATAGATATTGCACTCAATTTTGATGGTCCTTTGTTATCTTTCTTGAATACTTCAAATTATGAAATTATTGACACAATCATATAGATATTGCACACAATTTTGATGGTCCTTTGTTATCTTTCTTTACTTCAAATTATTGGCACTTGATCATATAGATATCATATAGATATTGCACTCAATTTTGATGGTCCTTTTTTTATCTTTCTTGACTACTTCAAATTATCAACACTTGATCATATAGATATTGCACTCAATTTTGATGGTCCTTTGTTATCTTTCTTGACTACTTCAAATTATTGACACAATCATATGCTTTTTGTTACTCTTTCTATTCCTTCCCACATAGATATTGCACTCTATTTCATAGGCTCTTCTTTTGAAGTCAAATATATTGTATTCTCCCCCTTAGATGTTGTGTACTCTACCACATAGATATTGCACTCAATTTCATAGGCTCTTTTTTTGAAGTCAAATAAGTGACAATAATTTACAAGAACTATCCATAATTTGTTTCTCACATGTTCAAATGGTTCTCTAACAAGATAATTTATAAGAACTATTCCTAATTTGTTTCTCACATATTCAAATGCTTCTCTAAAAAGAGGCTTTGAAGGATATACAACCTCCGGTTGAAGGATGAAAGTCAAAGACCTTCAAAGTACAACCAAAGGTTGAAGATCATTAAACCAAAGGTTTAATAATACAACCTTGAGTGATTCCACGAGTCCTCTACACCCTTCACACGGTAAAATTCGGATAGCTTTAGTGTTTACTTCTACAAGTTCTATAGGCAGAGTCTGTAAAAGGCCAGGTAGCCTTTGGATCTCATCTGTTATGAAAGGTGACATATCTAGTAAATGCCCCATACAGTCAATCTCTTGAATGGATCTAAATAGATGTTCTTCATTTTAATATCCATAAAACACAACCACTTTAAGGTAAACCGTGTACATGTGTAATTTCTCTCACAAACTAAAGGCTTCCTCTAATATCCATAAAACACAACCACTTTAAGGTAAACTGTGTACATGTGTCATTTCTCCCACAAACTAAAAGCTTCCTCCCATTAATTTTAGATGTGAACTCTACCATAAAATTTTTAAGTCAAAATTTAAGATAAACAATGCACATGTCATTTAACTCATGATCTTGTGTCATTTCTCTCATGCATTTGCAATAAATGTCGATTTAATATATATATTTTTATTGAATTTTTTTTTTTTTTCAGGGATAAGAAAACCATTAAATATGGTTGAAAAATGGAAATTATGCATAGAAGTTTCTTGCTATCCCAATCCAGGGAAAGCAGTGATTACATATGTGCTTTCCAATATTGCAACTAGCAAAGTCGTCCAAAGGAAAATTAATATACCGAGAAGAACAACAAACAACGAGGCATATTATATTGGATTGATAGAAGGCTTGGGAACAACGATGGAGTATGGATCAAATGGAATTGTAGTTTTCACCAATTATGAACTTGTGTGCAACCAGATGAATGGCGTGTGCCAAGTTAAGAAGGAGAGGCTAAAAGAACTGCATGGAATAGCAAACAATATTGTTAGCCAATTTCAATTTTTTGGTATAAGGCATTGTACAAATGTGAATAAGATGTCTGCTAATCTATTGTGTGGGGAAATGCAAATTAATGATTCATCTATCAAAGATGAATTAGAATTATACAGAGCAATTCCAATGCAAGATTCATCTCTCAAAGATGAATTGGTTTTGAGATTCTCTTCTTCAAAAATTCAAGATTCATCTCTTAAAGATGAATTAGTGTTGAGACGCTCTCCTTCAAAATTTATTGATGGAAATTGTAACATATCTTGGATATGTTTGTGTTGTGTACTTATAAATGCATATTTTTTAATGACCATGTGTTTTTTTCAATTATATACCAAGTGTGCTCCCACCACACCATGTAAAGAGCAACTTGGTGAACTTCACATTTTTATAAAATTAAAATGCGAAGACTTCAAAAAATTTTCGTTTACATGGAGTTTGTTTAAATGCAGTTTCACTTATTTTTTAATAACCATGTGTTTTTTTCAATTTTATACCAACTGTGCTTCCACCATGTAAAGTGAAATTTGGTGAACTTATCATTTTTATAATTTCTTTTTTGCTTAAATTGAGTTTCACACATCAATTATTGCTTTGAAAGTTGTGTTCTACATAATTTGTGTACACTAAATTACAAATTGATTTTATGAAATCTATTTTATGTAAATGTCCACCAATAGATATATATATCATGGAAGATGAACGACGAAGATCAACCGAATCCCATATGGGAGCTCAGGGATCGGGGGATGTTCATGGTATTTAAATATAATATTAATCTCCATACATGTGTGTACATATGGAATTGATTTTTTATTAACTTTGTGAGTTAAATAAGTTGTTAATAAGTTTCATTTTTTAATTTTTAGGAGCTAAGAAGAGAAGGATCTCTACTCCATCCATGGAGCTTGCCCATGGTTCACCCAGTTGTGGTATGGTTCACGCAATTTAATCAATGAATATGTATATGTATTTATATGTACACATGAATGTATTTTTCAATTGATTATAAATTCGTATTTGTTTATGAAGCTTCTCTCTCGTCTCGAGAGGTTGGTGGTGGTTCAAATCCCCTTAAAGGGTCATCAATGAGTGGTAGCAGGTTGCGTGAAGGGGGTGATATTTATTCCTCCGCAGGCCAATCAACGAATGGTGGTGCTAGTTCTCAGCAAGGTTGTTTTGGGTCTGGTTTTCAGCAGGGTCGTTATGGGTCTCAACAGTTTCATGGTGGAGAAGATGCTAACCAACCACGTCAAGGTTGCCATCAATTTCAATATTTTTTTCATTGAATTTGTACAAAATTTTTTACATGTGTTTTTTCTAATATACAGAATTATATATATATATATATATTGATGTAGTGGCCGGAAATGTTCCAAATATTGGTCAAAATAGACGCAGGGCAGAACGCTACATTCAAGAAGAAGGTTGTCTACCCAACACAACTTATCTGGTTGACATTTCTGATATACCATGGGAAACAAACATGGCGCAATGCACCTTACAAAGGTGTGAAAAAATTCATGCAAAATTGTAGAGATATCTCGTGGATTTGACTCTACCTGCTGAGAGTCGACAAAGCCTTGAAATAGTTACACATTCATTGGGTGAAATTTTAAATGTGTACAAAACTCTTGGGCCAACGACTGATACGTTTGTAGAAGTGATAAGAAATAGAAAGGAAATAGTAATGGGTCCAAATAAATGTGAGGATGTAAAACAAAGAGTTACAAAATATGTGGCGAAGTCAATGTTTAATTTCAAGGAAGGGCCAAAAAGAAAAATGTTGAAGGTGCAATATTTCAAGCACCCAAATATAGCTCGCTATTTGTATGATAGGCACCTTGCGGCCTATGGAAGGCTCCCATGGAACGACGAGGTTCCTGTTTATTTTGCACAAATGTTTTACACATAATTTTTTTGGGTATGAAACCCAACTACAATGACCTTCTGTCAGAATGTTTTGGTCCGGGGAAAGGTCAATTGTATGACTGTAAGGGTGATAAGCGAGATGTGGAGTTTCCTCGCCCTGATCCGCCATTGGTGTGTCGAAATTTTTGGGTCGAAACTCTGCGGTCAGAGATGGATGCGACTTCTCAAATAAGTCGAGAAACAAGGGATGTCATTATCGACAATATTTACAACGGATTGGGTGGAGTCAATGTTTGTCTAAATCGACAAAGAGCACGTGAAAATGCACGTGCCAATTTTGTGTATTGTACAGATGAAGAGATTGACAACATGAATGTTGAAGATCTCCGAATATATGAAAAAAATTGTCGCAATGGTTTTCAAGACCTAATTCTTCATGAGGAAGAGAGCACGGGAACGGTATGTGTTAATGACCTTAGGGTTTGAAATTATTTTAACATACATATACATGTGTACAATTTGTAATAAATACATGTGTATGTACATATATACATTTATTTGTATGTACATTAATCTAACAAAAATGTATCATTATATGTTAAAACACCATTTGCAGTTGTCACGCATGATGCATGACAAAAATGTTAATATCACGTTTGGGACCTCTGGTTCAAACAATGCAGAGGGGTCTCACCATCAAGATATGTTGGCAAATGTTAGTGTTTTTTGAGTGATATTTTAAAATAAATAATTGTACACACATGTACATGTATGTATATATAATGATAAAATGTTTTAACAGATTCCGATTCGGTCTGATGTTTTTGGGATGACGGTACCTTCTTCTTCCTTAGGAGATGAGCCACAAGTATGGAAATTTTTTCACTTTTAAAATTTATGTTTAAGTTATATATATATATATATATATATATATATATATATTCCACCTCAAAAAGTTCCATTAAAAATTGAGATATATATATATATATATATATATGTGTGTGTGTGTGTGTGTATTTTGAGTTATTTTAAATTTTTTGAATTTAGGTTCCTATAGAAGATTTCTTTAATCCACGGACTCTAGCGATGGAGATAGGAACATCCACACCATTTGAACAAGTTGTCTAACTTTTTTTTTAATATTATTGAAAATAAGTTTATATATGGATATGTGCATTTTCATTTGAAATTTTTTAATATATATATATAATTGTAGATGTATATTGTACAGTTTACTGTTGCAGATGTTCCTATGAGGGTGGAACTTGTTCATTAAATGGAGAGGGAACCTCATGAGGTATTACATGATTTTTTTGTTATATTTTGTTTTTTACATGAAGTTCTATATATATTCTCACTCATTTTTAAAACATCAAATTTTAATGTTCAAGTACATGTGCCTTGTGTATGTAGGTTTTCCATGCTTCACATGATAGTGCGTGGATTGAGACCCTGATAGGAAAGACGCTAGATCTATCTCTATTTGATGGACATGATTTGTAGATTTGATTTCACGATTTAGATAGTCTTAAATTTTCTTTTTTTATATATTATCTAGATGCACTGTCATATATATATATATATATATATATATATAGTTTGATACTTGTGAGATCTACAATTTTTGGACATATTTTATTACAGTGTTAAGTTAATTTGTTTTGTTCCAAAAAGTTAATTTTTGGATGGTTTTAGTATTTTTGGCATGTGAATGTGAAGTAATGTTGTTATATAATTTGTTTGGTTTTTAAAACTTTTTTGGATAATTGAACTACTAGTAATGTTGTCATCTATAAATTAATGTTTTCATCTGAACTACATTTGGCATGTTATGTAATGATGTGTTATAATTTGTTTTGTTTTTAAAATTTAAGTTTTGGATGCTTGGAGTGCATTTGGCATGTGAAGTAATGTTGTGATCTATACTTTTTTGTTAAATTAAAAGTTAAAAGTTTTGGATGGTTTCAATCTACATTTGGCATGTGATATAATGTTAAATGTTTTTATTGGATAGTTGAACTATAATTGACATGGCATGTGAAGTAATGTTATGTATGATATAATCAAAAAGTTTTTAAAACTCAAGTTTTGGATGGTTTCAATCTACATTTGCATGTGATATTTAATGTTTTAAATGTTTTAATGTTGCACGATATATAATCAGAAAGTTTTTAAAACTTAAGTTTTGGATGGTTTCAATCTACATTTGGCACATGTGGTATAATGTTAAATGTTTTTATTGGATAGTTGAACTATAATTGGTATGGCATGTGAAGTAATGTTGCATGATATATAATCAAAAAAAATTTAAAACTCAAGTTTTGGATGGTTTCAATCTACATTTCGCCTATGATATTTAATGTTTTAAATGTTTAGTGTTTTAATGTTGCACGATATATAATCAAAAAGTTTTTAAAACTTAAGTTTTGGATGGTTTCAATCTACATTTGGCACATGTGGTATAATGTTAAATTTTTCTATTGGATAATTGAACTATAATTGGCATGGCATGTGAAGTAATGTTATGTATGATATAATCAAAAAGTTTTTAAAACTCAAGTTTTGGATGGTTTCAATCTACATTTCTCATGTGATATTTAATGTTTTAAATGTTTAATGTTTTAATGTTGCACGATATATAATCAAAAAGGTTTTAAAACTTAAGTTTTGGATGGTTTCAATCTACATTTGGCACATGTGGTATAATGTTAAATGTTTCTATTGGATAGTTGAACTATAATTGACATGGCATGTGAAGTAATGTTACACGATATATAAAAAAAAAAAAATTAAAATATAAGTTTTGGATACCATTTTAATCTACATTAAATGTAAATCCCTTTAATTTTGATTTAATGTTAAATGTTTTAAATGTAAATCCATTTAATTTTGATTTAATGTTAAATGTTTTAAATGTTTTGATATAATGTTAAATGATTTGATCTAAGTTTTTGATGGTTTCAATCTACATTTGGCCTATGGAAGACCCCATGCGTAGACAATGGATGCGTTGTAGAAGGGGAGGTGGGGGTAGGGATGTAGGGGGCAGGAGTGCTGGCTCTCGCCCACCTCTTTCCATCCATGACACAGGTAGCCACCCTCCTCCAGCAAGCAATGAAGCACAAATTCACTTCACCAGCGCTATGTTCAGACCGCGAATTATGGTGACCATTTCCATCTCTTTTCAGGAGGAGCCGCAAGATGAAGGTGCTTCTAGTTCCAGGAAGCGGTGGAGAAAGTCCACCATCCCAACCCATCAGCCCCAGGACACCAGGAAGTCGACAGCTCTTCCAGTCAAATCCACCTCGACGAGCTCCAACAACAATGGCGCGAGCAATGACAACTCCTCCCAACACTCCAAGGGAGTAGATGATGATTCAGAGGACTACAGTTGTCCAATTGTGGAGGATAATACTCCTACACACATCGATTGCTAGCCTGATGTCAGGTCCTCTTTAGATTTTTCCCGGTTATGGGTAGCCCCTTTTCTTTTTTTTTGATTCAGACCCCCTCTGGTGTTGGCTAGTTAAGCAACCCAAGAGACGGGTCTCACTATGTACATTATGTTCATTACAGTTATATATATGTAAATCCTTTAATTTTGATTTAATTTTAAATGTTAAATGTTTTGATATAATGTTAAATGTTTTGATCTAAGTTTTGGATGGTTTCAATATACATTTGGCCTAGATGGAAGACTCCCATGTGAAGTATTGTTTTGATTGAATCAAAAAGAGTAAAGAAGTAGTTGTATATATGTAAATCCTTTTAATTTTGATTTAATGTTAAATGTTAAATGTTTTGATCTAAGTTTTGGTTGGTTTCAATCTACATTTGGCCTAGATAGAAGATACTCCTATTTGAAGTATTGTTCTGATATATTCAAAAAGATTAAAGTAGTTATATGTAAATCCATTTAATTTTGATTTAATGTTAAATGTTAAATGTTTCAAGATATAACATGTTAAATGTTTTGATTTAAGTTTTTGATGGTTTCAATCTACATTTGGCCTAGATGGAAGACTCCCATGTGAATTATTGCTTTGATTTAATAAAAAAGAGTAAATAAGTAGTTATATGTAAATCCCTTTAATTTTGATTTAATGTTAAATGTTAAATGCTTTAATATAATGTTAAATGTTATGATCTAAGTTTTGGATGGTTTCAATCTACATTTGGCTTAGATAGAAGACTCCTATGTGACTTATATTGTTTTGATTTAATCAAAAAAAAAATAAAACTCAAGTTTTGGATGGTTGAAGTACATTTAGAATCTTAAGATTGCTTTTGATCTCTACATAGTCTTGTTTGAGTGAAAAATTTTCCAATAGGAAGAACATAGCTTTTCAATGCAACTAACCATGTATCAATTGAGCTCTAATTGAAAAAAGAGTTTAAAGAAGTAGATATGTGTACAAATTATCCCTTTAATTTTGATTGGAAATATAAAAAGTACATATATGTTTGTTGAATTTGGGTCAATGTCATTAATTCACTCAAATAGGTAGCCTTGTTGATTTATAATTTGGTAAATTGATGACATTTAGTTAATTTCATTCTAGAACATAGAACATATATCCAACCATTAGACAGACAAATTTTGTACTAGATTTTCAATCAGGAATAGAGATGTGGGTCAAATCCCACCAAAAGTCGGAGAAGTGCTCCGAGTCTCTTGTCTGAAAGGAATCTTCGTACAAAACTATACTGTGGATGATTTATTTATATTGCACGGATATTTTTTACCAGAAAAGCTCACAAGAAAAATTGGGCACATTCAGTTCATGTATATATCCAATATGATTTTTCATCATTGCACATAGAAAAACTACTTTTAGTTAAAATTGCATTCTAGAACATATATATTGAGTACATTTAAATCATTTTTCATCAATGCACATAGTAAAACTACTTGAACAATTAATTTCATTCTAGAACATATATATCTAATATGTAAGTAACATTTTTCATCAATGCACATTGAACATATCTGACCATTGGCCAAACAAATTTTGTACTAGATTTTCAATCAGGAATAGAGATGTGGGCCAAATCCCACCAAAAGTTGGAGAAGTGCTCTGAGTCTCTTGTCTGAAAGGAATCTTCGTACAAAAATATACTGCGGATGATTTATTTACATTGTGGATACTTTTTACCAGAAAATCCAACTATTTTTTCATCAATGCACATAGTAAAAGTACTTGAACAATTAATTTCATTCTAGAACACACACACACACACACACATATATATATATCCAATACATGTAACATTTTTCATCAATGCACATGTATAGAAAAGCTACTTTCAGTTAATACTAGAGCACGTGCATGTACCAAAACAATTTGTACATGTGCAAACACTTGCACAAATAACATAAGCAGCTCAATTTTTAGTTGAGTGTATTGAAAGTTATAAAACATATTTAATCCAAAGAGAATAAATTGTTGGGAAATTCAATCAAAAAAATTCCAATGGAATTCCATCTTCAATAATCCGTTCATGATCAGATTTTGACATTTTCCATTTCATAATTTTCGTTTTTTTTCTTTGATTGAACCTCTATCAACTTTATGCGTGCTGCACACACCAAGTGACTATATTGAAAACTTATGGAATTAGGTTCATAGTCTTCAAAGTAAACAAAGTCCCCACTTTGATTAGTTTGTCTGAAAAAATAACCTTTCAGTATAATAGATCCTCTGTCATATTGAAATCCGTGATCATGATAGTTTTCTAATAATTTCATTTTTCATTCAGTGCAATGCATCAAATAATACTTAACATTTTCATCGTTGTAAATAGGTGCAATTACAACAAAAACATCTCCTGCACAATAAAAAAAAATTAACAAAATTATACATATTTAAATTTATTTCTAGATATTTAAATCATTAGAAAGAAATTCAAATGTTACCTTCTCTAACAAGATCAGAAACTTGATCATCATTGGATGATATTGTAATTTCCTCTGATTGCATTTCTTCGAACATTGCAACATACATTTTTCCCTTTGTATTTAGCTATGTATGTTTCCAATCTTTTACATACATTTTGTTTTCACAAACGTCATTGGATTTTGTGTTTTCTATGCAAACATCACAAAAACAAGAATATTTTCTTTTATCCAATGCAAACACATTTCTGGATGACTTTGTTTTAATTGAATGCAATTTTCGAGTCCCTTTTATTGTTTCAATGTCATTTCCAATTGATCTATCTATGTCTTTGATCCCAATATGCCAGGAAAACCTTTATATGGAAAATTAAAAGAAGAATTTGTAAATATGATATCAAAATACAATCAAAGATAATCATTGCACGATAAATGTACAATGTTTAAAATTATATTTCCAATAAAAATTAAATTGAATCTACCTTCGCACTTCCCTTGATGGGTTAGTCTCATGGCTTAGAGCAGCGATGCACCATTGAACAACTTCTTTAGCATTCACAAGTTGGCTTGCAGAGGGGTTCATTTGATATCTTTGAAGTGCTCATTTTATGCATGCTCCTGCACCGTGATGTTCTCCTTTTCCATGGCCAATCTCAAAGAAATTCCAACAATGTTTAATGTAGGTTTTCTTATGAAGACAACACAACCAAAAGAATGATTGTGAAGATTTGAATTGACATGCGCATCCGTCTGACCATATCCAATGTTCATTGAATGTTATTCCACGATTTTTCAAGGAATCATAAATTTTTCCAAAACAATGTTGTACAAAATATGTATCATGTGTACGATCGTCACTGATATAAAAGTGATATTCTTTAATGATATGTCGATTTTCACTCGTGATTTCTATATGATCGACGTTTTGTTCAGCATGTCTATATAGAATATGGACGAGCATGGAGACTTGGTTAGAATGATAGTATTCACTATGAATTTATTTTTGTGGAACAAATGTGTAGTTTTCTGCAAAATCAATCACTGAGAAAATGGTCCCTAGTGGAAAAACTTCATGAGATTTTTTGAATTGCAAGTCTTGCCATTGAGCTCTATGGGAATTAAATATTATGACACATTCCTTGATTTTGGTAGAACATTATGGAAGGATTCACCTCCTCCTTCCACTATCCGTGATTTCTTATCTTAAATTCTATGTGAAAGAGAAAGTGATGAACTAATTTACAAAAAGAAATGTGTTGGTGGTAAAAAATGTGATGATTGTGGAAATTTGACTAAATTTCAAAATAAATATCGTACTAATATAAATTATCAATCATTTTCCAACATGAAAGTGAAATGGAAGACATATGAATATATCGATACATCGATTCAAGATGCAAATAGTGTTAAAATAATTGAATTACTAGAAGACGAAATTTTTGTGATAGACTTTTTGAGAAAGTTTGAGGCAGAAATTTACAAATACACCAAATTAGAAGTACAATTTCTTTGAAGGTTTTATTTTCTGTCAATTATATTTAAGTTTTATTTTGTTTGTGTGATATTTATTTATGCACTTTAAAGATTAGTGTCTTTTCTGTCAATGTGAAGTAGATTTAGATTTGCTTTTGTTTGTGTGATATTTATTTCTGAACTACAGATTAGCTTTATTTGTGTTAGTGTGATATCTTCCCTTCTTGCAAGAGTGAAAATCGTTTTACTTTGAGTGATTCTTAGATAAGGCATGTGCATGAAAACATTTTAATTCAATTTAAAAATTACTCACATGATAAGGAATCCTAGCAAAAATGGTGCACACATATTTCATTAGTTTACAAGTCCTGGTCAATAATTTATGAAGTAATTTAAGATCAATTAAATTACCAACATTTTTGCGTCGTTGTCGGGGAAGTGTATATAGGATTGTTTTCATTTGAATAAAATTGAAAAAAAATGATAAAAATATATTTATGCATAGGGAAAGATATTCTAGGGGTATATTTATAAGTAGAGTTAGGAGTTCAATTCCAACATCAATGCTCATCCCACCAAGACCCCATAGTGTCACACCATCCACCGAAACTCACATTCCATCATTCACAAGTAGACATAGACTTCCCGAGGTACATAGATTTGAGATCCAACCTAGGGATTCAAAAAATTATTCTAATGAACCTATAGTAGAAGAAAATACATCCCCAAGAAGGATTAATATTTCTATATTAAATTGGAGAACAACATTTAGGACAAGAACTAGAAGTCCCTAGTGAAAAGGAAGGATTAAATTGTTTTAACATTCCATTGACAGAAGAACCAGAGGAGGAACTAGAAAATCCAATTATAGAACCTTATATTAGCTCTAAAGAATCTACAATATCTGGGGAAGGGGAAGGAGAGGTACACAATGTGAATGGTGAACCTAAGATTGGAGGAGGAAGAGGTAAAGGAGGAAATAAAGGACGAGGTGGAGGAATAGGTATGAGAGGTGGTAGAGGGGAATCAGAACCTTTTGGATTTCACATCTTAAGTGAAGACACCACAGCCACAATTAAGAATATATCACACTCCACCCCCCCTAATTTCCATGGAGTAAGGCATGAGGATCCTAAAACATTTCTTTTTGAGTTTGAAGTCTTATGTAGGTCTTATGACTACTTTCTTGATTCTCAAAAATTGAAATTATTTCCATCCACTCTTAAAGATGAAGCACTTAAATGGTTTATGGGATTAGGAACACATATCATAAGAACATGGAAATACATGAAAGATGTGTTCTTAGAAAAATACAAATATGATTGTATACCTCATAACCTTAAATATGAAGTATTTAAAATTATGCAAAAAGAGGACGGAAATCTTGAAGTTTTGGTTGAAAGATTTGCTTATAATGTTAAAAGTGCTAAAATGCATAATATAGATGATGAAACTTTGAAAGCTCTTTTGTTGAAATCCATTAGATATGAGTGGGTAGATCTTCTCAATTTAATGGGCAAAGGATATGTTTCACAGTTATCATTTAAAGAAGTTTGTGAATTTTTACACATATTTCAAGAGGTAAGGATAGAACCGGGAAAAATCCAAGAGACCCTGTTATGTCTAAGACTAATAAATCTACTATTGGAACAATAAGTAGATCAGAAATAGGAAATTTTCTTGACAAATTAAAAACAAATATTTTAGGGAGTCTTAGTGAAGAACTAGATACCCTTAAGATTCAAAACAAACAAAAAGTTGAAAATGTTGCATTATCAATTTTGTGTCGTAGATGCAGAAATAAACATGCTCTAAGAGAATTCCCTCTTGATAGTGTGGAAATATGTGCTATTTGTGTAGAAAACCATGACAAAAAGGTATTCCATTCAATCCATGGACTTAAAGCAGTCTTGCAAAATGAAGCTGAAACAAGCCAAGCTGATTCATTTTGTTTTATTGGTAAAATACCATTGCAACCATAATATCAAAATATAGTACAAGGTCTTAACCCTCAATACAAATCATATGTACAACCTCAAAACAATTGGAATACCCCAATGCCTTGGAAAAATTAACGACCTCAAAATCCATTATGGACACAAGGTTGGTAGTACCCTTCTAGGAATCCTCAGTATAATAAGTTTCAACAACCATTTATTCCATATCAACCTCCATATTATCCTCATCAATCAAATTCCTTTCCATAATATCAAATGAAATCTTAGCCTTATAATCAACCACTTCCATTACCATCCACATCATACCCTCAGAAAACCAATCAACTACCTTCTCAGCGACTTTTGAACCCGAATAATAAAAATTCACAACCTGTTTACAATATATAAGGTCATAATTTCCAAGCCTACATGATAACTCCATTAGATCTAAATAATGTCCAACTTATATCTGGTAGAGTTTTCGAAATATGTTACCATATGTTGCTATGTAGGAAGAGGATGAACTTATTGAGAAAGAAACATCTCTTAATCAATAAGAAACTCCTGATAAAGAAATTACCCTTGTACATTCTAATGATACTTCAATAAACTCAACTCCCATTGTAGAAAAACCTTTTGTTTCTGTTCAAAATCCAACTTTTCCTGAAAGGCTAATAATTGACAAAGGAATAGAGAAACAAATTTTGTTTCCTAAATATGACATGTTAGATGAACTGAAGAATGTTTGCATCAAAATTCCTCTATTACAAGCTATAAAGGAAATACAAATATTTTCAAGGACAATTAGGGAGTTAAGCATTAAAAAACTAGGAAGAAAAAGAAAAAAAGTTAAAAAATCCGGTTAGTCAAGAAAATTATAAATATTATGATGGGGAAACGAACAATTCAGAAATATCTAGATCCTATTAGCCCCATTATAAAAACACACATTAATGATATTGATATTCCAAACACATTGATCGATTTAGGAGCAACTATCAATATCATGAGTAAACAAACTAGGGATCAATTAAAACTTTCCAATATTCAATACACACCAACATTATTATAGTTAACAGATTGATCTATTATAAAAACAGATGGTGTGTTAGAATATGTCTCCTTAGATTCTTGGGAATATCATGTTGATTTTATTATTTTAACTCCCAAGAATAATTTAGGAGGACACCCATTGATTCTAGGTGGACCATGGTTGGCTACAAATGATTCTTTCATAATTTTTACATATGGTGAAATATTTATCTCTCATGGTAGCTCTACTAAGAAATTCACACTATACCCCCTGCAAAAACAACAATAGAAGTAGAAAGTGAATTTTGGATAGATGATGACAACGAAAACTTTGATAAACAACCAATATTTGCTACTTTGCAAATAGATGAAGAAGATCAAATTTTAAATTTAATGAATAATTATGATTCTTCCTCATATAGTGAACAAGACCAAGGTTTTCAAGAATAGTTCAAAGTTGAATATTTATCTTCACATCAAATGGACTTAAATTCTATGGAAAAATTTTGCAATTCTTTAATAGAAATATTTCTGAGAAAAACTTTGAATATTAATGATAATCTGGAAGATTCCAAAAGAAAGAATTGATATAGATGTTACAAGAACATTCCTTTGCTTATGCATGTGAATACACAAATATGAAAGGAATTGATCCTAACACTTGTATGCATCATATATATATTGAATAGAATTCTAAACCTATTCGACAACCTCAGAGGAGGATGAATCCAAATCTAAGGGAAATCGTTAAAGAGGAGTTAGAAAAACTGTTGAATGTAAATTTCATTTATCCAATATCAGATAGTCAATGGGTTTCACCATTAGTGATTATTACAAAGAAAAAGGAAAATGGAGAGTATGCATTGATTATAGTGAATTGAATAAAGCAACCTTGAAAGATCATTTTCCGCTTCCCTTTATAGATCAAGTCCTTGATACATTAGTAGGGAAAAAACATTTTTCATTCTTGGATGGTTTTAGTGGATATAACCAAATCCAAGTAGCTCCAGAAGATCAAGACAAAAAACCTTTCACCTATCCATGGGGAACACCTGATTATAGAGTACTTCCTTTTGGATTATGTAATTCACTTGCAACATTCCAAAGGGTAGTTCTAGGCATTTTCTCTGATTTAATTTATTATTGTGTGGAAGTCTACATGGATGATTTTACTGTCTATGGGAATTCTTTTGAGGAAGCTCTTGAAATTTTGGAAAATTTATCATTAGATGTAAAGAAACAAACCTATCATTAAGCCATGAAAAATGTTTTATGATGTTCACTGAGGGAATTGTTTTAGGCCACCACATTTTAGGAGATGGGATTAAAGTGGATGCATCTAAGGTAGAAGTTATTTCCAAATTATCAGTTCCTACTTGTTAAAGAGATGTTAGAATTTTTCTTGATTTTACTGGTTATTTCAGAAGGTTTATAAAAAAACTGCACCAACATAGCCTCCCCACTTTTCAAATTACTTACAAAATATTGTGAATTAATTTGGAATTATGATTTCCAAAAATATTTTGAAACATTGAAAGAAAATATTTCTTAAGCACCCATTTTAAGAGGACCAAATTGGAACCTCCATTTTCATATTTCAACTGATGCTTCAGATTCAACCTTAAGAGTTGTATTGGGAAAAAAATATTTGACTCCATATGCCATTTACCACAAGAGTAAAAATTTGACTCCTCCAAAGTTAAATTATATTGTAATAGAAAATGATTTTTTAGTTGTTGTACATGTTGATAATTTGGTAGGGCATAGTTTAATTCAATTCTCTACTTGATAATTAGTTGTGAACTTATTTCTCTTACTTAGATATTCTCTTCCTTAGCTTATCAAGTCTTTCATAAAGTCAATTATCAAAACACAAGAGACAAAATATTTAGGATATTCAATCCAGGGCCAAAAAATCTCCCTCTTGGAGAGGAAAACCCACAAGTACTTATTATAGATATTCAATTGACAATTACCATTACCACGACCTAGACCCTTGAATTCAGTAAGACCTTGTCACTATTCTTCTTGGCTCCTTCCACTGATCTCCTTTTCTGCATCGTTTTTCACTAACACTAGGGAAATCGGTTCTTAGTTTAGACGAGGTGTTTCCTTCCCTGATCAATGAATCCTCAAACTTCTGTCTTGATGCCCTATACTGAGCTCTTATACTTACTGAGGTGATATTCCTTTACTCTTGTCTATAACTTTGATTGAGATCCTTATCTTGTTGTAGTATCTTCTTACTGTGTATATTATTTAGAGACATCTTAAGTGTCTTATACTCTTGTCTTATACTCTTGATATTCACTGTGTTATTCCTTTCTTAAATAACCGAGCTACAAATATCCCTTATAATCCTTGCAACTTCTTCATCCATAGTCTATACGTACTTAATTATGGTCCTGAAGTGATCTTCTGCATCTCCTTTTCTCGCACTCTCTACAATACTCATCTTGCTCTGAGATTTCGGATCCCTTTGTTGAGGTAGATAGACCCAAGACCAAATTATATGATACCTTTTCTTATGCTATGATATCCTTCCTTTCTTTGCTAGAAAGTCACCAAATTACAAACCTATATTTTTTGCACTTTATCACAGAAAGAGATCCAAATTTGTTCTCTGTAATTTGATCCCGAGAATCTCAGAGATGCACAAAATTTTCTGTGTAGCTCACTGGGGTATTTATAGTTGTTCATCCCTGTAATTAACCAACCTTTTAGTGAACTGTTGTGTCTATTTTGATTTTATCTTTCAAGGGGTATTCTGTAGCATCTTCAAGCCGATTTCTTCCAACAATTTCTAGAGCATGATGAAAAGGTCTTAAGGCATACTTTTTGACCTTTACAAGTGTAACAATCCTTCAAATACATGACTCTAAATTATACATATATAAAAAGATTAAAATTCCCTGAAATACATTAAGAAGAAGTCTTTGAATTATAATAAAAACTCCTTTATCATGAAACCCATGAAAAAATCTTTACAAAAATAATTTGTATTATCCTTTTTCTTCTTCATTACATAAATTCATAAGTACATAGTCATTATGAATACCGAACCTAGTTACACTTTCCAATGCTCCCTCTTAACTAGGGAGGTATTCATAATGGTACATGGTTACTTTCAATATGAAGAACACTACAAGGAAAAGACCCTCTAGCAGATGTTTTTGAGGAACCCCTTATAAAAATACCATAGACATCCGTTTCTAGCAGAGGTTCCTAGAGGAGGTTGGTGGGCAGAGGTTTTTGCGGATGTAATTCGTCCGGTTCTCTTATCACCGTAAAACGCACCAGTGCGGTTAAAACATTGGCACACCAAACACCGTGCGCTCCATACACACCCACCCGGTACGTTGTATTTCTGTAGTGCACCGGTACTTTATATAACTTCCACACCTTAGAAAACACACAAACACTGAAACTACCTGGTCGCCCTTAAAAGCACCGGGTCACCAATGCACCGAGCCACCCTAAAATCCCCATGCACTAGCACAGGGTTAAATAAATAAAAAATTACGGCCAAAAAACTACACAAATCATAGGCACACCTGGAACCGTGCGCTCCTAACACACCTTCCCGGTGCATCATATTCTTGTACATCACCGGTTCGTTACATCTCTACCGCACCGGTGCTTCCGAAAACGTGCACGAAAATAGAAACCGCTTGGTGTGGAATAAATAAAATGAACTAGGGTGCCCAAAAACTCCGCGCACCAGTAGATAGTTAAATAAAAAAATTATGGCCAAAAAACCGCACAAAACATTAGCACACCGGAAACCGTGCGCTCCGTACACACCCGCTCGGTGCCTTTAATTAAGGGACCACACCGATGCATGTCAGATCATCAGCACCGGTGCCTCATAAAATCATGTGGAACAGAAACTTCCCCCGGCGGAATGACAAAAATGCACTAGGGTCCCCATAAATTCCGCACATCGGAAAAGGGTTCAATAAAAAGAAAATTACGACCAAAAAACTGCAAAAATCATTGGCTCACCGGACACCATGCCCGGTGTGTCTTATTAATATAGAGCACCAGTGCGTTATATCTACGCTGCACCGTTGCCTCCTAAAAGCGCGCGAAAACAGAAACCGCCCGGGGTGACATACTACAAACGCACCGGTACGCCAATAAAAACACCGCGCATCGGAACAGGGTTAAATAAAAAAAAAATTATAGCAAAAAAAAATACATTTTTCACTTTTGGCAGTGCTACAGAGCCCTCAAGCACCAGTGCAAGTTATCCTTGTTTGAGTCACCCTGACATCCGTGCTCCCATTGCACTTATTGCATGCACTGATGTTGTGCATTGCCACCAATCTCCAACTTGAAGTTTATAAAACAGTGGAAAAATTTTCTTTTGCGAATTGTACAGTCGATATGCCTCATTGACGGGTAAATGTACAGGTATTTTTCTTATTTTTCCATAATTAAACATTTTAGCGGATTAGAATTTCAAAAAACCATAAAATTAACCATTAAAAAAATTTGTTGCGCGGTGCGCTCGAGCCATTCGAATCGCACTGGTTTGTGGTTCTGCTTGTAAATTTACAAGTCGCACCACAAACGATGCTAACAGTATCCGCACCGGTTCCAGGGCGGTACTGCGAGGAGCATCGTGTTATTTTAAAAAAATGTTAAAAGTGTGGTGCAGTCGTTTACTAGGCCGCACTGTTGACAATGGTGTATTGCGGCAACTCGATGCGTTGACGAAATTATCAGCCCCGGGGCGCGTAATGTTGTCAATGCACCGCATACCGCAATTCGACATTGTCAACAGTTCGAGCTGGTAAACTGGTGCTAAGGGTATCCGCACCGGTTCCGGGGTGGATACTAAAGGCGCACCATGCTATTTTAAATTTCTTTAAAAAGAGTGGTGCGGTTGGCTACTTGGCCGCACCTTTGACCTAGTTGAATAGTGGTGATGCAGTGCGTTGACCAAAATAACCACCTCGAGATGGCTATTTTTGTCAACGCATGACTTACGATATTTGGCCTGCGTCAACGGTGTGGCCTTTTAAAACACCGCACTGACAACTATGTATGGTGGCGGAAGGGTAGTGTGCTGACTTAGATATACGCCTCAGGGTGTATAGTGTAGTCAACACACTGGCCTCCTATCACTACATGTAGTGAATGGTGCGCTAAAAACATTTTCTGGAGCACTGCCCCCGGTGCGCTGAATATCATTAGGTGCACCGTGTCTGGTGCGCTCTGTGGAAAGACGCACTGGGACCAGTGCGTGACTATGTATTTTGCGCACCGACTGTTGTTTTATTTATTTTTCAAAAAATGTTTGTATATGTATATTTGTAAATACATGTGTCGTTTAATAAAAAAATTATGTTTAATATGTCAATCATTCAGAGACGTGAAAGGAGAGAAGAGGGGAAACAACAACAACAACATGCAGAACAATATAACATGGTTCGCCTGTGGGAGGCAAGAGAGAGGGAGAGATATGTGTACCCTCACCCTATTATAGCAATGATGCAGGGGCTCCTAAGGTAGGTAGGCATCCTCAAGTTCTATGAGGAGGCTACTTCCCTAAAGTCCCATAGTTTGTTTTTGAGACATCTTATCCGAAGGTGGAATGCCCAATAATAGGCTTTCTGGGTTGGTATAAACCAGTGGTACATGCCCACTGAGGAGGATGTATATTTTATTACAAGGCTATCGAGGAGAGGGGTGGATTTTTGCTCGTTCTCCGAGGTTCCAGTTGGTTGTGTGGCAGGGAGTCAGTTAGTTTACTCCCAGAGATACATTGGAGAAAATTTAGTATCTCTTGCAAATTTTAAGGTTGCTGGAGGGCAGTTACATATTGGTGTGTTTGGTCGTGAGGAGGTCTAGTGTCTCTCACTTATCATTTTTACCATTTCGCATAACACCAGTGACGGGCAACACATTAGTTGCTCGCTTTTATATTATGTTCATTCTTTACTACAACAGCCACAACTTGTCAGGTGGTCTGCCATTTTTTTGCAGCAGTTCTGTACAACATTAGATAGATGTCGTGCTCATGCACAAGGGAGGGTCAACTTCCCTTTTTATTTAGAGATTTTTTGTTTATTTTTTGAGAGTTTTCCAGAGACGATGCCTTCTTTTCTTTGGCAGCCTCGTAGGATGATTACTGAGGCACGTATGCACATGTGGGGGAAGATGATGCCCAAGAGGGAGGAGACTCTTTTTCTAGTGAGGATATCAGATGATGCACTGGAGTTGCTAGCCAGTGTTGATGAGCATCCCTTCATTATGGTCCCTTGTCCTTATGTGGGGTTGGATTGGAAAAGGTGTGCCAACATCTTCTTCACAGTTGATGAGCTGCCAGATGATAGAGGGAATATTAATTTTTTATTTAAATTTATTCTAACATGTTCTTTAGCTTGTTTTTATTAAATTGTGTAATGAAATTGTCTAATTATTGTTGTGTACTTGTATATATTTTGCAGACATTGGCTCTTTTGATGGTGATGAGATGGCGCCACCACCACCTGATCCAGGTGTGGATCCTGATGAGGATGAGGGAATGCCAGATAATTATGAGGATCATTAGGAGGCCAATGTAGATTAGAGACCTACTCCTGCTAGTGCGCCGGTGCGCAGTCAACGTCTTAGTGATGCTAGATACAGGATGGATTTGGGCGGCCAACTCATTGCATTGATTGTTGAGGCGGGCATCGGGCCCGCTGATTACATAGACATAGAGGCTGATGATAGGATATTATAGATGTGGAGAGGCATGCTGCGTGACATGTACAACCTGATGTGGCATGTCGTAGGAGTTACGACAGCTTTTACGCAATTGACGAGGACTGTTACACGTTATGATCGAGCCGCAACACGTGATGGATAGTTTGCGAGGCGCAGCATACCATCATCTCATGATCGTTCACCTCGCGCCGCGCCAGATGAGCATGAGCCTCCACTAGCATCTACCAGCAGTCATCATGAAGATGAGGTTGGACCATCGACCACTAGTACTGATATTGATGTTGTACTACCACTAGCTGATCCATGAAATTTATATTACAATTGTATATTTTTAACATACATACATACATACATACATACATACATACATACATATATATATATATATATATATATATATATATATATATATATATATATGGTCCATGTATTTTATGTTCATGTTGCAGTTGTACTTAATTTACATGTTGGTGATCATCATGATGTGTATGTTGTTAGGTCATGTTAGATATGTTCATTTAATGTGCAGCTTGCAGATAGATGTGTATGTGATAGCATGAGTTATTTGACATGAGATGTGTATTTGATGTTTGTGTTGTACTGATGATGTTAATATATAATGTTAATTGTGTTTTGTTAGATGATCATGATCACAATGATGCATTTAGCGCTTTTGAATGTGTTTTTTAGTGAAATATAATGTTTGTACGATGGTTATAATGAACATGATGTTTATTAATTAATTTAATACCAAATGATCATGATATTGTAAATTTGTAATATTTGTATTTCTAATTGTATTTAAAATGCTAAAATTGTAATTGTAATGGTATATATGTAAATTTCTAAAATTGTAAAATTGTAATTTTTAAATTTTTAAAATTGTAATTGTACGTGAAATTGTAAAATTGTAATTCTAATTGTAATTGTAATTCTAATTCTAATTATAATTGTAATTGTATGTAAAATATTTGTAAAATTTTAATTGTATTAATGTGAAATGAATTTATTAAAATTTGTAAATTTGTAAAATTTAAATAATTGTAAATAATAAATCTAGAATAATATGATTTTTTGTAACATAATAAAGTTTGGAAAATAATGCAAATAAATTTATGTACTTTAGAATTATCATTATTTTATTATGATCTTAGATACGAAAAAAAGAATTAATTTATACATTAAGCCATTGTTTTTGAGATCAACATAATTGCAAATTATCAAGTGAATTATTGATTTTAACATTAACATAATGCAAATTACCAATTAATTCAAAATACATATTATATTAATATTTTGGAAAACCCATCTTAAAAGGTATAAATATTGATGAAATAAAAAATGTACCATATCACCCTCGGTTCTCATGATCACCTTCATTATCTTCTAGCTCGCATGGCATGATAACACTATTGTTCTCAAAAATATGTTTTGATCTAGGGTCATGTGTCAATACGAACCACCAATCTCTATCCAACACATCTAGGTAAAAAAACACCTGGTTGCAGTGTTTAGGGAAAACATAGGGCTCCTTAGCTTCATCCCACATCTTTCTAGAGTTGATACATATTAGCCTACTATCGCGATCTTCCTTTACATTATTCCAATCAAAGGTGTCCCACCACTTGCACCTAAAAGTAACACATTGGAAAGAAGAAAAATCCACTTCAATTATCTCTTGTATCTTTCCGATGTAACCTAACGTCCCTCGTACTAGCTGTTGATCACGGTGGCTAGATCGAATAGATTGATCGAACTCGACTTCCACTCCACAGTCTTGTGTGATGTTTCCAGCATCGTCATTTTCTGTGCGAAAATGGTGTCCATATGCCCACATAGATGGGAACAAATGCACATATTATAAAAAAGTTAAAAAATCATAGTGTCATATGTCTTATAAATAATAATCCAGCAGTTAAAATATGAAATGTAGATGTATTAATATAAGTTTCAAATTTACATATAAATTAAAAATAATTACCGAGTTGTTGCACCCAATCCCTATGTTTAGCGCATCCTCTTCAGCACGCGGGTAACGACTAGTAGCATCGTATTTCTCTCTGACTTGGTTAGCAACCCAACTGTTGGGGCATATTTTTGGCATATTTTCTTTTAAATGATCGGGATAAGGCATACTTCTACCATTCAACTGTCTGAATTCTTTCCTGTCACTATCCCATTTCATCTTGTTTTGTTCGTATAATGCGACCCATGGTTGTGTTGCTTTAGAATTGTAAAGAATGAATTTATTGATTGCTTCAATTTCTGCATTCACTGATGAAATCAAACCAACATTATATAGTACTTAGAGATAAAAATATACATTATATCAAATTTCAATATGAATATTAATTAATTTTTGTAAATTTGAATAATTATAAGTCGCTTACTCTTTATCAAGTGCTTTTTTCCACTCGTTTGGAGCAACTCTCCTTCTCTTTTGTCTTCATCCATTTCATCGTCCCAAATCACCGCACCTGGTCTGTTCTCAATCTGATTGATGTACTCACTGGCATAGTAGAAAGACCCATACAATATGTACCCCTCTGCCATAGGCCCCTCGTGTTTTTCCCTTTGTCGAACAAAACCTTTCAATTTCTTCATGTACCTCTCTAAGAAGAACATCCAATGACAAGAAACAACCCCAATTAATTCAACCTCATCTACCAGGTGGATTAGAAGATGAACCTATAAGTCCATGAAACTCGTCGGCAGTTCCTTCTCAAACATATAAACAATCTCAACTATCTCTTGATGCCACCGTGGAATGCTAGCCACATGAATCTCCTTTGACGTGATCCAACGTACAAATGTAGATAATTTAGATATGGCATGTCGTAGGTCTTGAGGGAATTCATGTTTCACACACCCACGCACAAAAAAAGGATAATGGCACTGCAAAGTTATAAAAACGTGAACTAATATACAAAATTAGTTATGTTTTATGATCCCCACATGGGATAAAATTTATTAATATAACAAATAATAAAATCATTCTTTTGACATTATACATACTCTTAGAAGATTCAAATGGTCATGCGATTTCAACCCAGACAAATGGTCATCCACGGTGAAGCAGCGCCATAGTGAAGACTCGTATGAAGTTGTCACCTTCACATCCATTATAACTGCCTTTGCCAAAGATATGTCGTATTTTTTTAAAATCCATGGGACATCACCTTCTTTGAAAAACCATGAATTAGAGGGACCAACGCCTGCCTCTGATCCCGTACTTTCTAATCGTCTTGGTAAATGTTTTTTTTAGTTTTTGAAGTAATAAGATCTTTCCTAACAACCAATGTGTCACTTTTTTTTGATGATATGTTCCTCCATAAAGAAGATGAAACATTTTTAAATATATGCATGGGATCTAATAAGTGGGAAATCTTAAGATGCTCCCGATATTGGAGGTCGTAAAAGATAGATTTCCTTTTCATCCCAATGGGAAATTTCTCAACATAGGTGTCAAAGAAATCTGGATCATCGAACATGGGCTGCCCATTTGAATCAAACATTTCTATGAACTCCTTCTCCGTCTCTCTCTCATATTCTCTAAGCCATTCAGCTGGTGTCATTATTGGAGGCCTTTGGGTTCTCTCTCGTTTTACCATTGAAATTGGATGCTGCTCTTCTGTAAGGGTGTTGTTCTGGTAGGAATACCCTGGAGCAATCATACACTGGCTTTCGTAGGTCCTTGGACCATCTAGCTTTCAGAGAAGGTCCACAACATTTACATCCAAAATACCCTTTTGTTACGAGACCTGTGAGATTATATTTATATACATTAATTAATATGCATGGCATGTTAAAGAATATCATGAAGATCATAAAAAATATTACAACGAATTAAATAACTAATATGTGAAAGAATATTTTTACATATATAAACAAATCAATAAATTAAACATGTAATTTACCAGAGAAAAATCCTAAGCCTGGATAATCATGTGTCGTGTAAGCACATATGCCATACAACGTAAAACTCCTCTCTGTTGTGATGGGTCTTGATACATTGTATACATTTATCCCATCCCATAATTCCTTCAATTCATCTACCAGTGGTTGTAAGTAGACATCCATATTCTTCACTTGTCTTCTACCAGGGACTATGAGAGCCAACATAAGATGTTCATTCTTCATGGAAAACCATGGGTGGATATTTTTATTGATCACTACTATAGGCCAAACATAATAGTTGGTGTTCTGGAGGGAATATGGGTTGACGCCATCCATGGCTATGCTGAGTCGTAGGCTTCGTACTTCATTCTTGAATTTTTCGGGCCATGTATACTCTATGTGCTTCATGGCTATTGAATCAATTGGGATTCGCATAACTCCCAACTCACTTCTGTGTGAGGCATGCCATCCCTGCAACATAACTAATTCTTTGCAATGAAAGAGCCTTTGAATCCTTGGGATTATAAGCATGTGCCTTAATATC
The DNA here is from genome assembly GCA_034641835.2 of Pinus albicaulis. Classification (NCBI taxonomy): domain Eukaryota; kingdom Viridiplantae; phylum Streptophyta; class Pinopsida; order Pinales; family Pinaceae; genus Pinus; species Pinus albicaulis. The sequence continues at coordinate 787,274,635 of CM076575.1, read as the reverse complement.
TTAAAAGGAGGACTAGTACGTGATTTACCCTTCTTTTTTATTTATCATACCTATCATGCCCACATTTTGAACACAAATCTTTGTCTGCATATTCTCCTCTATATAGAATACAATCATTTGGACATGCATGATATGATATGTACTCAACACCCAACATTTTCAACAATTTCTTTGCCTCTTCGCAGCTATCGGGCAAGACATTATCACTCGGAAGAACCTTATCTTTGAATAACATGTAGTTGGTGATCATTGAAAAATATATTAATAAATGTACATTAATGTCGATATAATTATTAACGTTCATAAAATTTAACATTTGTAATGTTCATTGCAGTGCACTAATTATATTTCAAATTTATATAAGGGGAGTACTTTATGGTAACTTACCTCAAAAGTTCTGGGAAACATGCATTCGATGAGCCAAAATTTGCTTTCAAGTTGTACAGTAACATCATTTTCCCCAACTGGGTAGACTTTGACTAACAACCAGGTCCAAAGAGAGGGTGGTGGAAGAAAATTTAAGGCTTTCGAAAAAGGTGTCAGCGATATGAGCATCATCCTCTAGTTGATCATCATTTTGGAATGAATCTAACAACATTGTCTCCATGGTAATCATATCCCTTAAGTAATCATCCATACCAACCTCTATCTTATTGCCTCCATTACTAGCTTGTGAAGAACTACTATTGTTGTAGTCATTCCTAATTGGTGAGTCTAGACGTAGCAGGAATTGAATCGGTGGTTGATTCGACCATTCTTGGTATCGTTCCTCTCCGATTTTTTCTCTTAATTCAATCTTCTCTCGATTTGACATTGTCATGTGGTGCAACGGAAGATGGTAGGTAGGTCATTCATCATCACTAGAATCCTAATAATTAAAAAAGAAAATTGAACATGATTAATCAATTAGTAATCACGTTGACAATATTGCATGATTATAAATTGGTTTGACGTTGAAATAATTACATAATCAATATATATACCAAACAATTGTAATTATAATTACCATCATTTTCCCAGGATTGTGGCTAGAAGATGCAATATTGTTAAAATTGGAAAGGTGAAGCGGTTGTCCATTTTCATCTACCAAATGCACCTTGCGGTATGCAACTTTTGATAAGAACTTTTGAAATTTTGGAGCAGTTTGAATATTTTGTGCATCTGAACTTGATGCTGAATCTGCATGAACCTGCAAATTTGTATACATTATAAATTTAATTAAGTTGTGCATGATTGACTGCATGGATAAAAAACATATATAAATTCAATTAGATAGTGAAAAAATAAAACAAATTTGAAGTAAATATTACATCTCCAGATGGATATGGAGAACTCCGCGATGGACTTTGAGAAATATTATGGAACGAGCTGGATTTTGAAGAATTATCCATTCCATATAATAGATCTTTTCTCCCTACATTTGAGCAAAACAACAATAAATTTTGGTGCACAAACCTAAATGTAATTCTGGTGCATAAGGTACAGATAATCGTACCGGTGTGTTTTTTATATTGCACACCGGTGCCGTTTTAAAACCCGACGCACCAGTGCGGTTCGATTAAAGGACGCACTGGTAAACGAATAAACCCAAAAAAAAAGTGCAACCCTATTTTCTTTAAGTGAAAAAAAACGGTAAATTGAAAAATGGGCGGAAAAATATTTTTGAAAATCTAATTTCAGAAAACATTTCTTTAAATACTAAACACTTTTCATTATTTCACTATTTTTGCAAAAATTTTCAGCTAGAGATTTGCAGGATATATACCTAGAGCAAACAAAGAACAAGAGCACTGTGGAGCAGGGAAATACGTTCGAATAGAAGTATTCAGAAAATCAGAATTCCAAACCTCTGGTGATTCAAACCTTGTACCATAGAATTTCAAACGATGTGAGTAAAGTTTATTGTTTTTTTTTACTTTTTTTCTGCAGTTTTTTTTATGCAGTAAAAGAAAAAATCAAAGTCTATTGTTTTTTTTTTAACTTTTTTCTGTAGATTTTTTTATGAAGTAAAATAACAAAATCAAAGCTTATTGTTCTTGTTACTTCTTTTTTTTCCTGCAGTTTTTTTTACCTTTTATGCAGTTTTCAGAACAAAAAAAAAAAATCCATTTTTAGAAACAAAACCCTAAATTCTTTTTGTTTCTGCACTTTCTTCTCCCTCTTTCTGTAATTTCAGAATAAGGGCATTTCAATTTAGATTTATAGGGTTTGTATAGTCATAAGAAATCCAACCTAGGGGACGACTTGCATAGTTGGATCCCAATCCATGTTGGCCCTTATGTCAATCTAAAAAAAACATATTTTTTTTCGTTAGTGTGCCATGCGTAACATAGCGCACCGGTGCACTCTGTTATACTAGCGCACCTTGAAAGTACAGTTATAAAAAATAAAAAAATAAAAAATGTTTTTATCAGTGCACCATATGTAACATATGGAAATAGTGCACTATTGCATCATGGTGCACTGCAAACATGTTGTTTTGCAAAAAAACCATTTTAGAAACAAACCCTACATTCTTTTTTATTTTTCCCTTTCTTCTCCCACTTTCTGTGATTTCAGAATTAGGGCTTTTCAATTTGTATTTATAGGGTTTTTATTGCTAAATATAAGCATAATACATCCAACCAATGGGAGGACCTACATAGTAGGATCCCAATCCATGTCGGACCTTGCGTAAATTAAAAAAAAAAAAAAAAAATTGTCAGTGCGCCTTGTCTACCGGAGTGCACCGGTGTGCTCTATTATCCTAGCGCACCGCGCAAGTACTGTGATATAAAATTAGAAAAAAAAACAAATTCTCAATGCGCCATTTGTAAAATATGTAGTCGGTGCGCTATTTCATTATGGCGCACCACGAACGTTATGTTTCGAAAAAAAAAAAAAAAACTTTCAAAAAATACAAAATTACATTCTTTTTGTTTCTCCCCTTTCTTCTCCCTCTTTCTATGATTTCATAATTAGGGCTTTTCAATCTATATTTATAGTTTTTTTACTGCTAAATATAGACCTAAGACATCCAACCCACATGACGATTATCATAGTTGGATCCCAAACCATGTGGGCCCTGGCAAGAATTTAAAAAAAAAAATAGATTTTTTTTATCGATGCGTCTGGAGTAACTTAGTGCATCAGTGCTCTGTATTGTACAAGCGCACCGCATAAGTAATGTGATAAAAAATTAATGTATATATATATTTTTTATCAGTGTGCCATATGTAAAATATGGCACTGGTTTATGCTAAAAAACTAACACTGGACGATTTTTATTATTTTATCATGGTTAACCAGTGTGGTCATTGACATGTAACGTGTTATCACCAAAATAGGACTTGATAGACTACTGGTCAAGCTACCTCAATGTAACTATTTCAAACTAGACTTTTGGTTGAGGCTTAGCCTCCTCAACCTGAGAGGGCTCTCTCACTAGGTTTTAAGATTTTGAATAAAGGATTAGATGGCTAACTCTAAGAACAAATTGGATATAAAATGTATGAATGGTTGAATTAATGATCAAAAAACATCTATTGGGCTATGGAGTCTAGGTATGTTCCCACAAAACATCAATATTAGCTTATCATGGAAGTCAGGGCATTTCAGAGTTTTTAGGTGTATCAGCAAAACAAAAACAAAGTGAACAAAACACAGTTTACAAACATATGCAGGAAGTTAGAGCATTTCTCAATGAATTCTAAGTAACATATATTTATACCACTAAAAATAGATAGATAAGGAAAGCCATAGGAATATCGCACAATAAAAACTCTTTCTGAATCCTGAGTAGTAAGCCAATATTTGTATTATGATAAAAACACACAGTCTGCTATAGTAACATAGTCTGCTTGTTAATGAAAATTTCCAACCTTGAGGAATTCGACCTCATGTCTCTTATAGATCCATCATTACAATATTGGATTCCCTCATCTAGCTTGAGGAGAATTCGAATTTCTTAGCTTGACACCTATCTACTCCTAAAACAAACTATTAATTACATGTGACAGTTAACTGTCTGTTCTAGAGTCCTAATGCAATTAGGAGTAAAACTCCTTATTATGACTAAAAAAACTTGATATAGGAATTAAATATTATATTTGATAGTTGCTCCTCCTTATCTTCGACCTTGACGGTTTCCATAACCTTGTTGTTATGTTCTGTTAACTTATCCCTTATTTGTCCTAAAAAACTAGGAACATGTTTCCTGCAATATAGTTGTAAACCTCATTTATGCTCCTCGAATCCTTTTGTTGACAAAAATGGACCTTTTTAGACAAGTGATATGTGTTATCACTTCCATAGAACCATGTCCTTCCACCTATGAAAAATTAAGTCCTTGAAAGAGTGTAAAGAGAGCTGATGTGTCTACGCTACGAAAATATCATTGTAAACTATGCTTTTGTAAACATAGTTGTTGTTTTCGTAGCGCAGTAACTATGCTTTTGTAAACATCTCTTAACATACAATTTCTCTTGCTTTAAAACTTGTAACTTCATTTGTGAACCATTTCCATCTTCTAGCAGCATCAATGCTTCAAAAACCCAATGTTTTACCTATTGAAACCTTAACAAAATGCTCAAAACTGCACCTACAGTAGTTTCGTAGCGCGCTACGAAACTGCTGTGTATGTCACCTACAACAGTTTCGTAGCGTGATACAAAAATGCTGTGTATTTCCTTTTTACAAAGTTTTTTCATCATCTTCAGATCTTAAGGATATTATAGCCTTTTAATGATTACCTTGATAATCTTGATGCTAATAAACCTTAATAATCATTATAAGTCAACTTTGCCATGTTTTCAAAAAGTGGTGCCCTTCCTAAAAAAAAATTGTATTAGGGATTTTTCACTTACTTCCTTACTTCTGTTGTAGCTGACCTTCAGAGTTTTCCAATTGGATTTCAAGATCTTCAATCTGCCTCTTCAGCCTTCTATTAGTAGCCCTTAAATTTACATTTATCCTTCTCACAAATTTAGCCTCTTTGATTGCAGGAAGAGTCCAGGTAAAATACTTGACTTCACTGCTGACTGTTTCAAGTTTTGAGACTCTTTCAAGCTCCCACAAAGCCTTAATTATGTCAAAATTTATCCTCTCAAAAACATGTTTTCTTTCTTTCTTCTTAAGCTTAGCAATTTCAAGATTAGCTAGTCTTAATTTTTCTTTAATCCCCTCATAGCTTCTCTTTTCTCTTTGAGTATGGAAAACTCCGTTTCTGTCATCTTCAAGCATAGGTGATGAAAGGTCCAAAATTTGGAGGAACATCAGCCACAACAATTTCCATAACAACTGTCTTTGCTGGGATTTGTGTTAGACCAACAAAAACATCCTTGATTAGACCAATACATTGAACTCCTTTTGAATCAAAGGAAAATAAATTCTTATATGGTCTTGTGATTTGTAATCCCATCCTTTCCATGATTACTTTGGGAATAAGGTTATGCGAAGCCCCAGAATCAAACATAGCATTATGTAAAGTCATATCATGAATACTAATGCTTACATAAAAAGGAGGAAACTCTTTATTTTGTTCATCTTCTATCTTTGGACCCAAATATATTGTAGGATTATCTTCTTGAACATTCAAAATATCAGCAGCTCCTAGTTGTGATTTTAACAATTTAACAATCTTGCTTCTATATTCATTTACCTTGAGAATCTCGCTAAATGGGATTGATATCTTAATCTTTGAAATATCATTCTCAAGGTTAAAAACAGAAACAAATTTTTCAACTTCTTTGATAAGAGGAAGAGGTTGAGTATCTTTCTTACCAAGTGAAGTGTCCTTTTTACCTTCAACAACCTTTGGGGTATCATTTCTAGCTTCAGAAACCTTCGGAGCATCTTTATTAGGTTGTGATTTTCTTGCAATGATAGGTACATTTCTGTTTCTGAGATTATATTGCTTTTGCATCTAAAAAATGGCATGCTGATGTCCCTTAAAATAATCTGATGATTCTCCCCCTTGATAAGCCAAATCTGACTCATCATGCTCTTCCTTAGTCAATAAAATTCCTGACATTTCTTCATCAATACAATGGATGGATTCTTCAGGAATTCCATGCTCATCTTCTTCATCTACCAAATTCCGCTGAAAAGGAGGTCTCACTGGAGGATCGGGTTGCTAATTTATATTTTATCTTAGCCTTTGTTGTTTCTGAGGTCTTCTGAATTGAGGATTTCTAAACTGAGGTTCATGTTCCACAAGAGGAGCCGAAGTGTTTCCAAGAGATAACCTATCCATCAACTTCTCCATGGTTTTCATCATTGAATCAAATTTGTCTTCAGAAGTTGAAGTAGAAGGTTTCTCCTCTTCTTTCAATTTAGTTTTTCCCATTTTTGACTTTTTAGCAGCTATCATGTTTACCTCCACCTTAACTGCATCACTTTGCATTTCAGCAAGTGAAGGTGATTCTCTTTCTCTCAGCAAGATAGAAAAATCATAATCAAATGCTTCAACATATCTCATTTGTGCTAATGCTTCCGAAGGTTTCAAATGAGCTGGAATTGAGTCAAAAAATTTATTAAATCTCTTTGAAAAGTTTTGGACAGACTCATCAACTACCCTTCTAAGACTGTTATATTCAGTAAGTGCTTGAACTGGATTGGTTCTGTTTCCCCATTTCTTTAAAAAGTATTCTTCAAATTCATCCCAATTTCTAATGCTTCTTGGTGCAAGAGCTTTAAACCATTTTCTAACTTCACCAATAAAACTCTGTGCAAATAACCTTAGCTTCACATCTTCATCATCAACTTCTTCCCTATCTATGAAATCATTAAATTTGTCTACAAACTCCTCTGTTGTAATTTCTTCATCACTACCCCAAGTAGGAATCCTAGCAGCATATTTACTAGGAAGGTCATGCAAAACAGCAGGGAGTACGAGTGGTGCATACATAGCAGGAGCAACCATGCTTGAGAGATGAAAGGTAGTTTTAGGAATAACAGAAACAAAATATGAAGAACTGATATGGGGAGGGCTACTTGGTTTCTGCAAGCCACTAAAAATTGAGCTCCAATTTGGAAGGGGAAAACCAAATTTGGATTTTAGCAAGACTTCGAAAGGGTCAAATTCTTTGAGTTTATCTAAAGACACTTTTTATAACAACAGCTCAGAGGTAACAACTTCCCAAAATTCTTCTTTTTCCTCTTGGGTTACTAGGGATGAAGTGTCAATTCCTCTTTTTTGCAGGTCTAAGATAACATCAATTGGTTCCTTTTCACTTTCTGACCTAAACAACGCTTCATGAATTTTATCATCAACTCTTTTGTCTTAAGGAATTCTTAATATTTCAGAGGAAAAAGATTTCGAATGAGATGGAGTACCTGATATTTCTAAAATTATTTGACTGCCTCTTGAAATAGTGTTTGGATTGTCCACAACAGTAGGTGGATTGGGATCAATATTGCTCCGTGTATATCTCCTTCTCGAAGCCACCTTTAAACTTTGAAAATGTATGGAGTCACCAAGGTAGATTGCAGCCTTGAAAAACTTTCTGAGCTCCTGCTACCTTCAAAAGTCTAGTTTCTTGATTTCGGGAATAAGTAATCTTCAGACTCCTGGCAGACGCACCAAAATTTTATCACCAAAATAGGACCTGATAGACTGTTGGTCAGGCTACCTCAGTGTAACTATTTCAAACCACACTTTTAGTTGAGGCTTAGCCTCCTCAACCTCAGAGGACTCTCTCACTAGGTTTTAAGATTTTGAATAAAGGATTAGACGGCTAACTCTAAGAATAAATTGGATATAAAATGTATTACTGGTTGAATTAATGATCAAAAAACATATATTTTTCTATGGATTCTAGGTATGTTCCCACAAAACATCAATATTATCTTATCATGGAAGTCAGGGCATTTTAGAGTTTTTAGGTGTATCAGAAAAACAAAAACAGAGTGAACAAAACACAATTTACAAACATATGCAGGAAGTTAGAGCATTTCTCAATGAATTCTAAGTAACATGTGTTTATACCACTACAAATAGATATATAAGGAAATCCATAGGAAGATCACACATTAAAAACTCTTTCTGAAACCTGAGTAGTAAGCCAATATTTTTATTATGATAAAAACACACAGTCTGCTATAGTAACATAGTCTGCTTGCTAATGAAAATTGCCAACCTTGAGGAATTTTACCTCATGTCTCTTATAGATCCATCATTACAATCTTGGATTCCCTCATCTAGCTTGAGGAGAATTTGAATTTCTTAGCTTGACACCTATCTACTCCTAAAACAGACTATTAATTACATGTGACAGTTAACTGTCTGTTCTAGAGTCCTAATGCAATTAGGAGTAAAACTCCTTATTATGACTAAAACAACTTGATATAGGAATTAAATATTATATTTGACAGCTGATCGTCCTTATCTTCGACCTTGATGGTGTCCTTAACCTTGCTATTATGTTCTGTTAACTTATCCCTTATCTGTCCTGAAAACTAGGAACATGTTTCCTGAAATATAGTTGTAACCCTCATTTATGCTCCTCGAATCCTTTTGCTAACAAAAATGGACCTTTTTAGAAAAATTATATGTGTTATAACTTCCATAGAACCATTTCCTTCCACCTGTGAAAAATTAATTCCTTGAAAGAGTGTAAAGAGAGCTGATGTGTCTGCGCTACGAAAATATCGGTTGTTTTCGTAGTGCAGTAACTATGCTTTTGTAAACATCTCTTAACATCCAATTTATCTTTCTTTAACACCTGTAACTTCATTTGTGAATCACTTCCATCTTCTAGCAGCATCAATGCTTCAAAAACCCAATGTTTTACCTATTGAAACCTTAACAAAATGCTCAAAACTGCACCTACAGCAGTTTCGTAGCGCGCTACGAAACTGCTGTGTATTTCCTTTTTACACAGTTTTTTCATCATCTTCAGATCTTAAGGATATTTACAGCCTTTTAATGATTACCTTGATAATATTTATGCTAATAAACTTTAATAATCATTATAATTCAACTTTTCCATGTTTTCAAAAAGTGGTGCCCTTCCTAAAACAAAATTGTATTAGGGCTTTGTCACTTACTGCCTTACTTCTGTTGTAGCTGACCTTCAGATTTTTCCAATTGGATTTCAAGATATTCAGTCTGCCTCTTCAACCTTCTATTAGTAACCCTTAAATTTACATTTATCCTTCTCACAAATTTAGCCTCTTTGATTTCAGGAAGAGTCCAGGTAAAATACTAGGCTTCACTGATGACTGTTTCAGGTTTTCAGACTCTTTCAAGCTCCCACAGAGCCTTCATTCTGTCAAAATTTATCCTCTCAACAACATGTTTTCTTGATTTCTTCTTAAGCTCAGCAATTTCAAGATTAGCTAGTCTTAATTTTTCTTTAATCCCCTCATAACTGCTCTTTTCTCATTGAGTATGGAAAACTCAGTTTCTTTCATCTTCAGGCATAGGTGATGAAAGGTCTATGGGTTCCTCATAAACATTTGAAACTTATCTAGCTTTATCTAACTCCACATCCAGCCCTTGCAACTTTTTTGAATTCCTAGTTAGAGGTCTTCTGGGCTTGAACACAAACTTTGAAATTTCATCATTAAAATCCAGCTTTTTGGAAGACTTGATTTTCTTAGATTTCCCTTCATCCAAATTTATAAAATCTTCCTGCACTAAAGGAGATTCCTCAATATCAACAGCTTGCAAAATATCATTCAAACAACCCTTTAAAGCTGGATCTTCTTTTGAAACCATTGTTTTTCCTTTTTCCCTTTCTATTTGACTTCTAGTCAATCTTTTCTGAACTGATTTGCTGGTTGACTGTTCTTGCACTGTTTCTTTACCTTTGGTTGTCCTCTTTTGTGAAGGTTGAGGGGTTTCTTGAATAATCACTGGTGTTTTAATCTCTGGCTCTTTCACTTGCTTTCTAGGCTTTAACTTGACAAATATTTTTGATCTTGTTTCTGCAGTGTCAGTGGTTTTTTATGGTGATTTTTCTTTGGCCCTAGGGCTAACACCTATTCCATGGGTTTCCACCCCAAATCCACGCAAAAAAATAAATGTAGAAAATTCTCTATTCACCCTCTGAAGTTCATGAAAAACTATTAATTTAACAAGACCATGATGGAATAATGAAGTTTCACATGCCTGAGTTTTCATCTGCACCTTATCTGCCATCTTGGCCAAACTCCGAAACAGGAAGAAAGGTAAATCTAGAGAAATTGTTTCAATGAAATGCAATAAGAGTTTTAAATGATAAGAATACACCTTCTGATATCTTCCTTCACAAGTGAAGTACATTTGAATGTTGGAGAGCAGGTTAGCATATGTATCCTTGACATAACCTCTTGGCACTGCTTTGGTCAAATCTGTGTCCACAAACTCTGGCTTCAAAAATATTTTACAAGGTTCCATTTCACTGAAGTTCTTGAACCACCTTTCTTCTCCCCTTGGAATCTCTGTCACTAATGATATAATTTCAGGAGAAATTGGAAAATTTAAAAATCCAACCTTTGTATTTGAACCTGTGAAATTAATGGCAAAATCTTTTGTGACTTGATTATGACCTCCCTGTATCTTTTCAAAGAATCTCAAGCACCCTACCTTCTTGAAGGCTTCTTCAACTGATTTATCTTTGGTGAGAGCTTCTATGCCTTTAGGTTCTATTCTCAAATAGTGGCCTAATCTATGGTTTCTTTTTTCCTCTTCATCTCTCCCTCGAAATCCCTGTGGCTTCAGAAAACCTGTAATAAACTGTCTCCCTTGTTTTCAGAGAAACTGGCTCGCTTGATTAAGGGTTCACCCTCACTTGATAACTGGTTCAACCTCGCTTGAAAATTGAGAGAAGCTCTGGTTCATAAGCTTATCATTTGAAGGAAGACATGCAACAAGTGTTTTTTGCTTGAGGGAACACAACCAAGAACAACCATCCGCTTTCAAATTTAAAATGACTAATGATGAATGACCGCTAACAATTCTCATGATGGTTATGAATGGTTGTATGTGTGAGGAAGGATTCGTATATTGACACCTAATCATGAAAATTTAACGAAATTTGATAGATTTGACAGCTTGACAATATTGGTTACGATTTCTCGATTTCGTAGCGCATGTAATGTAATTTCAGGGTTTTGTGCTAGGAAAATACCAGCATTTTCGTAGCACAAAAGCATTTTTTAACACTGTCTGCACTACAAAAACGTGGTTTCGTGGCTTATTCAATTTTTTTTTTAAATTACTAAACACATGACTTCCAAAACATAATATGGGACCCTTAAAGTGTGAAACAAGGTTTTTGGACTTTATTTGGTGATGGAGATGAGACTCTAACCTTATGAATTAGACTCTAAAATAATAAAAATTACTTAACCCCTATCTAAGACCATGACTTAGGAACAAATACAAACTGTTCAAGTTTGGAAAAATTTTATAGTGATAACAGTGGCTCCACTTGGGATAGTGTGCCCCTGTGGTACACTAAGAACCCGTAGCTCCAGTGTTATCCATTTTTGATAAAAACATAAATCTGTGTTGACAAGCATCTTCTTCAAAATGTTTGGGCCTTCACCTTGGGCTTAAGATCTCTATTTCAACTTGTCATTATTAGCAATAAAACTGACAAAGATGGAATATTCACAATGTCATGAGTGACTGATAAAATTTCAAGAATCATAATGCTTTAGGAACCTACCATTAACAGGTCCTCCAACATATGATCCTCCATCAATTTACTGCAATATATAAGTGTTGCTCCCATGAAAACTAGCAATCTTAAAAGGACCCTTCCATAAATTCTCAAACTTACCGTGCTTGCCTTTTTCCTCAATTTTGGCCTCCCATTTCAGCACTTTGTCTTGTAGTTGGAAATTGTCTTCTTTGATCTTCTTATCAAATGTGCTCTTGATTATGTTTTGAACCTGCTGATGGCTGTCATAAACTTCATTTCTCTTTTCCTGCAAGGCTATCAGCTGGTTGATTCTCCTCTTGATGGCATTTGGATCCTCTTAAAATCATTGAATTAACTTCATGATTGGTACCCCAAGTGATGTCGGAAAAACAACGTCAGCACCATAGACAAGTTCATATGGCGAAGTCCCAATTGACCTCTTTGTACAAATCCTATCAACCCATAAGGCGTATTTCAGCTTTAAGTGCCATTTCCTGAAATATCTTTTTGATGATACTTACAATGCTCTTATTTGATGATTCAACAAGACCATTCCCTTGTGGATAGTATGCAGTAGAATGTCCAAGAGTGATGTGGTATTGATGGCAGAAATTTATCATTTTCTTGGAATTAAATTCTTGAGCATTATCTGTTATAATCTTCATGGGACAGCCAAATCTAGACAATATATTATTCTTTAGAAAATAAATAATTACCGAATAATTATCTTGCCTTGTTGGTACCGCCTCTATCCATTTGGTGAAGTAATCCGCTACTGTGAGAATCCAACGATGCTGCCCTAATGATGGTGGATGTATCTCTCCAATAAATTCTAACCCCGACTGCCGAAAAGGAGCTTCCACATATATATGAACCAAAGGTAGAGGTACAAGCTTTCTTCTTCCTTCAAAAATTTGGCATTTGTAACATGCAGCAATTCTTTTATAAATGTCTTTAAACATTGTTGGCCAAAAATATTCTGCTTTGAGAATCTTATTTGTTGTAGCCTTCCAATAATGGTGTCCTCCACAATCACCTTTATGAAATTATTCAATGACCTTATCAGCCTCTTCTTTAGTTAAACAATTCAGCAAAATTCCTCCTGTATCTTTCCAAAATAGAGTTATGTCATATACAAAATATCTTCAAGATTTCAACTTTACAAACCTTTCTTTGGACTTTGTTAGATCATCGGGAGCTTTGTGATGTTTTAGAACAAAAACCACATCCTTATACCACTCAGAAATGATGTATTTCTCTTCAATTTCAACCATTTCCTCTTCATCATCAGAAATTTTTGATATTTCTGCATTCGGATTTATGTCTAGACAGTCCAAATTTGACCGCGTCATTAGTTTCGCCAAGCCTTGTCCCTTCACCAACTTGTTTGGTTTGATGTCTATATCATAGTCCAGCAATTTGGCGATCCATTTTCCCCTCTTAACATCGAGATCTGCTTGAGTTAGGATGTCTTTTACCACAGCACTCGAAACATATGCCACGACATGAGAATGTAGAATATAAATTCTGAAATCTTTTATAGCTTTCACCAAAGCATAGGCTTGTTTTTCTAGAATATTATAATTCAAATCAGCATTTTCTAATGTTTTACTAAAGAAAGAAATAGGCTGCTCAGTACCTTGCTTTCATTTTTGTAGCAAAACTCCAGCAATCGTGTTTTCGGAAGCAAATGTAAAAACTATAAATTCTTTGGAAAAATCTCGGCTGATGAGTACCGGTGCTTGTGTGAGTGCCTTCTTGATTTTTTCAAAAGATCTTTTAGCTTCAGCTGTCCATTTGATATCAACTCCTTTCTTTAACATCCTTGTAATATCTTTGACAATCTCAGCAAAGTTAGGAATGAAGCTTCTAACAAAATTCACTTTTCCAAGAAATGATTGAATCTCTTTCCTACTTCTTGGAAAATCTACCTTTTGAATTGCATTAAATCTGTTAGGATCAATCATAATTCCATCTTCAGAAATGATATGACCAAGTAATTTGCCTGAAGTTAAAGAAAAAATGTTTTTTGTAGGATTAAGGGAAATACCAAACTTTCTACATTTCAACAGAACCTTTTCTAAGTGTTTCGAATGATCTTCTTCTTTCTTTGAAAAGACTGTTATATCATCAAGATAAACAACCACTGATCTATCCTTTTCTTCAGAAAAAGAAATGTCCATTGCTCTTTGGAAAGTGGCTCCCGCATTCATGAGACCAAAAGGCATATTGGCGTACATGAATGTGCCCCATGGTGTTGTGAAAGTTGTTTTCTCCTAATCATCCGGATGTACAAGAATCTAGTTGTAACCTGAAAAACCATCAAGAATTGACATTCTTTTAGAACCAACAATATTTTGTAGAATTGTATCCATCTTGGGAAGAGTATAGTTGTCCTTTAATGATGCTTTGTTCAAATTTTTGAAAACAATACAAATTCCGATTTCTCCATTTTTATTTCTAACCGATACCAAATTTTCAAGCCAATTGGAGAATCTGATTGGGACAATGATTTTTGCATCAAAGATTTTCTTGATCTCCCTTTAAATTAATGGCATGAGAAGGGGGTTAATTCTCCTCAACTTCTGTTTGAATGGTTTCTCATTGTCTTTGATAGAAATAGAATGCTGAATAATGGAAGGATCATATTGCTTTAAATCAGCATAACTCCAAGAAAAAACATCCATAAACCTCCTCATCATCTCAATATATTTGAATTTCATATCAGCTGAAAGAAACTTTGAAATTTTTATCATTTTAGGCAAAGCTAATGTACCAAGATTACAGCTCTCTACTTCCTCTTCATCAGCTTGTAATTTTGGTGTTTTAAAAACATCATTTTGATAAAAAATCTTCTCAAGAGGAATAAGACCTTTTGGTATTGCATTATTCTTCAATTGAAAATTTTCAGAATTTCCTTTAGACTCAAAAAACATATTTTGATGATCTACATAAGTACTTTCAAACTCTTCTTTCAACTCAATAAAATTCTTTACCTATTGATCATCTTCAAAAACTTGCCAGTTTGTGATATTGTCCGATATGGCTGGTCTATGACGAACTTCAATCTCATATTTTTCATTTGAATGCATGGGAATGATGAAAAGACTTGCGGAGACAACAAGAGAATCAACAATGGAGTTTTGATCTCTAGTTTTGACTATGAAGGAATAAGACTGAAAATTCTCCAACATGTCTAAAACTAAATTTCTGTAAGCTCTCATTCTTACATCCTTTGTTTGATAAACACCTTCAACTTGTCTAATAACCAATTCAGAATCTCCAAAAACAGAGATATTTTGAGCCTTCATTTTTTTAAGAAGATCTAGACCCAAAATCAAAGACTGATATTCAGCCATGTTGTTTGTGCAATCAAAATTCAGTTTGTAAGAGTAAAAATTACTCTCATCAGTTGGACTTGTAATCCAAATCCCTGCTCCTACCCCCTCTTTTCCTGTCGATCCATAAAAGTACAGTGACCACCATTCTTCCATATGTTTGTCATTTACTTATTGATTCTCTGTTTGCCGATTTTCTGCTCTTATTTCTTCATCAACACCATCACCTGACTCATTAAAAATAATGGCAGATCCAAGCTCAGTATCAAAGGCATAAATAGGAAAATTCTGAGGCTTATCTTTTCTACTTAGCATGTAGGCCATTCTAGTCTCCCGATACAATCTCCTTTGTTCACCAAAAACTGGAATAGTTGCATAGGTAAGGTCCATCTGCATTGTGCCTTTGATTTTTGCTGCCCATGATCTTGACAATAGCATACCAAAATTTGGAGGAACATCAGCCACAACAATGTCCATAACAACTGTCTTTGCTGGGATTTTTGTTAGACCAACAACAACATCCTTGATTAGACCAATACATTGAACTCTTTTTGAATCAAAGGAAAATAAATCCTTATATGGTTTTGTGATTTTTAATCCCATTCTTTCCATGATTACTTTGGGCATAAGGTTATGCGAAGCCACATAATCCAACATAGCATTATGTAAAGTCATATCATGAATACTAATGCTTACATAAAAATGAGGAAACTCTTAATTTTGTTCATCTTCTATCCTTGGACCCAAATATATTGTAGGATTATCTTCTTGAACATTCAAAATATTAGAAGCTCTTGGTTGTGAGTTTAACAATTTAACAATCTTGCTTCTAATTCATTTACCTTGAGAATCTTGCTAAATGGGACTGACATCTTAATCTTTGAAATCTCATTCTCAAGGTTAAAAAAAAAACAAATTTTTCAACTTCTTTGATAAGAGGAAGAGGTTGAGTATCTTTCTTACCAAGTGGAGTGTCCTTTTTACCTTCAACAACCTTTGGGGTATCATTTCTAGCTTCAGAAACCTTCGGAGCATCTTTATTAGGTTGTGATTTTCTTGCAATGATAGGTACATTTCTGTTTCTGATATTATATTGCTTTTTCATCTCAAAAATGGCATGCTAATGTCCCTTAAAATAATTTGATGATTCTCCCCCTTGATTAGCCAAATCTAACTCATCATGCTCTTCCTTAGTCAAGAAAATTCCTGAAATTTCTTCATCAAGACAATGGATGGATTCTTCAGGAATTCCATGCTCATCTTCTTCATCTACCAAATTCCGCTGAAAAGGAGGTCTCACTGGAGGATCGGGTTGCTGATTTATATTTTAGTTGAGGATCGGGTTGCTAATTTCTAAACTGAGGTTCATGTTGCATAGGAGGAGCCGAAGTGTTTCCAAGAGCTAACCGATCCATCAACTTCTCCATGGTTTTCATCATTGAATCAAATTTGTCTTCAGAAGTTAAAGTGGAAGGTTTCTCCTCTTCTTTCAATTTATTTTTTCCCATTTTTGACTTTTTAGCAGCTATCATGTTTACCTCCACCTTAACTTCATCACTTTTCATTTCAGTAAGTGAAGGTGATTCTCTTTCTCTCAGCAAGATAGGAAAGTCATAATCAAATGCTTCAGCATATTTCATTTGTGCTAAGGCTTCTGGAGGTTTCAAATGAGTTGGAATTGAGTCAAAAAATTTATTATATCTCTTTCAAAAAATTTGGACAGACTCATCAACTGCCCTTCTAAGGCTATTATATTTAGTAAGTTCTTGAACTGGATTGGTTCTGTTTCCCCGTTTCTTTAAAAATTTATCTTCAAACTCATCCAAATTTCTAATGCTTCCTGGTGCAAGGGCTTTAAATCATTTTCTAACTTCACCAATAAAACTCTGTGCAAATAACCTTAGCTTCACATCTTCATCATAAACTTCTTCCCTGTCGATGAAATCATTAAATCTGTCTACAAATTCCTCCGTTGTAATTTCTTCATCACTACCCCAAGTAGGAATCCTAGCAGCATATTTACTAGGAAGGTCATGCAAAACAACAGGGAGTACGAGTGGTGCATACCTAGCAGGAGTAGCCATGCTTGAGAGATGAAAAGTAGTTTTAGGAATGACAGAAACAAAATATGAAGAACTGATATGGGGAGGGCTACTTGGTTTCTGCAAGCCACTAAATATTGAGCTCCAATTTGGAAGGGGAAAACCAACATTGGATTTCAGCAAGACTTCGAAAGGGTCAAGTTCTTTGAGTTTATCTAAAGACACTTTTTCTAACAACAACTCAGAGGTAACAACTTCCCAAAATTCTTCTTTTTCCTCTTGGGTTACTAGGACTGAAGTGTCAATTCCTCTTTTTTGCAGGTCTAAGATAACATCAATGAGTTCCTTTTCACTTTCTAACCTAAACAACACTTCATGAATTTTATCATCAACTCTTTAGTCTTCAGGACTTATTAATATTTCAGAGGAGAAATATTTCGAATGAGATGGAGTACCTGATATTTCTAAAATTCTTTGAATGCCTCTTGAAATAGTGTTTGGATTGTCCATAGCGGTAGGTGGATTAGGATCAGGATTGCTCCGTGTATATCTCCTTCTTGAAGCCACCTTTAAACTTTGAAAATGTATGGAGTCACCAAGGTAGATTGCAGCCTCGAAAAACTTTCTGAGCTCCTGCTACCTTCATAAGTTCAGTTTCTTTATTTTGGGAATAATTAATCTTCAGACTCCCGGCAGACGCACCAAAATGTTATCACCAAGATAGGACCTGATAGACTACTGGTCAGGCTACCTCAGTGTAACTATTTCAAACCACACTTTTAGTTGAGGCTTAGCCTCCTCAACCTGAGAGGACTCTCTCACTAGGTTTTAAGATTTTGAATAAAGGATTAGATGGCTAACTCTAAGAACAAATTGGATATAAAAATGTATGACTGGTTGAATTACTAATCAAAAAACATCTATTGGGCTATGGAGTCTAGGTATGTTTCCACAAAACATCAATATTATCTTATCATGGAAGTCAGGGCATTTCAGAGTTTTTAGGTGTATCAACAAAACAAAAACAGAGTGAACAAAACACAGTTTACAAACATATGCAGGAATTTAGAGAATTTCTCAATGATTTCTAACATATGTTTATACCACTACAAATAGATATATAAGGAAAGCCATAGGAATATCACAAATTAAAAACTCTTTCTGAATCCTGAGTAGTAAGCCAATATTTGTATTATTATAAAAACACACAATTTGCTATAGTAACATAGTCTGCTTGTTAATGAAAATTTCAAACCTTGAGGAATTATACCTCATGTCTCTTATATATCCATCATTAAAATCTTGGATTCCCTCATCTAGCTTGAGGAGAATTCGAATTTCTTAGCTTGACACTTATCTACTCCTAAAATAGACTATTAATTACATGTGACAGTTAACTATCTATTCTAGAGTCCCAATGCAATTAGGAGTAAAACTCCTTATTATGACTAAAACAACTTGATCTAGGAATTAAATATTATATTTCACAACTACTCCTCCTTATCTTCAACCTTGATTATGTCCATAACCTTGTTGCTACATTCTGTTAACTTATCCCTTATTTGTCCTGAAAACTTGGAACTTGTTTCCTGCAATATAGCTGTAACCCTCATTTATGCTCCTCGAATCCTTTTGCTGAAAAAAATAAACATTTTTATACAAGTGATATGTGTTATCACTTCCATAGAACCATTTCCTTCCACATGTGCAAAATTAAGTCCTTGAAAGAGTGTAAAGAGAGCTAATGTGGCTACGCTACGAAAAATATCAGTTGTTTTCGTAGCGCAGTAACTATGCTTTTGTAAACATCTCTTAACATCCAATTTCTCATGTTTTAACACCTGTAACTTCATTTGTGAACCATTTCCATCTTCTAGTAGCATCAATGCTTCAAAAAACCAATTTTTTACTTGTTGAAACCTTAACAAAATGCTCAAAATTGCACCTACGGCAGTTTCGTAGCGCGCTACGAAACTACTGTGTATTTCCTTTTTACACAGTTTTTTCATCATCTTCAATTCTTAAGGATATTTATAGCATTTTAATGATTACCTTGATAATCTTGATGCTGATAAACCTTTATAATCATTATAAGTCAACTTTGCCATGTTTTAAAAAAGTGGTGCCCTTCCTAAAACAAAATTGTATTAGGGCTTTGTCACTTACTGCCTTACTTCTGCTGTAGCTGACCTTCAAAGTTTTCCAATTGGATTTCAAGATCTTCAATCTTCCTCTTCAAAATTCTGTTAGTAGCCCTTAAATTTACATTTATCCTTCTCACAAATTTAGCCTCTTTGATTGCAGGAAGAGTCCAGGTAAAATAATGGGCTTCACTGCTGACTGTTTCAGGTTTTGAGACTCTTTCAACCTCCCACAGAGCCTTAATTCTGTCAAAATTTATCCTCTCAACAACATGTTTTCTTTCTTTCTTCTTAAGCTTAGCAATTTCAAGATTATCTAGTCTTAATTTTTCTGTAATCCCCTCATAACTGCTCTTTTCTCTTTGAGTATGGAAAACTCTATTTCTGTCATCTTCAGGCATAGGTGATGAAAGGTCTATGGGTTCCTCATAAACATTTGAAACTTCTCCAGCTTTATCTAACTCCACATCCAACCCTTGCAAATTTTTTGAATTCCTAGTTAGAGGCCTTCTGGGCTTGAACACAAACTCTGAAATTTCATCATTAAAATCCAACTTTTTGGAAGACTTGATTTTCTTATATTTCTCTTCATCCAAATTTATAAAATCTGCCTGCACTAAAGGAGATTCCTCAATATCAATTTCTTGCAAAATATCATTCAAACAACCCTTTAAACCTGGATCTTCTTTTGAAACCACTGTTTTTCCTTTTTCACTTACTATTTGATTTCTAGTCAATATTTTTTGAACTGTTTTGCTAGTTGTCTGTTCCTGCACTGTTTCTTTACCTTTGGTTGTCCTATTTTGTGCAGGTTGAGGGGTTTCTTGAATAATCACTAGTGTTTTAATCTCTGGCTCTTTCACTTGCTTTCTAGGCTTTAACTTGAAAAATCTCTTTGATCTTGTTTCCGCAGGGTCAGTAGTTTTTTATGGTGATTTTTCTTTGGCCCTAGGGCTAACACCTGTTCCATGGGTTTCCACCCCAAATCCACACAAAAAAAGAAATGCAGACCATTCTCTATTCACCCTCTGAAGTTCATGCAAAACTATTAATTTAACAAGACCATGATGGAATAATGAAGTTTCACATGCTTGAGTTTTCATCTACACCTTATCTGCCATCTTGGCCAAACTCCGAAACAGGAAGAAATGTAAATCTAGAGAAATTATTCCAATGAAATGCAATAAGAGTTTGAAATGATAAGAATACACCTTATGATATCTTCCTTCATAGGTGAAGTACCTTTGAATGTTGGAGAGCAGGTTAGCATATGTATCCTTGACATAACCTCTTGGCACTGCTTCGGTCAAATATGTGTCCACAAACTATGGCTTCAAAAATATTTTACAAGGTTCCATTTCAAACCTGAAGTTCTTGAACCACCTTTCTTCTCCCCTTGGAATCTCTGACACTAATGATATAATTTCAGGAGAAATTGGCAAATTTAAAAATCCAATCTTTGTATTTGAACCTGTGAAATTAATGGAAAAATATTTTGTGACTTGATTATGACCTCCCTGTAGCTTTTCACAGAATCTCCAGCACCCTATAATAAATTTCCTCCCCGTGGCTTCAGAAAACCTATAATAAACTGCCTCCCTTGTTTTCAGAGAAACTGGCTCACTTGATTAAGGGTTCAACCTCGCTTGATAAATGGTTCAACCTCGCTTGAAAATTGAGAGAAGCTTTGGTTCATAAGCTTATCATTCGAAGAAAAACATGCAAAAAGTGTTTTTTGCATGAGAGAACACAACCAAGAACAACCATCTTCTTTCAAATTTAAAATGAATAATGATGAATGACCCCTAATGAATCTCATGATGGTTATGAATGGTTGTATGTATGAGGAAGGATTCATGGACTGACACCTAATCATGAAAATTTAACGAAATTTGATAGATTTGATAGCTTGATAGGATTGGTTACGAATCCCTGATTTCGTAGTGCATGTAATGTAATCTCAAGGTTTTGCGCTACGAAAAGACCATTGTTTTCGTAGCGCAAAAGCAGTTTTTAACATTGTTTGCGCTACGAAAACGTGGTTTCGTGGCTTATTTGAATTTTTTTTTTTAAATGACTAAACACATGACTTTCGAAACATAATATGGGACCTTTAAAGTGTGAAATAAGGTTGTTGGACTTTATTTGATGATGGAGATGAGACTCTAACCTTATGACTTAGACTCTAAAATCTTAAAAATGACTTAACCCCTATCTAAGACCATGACTTAGGAACAAATACAAACTGTTCAAGTTTGGAAAAATTTTATAGTGATAACATAACGCACCAGTGCTCCTTGTTGACATAGAGAATCGCACAGTCTATTATGCTGTTTTTGTAGTGTGTTTGGAAGATAGCTACGCACCAGCGTCGATGCGTACACCATGAATGGTGCACCGGTTTCTTGAGATTTTTTTTTACTTGAAAATTTGATAATTTATTTATAAATATATTAATGAATGATATGGTATAGGTTTGATATTGATAAAGAAATGACTGACAAGATATCAAGTAACAAAAATACTGATAACACATCAAGAAAAGCAAAAAAGGAAAGTTCTTTGTAAATTTTTTACAAAAATATTATTTTTGAAGTATATGTAAGTTTAACTAATATGTATTGTTTATTGTGTATCATGTAGAGCCAAAAAATAACAAAGCTCGATAAGATTATTTATGATCTAGGACCATAAGAGCGTAAAATCATGATGGAAAAATTGCAAAAAGATGAATCAGGTGAATGAAAAAATACTATCGATCCAATATGAGTTTCTTTTTTTAGTTTTCATTAATAATATAATTAAAATTATTAGATAACATGTGTGAAACAATCTATTAATTCACATCTTTTTAATTTTCTATAGGGACCAACAACTCAGAAAAGGAATGTTGTTCTAAGAAAATAAAAAAATAGAACATGCAAATGAAAATGAATTGCTCCTTAGCTCATTTGGAGTGGTGCTGGAGGTTAACGAAAGGGGGAAAAACTCTTACAAAATTTTGAGGGATCTAGTGGAACGAATGTATAGATGTTCTTTCCACTTACAATACAAAAACCAATCCAATGATTCCAAGAACCAAATTTTATCTAAACTCCAGGAAGAGTTTCCAGAGAATTGGTCAATGAGACATGTCAGACTTTTAATAGCAAAAGCGTACAAAAAAAAAGGAATGAAAAATTAATATTCCTTTAGATGTTTGTCTAGAATTATTTATAAATATCACTTTTGTTATACTTACTTTTCATATATCAATATAAAAATTAAATATTTTATTTTCATGTTACATTTTCAGGAAGATTATGAAAATCTCAAAAGATGAACGAACTGATATCAAAAATATGCTAGTAGGAATGTCGAAAAAAGTGTACTAGGAGATGGTTAAAGAAATGGACAAAATTGCATCGCGGGAGGAGCTATCTCAACAACAACATGATTCAAATGTAATATGTAATCATTGAATTTTTCGATCATTAGGTAAAACAAATAAACAATTTAGCATTAAATATTAATTTTCAAGTATTTTTTTGCAGAAAAGAAAAGAAAATGGAACCCATTCAACACATAAAACAGGACGACAAGGAAGAAAAGGATTGATGTCTAAGTTTGTGAGTAATTGTTACTTCCTTATAACAACTTAACTAGATTTAATTTTTGTACTTTTTAAGTTGTTTTACAAAAATCATCATTGAATGTCTTCAAACAGGTGCTAACATACAAAGAAGAACCATCAGAGGAATTGATTGAATTTGGGTTAAATATGGGTTGTGAGTATGTGTTGGCATATCATAACTTAATCTTGGAATTTGTAAGAATCCATCGATCTTGTTTTATTTAGCTCCGTCTATAATTAATAGAAAAAATAAATCTTTATATTAAATATATGATTTTTTATGGGGTATAAAACTTGCAGGAAACAAAGTATGGCACTGTGCCAACAGATCAAATCTTGAAAGATGGCATGTTACATGTTTTTGAAAGAATGTGCATAGTTTATGAGTCAATTGTTGCATTGGTACGTCATTTCTTTTCGATTTAAATTGATGTATATTATTTAATATTGCAATTTTCATTATTCTCACCAATGTATATACACTCATTACAATTTATTTTTATG
This sequence comes from Pinus albicaulis, assembly GCA_034641835.2. Taxonomy (NCBI): domain Eukaryota; kingdom Viridiplantae; phylum Streptophyta; class Pinopsida; order Pinales; family Pinaceae; genus Pinus; species Pinus albicaulis. The sequence continues at coordinate 787,251,385 of CM076575.1, read as the reverse complement.
TTTGTAGATGGAAAGTGAAGATGAAGAAAACAATCAACACCATGAACAAAAAATTCTTGAAAATAACCCAAGTCATGGAAGTAGCTCTATCAGTGACAACATTTCAAGCAAAGAATGATGATCACTATGTTTGGATATCAAATCAAGGCGTTTTATTTTTTGAAAAAGGTCTATGAAATCAGACATTTTCTTTAATGTAATGGACATAGTGTCCCAATTGAAAGATAGAGGGATACCAATAACTATCCCATTTTGTATGACAAAGAATGTCTTATTCATTTATATATATAATAAAAAATGTTTTAATTTATTCTATTGCGAACTCTATTGTCGCTATTGCGTTCTCCATTGTCGTTCTCAAATGCACTAATAAAAATTTAATTCATATGAATATTTTTATAAGATATATATGTGTTGACTTTTGATAAATAATGAATTTTAAAAAACCACAATAATTTTGATATGATATAAAAAATTAATCCAAATTAATTTTGATATGAATATCGTTATAAGATGTGTCGAATTTTGATGAAAAATGAATTTAAAACAATCATAATAATTGCACTTTCACAGGTCGATGTTTCTAAAAAATATAAAATGAAAACTGGTGCGTGTATTCTTATACCGGTGCGCTTGTATTCTTAAGCGCACCGATGCGTTTTTACGACCTATGGGCACCGCAAAAATACCAAAACCAGTTAAAAATATCGAGGAATTTGTGCAGTACAGTGCTCTGGTGTGTTTATGTCTATATATGCATCGGTGTCATTTTACGACCTATGAGCACCACATGAATACCGATACCAACTATAAATCTCAGTGCGTGCGTGTGATACTATGCACCAGGGTGTTTTTGTGTCTATACGCACTGATGCATTTGGATGACCCATAGGCACCACACGAATACCGATACTAATTATAAATCTCGATGCATTTGCATGATACTACGCACTGGGGCGTTTATGTGTCTATACGCACCGGTGCATTTGTATGACATATTTGCACTGCACGAATACCAATACCAATTATGAATCTCGGTGCATTTGTGTGATATGGTGCACCAAAGTGTTTCTATAAGTCTACGCATCGGCACGTTGATACGACCTATGGGCACCTCTCAAATCCCAAGACCAATTAGAACGGCCCCGTGCGTTGTATCACCAACACTACGCTCGGTGTTGTTTTATACCTTAACAGCCAGGTGCGTTCTCCTTCGACCGCCCCGGGGCTCCGGATATAATTACGCACTGGTGTGTTAAATCATGATTAGCGCACCAATGAAAAAACATCCGTAATAACCTCCGACCGCCCTCTTTTTTTTTAATTGTATTGAATTTCGGTTAAAAGCTCCACCAAAACCTCTGTAACCATAAACGGATGTGGTATCGTATGTTTTTTTGACAATTTTGGCAAATTTTATAACACTAAAAACCTCCTGTATAAACTCCGATAGAGGGTCTTTTCCCTGTAGTGGAATCTCATAAGAAGAATTGGATTGGTAATTGCATTTGTATAGCATCATATCAACCACCATTGTCATATTGCAAGGCCTTGACTAACAACCCCATCTCTCAATGAGACAATGGGATACAATGTTTGTGAGACAAATGAATTATAGACACCATCATATTTGTCTCTCCAAGGTACATTCTCCACCTGGGTGTTCACAAAGTATGACCTTATTGGACTATCCTTATCTTGGGTAGCTAATCCTCAAAGAATATCGGTCCATGACTACTCTTATCTTGAATGCCATATCACATTCTCAAAGAGTATCGGACGCCAGATGATTACAAAATCCTCCATTATGTCTTCCCATGTGAATACCATAATGATGTGTCTATCCATTCTCTCCTTCATGGCCTTCACTAAGACTTATAGTGGTTAGTCCTGGTCTAGTGCATGACACATGAATTATAGAATAAAATCCATCACTTCCTTTTATTTTAGGAAGGACATACTAATTTCTATACAAGGAATGTACCTAAGCTCATTCTTAGGAATTACCAAGTTTATTCAAAGTAAGAAACTTTCCACCAGGATCCCTCTTAACCAAGGACCTGCATTAGCAATGGTGAGACACCCATATGTTCATGAATAATTCCTCCCTTCGATGTCATGAATTTTTTTGATATTGAGGACTCTTCAACTTTGGGATAGCTTCATAGGGCACAGATCATCCATCACTTTAATCCATGAGTCATGTCATCTACCAGAAAGTGATTCATCGGTATTTCTCATATGTTCCATATACATGCCATGCTACTTTCCTTCGAACCATCTTCCAAGGATCTTTCATCCTTCCATATGGTTGGCAGCCTTGCATAAACTTATCCAAATATATATATATATATATATATATATATATATATATATATATATATATCAAAAGGTAACTTGGTGATGATATTTATCAATGACATCTTCTTGTAGGCATCAACATCCTTTATTCATATTGACACATCTCCTAAATATACGTATTGCCAGGGTCTTCATATTTACTTGACTTCTATCAGAGTCTACATATCTTTCCAGGAGATCTCCCAGTCAAATATTCATGTCTTTCGAATGATAACTACCTCTTATCATGGTTGCACTTCATGATCTCTTATTTTCTTTCTCCACAATTTTACTTCATTCCCATGAAATTTCAATATGTAGTTATTTGTTTATACACAACCGCCTCATATTCCATATGAGGACATATTATACTGATTTCATCTGTTATTGGAAATATGTGTGTCAGAATATTTCTCCTTTCTTTGATCATACTTCTAAAGGTAGAAGTCCATTACCTGCAACCATATGACATGAATTCACACCATTTATTGTAAGCATATATATACATGTACCTCATCTCTTTTTCCCTTTTGATTCATTCTGTAGCATTTTTCCATAGAATGAAGAATTTAATTCCCCTTGACCTGCTTCATCAATATGTCATCATATCCTAATCCCATAATTCTGCAAGATAGGATTCTCAATGAAACCTTTTGCTTTATTTCTAACCAGTGAATCCAAAGAGGACTCCATTAGAAAATGTTAGCACCTGTTTCCATATTGATTATTAAATGATGATCCTTTATCTAGATGAATGTCTTCCATCAATGTTGTTTTCAGTGAGGTTCCCAGGAGTCACTTCTTTCATAGCATAGTTGTATTATGGACACCCTCCTATCACAAGTGTTCCTTCCATGATTTTATCATGATGCCATTTCTAGAGTGATGCATTAATTATTCCTACTATTTTACAACCGACAGAAACCTCTTAAAGAGGAAGATGATCTCAATCATAGTAGAGATATTTCACTTCTTATTTCTTAGATTTCTTTGCATTTGGTTCTCCCCTTTCTTCCATTACATGGGCTTCTTCCTTTTTCCTCTTGTCCTTTATAGATTTTGGAGAATCCCTTTTATAACACCCAATTTCATTACATCCATAGCATCGTACCTTGTCCATATTTATTTTTCTATGTTGAGGAACAAATTTAGCAAATATTCCTTTCTTCCTGAACATTGTTGCAAAGGCTTGATTTTCCTCACTTGGTCCTATATCAAAATTTGGCTTTCAATCTTGTTTCATCTATTTTACATAGAGACCATAGATACTAGAATTTTTTTGCTTATTTGTTCCATATATGCTTGAAGTTAATTTTCCACACTCTTCTGGTAGATCATTCAACACAACTATAGTCATTTCATTATCAGACATTTCTTCTCCCAATTCTGAGAATAGCTCCACCAATTTTGTCATAGATTTATTTTTAATATTATAGTTTTGATATCAGGGATGAGAGATTCCTTTATGGATTCTATAAGAATCCTGTGGGCTCTTATGTCTCCCTTCATGTATTTGGCATGACTTCATTTTCCTTTTCTTCCATGCAAGAAATTTTGAAACCCTAACCATTTTGTTGCTTTCTTTGCAAAGAAGACATTTTGATAGATTCATATGAAGTCATAAAGATACTAACTGAGTAGATGATTTTATTCTTTTATCATATTCCTTTTTGATGATAATGTAGATAGAAGCATGAGCTCCCTCTTAGATATACTTCTTTAAGAGCGATGTAAAGTGGTAGATCACTTTAGATCCTTGGTGATGATGATGATCAAGGATGGATTTCAGCAAAAATATGATTTGATGATGTATTCAATATTGTTGACTTAGCTTCAAATGAGATAGCTTTAGGTCACCTTATTGCATTTATTATTGAAAGGACCTTGGAGTATAAGGTGTTTGATATAGCCCGAGGTTTTTTCCAATTTCTGCTAGTTGCCTTTTGAATGGAGGTCTCTTCCATTTTAGTGTGGATCTCTTTTATTTTCCCTTGAAAATTGACCTTTGAACTTCTTCCCAAAATCTGATTCTAGCGTCCTTTTTCAAAACTGATCCTTGAGTGTCTTCTTACCAAATATCTCTTTGTCTTCAGCACCTTAGCTCTGATACAATGTTGAGAATTTGGTAGGGCATAGTTTAATTCAATTCTCTACTTGATAATTACTTGTGAACTTATTTCTCTTATTTATATCTTCTCTTCATTAGCTTATTATGTCTTTCATCAAGTCGATTATCAAAACACAAGAGACACGAGATTTAGGCTCTTCAAGCCAGGGCCAAAACCTCTCCCTCTTGGAGAGGAAAACCCACAAATAATTCTTCTTATAGATCTTCAATTGACAAGTACCATTACCATGACCTAGACCCTTGACTTTAGTATGCCTCTAAGACCTTATCATTGATCTTCTTGGCTCCTTCCATTGTCTCCTTTTCTTCACTATTCTGCACCAACACTAGGGAACTCGATACTTAGTTTAGGCGAGGTGTTTCCCTCCTTGATCAATGACTCCTCAACCTTCTATCTTGATGCCCTATTCTAAGCTCTTATACTTGCTGACGTGGTCTTCCTTTACTTTTTCATATACCTTTTATCGAGATCCTTATCTTGTTGTAGTATCTTCTTACTATGTATATTCTTTAGAGATATCCGAAGTGTCTTGTACTCTTGATACTCACTATGTTATGCCTTTCTAAAATAATCAAGTCTACATAGATCCCTTATAATCATAGCAATGTCTTCATCCATAGTCTATACACACTTAATTATGGTCCCGAAGTGATCTTTTGCATCTCCTTTTCTCACATTTTTTACAATACTCATCTTGCTTTGAGATTTTGGATCCCTTTGCTGAGGTAGATAGACCCAAGACCAAATTATATGAGACATTTTTTTGCATTGTGATATCCTTCATTTCTTTGTTGTAAAGTCATCGAATTACAGACCTATCATTTTTTCACTTTATCACATAAAGAGATCCAAAATTGTTCTCTATAATCCGATCCCAAGAATCTCAGAGATGCATGAACTGTTCTCTATAATTTATGCACAGTTCAATGGGGTATTTATATTTTTTCATCCCTGTATTTAGCCGACCCGTTAGTGAACCATTGTCTCTATTTTGAGCCGACCTTTCAAGGGGTATTTTGCAGCATCTTCAAGATGACTTCTTTCAGCAATTTCTAGAGCATGATGACAACACCTTGAGGCATAATTTTTTACCTTTACAAGTGTAACAATCCTTCAAATACATGACTCTAAATTATACATTTATGATAAGATGAAAAATCCCTAAAATACATCAAGAATAAGTCTTTGACCTATAACAAAAACTCCTTTCTCATGAAACCCATGAAGCAAGCTTTAAAAATATACATTTTATTATCTTTGTATTCTTCATTACATAAATTCTTAATTACCTAGTCATTATGAAGACCAAACATAGTTACACTTTCCAACTATACATGCCATTAATAATTTTCGACATTATATCATTGGTTATAAAACTTTTGTTCACACAAATCACTCTGCAATTAGACATTTAATGAATAAATCAATTACAAATGGCATAGTTACAAGATGGTTATTGTTATTATAAGAATTCAATATTACTATTTTAGATAGGCTTGGAAAGGAGAATACAATTCTTGATTTTCTATCTAGAATCCAAAATGATAATAATGATGTTCCTATAAAAGATAATTTTCCCGACGAATATCTTTTTGTAGTATCTATTAAATATCCTTGGTTTTTAGATGTTGCTAAATATTTAGCCACATTAAAGTTACCTTCATATTTGTCTCCTTGAGAAAAAAAATAAAGTAATCAGTGCATATTATTCATGGATAAATGGAGAATTGTATAAAAAGGGGCCCGATTTAATCATTTCAAGATGTTTCAAAGAGGATGAAGTACCAAATATATTAAAGGCTTGACATGATGAACCATGTGGAGCACACTTTTCTGATAAAAGAGTTTCCTATAAAATCCTTCTCTTAGGATATTATTGTCCTTCTCTTTTTAGATATGCCAAAGAACATGTTAAGAGATGTGATAGTTGTTAGAGAATGGGAAATCATGTTCCTTCAGATGAGATGTCTCTACAACCTCGGGTATTTATTGAACCTTCTGAAAAGTGGGATTTGGATATTGTTGGTCCATTAATCCACCATCAAGACAAAACAAGTACATTTTTGTCTATACATATTATGTCACGAAATAGGTAGAAGCTAAATCACTTCCTTTTTCTACTAAAAATGTTGTATTTTCATTTATTTTTTAGGATATCTTTACTCGTTTTGGTGTCCCAAGGGAAATTGTGATAGATCAAGGTACTCAATTTACATCCAAGTTGGTGCAGAAGAAAATGGAGGAATACAAAATAAAACATCAAAAATATACTCCATATCATCCCCAAGCAAATGGACAAGTTGAAGTGACTAATAAAGTACTTGAAGAAATTCTTACCAAAATAGTGCATATGCATAGAAAGGATTGGGTAGAAAAGCTTCCAGAAGATTTATGAGCATATCGTACTATATGGATAAACACAAGAGTACATAATCCTTATGAACTTGTTTATGGGAAGTAAATCATGTTTCCTATTGATTTAAAAATAAATACCTTCAAAATAGCAGTCAAATTGGGTCTTGATCCATCATAAGCCCAAAAACAAAGAATGGAGAAATTGAATGAACTTGATGAGATATAACAAGATGTTATTAATAGAACCAACATAGTTCAACAAAAAAGGTCCAAATGGCATGATAATTTTATCAAAGACAGGGAGTTCCAGTCAGTTGATTGGGAATTACTTTTTGATTCTAAATTTAAATACTTTTAAGGAAAATTTCAAACTCATTGGCTTGGTCCTAATGAGATTGAAACTGTCTTTGACAATGGAGCAATGAGAATTAAAACCATTGATGAAGAAAAAATATTTTTCCTTGAAAATGGTCATAGATCACGAATATATTATAAACCATTAACAAAGGAAGAGTTCACCATAAATCTACAAGATTATCTTGATTTGAATCTGGTAAGGGAAGATTCTTCTTCCTCTCCAACTTAAAATGCAAACTGATATATATATATATATATATAACCAATATTATTGTCATGTTTATAAAAAAATATAAGTTGAAAACCAAGAATTCTTGGTGGACTAGATTTTATTTAATTTTCCTATTATTGTCCCATTTCTTTTATTCCTCTTTTCTTTTGCAAAAATAAAACAACTATAAAATTTTCAATAATCTGCAACTCTCATGAAATTTCGCAGCTTACTTTACAAATTAAAGCCAAAGAAATCTAAATGGAGATCATAGCTAGAGCAACCTGAGCAACCTACAAAAGAAAAAAACAATAAGGAAGAATGAAAGGTATGTAAATATTAGTCAAATATTAAAAAACATTGAGCTATGATAAATATATAATTATTTTAAAAACTAACAATCGCTGCCTTTTCCATACCACATAATAACTACCCTTATCAGGACATGACATTAGTTCTCACAATCCAATCTACGAAATATTTGATAGACATGTCTTATCACAAGGTATGAAACAATCATTAAAACCTTTTCATAATTCGAATTTACTCCACTTCCTCCATATATCATTCCATTTCTTTAACATTCCATCTCATTTTCTTCACATCATATCTCATTTTCTTCAGCTCTGTTTCATTCTTCTTTGTCGAAAACATCTCAAACGCTACAAAAATCTCATCCAAAACTCCATAATCCTATCAAAATGGAAATTAATGATTGATACTTCCTCAACGTGTGAGTTATTAGGCATTCTGAGCCGAATGGGACCAAGTTTCTTGAAACCCATCCACGAGTGAAGCAACAATTGCAACATGCACAATGTTTACATTTCTTTGAGAAGTTTGATGGGTATGAAAATGAGGTCACTAAATCGTTTGCTCGGGCCTATGATGGGATAGAAGCAAAAATTTACGATATCAAGTTGGTATTGACAGAGTCATTAATGGCAGAAGCTACATGATTACCAAGAAATGGGAAAATTTGGTTTACAAACCAGAAAATCAAAGAAAAAGTGTGGTAGGTATTCCTTAAAAACCCAGGTATGGACATCTCTGTTTTCAAGAAAGGAATTCCAATAACAAATCTAAAAATTAAATGGAGAAATTCGTTGTTGGCCATTCAGAAGTATATAACCGGTGAGGGTATGTTTGAGAATATGTTCTTTTATCATGCTCGGTTGTTGATGAATTTTACTAGAGGCAACGAAATCAATTTACCATATTTCCTGCACTGTAGTCTAAGAAAATTGGTTGCTAATATCCAAAGGAAAATATAGTTTATTGATAATGCTCTATATCATCATGGGTTAGTAAATATTTTGATTGAAACTCATTTATGGAGTAAGGGGATAATTGTGAGGATTATATGAAGCGGGAACATGATGTAATGGAAGTAAAAAATGAAATTCGAAAGACTCAAAATTATAATATTCTCATACATCTTTGCCATTGGTACAAGAAAAACAATAAATTAAAAGCTAAAAATAAATTTCTCAATAGCAAGGTCAAAAGTTTACAATGTAGGATTTTAATGAAGAAACCAAGGATGACAACCAGTACCATAAAAACAAGGAGTACTAATTTAGATGTTCTTGCTCAAGCCTAAGAGATAGCTTATTGACAAAGAAGGTTACAAAATTTTGAAATTTTGTGCATGAGGACATGCAATATCTTCCGTTTGAGGGAATGTTGAAGACCAAAATTGTTCCTTTTTTACACCATCTTGAAACTCCATTCTCTTCCTTTTTGACCATAGTAACTCCAATTAAGTGTCAAATTGCAAGTTTATTGTAAAAAACATGTATTTAATCATATTTTATTCATAATTTCATTGTTCTTTATTATTTGATTTAATATTTGCAAAAACTACTGAATTCATCAATTCTGCAGCTAATAATCGATTTTGCAGCTTACTTGAATAATCTATAGGTTCTGAAACACCGGTTGAGTAACGAAGCATATGAACAGGTAGCTAGAAGCTAGCATAGTGTTAACCACCAATTCATCTCATATAGCAAGTGATAAGGACACACGTATGAGCAGGTCAACATGGAAGTCAACCCAACAGAAAAGGAGCCCGAAGTTAAGTCAGGTGAGCGAGAAAAGGATTGAAGATGATATTTTGCCTCATTATTTTCTTCTTCGATAGAAAATCATGGAGAACCATTATCTTATTTAAAAAATGTTATATTAATGAATTCTGTCGAGGAATATAGGCTTAGAAATCTCCAAAAAAATTAACGAAGGAGCTTATAAAACCTTCCTCTTAGCACGATGACGATGACTGGTTATTTTTTGAAATACTCTTTGCAATTGTTTAAGTAAAGGTCTTGATTCCACTATGTTGTGCATTTAGATGTGTGGTTAATCTCTGTTGACCTCTATATACTTGCACTCATGGGAGCGCCCCCTGGGAGCTATAAGGTTTTGCTTTTATTTCTAGTTAAGTTTTTTGTTTTATAGAATTAAGTCATCACAATAATTATAACTTTGATTTTCAGAGAATGTTTGTAGAATTTGTTATAGATTTTATAATATAATTTGCTGCACAATTTCCTTCATAGATTTAATTTCGTTGTGTGAATATTTTCATAGATTTAATCTTGTTGTGTGAATGATGAAGAAAATAATAAAAGGGAATTATTATGCATATGTAGATTTTTTTTTTTTTTCTAAATATGATTAATCTATTAACAAGGGAGTAAAATTACATCGTGACCGTAGTCAAAACTACTTCCCTGGTGAAAGGCATAATTGTCAAGATAAACACATATGGAGACTGCCCAATGGCAGGGAAACCAGTCTGGAATAGTTTACCAAAACCCACGCAGGGGAGCAATTTGTGATCTTCCTGAAATTGCAGAGTTTGCATGTATCCAAAAATGAACAAAAATAAGCAAAAATTCCACATAGCAGTTTGAACAAAAACATGCCCAATTGTATGGGCCGCAAGGTAAGATAGAAAGACCATAGTGAGCAAACTAGTCATCTGGAGGCTCTTCAACTATACGGCACCAACCTGTAGCAAGCAGATCCTTGGCAAGAGCAGCTTCAGATTCGGAGGGACCTGGATCAATCGGTGCCATCTCAACATCAGGAGCGCTGCGAGCTTGAGCATCCGGAACCTGCATTGATGCGTTGCCAATCCCCATCTGGAGGTTCGAATTCTGTGCAATATCTGATCCAAGGCCCGTCGGATGAGAGCTAGGCTCTCCAAACAAGGCTTCCTTATGGAAGACCACCGAAAAGTGAGCAATAATCCTTGGGCGGTTCAGAGCACTGTTGAAAATGAAGCGCGTGGAGCCAGATGTGGGAGTAGGCAAGGTGGCAGGGGGTCGAGGAGCAGGGGAGCCCAAACAGTGGCTGGAATCAAGAAAACACCCTCTCCCACTGCGAGTGCGAGGGTAGTGGCCGACAAAGACACCACTGGATAGGGAAGGTGAGTCAGAAGAAGGGCTGGAAGGCACGCGCGAAGGATGGCCCCTGGTGCCGCCCCTGCGGCACCGCATTCTGGCGCATCCGAGGCATAGGGGAGAGGGCAGCCGCGGGGAAAAATTGAGGCCGAACAACAGCGATGACAGGGCAAGAACAATTCGAAAGAAAGCCAGAGGCTCGAGTGAAGTGCTAGAGGTCCAGTGGAGGAAACTCCACTAAAGGACCAGGGTGAGGCTTCAAAATAGCTTCCCCCTTCAAGCAGCGAGAGGCAGCCGGAATGCTAGAGCCGAAACCATACAGGCTGAAACCAGAATTGAGGCCAGAGGTCAGATAGAAAAGCGAGTGGCACAACTGAAGCGACTCCACAGAAATCCCATTGCCCCGCTTCAATTTATCTTCCCCTCTCACGCATCGAAAAGCACTCATCATAATTGAAACATTGAAGAGAGCCGAGGTTTCCAGCATGCTGAAGCATGCGAAGGTATAAACCAGAGCGGTGGACATGATATGAAATCCTGAACCCTTAGAAACAATACCTTTGAACTCTGCGCAACTTAAATGCAAGGATCCGTCGAACAATGGCCAAATATCCTCCATGTCCTAGGCAGGCAGGTGTCGTCCCACCTCGCCCCACCCCTGTCCCATCAAGTTAAACGCCCGTCTATACACCTGCATCCGGGAATGCACATGTAGATTTTGATTGATATATAGGAAATATAATTATTTGATTTTAAATTTTGCAATTAGAAGTACAATTTATTTAAAGGTTTTTTGTTTCTTTCATGTAGATTTAAATTTGAATTTGTTTGTGTGATATTTATTTCTACCCTTTAAACATTAGTTTCCTTTTTTTCTTTTTCTTTTTTTCAATGTGAAGTAGATTTATATTTGATTTTTTTTGTGCGATATTTATTTTTGCACGTCATATTAGCTTTATTTCTGTGAGTGTGATATCTTCCCTTCTTGTAAGAGTGACAATATTTTTACTTTAAGTGATTCTTAGATAACGCATGTGCATGAAAACATCCTAATTCAATTTAAAAATTACTCACATGATAAGTAATCCTAGCACAAATGGTGAATATATACTTCATCAATTTACAAACCCTGGTTGATAATTTATGAAGTAATTTAAGATCAATTAAATTACTAACACATCTCATTATGGAAATATCATCTTCTTTCACCCAATAAAAGGACTAGCTCCAAATTAAACTAAACCTAGTCACAAATAATAATAATATACCAAATAGTTAGAGGGATCAAATCTCTTTTCACTCTAATATATTTTGCATCTTAAGAGATTTGATCCATCTCAGAGCTTGGTAGATTTGGAATTAAGATGAATCTAGACTAGTTATAAAAATAATTAATATATATATATATATCATGGAACAAGGTTCTTATAATGGAGATTTAGCTCCACTTTATTATGGACATTTTTGGAGATTGACTTTTTTACAATATAATGGGTCAATATCAAAGTTTATCAATACCACGTGCTAAAGAAACCATAAATCATTTCATATAACACTTGTTCATATGCCATTTTTTTCATTAATGAATTTAATTAAAAAGATAAAATGGACATAACTACTTTGAAGATAAATCTCAACTTATAATTTGTGTCTATTATTAAAAATATTTTAAGATATTTCATGGAGGTTAAATCCCTAACATCCACTTAAAAATTATTAATTATTAAATTGAAAATTCTAAAAACTCTATTCCAAAATAGAAATTAGACATAGTAGAAATATTTTTTTATAATAAAGATTATGAACTAATAAATAATATTTTATAATAAAGATGATGAAATTTTAAATAATCCATATTTAGTTAACTTTATGGTAAGAGTGGTCAAAATAATAAAGATATTTCTAAGAATTTCCATAGTTATATTCATTGTGGGATTGGTGAAAATCATAAAATTATTTTCAACATTGGTTTTCCTTGAAATAATTGCCAGAATAATTGTAACTACCCAATTTGTATTTATTTATTTATGTGTATATTATTAGTAGTAATAACTCAAATTCCACATGATAACGGCAACAACAAGTGTCGCGTATGGTGATAGGTTTTACAAACCATGGTTTTTGTTGAACAAAAGCACTGATTGAAACATGAATTTGACGATTCTCTTCTTTGAACTTGTTGAATAACTCTATCTGAGTGGTTTCCAAGAAATATTTTTCATGTTCTTCGTACTAATTTCGTGTTATTCTTCTTCGCATCACGTGCCTTGCAGTTGGCGAAGCACGCGAATTGTTCTTCCAATATTCATATATTATTTTTTTAACATTTTCACAAAGTCTATCTTTGTATGGTTGCCTACAAATAGCTCTCCAACAAGCGAGTTCATCATTTACATCTACTTGCAGCTGAAATTTCCGATGTTTGTGCAAAGTTTTTTGCGAGGTTCCTAATGCTCGTGCCATAGATGTTACCAAACGATTCTCTTTAGTACTTGATGAAACCATTGCCATATGTATTCCTCTACGTACAATTGAAACATTTTTATCTCTAGATTTCTTAATTGAATTTATAGTACTACTTATATTTTGTATCACATCTTCCTTCATTTTTTAATCTTTGGTTGATTTTCAAATACCCAGAAGTGTCGTAGCTTCTTTTAATTTCCTTAATGATAGGATACCTTTCAACATTTGAGCTTGAACTGACACCCACTCATTTAAGAAATGCTTTTCAAAAATGCAGTTAACACGATATCGTATAACATGGTCAGGTTTTTTATCTCCATATGTGTGAGTGTCAACATTTTCTAACATCTCATCATCGACACTGATTTCATCTATACATATTCGAAAAAATAGTACATAATAAGTTTACATATGAACAATAAATAACTAAATTAATAAATATATGTATAATTTCAATAATATGTGCGTGTGTTCAATATATATATGTGTGTGTGTGTGTATGTGTGTGTGTGTGTGTGTACATACCTTGTGATTCAATTTCTTCATTTGAATTTCTTTCAATATTTTCACCATCTTCAATCATTGGTTCAATATCTCTTTCACTTTCTCTTTCAAAATTTTATATCTCATCATCAATGTTTTGAGGAATATCTTTGTCTGTTTACATTAAACAAAATATTTAAATTCAAATTAGTTCATCAAATAAAAATTAAGCTTCACATTTTACACTAGGAAAATTTTAAATATATCAATAGATCATAATATTTACATTTACATACCTGCTTCAATTTCTGCTTGAGGTTGATTTTCCCCTTCAATATTTGAGAGGGCTTCTATATTTCTTTTGTGAGATTGTCTCGTCTCTTCTCTACATTCCTTAGGGTCTCTTTTTCGATCATATTTTCTCACACAAGTCCTTCGATTTCCCATGATAATAGAGTATGAAGTTCAAAAAATTTCCTTCAAAAAATTAGACAATAACTCAATTAGAAAAAGCATCACAAAAGATTTAATTTAAAATTTAAAAAAAAAAAAAAGAAGAAGAAGAAGAAGTCATTTTAAATTTTTTGTAAAAAATACATACTGCAATCCAAAATACTTACTATAAAAAATTCGAGAAAAAAAGTCTTATAAAAATGAAACGAAGCTCAAAATATTTACTTCAACTCAAAACACATACTCTAAAAAATTTTCACTTCAAAAAATGCCTCCAACTTTAAAAAAAAAACATCACTTTAAAAATACTTCAAAAAATACTTCCAGAAAATGTCTTTTCGAAATTAAGCCCAACTCCATACTTTCAAAAAAAATGAAGCACAAAAAACATCCAAAAAAATGTATTACATACCTCCAAGAAATGTCCTTTGAATGTACGTCCAAGAAAATTCCTTAAACCCAAAACAATTCTTTGCAAAATCAGGCCGCCTCCAAGAAAAGTTTTTAAACCCAAAACAATTCTTTGCAAAATCAAACCGTCTCCAAGAATTCGAAATTAAACACAAATCCATACTTTAAAAAAAAATTAACAAAAAACATCCAAAAAAATGTATCACATACCTCCAAGAAATGTCCTTTGAATGTACGTCCAAGAAAATTCTTTAAACCCAAAATAATTTTTTGAAAAATCAAACTGTCTCAAAGAAATGTCCTCCAAGAAAAGTCCTTAAACCCAAAACAGTTCTTTGCAAAATTGTTCTGCCTCCAAGAAATGCCCTTAAACCCAAACCTCCAAGAAAAGTCTTTAAACCCAAACCAAGACCTTTATAAAATCAGACCAAATGTGCGAAATGTGAAAAAATTATGAATGATTTCACGGAAATTTATATTTCCGCGAAATGTGTTTTAGGAGGGGCGCCGCGAAATTTTCCGGCTGACGGAAAATTAGATTAAAGTTCGGTTGAACTTTGATTAAAAGTTCAGCCGAACTTTGATTAATAGTTTGGCCGAACTGTTAAGTCATTAGACTTAACGGGCTGTCGGCGCAAAAAATAGTTCAGCCGAACTTTTAATCAAAGTTCGGCCGAACTAACGCGTCACCAGTTACGCAGCTTGATGTTTTTGCAACTTTGGACTGATTAAACTCCATGAAACATTCTGAATTAACTGTCGGAACCAAGACAAGAATTTTCAGAATTGAATCTACTTTTAGGAAATATAACTTTTATCGAATTTCATAAACATTTGCTAATTTTAATTAATTTTCTAATAAAATGGGTGCAAACAATTTCTGAGGGTTATTGTGATTCAATGAAATCAAAATTTTGTATCTCCCAAAATACATTGTAAAAAAAATTGAAAAATTATGGGGCATTACATTCGTCCGTCGTCTCTAATGGGTAGCTTTTAGATTTTTATTTTATAACTTATATGTTAAGAAATTTGTTGCGTTGCGAAACATATCCAAAATATGCAGTTTTTTCATATTGGACCAATTCAAAAAATTCTAGTAATTATGATATGCATCCATTGGCTTTGTAAATATGATAAAATCGAAGTAGACTCTGTCTAGATTGTTGTAACACATTTTGTTTTCTCAAAAACACAAATTTTCAATTAATACAACATTGCGTATTAACATGACTTCTTATGAATCCTTTGATTGTTAAGAAACACACAATCAAGGAAATGCTAAGTTGACATATCAAATCTGCATTAAAAAAATTCAAAAAATAAGTAATAGAAAGCTAACAAAATTTCTGACAACTTTTTTTTTTTATCGCAAAATGAATTTTTAAACAGAATTTTTTTTATAGTTTGCAGAAAGTTGAAGAACTGAAAAAAATGAAAGTTTTTTCTCAAAAAACGGCAAAAAGTGTAACCCAACTTCACATTTTCACCAATATATATATATATATATATATATATATATATATATATATATATATATATATATATATATATATATATATATATATATATATAATCAATAGAAATTTTAATAGGAATATTTCATCGCATAAGAAAATCGAAACAGAAATGATAGAAATACCAGATACATTTAAAATTCTCTGATGCAATTGATACTTCGATTCTATTCTTTCACTTAGAAATATCTCCAAGACGCAAAAGTGCAAACTCTTACAAAATTGATTCTTCATAAAATCACAGAATGTGATCCATCATAAAAATAAAATATTTAGAAGTACAGTAGTGTATCTTCCAAGACAAAAATTATTAAAAATTCAGGACCCTTTCTAAATACATGAAAGGGGTTTAAATAGCACTAAAAATCCTAACAAACTATCCTAAACATCGCTTAGATGCTATTGTGAATACCAAATCATGAATTTTGGGGATGATATTTTACATAAATAGATAGGTGGTTCCCATCAGAATAGATCTTAGATACTTCTTACGTATCTGATGTATGCAGCTGGCATATTGATAACATATATTTGACTTTTGGTGGATGACTCAAACGAGAATGTAGTTGACCGGTGTAGGTGGCATCAGAAAATTCTGGAAGCATATTAGCAATAGCATGGGAGAATTTTAAATGTATCTGGTATTTCTATCATTTATGTTTCAGTTTTCTTATGCGATGAAATATTCCTATTTAAATTGCTATTGTATATATATATATATATATATATATGTTTCTAAAACATTTCTCTGTTATATCGTTTACGAAAATATAGAAATTTTATATTTCATAATATGTATAGACAATACATAAATATAAATTCGTGAATACGATATGTTATTATAACTTTGTTTAACTTCTTAAACAGAGTTATCATCATATGAAATCTCATCTTTCTTTTAAATAAATAATTCATCTTTATGGTTGTTTGTTTAAATGAAATTATTCTTAAATCGTGTTCATCTTAAATACTCGGGTTAGTTTAGAGTTATTTGTATTTATCAAGCAGTAGATTAAATATCAAAATTTCATCATCCATTATACACACACCTCACCACAAACTCATTCCATTTATTATTGGGAAACTAGTCCCATATTATCTAGTCAGAGCCACTACTATAAACGGAAAAGGAGATGTACTAAGGTCCGGACTGGGTGGTTTCCCCAATGTTTGAACCGGTTTCCCCAATGTTTGAAGCTAGGATTTCAGGGGCTTCAACATTTTTGGCACTAGAAAGAGGGCCTAAGCCGTGAATGGAAAGTAAATCCAAATCCACAGGCCATTCCAAGAGCAATTCACCCTCATCACCTTCTTCAACTTCTCCTTCATCTCAAATCTCTCGGGAAGAAGTTGAAAATAAAATTACTACACCCATTGCCAAAACCCTAAATATATCAGAGCAGTCATCTTTTGAATCTCCTAAGGTACAATCATTAATTCATAAACTTGAAGGGTTTTCATTATTGCAATAAGAATCTGAGCTATCCCAAGGCAGTGTGACTTCACAGCCTCTTACTAGACTGTAGAGTGAAAGGCTTGGTATTTCACCAACTGAACTTCCTATGCCAATTCAAAAAAGAGCTAGAAAAACACCCTCTGAGTCAGATATTGATACTCTTTCATTAATATCTTCTACATATTTTGTATCATTTCCATCTACTTCATAACTTCAAATCACAATCTAGAAAGGTACAGTTGTTTCAACAACACCTACACAAACAATTTCAATTGTTCCTCCAACTTCCTCTACTATTAATACAACGATGGCACAGAGACCATGGACCAATCCAGGAGTTGTTTCAATGCTTGCACCTTTGAGTCAATTACTAGCTAATCCTGAAAAATGGTTACCAAAGTTTAGTCCCGATCTTGGCATACTTGCTGAATAACACATTAACAACTTCATGTTGTCTGTAAATTTAAATGGAGTAACACAAGAAGATGTTTTGGTCAGACTATTTCCATACACTTTGAAAGGAGTGGCAGGATCTTGGTATTTTTCATTACCATCAGGATCCATTACTAGCTGGGATATTTTTCAAGAACAATTCCTAACCAAGTTCGGAGATGATAGGTCAATAGCAACTCTGATTAATGATCTCTCTAATTTGAAATCAAAATCCAAAGAACTCATCAAAAATTTCAACTCCCGATTTAACAAGTTGTTGAATAAAATTCCTACAACATCAAAACCTAGTGAAGAAGTTCGAAGTGAATGGTATATATCTACTTTACCTTCAAACATAGCCATCTTTGTAGATAGAGCTGCTAAACCTACACTTGCTGAAAACATGAAGGAAGCAATTGCAGTAGAAAAACGTATCATCGCTTTATATAAAAAGAATGCTAATGAGGAGAGAAAATCCAAAAAAGTTAGTTTCAAAGATGATTCAAAGAAGAAAGCACCTAAAAATCCATATGATATGGAAGGATTACAAAAATTTCTAAAGACTATGTCTAATGAAATGGTTGAAATTAAGAAACAGATAGATGAAACTTCCACTAAAAGGCCCTTTCAGAATTTTAAAAGAAATCAGACAACTGAATCTAAACCACCTAATGCAATATCTAATGCGGAGTCAGATTTAGAGGAAGATGAAGAAGAATATACACTCCTATCATCAGAAGAAAAAAAAGAAGAAGAATTAATTGAATGCCATGGGATGTGGGATTTTATTTTACCTAACTCAGATAACGAAAATGAACAAGAAGCTCTCCCAGTGAGTACAAGAAGTAAGAGTGCAGTAGAACCTGTTCAAACATCTCCTAAGAAGAAAAATTCAACTCCGATAAATAAAGATAAAACTCTTGTAAATAAAGCTTCTCCTTTTCCTACTCAAAATCAACCATCATCTTCTAATCCCCCATCAACATCTAAAACGCTATTCGTGTCTGATTCTGTGGATTATAACATTATAGAAGATATGAAGAAGACCATAGCAAATATTTCTTTGCATGAACTCAGCAAGCTCGAGCATCAACAAAAGTTGTTGTTAAAATAACTAAATGCAGTGCCTGCTTCTCCTCTCCAAAATGGTGTAATATCCAAAGCAGCCAAAGGATCAAGTAAGCCACCTGATAAAGTAGATGATACTGATACTTTTTTAATTGGAGATAGATCTAATTAACAGATACCTCCTTTCCTCTTAACTTACGAGATCTGTAATAGGAATTTACATAACTGCTTGATAGATTCAGGGGCATCATCAAACATAATTCCAGCCTCAGTTTGCTCTAAATTAAACATTGAACCCCAAAAATCTGCAATTCGTATTGTCCAATTAGATCAAACTAAAGTGCAAGTTTTAGGAGATATTAATTCAGCACTATTAGGCTAGTAGTTGATCCAAGAATAGTTCAAAGAATTGATATATTGATTGTTGACACCCCTGAGTTTTATGGTTTGATCTTAAGCAGGGATTGGTCTGAAAAACTCCATGGATACATTTCTACCGATTGGTCTCACATGTGGCTTCCCTATAAAGGGAAACCTAATCAAATTAAGATTGAACGGGAGAAACACATGACTCATACAGTAACAGAGTTTGAACAGAAAAATCAACCTGTAGCTTTCAATAATAACATTCTTGGAAATTACTCGATCGAATCATTCTTGGGAAATTTTAATGCTCAACAATCACCTTTCTCTGTAAATAGTTTCACTTCACAAGTTGAAAATTTCTCACATAATGATACTTCAAGATGTATTGATATTGCTGATCAATATGTAAATAAATTTGTAGATAAATATTTATTTTGGTCTTTGTATTTTGATGTATCAAATTCCAATGATGGTGCAGGATTAGGATGTATTTTAGTTAATCCAGAAGGGGAGAAAACTATGTTGTCATGCATATTAGAATTTGAGTGTACAAATATCGTTTCCGAATATGAAGCCTTGATTAAATGACCTTATAAAACAATAGGGTTGAATGTTAAATATCTGAAGATATATGGTGATTCTGAAATTGTCATCAGGCAAGTAAGAAATACTATTCATTGTCTTTCAGGTCATCTTAAACATTACCAAACCTATGTTCAAAATCTTACAGCTCATTTTCTAGCATTCAATATTTCCCCTATTCCTAGATCTCAGAATTCAGCAGCTAATTTATTAGCTAATGTTGCTTCTAAACTCCTTCCAGCTGAGGATTATAGTCCATATAGGTTTTCAGTTGAATTAATATTTCGACCATCTTTCCTTAACAATGTTACCAACTGGAGAGTGTTTAATCATGATGAAGATATCCTGAACTTCTTAACCTCGGAGAGATCTTATGATGATCAAATAGTTGATGAAAGTGATCATGATCTTCAAATAAAATAAAAAAACAATGAAAATTCTATTCCGAAATCTGTGGTAAAACTTGAAGATCTCTATGATATCAAAGATATATTCAAAAAGGTTACTAATGCCAAACTTCAAAGTTCCACTTTAAAGTTTCACTTGATAAATCTTGGCACTGAATCTAAACCACAAAATGTCAATCTAGGACTCAGGCTAACACAAGAAGAAATGTTTTCTTTCATCAAACTTCTAAACAAATACAAGAGTGTTTTTTCTTGGAATTACAAATATTTGAGAACTTATGATACTTCTATCATTCAACATACAATTCCAATGATATCTGATGTAAAACAGTTCAACAAAAGCTAAGGAAGATTCATCCCAACTTGGAAATTCAAATTAAAACAGAGTTGAATAAACTCTTGAAAGCTAGAATTATTTTCCCTGTTAGACATGTGAATTGGGTCTCGAATTTGGTACCTGTTAGGAAGAAGAATGGAGATATTAGGATTTGTATAGATTTTAGAAATATCAACAAGGCATTTCAAAAGGATAATTTCCCATTACCTACAATGGAACAGATACTTCAAGCAGTAGCAAGTTCTGAATTAATGTCTTTTCTTGATGTTTTTTCAGGATATAATTAAGTACTGGTGCATCTCGATGATAGACTGAAAACCAAGTTTAGAACCAAATGGGGAACATATGCCTACCAAAAAATTCCTTTTGGTTTAATAAATGCTAGAGCTACCTTCCAAAGAGCCATGGATATAGCTTTCAAAGGTTTGATTAATAGGTCATTTGTTTATACTTAATGTCTGGATCTGATCTCTCACATAGTCCTGATGATGAACCACACTGGTTGGTTCGAAACGCGTCGACCACGTTCTTTTGCATGTGATTATTACTGAAAGAATTTCTACTATTTTATATTATGGATCACAGAAGCTTAGATTCCAAAAAAAAAAAAAAAAGGTCAGTTGTTGTCTATCTGGATGAAATAACTGTCTTTTCAAATAAAATAATTAACCATCTACATGATTTAAAACGGATCTTTGAATGATGTAAAAGGTATGGCATTTCTTTGAATCCAAAAAAATCATTCTTTGCTCTTAATGAAGGGAAAATCTTAGGATTTATTGTATCTAAAGATGGCATACATATTGACCCTGACAGAATAAAGGAGATTTCTAATATCCCTTTGCCACATAAAAAGAAATCCATGCAGTCATTTTTAGGACAGATAAATTTTGTTTTTGTTCCTAATTTTTCTCATATAGTTTTACCTTTACAGATGATGATTAGGAAGAATTCAGTTTTCAAATTGGGACATAAATAAAAGGAAGCCTTTAATTCAATCAAACATGAAATTATTAATGCTCTAGCATTGATTACTCCTAATTTTTCTAATCATTTTATTTTATATACTTTAGCCACTAAAACATCTTACACTGCCGTTTTGACACAACTCAATGATCAATAGATTGAAGCACCTATTTCCTTCTTTAGTTCAAATCTGCAAGGAGTTGAACTTAACTATTCAGAAGTAGAAAAAAAATATTTTGTTGTGCTTAAGTCTATCAAACATTTTAGGCCATTTCTCTTAAAAACGCATACAAAAGTCATTGTCCCATTTTTTGCAGTGAGACAATTGTTAGTACAAAGAGAAGTAGGAGATAAAAGGGCCAATTGGGTAACAACATTGCAAGAATACGATATTGAAATTAAACCATCTAAAATTGTTAGGGGACAAGGTTTTTGCAAGTTATTAGCAGGAGCTTCCAATATTCCAAAGCATCAAGATCAAGATACTATTGTTCAAGTAAATGAGATAAGTATCATAAATTCTGAATCTCAATATGTTGATCTGATATTTTACTTTAAAAATGGGTATGCTCCTCCCAATCTCAACTATAAAAGTAAGTGTGCCTTAAGATTAAAAGCTAAAAGCTTTGAAATCATTGATGATGTGTTATTCAGAAGAAATTATGATTCCATTTTTCTAATATGTCTAGAGAAAACTGAGGCACACAAGGTTTTGCAGGAATTACATGATGGACCAGCAGGTGGACATTTTGGAAGAGACACTACAGCTCACAAGAAAATTCATGTTGGATATTATTGGCCTACTTTGTTTAAATATGCCCATGACTATGTAAGGAAATTTAAGACTTGCCAAACTGCCAGTGGAAAACAAAGGAAACCAGCTTTTCCTTTACAACCAGTAAGCATTGAACAACCATTCGAACAATGGGGACTTGATATTATTGGAGAAATTGTTCCACATTCTTCCAAGCAACACAAATACATCCTTACAACCATGAATTATTTCACGAAATGGGTAGAAGCAATCCCTTTAAAGGTAGCCAATATTGATGCAATCATTGAATTCATTGATCAATTCATCATTACTACGTTTGGTGTACCTATTGCCCTTGTTTTTTATAATGCATCTTATTTTTCTAGAAATAGTATAATGGAATTTGCTCTCAAAAGAGGTTTCAAATTAAAATATTCTGCAAATTATTACCCCCAAGGTAATGGTTTGGCAGAATCAACCAATAAAATCTCATTAAATTCATCAAAAGAACAATAGAACAAAATCAAAAGAATTGGCATAAGTCTTTGATTTTTGCACTATGGGCTGATCGTATAACTCAGAAATCTTCAATCGGTACTTCAACTTTTAATCTTGTGTATGGGAAAGAAGTCATAATACCTTCAAACCTAGCACTCCCATCTCTAGCCCTAGTACAATTTATTGAAGAAAATCCTTCATCTTATGTCCAACTAAGATTTGATCAAATCCTCAAATTAGATGAAGAAAGAGAAAAATCCAAAATCACTCATGCTAAACATCAACAACTTATAAAATATTCTTTTGATTCAAAGTCTACTCGATCCAAAACATTACAAATTGGTGATCTTGTTTTAAAATGGGACAAAGCACACAAAGATGAAGGAAAACATACTAAATTTCAAAATATGTGGCTTGGACCATTCCAAATCATTGAAAAGATAGGCTCATTAACATTCATATTACAAGATCTAACAGGAAGGAGAGATTCCCTTCCTGTGAATGGGCTTATTTTGAAAAAAAAAAAAATTCCTAAGAAGGCAACCCCTTCTTACCTGTACATATTCATTATGCCAATTTGTTTGTTTTACAAATAATGTTGTTAATAGTCTTCCATTGACCTTTTACTATTGAAAAGATCTTTGAGAAAATATTGTGAATACTTGTTTATGTAGATAGAAATTTTTAAGGAAGTGATTACAGTTTTTGAAAGTTAAAATAAAATTTGAAACTCTGAAAACTTATTTTAATATTTGCAAGATCTTCTGAAACCTTGAATTATTGTAAATCATTTGAAAGTTTATAATGTATAGAGAGGTTATTTATAAAAAGTAAAGACTTTTTCCAAATTTTGGCACTTCAAACTCTAAAATATCATCCATTAACTCTTAAGGGGAGAATCATTCACCCCATCCACTAAGGTTATGATTTTTTAGAGTGTAATTCTAAAAAATTGTGTCTAAGATAAAAGATAAGAGGTCTCATCACGAGCCTGCTTACCATGATCATAGGGAAGTAATCAAACTGACATTACCACTACTACATACCAAACAGGGTAATGGCTTATAATCATAAGACAAGGGGTCTCATCACGAGCCAGCTTGTTCAATTTAGTTACAACCAGTGAATGGCATTATTATTAGCTGGCTCCCAAACCAGGACAATGGCTTTAAAGTTAAAAAAATAAAAGAAACAAAAGATAGAATATCTTTATGAATTTATCTTTTAAAAATTTATACACTTGGATGGATGGGATAATGGATGATTAATGGTTAAAAGGTAACCCTGTCGAGACTATAGACGTTTGCGGGCAGCAGAGGCACTACCTATGACAAAAGAGTAAATTAAAAAGCTAAGTTGGAAAAGCCCCCTACTTTATCTTTATCAACCAATCAAAGCTTGATTAAACTAAAAACATTTTTGTTTTTTTAAAGGGATTAAAAATAAATTGTAAATAATTCTTATTTACATTCAGAGTTAGATTTTATTTAATTTTTTCTTAAATAGTTTTCTTTATCTTTTAAACTTTTACCTACAAGAGATGTATTGCTCACTTTATTTTTAAGAGATAATTGTTTCTCCCAGTGAATCGCCAATTGTTGTACTGTACAACAACCCTCCCCATTTCAAAAATTTTATATTAATTTTTATAAGAAATGGGCAATAATTTTTCCTAGCTTCGCTTATTACAAAGATTAAAGAAAGACCTTTGTATATATGTAAATATTGAAAGGAAATCAAATGAATCATAAAACAAAGCAAAACCTAAAACATAAGTCTTTATCGCATTTCACAAAATATGAAAGAAAACGCTCAATATGTCATTGCTCAAAAATTTCCAATGCGATAAGTGAATCGTTAAATCACATATCACATAGGAAAAATTCAAAATCCTTCTCCATCATTCCAATGCTATAGATCGCATCGCAAAATCACATATTGCACTAAACATAAGGCTAATTTTTTCCTTCGAAAAGTTTCGATGCGATGAAGTCTTATTGCAATCACAAATCGGTAGTCATATCACAAGTGGTCTCATTTCAAAAGTTCTGATGCAATAAAGTCTTATCGCAATCGCAAATTGGCGGAAAGTCATATCACGAGAAGTCCCTTTTGCAAAGCTCCGATGTGATAAGTCCAATCGCAATCGCAAATCGGCGGAAAACTTAATAAATCCTTATACGTTCATTTCAAAAGTTCCGACGCAATAGAATAAAACAAACACCCTTCTCTCATCGTTCATCGCTCCAGATCATATCACCCTTCGGAAATCACAATCATAAGCTTAAAATGGTAATATTTAAACTGAGACTTTGAAATTGCTGATGTATGATCATAATTGATCAGAAATCAGATAAGTTATGACATTTAACTCAAATGAGAATGTGTGACGTGACTTTCCATAAAGGCATTTAATTTTTAAGACGGAGATCATTAAATCTGTTTTATGAACGAAATCCTTTGTAGATTATTTCTTTTCAATAATATGACATTGCTTTAAATGATTTCCTTTTTATATGACGTTGTTCATTCTTAGTTGTTTTCCTTATGACTCTAAGAAAATTTTCCATCATTTTCCACTTATTTACATATCTGTAGAATATATATCCCTCCTATTTGCAGACCTGTTAAAGTGCTTCCAGTCAGAAAAAATGTTGAAGAAGCTTAAGAAAGAAAAGGTTACCACCATCCCAAAGGAAAAGCCAACCAAAGTCAAGTTCATAACTGATACTACATGCCTTGGTCTCGGATATATGTCTTGGGAAGAAGTCTATAATATGCTTGAAGCTAAAAATCCCACTGTGACAGAAGAAAACGTGACAGTGCTAGACGAGGACTCAGAATCAGAAGATAATCCCCTCAAAGAACTGGCAGACTCTTATCTTCATAGAGTAGCGGCTTGAGCAAATGTATTTATGTACTATGATTTAGTACGATCTGTAATAGAAAGCATAAACATCACAGATAGAGAATTTTTCACAACTGGTGGGAAGATGTTCGGATCCTTCAAATCAGAGGATATCAGGGAAATGTATCATCTACCAGAGCCTCCAAAGTTCTATAACAAAGAATTTCTAGAGGATTTCACTTCAAAAAAAGAAATAGAGTTAGACCTTATTAGAGAATGGAGACAAGCTCCAGAGAAACACAAGCATGAATCCTCAGGTATGTATTTTGTAGAATCTCTAGCACCTCCCTATTGCTACGTTGCTGCCATGATATGCAGACTATTTGGGTTTGTGAATTCTGCAAGGTTTTCTATTGAAATGGTACCTCCGATTGATACCGCCATGAATTCTTATATTATGGATTGGTCAGTCATTTTATCCGATAAGATAGCAAATAAAATTCTTGATAATATAAGGAATAGGCATATGTCTACCGGAATGACACCCCCATTTCAAATGTGTGCTTACATTATAGATTACATATGCTTCAATTCCTAATTTCCCATTTTAGGATGGAAATGGACTCCTCAGGACCCCACTCCTATCCATATCTATCATAAATATTTGTGGAAAGCCCATTATAGAAATCATATGTATAAGATTTTCCATGGATTTATGTTGCCCATTCATCAAGCCATTTTTAATAAACCCTCTCCATAGCTATCAGATAAGGCCAACCTTGACTTAAGCCTAATTGGAAACTAGTTTGGAGAGGATAATTTCACTTACATCCGAATATTCGGAAGTGTAACCAACCCTCATGTTTTGCCTCTATACATTCCTAATAAATTACTAGCTCAGGAAATTTCCTATCAGATTACAGAGAATGGTTTGTCCAGGAATCTTAAGACCTCTAAGAAACAAATGTGGCCTACATTTCCTCTCAAAAGTGGATCTTACACTCTCAATGATTTCAAGCATGCAGAGAAAGAGGCCTTTAAAATTAAACAACTCAAACTAGCATTCATCAAACCAACGCAGTATGATCCAAAGAAAATTTCCCTTAATGTTACATCTACAGACCAAATTTCCAAGTTTGAACATGAAGATGATAGTTTCGATGACCTATTTGTCTCAGCTAAAGGTTTTGCATGGGTTTATAAACAAGCAAGTTCAAAACTGGAAACAAGTGATATGGAGAAATTCATGCTTTACAGGAATAAGAGATTATTAACAATCCCTCTTGACCAGCTACAAACAACTCCTCTACTATCACATGAAGAACAAAAAGAAGAAAAGGGAAAAAAGAGTGATACTCAAACCGAACAAGTAAACACAAGAAAGAAGGCTGATAGCTCCTCCGATATTAATATAAATGTTAATTCAAAAGAAGGTGAACAATTTGATCAGTAGATCCAAGGACAGAATGATTTTCAGAAGCTTAATACAACACAGACATCTATCATCACAGTTAAAGAGACACTTAGTAATACCAACACTCCAGATGTTGAAATTATTCCTGAAAATCCATATGAGGAGATTGTGTTAAAAGTTTAAGATATACCACCCTTGGACATTTTCTACAGTCCAAAGCATAGAGCTGTGGTTAAGAGGCAAAGAAAGAAAATAAAACTGGACCACAATCTATTATCATCTTCCCAGGCCGAATTGATGGATGTTGTTTGGAAAAACTCTAAGATTGATCCTTCAGAGGACTTAACAAAACTATCGCAGTGTGCAGGAGCCTATACAGCAGCAGCCATAGATAAAGCTTTTGAGGTAAATTTTTTAATAAAGGAAAAAGACCAAAGAATAGTGTAGTTGGAGGAGCAATTAGTTGAAGAAAGATAACAGAATGAAGAACTTAAAGAACGGTTAAATTTTGAAAGAAAAAAGCTTGACCAGCAAGCTATACAAAAACAACAACAACTGACCCAAGAGGTAAAAAAATTACAGACATTGCTTCAAAGAGAAAAAGTGGCCAAGGAGGAACAGAATGAAATATTGCAAGAAAAATTACAGAGATTTAAATATTATACTGAGGTAGATCAATTCAAGAAGGAAGCCCTTGAATCAAATAAAATTTTATCATTACAACGTGATATTTTATCTCAGAAGATAACAATGGTTGATCCTTTATGTGAAATAACCATGTCGCTTGCAGAGAAAACAACAAACTCAAGACTTGAATTTGAATATGCCAATGATAAAATCTCAGGATTTCTCACATAGCAAGAAACAAATCAAGGAATTGTAGCTAATTTGCCTAAAATTCAAGAAGCACATAAAGAAATTATGTTTGCAGAGTGGGAGGCACACTTAATTAAACAGAGAGAGCCATTTCCAGGGCAATAATTTTAATGAACAATGTGGTAGAGTTAATCAATGATAACCTACATATTGCTAACTTAATCTCTGATCACATTCCAAGACAACTTCTGAAGGTCAAAGAGTTAGAAAAACAATGGGAGCAAGAATTGAAAAGCAGGCACCAACAAATTGATGCAATAAAAGAGCTAACATGGGATACATTCTGGTCATATCTAGTCAAACCACACAGCCAACAATTGACTATGAAATGCCTCTCCCATGCTATTGCTAATATGCTTCCAGAATTTTCTGATGCCACCTACACCGGTTAAATATATTCTCGTTTGAATCATCCACTAGAAGTCAAAGATATGTTATCAATATGCTAGCTGCATACATTAGATACGTAAGAAGTATCTAAGATCTATTCTGATGGGAACCGCCTATCTATTTCTGTAAAATCTCATCCCCATCTTTCATGATTTGGTATTCACAACAGCATCTAAGCGATGTTTAGGATAGTTTGTTAGGATTTTTAGTGCTATTAAACCCCTTTCATGTATTTAGAAGGGGTCCTGAATTTGTAATAATTTTTGACTTGGAAGATACACTAATGTACTTATAAATATATTTTTTTTATGATGGATCACATTCTGTGATTTTATGAAGAATCAATTTTTTAAGATTCTGGACTTTTGCGTCTTGGAGATATTTCTAAGTGAAAGAACAGAATCAGAGTATCAATTGCATCAGAGAATTTTAAATGTATCTGGTATTTCTATCATTTTTGTTTTAGTTTTCTTATGCGATGAAATATTCCTATTAAAATTTATATTGTTTATATATATATATATATATATATATATATATAATATATATATATATATATATATATGTTTCTAAAACATTTCTCTATTATATCATTTATGAAAATATAGAAATTTTATCTTTCATAATATGTATAGAAAATATAGAAATATAAATTCTTGAATACGATACGTTATTATAACTCTATTTAACTTCTTAAACAGAGTTATCATCATATGAAATCTCATCTTTCTTTTAAATAAATAAGTCATCTTTATGGTTTTTTGTTTAAATGAAATTATTCTTAAATCGTGTTCATCTTAAATACCCGAGTTAGTTTAGAGTTATTTGTATTTATCAAGCAGTAGATTAAATATCAAAATTTCATCATCCATTATACACACACTTCACCACAAACTCATTCCATTTATTATTGGGAAACTGGTCCCATATTATCTAGTCGAAGCCACTACTATAAACGGAAAATGAGTTGTACTAAGGTCCAAACCGAGTGGTTTCCCCAATGTTTGAAGCTAGGATTTCAGGGGCTTCAACAACTTCTTAGCTTGTTTGAGGGAAATTTTTTTGTATGGTTGTAGCCGTAAAAATTTCCATTCTCCTACATCAAAACTTCTCTCGCTGCGATGTTGATATGCATGTTTTTTCATTCGATTTTGTGCCAAATTCAGGTTGTCCTTTAAGAGTTGGAGAACTTCTTGTTGATGCTCAATGTGATCTTCCACTGCTTTAACCTTCAAATTTTCTCTTAAAGATGATGTGATGGATGGTGGATGATATCCATAAAATGCCATAAATGGGGTCATTTTTGTTGCAGTATGGAAGGAAGTGTTATACCACCATTCAGTGAGAGGTAATCACTTGACCCATTGTGTTTGTTTATCAGATAAAAAACAACGAAGATATCCTTCCAAACATTAATTTACTATCTCGGTTTGACCATTGGATTGAGGATGATAAGATGAGCTATGAGCTAATTGAGTACCCAAACAAGAAAATAACTCTGTCTAAAAATTTCTAATAAAAATAGGATCTCTGTCATTCACAATAACCCTTAGGTTTCCATGTAGCTTTTGAATTATGTCCATAAATGTAGTAGCAATTGTACTTGCTTTAAATGGATGAGATAATGCACAAAAGTGTGCATACTTGGTAAGTCTATCAACTACCACCATGATGGACACTCTTTCCTCTCGGACTTAGTAAACTCCGTGATAACCATTGAAAAGATCTCCTAAACGTTGACTCGGAATGATACAGAAGACCCAACCTAATTGTCTCAACTTTATTCTGCTGGAAAAATAAACATTCCGCCAAAAAATTTTGAATATAAGATTTAAGGCCATCCCAAAAAAATTCTTTCTTCACCCTGTGGTAAGTTTTTAAAAATCCCAAGTGTCCTCCTAAAGGAGAAGTGTGCAATTCCAAAAGAATATTTTGTTTTATTTGGGAATTCTTACAAAGATATAAGCAATATTTGTACCATAAGAAATCATTTTTCCAACTAAATGTATCAAATGTACTAGGATCTTGCTGCAACTTTTGAATGAGTGTCGACACTTCTTCATCCTTCTTCCACTCATCTCTTGCTTTGGTTACCCAATTTGGTTGGATAATAGAAATGGCACAAAGCAATGCTTCCACATCTTCATTCTTTCTTGAGAGTGTGTATGCAACAACATTTAGCTTCCCTTTTTTGTAGATTATTTCAAAGTCATAACCCAACATCTTTGTGACCCATTTTTTCTTCTCTTCTGAAGATATTCTTTGTTCTAAAAAGTGTTTAAGACTATCATGATCAGTTTTTACCTTGAAGTGTCTTCCCATTAGGTAAGTTCTCCATTTCTTTAGTGCATGCAGTATTGCTAACGTTTCCTTCTCATAAATAGGTTTCTGTAAATACTTTCCTTTGATTGGATGAATTTCAAAAGCAATGGGTCTTCCTTCCTGCATTAAAACAACACCAATTCCATTTCCTGAGGCATCACATTCCACAATAAAGGTTTTTGTGAAGTCTGGCGTAGCTAAGACCGGTGCTAGGCACATTGCCTCTTTAAGATGTTCAAAGGCCTTAGTTGCTTCAGAAGTCCATGAAAATGCATCTTTCTTCAATAATGTTGTTAGAGGTGCTGCTATTCTCCCATAATTCTTAACAAACTTGCGATAATACCCCGTTAACCCGAGAAATCCTCGCAACTTCTTTATGGTTGTGGGGACTTTCCATTCCTTAATGGCTTTAATTTTGTTAGGGTCTACCTTAACACCCTCGTGAGATACAATATGACCCAGATATTCCACCTCTTGTACTCCAAAGAAACATTTGGATGTTTTTGCATATAATTGTTTCTTCTGCAATAGTTTGAGCACCCTATCAACATGTTGAACATGATCCTTCCAAGACCTGATTTAGATTAGTATATCATCAAAAAATACTAGCACAAATTTTCTAAGGAAGGGTTTCAAAATGGAATTCATCAACCCTTGAAATGTAGAAGGTGCATTGGTAAGGCCAATAGGCATGACCAAAAATTCATAATGACCCTCATGAGTATGTTGTTTTCGGAATATCTTCAGTCTTCATTCTAATTTGATGATATCCTGAACGAAGATCCAACTTGGTAAAATAAATTTCTCCATGAAATTCATCCAATAATTCATCAATCATAGGAATGGGAAATTTATCTTTAATGGTGAGCTTATTAAGCTCCCTATAATTGGAACACATGTGCCATGATCCATCCTTCTTGTGTACCAATACTACAGGAGCAGAGAAAGAACTTTGACTAGGTTGAATTATACCAGCCTCTAACATTTTTGCAATCATACATTCAATTTCACTCTTTTGGACATACGGATATCTGTAAGGTCAGATTTTTGGAGGATCACTTCTTGGAATCAAATGAATAGCATGATCATGATCACAAATAGGTGGGAGTCCTTTGGGAGTATCAAACACATTGGAATGATTGTCCAAGATTCTTTGGAGATCTGGAGAAAAAGATGATTTTGATGTTGGAACTTCTAGTGAGCATAGTTGTGCAATTATTCCTCGTTGTTCTTTCTTCATAAGCTTTGTCATGACATTAGAGCTTATTATCTTTCCTGGCTTCCCTATGATACCCCGTAATTCGATTTCCTTTCCTTCCGAAAAAATTTCAAGGAAATTTCTTGAAAATTAAAAGCTATCGTCCCCAAATATTGTAACCATTGTACTCCTAGTATGACATCAGCACCTCCCATTGGGATGGAAAGCATTTGAATATTCAATACATATTCCCCCATAGATAGCATGATATTATGGTATTTTCCAGAGAAATTTATAGTTCCTCCATTTGCAACCATCACTTGACATTCTGGTGCTGAGTATAGGAAACAATTCAATTCCTTGGCTACCTTACAATGAATAAAATTATGGGTAATACCTGAATCAATCAACACTATTATCTTTTTCTTCTTGATATGTCCTTCCATCTTGAGAGTTTGAGGAGTGGTAATTCTTGCCAATGCATTACATGATATGGTCGGACTCATTTCTTCCTCTTCTAGGGTTGGTTCCTGGTGTATATCCTCTTCTTGTTATTTTTCTTCTTCCTCTTCACAATCTATGTAAAATAATTTATTCTCAGCAGACTTATGATCTTTAGTGTATTTTCTATCACAACTGTACCAAAGCGCTTTTTCTCTTTTTTCTTCCAATTGTTGTGGTGTCAACCTTGTAGGTTGTTTAAATCTAGGAGTAGAAACACTTCCCTCTTTATAGAAGTGAGTGGTAGGCTTCCTTGTCACCATAATTTTACATTCAATTTTTCTTGCCAACCTGAATTCCTTCTCCAATGAATCAGGTTCAAAAATTTGAACTTCATGTTGGATGTTATCCTTTAAAGTACCTATGAAGAGATCAATCATGTGTTCCTATGGAATATCAGTTACCCTTATATTCAATTTTTGGAAGTCCTCAATGTGCTCCCCCACTAAACCCTTTTGTTTGAGATTTATCAATTGGCTAAAGAAGGTGTTGCTCTTTGTATCCTCATAATGTGCTATCATTTCCTCCGTAAAAATTGACCAAGCGACATTTTTTTATGGGAGAAAAGCCATCGATACCATAAAAATGCATTTTGTTCTAGATGTAAAGTTGCAATGTGTACCTTTTGTGTGTTTTGCACATTATTGAGATCAAAATATTGCTCCATCTGTACTATCCATGTTACAGGATCCTTGCCATCAAACTTCCTCATATCCATATTTAGAATATGGTGGTTCTTCCAGCCAACATTAGAGTTTATGAAATCATGCTTAGCATTTATTTTTTTCTCATCATGAGTTTCCTCTAATATCTTTTCACCATTAGGAAACATTTGTTGTATCAAATTTGTCAAACCTTCCATGTCTGCTTTTATATCATTCTTCATGTTTTCCATTTTTTCATCGATCTTAGCTTCCATGTCATCCATCTTAGCTTTCATGCCAACTTCCATGCCATCCATATTAGCTTCCAAACCATTCATCTTAGCTTCCACGCCTTTATTCAAACCATCCATTTTAGTTTCCATGCCTTTCTTCAAAACTTCCATTTCCTTTTTTGTTGCTCTTTGCGATAGCGAAATTTGGTGCACTTGCTCATAGACTTTTGATATCTCATGTTGCATTTCTTCGTCTTCATGAGTCATAGTAGAGCCTTATGAAGGCTTAATGGGTGTTTAATTCTTTTTAAGAGGCATTTTAGAACCCAATACTGATAGCTATGCTCAATAGGCCTTTGGAACCAACTAAACTGATTTTTCAAACAAGAATTATGCAATTTGAAAAAAATATACACCTTTTTCTTGATTTTGAGGAGCTCGATATTGAAACTAAATTATCTCTATGATTTCGGATCTTAAATATCTAAAACTTGGCCCTGAAGTAACCCTTTGAATCTTCTTTCGAATTCCATAGGCCTGACCTGATTTGGATTCTTCAAAGCAAAGTTATGTCCAATCTCCCACAATGACCCAATTATGGACTCATTCAGTAAAGTGAACTTGTACTTGCAAATAAACTATAGTATGTGTACTTGCAGCCAATTTTTACAGCATTCCAATCTGATGCTCAGAGAGAGAGAGTTATGAATATTTTCCCACGATAACCTCTTTGAGATGAAATTCGGGAGCCTAAAAAAGACCTAACTTCCACAGATCATATCTCTAAAATTATTGTGAACCAAGATCTAAAATTTTGTGACGATGTTCCTCGGGATTTTGGCTTCGCCCTCTAAAAAATTCATCTTCTGAAACTTCGTAGAACAAACATTATAGCGCAAATTCTGCGATGACCTGTTTAGGTTAAATTCAGGAGCCTGCAAAAAGCCCCAACTTCCATAGATCATATCTCTGAAAATATTGCGAACCAAGCTCTGAAATTTTGTGATGATGTTCCCCAGGATTTTGGCTTCGCACTCTCAAAATTTCAACTTCTGAACCTTCGTAGAAAAAAATTTATAGTGAAAATTCCATGGTGACCTATTTGGGGCAGCGAAACCCTAGAATCCAAACCTCTGATACCAAATGTTGTGAAACCAACTCCAAAAATAGAAGAAAAGAGATATCAACGCCTTAGAAATAAGCCACTTCAAGGGGGAAACCTCCAATACATTACATGAATGAACAATTTTTGGATGATACAAATTACAAAACCTCCTTTCTATATATAGGAGTCCATGGGGCTACAATGTAATCCTAGTGGGGCCACAATGTAATCCTAGCCAACCTAACAATAATAATTTAAGGGCACAATAATAACAATATGGGGGTTACAAGGGTACAATAATAACAATAAGGGGGTTACACTAACAAAAATAAGGGACTATACTAGTAATATAGGGACTTAACATTCAATCCTTTTCTTGCTCACCTGATTTGTCTCTGGGCTCCTTTTCCGTTGGGTTGACTTCCACGTTGACTTGATCATACGAGCATCCTTATCACTTGCTAGAACAAAGGAATAGGTGGATAACATTGTGCTAGCTACCAAATACCTATTGATATGATTTTTTCCTCTAACTGGTGTTTCATACCTATAGATTCTTCAAGTAAGCTGCAGAATCGATTATTAGTTGTAGAATTGATGCAATTTGGTAGCTTGTGCATTAATTTTTAAATAAAATAATAAAGAGCAATGAAATTATGAATAAAATATGATTAAATACCTATTTTTTTTAATAACCTTGCACGCTGACACTTAATTAGAGTTATTATGGTAAAAAAATTAAGAGAATGGAGTTTAAGGATGGTGTCAAAAAGGAACAATTTTGGTCTTCAACAAGATGCTTGTCACTAGAATTGTGCAAGCCTAGACACCCTCTGATAATTTAATTCCTAAAACACTCTTCAATAATTTAATACAACCTTTGAGAATTTATTTTTTCCAAAGTATATTTCTATTTAGATAACATCAAAACTCATAGAAACTTGTACTTTTTCACGAAAATGGTATGTGGTAGTGGGAGTCACTAAGAGAGTGTGTACTATATTGATATACAAGTAATCAATGTATTGATGATTTTGGGATAATAAATGGAGTTCCTTCTAACTATAGAAATATTGTGGCAGTGTTATTATGTATTTGGACTTATATGGGTGCAAGAGATCTAATCCACTCGAAGCAACCTAAGCAATATTGGTGGCAGATTTTGGGCCTCAACACACCATGGTGAGCATCTTTATGTCGATTGCAAATTGCAAGAATATCCCACAATTTAAATATCATGAGAGGGGTCAAACAATTGACCTCTTAGCGAGATTCCAGGATATTCCCAGAATATGAAAAGGCCATACTCTCAGGTCGTCAAGATGTTTCCTTTTGTGGCATAAATTATGGAGTTTGTTGTGCCTATGACGGTAGCCCGATCGTGCTTTTTTTTTCTATTTAGATCCATGGTTTTTAAATCCTCAGCAAATGGTTCAATTGACCTTGAAGTGATTTAATGTTTTAATTGGTGCAATCTATTCATTCAAGAGTTGATTAATATAACAGCGTGATTGAGCTGAGAGGCTCATTCTACAATCCAGTATGAGAGTGATATGAAATTTTTCCTGTGCTCAACTTGGAGTTGATATGTGTCCCTTAAAAAATACTTTAAATGAAGGAACATTGTTGACTATACTAAAAAAATAAATGATTATAAATATTGTGTTAGTTTTAATTGTTATAAAATCATATATATTACAGAGAAATTAAACACATAAAATATGCGGAAAACACAAGCATAAAAAACACATAAAATCAGAGAGACACAGATATATGTGGTTCACCCAGTTTGGGCTACGTCTACCCCGAACAGCCAGTCCTTCCTTTCTATTATCCAACAAAATGAAGAGACACAACCTACAGCAGATCCGCTGTAATATCATCTGTTCTCTCTCACAGTCTCCATATATGTTTCTCGCTCTGATAAAAATACTCATACCATACACAGCCGTAATAAAATACCCTCATACAAAGAGAGGGGTTGCTATCTAGGGAAAAAAAACCATAAAATAAACATAACATCTACCATCATATCATATGCCTAATGAACGGCCCAGATTGACTAGAAATTACTATACTTTTACAAAGCAATTTTACATCTGTTTTTAGCTTTGGGGGCACTGCCCCCGAAACCCCCCGCCAGGGTGGGGCTCCATAAAGTCATAGCTGCCCCCCCTGGACCCCCCAGGAAACGTTTAATTACGGGTGGCGTTTCCACCCCATTAAGGTACAGGGGTCCAACACTATGATACAAAATAAACAAGATAATCAAGCTCCACACCCAACAATATCCCACTTGGAGACTGATTGTAGCAACTCCACCGCTGCTTTATTTGCTGGACAATGAATCCTCTTTGGACCTGGTTGTTTCTCATATTCATCGTCATCCTTGAAGACCAATTGAAACTGAGCATATTCTCAGTTTCTCCCTGGTTACAACTTTTGTTAGCATATCTGCAGGATTCTGGCTAGTGTTTATCTTTTCTAGCTTCAATTTTCCATCTTCCAATATTGACCGTATGAAATGGTACATGTGTTGTATGTGTTTAGTCCTGGAATGAAATGATGAGATCTTTGCAAGATGAATGGCACTATGAATATCACTGTATAACGTGCCCATATCATGCTTCTTACCCAATTCATCCGTAAACCTTTATAACCAAATCATTTCTCTAGTAGCCTCTGTAGCAGCAACATACTCTACTTCTGTTGTTGAAAGTGAAACAACACTTTGGATTTTTGAAACCCAACTGACAGTTGTTCCACCTACAATAAATACATATCTTGTAGTGCTCCTCCTATTATCTCTGTCACCTGCCATATCTGCATCAACATATCCCTGTACAGCAATGTTTGAACCACCAAAGCATAATGCTTGATTTGTGGTACCTCTCAAATATCTGAGAATCCATTTTACTGCCATCCAATGTTCTTTTCCTGGATTGGTCATGTACTTTCTTACAAATCCCACTACATGTGCAATATCAGGCCTTATGCAGACCATTGCATACATTAAGCTTCCAACTGCTGATGCATATGGAACTTTAGACATATAGTCCATTTCTTCTTGGGTCTTGGGGCACATCTCCTTACTAAGTTTCAAATGGCTAGCAAAAGGTGTACTAACTAGTTTTTCATTCTTCATATTAAATATTTTCAACACCTTTTGTATGTACTCATTCTGAGACAGTGTTAATTTGCGATTTTTCCTTTCTCTAGTTATTCTCATACCAAGTATTTGTTTTGCAGCTCCCAAATACTTCATTGCAAATTAATTTTCCAATTTTATTTTGAGCACATTTATTTCCTACATGTTAGACCCTGCAACAAGCATGTCATCTACATACAATAACAATATAATATAGCTGCCATCATTTTTCTTTTTCATATAAACACAATGATCAGAGTGACATCTAGTATAACCTTGTTCAGACATAAACCTGTCAAATTTTAGATACCACTTCCTTGGAGCTTGTTTTAAGCCATACAAGCTCTTCTTTAACCTGCACACTAATTTTTCCTTCCCTTTGACCTCATATCCTTCTAGTTGCTCCATATAGATCTCTTTCTCCAAATATCCATGGATAAATGTTGTCTTTACATCTAAATGTTCAAGATGTAAATCTTCTACTGCTACAAGACTTAAAATAGTTCTGATTGAAGTCATCTTAACAACAGGAGAAAATATTTCATCAAAATCAATACCTTTCTTCTGTGCAAAACCCTTCACCACAAGTCTAGCTTTGTACCTCTGTTTTCCTCCATCTTCTTCCTTCATCCTATAAACCTATTTATTCTTCAATGTATTTTTACCTGCAAGCAACCTGACTAAGTCCAAAGTCTGTTTATGCATTAAGGATTCCATCTCTTCTTCCATGGCTAGCTCCCACTTCTTCCTGCTTTCAACCTGCATTGCTTCTTCATAACATTCAGGTTCATCGGCATTAGTCAACAATAAACAATATAATGAAGGAGAGTATTGTTCAGGGGGTCTACTTATCTTGGTAGATCTTCTAACACCACTTTCAGGTGTTTGAGGTGCCTATTGCTGTTGTGGTGGTTGTTGTTGTTGTGGCTCTTGATTATTATTATTTTCAGGCACCTTTACCTTTTCTGTGATCTCATCAAGCATTGTGTATTCTTTGTTTTATTTTTCCTATTTCTTTTCCTGCAACTGATTCTTATACAAGACCTTTTCATTGAATATTACATCTCTGCTCCTAATGATTTTGTGATTTTCATAATCATATAAGCGATAACCAAAATCATTAACACTATATCCAATAAAGGTACATTTCTTTGATCTTGCCTCAAGCTTTTTTCTGTTTTCTTTATTAATATGGACAAAGGCCTCACAGCCAAAAGGATTTAAAAAAGAGTAGTTTACCTTTTTACCTGTCCATGCTTCCTCTGGAATACCACCATCCAAGGAACTTGAAGGCTCTCTGTTTATGAGATAAACAACAGTATCTACAGCATCTGCCCAAAATTGTAAAGGCAATCCTGCATGCAATCTCATGCACCTTGCACTCTCCATGATTGTTCTGTTCTTCCTTTTTGACACACCATTTTCTTGTGGTGTTCTTGGAACTGTCTTCTCTATGCAAATTCCATGCTCTGAACAGTACCTATCAGACTCTTTGCTGTAATATTCACCTCCATTGTCTGATCTGAGACACTTCAACTTCTTTCTCGTCTCAATCTCAACCAAAGCTTTCCATTTCTTGAAAGTATCAAATACATCAGATTTATTATTAATACAATAAATCCAAGTTTTTCTAGTTGCATCATCAATAAAAGTAACATAATAACGAGAGCCACCAAGAGATGATACCTGAGCAAGTCCCCATACATCTGTATGCACAAGCTCTAATTTTTCGCTCTTGTTTTCTTTCCCAACTCTGAGAAATCTGACTCTCTTCTATTTTCCATAAATGCAATTCTCACAGAAATCCAAATCAACATTCTTCAAACCCGACAACAAATTTCTTAAATGAAGAATCTTCATCCCCTTCTCACTCATGTGTCCGAGCCTATGATGCCATAATGCTGCATCTACTCCTTTGGAAGTTAAAGCATTAACAGAGTTAGAAATACCATTGCATAAAATACAATGTACCAACCTTTTTGAATTTTGCTATTACCAGGGCTCCTTTGGTGACCTTCCAGGTTTTATCAGTGAAAGTTGTCACACAACCTTCACCGCCTTACTGCCCTGTTGAAATCAGATTTTTCTTCAGATCTGGAACATGCCTTACCTCCTTTAATAGCCATCGGTTTCCATTTTGTTGTTTTACAAGAACCTTACCCATTCCAACAATTTTATAGGGTTTATCATCACCCAAACGGACTTGTCCAAAGTCTCCTTGAACATAGTCATGAAAATATTTCTTATCAAGTGTGGCATGGAATGAAGCCCCTGAATCTACTATCCAGGAATCAGTAACATTTTCGAAAGAAAGAATCAAAGCATATTGTAACACATCACCTGTCACATTTGCTTCATGATTGTTTTCTTGTTGTGCGTCTCCTTCTTTTCCCTTCCGATATCTACAATCTTTGTTCAAGTGTCCTTTCTTTCCGCATTTCCAGTACTTTATCCCTGATCTAGACTTGGATCTGCCTTTCCTTGATTTACTACAATATCCTGAGCTCTTTCCTCTTTACATTTTTCTTCCCCTAGACTCTGCATTTAAAGCATTACCCGATGTCTCACTAGAGATTTTCCGTTGCATTTCCCTGCTAAGGATAGCACCGACAACATCATCAAAATTTAAAGTACTAGATCCAGAGACAGAGTTACTGATGGCCATAACTAAACCATTCCAGCTTTCTGGTAATGAGCACAGAAATAAAAGGGCCCTAACTTCATCATCAAAGTTTACCCCTACAGAACTTAAATGACTGGTAACTGTATTAAAATCATTTAAATGGTCTGCAATAGATCCACCTTCTGACATCTTCATATTAAATAAATGTTTCATAAGAAATACCTTGTTTGAGGCCGAGGGTTTTTCATATAATTTCGTCGACGCCTTAATAAAACCCTTTGTTGTTGTTTCCTTTGAAATGTTGAAGGATACCGACGCTGTGAGGCACAAATGTACTGTTTCGAGTTCCTTTCTATTGAGAATCTCCCATTCTGCATTTTTCATAGCCGTCGGCTTCTTTGTTTTTCCGCTCAATGGTAGGTATAGATATTTCTGATACATATAATCTTCCATATGCATCTTCCACAGTGGGAAGTTTTAGCCATTAAATTTCTTGACCCTAAACTTACCATCTTCTGCCATTGCTCCCACTCGAACCAGGAACCCTTCTTTCCTGCTAGTTTATCAGCCAAATAGACCTTTGGCTGTGATACCAGTTGTTAAAAAATTATATATATTACAGAGAAATGAAACACATAAAATATGCAGAAAACAAAAGCACACAAAACACATAAAATCAGAGAGACACAGATATACGTGGTTCACCCAGTTTGGGCTACGTCCACCCCGAATAGCCAATCCTTCCTTTCTATTATCCAGCAAAATGAAGAGACACAACCTATAGCAAATCCGCTTTAATATCCTATGTTCTCTCTCACAGTTTCCCTATCTGTTTCTCACTCTAATAAAAATACTCATACCATACATAGCCACAATACAATACCCTCATACAAAGAGAGGGGTTTCCTTCTAAGGCAAAAAACCCTAAAATAAACATAACTTCTACCGTCAGATCATCTGCCTAATGAACGGCCCAGATTGACTAGAAATTACTATATTTTTACAAGGCAATTTTACGTCTGTTTTTAGCTTCGAGGGCGCTGCCCCTGAAACCCCCCGCCAGAGGGGGGGGCCTCCATAAAGTTGCATCCGCCCCCCCTGGACCCTCCAGGCAGCGTTTAATTACGAGCGGCATTGCTGCCCCATTAAGGTTCAAGGGTCCAACGTTGTGATACAAAATAAACAAGATAATCAGGCTCCACACCCAACATTAATTTAAAAAATTATAAAACATTAATAATCTCACTCTCATTGTGCTCTTTTGATTCTTTGATATTTCACTTTCACTCTTTTAGTAATGGATAAAATATTTCTATGTATGTTAAATAACATGATTTAAACTTCTACTTCTCTTATAAATATTTCAATATGGAACTTAAATAAACTATTTGAATATCCATATTGACAAATATATTTCAGTATGAACTTTCTCTCTAT
Organism: Pinus albicaulis; assembly: GCA_034641835.2. Lineage (NCBI taxonomy): Eukaryota > Viridiplantae > Streptophyta > Pinopsida > Pinales > Pinaceae > Pinus > Pinus albicaulis. The sequence goes on along the minus strand of CM076575.1, from coordinate 787,209,648 downwards.
ATAGACATGAAGTGTGTGTGTATATATATATATATATATATATATATATATATATATATATATAATGTGTGTGTGTGTGTTTTCAATGCTTAAAAGGAAAAAATAATTAAAGGTAAATAATTTAGTTTTTTTTTTTCCCGAGAAAAACTCGAACTTTTTATTAAAATAACAAAAATTTACATCACAGATGTCGTAGCATTCCATAAGAGAGAAACGCCCTGCTAAGACGCAGGGCTACGACAGGTGGAAACCTGTAGTTACAATTTTCTAGAAACACTGGACTTATCTTTTTTGCATTTTTTCTTTTGTACTTTTTTCCAGTCATCCAGTGAAGGAGCAAAATGTATAATTTCCAAATCCATGTTGGAGGAGATTGGAAATATTTTTGGAGTCTGAACTCTCATAAACATGTGCATGCTTTGTGCCACTCACAACTCGGTCACTTATTTTCTCGTCCTGTAGGGGATCCTTGTCAATAGGCGAGGAAGGAATCTCCTCACTTTTCTTTTTATCTGTCATCTTGTCCACATTCTTCTCTTTAGAATATTTTTGTTATTCTTGCTTATTTCCTATTTTTGCTTGCCTCTGATTTCCCTCCATATATTCTTTCTCATCATATGACAATGATAAGTCTGAGAAATTCCAACATTTTTTCTTTTACGTCTTCTTCATTATTTTTTTCTTGGCAAAGGTGCAGGTGCTTTGTAAGTGCCCAGTTTGGTGGCAAGCCCTACACCTAAATGTTGTGTTCTCAAATTCTAATGGTTGGGACCACTTGAGAGCTTTGTGGATTAGATTTATGCAGTCTGGAAGACCCTTGCTTAGGTCCATCTCCACGCAAAGGCGTGCAAATGTGAAAATCCCTTTGTCCATTCTCTCTTTGTCCATCTTTATGAATCTTCCTATAGTGTTTCCAATGTTTTCTAGAACCTGATCATGCCAGAAAAGAAGCGGCAGGTTGTGTAGACACACCTAGACAGGCATATTTGAGACCAACATTGTGGTAGCATCGAAGCCCTGGAACCATGGAGTTACAAAGAGGCCATCCCTTCCCCAAAACCATGGTCCATCCGAAGTGTCACAACAGTAGTCCTCTGGATTATCAAATTGAACCACAAAGAACCATTTAGCACAGAGGAAAATATCACAGCTCTGTGTCCAGTTTTGGTATATCCATGCGTGTAGCTCTTCTGGTTTTGGCCAATAGCCATTAAATCGGAAAATAAGAGCTCTTGTTTGCAAGGCATCAAACAGCTCTGTTACCTCTGGTATTTCAACTACCAGATCTGGGATGTTTTCTATTTTTTAAACTATGTATGGTTTGGGTAATGTTTGATCTAGAATTTTTTTTCCCCTATGTGGGGGCTTTCCCTCTCAAAATGTCCTTGAAAGAGGGTATTCATTTTCCTGTTGTCGTTGGTTTATTTCCTGAAGTTGTTCCTGGAGCACCCCCTCTGAGTCTAAGATTCAGAAAAATAGTAGTGCTTCTTTGAATCTCGTATTCATTTAGTTTTTTTTCCCCCTGTAATGTTCTTCCTGAGGATATCAGGTTCTGTTGTTGTGTTGGGATACCCGTGACAATTTGGATTTTATTTTTCAGCATTGAAACAGACTCAGTGTCCCATACCCATAATACCTTGGTTTTCCCTTCAACGGTTTTAATAAAAAAAATGAATTTGTGGCTATTGTATGTCATGCTTACCCCCAGTGCCTTTGTCAGGCAAGTTTGTGCCCATCCCCCAAGGGAGAGAAGCTCTGGCCTGGGTCAAGTCTTGTCCGGTGGGCAGGTGTCCATCTCTCTGGAGAGGCCAAGAGAGTGGTATAAACTAGAGCGTCATGGATAAAATAGAGGGGTACTCTATTGTGCCCCTCCACCTCTTCAAAAAAGATGAAAGAGGGGTCATCCCCCCTGCCACATTGCCCCACGCCTTAATCCCATTTGCACTAAATATGAAAAGTGGAATGGAAAGAAAAAAAGAGTGGGGGCTTACCATAAGGTTTCGAAAAGGTTCCAAATCTGGTGTGCCCAACCCGTCCACGCCAAGACAGGGGATGGCATACCGCGAGCAGGGATGAGCATCAAGAAGGAAGAACCCCCATTATCCATCGACCTTCTGCCACCAACCAAACAAACAAAGTCGAAAAGGTTCAGAGCTGGACAGATCCCACAGGCCCCCTTCTTCGAAACCATCTGCTATCTATGCATCCTTAATAAGCCACCAAAACTATGCCGCCAACCATTAGTTGCCACCAGTGTATCTTCCTCCAACACCGGCGAATGTTGAGAAGGTCTCTTTGAGCAGTGTCGAGGATCCATATTCAGCCCTTCCCATTTCCTGTCGGTGGCATCATGAAACCCTAGAGAAAATCCTTTGTCTCTATTGCGGTTCATTTTTCAAGATGAACCAATTAATGCATTTGTGGTAAAATAATTTAGTTACTTATTAATGATATAAAAATGTGTAACTCATTCAATTTTTAATATAAAATCTTAATAATAATAAATTATTCAAAAATACAATTTAAACAACAAAAAATTATACATGGTCTATCTATATAGAGAGAGACAAAAAAACATTGTACATATATCTTAATCATAGATTTATCAAGCACTAAAAGGGATTAAATCTCTTGACATGTAAACCTTTATTTTGTATTCTAAAAAAAATTACATATAATGAAATTTGATAGACCCGTAGTTAAAATAGATCTATACTAGTAGCAAAGACATCAAGTTCCACTAGCGTAAACTTCCATGTCCTTTTAGATATCACTTGGAGTGAAGGGTGCCCGGTTCATGTGGTTGAAAGCCCTGCAATGTTGAGTTGTTCCCGGTTCATGTGGTTGAAAGCCCTGCAATGTTGAGTTTTTCGCATAGAGGGGGAAATTTTTTTAATAATCTCCAAGTGTTGGATCGCTTGAGTCAAAGACTATTTTCCACACAGGGAAGCAGAATATGCGATTGGATGCAAATATCTTGAAAACATGGGACAAAGTTTGTGCTTCGTTATGGTGAATTCCTTCTCACAAGTCATGATGTTGTTGATTTGATATGCATATTTGTAGTCAAAGCAATGTGAACCATCCTTTTATTGATTGCCACCTATTTTGGAATTAGACCGAGAGAAGTGAACTCAAAACTTCACTCTTATAGATATATGATTTTAGAATATTCTCAAAATCAACAATGAAATTAAATTTTGCTAGTAATGTGATTGAAGATTACCTTATTTATTTAATTCTAGTTTCTAATAGCTAATGTAATTACCTTATGCAAAAGTCTTAAATCTCTCATAAATGTTGATTTTGTTCTATTTATTTTTAGATATATAGAATTTGCATTTGACCTAAAATATTTTATAACATACATTAAATCTACAATTAACAATATATTATATTTACATTTTATAATAAAGGAACTTGAGAATACATTTTTTTAATATATATTAATAAAAAGATCTATATTTTTTAGAACTATTCTATTTAAATTTAATAATATTATTTTTCATAATATTATAATAATTAATTAATTTATTAAATTATCCTAAATTACCATAATGTTTGACTGATTATTTAAATTATATTTTTTATATAAAAATAACTTTAATATCAGGGAAGCTTCATAAAATATTTAAATTGTATAGCCAAAAACCAATGAACGTGGGAATAAAAATCGAGTAGCACTTAGTGAAAGATCACTCATGGTTTATAAAAATTGCCAGTGAAAATAAACTTGGCAATGCTATATTGTGGGTTGTGGGTTGTATATATCTCAACATACACAACATTAAATTTTATATTGTGGGTTATGGGTTGTATACATTTGGTTACAGAAACCATTCACTTAAGATTATATGAACTTGTTGAAATTCATTTTGGTGTGTTTCAAAACATTTGCAAGATACATTGTTGTAAGATGTCAAGGGAAAGCAACATATCATCTATCTTAAATAAAGTTTATTACAATTCAGAATTATATGTACTAATTACATGATAATCAACCTAAGGATCCATTCTCTATTTAATTCTACAGCTTTGTTCCATTCATTTGGTGCTATAAGTATCTTTGGAAATCTTCTTGATAGTTGTGACCTATGTCATATCTGCTACTAATGTTAATATTGCATAAGTATTGATATAGCTGACCTACAATGTTATTCATGATATGATAATTGATTAGTAAGCATTGGGTAAGATTCATTAGAAAATTTGAGTTCAAAAAATGAAAAAAAATGTGTAGCCAAGAAATTATAGTGGCCAAAGTTTACTTGTTGGAAAATATTTTCCATAGATACAATCTAGAGTCAACTTTGATGCAGGTCAAGTCCATAGACAAGGACTAAATTGGCTTGTTTTCATGTCAATTTATTGAGGATTTGTAATCTCGAACTAAGGAAGGTTGAATCGACAAGTTGGATATTAGATCACCATGGCCTGGCCTCTGGCACTGTATTGATAAAGAATTCACTCACTGCCCTTTCTGGGAGCCAAATAATCAATCACGAGGGATGTAGAGACATTTAGAAAAAAATTTCAATCATTTATCCCACAAAAATGAATTCATCCTCAACTACAACACTTTATCTAAATATTGGAACATATCCCTCACCTAGATCTTCCATCTTTAGATCCAATGAAAAAATCCCTTATCATCTCTAAGTGCACTTTGGTTGGAAAATTTGCAGGCCTCTAGCCTAGTCTAAAATCTATTGAATCAAGGGTGGCAGAGCATTGGTCCTCTAATCTAAAAATATAAGTAATCTCATTTTCCTCCGATCGTCACTATTATGTCTTTCTTTTTTTAAACAAGGAAGAGAAAGATGTGATTTTTGGGTATGGGACATGCTTCATGGGTTCCGCAGAAATGTATCTTTCCCTATGGACCCCCAACTTTAAACTTGATTAGGAGATCACTTTAACCCCAATTTGGGTCACATTACCTCATCTCCCACTGATTTTTTGGGGTGATGAATCCCTAAAAGAGATTGGGAACAATATTTATCACTATTTGGACAAAGGAAAACCAAAAGGGAATTTATTGTCTTCGGTAAGAATATTTGTGGAGTTGGATTGGGAGAAGGGCCCCCAAAATATATGTAAATAAACCTAGATGGATGGAGCCACCATCAAGTGCTATATTATGGGAAGATCTCATTCAAATGTATGGTATGTCATGCTCAAATTGTTTTAGGAAAAAATGATCCAAAAAACCAAGAAGAGTGGCCTCCTCCAATGCTATAATCAAGGAAGGAATTGAGTTTAAGATGTTTCCAAGAAAGTAAAGAAAATTTAAGTAAAAAGAGATTTCTCATCCAAATCCATCACAAGAGGGTCCACCTTTATCAAGAAACAACAATTTTGTTCTTGATAACTTTAAGGAAACAATAAATCTAGAAAATATGGAAAAAGAGGTTGAAAAGGGACAAGAATGATCTGCTCAACCTCGAGGTGATCTAGACCCATTTCCTAAGGATTAAAATGCTATGGCCTAAGAATAAGAGAAGGAAGCATGAGGAGAAAAGGAAGATTCCAAATATGTAGAGGATTTTAAGGTAGAAGAAAAAGAGGTAGAGGAATCAAAGAAATATTCTAATCATGAGAAATATGAAGTAGATCCAGTATTGCATGCCCACTTGGAGTTTGTTAGATCCTTCTCTTTCATTGATGCCTTGAAAAATCCTTCAAATTCCTTCCCTCTTGTTATAAGGGGAAGAAAAACTAATTGAGACTATAATTCTTATGAAACACAAATAAATGTTCAATTGGGACCTCAAACAACTTGGGTTTTCCCTAATTAGAAAAGGGGTTAGGGAAAACATGAGATTAAAATGTTATGATTATGTATTTATCTTTATAATTAGTTTGTTGGAATTTATACATTTACTCAAAGAATTGGCATAAGCAACATAGTAGGAAAATTCATCTTATTTACTTAATATCTTATGAAGGGAGGAAGGAATTATGCAAAATACACAAGCTACATAAATATTTACAAACTAGTACCATGTGACTTGTCACTAAGCCTCAACGATAACCTTTTTTATTATAATATAAACTCGGATTTAGTTTAAAAAAAATAAAAATAATTAGAATACTTTCTATCTAGGTTCCATTATACTAATAAATCTGACATTTTATCAAATTATTAATCGATGCAGAAAACTTTATAGCTTTTTGTTTTAAAGGAAAAGATGATATCTCTCTTAGTTACAATTAACTAAATGTGCTACTAAAATTTCGATTGGAATTTAATTCAAAAATATTAATTTTTTTCCTATTTATTTTAAAATATCATACCGACTACAGGGGAAATTTTAGGGGCTAATATTCGTAGGTGGGCTAAATTTCCATGTTTTTTCCAAAAAAAAAAAAAGATTTGCCAATTTCCATTTTTTCTAAAAAAAATTGCCCAAATTTTATAGTATAAAATTATTTTACCTTGAAAATCACCAAGATTTTATATATACTAATATAAATTAATTAGAAATCTAAATATTGAAAAAATAAAAAACATTAGACGTTTTACAATTTGCATATTAGGGACTAGTATTATTCACCAAAGTTTCAAAACTTTAAAAAAAACTTACATCGTTAAAATTTTCCATGACCGACTATATAAAGGAGAGCATGTTTAAACTATTATACAATCAATATGAAGGAGACCATGTTTTATTAAACAAGGTACAAGAGCTAAATCACACTTGAGTTGATTGATATCTATTGTAGTTTCCATACTACTCCACATATTGCGCAAGAGACTATAATATCATCCTTGTTGAAATAACTAGAACTATGATGCGCTCTCTTTATATAAATAACATGAGTTAACAATATTTGTAAATCCTCATACAAATTTCATATGATCTTTGTAAGGGAAATATTGGGATACATGGAAGCACAAATTTCATCTGTCATTCACTTGTGGTTATTCGATCTTGAAATTGTTCAGTGAGGCCTTGCAATTTAATGCATTCCGCCCATCAACTTGCACATGTTTTGGAATATTTATATCATATGTACCAAGGTATATGTGTAGAAATAACTCAAAATTTTATGCTTCTAATGAAAGAAAAATTAAATCAATATACACAAATTTCTTCTACTAAATCCTGTGAAATTAAAACTAACAATAGAAACACATGAAATCATTCAATCACGATGAACAAAGTTTTTACTGGGGAACCAAACTAGGAAAAACCCATCCTCTATTTGTATTATATCAGATGAGAACAATGATATATTAAAATGATAACTTCAATGATTGAAGCTCAATCTACACTACAATATTGATCTCAACCTGAGTATGCTCTAGAGAATAGTTAACCAAAATAGGCTTCCTGTAGGTTTTAACCCTGTATAGAAATTATCTTCAAATGAATCTTAAAAAACAGAAAATAAAAAATAGCAAGAGCATAAAACATAAAACAGATATACAAAGATATTTTCCCTTGGATCCCAAATCGGGATTACCAGCTTGATTTTTCATTATATTCCTTTTAGTGTTATAATGCATATATATACATGTCGAAGCATTCATAAACCCCAATCGATTAACCCTAGATTAGAACATAACCATATTTCCCTTGACCAAATCTACAAAATAGCAGGGGTCGAAAACCATCATGCCCCAAAACCATGTGCAAACCCATGTACAAAACCATGGGCGGGTCTGCCCACCGAAAAATAGGGTCCGAAAAAAATTCCCGAGGCACTGCCCCGAACCCTGAACATGGGGTGCTACCGCCCCCCCTGTGACCCCCCTGCTGCACCCAGCGCAACTTACAAGGGGAGCTTTCACCCCCCCACATGTGCAACTAATCGTGGAAATAATATAACACATACCCAACATTCTCCCACTTCTTGTTTTCTTTCCATAGGGGGCCACAGGAGAACTTAGTCATCAGTCCAACTCTACAACACCCATTGTTTCTCTACACCAAGAGAACTTCTGAGTGCTCACAGAATTCGTCAATGCATCTAAAACGTTCTTCAAAGTGTCCACCTTTACCAGCAACACCCTTTTATCCTCAACCATATCTCTCACAAAGTGATATTGAACATCAATGTGTTTTTTCTTTGAATGATAAGCAGGGTTATTAACCAAGAAAATTGCACTTTGGCTATCGTAGTCTATCCTTATAGATCACTTCACCAACCCCACACTTGAACACAATCTTTGCAACCAAATTGATTCCTTGCTTGCATGAGTGGTTGCCATGTATTCTGCCTCTGTAGTTGAAAGAGGCACTACAGACTATCTTTTACTCATCCAACTAACTGCACCTCCAAATAGGCTAAACACATACCCACTTGTAGATCTTCTTGGGTCCAGATCTCTAGCCCAGTCCGCATCAAAAAAACCATAGATGCCCAAAACTCTATCCAATCCTGGTCTTCCCTGGTAGCACAAACCATAATCAGTAGTGCCACACAAATATCTGAAAACCCGCTTCACTGTTGTCCAATGCTCCTTCCTTGGTTTTGACATAAACCTACTCAATACTCCCACTACATGTGCAATGTCTAGTCTAGTACATACCATTGCATACATTAGTCTACCCACTGCACTTACATATCGAACACGAGACATATCCTCCTCTTCTTCTTGTGTCTTGGGACACTGTTCAGCAGATAGCTTTACACCTACAGGAATAGGAACCTTCACTGGTTTACTATCCTGCATATTGAACCTCTGCAATATTGTCTCGACATACTTCCTCTGGTTTAACCAAAGCTTCCTCTTTTCCTAATCTCTCTTAATTTCCATGCCCAAAATATATTTTGCAGCACCAAGATCCTTCATGTTTAATTTGGAGAACAATTGGGTCTTCAAATCCTGGATAATTTCTTTGTCATTTCCAATCAGCAACATATCATGCACATACAAGACCAAATAAATAACATGGTCACCAAGTAATTTAAAATATACACAGTGATCCTCTTTTCTTCTGGTGAAGCCAAGTCCCCGTATATAGGTATCAAATTTCTGATACCACATCCTTGGTGACTATTTTAACCCATATAGAGACTTTTTTAACCTGCATACTAGTTCTTTCTTACCCTTCACCATAAAGCCTTCATGTTTCTTCATGTAAATCTCCTCTTCCAGATCCTTGTCTTCACATCCATCTGTTCTACCTCAAAATCAAAGGAAACAACAACCGAGAAAAGTAATCTAATAGAAGTAACCTTGGCAATAGGAGAAAAAATATCACCAAAATCAATTCCTGGCACCTAGGAATAATCTTTTGCTACCAATTGAACTTTGTATTTCTCCACCTTGCCTTCTACATTCATCTTCTTCTTAAACACCCATTTTCTCCTGATGGGCTTCCTTCCAGCCGGTAACTCCACTAGATCCCATGCCTCATTTTTTTGCAAGGATGCCATTTCATCAACCATGGTCTCCTTCCATAGTTTTCTATCCTCTGAATCTACTGCCTCCTTGACAGTTCTGGGATCATAATCAGTTATAGTTAAAGAAAAATTTGAATAGAAAGCAGATGGACTATACCTTTCTCATTGCCTTCTTTCCCGAACTGATCTTCTTATAGCTATATTTGGTGGCTCTTCCTATTCTGAATCTTCTTCTGTTGTAGAGTCTGATTCATCCTCCTTTAGGTCAAACTCTATCTTCTCGGGTTCCTTTGGTAGGACTTCATGTTTAACAACATCTTTCACCTCTCTAAACACCACGTCTCGGTTGTACACAACCTTCCTTGTTTCTGGGTTCCAAAGATTGTAACCTTTTAAACCATCCTTATACCCAATAAATATGCACCTTTCAGATTTATTATCCAATTTGGTCATTTTCTGTTATGAAACTAGCTCCAAAAATAGAAGAAAAGAGATATAAACGCCTTATAAATAAGCCACTTCGAGGGGGAAACCTCCTTTACATTAAATAAATAAACAATTCTTGGATGATACAAATGACACAGCCTACTTTCTATATATAGGAATCCATGGGGTCACAATATAATCCTAACTGACCTAAAAATAATAATGTAAGGGCACAATAATAAAAATATGGGGGCTATAGGGGTACAACAATAACAATAAGGGGGCTACACTAACAACAATAAGGGGATACACTAGTATTATAGGGACCTAACATTTTCCCCTTTGGAACATGTACATATGCATCACATCCAAATAACCTTAGATGTGAAAGAGAGGGTTTCTTACCATTCCATACCTCATGTGGAGTCTTACCCTCCAACGCTGATGAAAGTGATCTGTTAACCAGGTAACATGCAATCTCTAGTTCTTTTTCCCAGAATTCATGTCCTAACCTGGTACCATTGAGCATGCTTCTTGCATTTTCCATCAGTGTTATGTTCATTATTTCCGCAACTCTGTTTTGCTGAGGTGTGTATGGATTAGTCTTCTGTCGTGTTATACCACACTTCTTACACAATTTTTTAAATTCCTTCTTGCCAAACTCTCCATCATTATCTGTCCTCGGCACCTTTATCTTCTTCTCTATTTGGTTTTCCACCATAGCCTTAAATTCTTTAAATATGTCAAATACTTCAGATTTCTTCCTCAAGAAATATATCCATATATTCCTTGAGAATTCATCTATTAATGAGACATGTACACATATTTCCCAGTGATGGAACTGACACAAGTCCAAAAACATCATTGTGCACAAGCTCTATTATCTTGTTCGCCCTCTTAGCACCAGAAGGAAAACTCACCTGATTATGCTTCCCATATACACAACGTTCACAGAAATATAAATCTAGAGAGAAATTAGACATACCTTCTACCATACCATTTCCATGTAGTATCTGAAGGCCGTTCTCTCCAATATGTCCAAGCCTCATATGCCATAGCATGGTCTTTTCTCCAGAGACCGCTAGGCTTTCCGCTCCACATCAGGAACCACAAAACTATTGCACCCATCAATAACAGTGATACCTGATGCTTGTATATAGTTCCAATCCGAAGTCCCCGCATTAATCCCAGTGCTCCCTAAACCATCTTGCGGGTATCTTTCTCAAACACTATTTTTACCACATGTGTATTTGAAGAAGAAGCCAAATACACATCCCCACCTTCATCTGAGGTGCTTTTTGCCTCTGCAGAATGAGCATCATCAAATCCATTTCCTTTCTTAGAAGCTTTAGATCTACAGTCCTTTTGGTAGTGCCCTTCCTTTCTGCATTTCTAGCACACCTTTTCAAAATTTCCTGGAGATTTAGATCTCCCACTTGAAACCTTATTCTTGTATCTATTCTGGGACCTTCCTCATACAGATAAGGCATCTCCATTTTGGCCATCCATATTTCTCTGTCTCATTTCCTCTTACAGCAAGGCTGAGACAATGTCATCAAAATTCAAGGTAGTTGTATTGCTAGGTATTGCAATAACCATATTGTCCCATGAATCTGGTAGAGAACACAGAAAACTAATGCACTTATCTTCACATGATATTTTAATATCAACATATAACAGCCGACTTACCACAAAATTGAAGGTGTTCAGATGCTTTGTCACCGAGTCTCCATCCTTCATCCTCAGGTTATACAATTTTTTCTGCAAGAACAATTTATTCACCAGAGACTTAGATCGGTACAAAGTACCTAGATTTTCCCACAAATTCTTCATCATAGCTTCCCTTGATGCATTAAAAAATATTGAATCTCAGACACACAACCATATTGTGCTCTTTTCCTTCTTATCCAACTTCTTCCAGTCTTCATCTAACATTGTCGTTGGTTTAGTACCCGGATCTACTGCGATCCACTGATATTTATCCACCAGCAGGTCCTCCATCTTGAGCTTCCACAACTCAAAACTCTAACCATTAAATTTCTCGATCTCTGTCTTTCCACTGCTCGCCACCTTCTTTCACCGCAAGAATTGATCTCGTAGATCTCCCACTGAACAGTGTCTACCACAGGCCCGAGAAAAAAACCCCTCAGCAGCAAAGGTGTCCCCTTGAAGCCGAAACGACTCTGATACCAAATGTAGGTTTTGACCCTGTACAGAAATTATCTACAAATGAATCTTAAAAAACATAAAATAAACAATAGTGAGAGCATAAAACATAAAACAGATATACACTGAGATTTTCCCCTAGATCCCAAATCGGGACTACCAGCTTGATTTTTCATTATATTCCTTTTAGTGTTACAACACACATATATATAGATGTTGAAGCATTCATACACCCCAATCCATTAACCCTGGATTTGAACAAAACCGTAGTTCCCTTGACTGAATCTACAAAATACCAAGGGCCGAAAATCATCATGCCCGAAAACCATGTGCAAACCCATGCAAAAAACCATGGGCGAGTCCACCCACTGAAAAATAGGGTCCAAAAAAATATTCCTAGGGCGTTTCCCCAGACCCCGAACAAGGGGGGCTGCTACCCCCCCTGTGACCCCCCTGTTGCACCCGACACAACTTACAGGACATGTTATCACCCCCTCGCGTGTGCAACTAATCATGGAAATAATATAACACATACCCAACACTTCCTACTTCCTCCTATTTCCTTTTGAAGTTCCTGCTCCTAAAGAATAGGGGAAAATCTTATTTCCTTGCACAAATCCAAGAGAATTAGCTCACCTACTACATGCAAACCCTACACACTCACTAGTATACAATTATAATTAAAATGTTCCTTTTCTCTCCAAATTGACTAGGAAATTTGAATTGCATGCATGACTAGGGCTATTTTTAGTAAATTGATTACTTAACTGAGAGTTGGTTGAGTTTAAGACAATTACAACTACTCAGTTGAACTCATACTGACTCTATTCTATACTAGAGCTCAAATAATCGATTTTCACTAAAGATAACACTCTAGATAGCTAGATCTTAGACATCAACTTGCACACAACTCTACTTTTAGCCCACAACTTGATTTGACTAACTTAACTGAGTGATTTTTCCATGTCACTCTTGCTAAATTCATGTCAACTCATCCTGCTGAAGTGGAAATTCAAATTTCTTCATTTAACTAAGGCACAAATCAAATGAAGCCTTTTCTTGCTACAATTCAACTCTCCCTCTTAGCAAGAAAAGGGTTTTGAACAACCCAATCCTGCTCCTGCGGATATTTTACTTACCTATTTTACAAGGCCTTTGTCAAGATGTCTACATCCTTCTCCTATGTAGTAATGTACTGTAACATAACAATCCTCCTCTACACACAATCTCTCAGGTGACGGTACCTAATGTCTATATGCTTGGACCTATCATGAAACAATGGATTTTCTTAGAGTTTTATACAAGTTTGATTGTCACAGTGGATCAATGTAAGCTCCATACCCTGATTGAAGAGACCAATTGAGATCTTCCTCATCCAAGTAACCTCGCACATTTCTTGACTATCAGCCATATACTTGAACTCTGTTGAGATGAGTGATACATATATTTGTTTCTTGCTATACCAAGAAACTACTCGTAACCCAACACTAAATACTGCTCCTAATGTTCTCTTCCTATCTGGGGGACTCCCTGCCCAATCTGAATCTGTGAGGCCTTGGAGCTTCACTCCATCAGTCTACCTATACCATAAAACAAATTTTTGTATGCTTCTGAGGTATCTTAGAACATGTTTTGTTGCTTTCTAATGAAGCCTGGAAGGCTCCAACATGAAATTACTAAGTTGGTTCACTGCAAAAGTGTTCACCAAGTACATCAAGGACCCCATCAACTGTCTGCAGATAGTGCCATTTAATATCTCTCATGTAGAAGCATCCTCTTTCATCCAGTTAGTACCCAAAGGAGTATCCATGGGTTTGCAATCCTACATGTGGAATCTCTAAAGTATTTCTTAGGTGTACTTCCCCTTTCCAAAAAATATCTCTCCATATCCATGCCACACCTCCAAGCCAAGGAAGTAGTGCATAAAACCCATATCCTTCATCTCTAACTCTCTTGCAAGATCCTCCTTGGTAGACTAGATCAACCTGTCATCTTTTTTTAGTATAAAATCATCCACATAGAGAACTAATATGAGAAAATTTCCATCTATCATAATGTAGTGGATATTGTCATTTGTTTCACCCTTAGTGAAACCCAATCCTCTGAGGTAATAATCTATGCAAGTGTACCAAGCACGAGGTTCCTGCTTGAGACCATACAGAGATCTCCTGAGCCTACATCTATGTGTCACCCTTCTAAAGGTCTTGAACCCCTTAGGTTTCTCAATGTAGATGTCTTCCTCAACCACTCCATTGAGGAAGGAAGTATTAACATGCATTTGGTGGATCCTCCACCCAAACTGTGTTGGTAATGCAATTATGGTCATGATAGATGAGTATCTTCCCACAGGGGAAAATGTCTCCTAATAATCAATCCCCTTCAATTGTCAGAAGCCTTTGGCCATGAATCTGGCCTTGTACTTCTCAAAAATTCCATTAGCTGCATGTCTCACCTTATACAATCACCTAGATCCAAAAACTGACTTGTTATTAGGTATGGGCGCCACCTTCCAAACATTATTCTTCATGATGGATTTATACTCCTCCACCATAGAATCTACCCACACCTATTGAAAAAAAACCTCTTCAAAATAATATGGCTCAAAATATATCAAGTCTATCATGAGTTCCATATATCCTATATACATGTCTAGTGGTCTCCTCTGTCTGCGCAAGGATCTAGGAGCTCCAACATGTTCCCGAGCTTCTTGCACCAACTTGTCAACACTTGGTCCTATTCCTCCTTATTTGGAAGACTTTGTGTGAGTGGGTTCCTCCACTCAATTTTCTCTCTGCTCCTCCACATGTGGTTGCTCCCCATCATGCTCCTAGAATGTCCTCTTTCCTTTGATAAAGATCTAACTCTATGGAACTAACTTAGGCTCATCCTTCGTATTTAGAAGCTCCTCCTCTGGTGGTACGCTGAGATCTCTCTCTAGAGAACTCATAATGGATTTATCCGCATCAAACCTTACATCCCTCCTCATAATAGTCATCCTGAGTGAGAACATGTACACCCGATAAATATGAGGTGTCTTAGAATAGCCTAAAAATATCCCCTTCTATGTAGTGGACTCCAACTTTTTCCTACTATCTCTGGAGACATGACAATAAACTATGGATCCAAAAATGCGAAAGTGGGATACATCTGGCTTTGTCCTAGTGAAATCATATTCAAGTGTAATCATTCCAATAATTTTATGGCATCTCCTCTTATGCAAGTAAGCAACTGTATTGCAAGCTTCCCCACAGGGATAGTTGCAATACATGGTCATGTAAAACTTCTCTAGTAGTTCCTATAATAATTCTATTTTTCATCTCTATAACCCCATTTTTTAATTGTAGGTTGTGGGGTGTCATCAGCTCCCTTCTAATACCCTCCTTGGCACATAGTTATTTGAAGGTATTAGACACATACTCTCCTCCATTGTCGCTTCTCATGGATTTTATTTTCTTTCCAATCTCATTTTCAACTAAGGATTTAAATTCAACAAACTTTGAATAAACCTCATCTTTCTTCTTCATAAAATAGATCCAACATTTTCGGGAAAAATAATCTATGAAGATCACACAATACTTGTGATTTGTAGTTGAGACTTTGGAAATTGGTCCACACACATCTGAGTTAACTTGCTCCAAGATGGCTCCAATCATGCTATATTAGCCCTAGAAGGAGTATTTAACATATTTTCCAAGAGTGCACCCCTTGCAGACATCATGTTGATCAAGGGTTCATCTTGGAAGTCCAACAGTGATCTGCTGCATTATTTTCAAAGCTCCATGGTGTAGGTGTCCCATGTACCTATGCTAGAGCTCTCCAACATCTTGGCCATGAATAATTTCTTCCTTTATAATCAATGCAACAAGTTCATCCACCTTTAACTTGTATATATTTTTAACCCAAACACCATTTTTTTACTTGTCCAGTAGCAACATGATTCATATAAGCCTTCCCTCTACTAAACACCACATCATATCCTCTGTCTTTAATTACAGCTACATAAATTATATTTTTCTTCATACCAGAAACATACATTACATTATTTAGGTGAATATTGGAGCTTTACTCCCTCTTAAAGGTGACAGTTCTAATCCCTTTGGTACTATACCTTCCATCATCTCCAGGTTGTATGTGTAATTGTAGGTCCTTCTCTTCGAAGCCGCTGAAGAACTCCTTATTTCCTGTTATATGAAATGAAGAACCAAATTTTAAGTACCATTTCCATGTAAGCAATGAGGGTGAAATCCATCTCGAATTATGATGTAAGAGAAACTCCTCCCACTCATATTGCATGATTCTTGTTGTATTTCTTTTTTGGACACTTGGTTGCATAATGTCCATACTCATGGCAGTGAAATAATTTTATTTTACTGAGGGATTTCTTCTTTCCATGGTTCTGGTTGGATTCTTCCTTGCCTTGGGTCTTCTTTCCTTTGCCTCCTAAAGTAAATTTTTCCTCCTCATTAGTTCTATATGTGACTCCATCCATAATGTTTCTTCTAATCTCCTCTTGCACCAAGCTAGACTAAACTCTCTCTCAATATGGGAGCTTATCAATTCCATTAACTTAATCCTAGTAATTGTTTCAATACTTTGGAAGACCAGGGATCGCTAAGCTCATGATTTGAGATGGTGGCACTATTGAAAATGAATTCACTACTAAGAAGGGGGGGGGGGGGGTTGAACCAGTAGTGCTAAGATTTATTTAAATTTTAATTATTTTTACCAAAGCACCCAATAATTAGTGAGCCAAAATCAAAACAAAATTAAATCATGTAGAACCATTACAACAACAATGTAAAAACACCATGAAGAATAAAAAATAAACCATGCACATAAGGGGACACAAATGTTTATGGTAGAAAATCCCCTCCGAGGAAAAAAACCACATGTTTTTGTTGCTCAATTATCTCATTAATATATTGAACAAATTGTACATGGATTATATTACACCCATAAGTTGAAATACTTGGATTTCTTTACAATATGCTGGCACCTATCAGTTAGGAAATCTGCTTCTCACATGAATCTGTATGGATATCTATCTGGTGGAAGCCACCACGACCAACGATCCTCACCCAACAACCATTAGACTATCCAAATCATATTGGATGGAGAAATATGTTATTTATATTGAACCTACCAAATCACTGTCTACACTAAAGCCTCTACACCTTCACTTCCTGCATGTGAACAAAATTTCATACATTTTCAAACTGGGCTCTCAAATTTTCTAAACATGAGCAACCCAACAACCTCTCTCTGATTTGATCTAAAAATGCAATCTAATAATATACAGTGAACTCAACTATAGATATACATTAATCTATGCAAGGCAATGTAACACTCTTTCACACACTCACTCCATACACAAACCACCATTCAATTCAATACTTTCACACAAGTATATGGAAAACTATTCTCATCAATCTCAAATCCAATACCATGGGAAGATACTAAGGTAATATCAATGCCAAGTGTACATAGCAGGAAATCCAGAATACCACGTGCAAATACCATGATAATACCAATACCAAGTGTAAATACCAAGAAATAAAAAATACCACATGAATATACCATGGTAATACCAATACCAAGTGTAAATACCAGGAAAGGCAAAATACCACATGAAAGTACCATGGTAATACCAATACCAATTTTAAATACCAGGCAATCCAAAATACCACGTAAAAATACTATGGTAATACCAATACCAAGTGTAAATACTAGGTAAGCCAAAATACCACGTGCAAATACCATGGTAATAATAATACCAAGTGTAAATACTAGACAAGCCGAAATACCACATGTGAATACAATGGTAATACCAGTACCAAGGGAACATGCACCATGGTAATACCAATACCAATAGAACTTGTACCATGGTGTTGTGACCAGCAACAACCCCCCTTTTATTTAATATTAGTAATAATACTAAATAAATGGGGACCCTTAGTTAAAAAATCCAAAAAATCAATTAGGATTTGTTTTCCTTTTTCAAATAAAACTTTCTATCATAAACTTATAGAAATACCTTAGAAAGAACATTAAGAAACACTTAAGTTTATGATAGATTACAATAAAATTGCTCTTTAAACAAAATAGCGCATCCATAGAAAAATGATATATATCTTTTATAAAACTGAAAATGCGATTTTGCGCTTTTTCGATAATGCGATCCCAAAAAGCCTATACAATAAACATATTTGTCGCAGATCGCATAGCGCAGAAAATAGAAATGTTAAACGAATATCTTTTGCGATGTTTACCATTTTGCGCTTTTGCAAGATTTGCGATATGCGCTTTTGCGCTATTGCGCAATTTCCGCTTTTGCGCTATTTTACATAACTGTGATGGCTTCATTTTG
The DNA here is from genome assembly GCA_034641835.2 of Pinus albicaulis. Lineage (NCBI taxonomy): Eukaryota > Viridiplantae > Streptophyta > Pinopsida > Pinales > Pinaceae > Pinus > Pinus albicaulis. The sequence continues at coordinate 787,191,332 of CM076575.1, read as the reverse complement.
TGATATTGTGATATTGCGACATTGCGATATTGCGATATTGCGCAGAAAATCGTAGATCGCAATGTCGCGGATTCATGTAGGCGCGTTGTCCAAAGGCAATCTTTCCATATATCAAATCTGTTATGCGCTTTGATGATTAAATTAAATGATTGGATTGAAAATTAATGGTAAATGAGATTTTGTTTTGATTGAAAGTCATTTCACGATTAAAATATTATATTTCATTCGCCTTCACATTTAAAACAGTCTCATCACCTTTCATATGCCATTAGTCTCATTTACTCGTAAAACGCAGGCACGAAGGAGCAAACGTCTATACAAAGCTTTCACTAAACACTATGGGTAAGAAGGAGAAGAGCTCAAATTCTAAAAACAAAGAAATGGCTTCATTGTATGCAGACACCGCTTGTAATAAGGATGCCGGTATATCCACTTGGGAAGGAATGTATAATCTGTTAGAAGAAGAAAATCCTGTGGTGATGAAAGTTGTGGCTACAACAGGTTCTAATAATACGTCTGAAGCAACCCTCAAAGAACTAGCTTGTTCATTTCTGCATAGGATAGCGGCAAGGCCGAGGATTCTCCCGTACACGGATATGGTGAAATGGGTGCTGGACATCACCGATATTTCAGACAGACAATTCAGAACTCCATCTGAAGAGCCAATCGGGTCATTCACCACGGAAGACGTGAGGCTGATGTATAAGTTGCCGGAATCTCATGTGCCTTATAATAAGCAATTTATGAAAGAATTTACCAGAGAACATGCGAATTTGTCAGAATGCACACAGGAATGGACCAAAAGATATGAGCCATTGAAGAAAAACAAACACGGGTGGACAGTACCAAAAAAGGATGTTTTAGACGCTGTTCACAAGTTCAAATATCCAAGTGGGCAAATTGACACAGTTTCTACCACAAGATAAGGTATGTAAGTTTGCCAAAATTATCCTCTATAGAGCTTTTAGAAGTTACTGAAGAAGCTGTTGGAGGTCAAGAGTTCTCAGAGAAACATAAAGCTCTTCTTGAGAAAAGTCGGGAGTCGAAGAGACTTGAAATAACTGTAAGACAAAATGAGGAAACATTGACCAAATTCAAGGCACTTAATGCTGAGTAAGGAAAAAGATGTGGAGCGTGTTCGGCATAGAGAAAAATTACTGCGAAAGGTCAAATCGATAAAAAAGAAACTACTTTGGCTAAAGTATGATATGAGAAAATGGTGAAGCAAAATCAAGATGAAATTGAAAAATTAATAACAGAGCAAAAAGCTCCAATAAAGGAAAATGCACAAAGAGAAAGCAGCAGAAGAGGCGGCTACAGCGGAAAACACTCTTACTGATTGTGTAAATGATAATTTACACAAAGCTAATTTGATTCCAGAAACTATTCCAGGATATCTCCCACAGGCACATCAACTGCAAACAGAATGGAGGCAAAAGGCAGAAGAAAGAGCAAAATCAATTCAAGGGCTGACAAGATTAAATTGGGACTCATACTGGGCGTACTTGGTGAAACCACACAGTCAGCACAGTGCACTTAATTGTATCATCAATGCTACAGATAAGATTGCGCCTACGCTTGCCGACTCTGTCTTTTCAGGACAGTTGAATTCTGAAGTCGGTCAACCGCATCTTCTCAAAACTATGCTAGATGCCTGCAAGTTTAAAGATCAAGTTCATAGATAGTTAGATTTAGTTTTAATTTTACTGTATTTTAGCCTAGGAAAAGGACGGTCATTGAACCAAATCCTTAATTTTTGTAATAAGACTATTTTTAGATTTAGCTAAGTAGTATTTAAACCCTTCTCATGCATTTAGAGAAGGGTCCTGGATCTTAATATTTTTTTGACTTGGAGATTGCATTTCTGTACTCCATTGTCTTATATATTTTTAAAAAGGATCACATCTGGTGATTTTTATGCGGAATTATCTTTGAAGTGTTGCATTTCTGTACCTTGAAATTTGATTTTGCATCAGAGTTACTGGATTAGAGTATCAAATTGCATTTGAAAGTCTTCAAGATGAATGAGGTATTTCTATCTGTTCACTGTTGATTTCTTTTGTCTTATGATATTCACTTTAAAATTTGCTATCATTTATATATATTTGTTTTTACAACGCTTCTTTATATATATCATTTCTGAGTATAATTGAAACGTTATCTTTCATAAGTATATATAGATGGTATACAATGATGAATGCAATATGTTAATATAACTCTGTTTAATTTCTTAAATAGAGTTATCTTTATTTGTTTCTGCACATTTCAATTTAAATAATAATACATTTTCATGGTTATTGTTAAATTGGAACAATCTTAAGTTGTATTCACATATAATTACCCGGGTTAGTGTTAGAATTTCTTTACCAGTATTTAGTTTAAATTACATAGATTTCTTTCATTTAAATTAGTCCCATTTCCATCCATCCAAACCAATCCATTTAGTTATAAGGAAATTGGTCCTTTAAATCCAGTCGGAGCCACCATACCAAACGGAAAAGGAGCTGTCTTAAGGTCCCGACCGGGTGGTCTTCCCTGATGTTTGAAGCAGAGATTTTCTAGGCTTCAACACATGGTAATTCCAATACCAAGGGAACCTATACCATGGTAATACTAATACCTTTCCTATACTGAAACCTGAAACCAGTCATTAAACGTTTGTCATCTTCCATAACAACCATACACAAGAATAACAACTTCACATAAGGAACCAATCATCAAACATATATCATCTTCCGTAGCAACCATACATAACCATAACAATCAAGCATATCCAACCAATATTTAAACATTTGTACCAACCAAATATGTGCAACTCATGCTACCCAGTTGACATCAATTCCAACAATCAACACATCACTACCACCAGGTTGACATCAATGCCAGTTGTTATCACAACATCAATGCCAGAAAAAATCCCCTTTGGAATTGATGAAAACCCTAGCTGAACCATCCAAATTTCCTCTGAAAAAATGACTTGTTGAATGTCTCCCCCTTTGAAATCAATGGCAAAGAGTGAAAGTCACCATAACTGAATTATACAATACTCCCCCTGGACACTAGCTAGATCTGATCATAATACACCAACAAATAAAATCCTTTCTCACTCCTCGTGGTAGAATGACAACAACAACAATAGAAATAACTGTCAAAAAATATCTCCCCCGAAGCAACAAAAGAAAACTCTCCATGAACACCAATCTCAACCAACAACAACATAATGTGAGCAACAACATTCTCTACAATGTCAATGAGAAACATTGAAAATCCTATGATAAAAAAACAATAGAAGTAAATACATGAACATGGTCATCCATACACTCTCAAGAAACAACACATCATCCATATCTGATCACTAAGCATACACTGGACATGCTCCTCCTAAGCATCATCATAATCATCCTGAAATTAATTTCTTCTTGTTGAAAGGTAAAATTAATGGACCGTGAATATTGAATTCACACAACATGACTGATATGCAATGAAATATATGAACGAAACAACAAAATCCATCAGCCCATGTGCATGGCTTGTCCATCCCTCATCAATGCATATAAGACACTCAAGCTCTCTATACAACATTGACCAATGATATCTAATTAATGTAATGTAAGTACATGGTTAATGTATAATGAGATACAAGGATGTAAATTTATTACAACATGATATACAACAATGAAAACCTGGCGGAATAACTCATGGAAACTCAAACTTGACATCACTCATAATACTTCCCATCACCAACACATGACAACATGGAACCAAATACCTGAACACTTGATTACAGGGCTTCATGAACATGATACATGGTTGTAAATGATGAAGCATCTTGTTTTTATATGATGGCCATTCCTCTCTCAAAGACATACTCAAACAAACTCCTTGACCAACACCAAACAAATACTTAGATCAACAAAAAAATGATGAATGACCAAAAATATGTAAATCTCATCATGCATACAACCATCCTCTTGCATAAGATAGATCCATTTGTATCAAGACACCATCTTCTAGGAGAAAATGTTGTGATCAAAGTAGTAACCAATCAACATAAAATATATGATAATAAGCAACAATATAATATATTCATGACAACAACTGAGAAAATTAAATATCCAATCTATAGCAACAAAATCTAACACATACTCTCGTCATCACAAGAGATAGCTCATGAACTTGTAGCAACAAGATATGACCATCATCTCAAATCATCCAAAATGCACCAACCAACACATTTATATGATAGCAACAACAAATTAATATTTGAAATGAATAACCATAAGCACTTATGACCACAACTCAATTCAAGACATCTATATCCATATTTCTCAAGTAGTTCCCAATCCACTATCATAGAAGAAGTGATAATAAGCAAGTCAATATGTCTATATAGTAGCAAAAACAAACATGTCTAACAATATATACACTCAAGAATCGGTGCATGTCATCAAACTCTAAAAACTTGAGAATTACACCATTGTGATGTTTACGGAACAATTGTACTTGTACTAATTGATAGGAAGCGGTTTTAAGCCTCACAACCCTTTTCTGTCTGCCGAACAAGGTTAGAGGCAAGGTTCCTTGTCCTCAATATTGCTTTAGATCGGCGTACCAAGATGGAGAGTCAGGTATAGTCGTGAGCTCACTTTGGTACATCTCGATCTCAAGATACCAACCTTTTGATTCCTCATTGTGTGGATCTATAGCTTTAATGGCTAATTTACACAATATGTATCCTTTGATTGTGTGTTAGTACTTAAATTCTAGGTCATATTCTTGAAGGAAAGTCATCAAATATCCCCTCCACTCACTGAATTATTTCTGAACAAATAATTATCTAACGACGGGATGAGGGATGAATACCATTACATGGTTCTTTAGAATGTATGGCCTCAAATGCTTCACTACTTTGTATATTGCGTATGCCTGTTTATCCATGTCCGGTTAGTTAAGCTCTGCACCACACAATGTCGTGCTCATGATGGCTATGGGTCGCTTGTCATGACTATCATCCTTTTGCGTAAGAATGACGACTAATGACGAGTCTAAGGCAAAAGTATAAAGGATGAAGTCATTATTAAAGTATAGATTGTATAGAGAAGGGGCCTCCACGATGGCTTTCTTGATTCGATAGAAAGATTCCTTTTCTTCTTGATTCCACTTAAACACTGAGCTTTTCCTAATCATATTGCAGGGGTTTGACAATCTGGGAAAAATCTGAGATGAACTGACGGAGGAAGTTGATATTTCCAAGGAAATACTGCATACCCTTTATGTCACTTAAGAGAGGAATATGTGTGATAGCTTTCATGCAGTCAGGATTGGCGATGATCTCGTCCTTTGTTATGATATGACCAAGGAGATAACCTTCTGATACCACAAAAATACTCTTCCTGGGATTCAGTGAAATCCCATATTTTCGATATCGCTTAAATATTTGCTTCAGGTGACGAAGGTGGTCAAACCTCTTCTTTGAGAATATCGTGACATCATCTAGATAGACCACCATGCTCTGACTCATTAGTCCTTTGAAAGTGATTTCCATCTCCCTTTGGAAGGTTTCTCCAGCATTGATTATACCAAAGGGCATGTGTCGAAAAGCAAAAGTCCCCCACTTTGTTCTGAAGGTCGTCCTCAAATGATTTGGTTCAACAACTAGGACTTGGTTGTATCTAAAGAAGCCATCGAGTAAAGAGAACATTTCCAAAACAGATAAAGTTTGAAGAATCTACTCCATAGAGGGAACATGGTAGTTGTCTTTGTCTGAAGCCTGGTTGAGATTCCGGAGGTCGATGCACAATGAGATTTCACCAGAATTATTTCATACAGGAACTAGATTTGAGACCCAGGGAGAATGCCTGACTTTGAAGATAATACACACATCGAGGATCTTCTTCAACTCCTTTTGAATAAGAGGCTCCAAAGTAGGATGCACCTTCCTCAATTTCTGTTGGAAAGGCTTGAACCCTTCTTTTATTATTATTACATGTTGGATAATCCTAGTGTCATATGTTTTGAGGTCCTCATAAGTCCAGGTGAATACATCCTGATGCCTCTTAAATAAGTTAATGAATGAGTTTTTTTCCTTAGGCAAACATCTGCTACCCATATTGATGAATTTCAGTTCATCCTCAGTCTCGATATTGATTTTCTCATGTGAGAGGGTGGAGCTTTGTGTCTTGGTATTCGGTGGGCCCCAAAAACGATTTTGTAGATCAAATAGTTTTTCCAGCATGACTACACCTTTGGGCATGGGGCTACCCTTGAACTCATATAATTCTTCTTGTAAGGAATTTTCATGCTTTTCCTCTTCTATTGTTGCATATTTAAATATTTCAACATTCAACATGAAGTCGAGAATCTATTGATCATCACTGAAAACACGCAAATTAGTTACATTATCTGGAACAATGAGTTTATACACAATTTCAATAGAAAAACCATCTCTTAATGGTGTAAACCTAGATGCGGCATTGGCTAAAGTATCAGTGGAAACATTATTATTCCTAGGACAAAATCAATGTTAAAAGATTTAAAGGAAGATATTGATCGCCATACATCTTGTTGATAACCCTTTAAGTGCGGTGATAAATAGTGAATTGTATTTTTTACCCACCTCGTGATGATTTCCGAAACACCGATCACTTTCTAACATTAAACCTTTAGGTTGATATAATTCTTGAGCCCAAGGATCAATGCCTCATACTCTATGGTGTTGTTTGTGCACTAAAATTCTAACCTACAAGAAATTAAAAACTTGTTTTTTGGGGGGTCCATGAGGATACATCCAGAACCAGCTCAATCTTATGTCTTGGACCCGTCAAATATAACGTCCAAATTTTATTTTCAGTTTTATTTATGCCAAAATTATTTACATCTATGGTACATGATTCTTTAGCATCAGCTGGAGGGAAATGAAGGAGTTCCAACTAGGTGTCAGGTGTAATAGGTGATGGCAAGGCTTGATAGCACCCAAGGTTGGCTTCCAAGAAACACATTCCCAATTCTTCCTGAGAAAAACTAATTGGCTCGTTCAGGGCATCTATATTTTTTATTTTTTATTGCATGTAGGGTTTGCTATTAAATTTGATCTGGTTATTCTTGCCTTTGTAAGGGAGCCATAGGTGGGACCAGTTAGTGGAAAAAGACCCTTGGATTTTTCTTGACCAGTCTCTACTAAGAAATAGGTCATATGATTTTGGGATGTCTACGATGACTATGTCAATATATTAGTGCACCCTAGAGTTTGAGGACAATCTGATTATCATGTTATTCAACTCACTGATGACATGGAATTGGGATTTATCTAGTTGAATGATTTTAGTGCCAGTCTTCTCTAGTTTAATGTTCAACTTTTTTCATACAGATAAATTCATAACATTAGTCGATGCACCCGAGTCGACAATGCAATTTTTCACTTTGTAGTTAAATATTTCGAAAGACAACATAAATGGGGGAGTTTAGCCTCTCGAATTGGCATTTGCAGCATTCACTATGGATTGGAGATTGACTGAGGCCCAATATTTGGTAGAAGAGTTTGTCTTCGAAGAGGGAGTGGCCTTGTTTATTGAAGACGTGGTGGTGAAGGCTTTGATGATCAACTGACGTTGGCTAGCTATCTTGGCAATTTCGTAGAGAGAAATGTTTGTGCGCATCTTCTTCATGTCTTCTACGATATTATACCCTAGGTCTAACAGAGTAATGCCTTCGGAGGGTGAATGTATAAGGGAAGGGGACTGTGAAGACTTAGTTGTAGTCCTGGGAGTTGAAGGGTTTACCTTTACATTGACCGAAGCATATTTTGGGCTATGGCTAGATGACGTGTTAGGGGTAGGGGTTAATGGCTGACTCGAGTTGTTAGGAGGAAGAATATTTATCAACAATGATTTATTTTTCTCTTTGATTATAGAATGAGGTATCATCCCTTTACTCCTAAGGTTATATGTATTTTGCGGTTTGGATGGGGGAATGTTGCCTACATTAGATTATTGGAAGGATTGAACCTATTCCCTCTTCAAAAGCAAGGATAGAAGAACTTTTGTTTTCATCGGGGGGCATGGTTTCTTCCTCGAGATCACCAAATTCTTCCTAAAAATCCCCAACAATATGATCCTTGAGAAGTTGAGTAAGTACCGCCATCATGTTATGTATCCATTGCAGACATGTTTTTTTAGAATGGGAAGCTTGGTGAAAGGTGCATAAATTGTCTTTTCCAATCTCTTCAATGTTGAAGTTTGTGTTAGAGCCTCCAAATGACCATGTGAGAGTGTCATTGTTCTTCCTAAAAAAATGGTTTTAGTGGCCTATTACCTAATGAGGCATCACTACTCTTTGTCTTCAAATCCTAGAACTCATTATTCAGTTAATTCAAGGATTAGGCTATACTTTTGAAATCGAAGGAGTCTTTATCCTTATCACTAGACTTACTAGTTGATGGTTAAGTTTTCTTGTTTGTGGACTTAGACTTATCCTAGGTATCATGGTCAAGAAATCATATAGAGAGCATATCCTTTTCCCCAACGAGATATTATGCAAAGTTCTCCACTAGGGTGGTGTTAGATTCATGCTTTACAAACACATTGATATCACGCGAAAGGGCCCTGGTGTAATAATCATTAGTGATAGAATCAATGAGGGACACATTCAGTGGGAACTTATTCAAAATGGTGGCAAACTACTGATTAAAATCTTTGACCTTCTCCTTCTTATGGCACTCCAATGTGCTCAACTTGGTGAGGAGCATGGAAAGTGTATTGTCCTCTGAGAAATTTTGAAGAAAGGTTCTTCATAATTCCTGCTACATTCATATGGAAGCCATTGATATGGAACAATACAAATTAGCGGCCTTTTTCTCCAAGGTGTGGGGAAATAATGTTTTCCTCATCATTTGCAAGGCAAAGTAAAAAATACTAATTTTATCTTCCATCGAGGTTCCCTTTTCACGGTCAAACTTCGGGAGGTGTTTTTCAAGGTGACGGAGCATGTCATGAAGGGGACCCCAAATGCCTAGAGGGGATTGGGCCATATAGGTGAATTATTGTACCAGATTATCCCTTTGTAGCAGTTGGAACATGATGTGCTTAACATTACCATATTTTATTCAATTTCAGTGCATGACCTAGACCCTTCATTAGCGTGGTTTGGTTTCTTGTCTTTACCCCGAGGGACCCTCAGATGTGCTAAATATCTGAAGTTCCTTATGTTTCTGAAATTTCAAAAGTTCCTTGGGAACCCAAAAGGTCTCTCATTCTGGGGAGGATCCATATGGTGACGATTATTTCTATTCTGAATGTTCTCTTCATTTCCTACCCCTTAAACCACCTTGGGATTTCTTTTGAGTGGAGGATCATTAACTCGATCATTCTCCGGTGGTGGTTGATTATATCCTTGTACATTATCCTGTCGCAATTGATTATTAACCCCTGTAATTATGCTCCTTGGGGCTTCTCTCTTGGATTCTTGGGGACTTTCCAAACCATCAATTGAGAGTCTCTCAACGACATCCACATAGTCTTCCAACATGATTCCAATAAAATGTGGTACCGAATTCACCAATGTGCCTTGAAGAGTATGGTTTGGGTTGGAAGTACGTGGGTTAGGAAGATATTTTGTGGTCGAGATTCCTTGCAGACCTATGACAAACTATTGGGTGATAGGGTGTAAGGACCTTAATTGTTCATGTGTGAATTCATAAAAATGAGTGTCCCATTCCATAGGAACATCGTTGAGTGGGGGAGGTTGGGAATCCCCGTGTTGGAGATATCTGAAAGGCGGACCCATGGAGGGATGGAGAAGAGTTTTAGGAGAAGAAGAATGGGGTGCATTACTAGCTTCTTGGGAATTTTCTGGGCGAGGACGCATATTGGTGCATGCCATCAAGCCCTCCTTCTAGCGCCAAACATTTTGACGGGCCGGAATTTACCAATAACAATTAGGGGGTATCCCCGATGCAAAATCCCAATTATACTCTACACTATTTAGTTTAAGGATCACACCCCGTATGTAGGCCCGATTTCCATCTTGCTAGTTGAAGTGTGCATCAGACAAAGAGGGGACCTATTGAGTGAAGGAACGTATAAGCTTTAATAAACACAAGCAAGTAATTGATGAGGGATTTTTAGAACAAATACCGTGAATAGCAAGAACATACTTTACAACATTAATCTTAAGAAAATCATTGTTATCAAAACCTTTAATAATATCACACACATACAAATAATAAATTTAACAACCGAGAAAGAGTTTGCGACGATTAAGTAATTCAATCATGAACAAGTGCACAATAAAAAATAATATAATGACAATATCAATAAAATATTTTATCAACATAACATGAGGTTAGCATATCACATACCATCCATATGTTTCAATAAAACTGATAACACCGAAAAATACATGAGAGGAGAGTGCACCATAACTCAAAGAAGATTTCATTTAATTAAGATGAAGATATTCGTAGCACCACCACACAAGAGACTTTCATCAGATCCAATAGTGAAAATAAACTATTACTCCTTTCATTCATAAAAAGAGCACAAGTTCTCAAAAAACAATGTATCTCCAAAAATAGTCTAAAGACAAAAGTTCCTTAGAAAATGCCATGAGGGTGTATTTATAGAATAGAGCGTGACTCTTGGTCTACCCATGACTCTTGGGCTCCCTCATGACCTTTGAACTACCTATGATTTTTTGACTTCCTCGAGACTCTCTAGATTCCTAATATTTTCTACTCTACTCTATCACGCTATGAAACAAAAAATTAGTTGAATCTATGCTAACAATATAGTGATTGGAAATTTTGGGGCTTATGTGTGTTGCTTCTCTTTGAGGTAGGTTTTCTATAGCTTTTAATCGTCAACTATCAGGGTTAGCTATGGTTGTTATTCACCATTTCTGTGGAGGCACTCTAGAGCATCTCGAATTAAAGTACCTTTCTTGGCCTTGATCTGGTTGGACAAGGTTTCCAACTTTGTGTATGTTCTGACCAGTTCTACCACAAACCATGTAATACACTCCTTTGTTACTTGTAGATCACTTGAACTGGAGGCTTTCTTAAAAGGGTCAATAAATGTTTGGATTTATTGCAGTACCTCCTCCTAGTTTATAACTATCCCCACTGTCCCGAGAGAAGGGACACCATGAACCTCAACCAGTGACTCCAACCCACTAAGAATATGATTGTATGAGGCAAGAACTCTATCCACATCCATATACAACTTATATCATGATTAGATCCTAATGCACAAATACACTTTATCATTCTGGGTAGTGATCCAACCTTTCTTTGGAAGAGTTTTTGGTACCTGTGGATACCTGTTGTCCCATTCATGGATGTTGTCTAGTGTTGTGGCAGCTTATTTTATCCTAGAATACTTCTCTATAGTGTCATATTGTATGGCCAGAATAGGAGTGATTTTATGATGTAAATTCATTATATATTCATAAACTACTTCCATGGCTTCTCCCAAGGTCTCGAATTCTTCTTTGATCGAGGACTCGAATTCCTTTATACTTGAATGAGCTAGGCAAAGGGCTATGTTTTCTTCTTCCAACTTCCTCTTTTCCTCTTCCACCTTGGCAGCCCTTTGTTCAAATGCATATAGTTCTTTTGAAGCTCTGCAGTCTGCCTTCTCATCCTCCCAACATTCAATTCATATGTAGTCACGAAAGCAGTTCCCATTCAAGCGATCATTTCAGGATTCACCATAGTGTCCAAGACTATTTGCTTTTCTATAGTCATGGATAAAGGTCCTGCTAGGTTACTGGCATAAAATTTTCTCCTCTCATGCAAGATCTTGCGATTGACTTGATCAAAGGTGAGCCAAGTCAAGTCTATCACTTCTTCCTCCTCCTCATCTGGAATACCTAACTCTCTAAGGGGAATATGTCCTCCAGTGATGGGGGTGGATGTAGGAACATCCAACGGAGGAAGATCCACCTTTTCATTAAGATTTTATTTTTTTTCCAAGGCCTCTTCAACTTCTTTATTGGCCTCCTCTTGATCCCTTTTGTCTTCCTCTTCCTTCCTCCATTTATCTGCTTCCATCCTTTTCTTTTCATGTTCTTATTCTTCTTGTTATTTTTTACTTCCTCTTCTTTCTTTAATTCTTCCTATGCTCTATGTTATTTTTTCTTATTTTCCTCTCCCTCGGCTTTCTTTTGCTCTTCCTCTTGTTTCTTTTGTTGTTCATCCTCTTGTTTCTTTCTCTATTCCTCTTCTTCTTTATTTTTTTGTTCCTCCTCTTGTTTCTGTTTTTGTTCCTCCTCTTGTTGCATCCTTTTTTTCTCTTCCTCGTGTTGTTTTCTTCTTTCCTCACCTTCCCTTTCTTGTTGTTGATGATCTCCTCATTTTTGTGACCTTTTTATATCTTCTTCTCTTTTCCTTTTGAGCTCATGTTTCTACCTTTACAGGGACGAATTTATTTTTTCTATTGTCTCATCATATTCCTCCTCCCCTTGGCTGCTCGAGGACTCTTCCACTTATTTTCCTTTTTTATTCTTCTGCTTCCTTGATGCCTCACAGTGTTGCTTCATTTTTTTTAGTGAAGTCGATCGTTCCCGTAAGCTTATGTAATCTTGAGAATGCCCGTCGTACTCATCTTCATATTCTAGTTTATCATTCGGGTCAAGCCTTCATTCTGCATTATACCAATTTTTAAATTCATCTTCGTGAGAATGCACAATGTGTTTGTATGACCAATTGAAGTTGGACTTATTGAAATGGAATGCCACTACCCGACCACTACTCTATTAGGGTCATAGGTATGGTAGTTCAATGCCATGAAATGCTTAAACTTATTTAATGTTCTCCACTGTGTATGCCCAGATGGTGAGAGGAAATGTTGACCAAGGTTTCTTCTTTCCTTTTCTTAGTTTCTTTGAAAATCATGTCGTCATTTGGTAACACACTTCCTACAATAGTAATTTTTCCATGAAAAAACTAGGAAGTGCATGATGGCATTTATAGGAACCAAAGACTCTAATGAATGTTCCCTCTCAGATAGGGAAACAATGTGCCACCCTAGTGATAGTCTCCATGTCTCTTTCAACATGCATGGAGGATATTATTTATGCAACAACCGGTACAACAAGGTGATGAATGCATCAAATATGCAGTCATGTTCCTTCTTATAATGTGAATCCCAGAAAACCCTCAATTACCTGTGTATCATATCTTCTGTCTCCACATTCTAGTTGTAACTCCAGTGGAAAAACTGACACTTGGAACATAGGACATCTAACATATATGAGGCCATGTAAAACTCATGGTTTGCCTTCCTCTTGAACCTGTGTTGTGATAATGTTATTCCTTATTGCTACGACTAGGATATTGGCCCAATTGAAAACCGTCCCTTTAGTAGCGACAATTGTTGAGATTCAACAAGATGATGAAGCTTAGTGAAAATCAGTCACCTTCACTAATTGGGCCCGCAGGCTATTTTTAGGTGTAAGTCTATTTTTATCTGCGTTTCAGTGCTTAGACATGGTGATCATATTTCAGAAGTTGCAGGATGCTATTTGTGGATGGTTGGTCAAGTTGGAAAATAGATGAAATTCTATTTTTAGAATATTGGGCGAAGTCTATTTATAGATCGTTGATCTAAAAATAGAAGTGTCGATTATTATTAGCTCTTAATAATAATCCGACAATAAACAACAACTTATTCTCTTGGAGCACTTAATTTCAGTGCACAGATTTGGAAAATCAGTGGGCTGAAGGAATTACACAATTCCTAGGGTTTACTAGTGGTTCATGCATGGAGGACTCAGTTAGAACTGAAGTGGAAAAGTTATGACAGAGTTGGAAGAGTAGTTCATGGAGTTGTTATTCAGTTTAACTCAGTTATTGGAGTTAAACTCAGTTGAGCTAGTTGTATCTAGTCGAACTGACTGATACACTAGTAAGAGTGGAGTGAATTAATTAGTTAATTAATTCACAAATAATAACTCACTAATAAACTGAACAAATACAGCATTTAACTACAGTCCATGTCAGTTCCAGTGGAGACCCAGTGGAGAGGTAGGTGAAAGGGTGAGATGGACTATCTGTTGTGACTATAGTGATGCATTGATTGCATCACACACACATTGGAGTTGCCAATGAGGATTGCCCAATCAAGGCAAGGCCAATTCGAATTCATTCAGGGTTCTTCTTCAACAGGGATTGCGCAGTGGAGGCAAGGCTATCAGGGGGCATAAATCAGTGCATGGATTTGCAGATTTCTTCATGATAGTGTGTGATGATTGTATTGTATTGAGAGCTTGATGTACTAAGCTTTGTATGATATTTTTACATGATCTCCATGATACATAATATATGATAGTTGGGGTTTTTAGCTTTAGGCTTTCCCGTTAAACAACTGTGTTATGTGTGATTGTTTTTATTGCTTCATGTGTTTTCAATTGAGTTTTAAATTTCCGCAAAAGATTAACAGTGGAAGGATTTTGTATTTAGCAAGAAGATAAATATTGTTATATTAGGATAATATGGATATATACATGCATATGTTATATAATTTCTACATGGTATCGAAGCATTGTTAATTTTTTTTTTTTTTAACAAAGTTGGTTGCTATTGATATTCAAAAAAAGGGAGATGGAGCTCCAATGGTTACAAGAGGTGTGATAGAATAAGGAGAGGAAGGAGTGACATAGAAGCCTACCGTCACTCTTTTACTTCTTACATTCAAAAAAGCCTAAACTGCAGAGAGTGCATAAATACGAATGAACTGAGCCAAAAGGAGGATAAACTTGCAAGTCATAATTAATCTATGTTAATATGGTGGATCTGGAAAGTGGTGGAGTCTTCAGGATGAACATCAACATCTTGGTTTCTTGCATTTGTGGAGCTGGAGCTTGGAGCTGTATTTTTTTCCAGCATGTACTTCAAAATTTCGATGGATTCTTGAGCATGGGCACACTTATCAGAGAGATATTTGAACTGTTCCCGTAGGGAGGTGACCCTCTAATGGAAGAAGCTTAGATCAACTTCGTGTCTCACCAGCTTGGCCTGAAAATGCAGCTTATCATCCATGATCTTCTGGTGGGCTCGGATCTGCTCCAGTTCTGCTTGGAGGTTGGCACAATGAATAAAATCTTCGCTCCTGGCCATACTTAACAGAGATAACCTATTTCTAGAGGTCTAAGGCGGAGGCAAGTGGTAGGAAGTGAAAAAGGATAAGGATTCGAGCAGCCAAGGAAATGAAAAGGAGAACGGGAGAGGAGAGACAGGAGTTGCAAGCAGGAGGGCGCAGAGGTCACTGGTCTCACTCCCAAAGGAGAAAAAGCAGTAGCGTAATAGCAGAGGATTGTTCAACAGAGCAACGAAAGGAGATTGGTAACTCGAGGGGAGGGGAAGGCAAATAAATAGACAGAGGCAGAAGGAAGACCACGGATGATCACGGGGAAGCGGAGGGTGGAGTCAAGCACGGGAGTGGAGGGTGTGGCTGCCTCGAAAGTGGAAAAAATACAGAGAGGGATAAGGATCATGAGTGAAGAGACATGGAATCGATACAGAGATGGGGGGAGGATAATACTTGTGATCCAGAGGCCCGTGAATTCGCCTCCAATTTTGAAGTCTACTGACTGAGGCTTTCCGAGGTCATTGGGAGATGGACCAAAGGCTGATAATCCAAAGCTGATTAGACATTTTCATGGCAAGTGGATTTGTTGCTCGATATCATTGTAGGAGAGGACTCCTACGGATCTGAGACAGGCCCTGTTGGCAAGGAGGTCCACCTCTTTGTTGAGAGTGCGGAGAATATGAAATAAATTGACCCCCTTCATGTCCTCAATAAGAAGTTGGCATCTGGCTATGGTTTACTGAAGGGCCACATTTGCTGCCGATCGATTATGGACCATTAGGCTCATGATGATAGCCGAATATCCAAAAATCATGGCACTGTTTATGCCAAGCTTTTGCAATTGGAGGATGCCTTGAAAAAGAGCGACGACTTCAGCTCTATTATTGGAGAGGGCACCCAAACCCCATTCGTATGAAGAGATGATAATACCATCCTCGTTGCAGATAATTCCACCTGCTCCTGCCATGACTGGATTGGATTTGGATGCTCCATCAAAGAAAAGAGAGGGCCTTTTACAACTCCTTAACCATATGTTGAAATCCTCCTCGCTCAGTCGAATTTTCCAACTGTTATTGGTGCTATTCAATTTTTTTTTGAGGGTGTTACTACGTTTGATGATTTTATTTTGATCCAACAAGTATCTTATAAAGTTGTGCTCTTCCACACAGAGATCGTTGCAATCAATTTGATAGGCATGCTTCTTAATAGAAATAGCTTCCATAGTAAGGCTTTTAGCTTTACTGCAAAGCTTCCTGAAGTCAGTTGTTTTATCTTTGAAAACTTTATGTTTTCGGGCTAGCCAAATATTCCAGAGAATTGTGAGGGGGAGAGTATCCCATACTCTTTTAGCTAAGTTGTTCTTTGTACATTTCCAGGGGTAGCTTTTCTTCCATATGCCCAAGGCTTCGATGATGGTGTTTTGTATGCTCCATGGAAGATAGGAGTTTGGGATGAGCTCCTTCCAACAACTGATGGCAAAGGGGCATTCAATGAAAAGATGACGGGTGGTTTCTTCAGCAACTTGACAGTTAGGGCAACGGGAGGGCCCCATTATGCCTCTCTTTTTTAGATTCTCAGAGGTTAATATTTTCCCTTTGAGTAAGGTCCAAATGAAGAATTTGATCTTGGGGAGGGCCTCTGATCTCCAGACTAATTTCCATGGAGACCATGTGGGCGCAGGGTAGTTCTTGTTGTAGAGAGCTTGATAACCAGCTTTAATAGAGTAGATCAATTCGGTTGGATCCCAGAAAAATCCATCTTCACAGTCCTGCTTTAAAGTTGCAATGCCATGGAGGTGAGTTTGAAGAGTTGCAAGGCTTGCTTATAAATGAGTAGGAACCTCAAGGAATTGCCACCTGGTCCAAATCAAGGATTGAGAATCCCAGGTGGATACTTGATTTAAGTTGTGCAACCCCATGTTTCTTAGATAGGCCAAAATATTATGAGTTCCCTTAATGCTATTGATGGGGGCCTGTCCCATCATTCTATCCGCTCCCATGCTTATGTTGTTGCCTCCCTTAGGTACTTTGGATATGTTGTGAGCTAGGGAGGAAATAGCTTTTTTACAGAGCCCCCAGATTCTTGTGCAAGGCTTGTTGGGGATAACTTGATCAAGCATTTTTTGTCTATAAGTATGCAGGTATTTGATTTCGAGGACTTGTTTCCACTAGGCTGTCTTGCCACTGATAAGTCTCCAGATTATCTTTCCTCCAAAAGCTAGATTCATAAGCTTTAGTGAGCGGATATCGAAGCCTTCGCGTTCTTGGTCTTGAATGACTTGCTTCCAACTTATGAGATTGAATTTCCGTTTTTCAGATTTCCCACCTTGCCAAAGGAATTGTCGAATAATGGTCTCAATTTTGTGATGGAAGGAGGCAGGGGCAAGAAGGAGGGAGAATTGATAAAGGGGCAGGGAGGAGAGGCCCGATTTGAGAAGAATAAGGTGGCCAGATAGATTCAGCCAAGAGGCTCCCCAAAGCTACACTTTCCTTTTCATTTTGTCGATGATGATATCCCATGATACCATAGCCTTCAAGGGTCCTATGCTTACAGGCATGCCTAGGTAAGATAAGTGTCCCCAGTCCAACTTATAAGGGACCTCAAAAATGCTGGCAATGTTATGCAAAGACTGAGATGAAGAATACCAACCATAAATACAACTTTTGAGATGATTGATCAGGCCTCTAGAGTAGCTCATAAATTTGTCCAAGAGAGACTTGAAACGATGAGAAAATTGGGAGTAATTTAGATTTTTGACTCCATTGCCAAACTTGATTCCAGTGATGAGTCCAACCCGGCTCTTGTGATCTAGGGCCTTACTGAAGGATTCAGCCATTAATATGAAGAGATAGGGGGACAAGGGGCAGCCTTGTCTTAGACCCCTTGAAGACTGGAAGGAGGGATTTGGCCTGCCATTTATGAGAGGGGAGATCCAAGGGCCGGTTATGTAGGCCTTAATAAGATCAAGGAAGGAGGAATCAAATCCCATTTTTTTAAGAACTGCAAAGAGGAAGGAGTGCCAGACACAGTCAAAGGCATTGGCTAAGTCAAGTTTTAGGATAAAGCCTTTTTTTTTGTGAGATAGGTTGGAGTGAATAGCTTCTTAGACAAGAAGGATGGAATCAGATAGTTTTCTATTAGATAGAAATCCTCCTTGGTTTTCGGAAATGAGAGAATGAAGATGGGGTTTCAGGTGAAGGGCTAAGATTTTGGTCAATATTTTATAAGAGGCATTACAAAGGGAAATGGGTCAAAATCTGGAGAAGGAGGAGGGTCAATTTTCTTCAGGAATGAGGGCAAGATGAGTAGCGTTGGTATAGCCTCCAACTTTTCATTTGCGTTAGGTCCAATGAATCAGCTTGATCAAATATTTTTTTATTATCTCCCAGTAGGTCCTATAAAAGCTAATGGAAAAGCCATCTGGTCCCGGAGCTTTATCTGGATGCAGGGTCCATATTTCTCTGAGGATCTCAGTTTCGTCTATTCCTCTGATGAGAAAGTTACTGATGTCCTCATTGATAGTAGTGGGAAGATACTGGAGAAGATCAGAGTAGTCCTCTTCACTTTTGGTCTCGGTGAGAAGAGTTTGAAAGTGAGCAGAAGCAGCCATTTTGATTGCTTCTTGGTCTGTATGAAGAGTGCCCTCAGCATCTGTGGTGGTAATTATGTTGTTTCGAATTCTCCTGACAGTAGCCTGTTTTTGAAAATAAGCAGTGTTTTTATCTCCATATTGAAGCCATAACTGTCTTGATTTGATGTGCCATTTCTGCTCCTCTTCTCGGTTGGCACAATGGAGCTGATAATAAAGATCGTTTTCCAGCACACAATGCTCTAGAGTGATCCCATTTGTTTCGATTTGTTCATGAACTCCTTCCAGTCTTTGCTTTATAGCAGTTTGTGTCCTCTCTGGTTCTTTGTAGTGGTATTTTGCCCATTCCTTAAGGGAAATTTTGGTGTTTTTCAACTTGCTTTCCCATATGAAAACTAGAGACCCTTCTATGTGCTGGCTCCAGACAACCCAAACAATATTATTGGCTTCAGGAATATTGTTCTATAGGGGACTTTATTTAAAGGGTATGGGTCCTAAAGGGTGATGCTCTTGGAGGTTAAGTGTGACAGGATAGTGGTCGAAGGCAAAGAAGGGGAGGACGATGGCATAGACTGTGGAAAAGGAGGAAAGGAGGGTGATGTCCACAAGAATTCTATCTAATCATTCCATAATATTGTCTTTCCCAATTCTGCGGTTGCTCCATGTAAATTTGCGATTTTTGGGAACAATATCAACCGACTCATGCTCTTGCATGATGTCTTCTAATTGAGCTCTAGAAGGATCTTGGGCGAAAGTTCCTCCTCTTTTTTCATTTGAATGGAGGATGAGGTTAAAATCTCCTCCTATTATTATATTTATGTTCTCCTCTTCGTATATGTTGGCTTTGATATTATTCCAACACTGTTCTTTATCTTTGTAGTGATTAGGTCCGTAGAAATTGTAGATGACAATTTTTTTGTTGTTTTTTTTGTATTCTAATTTGACTTTGATCCAATTCTGATTAATAATGTTGTTGTTGAGTATCCATTCATTGTTGTTCCAAAGTAGCCCCAGAAGCCCCTCTAGATTCAGTGAGTTTGCCATCATACTTCTTAAACTTATCAATAATGTCTTTCATATCTGATTTTCCTTGTTTGGTCTCTTGCAGGAGAAGGATGCCTGGTTTCTCTTGGTTTATCAGATCTTTAAGAGAAATAATTTTAGAGGGGTGCCTCAATCCCCTGTTTTTCCAAGAAATAACTTTCATCATTGAGTGCCAATGTTCCGAAGGGTTGCTCTCCCTCCAAGTTCTTTGTCTCCCATCTCTTTGTTGTTTTGCCCCAAGATGTAGATTTCGATAGGGTTTTGAGTGCCCATTGCTATGTATTTTTGTGCATTTTCATCTCTTTGTTGTTTGATGGACCTCCTACCAGGCCCCTGCTTTTTCTGGGGTTCAAGGTTTTCACCATGATATTTTGAAGAGTTTCTAGTAGCACGGATGGAGGGGGGGTCAGGGGCAGAAGGGGAGGAACTAGGGCCATCGGTCTGGGAGAGGGGAATGTTGAGAGGAGGATCATCCTCAGGAGGGGATAAGGATGAGAAGGGGTTGGTGAATTCCAAGTTGGAGATTGGAGGAGGTGGGGGGGGCTGAGCAGAGGAAGAAGAAGACTGAATAGGGGGATCCTGGGAAGAGGGAGTGGAGGAGGAGGCTAAGGGTTTGGGATGGGAAGGAGCAGAGGATGGCCCAGCTTTAGGGTTAGGGGCAGATTTCTTCTTTTTTACTAGCTCCCATTGGGCTTCTTGTTTATGATTTTCAGCATCAATAACTTTAGAACAACAATTTGCAAAATGACCATATTCGTGACATACCTTTCATTTGAAGGGGATCTGCTCGTAGTCAAGTTGCTAAATGTGAGTCCAATCATCCACCTTGAGCATAATGGCCTCCGGGAGCCCTTTACCAAGATCGACCTCAACACAGATCCTGGCACAAGCTTGCATGTTGTCCTTTGGTTCATTGCGGTCGATGAATTTACCGACGACATTCCCAATGGCACGAACCGAATCGTCCCCCCAGCAGTGAAGAGGGAGATGAGGAAGATGGACCCAAACCAGAACCGCACTGGGCACATCAAGCTCTGGATCAAATTATGGGGTCCATTTGTTAAGATATAAACCTCTCGAATCCATGAAGTAAGGCCCGTTTCTGAATATTAAATCCTTGTCCTCCCTAGATTCAAAATGAAAGGTCAAATACCCTTTCCCACAGAAGCGAATGGAGATTTTACCATTTATTTTGTCAGCCCAGTTTCTTTTAACCCAACGCTGAACCGTTCTTGGAGAGGGCCAAAGACCAGTGAACTGACCAATCAGACCCTTTTCAGCTAACGAAAGAGCGGCCATTCGAGGAAGAGAAGGAAGAAGAACGACTTCTTGAAGGCTCGCAAGTTTCTTAACAAATTTGGAGATTGCAGGGCATGGCCTCTGAGATGGCAAAGATTTAACCAGATCAGAGAAGGAAATATGGGTGGAATCAGCCTCTAGGGAGGAGCCTGGAGGGGCCATCTGGAGAAGAGAGAGAGCATAGCTAGAAGGCCAAGGCAGGCCAGGCGCGGCTGCGGCAGCAACGTGACCTAGAGGGCATGCAGCATTCGGGAACTAGAGTGCGCGCAGGGGAAAAAGAATTATTAATTCTTGAAGATTGCATTTGTGAGGAATTGTTGAGTTTGAGTTGGTGGACAATTCGAATTTCTTGCAGAAATTTCTTGGTGCGACAGTTGAGTATTCATTGAAATTTCTTTCAATGGGTTGTGATTAGAGTATGCCCTTAAGGAAAGATCAAAATACATAGCCTGGAAGGATAAGATGGAGGTGGTTCTAGAAGATAATGGACTGAAGGAGTTCATCGATAGCAATGTTCCTAAGTCGGGTTCTAGCGATGCTACATTTCTTGACGCATGGCAAAAGAAGGTAGCAAAGACAAGAAGAATTTTGTTGGAAGGTGTGAAGGACCATATTGTGTCCAGCCTTCACGGGAAATCCACTCCATTTGAAATGTGGAAGGCTTTGACAAATTTGTTCCAAAGCAGCAGTGACCAGAGGAATTTGGCACTGAAAGATAAGCTCAGAAAAATAAAAATGGAGAAGGGCGACCGTATTCCAAAATATCTCACAAAGTTTGTCCGCTGTAGGGATGAACTGGGAAGTGTGGGGATTACTGTTGATGATGAGGACTTGGTGAGCTTGGCTCTCCTTGGGCTTCCGAAGAGTTGACATAGCTACGAATACTCTGTCAATGGACGGGAGAAACTGCTGGGTTGGGAGCGACTTTGGTCGGATCTTGTGCAGGAGGAGATAAGGCAAAGTACTTGGGATGGCTCTTCATCGAAGAATGAAGATGAAGAGAATTTCACTTTGGCTGCCAAAGCAAGGAAAGGGAAGGGGAAGAAATCCTATCCAAAATCTGAGGCTAAAGGCAAGAAGCAGGATTTTTCCAAGGTGGAGTGTTTTCACTGTCACAAACATGGGCATTTCGCCACTAACTGCCCACAAAAGAAGAAGAACAAGAAGACTGCTAGAGATGCAGCAGGTGAGGCCTTAGCCTTGCAATTTGAACTTTATTTCTCTTTGATCGCATGCTTGGTTTCAAGCTCAATGGGATCGGTGTGGTATCTTGATAGTGGTGCGTCTTTCCATATGACGGGAGACAAGGAGTTGTTTAGTGACTTGGAGGAGAAGGACCTCCAAATGCATATAGAGATGGGCGAAGATGGTCGATATAGTGCGATCGGAATTGGGACCATTACCTTTGAGAGGGATTCAGGTAATCCATTTTTTGTTGAAAGACGTTATGCATGTTCCAGGTCTGAAGAAGAACTTGGTCTCGGTCGCGATGTTGGAAGACAAAGGTTATGACGTTGTTTTCAGCAATGGAAAAGCTTTCCTATGACATAAAACAATGGTTCAAAAAAAGAGGATAGGGATTCGAGTTAAGAATATCTACAAAGTGGAGGTAGATGGTTGCACTGCAATGATGGGCAAAGCAGAAGAAGTGGTGAGCCGGGATGAGGGCGAATTATGGCACAGGAGATTGGGCCATCTTCATCATGGCGCCTTGAATATTTTGTAGCATATTTCTACTGGACTTCCCAAGGGTACTCTTGTGCAATCAGATCATTGCAAGGGATGTACTATGGGTAAGTTTGTGAAGACGACCTTTCATGAGAAGGAGAACCGTGCTTCGATGATCCTTGAGAGAATTCACACAGACGTGTGTGGACCTTTCTCAGTTGCTTCAACAGCAAAACAAAGGTATTATGTTATTTTTGTTTATGACTATTCTCGTAGATGTTGGATCTTAGTCATGCAGAAGAAGAGTGAAACATTCTCAAAGTTCTTTGATTTTAAAGCATCGGTGGAGAAGGATTCAGGGAAGCAAGTGAAGGCTCTACGGAGCGATAATGGTGGTGAATATATCTCAGGAGAATTCAAAGAATTTTGTAGCAAAGAAAGAATTCGAAGAGAACTCATAGCGCCTCATAACCCACAGCAAAATGGGGTCGTGGACAGGAAGAACAGAATGATCATGGGTGTTTCACGAGCTATGCTGCATGACCAGGGCCTAGCGGTGCACTTATGGGCAGAAGCATGCAACACTGCGGTTTATGTGCAAAACTGTTTTCCTCATAGATTACTTGGCATGAGTACACCTGAAGAAGATTTTACTGGTAAGAAGCATGATATTTATCATTTGAATATTTTTGGCTCATATGTTTACATTCATGTGACAAAGGACGTCAGGAAGAAGCTGGAGCCGACTGCGGAAGTTGGGATATTTATGGGGTACACAAAAACACCCCATAATTATCATGTGTATTTTCCAGACACTTGGATGGTTGTGGTGCGACGGGATATAAAATTCAATGAGGTGAAAGCCATGAAGTTGTCACTTGAGTGGGAGCTACACTTGCATGCAGAGGAGGAGCACCTTGTTCCCAAACATGAGCCTCTAGATGTGGATCAGCCACAAGAGGCGATTCATGGAATGGAGGAGTCCACTCATGCAGAACCAAACATCATAATTAGCAGGGAGCGTACCACAAAAGCTTTATGTGGGACAGAATGTAGGAATCCATACATCACAGCACAGACAGAGACAGTCACCTGATCGATTTACTAGATACATGTCTCTTATGAGCAAGTGTGTGGTGATAGAGCCATATTCTTTCGAATAAGCAGTGCAGGAGCCCACATGGGTAGATGCCATGGTGGAGGAGTATGACTCCATTTTCAGAAACAGTGCTTGAGAGATTGTTCCAAGACAGGCGGGTAAATCAGTGGTAGATTTGAAATGGATCTATAAGGTAAAGCAAGCTGCTTATGGGAGCGTCGAGAAGTATAAGGAAAGATTTGTTGCTTGGGGCCTCTCACAAATCAAGGGGATTGATTATGAAGAAACCTTTGCACATGTCACACGGTATTCTTCCATAAAGACCATCCTTGCTCTCTCAGCGCAGATGGGTTGACACATTCATCAGATGGATGTGAAGACTGTGTTCCTTAATGGGATCATTGAGGAAGAAGTGTACATTGAGAACCCTAAAGGATTCAAAATATTCAGCAGTGATTCGCATGTGTGCAAGCTCAAAAGAGCGTTGTATGGGCTGAAACAAGCACCTCGTGCTTGGTACACTCAGATCAACAACTATTTACCAGAATTGGTTTAACCAAGAGTGAGGCGGATGCAAACTTGTACCAAATTGTGGTGGAGGGTAAGCTTTTAATCATTGTTCTTTATGTTGATGATTTAATACTAACGGGTGATGATCATTTAATACACTCATGCAAGGCAAATCTTGCAAATGAGTTTGAGATGAAGGATTTGGGCCTCCTTCATTATTTCCTTGGATTGGAAATATGGCAGTGGGAAGGTGAACTGTTTGTGTCTCAAGGCAAGTATGCCCGGGAGATACTGGATAAGTTTCACATGCAAGGCTGCAAGCCTATCGACACTCCTCTTCCAGGAAATTGGAGGAAAGAGGATGCTACATTGGTAGAGGTAGTGGATGCCACTTTTTATTGACAGTTTGTGGGTTCGTTCATGCATTTAGTTAATACAAGACCTGACATATGCTATGCGGTGAACCAACTTTCACAAGTGATGGTTAAGCCTACCAAGATATTTTGGAAGGCAGGCAAGCATGTCCTGAGATATATCAGGGGCGCATCTGAGTATGGCTTATGGTACAGACAGACAGATGAGGTGAATTTGCATGGCTTCACGGATGCAGATTGGGCAGGCAGCCCAACGGACAGAAAGAGCACATCAGGAGGGATTTTTAGTATCGGATCTACAATAGTTTCTTGGTATAGAAGGAAACAAATATATGTGGCACTCAATTCAGTGGAAGCAGAATACATGGCAGCAAGTCAAGCTGCATGTGAGGCTATCTAGATGAGGAAGATCCTGGTCGGTTTGTTTAATTCACATTAGATCCTACAGTGATACATTGTGATAATTAGAGTTGCATTAAACTCTCGATTAATCCTGTGTTTCATGATAGATATAAACGTATTGATATCTGGTATCATCATATCAGAGATTGTGTGCAGCAGAAGATCATGTTGCTTCAGTACATTCCTACGGAAGATCAGGATGCAAATATTATGACAAAGGCACTCACCAAGAGAAAATTCGAATACCATAGAGGCAGGATCGGGGTGAAGGATAATCCCTATCTTTTTGAGAGGGAGTGTTGAGATTCAAGAAGATGGTGAATCTTAGTGAAAATCAGTCACCTTCACTAAGTGGGCCCGCAGGCTATTTTTAGGTGTAAGTCTATTTTTAGACTATGTCTATTTTTAGACATGGTGATCATATTTCAGAAGTTGCAAGATGCTATTTGTGGATGGTTGGTCAAGTTGGAAAAATAGATGAAACTATATTTTTAGAATATTGGGCAAAGTATATTTATAGATCTTCAATCTAAAAATAGATGCATGTTGGATATTATTAGCTCTTAACAATAATCTGACAATAAACAACAACTTATTCTCTTGGAGCACTTTATTTCAATGAACAGATTTCGAAAATCAGTGGACTGAAGGAATTACGCAATTCCTAGGGTTTACTGGTGGTTCATGCATGGAGGAATCAGTTATAACTGAAGTGGCAAAGTTATGGCAGAGTTGGAAGAGTAGTTCATGGAGTTGTTATTCAGTTTAACTCAATTATTGGAGTTAAACGCAGTTAAGCTAGTTGTATCTAGTCTAACTGAAGGATACACTAGTGAGAGTGGAGTGAATTAATTAGTTAATTAATTCACAAATAATAACTCACTAATCAACTGAACAAATACAACAATTAACTACAGTGCATGTCAGTTCCAGTGGAGACCCAGTGGAGAGGTAGGTGAAAGGGTGAGATGGACTATCCGTTGTGACTATAGTGATGCATTATCGTATCAATACTTAAGGATTTTCCAATGAGGATTGCCCAGTC
This sequence comes from Pinus albicaulis, assembly GCA_034641835.2. Classification (NCBI taxonomy): domain Eukaryota; kingdom Viridiplantae; phylum Streptophyta; class Pinopsida; order Pinales; family Pinaceae; genus Pinus; species Pinus albicaulis. Next base: position 787,165,219 of record CM076575.1, on the reverse strand, counting down.
AAGGCAAGGAAAATTCTAATTCATTCAGGGTCTTCTTCTGTACAGGATTGCGCAAAGGAGGCAAGGTTATCGTGGTGTAGAAATCAAAGGCATGGATTTGCAAGATTGTTCCTGATTAGTGTGTGACGATTGTATTGTACTGAGAGCTTGAGTTACTAAGCTTTGTATGAGGATTTTTACATGATCTTCATGATATACATAATATGATAGTTGGGGTTTTTAGCTTCAGGCTTTCCCGTTAAACAATTGTGTTATGTGTGTTTTTATTGCTTCATGTCTTTTACAATTGTTGATTAAATTTCCACAAGAATTATAGTGGAAGGATTATGTATTTAGCAAGAAGATAAATATTATTAGATCAGGAGAATCTGGATATATACATGCATATGTTATATAATTTCTACAATATGCATCATAGGGACTCATGTCCCATGAAAAGTAATAATGTTAGACCTACCGTATAGTTTGTTCATCATGGCCACATGTTGGAATATATTATATTCCTTGGAAGGTAATAATGTCTTTGTATTATGTCAGAAGTTGAATACAATATTATGTAAAAGAGTAAGACATTATATCCCATATTCATTATGGCATAGTATACTCTTGTACCCATTTATTATATAAAGAGGTGTTATTTTGGAGAATTACATTATCCCACATTCAATATGTGAGAGTAATTCCTCTACATCTTTGAGTATATAATAGGGTCAAGGGAGCCTTTTTTATCACAATCACATCTCATCTTGTGCGCAAACTGTTATTTGTAGTTTCTCTCTTTGTAAGATTACAGGAGATTTCTGGAGATAATAGAAGAGAATATTCCCATGGAATGTAGCCCAATTGGTTGAACCACGTATATCTGTTGTATTCTTTTTCTTTGTTCTCTTTATGTTCTTATTTATATGTTGATATGTTGTTGGTTTCTTAGATAGATAGCTAGTTTAGTAGATCTAATATTCTCACATGGTATCAGAGTCATGGCTACTATGATCTAACATCTTCTTTGAATTTAACCATAAACATGTATCTTCATTTTTTATTATCTAGGCACTCATTTCTTTTGTAGATTTTCTTTCTATCTGGTAGCCATTAGGCTTCTCTTCAGATCTGAGCATGATTCTACATATTTGAGATTTTTTTTCTCATAACCCTAACTTTGTTGTGTAGTTTTTTGCAGATTTTTTTTCAAGGGGCTCTTGATTGTTTTTCTATAAGATCTATATGTTTTTTGGATTTTCAAGGGGTTCTTGATTGTTTTTATGTAAGATATATACGTTTTTTTAATCCTCCTCAAGGAGATCTATCTTCCAGTTGTAATATTGAGTTACGGCAATTACAACAGTTTTTTTTTTTTTTACAAGGTAGAAGATTGGCAGACTGAGGGTCCAAATCAGAATTTCGGCCACATAGGTGGATGTGGAAAGTTGTCATCAAGGGGGAGTATTAATGACTCCTTCATTCCTTAGTGTTAGGTAGTGTTATTATGGGCCCTTATCCCAACCATTATTAAAGGGGCGTGTTTGAATATATTATATTCCTTGGAAGGTAATAATGTATTTTTATTATGTCGAAATTTGAATACAATATTATGTAAAAGAGTAACACATTATATCCCATATTCATTATGGTATAGTATACTCTTGTACCCATTTATTATATAAAGAGGTGTTATTTTGGAGAATTATATTATCCCACATTCAATATGTGAGAGTAATTCCTCCATGTATCTGGGTATATAATAGGTTCAAAGGATCCTTTTTTATTACCATCATATCTAATCTTGTGCTCATACTTTTATTTTTATCGGGTTATTTGTAGTTTCTCTCTTTGTAATATTGAAGGAGATTTTTTCCAGATGCGGATGCCTCCCGCATGTGATGGGACGCTCGTCCCTTGCCACCTCCCGAGGCCATCGTTTTGGGCTAGCCATCTGGCCTCCCACAAATGCAATAACGGGGGCATTCAATATGCCACCCCACGATGCATTAATGTCATTCTCTCGAACTGTCGACGCGCTCATCATTTCACCTGGTCTTCTTCGGCTCCTGGTATGGATGTTGGTCTCCCATATGGTGATTTCTCTATCTGCACCACCATTGCACTTTGCCGAAGTTCTTGCTCGCCTACCTGCGCTGAGCCTAGCGCTTGAACACAGATAGGCAGACAATGTGAGCTTCTTTGCTGCTTGGAGACTATTCCTGAGTTCCACCATTCGCATAGTAAGCTCTGTTGTTCGAATTCTCTGTGCACTTCTTCAGGCCCTCCATTGTCACTTCTCCTCTGTCTGTTCCATCAACCTATCCCTCTCGTTATGCCTATACTGCGCCATCGTATGCGATGTCGCCGTAGCTCCAGTCTTGGACGAGTCTATCGCCCTCAGTCTTCTCCCACTTCGGATTCAACCTCTGAAGATTTCCCCTGCGACCACATTCCGGAAACCAAAAGTCGCAGGGGCAGGCCTCGCTCCCCTGACATCACTCATCCATCCATGCGTCCTCCGCCTCCTTTTGTCTTCTCCTCGGCGCCTCATGTCGACCCCTCCGCTGCTCCTCCCGTTCCCCCTCCGCCTTCCTCCTCTTCCCTTCGCCAAACCTCCCAACGTGCGGAGTTCAAATTTGATTGTGTGTTTGAAAGTCCGGTCCTCACGGCGTATGTCATGGTCACTGTCTGTGAAGAGTCTACCCACCTTGCACCTCCTTTGACCACAATCCCTAGTCCCTCTGTCGCATTTCATAGCCCCAATTCTCCTAACCCCGCCTCTGCTGAAAACGCCAAGGTATCCTTGGTTGAATTAAACATTGCCCGTGACGTTTCAATGTAGGTCCAGACTACGAAAGGTGAGGACAAAGGCAAAGAGCTTCCCTCAACTGATGAAGGCGGAAGTAGCGACGAGTATAGATGCAGAATTGTAGAAGAACTACCTTCTTCAACTAATGAACAGTAGTCTGAAAATCCCTCAGAGGTTTTTGTTTCTCATGCACAATGTTTTTAGGTTAATTATGGTTTTCCTGTTTATTCACCCTCTACTTGCAAAGTGGTCAATTATACTTTCTATATTTTTGTTAAACTATTTGGATGAAAGGCCGGTTTACCCTATGAGGGCGGCAACTCTTAATTTGTAGGGACTGGTTTCCCCTCTGTGGGCAGTCCAAACTCTTATTTCTCGCAGCAATCAAGCCCTGTTCTCAGGCTCTCTCAGCTGAGGCAGTGGCATTTTTGTACTTTTATGTTACATATTAATAGATTTAGTGTTACATAGAAAAAAAAAATATTGAAGGAGATTTTTGGAGATAATAGAAGACAACCTTCCCATCGATGTAGCCCAATTAGGTGAACCACGTATATCTGTTGTATTCTTTTTCCTTTTTCTCTTTATATTCTTATTTATATGTTGATATGTTGTTGGTTTCTTAGATAGATAGCTAGTTTAGTAGATCTAATATTATCACACCACAATGAGTTGATACACTTTCCTTAGGCCTTCCATATTATATTTTTTAACTCTCTTTCCTCAGAATTTGGAAGGATCCTACCACCAACCCTTGATGGTATTCTAGATTAGAATCTTGTAATCCTCCAGCCACTGGGAATTAAATGATTCTTCCTTTTTGGGCAGCTTGTAATATGTCACAATGTCTATTGAATGGATAGTTGTAAAAGGCTGCCCAATGTGGTTACTTATTACCCATCTCTTGGGGTCAGTGTTATGAAAAATAGAGTCAACGACCTATGCACATGGGAAGATAGGCAAGTGTGAAAAAATTTGGTGGGGTTTGGACCTCTTGACATTTATGTATACCAAAAAATACTTCTAGTCCTATGGGATGTCCAACTTGGCGAACTCTACAAAGATATCATACCAAGTCCACTTGGTATTTTTGTTGAGAATGCATGCGGTGTCTCCGTATATGGGAGGTGGCGAAGAGATCTGATAACTCTCTTGTGTGCTGACCTCCAGACTCTTCTAAGGATTCTTGATCATCGATGGTGCCATTTCACCTAAAAAGGAGGAACTTGAGATGGAATCGAGATCTACGTCACCTGGCATGTCAAAAATACAATCCCATGATAAGACAGATGACATGAATAATATAAATATCAAAAACAAAAATAACTAACCAAGGATTATGAATTCTTAGCAGAGCTTAGGGAACGATTATGTCTAAGACGTTTTCAGGGTCGCATGACTCGGAGAGGTCACAAGGGTGAAAGTGACACAATCTGCGACTTATGCAACTTAGAAGGTAAGTCGCAGGGAGGGATAGGTCACAAGGATGCAAGAGTTGTGGGGTCACAAGTTTTTGGGAGTCGTAGGGTTGCAAGGTCGCAGGTCGCAACGATTCGACTAGCGCAATTTTTTTCTATGTGGCCTATCTGCTAGGGCAGCTCGACAAGGGTTCCAAAGCCAAATCTTTGGGGTACAGGCTTCTCTAGGCCAAAATGACCCAGGAAAAGTTCAAAATAGGTTAAGTGGATGAGAAATGAGCTTAGCTGCTAAGGTAGAGAGGGTGCAATGCCTAGATACTCAGCTAGGAGGGTTTTAGGAGAGTTACTGAAGTAAATAAAAACCTCCCCTGAGGGAAGGTGGAAGCTATAGAGTAGGTAGAGGACACATGGAAAACTAAAACAATTACTAGGAGGTGAAAAGCCACTTACCTGGAGGAAGTTGAGCTCTTGTTGGGATGCCCAGACTCTTGAATGCTTCACCCAAATGAAAAAATGACCAATTGGGTCGAGAGACTATATATAAAAGGATGGAATGTGTGGGAAATTAATGAGGTCGCAAGGGTTGCAACTTTAAATTTTTTGCCCTTTGCGACCTTTGTGACCCTTTTGAGGTCGTGAGGTCACTAGTTCGCTAGGTCACATAACACGAACATAAAATGGCAAGTGACCTGTGTGACTTCGTGAATTGTGTGAGATGCTAGGTCACAAGGTCACGACAAGGGTGAAAGGTTGCAAATTTCAATGATGTGACTTAGCGACATGACTTAGGAAAAATTGAGAGATTACAATATTTTAGGTTTAAAGATAGACACTTGATGCGAATTACGATTTAAGAAAGAGATCTTCGAACTTCTGAGAATTGGACTTGAGAAAGAGTTGAAGGTGGGAAAACCTACTAGTAAGAGCCTCAATTTTAGCTTTGGGATGCAGGGGCTCCAAACTTTTGGGAGGTCAAAAATTTTGGAGGGTTGTTGCAGCAACTATAACACTTCCCTAGTTCATTGTAGAATGATTTTTTAATGAAATATGTTACCATTATATTAATATCACAGGGGAGTGATAGCCCCTTCCTACCTCGAGTTCACCATCCAAGGGAAAGTAATTTCATTTTGATTGATATCATCTTTTCGGCTTTGCAGATATTTCACATTAATTCAATCAGGTGGCACCCAATACGGAGGGGATGTGCGTTTAAATGACCCCTAGATTGATATGTTGTCATCTTCATGACAAGTTGCATGCGCTCTTGTGCCCACCAAGAAATGTCTCAAGATAAATCAATCTAATGCCACTTGCCTATCCTAAACCTTAAACGAGTGTAAATGTGTTCGATCCTAGAGCACGTCGCCATCGATCTCTGATGATGATAAATTTGGTTGATTCAACAAAGCTCTCTACAAGTTGACAGATGGATAAACTTTGGTGGAGGGTTTAATTGTTAATTTTTGCTACTTACTCTCCAATAAATCAATCACCGATCTATTCCACAAATTTTATCTCCATTATGCTCAGATTTAATGACATTAGGTTTTTTCAAACTATTCATGGCAGAGGTAGGTGAATTGTGTTCTCTTGATCCCTCTTTAATACTCCATGTTCCAAGGATGTGCCTTTATTCACTAGAGCATTAGCCAACATATTAAAATGTCTATATACATGGTGAAACTCAATTTCCTCAAAAAAAATTTGTTACAAAGTTATCTTTTGTAGAATTAGGGTGAGGGGACTAAAAAAATTTCCTTTAGTTTGCCTTACCTGTCTGATCACTATCATTTTGTAACCAAAGACCATTAATTTGTGAATTCTTTTTACTTTATCTATTTCAAGTCCTTGCCATAGAGCCAATAATTTTTCTTGATTTTTGATTGAGATGCCCAAACCCCAAGCCTATTATGACTCCTTTTGGTCATCAAAACTTAAAATAACCCCTCCTGCTCTGTCCAACCTGGAAAATTTGAAGCGAATATCATTTCAAGACCCATCTTGGTGTGTGATGTGCCAAAACGATGAGGAGATAGTCAACCATTTATTTTTACATTGTTCTTACTCTGCTAAAATTTATAATTTGATGTATCAGACGTTGGCCATTCACATAAGATGGTAGGGGGATACTATCACTGAAGCCTAGATGTCTTGGTGGGATGTGACACAACCTATTGAACTGAAATATTCTTCTTCTGGTTTGTTGAGGTACCTAGATGGGTAGAAATCAGAAAATATTCCAAGATTCTATCAGGGATTCAGATCTTATCATAGAAAAAATAATTGTAATTTACAATGTGATCCCCGATGAAGATCAAGATCCGAACATACGAAATATCATTTTTGAGACAATTGATCACCCATTTCCATGGGCATATTTCGACAGATCACCTCATCAAGGTAGATATGGAGGTGCTACGGTCCTTTATCTAAATGATAACCAATTTTTCTAATTAAAAATGGGGTTGGGAAGGGGCACAAATAAATATTCAGAGCTAAACAGTCTAAGAATTATTCTCCTCTTTTCCATTGAAAAAGGGTGTTGACAACTACAAATTTTCGAAGATTCTAAAATTATCATAAATTGGTTCAATCAGTAAGCAGAATGTCACGTGCACACACACATAAATCTGTTGGAAGAAGTTAGAACATTATTAAGATCATATTGTGATTATGTTTCCTAACATCAGAGTTACAGGGAAAGGATTCAACCTTCTGGCGGTTTATCCAAGGAAGCAACGCAACAGGAACTTGATACTTGGTTTATGTCATAATAGAAAAATTTGGACCACTATCAATATTATCATAAGCCTTTTACCAATCGTGCTTCACAGGATGCAACATCTACATAACACCTTATGCCTTTTTGGATAGTTATATATATTTTTGTAATCTTATATATATTGGATAATAGGAAGATTATAGGAGTGAATGTAATTTCGAATCTTCTAAGATACAATTCTCGACATGTTACATAGCTATAATATACATTATTGGGTATATGTTTTGATAGAGTGGTCAGTTTAGATCACCATTTTGTAATATACTTTTAAAGCATCTACAACATTTAATTTTCAATATTTTATATAATGAAAATTAAAACTTATCTTTAGAAAAAAATATAAATTAATCTTTGAAATTTTATAATAATATTACAATATTTTAAATTTACAACCACATTTTAATTGTATTTCAAAAGATTATTTTGTATTATAAATTAAAAATAAAATATATAAAATGAAATATATTATTATCATTATTTAAATAAAAATAACATTATTTTATTATAAAATAATATATAATTTATATATTTTTTTAAATAAAGAGATTTCCCAACCTCTTAAGAGAAAATGAAATAGCATAGTCATATAATCACTTCTTTTTTCTAAAATATACAAGGAAAATAATCCATTTACACTCAACAAACAAGAATACTACATAAATAATGAAATATAATAACATGACTATTTGACAAAGAAAACACACCTAACAATAAGCATCAATAATAAATATCCCAAATGTGATTTGGTTATGATGCAGAAATGATGCTAAGTATCACACTAGTTTAGATTTGTATCTTGTGAAGATTTTGGATGATGTGTAACTCAAACTTATAATATTTTTTAACTTATAATAAATTATTGAGTTGTAATGGTAAGAGGAGATGTTATTAATACACTTGTTTGGATGTAATGTTATGATAATAAGGAAAATGGAAATATTTTTAATATAATAATAAAATTTTAATAATAGTAAGAAGTCATATCATTAGAACAATGAGAAATATATTTATAAACACTAGCGTTGTTGCTTAGTATCTCCTTTTTATATAAGTAATATATAAAACTTATAGTATAATTTTAAATTAATATAATATTAAAAAATAATATAAAAATGTTATAAAATAAAATATTTATAAAAGATTTTTATTTTAAAATGATTTATAATTTTTGGGCAAGTGGTATTAATAATAAGTCATAGTATTGATTCATAGTATTGTAACAAAGCTTATTTTCATATTAATAATCTCCAAAACAGAGGTAGATATTCATGGTTAAAAATCTTGTTATATTGTGAGTATTAAGTTTTATTTTAAATAAGTATAATATAGAGGCTTAATACTTGTCTTTTATACAAAAAAATAAATGATAAAATAAAGAAGTAAAATTGAAGTAAAATTGCATATAGACAAATGCTTTCAGTAATGAAAAATATAAATATTAAAAATAGAGTTACTTTATTTAAATAGTTATTTGTTATTTGAATTGATAACCATTTTAATTTATTATAATATATTTTTACTAATATTTCATTGATATTAAATAAAATTATATCGTCGACCAAATCTTTTTGATGTGATTTTCACCGAAAGATCTCAAGCACAAAGTAAAATTATATAATTAAGTTTCCACATATACATTTTTATTTCTACATGCTAAAGTGTTGAAAAAAATATAAATAATGGTGAACAGTAATAATTTTATGTAAATATTATTTGTATATAAATGTAATTGATATAATGTTTATTTTTTTAATATAAATATTGTATCTTTATTTAAATTTCATGTTATTTGTATATAAATGTAATTGATATAATGTTTGTTAGTTTTTTAATATAAATATTGTAATTGAATTATTTACTATATTTATTATATATTATTGGATGTAAATATAAAAATAATATATTATAATCATTGTAGATGTGTTTATTTTTATAAAGTATATTTTGAAAGGAAATTGATATTAATATATTGTATTGTTTTTATGATGAATTTTATATAATTTATGGTTATAAATTTATTTTTAAAAATAAAAAAATAAAGGACAAAATGTAATGACATAAAAGTACTCAAATAAACTTTAATAAATTTTAATTATGGTTGTTTTACACAACAAAATGTCATGTGGATATTTTTCCACCATTTTTTATGCAAATACTTGCTTAAAATATGGTGGGCAGGGATTATGTTGTGCAAATATTGCAATGACAATCATTTATCGTGAAAAACTATCCATGTGGCATTATGTTGTGCAAAGATCGCAATGACAATCATTATTATGACGCTTGGTGAATAGAAAGTTTTTTCAAATTTTTATTTTTTAATATAATTTTTATATCTCATAATTCAATTTAAAACTTCATATAATAACCATCAACCAATTAGAAAAAAGAAATTTACATTTTAAAATTTTAAATAATATTTTTTTAATTTTCAAAATATTTTTTAATATTTATTTTTTCGTACCCATGGTAAAATGGGGTAAATATCCATGGTTAAGAATCTTGTTATATTGTAAGCATTAAATTTTAATTTAAACAGGTGTAATATGCATGGTTGTTTCTTAGTAACTGTCTCTTTTGAAAAAATAATTCATATATAAATAAAGAAAAAAACAATAAAAACTAAAATTGCATATAGATCAATAATTTCAACAATGAAAAATACAAATATAAAAAAATATAATTATTTTGTTTACATAGTTATTTGTTTCAATTATAAATCTTCGGGAAATCACATACGTAATTTTTAGAACTGATGCCTTTCGAACTCCAACTGAAGTTCATCATCGGGATAATGAATATTGGTTGATCTGACATACACATTTGTTATTTGAATTGATAACCCATATATATATATATATATATATATATATATATATATATATATATAGTGAATGTGTTTATTATTATAAAGTACATTTTGAAAGTAATTTGATATCAAAATATTGTTTCTATATTATTGTTGAACTATACATAATTTGTGGTTAGAAGCTTATTTTTAAATAAAAAAGAAAAATAAAAGACAAAATGCAATAATGAAAATATTAAAATAATTTTAATAATGATTGTTATTGCAGTCTTTTCACAATAGAATGTTATGTGGATAGTTGTCCAACATTTTTATGCAAATACTTGGTGAAAAATATGAACATGACATGCAAAGATTTCAATATCTCATAATTCAATTTAAAACCACATAAAAATTATCGTCAACCAAATAGAAAAAAAAAAAATATTAGCTTTTAAAAAATTAAAATAATAATAATAATAATTTTCAAAATATAAAATTTAATATTTATTTTTTTCAAAATTTTAATAAACTTCATAGAACCTGTTTAGAAATTTCAAAATTAATTGAATGTCAAAAAAAAATTAGCAAAATAAAAAATAATATAACAACAATATTGTATAATTGGTTAGTATCTGCTTCTTTTACAAAAATTAATTGATATCTTTAAATAATAACAAAATATATATATATAAGCTAGAGTATTGGTCCATGGTATTGTAACAAAGCTTATGTACAAGTTAATAATATCCATGGTAAAATGTGGGTAAATATTCATGGTTAAGAATCGTGTTAAATTGTAAGTATTAAGTTTCAATTTAAACAAATATAATTTGCATCATTGTTGCTTAGTACATGTCTCTTATAAAAAATTAATTGATAGCTAAATTAAAATAAAAACAATAAAGAATTGAAATCACATATAGACAAATGATTTTAAGTATAAAAAAAATATAAATATTAAAAATGGAATTGTTCTATTTACACAATTATTTGTTATTTTAATTAGTAACCATTTTAATTTATTATTAATAATTATTTACTAATTTCATAATTAAGTCTCCATATATACATATTTACTCCAACTTATTAAAGTGTTGAAAAAAAACTTAAATCTATTTAAATTTCATATTATTTGTATATAAATGTAATTGGTATATTGTTTAAATTTATTTTATATTTTCATATAAGTATTGTTAACAACATACTTATCATATTCATTATATATTATAATTATTATGAATATGTTTATTTTTATAAAGTATATTTTAAAAATAACTTGATATCCACATGACAACTTTTATATATATATATATAATGTTTTTTTAATATAATTTTTATATCTTGAATTAAAATCATATCAGAAAAACCATCAACTAATTAGGAAAAAAAAATTATATTTAAATTATATTTTTTTTCAAAATATTGGAGAAATTTGTTGCTCCATAAAACAAAGGATTCAGAAGCATGCATTTGACATCAAACATTGTAGACTCAGTCCTTCGCGTTGGTTGAACATGTTGAGAAGACAAAACACCACTTAGGGAAATTGAAATAAAGACAAATACTCAGAATAAAGACGCTTGGAAAATTAGTTGTTGTTAGATCCCTATCCTTTCCTCTCAATTTTGATTTCTCTCCCTTCATGTTTTTTATTTTCTCTCTTCCTTTTAGTTATTTGAAGTTTGTTTTTTCTAGAATTTTTATGGCTATTATCATTCCCTATTATTTTTGTGATAGCCTCATTAAGAGTTAATTAGCATTAACTAGTTAAAAGACAATTTGTTCATTTATTTATTTATTTTTAATTCTGGCAAGAAAAACTCAATTGTATTGTTTTGAAACAAAAGTATCATTTTACTTTGGTTACTGAGTTAATGAGAGGAACACATGAATGGAAAGAAAATCTCTTAAGTTGTTGGTAAAAGTTTCTAAGAATAGGAGGTGGTTGGGGACAGTTACCTACCCTCTACGGATAAAAGGAAATCCTAGGAGAGGGGCAGGGGTTTATGTGAATTTTGGTAAGGAGGGTGAAGTATTTTCTAGATCTGGAAGAGGACCAGTGGAAAATAACTTCTGCACCCCTTGTGAACCAGGTTTGCTGATTGTGACTGGATTGGCCCTCCAGAGGTCGCAACAAAAAGTTCCGCTGTTATCCCGTGGCACCGTCCAGAGATTCTGGAGCTAGGGGGCAAAAGGAGGACATCATAGACTCCCTTGATGGTTGGGAGGACCACAGTTTAAGAGATTTATTTTTCCAGATAAGTATGCAGAATTTGTGTGTAACGAATTTCAGCGTTTGAAAGAAAAATTATAGACTGTACAGGTTTTCTTTTCTGAAAAATTTTAGTTCTATTAAGATTTAATATCTTAGGTGTGATAAGAAACTGGGCATGTTTCCTCAGATTAAATGTGGTTCTGACTATGCATAATAGCAGAGAAATATCCTGTGTAGCAAAAAGGGGGTTTTCTGTGTTATAATGTATTTAATTGGTTCTACGTGTTTTGTTTTAAAAAAAAAAGAAAAAAAAACTCTGCTAGGGCTGCATGTTTATAAAAGAATGAGTACGGTGAATCCTTGGTCCTATCGGTACTTATAGTATTAGTTCCGTACTGAAAACGAGCACATTATTTAGATAAATTACAGAAATATTGTAAAGGGGAAAATGTTGAGAACGTGAAACACCTGATGACATAGCATGTATACGGTGGTTACATAAAATCTTTAAACTTTGGAAACTGTATTTGTCGGGAATGATAGTGCAGAAGGCTTAGATCATGGGGTGAAGGGTTTGGGGCAAAACCCTTCCCCTTACCTTGCATTTTCAACAAACATTTCTATACTCAGTCTTTGTAACGGTGGACTAGGCACCAAAGTACCTAAGGGGGGAAAAAACGCAAATCTTGTAAGTTAAAAAGAAAACGAATCGTATAACACAGAAAATTTGTTCAAAGATGAATGGAGAAAATCTTTAAAGACTAATGTAGAAAACCCTCAACACTGTGACAAGCCGTGAGGAAGATCGACAACTTTGGTTTAAACTGAGGAAACAAAATATCAGGAGAACCATCGGAATGGTAAAACTCGATGGAAACATAAAATCTGAGTGTTATCGCTTGGAAAACTTAAATGAATAAGGCGTATAGCCTGTACAGTAAAAAATTAATTATTAAGGACCAATCCGCCATTGAAAAATGTTTAAACATTGCTAGAACAGATAGCATGTAACAAAGAAATAAGCATACAACATATGCATCACGAAGAATGTGGAAAAAAAAAAACTACTTTATTGCAACACATAGATCTCGCACCAATAAGAACTGCAAGAATAAGCTTCGACGAAGTTCTTTGCTTATATTAACAAAAGAAACAAGTAGGCACCATGTCCACATAATTACGCATAAACTAAATAGGCACTGAGGCCTTGGCCAAAATTGTGTATCCAGAAGTGGAACTACAGTCCAGGTAAATAGATCGACATTATCAATAAATGTATTACATCTGTATCAAAAAACCTAGAGTCTAAACATAAAACGAAAATTGTCTGTTGCGAGTTCATAAACCCTAAGCTGCGAAGGGATTAACCCAAACTATCTTTCTAACATGCCAAGAACGCACGACTATCGATGGTTTGAATCAACACAGAGTACCTGTGAACAGAAGGAGCATCATAAGCCGCGGCAGGCGAGCGAGTTATGGAAGACAGGAGCAAGGGTTTGGCATAGAACTACTAACCTGACAATAACACAGACACAGTTAGAGAATGATCACTATCTGATAGTTTGAATTTGTAGCAGAATCATTACCATAAAAGGGTAAGAGGTTCGAAACAATATGAATAGGGTATGAACATCTTTGGAGGAACTCACCTGTTAGAGAGTCGAAACACAAAACTCTGCAAAAACCTGGAATGAGCATTGTGGGTTAGTAATGTCGGCCCTAGGGTTTGATAAAGAGAAAAAAATCATAGCCTGGAAATAAAAAAATTTAACGGATATGCATGGAACCCTGAGCAAGGTTAGATGGGAAAACCGGTACCTTACCATCGATCCGTCTCCAAGCTAACCAGAAAGGTAAGCACCTTGAGCAAGAGGTAATGCTATGTTTCTCTACAAACCCAAGACCCGGTAAGAATACTAACAAAGAAATTAATGGAAAATACATCAGAACTAGAATGAATTCTTAGCGCTTGAAAAACAAAACAGGGTTAAGTGGGGTTTATGCCAACGGACAGACCTCACCTTAAAGCCTGTTCGCGACGGAGAAAACCACGAGGAGCTGAAAACAGCTAGCGCGCCATGAAGAGAGTTGATACTGCAATAACTACCACACAAAAAGTATAGTCCAGATCTTTCCCTCACCAATTCCATGGAATTCAAGGCTAGCAGCACAGCTGTTTCGGGAGTAAATGGATTTGACACCTATCCCTTGGTGGAGAGGAATCTCATGCCATTTGGCGAAACTTTCCATTATCCAATGCAACCCTCATAAATACCCCAGTTAATGGCTAAGATCGCGTTGATAAAAAACATATATGAATTGCATTAATCGACCTATCTTATAGTGTTTATTACCAAGTGTAGAGGACATGATTATATCACAAATTAAATAATTACATACGTCGTACCAAGGCCTTTAAACATTTGGAAAAAACGATGCAATGATGCTAACTCAGAATTTTGAGTTTGGTGTAGATATTTCTTTCATTTGTAAAATGTTTTGAATCATTATTAGCTGGGTAGCAAAAGTAGTTGTTATATAAGTTAGGTTATGTCATGAGCAGGTTTTTTTTTTTTTTTTTTTTTTTTTTTTTTTTTTTTTTTTTTTTTTTTTCTCTGAGTAAATAATTCTGTTGATAAACGTGACAAGTGGTATCAGAGCCAAGTTACTACACTGGCATCCTAAGGGTCTGCTAACAATGAAGTTGTGTATGTGTTAGTGCACCGAGAGGAAGTGAGAGAAATGAGGGAAGGTACAACATCTCAATCACAACCAAAGGAGACTCAAGGCCCAACAGTTATGAACCCAGAAATGTGGGTTCAACTAACTGTGGAACAACACCAAAAGACGAGTCGATTGCTGGAGGAACAGCAGCAACAAACTGCATTTTTTCTAAATACATTACAACAATTACAAGATGAAATGATAAGACTCCGGAGGGACAACGAGAGGTTGTTGCAAGATCAGGAAAAGATCTTGAAGAGTTTATCTGATAAACAAAATCAGGAGATGAGACACCCCAGTGCGGAAAGAGAGTTATCGACGGAACCATAGGAACAGCAAAATAGACACAACACTACAGGAAAAACTGAAAATATTCTCTCCCAGAAGAGCAAAAACAGGAATTAAAATGAGGCAGAGTCTGGTAATCTTTCCGATCAGCAAGATCTTAAAAGACAAAAAGTGGAACTGCAGGGGGAATTTCGCAAAATTAAGCCACCAACGTTCGATGGTGAAGCAGAGGAGGCGGCTGAAGCCTGGTTAATCAATATAAACAATTATTTCCAGGTATATGAATATAGCAGCAATCTGAAGGCCAGATTGGCTATATATCAATTATGAGAAAAGGCCACCCTGTGGTGGGAGGAGGTGAAAAATGTACGCAGCATTGATGAGCGGGATATCACATGGGAACTGTTTCAGCAGTACTTTAGGAATAAGTACTTGACAGAAAGATTTTATGATGACAAGGCTAAGGAATTCCATGATCTTCGGTTGGGAAAAATGACCATGGACAACTATGTTACAAAATTTACCTCTCTGTTACGTTACGTACCTTATCTCCAAAAAGAAAAAGCCAAGGTGCAGAGGTTCTTAAGAAGTTTACATGCTCATATGAGAGAATGGATAGATTTTGTTAACCCTCAGACTATGGATGAGGCTATCCGTAAAGCACGAATGTGCTATCAGTAGAATAAGGCCAAGGGTGAGGGAGGATAGAGCTGGCCACCAAAGAAAAATCAGAAAAATCACCCTAATTTTAAAGGCAGTAAAGGCAACAACTTTAAAGGCTCAGCACGAAACTCTATCAGCAAGCAGTTTGGTAAAAATCATCAAAGAATTAAGTGGCCAGCTGAGGAGAAACCTACAGAATCATCAAGCAAGCCAAACCAAGGGAAGATTTCCAAGCCTCCCCTACAGTGTTGGGGTTGTGGGGAAGCGCATTACTATAAAAATTGTCCCCAATGGAATAAAAGTGAAACTGTAGCAAATTTGCAGGAGGCATCTACAGTAGGGGACGTGGCGCGTAACATACCTCGCATCAATGCAGCCTTGGAGGATCAGCAAGCCGATTTTCAGCCCACAATGATCGAACTTGAAGGTACTTTACTAACTAAACTTGTTTCAATTTTGGTAGATCCTGGAGCAAGTTTGAGTTATGTAAGTCCCAAGTTAGTGGAAATATGTAAACTAAAGGAACAAAAATTTAAGAATTCTTGGCGAGTACAGTTAGCTACCGGGGCAAAACGAAAGGTAACGGCGAAAGTCCCTAACTGTGTGCTGGAAGTGGCGGAACAGCAGCTATAGGTGGACCTAAATGTCTTACCGCTGGGGTCTTATGATGTCTTATTGGGTATGGACTAGTTGGAAAAGCACTAGACATTAGTGGACTCCAAAGAAAATATTATCTGCTTCATAATGCAATATGGTACGCTGAAATAAATCCAGGGAATTAAAAAGCCTATACAATTACGACCAATAACAACATCTTAGATGGGTAGGTGTATTAGAAGGGGATGTCAGTTGTATGCAATACAAGTGGGATATGCAGATTCCAAGGAGAAGGCTCCAATAATGGATGATATTCCTATAGTACAGAAATTTCTGGATGTATTTGCAGAAAATATTCTTGGTTTACCACCCAAGAGGGATATTGACTTTACCATCGAATTGCTACCAGGAGCCTCTTCGGTATCAAGAGCCCCTTACAGAATGAGTGTACTAGAATTAACAGAGTTGAAGATACAGTTATAGGAACTGTTAGACAAGGGCTATATCCGCCCGAGTGTGTCCCCGTGGGGAGCACCAATTATTTTCGTTAAGAAAAAAGATAGGAAATTATGCATGTGCATGGACTACATGCAGCTTAATAAGCTGATTTTTAAGAATAAATACCCCTTACCGAGAATCGATGATTTATTCGATCAAGTGAGAGGGGCTAAGGTGTTCTCTAAGATAGACTTAAGATCTGAATATCATCAGATTCAGATTAAGGAAGAGGATATTTGCAAAACAGCATTCCGCACTCAATATGGACATTATGAATTCATGGTGTTGCCCTTTGGATTGAAAAACGCACCAGCAACATTCATGAGATTGATGAATGGCATCTTCCATCAGTATTTGGATAATTTTGTACTTATTTTCATAGATGATATATTGATATACTCAAAAAGTGAGGCGGAACATAAAGAACATTTGAGGATAGTTCTAGAAGTACTGAGGAAGCATCAGCTTTATGCTAAGTTTAGAAAATGTGATTTCTTTAAAACAGAAATCCAATACTTGGGACATGTTATATCAGCTGAAGGGATATTTGTTGATCCTGAAAAGATTAAAACTATTATGGAATGGCAATTACCTCAGAATGTGGCAGACATTAGATCATTTATGGGTCTAACTGGTCATTATAGGAGATTCATAGAAGGGTTTTCTAGAATTTCTTTCCCTATTACATCCTTGCAGAAGAAGGGAAATCCTTTCAAATGGACGAATGAATGTCAGAGCAGCTTTGAAAGGCTGAAACAAATCTTAACTACAGCCCCAATACTGAAGGTAGCTGACCCAGAAAAATACTATGAGGTTTGTACTGACGCAAGAAAAAAGGAGTTGGAGCAATATTAACTCATGAAGGTAAAGTGATAGCTTATGAGTCTAGGAAGTTGAAAGAACATGAGCAGAAATAGTCTGCTTATGACTTGGAGCTTACAGCAGTATTTCACGCCCTCCGAGTGTGGAGGCATTATTTGCTGGGTAAAATATTTGTACTTAAAACAGACCATAGCAGCTTGACCAATTATTTTAGGCAAGCAGATTTGAATTCTAGGCAGGCAAGATGGAACGCCTTTTTGAGTGAATTCGATATAGACTTACAGCATGTTAAGGGGAAATAAAATAGAGTTGCAGACGTGTTGAGTAGAAAACTGCACGGTATTTCTGCCCTATACCTTAATCATTTAGAAAGCCAACTGATGGAACAGTTAAAAGAGGAAGCGCAGAAAGACCCAGAACATAAATTCTTTTGGCAACAAATGGAGAATGATAAGAAGCAAGGCAAGCCATCAGAGTATGGAAGGAACAAAGAGCAGATATTGACTTTTTGCGGAAGAGTCTATGTTCCTAATCGCGCAAGTCTTAAGGAGTTAATCCTGAACGAGTTCCACTGCAGCAATTATGCTGGCCACCCAGGATATCAAAAGATGCTCACTGCAATAAGAAAGATATATTACTGGCCAGGTATGCGTAAGAATATCGCAGAATATCTAAGCAAATGTTTGGAATGTCAGTAAGTTAAAGTGGAGCATCAACATCCTGCAAGGCTATTGCAGCCCATACCCATTCTTGAGTGGAAGTGGGAGGTTATCTCTTTAGATTTCATCACGAGTTTACCTCGAACAAATAAACAGAATGACTCAATTATGGTAGTGGTGGACAGATTAAGAAAATCTGCCCATTTCATACCTGTACAATCTACCTACAAGACGGTACAAATTGCAGATATATTCATGAAGGAAATATTTAGGTTGCATGGCATACCTAAGACCATGATTTCAGATCGAGATGTTAAGTTCACATTCGAATTTTTGAAAAATTTGTTTTCCGGTCTAGGAACGCAGATACACTTTAGTACTGCCTATCATCCTCGGACTGATGGGCAGACAGAACGGGTAAATCAAATACTAGAAGACATGTTGTGCATGTACGTGATGCACCAGCCAACCAAGTGGGAAAACTATTTGCACCTTGTTGAGTTCGCATATAACAATAGGTATCAGGAATCCTTGAAAATGAGTCCCTTTGAAGCATTATATGGCAGGCAATGCCACACACCCATAAACTGGAGCAGCCCCAAAACAAAATTATTGTTAGGACCTGAAATGTTTGCTGAAATGGAAGCTGAAGTAAAAAGAATAAGGAAAAATTTGAAGGCTGCGTAAGACAGACAAAAGGTCTTTGCAGACAAGAAAATATCCTACCGTGAATTCAGGGTAGGGGACCACGTATATGTAAGAATTAAGCCTAAAATAAGTACCATGAGGTGGACCTCTTGCGCCAAATTGGCTCCCTGGTACTGTGGACCTTTCCAAATATTGGAAAGGGTAGGACCAATAGCCTATAGATTGGCTTTGCCTAGCCATATCCGAGTACACAATGTGTTCCATGTATCCTTGTTAAAGCGATATGTGCATGATGAAAAACATGTAATTCATTGGCAAAACATTCAAGTAGGAAGAAAGGTATAAACAAATCCTAACTTGAATTTTGAATAAATTTAGATGTACTAATTTGGAAACACTATTGTTATTTTCAGGTAGAACCGAACGGAGAGTTTCTAGTAGAGCCGCAACGCATACTTGACCGAAGGGAAATTGAACTCCGCAAAAGAGTAGTTATCCAAGTGAAAGTGCAGCGGAAGCACTTTGGATAGGACGAAGCTACTTGGGAGGATGAAAAATTGATGCAGGAAGCCTACTCGGAGCTTTTTGCAGAGATGGGCTGAAACACCGAGGACGAAGTTACTTCCAGGTGGGGGATGTGACAGCCTCATTAAGAGTTAATCAGCATTAACTAGTTAAAAGACAATTTGTCTATTTATTATTATTTTTTAATTCTGGCAAGAAAAACTCAATTGTACTGTTTTGAAACAAAAGTATCATTTTACTTTGGTTACTGAGTTAATGAGAGGAACAAATGAATGGAAAGAAAATATCTTAAGTTGTTGGTAAAATTTTCTAAGAATAGGAGGTGGTTGGGGACAGTTGGAAAAATAGTTACCTACCCTCTAGGGATAAAAGGAAATCCCATGAGAGGGGCAGGGGTTCTGTGAATTTTGGTAAGGAGGGTGAAGTATTTTCTAGAGCTGGCAGAGGACTAGTGGAAAATAACTTCTGCACCCCTTGTGAACCAGGTTTTCTGATTGTGACTGGATTGGCCCTCCAGAGGTCGCAACAGAAAGTTCCACGGTTATCCCGTGGCACCATTCAGAGATTCTGGAGCTAGGGGGCAAGAGGAGGACGTCATAGCCTCCCTTGATGGTTGGGAGGACCATAGTTTAAGAGATTTATTTTTCCAGATAAGTATGCAGAATTTTTGTGTAACGAATTTCAGAGTTTGAAAGAAAAATTATAGACTGTACAGGTTTTCTTTTCTGAAAAATTTTAGTTCTGTTAAGATTTAATATCATGGGTGTGATAAGAAAATAGGCATGTTTCCTCAGATTAAATGTGGTTCTGACTATGCATAATAGCAAAGAAATACCCTGTGTAGCAAAAAGGGGGTTTTCTGTGTTATAATGTATTTAATTGGTTCTACGTGTTTTGTTTAAAAAAAAAGAAAAAAAAACTTTGCTAGGGTTGCATGTTTATAAAAGAATGAGTAAGGTGAATCCTTGGTCCTATCGGTACTTATAGTATTAGTTCCGTACTGAAAACGAGCACATTATTTAGATAAATTACATAAATACTGTAAAGGGGAAAATGCTGAGAACGTGAAACACCGGATGACATAGCATGTATACGGTGGTTACATAAAATATTTAAACTTTGGAAACTGTATCTGTCGGAAATGATAGTGCAGAAGGCTTAGATCATGGGGTGAAGGGTTTGGGGCAAAAACCTTCCCCTTACCCTGCCTTTTCAACAAACATTTCTATACTCAGTCTTTGTAACGGTGGACCGGGCACCAAAGTACCTAAGGGGGGAAAAAACGCAAATCTTGTAAGTTAAAAAGAAAACGAATCGTATAACACAGAAAATCTATTCAAATATGAATGGAGAAAATATTTAAAGACTAATGTAGAAAACCCTCAATGCTGTGACAAGCCGTGAGGAAGACCGGCAACTTTGGTGTAAAATGAGGAAACAAAATCTTAGGAGAACCATTAGAATGGTAAAACTCGATGGAAACATAAAATCCGAGTGTTAGCGCTTGGAAAACTTAAATGAATAAGGCGTATAGCCTGTACAGTAAGCAATTAATCATTAAGGACCAATCCACCATTGAAATATGTTTAAACATTGCCAAACAGATAGCATGTAACAAAGAAATAAGCATACAGCATATGCATCACGAAGAATGTGGAAAAAAAAATACTTTATTGCAACACATAGATCTCGCACCAGTAAGAACTGCAAAAATAAGCTTCGACGAAGTTATTTTCTTATATTAACAAAAGAAACAAGTAGGCACCATGTCCATAGAATTACGCATAAACTAAACAGGCACCGGGGCCTTGGCCAAAATTGTGTATCCAGAAGTGGAACTATAGTCCAGGTAAATAGATCAGCATTATCAATAAATGTATTACATTTGTATCAAAAAACCTAGAGTCTAAACATAAAATGAAAATTGTCTGCTGCGAGTTCATAAACCCTAAGCTGCGAAGGGAGTAACCCAAACTATCTTTCTAACATGCCAAGAACGCACGGCTATCAATGGTTTGAATCAACATAGAGTACCTGTGAACAGAAGGAGCATCATAGGCCGCGGCAGGTGAGCGAGTTATGGAAGACAGGAGCAAGGGTTTGGCGTAGAACTACTAACCTGCTAATAACACAGACACATTTAGAGAATGATCACTATCTGACAGTTTGAATTGGTAGCAGAATCATTACCATAAAAGGGTAAGAGGGTCGAAATAATATGAATAGGGTATGAACAGCTTTGGAGGAACTCACCTGTTAGAGAGTCGAAACACAAAACTCTGCAAAAACCTGGAATGAGCATTGTTGGTTAGTAATGTTGGCCCTAGGGTTTGATAAAAATAAAAAAATCATAGCTTGGAAATAAATTTTTTTAACGAAGATGGATGGAACCCTGAGCAGGGTTAGATGGGAAAACTGGTACCTTACCATCGATCCGTCTCCAGGCTAGCCAGAAAGGTAAGCACCTCGAGCAAGAGGTAATGCTCTGTTTCTCTACAAACCCAAGACCCGGTAAGAATACTAACAAAGAAATTAACGGAAAATACATCAAAACTAGAATGAACTCTTAGCGCTTGAAAAACAAAACCGGGTTAAGTGGGGTTTATGCCGACAGATAGACCTCACCTTAAAGCATGTTCGCGACGGAGAAAACCACGAGGAGCCGAAAACAGCTAGCGCGCCATGAAGAGAGTTGAGACTGCAATAGCTACCACACAGACAGTATACTCCAGATCTTTCCCTCGCCAATTCCATGGAATTCGAGGCTAGCAGCATAGTTGTCTCGGGAGTAAATGGATTTAACACCTATGCCTTGGCAGAGAGGAATCTCATGCCATTTGGCGAAACTTTCCATTATCTAATGCAACCCTCATAAATACCCCAGTTAATGGCTAAGATCGCATTGATACAAAACATATATGAATCGCGTTAATCGACCTGTCTTATAGTGTTAATTACCAAGTGTAGAGGACGTGATTATATCACAAATTAAATAATTACATACGTCGTACCAAGGCCTTTAAACATTTGGAAAAAACAATGCAACGATGCCAACTCAGAATTTTGAGTTTGGTGTAGATATTTCTTTCAGTTGTAAAGTGTTTTGAATCATTATTAGTTGGGTAGCAAAAGTAGTTGTTATATAAGTTAGGTTATGTCATGAGAAGTAAATTTTTTTTTTTTTTCTGAGTAAATAATTCTGTTGATGAACGTGACAATTTTATATAAAATTTCAATGGTTTTAATTGGTTTTTCTTCTTCTTTTTCCATGTTAATGCTATATATATATGTCTTTCCCTTAAATCTTTATATTAAAAATATATTTTCTTTATTGTTTTATTTTATTCTTTCTTTTATTTTTTTAATAAGTTATTTATTTTAACTTATTTATATTTATATTTCTTTCTTATATATATATATATATATATATATATATATATATATATATATATATATATATATATATATTTCTTTTTAACACTCTTTATTAATTTTTACATTAATTTTTTTGGGTTCTTAGCTCTCTTTTTTCTTATTCTTATTTCTTTTATTTTCACTTGTTAGTATTTGATTTATTTTTAGTCATTTTCTTATTTTTTATTGTTGAAAATGACAACAAGAAATATCCAAAATGACAAGAGGAAAGATTCTAATTTAATTTTCCCTTGAATTAAATTAGAAGAAAATTGTAATTCCACATCTCATGACAACTTTTACGAGTTAACTAAGTTAGTTTGACTTAGTTGGTTCAGTTAATTCAAGTTGAGGGTCTAACTTGACTCATGTGGAGTGGTTCCTACTTTTTAAGAGCCCTGGTTGAGTTTATTTTGATTTGTAATTAATTAATTCGGTTTATTTGAGTTAAAGTCAATTTAACTAGTTCCAAGTGTTGGAGGAACTAGTGGAAGGTCAAAGTGTGGAAGTGGAACTTGAACTTTAACCACGCTCAGTGATCAACCAGATAACTGATAAATTTTCCATAAATAAATCATGTTATGTGTGATCTGAGAGTTACCGAGTTGAAATTGGAGTTCAAGGGAAGTGTTCTTTCAGTTGTATAATTATTCAAGTTGTAAAGGTGGTGCATGTAGTCAGACGAATATCTTAAAGGAACTGCAACTAGTGGAAGGTCAAAGCGTGGAAGTGGGACTTGAACTTTAACCACACTCAATGATCAACCATATAATTGATAAATCGGCCATAAATAAATCATGTGCATGTGTGATCAGAGAGTTACCCAATTGAAATTGGAGTTCAAGGGAAGTCTACTTTCAGTTGTATAATTATTCAAGTTGTAAAGGTGGTGCATATATTCAGAGGAAGATCTTAAAGGAACTGCACAATTTAATGGAGGAAATTCCTATTAAATAGGGGCTTAATTCCTCATTGAACAACCCAAGGAAGTAGGAGCTTGGAAGGCTACGAAATTGGCTAAGTGTTGGCCAGAGTCAGTCTATGAAGCAGTGAGACAAATAGAGATAGTGCAAAGGTTTCTCAGGGTTGAGAAAGGCATTGTAATCTTCTCATATTTTCTGAGTAATACAATATACAAATAGTTGGGTTTTTAGCTGAGTTTTTCCCAGGAAATCATTGTGTAATGTATTGATTAGATTCTTTCTCTTGTATGTTTGTGATTCCACCATAGTTTAAATTAGTTTCAGCAATTGGTAGAGTATATTCAAGTCTATTGTTTTAGCATATTACAATTAGCAATTTGAATCTACAAGGAATTTCTACATTTATTTTCCTTCTAATATTATTTCTTAATTAAAATTAATTCGAACATTGCATTTATTGGTTATTATTCATTGTGAAATATTATTAACTTTACATTATTATTTAAGTGCATTGTTAGATGAGACTCTCCATCTTAGTCATGATGATGAATCACATTGGTGGTTCGAAACACATCTACCAAAATATGTTTCAATGTTATTTCGTTGAAAATATTTTTGAAAACTATATGGATCACAAAAGCTTGAATTATGAAATGTATAAAATATTTTTTTTTCAAATAAGTTGTGATTTTTGAACATGTGGTATTGATGAGCTTTAATATTGGCCCATAATATTGTAACAAAGACTAAATCATTATATCACTTAAAATATATATATATATACTCTTTATGAGGTCTTAACCAAAATTTAACATTAACAAAAATTCACATCACTAATAAAAATCTAACCTATAAAACTCTATATATATAACTATAAAAACACATAAATATCATGTCAAAATTACTCAATTTCCACATCATAACTTAAACATTTAAAAATATATTACATTGTTAAAAGTAATTCAACCCATGACGCTATAGGTAAAGCTATAATGGTAATTATACATGACGCTATAGGTAAATCTATAGTTGTACATGAAAGGAGGAATTAAACTCGTTGTGTAAAAATAAGTTTTTAATACTAAATCAAAACATTTCAAAATGAATATTTCATCATTTAAAAAAAAAATCCTCACACAAGGAGTAGAATTTCAAACATTATTTGCAGCCAGGTATTAGCTATTAGTGAGTCCTCAACTTATTCAACAAAATTAACTACCTCAACAGTGTCATTAAATACCTTAATTTAATAATCATAAAATATCATAACATGGATGATAACGAGTGGATACAAACCATTTAATTAATTTCAGCGCAAGTGTGAAAGAGTTGGGCACAGACTCCAATGAAGAAACAGTCACCGGATTTGACATATTTTCTTACACCAGCAGGCAGTATGCGCTTAGCCACTCTATTTCTCCCCGTCGTGGATTTGTTGTCACCATGTTATAAATCTATAATTGGATTTGTTGAAGAAAAATTTGTATTTTATTGACAAATTAAGATTTAGAAATTAAAAGAAAATTAAGATATTATAAGGAGGTCATCAATTTAAAAGTATCTCTATGTTTTAACTAGTTCAAAGAAAAAAATTAATATAGCTAAAATAAGAACGAATTCTCATGAGCTCCATAGTGAAACAAGTCTTTAGGCAGTGCCTAAAACACCATGGGTGGAAAGGATCTGCCATCTCTGTGAGAATATGAACATTGAGGATGAAAATCACTTCCTCTTAGAGTGCCCTACGTACACCCACATTAGATCTCAGTTTCATAATATTTGTTGCAATACCAACCTTCCAAGCCTTTTAACGTGTCAAAACTATAGTGAGCTCGAGATGCTTCTCTCCAAACTCTTTGAGCATAAGAGTACAATTTCAAAACACTCCTCCTCCTCCTCCTTCTAATTCTATATATTTATATTTATTTAAATTTAAAATAATAAAATTAGAAATATTTTAAATGTTTTTAAAAATTTTAGGTAATATTGTTTTTTCTTAATTTAGAAATGGCAGATTTTAAACTAAATCTAAAGACAATATATGTTGCAGTAAGTAAGACTATAAGTAATTAAGCATAAGGCATTGGTATTGGAAATAATTGTGATAATAAGGCATATGATATCATGTCATCTCCTTAAGAAATCTCATTAACGTCATTAAAGTGGATAATATCCAAAGAACAAAGGATAGCAAGGAGGTTTGTAAGCATTTGAAGTATGAAGTTGATAAGAATGAAAACAAAGGAACTTGTTTACCTATGGGGTTTATTTGAATAAATTTGGGTTGGTGAGAGGGAATAATTGTAACATCTTTATCTTTAATTATAACTTCATTTATAATTAATTATTTTGATGGCATTGTATTTCATGTGTCGCTACAAACAAATAAAATAATTAGATGGATCCAGAAATAATGTATATGTAATCTAAATGTTTGATTAATGAATTTGTTACCACAACAGATTAAGAACATATGAGCACTAATATAGGCTATGATACCATGAGTGAGAAAATGATGAGAGTGTTGCAAGGAATTTTCTTTCCAAATCCTTGACATGAAATTCAAATTTAAATCTAAGTCTTTTTCCTCTTTCCCGAGAACTAATTAACTATGAATTATAATGACGTAGTTGGAGCAGTCACCCTTATAAATATGAAATTTGGGGTGGTTGCGATTTTTCTTCAAAATTTAATGGAAGGAATGGGTTGAGTACATTACTTGGATTTTGAACTTGACCCATAGATTTCCTGGGAGACTTTGAACTTGACCCGTAGATTTCCTGCGAGACTAAGGTAATGTGAAAATATACAACAATAGATTGCATTAAACACAAAAAATTCTCGAAGGGGGGAAATACCTGTAAAGGAAAAAGGGCGTGAAAATTCCATGTGCATAAAAAAAGATACACCATAGAGAGCAAAGAAACACAAGTGCCTGAGCAGTCAGAATGACAAGTGGAATGTTTCCAATCCCTAGTGTAATGGTCGCTAAAGCATTTTGGGTAAGTAAATTATGATTTAAGTTCCCAAATATGTCTATAAAAGTGTTAATGATGGATTGGAATGATGTTGGTGTGTTCTAGGCTCCCTAAAAATGATTTTTTCTTGTCAATAATTGCAAATATCTGTCATACTCTAGCTAGGAAAGTAGGCTACAATTTGATGTGTGTTGGTTAAGCATGATAAGAAAATGGTGGGAAATCATCGAGGGACTATAGAGCAGTGTACATATTCCCTTATTTGCTTTTCTAACTAGTTGAGAGGCATCTAGAGGTCACATAGGCCCAGGTTCAATTGAGAATGGAGATCCATAACCTTAATATGTGTGTGAAGGAGAATTATTTTCACCTTGCCCAAATTACGAGTGAGATTTTAGTTTTCCCTTTAGGTATTATGGCCTGATGAGGGGGTGGAGAACTCTAGAAAGTTGGTGTGTAGCTAAGCCTATGGTTGGATGGAAGAGGCTCAAAATTTGATTTAAGTGTTTCCTCTTTTCATTTAATTATTTTCTAGTTACTTCTTGAATAAATCTTGTAAAAGTTTATAGTGTTTAATGTTATGATACTGAAAATTTGTTTATATGCTTATGGTGTGTGTGTGTGTGCACGCAATGATATAAATTTATGTTTGTGCTTAATATATCTCAACAAGAATGTATATTAATCTCAGTTTACAAGAGCCTTTTAGGAAGTGACTTGATGTCTAAAGTAAAGAAATTAATTGTCTATCCATGCACAAGGACTTGCATAATTTTGATGGAAAGTGACCATTAGTAAGTCTGCATGTTTACACTTTCACTGCTACCTATTTTTGTGCTACAAAATCCATAAATAAATGTGGGTAGTGAATCTTGGTAAGTGTGCATAATTACATATGAATTTGACCTATTTTAGTGCAAATAATCACTTAAATTATGGTAGGTGGTCACTCTTGATGTTTCAACTATATAAGTTCATATGAATTTACATAATTTTAGGTTTAGTAAATATTGGTAGCAAATTGTTCTTATTTAATATAAGGTGATAAATTATGGTAATAATCCATTCCACATGTGAAATTTTCCTTAATGCATTATGTATATGAAAATACTTATATGCATATAATTTACTTAAATTCATGAATTTTCCATACATGATGAAAAAGAGAATTCTAAGCAAGAATTTTTCCAATCTATGACTATTGAATATGGATGCAAATAATAATCTTTGTAAATTTATCTAATTCCCTAAATAGAGATAATAATCTCTCTATTACGATTGTGTCTCTCAGGTTTAATATTACCGAATGTTTTAGGGGAAGTTATAGAAAATTCTTTGTTGAGAACAAGTTCAAGGCTTTGTATTACTCTAAGTCCCGGGTGAACAAATTGTTCCTGTAGAAAAAATTGTATAACCTAAGGATGAAGGGTAGAGACCTAGTGACAGATCATATGAACCCCTTCAATATTGTGGTAAGCCAACTACTATCTATTGACATTAAATTTCTAGTGAGATAAGAGCATTGGTTTGTTATATTCTCTACCAAACACATGGGATAGTTTGGTTGTTGCCATAGGTAGTAATGTAACTACTTTAAGCTTGGATGAAATAGTATCAACCTTGTTATAAGAGGAGATAAGACAAAAAAAAATATGAAAATGTAGAATGAAGATGCCTTATCTGTAAGAGGATGCTCCCATAATAGAAATACAAGTAAGTCCTTGAGTAGGAGATCTAAATCTAGAGGAAGCCCTAAATATCTAGGAAAGTTTGTAAAGATATGCTAGAGTTGTGGAAAATGAAGGGCAGTAAAAGAAATATTGTAGATCTAAAAATATTGAGTGTATGTTTTATCCCTGTACAATTAATTTCTACAAATAAATTATTAATTAAAACAAAATGATGTAATGGAAAACACACATATTAACACAAATATTTTGTTTTGGAAACCCAAAACTCGGAAACTAGAAAGATTTTTTAATATATATTTTTTGTATAGTATTACAATACAATATATATTCCACAATATCCATGAACCACCAATTCATTTACCCTAAATTACAATACAATTGTATTTCCTTAATCGAAACTACAAAACCATGGGAAAAACGACCATGCGCCATAAAACCACTTTTATTAAAAAACCATGCATTGAAAAATACCAAAAATGGACGAAAAACCTAACCATTTTTTTTTAGGGTGACTGCCACACCCCCCCCCCTCTTTTATCACCCTATTTCACCCAACGTAACATAAAACACATTTAACTATTCATGTAAGGAATATAGCTCATACCCAACACTTCGAAATGGAAGGGATTTTGATTTTCTCCTTATGTGGAAGAACATACCTCCTCAAGGGAACGATGGAATGTGTAATTTTCATCTTCAAGTACACATGTATATCATGATTCATGGTTGGTTGACTCAGGTGCATCCTTTCATATGAATCCTCGGGAGTATTTTTGTGAATATGAAATATATGATGGCAATGATATTTTCCTAGGAGATGAATCGACAGCTATAATAAGAGGATGAGGAAAATTCAAGTTGAAGCTTATGGGTGCAAGGATTAGAACACCCCCTGGTGATATGTAGATCCTAAGATTGGCTAGGAATTTTATTTTTGTAAGCAAGGTGAGCGATGCAAGTGTAGAAACAATGTTCGAAAAGGATGATTGCAGGATGGTTCGAGGAGTAATTATATTTTGGAGGGGAGTTTTAATCGTAAATTTGTATAAGCTATTAGGAATAATTATTAGTGATAGGTTCAATAGTTTCTATTGTTCCTGAGAGTGGAGCTGAAAAAACTAAAATATCCTACGGTCTCTGGAGAAAACGCTATGTTGTGGCATTAAAGACCAGGGCATAATAGAGAGAAGGGCCTTCTAGTACTGCATGGTAATGGTATGGTAGAAGGTATGTATAATATCTCTCTATATTTTTATTTTTGTGAATATTTTTTATATGGGAAACAAAATTGAGTAAGATTCTCTATTGGTTCTACGAGGTCAGAGGAAATATTACATATGTTGCAAAGTGATGTTTTTGGACCTGTTTCAGTTCCATCAATGGGTAAATATATGTATTATGTCTTATTTAAAGATGAATTATTGAGGAATATATGGATTTACTTCCTCAAGAAGAAATTTGAAGTCTTTGAGAAATTCAAAGTGTTTAAGGCTTTGGTGAAAAATCATACAGAGAATAAAATTATGGTGTTGAGGACAAATACTAGTGGAGAATTTTGTGGGAATGAATTCAAATAATTATATAAGAAGAGTGGTATAGAAAGGAAGAATGCTACTCCATACACACCTCAGAAAAATGGAGTTACAGAATCGGATGAACAAGACATTAATGGAGAAAGCAAGGAGCATGCTCAATGGTGTTGTATTAAGACATGAATTGTGGGTAGAGGAAATGGACACTATATGTTATCTCGAAAATATATCGCCCTCATCAATATTGTATGACAAGACTCCACATAAGGTATGGACTGGTAATAAATTATCTTTTAAACATCTCAAATTATTTGACTATGATTCTTATGTACATGTTTGAAAAGAGAATTAGAGTAAGCTAGATAAGAAAGTTTAAAAGTGCATCATTATTGGATATAAAGATGGTCTGAAAGATTATAAGCTTTGGAACCCAAAAACAAAAAAGGTAGTCTACAGTTGAGATTTAGTATTCATGGAAGTCAAAAGTATTTTCAAACAAGAATTCCTACCAAGGAAGAAAGAACCAGAGAAGGTAGAGTTTGAATTGAATGATGACATATCAAATTGGATTGAAGAACAAAAATAAGAATAAGAAGAACCATAGACTCCAACATTGAGGAGATCAGTTCCAGAAATAAGGCAACCAAAAAGGTGTACTCCACCTAATTTCCATTCAACTTTTGCTTTGTTTATTATTGATGATGATCCTAGAACTGTTAGTTAGTTAGTTGATTGAGAAGATGTAAAACTCTAGAAAAAGGCCATGGTTGAAGAAATGGAAAGAATATGGTTTGGGAATTTGTGGAGTTTCCGACAAGAAGAAATCCCATTAGAAGTAAATATGTGTTTAAGAAGAAACTAAATGTATAAGGTAGAGTGGATAAATACTAATCTTGGTTAGTAGAAAAAAGTTATTCTCATGTACAGGGAATTCAATTTAGTGATATTTTATCTCTTATACCCAATTTAACTTCTATTAGATTTATTTTACATGCTTTTTTTTCTTTTGATTTTGAAGTAGAATATATGGATGTGAAGACAACATTCCTACATGGGTATCTAGAAGAAGAAATATACATGAAGCATCCAAAAGGCTTTGTTGTGAAAGGAGAGAAGGAGCTAATATGTAGCCTAAAAAAGTCCCTATGTGGGTTAAAGTAATCACCAAAGATGTGGTATAAAAAATGTTATATGTATATAATGGGACTTAGCTTCATAAGGAACAAATAGGATCAATGTGTGTATTTCAAATTAATTGATGATTGTATTATTTCTTTGGTGTTGTGTGTGTTGTGGACAATTTTGTCACCCCCTAGAGACAGTCTAGAGTTGCCATAGACCAGTGCCTAGGACATCTTAATATAGCAAGGAGCTCTTCATATAGTTTGGATTGTCAGTCCAAGAACTCACTTACTATCCCTTGTTTGAACAAGGAAATAAGTTTTGAATGGGACCAAACTCTCTCAGAAGCTGACACAAAGATCAGAATAGTGTAGGGACATCACGTAAAATTCCAATACAAAGGCATCAGACAGTTAAGAGACAACTTACTGTAAAGAGGGCCAGTTCAAATAATATATCACAGAAATCAAATATCAGGAAGTGAGTGCAGTGAGGAAACATAAAGAAGATATTAGTTAACATGAGACTGATACCTAGATACACAACAGAACCACATAAGGGCATACCAATCTATGAATCCTTATATGACAATGGCGTTTTAAAAGCACCCTCCTCATGCAACTAATATAGCAGAAAATATGGAAGAGATGAACATGGAACAGTATATCATGACTAGGCCTATTTAAAGCACTTGACTAATTCCAGAAAGGGCACCAACAAGGATGAATCCTTACTGCAAACTAGTGAGCCACTCGCATTCTAGAACATGATACAAGAAGATAAATAGCATGAAATGAAATATTGTATTAACACATAAGAGAAATTACATACTGTGAGATACCAAAGACCAGAATCCTCATTACAGTTATAACTCATCCTCACTAAGACCCTACGGGCTCTGAACCTTCATACAGAAATATTACAAAATGTATGCAAAAGCCTTTTCACTACACAGTTTGCTGACAGAAATCTGGAACTCTTACAATGTCTTCTTTTCGGGCCTTTATAGAAAAGATAGAGAATTCTAGAGGGGGAGGTAGATGGAATACATTTAATGACTCCATTTGAATAAAATGGCGGAAAACATTCGCGCCCTCTTCTATGACTGACTAACTATAAATGACTGTACTTTACAATCTGTCTATGGAAATAAATGCTGGGAGATGAAAATCTCCTTATATAAAAGGCACAAATAATAAAATATATACAGTGTTTTGCCTTCTGCTAAGAGTAAGATCTGCTGCCGCAAGAACCCTGAGATAGTCTGCAATTTTGTATTGTACTATCAGCCCTTAACTTTGGATTTGAATCCTGGATCTTTAATGTAGGGCGAATTTCTCTGGAGGGTTCTGTAGGTCCATATCTTCGTTTTCTTTAATGATGGTCATTTCACACACCTACCCTCGGCTTCTTCTTTAAATTTCACCATCAGAATGTCGTCCTTCAACATGCTCTTAGCCTCTGCAACAGAGACCATAAATTAAAGCGCCTTCTTATTGCCTTGAAACCTACAAAACCCATGAACATATTAGAAAAACCAGACTCGGGGGTAAGGAGCGTGAAGGTGGTGATGATAATGACGTCGTGGACATGAACAGATGACAGGAACACAAAGGGTGGTGGAGGAAACGCAATGGGGTACTGACAAATAGATGAAATGCGGATCTTCTATGTAACACAACGTGGAGGTGGTAACTGAAGAACGGCAAATGAGAATGAAAACACATATAAACACACACACACACATATATATATATATACGACGAGATGACGTCAAGGATACACGGGGGCACGACACATGGGTGTACGGGGGAACAGGTGTAAAGACAGCGTGACAGCGGAGTCAACAGATGGGGAAACTGATTGTTGGCCGTCGGATCTTGGAAGACAAATCGACGGTTAGGAGGCGACGAGGGTAACACAATGGTGGGCCACAGATCGCGGTGGACACTCGTTAACGAACGAGCAACTCTGAAGAATGTCCACCGTCGGATTGAAGACGACAGATCTAACGACTCGGGCGAGTTCCGCTACCCAACCTTTGTACAGACTTTAGCGCATGGGAGAAAAGTGGTTTCCTGCCCGTACTGAGGACATGCGGCATATAATCTATGGAATCGCCGGTTCGAAAAGTAATACCGCCAGCCTGGGGTAAGCGGTGCGGGGTTTACCGTTGGTTTTCATGGGCGGGGGCCACCACACCACATGACTGTTGCTCCGTTGATTTTAATTCGATCGGACGGCCACAATTACGCCCGAAATATAAAACAATATAGCCCCTTTGCGTTTTAGCTTGTGGTCCTCAGGCTCGGGTCATATGATAGTCAAAGCACAGGGGGGGGCTAAGGTCTTAGGACTGGGCCCGATAAATTTAAATTATGGGTTTTTAACCTTTGTAGAGCGGATTTTCGGGCGGAGACAGTGATATCAAACAGGAGCATGAGGTTTTAGGCCACGGCGGAGGTCTGAAAGAGATTTGGAAAGGTGGCAGGCCAAAAATTTACATGCAGGAGTAAATATGTACAACATCTCGGCTCCATCTGGGGATGGCATGTTCATCCTCGGGCATGTCGAGAACACGCAGACCACTGAATATTTCATTTTGTTTTCCCATTCCCCTGCGCTCCTTTTTCAGGTATTTTCCAGCATCCTTTATCTATGAAAATAAAAACTAGAAACCACTTATATACAATATAATACAATCAGGCATTTCCAACCTGGGTCAGAATTGAAAGTATGGCTTGAGAAATTGGCCATTCACAGGGGCATCCAACAAATCACCCTGTAGGTTTTCCAGCATGAAATTATTATTTCTTCCTTGATTCACTATCCTGAATGGACCAAACCACAGCGGATCAAACTTAGCATGTTTGCCCTTTTCTGCTCTGCGAACATCCCATCTGAGAACCAAGTCACCAATTTGGAAGTTTCTATCCTTCGCATGCTGATCAAATACATTCTTCATTTTCTCCTGATATTCTATCAATCTCTGATTTACCTGGTTTCGTGTTTCCTCTAATTCAACTAGTTGATTAATCCTTCTGATCATGTCATCTGGTTCCTCCTGGCTTTCCTGCATAAAACGTGCTACCGGTAGTGCCAATTGTATAGGAAACACAGCTGCTCGACCATATACCAGCTCATAGGGAGATTTCCCTGTTGCTCTTTTACTGGTTATTCTATTCGCCCATAGAGCAAACTTTAATTGAGAGTCCCAGTTCTTCTGATTCTCACTTATTGTTTTCTTCAAGGCTCTCACCAGGGTTTTATTAGAAGATTCTACTAAACCATTTCCCTGTGGATAGTATGCTATGGAATGAGTCAGGATGATGTTATACCTTTGACAGAAATTCACAAATCTGACCGATTTAAAAGCTTGTGCATTATCAGTTACAATTCTAGCAGGACAACCAAACCTAGATATGATATTTTCCTCCATAAACTTCATTATCACAGCATCTATAGAATTTCTTGTAGGTATGGCTTCCACCCATTTCGTGAAGTAATCTGTGGCTGTTAGTATCCATTTATATTGGCCACTTGATGGGGGATGTATTTCTCCTATAAAGTCTAATCCCCATTTCTGAAATGGTTCATTCACATGAATAGGAATCAAGGGAAAAGCTGCTAATTTCTGTCTTTCTGCAAATCTTTGGCACTTGTCACATGCTCTGACCCAAGCAAAAGCATCTGAGTACAGTTTTGGCCAGTAAAAACCAGCCCTCAAGATTTTATGAGTTGTAGCCCTCCAACTGTAATGTCCTCCACAAATTCCTTCATGAAACTTTGTCATTACATTCTGCACTTCATTTTCCGTGAGGCATTACAGTAATATACCTAGAGGGTCTCTCCAATAGAGCTGTCCATTGGAAATTATATATTTCTGAGATTTCATCCTTACAGCTCTGTATTTTATCTTATCACAACTTGGAGGACAGCTAAGTGTTAAAAGATATTCAACTATTTCTTTATACCAAGGACTAGTTAGATATTTCATATGTATCTTTTGAGTGGCCATCTCCAGCCCTTGCTGTTCTTCTTCTTTTTTGGATCCTTCATTTGCTATCATAGATAAATTAATGCCCAAAGCTTGATGATTTGATTCAGATAACATCTTAGCAAGTCCCTGTCCTTTAATCAGCTTAGTGGGCCTTACATCCAAATCATATTCTTGTATTTTTGCAATCCATCTTCCTCTTTTACCTTCGCTATCTCCCTGAACAAGAATGTCTTTGACAGCTGCTGTGGGGACATAGGCAGTAATGTGAGATTGCAAAACATATATTCTAAAAGCTTTAAGGGACTTTACCAGGGCATATGCCTGCTTCTCCAATATATTATATTTCAATTCAGCATC
The DNA here is from genome assembly GCA_034641835.2 of Pinus albicaulis. NCBI lineage: Eukaryota > Viridiplantae > Streptophyta > Pinopsida > Pinales > Pinaceae > Pinus > Pinus albicaulis. Next base: position 787,129,775 of record CM076575.1, on the reverse strand, counting down.
ATAAAGCACTTGACTGAAGAAAGCTATAGGTTGTTCATATCCCTCTTCATTTTTCTGTAATAATACTCCAGCAATCGTATGAGGTGAAGCAAATGAAAAGATCATAAATGGCTTGTTGTAATCTGGTCCAGCTAGCACAGGAGCTTCAGCAAATGCTTGTTTTATCCTTGTGAATGCATCTCTAGACTCCTGGGACCATTTTACTTCATTCTCCTTTTTCAACATATCAGTTATATGCCTAACTATCTCAGCATAGTTAGGAATAAACCTTATTAAAAAATTAATTCGGCCTAACACCTGTACTTATTTCTTATTCCTTGGTAAAGGAATATTGTTTATTACTTCTACTCTCTTAGGGTCTATTCTCACACCATCTTTAGTTACAATGTGCCCTAAGAGTTTTCCCTCATCTAATGCAAATAAAGATTTTTGAGGATTGAGAGAAAGGCCATACCTTCTGCATTTTTCAAAAGTTTTTCTTAAATGCTCAATATGCTCATCATCATTCTTTGAAAACACTGTGATATCATCAAGATATACCACCAAAAACTTGTCCTGTTCTCCAACAAAGGCTATGTCCATTGCCCTCTGAAAAGTAGCTCCTGCATTAATTAATCCAAATGGCATTCGGGCATACATAAATGTTCCCCATGGTGTAGTAAATGCAGTTTTCTTCTGGTCTTCTGGAAATACAGCTACCTGATTATAACCATAAAATCCATCCATCATTGACATTCTGGATGCTCCCACTACTTTCTGAAGGATGTGGTCCATTTTAGGAAGTGGATAATTATCTTTGAGAGATGCTCTATTCAAATTCCTGAAATCCACACACAGCCTTATTTCTCCATTCTTCTTTCGAACAGGGACAAGATTTGCTATCCATTCTGAGTACCTCAATGGCACAATTATTTTGGCTTTCAGCAACTTCTTGACTTCTTTTTCAATAGAGGGAAGCAGCAGAGGGTTTATCTGTCTGAGTTTTTGCTTATAAGGCTTTGCATCTTCCCTCAATGGAATCTTGTGTTGCATTATATTAACATCAAAAGTTTTTAGGTCCTGATAGGACCAAGCAAATACATCTTTGTAAGATTGAAACAACTTCAAATATTTTTCTTTGTATTCTTCTGGGACTCTTTTAGATAATTTAACAATTTTGGGATCAGCATAAGTACCCAGATTCAAATCTCCCACTTGATCTTCTTCTGTCACTTTTTTTGGCTGCAACGGAATGTCATATTTGTTAAATAATCTTTCTAGAGGCACCAGCCCTCTAGGAATAACATTTCCTTTCAGCTGCAGCACTTTATTGCCTGCTATATTCTCTTCCCATTTGTTTTCTGCAATATTTTCAACTTCCTCTTCCCTCTCATCATCAATCTCTATGTTAGAGAATTCTCCCACTGTCTCCATGAATCTCTTCATCTGTTCATCATCTTCGAATACCTGCCAGTGATTTATATTATCTGGAATGGATGGTCTATACCGTACCTCCACTTCATATCTTAGAAGAGGATTCTGAGGAGGACAGAATGTACTGGCAGCAACAGCAAGAGAGTCTGCTATTCTGTTTTGCTCCCTGGGCATGAACTGTATGTTAAATGCTGAGAAGAAATTTTCTATCATGTCCCATACTTCGTTTCTATATGCTCTGAGCCGAGGGTGCTTAGTTTGACATTCATTTTTGATCTGCCCTACTACCAGCTCAGAGTCTCCCAAGAATTTTAAACATTTGATGCCCATATTTCTAGCTGTCTGCAATCCCAATAATAGTGCCTCATATTCGGCTACATTATTTGTAGCCTCATACTCCAGTTTAAAAGACATTGGCACCCATTTTCCTATAGGAGAGATCAACAATACCCCAGCTCCGTTGCCTTCTCTTGAATTTGCTCCATCAAAATGCAAAGTCCAAATTTCTGATTCCAGATCTCCTTTAGGCTGCTCAGCTTGGATTTGACCAAAAAGGGGCTCATGAGCACAATTTTGATTTTCTTCTAACATCAAACATGAAAAGTCTCCCTCTTTGTTATAGACTGGAGAGTTCTCTGAGCAGTCAGCCTTAGTTACCATTTTAACAAATCTAGTCTCCCTGTATAACCTCCTCTCCTGACCTCCAAAGACTGGGACAGTAGCATATGTTAGATCCAATTTAATTGATCCCCCAATCTTTGTACCCCAGGACCTTGACAGCAGCATGCCAAAGCGGGCTGGGATATCAGCAACCACAATGTCCATGACCACACTCTTTGCTGGAATTTGGGCCAAATTGACCACTAAATCTTTAATCATTCCCAAGCATTTAACTCTTTTAGAATCAAATGAATATAAGTCTTTGTATGGTCTTGTAATTTGCAGTCCTAGTTGCTCCATGACGGACAAAGGCATAAGATTATGGGAAGCCCCAGAATCTAACATACAATTATGTAACAACGGGTCATGTATGACTAGAGACACATAAAAAGGAGGAGTAGAAGGGTCTATCTCCTCGACATGTGGGCCAAAGACTACCATGGGTCTTTCTTCTTGAAGATTTAGACTATCAGGTGCAATTGGTATTTCAGGAGGAAGTATAAAGGAAGTGACTTGAGACTGATATACATGTTGTTTTAATAACTCAGTCAAGGGGACAGGAATCTTAATCTTCTCAAGTTCTTTTTGCAAATTGAAAGCGGATGGGGGCTTTTCTATCGCTACTTCTTTTGACTCCTTATTTTTGGCTGAAGACTTAATTTCTTTTGACACTGGCTCAGCATTAGGAGGACTGACTATTTTAGAAGAAGAAGGAATCTGATCATTTAACTGCAAGGGAGTATTTAGGGGATTCTTACCTTTTTCCACGTTCTTCTTTGCTGCTGATTCCTTCTGAGCAGATGCCTCTTTTTGAGGTGGCTCCTCTTCTTGATCTTGAGTTCTGGTCCTCTTTCTTGAAGATCTGAGATCATATTTGACATTGAATTGTGCCTGCATGAAATCAGCAAACTGCTTACAATAATGATCAATCTCTGCTTCTTCATCTTCATCTTGCAATGGGCACTCCATATCATCAATATTTGAAAAAGCCAGATTTGAGTTTTCTAACCCATAGGCTGCATCTCCAATGGAGTCATCTGCTGGTCCTTCCAAGTACAAGGGATGAGGTACCTGGTCTTGTTGTTCCTTTGTTTCTCTCGGCAATATCTGCAATGGGGGTCTTCTGTATTGAGGATTGTACCCTCTGTTTGGAGCATTGTAATAGTTCTTGGGGGTTGCATTCTTAGCTTCCAGTTCAAGCTTGACCATCTTCTTTATCATTTTGCTTATTTCATCCATTTTATCTTAATCTTTTTCCTGATTAGAGGTGGAGACCTCTTCTTTGCCTCTTCTCCTAGTATCCTGTTCAATTTTTCCCTTTAATTTTCCGGTAGAGGCAAAGTTCGCTTCCAATTCCAGAGCATCTGACTGTGCATCATCTAAAGTGGCAGGTTTTCTTTCTCTCAAGGAGAATCCAAAGTCGAAATCAAAGGCTGTTATAAAAATTATCTTGGCAGCAGCTTCATGGGGCTTCATTTCAGGAGGCAGGCTCAGATATAGTTTATTGAATCTTTTAATGAAATATGATACCCCTTCACTCTGTTTCTTCTTCATAGTATTAAACTCAGTAAGGCACTGACCGTGGTCTTTCTTTTCTCCCCATTTCCTGAGAAAAGTACTCTCCATAATATCCCAGGTGGTTATTGAACAGTTCCCCAATGTCTTGAACCATTTTCTGGCTTCACCCTCTAGAGATTGCACAAACAACCTCAAGACCACGTCCAAATGTTCAACATTTAAGTTTTCTGCAAAAGAGCAGAAGGTCTCGAGATGTTTCTGAGCATCATTTTCATTTTCACCATTAAATCTTGGCAGAATCTTCAAATAATCCTGTGGCATATCATTTAACACTTGGGGTAAGGCCAGAGGAGCATATTTGTTCAATAGAAAAGCAGGAACATTGGCCATTGGAGGAGGTGGGGGTTGTACAACAGTTTGAGATACAAATGAAGAGAGAGGAGTAGGATGAAGTGGAGTATGAATAACAATGGGAATATATTGCACAGAGGCCTGAGGTGTGGATGGGAATAACTCACGGTTAACAACAACTACTTCTGTGACCTCTTTAATTTCTTCAACCTCGAAAGTAGGATGAGAATCTTCTTCAATCTAGGCACTTCCTCTACGTGGAGTTTCCGAGTAAAACTCGGGATTTTCTGTTCTAACTTCTTGAGAAGAAGAGGGCGGATAATCTTGAACGGAATATTCAGGGTTTTCAGCGCGAGCTGACTTCCTCTCCTTCTAGACTCTTTTATGAATGATCTTCTCTGGGTCAGACACGTAAGGTGTTTTCGACTAAGATGTATTTGACCTCAAGTGTGGCTTACGAGGAGCCAGGACTACCAATAAAATTTATCAAATAAAGACCAGTGGAGTCGCCAAGGTGAGAGATACGCAACTCTTCAACTCTCTGTGCTCACCTGATTAGAGAGTGAAAACAATTTTTCGAGACCCGGGGAAACTGATATTCTTGAATTCGCTCCCCGGCAACGGCGCCAGAAAGATGTTGTGGACAATTTTGTCACCCCCTAGAGACAGTCTAGAGTTGCCATAGACCAGTGCCTAGGACATCTTAATATAGCAAGGAGCTCTTCATATAGTTTGGATTGTTAGTCCAAGAACTCACTTACTATCTCTTGTTTGAACAAGGAAATAAGTTTTGAATGGGACCAAACTCTCTCAGAAGCTGACACAAAGATAAGAATAGTGTAGGGACATCATGTAAAATTCCAATACAAAGGCATCAGACAGTTAAGAGACAGCTTACTGTAAAGAGGGCCAATTCAAATAATATATCACAGAAATCAAATATCAGGAAGTGAGTGCAGTGAGGAAACATAGAGAAGATATTAGTTAACATGAGACTGATACCCAGATACACAACAGAACCACATAAGGGCATATTAATTTATGAATCCTTATATGACAATGGCGTTTTAAAAGCACCCTCCTCAAGTAACTAATATAGCTGAAAATATGGAAAAGATGAACATGGAACAGTATATCATGACTAGGCCTATTTAAAGCGCTTGACTAATTCCAGAAAGGGCACCAACAAGGATGAATCCTTACTGCAAACTAGTGAGCCACTCACATTCTAGAACATGATACAAGAAGATAAATAGCATGAAATGAAATATTGTATTAACACATAAGAGAAATTACATACTGTGAGATACCAAAGACCAGAATCCTCATTACAGTTATAACTCCTCCTCACTGAGACCCTACGGGCTCTGAACCTTCATACAGAAATATTACAAAATGTATGCAAAAGCCTTTTCACTGCACAATTTGCTAGTAGAAATCTGGAACCCTTACAATGTCTTCTTTTCGGGCCTTTATAGAAAAGATAGAGAATTCTAGAGGGGGAGGTAGATGGAATACATTTAATGACTCCATTTGAATAAAATGGCGGAAAACATTCGCGCCCTCTTCTATGAATGACTAACTATAAATGATTGTACTTTACAATCTTTCTATGGAAATAAATGCTGGGAGATGAAAATCTCCTTATATAAAAGGCACAAATAATAAAATATATACAGTGTTCTGCCTTCTGCTGAGAGTAAGATCTGCTACCGCAAGAACCCTGAGATAGTCTGCAATTCTGTACTGTACTATCAGCCCTTAACTTTGGATTTGAATCCTGGATCTTTAATGTAGGGTGAATTTCTCTGGAGGGTTCTGTAGGTCCATATCTTCGTTTTCTTTAATGATGGTCATTTCACACACCTACCCTCGGCTTCTTCTTTAAATTTCACCAGCAGAATGTCGTCCTTCAACATGCTCTTAGCCTCTGCAACAGAGACCATAAATTAAAGCGCCTTCTTATTGCCTTGAAACCTACAAAACCCATGAACATATTAGAAAAACCAGACTCGGGGGTAAGGAGCGTGAAGGTGGTGATGATAATGACGTCGTGGACACGAACAGATGACAGGAACACAAAGGGTGGCGGAGGAAACGCAATGGGGTACTGACAAATAGATGAAATGCGGATCTTCTATGTAACACAGCGTGGAGGTGGTAACTGAAGAACGGCAAATGCGAATGAAAACACATATAAACACACACACACACACACACACACATATATATATATATACGACGAGATGACATCAAGGATACATGGGGGCACGACACATGGGTGTACGGGGGAACAGGTGTAAAGACAGCGTGACAGCGGAGTCAACAGATGGGGAAACTGATTGCTGGCCGTCGGATCTTGGAAGACAAATCGACGGTTAGGAGGCGACGAGGGTAACACAATGGTGGGCCACAGATCGCGGTGGACACTCGTTAACAAACGAGCGACTCTGAAGGATGTCCACCGTCGGATTGAAGACGACAGATCTAACGACTCGGGCGAGTTCCGATACCCAACCTTTGTACAGACTTTAGCGCGCAGGAGAAAAGTGGTTTCCTGCCCGTACTGAGGACACGCGGCATATAATCTATGGAATCGCCGGTTCGAAGAGTAATACCGCCAGCCAGGGGTAAGCGATGCGGGGTTTACCGCTGGTTTTCATGGGTGGGGGCCACCACACCACATGACTGCTGCTCCGTTGATTTTAATTCGATCGGACGGCCACAATTACGCCCGAAATATAAAACAATAAGCCCCTTTGCGTTTTAGCTTGTGGTCCTCAGGCTCGGGTCATATGATAGTCAAAGCACAGGGGGGGGGGGCTAAGGTCTTAGGACTGGGCCCGATAAATTTAAATTATGGGTTTTTAACCTTTGTAGAGCGGATTTTCGGGCGGAGACAGTGATATCAAACAGGAGCATGAGGTTTTAGGCCACGGCGGAGGTCTGAAAGAGATTTGGAAAGGTGGCAGGCCGAAAATTTACATGCAGGAGTAAATATGTACAATAGTGTGGATGATATGTTTCTTGTTGGAAATGATAGGGAGATCATCCAAGAAGTAAAAATTCAGTTGTCCTATAAATTTTACATGAAGGATCTCAATGTTGCAAATTTTAACTTGGGCATGGAAATTTGTTAGGTCCATATAATACTAGTGTATCCCTCTTATTTTTATTGTTAGTGTAACCCTCATAATTTTATTTTGTTCCCCATATAATCCCACTATTTTTATTGTTGTTCCCTTACATTATTATTTTTATGTAGGCTATGATTATATTGTGTCACCTTAGACTCCTATACATACCAAGGATATATTATCGTTTGAATCATCGAGGAATCGTTTATTTATGTGATTTAGAGGAGGTTTCCCCCTCTAAGAGGATAATTTTAAGTCTTTTATCTATATTTTCTTCTATTTTCTGATCGGGTTGCATAACATTTGGTATCAAAGCTTTGGATTCTAGGGTTTCATTGCTTCAAATAGGCCATCTTGGAATTTTCTCTACAATTTTTTTTATACGAGGCTTCAGAAGCTAAAATTTCAACCACGTGGAGAATAAATATTGGGGAAATTCATGTAAAACATTCGGGTTTTGGTTTTCTAAATTTTATGTGATATGGTACAAAGAAGTTATGGTTTCTTCATGCTCCGAAATTCAATCTCAAATACATGAACTAGGGAAAATAATCATAAATTTCACTTCGAGCATCGGATTTGAATTTTGTAAAAGTGACCAAGATTTCACAGACAGTATTTTTTTTTTATCAATTTGAGGGTTGAATTATGAAACATTGACACCTGGAATCCCTTACAAGTTTCCTCTACTGAACCAGTCCATAATCAGTTCATCGTGGGAGATTTGGCATAAATTTATCTTGAAGAATCCAACATTGGTGTGACTTTTGGCATTGGAAAGAAAATTTAGAGGGATACTATAGGATGGAATTTCAGACCTTGGGAGGCCAAAATTACAGGGATACAACAATTTCAAGATTGAGCTCCTAAAAGAAATAAAAAGTTGTGTATTTTTATTTTTTATTTTATTATTATTATTATTATTTATTTATTTATTTATTTATTTATGTATGTTGCATAAATTTTGTTTGAAAAATAAATTTTAAGTAATTCAAAGGGCACAGTGAAGAATATATATTGTTTTTAAATTACAAAATTCCTTGAAAAAAAAATGGATACACCTATTAAGCAACCAGAAAGCTCTATTGTGGCGCGAAGAAAAGGAAGAAATGCAAGATGATATATCAAAATTACGAGACCAAGTGCAACAAATTTCGCTCTCACAAATAGTAACTAAAAATTAATTGGAATCTAAGTTGGATGGTTTATAAGAAAAAATAAAAGGAAACATGGAAAGTTTGAAGGATGGTTTAAAAGTAGACGTGGGAGTTTTTAAAGTAGACATGAATGCGATGAATGTAAATTTGGAAGGGTTGAAAAAGTTAATACAAGAGAGGCTTCCAAGTGGTGACAAGGTAATCCATGAAAATCATGATGAGAACAAAAGGAATATGAATTATGATTTTAGAGACTCTAATGTTGGGTTTAAGACTCACCACATTCCAAAGATAGATATGAGGAAGTTTGATGGAAAGGCTCCAGTAACATGGACACTATAGATGGAGTAATTATTTGATCTACATGACATGTTGCACACACAAAAGGTACGCATCACATCTTTATATTTAGAACAAAATTAGTTTGTGTGGTATCGATGGATTTGTTTTCATAAATAAATTTTCACTTGGAAATTTTTTACGGAAGAATTGATACCACATTATGAGGATACAAAGAGAATACCTTCTTTATCTAATTGATAAATCTCAAACAAAAGGGTTCAATGGCAAATCACATTGAGGACTTCCAAAGATTGAATATCAGGGTAAATTATATTCCAAAGGAACATAGGATTTATTTATTCATAAGGACTTTAAAGGATAACATCCAACATGAGGTTCACCTTTGGGAACCTAATTCATTGGAGAAGGAATTCAAGGTGGTAAGAAATTTTTTCATGAAAAATTATGACAACAAGGAAGTCTACCACTCAAAACTATAAATGTGGAAGCGTTGTTTCTCCTAGCCTCCCACAACCTACAAGGTTGACACCACAAAAACTGGAGGAAAAAAAGAGAAAAATTTATTTGTTACAGTTGTGATGAAAAATACACAAAGGGTCATCAGTGTGCCGAGAAGAAATTATTTTACATAGATTGTGAAGAGGATGAATAAAATGAATAAGAAATGTCAAAAGAATAGGATATACATGAGGAATCATATCTTGAAATGCATTGGAAGGAATTACCACTCCTCAAACTCTCAAGATAGAAGGATATATCAAGAAAAAAAAGGTAATAGTGTTGATCAATTTTGGTAGTACCCATAATTTTATTCATTTTAAGATAGCCAAGGAATTGAATTTCTTTCTATATCCAACACCAAAGTTTCAAGTGATGGTTGCAAATGGAGGAACTATAAATTTATCATGGAAGTGTCATAATATCAATCTAACCATGGGGGAATATGTATTGAATATAAAATGCTTTCCATTCCAATGCGTGGTGTTGATGTAGTATTAGGAGTTCAATGGTTACAATGTTTGGGGACGATAACTTTTAATTTTCAAGAAATTTTCTTGAAATTTTCATGGGAAGGAAAGGAAATTAAATTAAGTGAAATTTCAGGGAAACTAGGAATATAATCATCTACAATGGCATAACAAATATTTTTAAGAAATAACAACGTGACATAATTGCACAATTATGCTCACTAGATGTTGAAACACCAAAATCATTTGTTTCTCCAGATCTCCAAAGAATCTTGGATAATCATATTCCAAGGTATTTGAGAATCCTAAATGTCTCCCACCTATTATTTATCATGATCATGCTATTCACTTGATAACAAGAAGTGCTACTGCGAACATTAGACCTTACAGATAGCCCTATGCCCAAAAGAGTGAAATTGAATATATGGTTGTAGAAATGCTAGAGATAAGTATAATTCAACCTAGCCAAAGTTATTATATGATCCAAATATGTTAATGTAAAGCTAGGATAGAATATTTAATAAATATTAGAGAATAAAAATATTTAATAAATATTTGAGATACTTAGAAATAGAATTTTGTTATTAAAAATAGGACTCTAGAATAGAGTCGTTTCTAAGACTCTAAAATAGGAATAAAGTTAGTAGAGTGGTTAGAAAGTCATTTATTATAAATGGAAACTTGTTATTTTTTCAAGTGATCCATATCTAAATTAAGGTAGGACATATTTCTTCTAAATAGGTTAGTCTCCTATTTTCAAGTTAGTAGAAGTTTACGTTTGAAAACTCTGCAACTTTTTATGTAATTTCTTTTTCATAATTAATAAAAGTATGTGTCTGAGGACACTTATGCATTAATGTGGTATCGAAGCCATCGGTAATGCAGATGAGGTGAAGGTGGAGATTTCAGCTTTGCAGAGTTTTGGAAAATTCTGCTAAAGGATGAATTGGTATGCAATCTTGTCAATGCTTTAAGGAAAAGAAATTTATTGGTTATAATCTGAAAATCATTTTTTTTTAAGATTCAATTTGTTTTTAAATTCAATTTTCTCCTGGAAATTTCAATCTCTTCCATATTATGGCCAAAGCCAAGTGGGAATAGGCATTGTACCTTATAGTCCTCTTGGACGTGGATTTTTTTTCTTAAAAAGCAATTGTTGAAAACTTACACGAGGGAGACATTAGACTGGTTTGGAACCCTCGGTTTCATGGAGAGAACTTCGACAAGAATAAAGTATTATTTGAACGAGTTTCTGCTCTAGCTAAGAAGCACGTGTACACACCCGCGCAATTGGCCCTCGCATGGGTGCTTCATCAAGGAAGTGACGTTGCTCCTATTCAAGGAACAAGTAAAATAAAATATTTGGATGAAAATATTGCATCTTTATGGTTTAGCTTATCACGGCCAGAAGCAAATGAGATTGTTGCAGCTGTTCCAGAACATGAGGTTGCAGGATTGAGATATGTTGATAATATTTATAAAACGACTTGAAATTTTTCCAACACACCGCAACCAAAGTCAAAATGTCTTGAAGTCGATCTGCGTACACAGCAGTGATGTTGTTGCAGCGAGATCTGCGTACACAGCAGTGGTGTTGTTGCAGTCAAATTCCCAGTCCTCGCCTCTATGAAGTCGATCTACATTCTCCTCGAATTTTTTAAACACTTTTTAAGACTTTGTATGTCATTCATTGGCAACATGTTGCAGTTGCAATGTCCTTTCATGATGCTGCTTGATGGTTTCCTTTGGAGCGTTTGAAGTATCAAATCTCAGATCAGCAACAATTTTCTCCTAGTAACAATGGAAATCATACATGCTTTTCCAATTTTTTTTTCTCAACAAGTTCCACAAGACTTGGGTATAATTGTTCATCACGAATCCTTGAGTTCGACTTCAAACAACTCAAGTAAAAGCATGATTTGGGAAATATAAGGAGTTAATTTTTTTTGTAATTGGAGTTATAAGGGATAAAATTGATTTCTTTTTTTATTTGGAGTAATAAGGATTTTGTAATTTTTGGAGTAATAAGGAGATTTTATTTGTAATTATTTTTTGGAGAAACAAGGAGTGATATTGTAAGTCAAAGTAATTGTTTACTTTGAGGGGGGGGGTAGATTTTTTTTTAAAAGGCATTGTCAAATTTTGCAAACATTTCATTGTAAAACATTCAACGAGAAATTGACTAGAGCCAAGTGCAAAGCTCAGTCATTTTTCTCCTTTTTTTTAACGACTATACGAGGGTCAAGGCCAAGCCCCGATAGATCGTTTTTTTTTTTTGCGTGGTGTGTTTCATGTGACGAGTTGCTCGATTTTCGTGCTTGATTATTTTGGTGCACTGCTTCAACACTACAATGTCAAAGTTAATTAATCTGGTCTCTGAATCTGATAAGCTAGAAGGAGTGAAATCTTATAAGACATGGAAACGTCTAATTGAAAGCACCCTTATTTTTAATGAATTGTGGCATGACATTTGTGATGGCAACATTTAGCCAAATAAACCAACAGATCCAACTTCACTTGCAAAATGGGAAATAAAAAATGCCAAGGCATTAGCTCTCATAAAAGCTTCAGTTAGTAATGAAATGTACATACACATTGAGAATTCCTCAGATGCAGGGACTGCTTTACATAAATTCAAAGATCTCTTTGATACAAAACCTGAATCAAAGAAAGTTGATCTTCAAATAAAATTGCAACAAAAATAAACTAAAGGTGGATATGTCCTTGAGTATATTTCATAGCTTAAAAACATCAAGAAAGAAATCATAAATGTTGGTTTTCAAGTTGTTGATGAAAGTTTCTTAACTACGATTTTAATTGTTGGATTTCCATCATCATATACACACTTTTTGGAAACTTTGCAAGTCACTGGAAAGTTAGAGAAGATAAAGTTTGATGAAATGAGTGACATGTTAGCCCAACATGATAAAAATTTTGGGAAGAAGAAGCAGATTGGGGAAGATGTTTTCTTCACCGAAGCTAGTTCAAGTAACTCCTCAGCTGATAGTTCAAAGAACAGAGGAAGAGGAAATTTCAATCAAAATCAAGTAGCCCAAGGTCGTGGTCGCAGTCAAAACAGAGGAAACAATTCCAACAGAGGCTCCAATTTAGTCAGAAACAATTTTCAAGGTAGAGGCAATAATCAGAACAGAGGATATCATCAAGGCACATGACAAAGTCCAGGCGGAGGACAAACTTCAAACAGAGGCCAAAGCAGAGGCCGAGGACAGTATCAAGGCAGAGGACAGTCTCAGGGAAGAGGCACCGATTTGAGTCAAATTATTTGCAGGCATTGTAACAGAGCTGGTCATATGCGGCAGATTGTAGAACTTCTATTGAGAAAATTTATAAGTTTCATCCAAACTCAGCACAGTTTGCAAATGATGAAGATAATCCTGATAGTTCTGAATATGTCTTCACCAACACAGAAGCAACATCTTTACAGGTTTCAAGCTTTCTTAGAAGTGATTATGAATATGCATGGATTCTTGATACAGGCGCAACTCAACACATGAAATTTCGACGTGACTTATTTTGGAGTTTCAAAGAATTTCATCTAAATTCAATCTATCTTGCTGATAAAACAAAACATACTCCTTCAGGAAAAGGTGTAGTTAAAATTTTTTTACCAGGCATTGGAGAAAGAATGATTTCAAATGTATGGTATGTCCCAACATTCAAACAAAATTTGTTATCTTTAGTCACAATTCGACAAACAGGACATATAGTGATTATGGAAGATGGCTTAGTTAAAATCAACTCAGTCAAACAAAACATGCAAACAGTAATGACAGGTTATGAATATGGAAAACTGTTAAGGATGAAAGGGACAGTTATTCCAAGAAATTCTGACTTTGCAGTGTTGAAGATGGCAACAAGAAACAGTGAAGGAGGCATCCTGAAACATCTTTCCTGATCCTAGTTGGAAAGTGATCACCTAAACTAGGTGGGGGACCACACAGGTGATTTTTTTGTCGAAAAATCTATTTTTAGACTATGTCTATTTTTAGACATATGGAGCATGGTCCAGGGATTGCAGTATGTTATTCTTGGAGTATTGGTCATGTTGGTAAAAATAGACGGACCTCTATTTTTTGGACCTATAGGTCGAAGTCTATTTTTAGACTGCCTATCCTAAAAATAGGGAAGTCGAATATTATTAGCTCTTAATAATATTTGGACTATAAACATTATCTTATTCTCTTGAAGCACTTCAGTTTGATGCCTGGATATGGCACATGCAGCTGACAGAAGGAAATATGCTTTTCCTAGGGTTTAAGTGAAGCTATTGCATGAAGACTTCAGTTAGAACTCATGTGAGAGAGTTTGGTGGAGTTGATTGAGGAAGTTAGTGGAGTTGTATTCAGTTTAACTAATCTAAACATAGTTGAGCTTTTTGTATCCAAGTTAACTAATAGATACAACTAGTGAGAGTGGTGTGAATTAATTATTAATTAATTCACTAATTAAATACTCATAAATCAACTAAAGAATACATCAGTTAACTTCAGTGCATGGACAGTTTCAGTGGAGACCAGTGCAGAAATAGGTGAAAGAGCAGGTTAACTATCAGTTGTGACTATACTATTGTTATTTGCAACACACAGATGGGTGGAGTAACCCATGAGGATTGCGCAGTTCAGGCTGGGTGGTTTATCTATATAAAGAGGCCATCCCATAGCTTGAAAACGTAATTCAGGTTGGCTATCAAGTGGCTAAAGGTTGGAGCATGAGTTTTGCTAGATCTAGCTTGATAGTGTGTAGCAAGGGAGGTAGTGCATGAGAGCTTGCAAAGAGCTTTGTACTATGATTGTTACATGATCTCCATGACATGTATAATATACGGATAGTTGGGGGTTTTTAGCTTTAAGCTTTCCCATGAAATACTGTGTTCATATGTGTGAATTTTTATGGCTTTAATGTGTGCATGCAATTGATTTTATTTCCGCATGTGATGATCAATGGTAGAAGAGATTCTGTATTATGCATGAAGCTAAAATAGTGTGTGATCAGGAGAATCTCGGTGAATAAATTCAGCAAATTATTCAAATTTCTACATGCAGGGGCAGCAAGTACAGATATTTCTCTGATCAAATTGTGGCATGTAAGATATGTTCACCTCAACTTTGACAGCCTCTCTCAGTTACAAAAACAGGGAATGGTTAAAGGACTTCCAACCTTCAAAAGCGAAAATGAAAAGTGTGAATATTGCATTTTTGGAAAACAACATCGAGAGACTTTTCCTACAATTTCATGGCATGCAAACAGGAATTTGCAGTTGGTTCACAGTGATATTTTTGGACCCTTCCCAGCTTCACTTGGAAGTTGCAGATATTTCTTACTCTTTGTTGATGATTTTAGCAGGATGACTTGGGTATATTTCTTGAAGCAAAAGTCAGAAGCATTTGAAAAGTTAAAAACTTTTTGTCAGCTTATTGAAAATGAAGTAAAGGAGAATATTGGCACTCTTAGAACTGACAACGGTGGAGAATTCACTTCAAATGAATTCAAAAAGTATTGCATGGATAATGGCATAAAATTAAATCTTACCAATGTCTACACTCCGCAGCAAAATGGAGTAGTAGAAAGAATGAATCGTACCTTGTTAGGAATGGCGTGATCTATGTTAACTTTCAAAAAGTTAAGTCCTTTATATTGGGCCGAAGCAATTCATACCGCTGTCTACTTGAGAAACATATCTCCCATGGCTTCTTTAGAAGGAATCACACCTTATGAAGCATGGTTTGGCTTCAAACCTCGAGTTAAGCATCTCAGAGTTTTTGGATCAGTTTGTTATGCCTTACTTCCAAAAGAAAAACCAACTAAGCTTGATGCACGAAGATTGAAGTGCACAATGATCAGGTATTCTGATGAGAAGAAAGGGTACCGAATTTTGTCAAATGGGAAATTTATTGTAAGCAGAGATGTGATTTTTGATGAAAATGAGAGTAAGAGTGCTGAAGAAGTTGAAAGTCTTCTTCAAAAGTTAGAAACAAAAAGTGATAAAAGAAACGGAAATTTACAAAGTCAACCAAATTCACAAAATTGGTATGAACTTGAGTTTCCTTCATCTAAAAATGATTCCTCCAGTCCGTCTTCATCATCAGCGCCATCTAGGTCTTCTATATGTTCATCCAACTCTCCTAGCAGCAGCAGTTCTTCTGACAATGACTCTCCACCCCCAGAACCTACGGTTGATCAAAAAACATCAGTTTACATCAACCCTCTTTTTAAAAATGGTGATTTTTCACAAGCTCAAACCAGTGAACATCAATTGCCGAAATGGGCAGTTCAACTTTTGAAATATGTAAGGCCTAATGAACAGAATAAATTAGGAACAAGGGGATCAAAACAAAATGAAGGCAATTTTGCTTTGATAGAAAATCATTTTACTAAACCTTCTTCTTATCAAGAGGCAGTAAAACATAAAGCATGGCAATAGGCTATGGTTGATGAATATCAAGCAGTTCAAGACAGCAACACTTGGCAACTTGTTGATTGTCCTCAACATGTTAAACCTATTGGATGCAAATGGGTTTATCGAATTAAGTACAAGTAAAATGGTGATATTGACAAGTATAAAGAAAGACTTGTTGCTAAAGGTTTTGCGTAGCAGGAAGGGATATATTATGAGGAAACGTTTGCTCCTATAGCTAAATGGAACACCATCTGACTCACACTTGCCTTAGCAACTCAACAAGGATGGAAAGTTCATCAAATGGATGTAAAAAGTGATTTTCTCAACGGATATTTACAAGAAGAATTGTACATGACACAACCACCAGGTTTTGAAATTGAGGAACAAGAACATAAAGTCTACAAATTGATAAAGGCTTTATATGGGTTAAAACAAGCTCCCCGAGCTTGGTATGCAAAAATGGATGAATACCTTCGAAAATTTGGTTTTCAATGCAGTGAATCTGATGATACCTTGTATGTACACCAACAAGGTAAAAATCTGGTGATTTTAGTTATGTATGTAGATGATTTGATTATCACAGGCAACAATGATTATCACATTGCACAGGTGAAAAAGGAGTTACATGCAGGTTTTAAGATGACAGATTTGGGACTACTTCACTACTATCTTGGAGTTGAAGTATTCCAACGTCCACATCAGATCTTCATTTCTCAGAGTAAGTATGCAGCATAAATTCTTCAACGATCTGGAATGCAGGATTGCAAGCCTATCCTTACCCCTATAGAACAAAACTTGAAACTTTCAAAATTTGAAGGGGGGGAAATGGTGAATAGCACTTCTTATCGACAGTTGATTGGTAGCTTGATTTATCTGACAACTACTTGACCAGATATTTCTTATGCCATCAGTATTATTTCCCTCTTTATGCAGGAACCACGAGACAGCCACTGGAATGCAGCTAAAAGAGTTCTTCATTATATCCAAGGAACAAAATATTTTGGTCTTCTTTACAGAAAGACAAAATATTTTGGTCTTCTTGATTTTCAGATGCCGAATTTGTTGGCATTATTGATGATAGGGCATCAACCTCAGGTTATTTAATGAACATGGGATCAGCTGTAGTTTCTTGGAGTTGCAAGAAGAAAGCTAAAATGGCCACTTCTTCAGCAGAAGCAGAGTATATTTCAGCATGGGAAGCAGCATGTGAGATTGTTTGGTTGCGTCTAGTTTTACAGGACTTGGGAATTCCTCCAGCAGAAGCTACTTCGTTATTCATCGACAATCAACCAACAATAAATCTTGCCAAGAATCCAGTTTTTCATTCAAAGACAAAGCATGTGGACACCAAGTATCATCATATCAGATCACTCATTGCAAAGGATGTCATCAAGCCAATTTATTGTCCTTCAGAAGATCAGATCTCTGATATCTCCACCAAACCTCTTGGCAGAATAAAATTTACTAAGTTCAGAGATGAACTTGGTATATGTTGTAATGCATCTTTGGATCATAGGGGGGAATGTTAGATGATCCAAATATGTTAATGTAAATCTAGGATAAAATATTTATTAAATTAGAATATTTAATAAATATTAGAGAATAAAAATAGTTATTAAATTGAAATATTTAATAAATATTTGAGATACTTAGAAATATAATTTTGTTATTAAAAATAGGACTCTAGAATAGAGTCGTTTCTAAGACTCTAAAATAGGAATAAAGTTAGTAGAGTGGTTAGAAAGTCATTTATTGTAAATGGACACTTGTTATTTTTTCAAGTGATCCATATCTAAATTAAGTTAGGACATATTTCTTATAAATAGGTTAGTCTCCTATTTGCAAGTTAGTAGAAGTTTACGTTTGTAAACTCTGCAACTTTTTATGTAATTTATTTTTCATAATTAATAAAATTATGTGTCTGAGGACACTTCTGCATTAAAATTTATTTCTCTACTCCAGTAGTATTGGTATACAAGAAGGATGTTATGCAACCAACTAATAAAATAGAAGAAAAGATATATCAACAACTTAAAACTATCATCTTCGAGGGGGGAAACTCCTTTACATTAAATAAATGAACAATTATTGGATGATGCAAATGATACGACCTCCTTGGTATATAGGGTCTAAGGGGTGACAATATAATCAGAGCCTGCATACCATTAATAATTTAAGGGCAT
Organism: Pinus albicaulis; assembly: GCA_034641835.2. Classification (NCBI taxonomy): domain Eukaryota; kingdom Viridiplantae; phylum Streptophyta; class Pinopsida; order Pinales; family Pinaceae; genus Pinus; species Pinus albicaulis. The sequence goes on along the minus strand of CM076575.1, from coordinate 787,111,667 downwards.
AAAAATAACAGTAGTGAGCTTCTATGGGGCACAATAATAACAACATGGGGGATGTATCAACACAAAAATAACAATAACAATATGGGGCTACACTAACAATAAAAATAAAGGCATATACTGGTATTATAGGGACCTAACATGCCCCTCTCCTTCAAAAAAGTGTTTTCATCAAAGCTTGAGTAGTTTTGGATGCTTTGTATAACATTTTCATCCTCTCATGTGGAATATTCAGCATGTAAGTTCTTCCACTTAATGAGATACTCTAAATTAATCGATTTCATAGTTGTTGGGTTCTTGTTTCCATGTCTCCTTCAGGCTCAAATATGATTTTTCGTTCTTTGTCAAGTTCTAGCAACACTGTTTCAAATAGGATCTTGTCACCGATAACCTTCTTTAAGCATGAAACATCGAAAACTAGGTGTACTCGACAATATGAAGACAACTCTAATGTGTATTCCATAGTACCAATCTTTTGCAACACCTTGTAAGGACCATTGTACTTGGGTGATAATTTATCATCCTTCTTAGCTTGATTGAGGGACATTTGTTTGTATGGTTGTAGCCGTAAAAATACCTAGTTGCCTACATCAAAACTTCTTTCACTATGATCTTGATCTGCCTATTGTTTCATTTTATTTTGCGCTAGAGAGTGGTTATCCTTTAGGAGTTGTAGAACTTGTTGTTGATGCTTGATGTGATCTTCCACTACTTGAACCTTATAATTTTCTCTTAAAGATGATGTGATGGATGGTGGATGATATCCATAAAGTGCCATAAATGGGGTCATTTTTGCTGCAATATGGAAGTAAGTGTTATACCACCCTTTAGCTATAGGTAACAACTTGACCCATTGTGTTTGTTTATCAGATATAAAGCAACTTTGTTAGTGTTTTTATGGAATTGAGTACCAAATAACACCTCCTTAACAATTGGTTTTTCCCTACAAAGGATCACATATAGATTTTGGTGATGTTAGTGGACAAACTTAGATAAAACAAAGAATTGCAAACAGTGAAAACAATACATTTACAAACATAAATTAAATAAAGATATAACACACAAAATAATGCTTAATGAAGCAAACAAGTCACTACAATAACAAAAAAAGAATCCCTTTATTGACTGCTAGTGGTAGAACATGAATACAATAGAATACTAAAAACACATGAAGATAATTCTTTGAGCTATGGTGCTAAAAAATATTCAACAAGGAGGTCACTTTCCTTAATCTCTTTTCAAGCTTCTCCTCTCTCTCAAAAGAAGTATGAAGACTCTCCCAATGACGAACTCTTATTATTTCACTAAGATGATGGATTTATTAGAAGAAATATGGCCAACATACTAGTTCTCTTACTTCTTATGCTTCAACGATGAAATGTGGTCTTTCTCTGATAGAAATTTGGCCAGCATAACATTGTCTCATGTTTTGGTTCTTCCATGGCTTGTTTATATAGAATTTTTTGAATCCATCTTCCCTCTCTTGGTTCATGAATGATAGTGACTCAAGAGTAGGACAAGATGATTCCGTTGAGGGTAGCATATCTTTAGGGAGACTCAAATTTGGATTTACTTGACTAGCACATGTCAAGGAATCATCCTCTAAGTGTGGGAAGTGGTCCCCAATTTGTTGAGTCACACTTTTCTTTGACCGCACAACTTTTGAAGGAAAATTTGTGCGGTCACACTTTTTTCCATCCTGTATGGTGCGTGATCCAAAATTTTCATAGGTATCCTTAGGAGAAATTAAATTTTTATAACTTCCATAATGTCTTTAGCTAGAAAATATTTATCTATACGTTATGTTGGAAAACCTTAGGTGTATTTTAGAGTGTACGATTTTCTAGTGTTAACAGTTCCCCCCTGATGTTTTTCTTTTCTGAATGAGAGTTTGAGTAGCTACTTTGAGAGAGAAAGAGAATAACTTGTCGAGAAAGGATAACCATGCTCTAAAGAAAACTGGAGTGACAAATATAAAGTGTTTATATGAGGAGGGCATGTCCCATGCTTGTTATGATGACTAGTGATGGCTTAATACAATCAGATAGAGAATGGCTCTATCTAGTCAAACTATAGTAGTTGACATGTTGATGGCTGGTGATGATAATTGTTGATGCCCTCAAGGGAATTTCTTTAAAAAAAACAAAATATGGTGTCCCTATGTGTTAGCACCAATATTTGCATCCCACCCATCCCACATTATTTTACTCTACTTTCACCTCGTCTCTGTCATTTTCATTGACCTCGCTTCATTTCTCAACCATTTTTCCCAAGGGTGCCCAAGTCATAATTGTTCATAAGCACCAAACCCTAATTTACCACTGAGCTACGGTTTGTTATGGAATCAGAGACATATGAGTGGAGGAGGCATAAGGTATGTCATATAAGTAAGTAGGAGGTCATTCCAAACTCATAAAAATCATGTCTCCATCATTTTCCAGGAAATCATTCCAAGAGTCAAGCCATTTACTCATAGGGCTAGTTTCTCTTCAAACTATGTTTCCGACCAAACAGAGATGAATTTGACAAACGTGGGAGATTTTTTTTTCCATAATAGACCAAGGAAGAAAAACCTCCTTCATTTTTTACACAGGTGTCATGGTTTTTTATAAATGTCACAAATACAGGTGCTACAAGAGGTTTGTTGCATTTCTGGAGTGACCTTGGGAAAATCAAGTTTTCTCATAGCTGGAGTGTCAAAATGACTTTTTTGATGAGTCAAATGATAACTAGATAGAGAAATATTTCCAATGAGATATCATGAGCTCAATTTGGAGTTGAGTAAGGCCCCCAAAAGTTGTCTACAACATCACTCTACATTTATGCACCTTCAATCAGCACGTTTTTTACCAGTCATGGGAAAATCAAATTTTGACAAGGAAAATAAACTCAAAAAATAAAAACAAAGGTATATTTTGAAATTAGATAGGATAATATTTCCAACGAGCTATCCTGTGCCCAATTTAGACATTGAGAAGGCCTCCAAATGTTGTCTGCAAAAAGGTGTTGTAGGGACGCTGCACATTTGGAAGAGGTCGATGCACGTTTGCAAGGGTCACTGCGTGTTTTCCCAGAAAGTTCAAAACTCTCTTAAAGCCTCCCACTTCATCAATTAAGGCTCAATATTTTCAGATTTTGTCTTCAAAGCTCCATTTATTAGTGAGTAAACCCTAGCATCATCTCATTAATATATTTTGTGCCTTATAATCATTTGAAGCTTTTCCTAAGGAAGAAGCCCTAGTTCTCATTTCAAACCTAATCCCTACAATGTTATATATTTCTTTTCCCATTCCCATATATATTTTTCCATATCCTCATTCCCTAAAGCAATACCATTCATAATATCCCTCAATCCTAGGTTTTTCACTAACCTAGGTTCCCTTCACATTCCCATTCCCTCCATTTTCCAAAACACTTCCTTTCGCTTCGCATTTCCTCCATTTCATACCATCACCCTAGGGTTTCTACTTCAAATATGGCTAATCTTGAACCATTACCCAAAACTTACCATAGAGGCTATAGGCATGTTTTTGCTTCACTTGGAGTGAAAGGGGCCATGCCTTCTTCATCAACACAGCAGGTAGATAAAGGTAAGAAACAGGTAATAGATCCAAACATTGATGATGATGAGGGAAAATATGAGACAGAGCATGAATTTCAGTTGATTGACTTAAGTGAAGGAGGTGAAGACAAAATCACCAATGCAGCAATCAAAGGAAAAGAGTAAAAGATTAATGAACTTCAGATTAATCTTGAGAGGTCCAAATATGTAATTGGCTTCCTTGAGCAAGAAAATCAGCAGCTGAAAACCAAGCAAGTAATCAATGAGGTGAAGTATATCAAGGCACAAAAAGAAGCAGAAAAGCCTAAAGTGTTGCTTGAAGAAACATTATAAGGGTTTTTTGAAACTTATGATGAGGAGTATCAGCCTCCAAGACAAAAACCAAAGACTATAGGGTTGAAGAGAGCTTTAGCTCGGGAAAGATAGAGAGAAGTTGAATTGTCAGAGAAGCTCACACCAAGTGAGTTGCTTTCCCTAGAGATTAGCAAAGACAGAGAACAATGGCTTGATAGAGCCAATCTAAATTTGGAGAGGTTACTTAAGAAGGCCAACAAGGACAATGACTTGTTGAGGGCAAGAGTCAAACTTCATGCACGGAAAGAGAGAATTTCATTAGCCAAGCTCAAAAGAGCTAATGACAAAATTGAAAGTTTGACCAAGAAAGGGGAGAAATAAAAGTTGGAAATACTTGATGAGGTGTCACTTCATGCCTCAATCACTCAATGAGAAAGTACTCCAGCAATTTTGGCATATTTTTGCACTCATGTTAATTTCTACAATTTTTTATCATTTTCAACTCAGAAAATTTTCTAAAGGCGCAGAGACCTGGATGTTGCGCTCTTTTTTGGGGCCTCCAGATGCCAAATGGACACCACCAATAGGTTTATAATGATGAGGACATAAACCCTAGCAAGTTTCAGAATATTTGGAGGAGAACTGGCCCCTCAAACATGCAAAAAACTACCTAAAAATCATGTTTCTGATTCATTTTTGACATGGTCATTACACGTTTACCAATCCTAGGAGATTAGATTTTTGACAGGGAAAATAAAAACCATTTTGAAACATGAAGATAAATCTAGAAACTAGACTCATAGATCTTTCCAATGAGCTATCATGGACCTGATTTGGACACTGGGAAGGCACTCAAAACCAACTTACAAAACAAGTTGTTTTTCTTGCTTGGACACTGCATGTTTGCCAGAAAATTGCAAATTTTTACAATCTTCAGCAAATCTTCTCCAGTTTAACTTTTCACTTTGGGAAATGTAATTTTACTGATGTAAATGTTCAATATGAATGTAAAAGTCATGTTTTTACTTTTATCTAAGGTAGATACATTAGGTAAATGGCCTCAATGACATGTAATGAATCAGCTTGCTCAAATTTGGGATGAGTCACTTTGACAACCCTATTCTCTAGTTGTCAATTCAGTCTTTCTTGGAACAGATCCTCCTCTCATGGATTCGACCCCCTGAAGCTAGGATTAGTTGGTTTGAGGTCTATATCATGTATTTCTCATTCATTAGTAGGGGTTGGACTCAGTTGGATGTTTGGTTGTTGAAGAGACACATTTTGTATCAGTTCTGAGCAAGAATATTAATCAAATCTGCAGCTATTTTTATGGGATCCATGTGGTATGATGCTTAGTTCCATTTTCTCCTTTTGTGCTCAGCTTTTAGAATTTTTTGTTTATTTCATCCATTATTTCATATCTATCGAGTGAATGTTTTCAAGTTTGATGAACATAATCCATAATTTCTATGCTCTATTTTGGGTAGACATTCACAGTCTATAATTTTCTTCAGTTTAGAAAGAAACCATGATTTCACCATGCTCTTTATAGCTCCTCACCTGACTTGATCATCCCACCATAGAAATCCTAAAGTGCTAAGTCACTATGCCCACCTTGCCCCATAGAACACCCTGCAAAATTTGACCTAATTTCCCTTGTCCTGACTATTTTTCTCCTTCTGATCCAGCACAACCCTATACAATCAAAATCAAAACCCTAAGCTACTATACCTAGCCTAATATCTTCTTTACTTGGCCATCTTTGTTGTGATCCATACAGAGAGAGCCCTCTCCTTGCCTAGTAGGGCTAGCTACTTGGCTAAGTGTGGTTTGTGGGTACCTCGGAATTGCCTTCTTCAACCTGAGGTTTAATCTAAGTGATAACACTATGCATAAACAAGGTGAAGCACTATTGAGTGAGGTTCTTATGTATTCATGGGTCTTCAACTTTGGGTACCTCCCTCACATCACAATGTAAGCATTGCTAAATGAGGTGCTTAGTGATATGTAGGTTTTTGAATAAATGGCAGAGATGCAGTGGTCATTAAGCATGATACCACCATGACATGAAAATTAGTGTTGGTGTGGAATGTCATGAGGGGGAATGATGACATTAATGGGCACCGGTGATTCATATTCCTTAAATGGGGAACACATCCAAGGTACAACCTCAATCCTGGAATATGAGTGGTGAATTTGACAAGAAAGAAGCATCAACCACCCGAAAATTGTTGATCTGGGGAATCAATAAATCAGGTAAAAGAAAATTGTAACATGGTGGACCAGCAAGGCATGATAACGAAAAGTTGGCGGTGTCAATGGATATGGAAAATTGGCCGAGGTTGAAGTTGTAATGCAAGTGGCAACAATCAAAACAATTTTCCTAGCAAGGATGGCCCTGGAGTTGGTAGGACATCCAGGATATGTGCAAGTATGTTCTGACTGACAGGAAGGGGGTAAGTGGATAATGTGTGAGATCCAACCGAGGTTGACTATAAATTTCTGCCGAGTATAAGACATTAAAATATGGGTGGAAATATTTTTCATTAAAATATTTGTACACTTTCCAAAAGAATGTAAAGGTGGTTTGGATGTACAAACACAGAGATGGGTGCCCCAAACACATGTTGACCTACGTAATGATGTAGGGATGATTTTGTTCTCTAAGATTAGGGGCCCCATTGATTAGCCTCAGTGTGGGTTTGATGAGGCGGACGAAGTGACACAAATGGGATATGTGAATGGAGGGATGACAGGCCAAATGTTGAATGTGGTAGTGTGTCCTACTTGATCCGTCGCAATATACAAGGGGTGGCTCAGGAATGGGGTTGGTAAGCAATGAGTGAAGCAAAATGAGGATGATATTCAAGGCATGCAAGTGAAGTGGTTCTCAGGCCTGAGTAGATGGGCATGGATCCCAATAGTATGTGGGGATTTAGAACATGATTTGATCCATGTGTGGGAAGGATCTATCAATCAGAGTGTATGTTTACCATATGCAAGGTGAGGTGGTGGTAAACATGGTCGAGATGATGGAGCCTATCATGCATTTCAGAGAAATAATGTCAGGATATGAAAATATTTATAGGAATCCTAGCATGTTGACTCGTGAATGATACTTGCTCTATTACTTGTCCACTGGGGTGTTGATCATGGAAGGGTGCTCATGGTGTACCTATAATTTCCATGGAAAATACCCCAAGTGAAAGCATATTTTTTAACAGATGAATAATATGAATTCGATTAAACAAGATGAATTAAAAAATAAGATAAGTCGCACTTGAAGTGATATTTTGGGCATGCCATGGGTACAAAAATGAGTTTTGGAAACAAATGGAACAGAGGGTACCATGATGAAGATGATGTAGCACTGATACCTATGCCTCTCGTGGTTTTGAAAATGGAGGTCATGAACTCTTGTTCTGGGCTTGAGAATATGTTGAAAAGGGAAATAAATATGGTAGAGTTGTCCCTATGCTACCACATGTTTACTTACTACTTTGGGAGACTAAAGGTGAACCTAGATTTATTTCATGTCGTAGCGGTTAGCCTGTGTACTGGGGAAGCGCACGAGGAGAGATAAGTGATAGCTTGTAACCTAAACTTTGTGAATTTGGTAGTTTTAGATTAGATAGGACATACAGGGGTACCCTATACGACCTTTTTAGGGTCATCCATGAAGTCCCCATGTGAATCAAGCTAACAACCATAAATTCTGTGCACCTGAAATTCTAAAATTCGTGATGTTCCCGGAATGGCATCGCTACTACTCGACCTCCCTACCCCACATTGTCTGTGCATCTGTATTTCAAACAAACGTAGTGAAAGTGTGTATGTTATGTGAACAGAAACACATTCACATGGTTGGGTTCCACTGCAAATTTTTGGCCTCACAGACACGCGAACTGTGCATCTGTTCAAATAAAAAATGGGTGATACGAGCATCTGTAATTGGAAAAGGCCCATGATGGGTTAATTTTTTATGTGGCGGCCTCAAAGGTTGATTTTTTTTCTATTTGTAATACTCAATGATGGGATGACGATGCTATGGCATGATAGGGATTGGGATCCCTTGCGAGAGGCCATTTCAGCAGACCATGGGGCTAGTTGAACACTAACCAGGTGGGTGTTACTGAAGTTCCTTCAAAACCCTATTTTGAGGTCATAGGATGGGTTCTTGCGCTTTGTGATCAGTATGTGGGATGTAGATCCATAGGTCTTCATTTTATGGAGGGAATATCTATCAATTACTGCGGCGATAGATATATATTTTGTGACAGGGCTGGTACCTCATGGAGAGGTGTTGTCGCATCCCCTCCTGAATGGGCAGATAGATATTTGTAGGTGGGAGGATGGGAACTATGGGCCCAATCCCTTTGAGGAGGGTTGCATCAGGGTGCCTTCTATATTAGATCTTGTCGAGAAAAAAGTGATGGTTATGATCATCTAGTTGGCAGGTTCGACATCCCCATAACAGGTGTCATTGCCCCAGATTTCCATTTTACAGAAACTGTAGGCAAGGAATTTTTTCAACTGGGTTAGTTTTGTGTATAGGGGGATGGTCGCCTAGTTGATGGAGGTTCAGGAAGTTGACCTTTGGATATTTTTCTATGCCAATATCTTGTGCAACATTTTGTACGATAGGTTCATGATGCTACGACCATTTATATAACTGCCTCTAGGTCCTGCTAGGGACCCCAGGATTAGACGGTGGGCCCTCGCAATGCCACGGGCTAGTGGTGGTGTAGTGTGGAATTACTGGAAAGTCGAGGTGGAGGGTTGGTTTCTGTCCAACCCTTACATGATCCTTGAGTACCCATTTCATAGAGTCAACTTCATGGGTGATCCAGATATGGGGCTCCCTCTTGGTGACGCTTGGGGGCCAGCAGGTATGTTTATTTATTATCTATACATTTCAGGTATTTGACATATATTCTTTTCATGATGCTTTTTTATTTATTTGATGTTTATATCATGTATTTTTTTTTTTCAAATGCAGGGTTGCATGGGCAACCACTGTCCTACTTAATAGGAAACGATCCACTACGAATAGGAGTGGTTGTTAGTCATGTTTTACTGCTGTTATGGCCTAAATCTACCTCAGGCTGAAAGAAGGCAGAGTTCAGGGTAACATCAAACCACGCTCAGTATGGTAGCTAGCCCTACCAGATCAGGAGAGGGCTCTCTCCGGGTCAATCTCAGCAAAGATAATCAATAAGGCTTGAGATGACTTGAAATAAAAGCTGATTTTAGGCTAGGTATATAAGTAAGGGAGTTTGATTTTGATTTTGGGGGTTTCTGTTGGAATCAAAGGGAAAGGCAGTTTTGGGTTCGGGGATGAGGCCTAGTTTTTGCAAAGTTCTGAATGGGGCAAGGAAGGCAATTGTTTTGATGCTTTGGAATGAATGAATGGACAACTCAGACCGGTGAGGAGCTGAAGAGGGTAGGAAGCTTCAATAATCCTCTTCAAATAGATGAAAACATGGAAAATTAAACAAAACTCAAGGCAGAGCAAAGCAATCTAATGAATTCCACCTTTATTACTCATTTGTTTAATTTCAGAAGAAAAGAGAAGGGAAATGATACACATAAAAATTCAGTGAACTTACAATCACAGAGAGAAACACACCATCAAAACATAGAGCCACATGGATCCCAAAGAGTGTTGCAAAGCCTGGTCTATTCCTTTGCCAAAAATTGCAGAGATGAAATGTACAATGAAGTGCCAAGCAATCCCAAGTGTCCAACCCTGAAAATGACTGAAGAACTACAAGATATTGACCAGCCTAACTCATCCCCATGCCTCTAGGGGTCGAGCTCACCATTCTAGGAGTTGTTTCAACAAGATCTAAACTAAGAACTAGAAAATAGGCAATGAAACAGCTTGCCTGTATAAGATAGGAAACTTATTCATTCAGTTACATTTCACTTTTTGGTGAATGAATCTACTTGGATGAGTAAAAATATGCCAAAATTACATCAAAGTCATGAAATTACATCAAGTTACATTAGGAGTTTCACATTTGGAGATAAAAAATTCAAACTGGTCAAAACTAGGCGAAAATCTGAACTGCTGAGTGAAAATTAGGCCAAATTTCCCAATGCGTCGCGTCTGAAATCTCTATGCGTAGCGCCACTTTGAGGCTTATTTTGAGGGCCTTCCCGAAGTCCAAATTGAGCACAGGATAGCTTGTTGGAAATCTCTTCCTGTCTACTTTCCAACCCAAGTGAAACTTCTAAATTTTGTTTCCATTTTCCCCTCCAAAAATCAAATCTCCCAACACTGCTTCTTGTGTGTCCAAAAAGTGGCAGAAAGGCCATTTTTGAGGTGTTTTTGACCCTTCAGGCAACCCAAAAATTTTCAAAATATTTAGGTAATGGGTAGGCATGCATAAATTTTCATGAAAAATCTAGAAATGCAAAGTTTTCTTCAAGAGGAGCTGCCAATTATAAGCGCCCGCCAAGTGGCACTACGCGTCGGGCAGGAAAATCTGTGTTAAGGCCCAAAAAATCAAAATTTGCAAAAAGTGTCCCAAATTTCTTGAAATTTGGGCTGAGTGTCCTCCATCAAGCACTATGCTGGGCCAAGGAAGCTTCGGCCAAAATTTGGAGTTTTTCATACTTTTTACACCGCTTTAGTGCCTTCTTAGTCTTGCTTTCAGGATCTTGATCCTCGCTTTGCAAACATGATTTCGCGCCCAATAATGGTTCTTCATGTGCCTGAGCATGTTCTTTTCCTTTTTTTCCTTCTCCAACAGTTTCTCAAGATGAATATTGACCCTCTCAAGCCAAGTCTCTCTATCAGCCTCAATCTCCTGCTCAATGGATGTCATCTCGTTTTGGCTTCTTTGGGCAGCTTGCTGGTTCTCATGGATGTTTTGCAACTCCATGATTGTTTGTTGATCCTCCAACTTTTTGTTTCACTGCTCCAAGTAATTTATGATCCATTGGGCTCTCTGCAATTTGACGGTCAATATGTCAATCTCTGCTTTCTGCTCCTGAATAGTTTCTCTTAACTTTGAGCTTGGAGAGCTCAAATCCTCACCAATCAGTATAAATCCTATGTCTTGGCCTCCTGAAGGGCCCTCATCCTGCATAGGCCTCTTACCTCTGTCCTGTACCTGTACTGCTGATGACGGAAATGAGACCCCTTCCACCCCAGGTGGAGATAGTACTCGTCGAGCTGCTGCAAATAATCCTCTAATGCCTCTCTGATAAGTGACATATGTCGGCACACTAGTAGTCTCTGCCTTCTGACCTCCATACTGATGTGAAGGTTCACCTGTATCATGGACAACCTCCGGAGGAACCTGAGGAGCTGTGAAGAAATCATGGGAAATGAAATCCTCCCATGAAATACCCTACAATCCAAGCTGATGTACAACCACGATCTTGATGAGTGCATAGTGATAAATATTGTTGTACTGCTGCTCGGGAGTTTTCTTCTGCACAAGAGTGGTCATTCTCTCGATATTCCGGCACATGAAATAAGGAATGTTCATCATCCTCACTTTGGTGAAATGCATCAATAACCTGATGTGGTAGGCATAGAGGCGTGAAAATCGGCCCTCACAACTGAAATATATGATAATGAGTTTCATTAGAGGCGCATAGGATTCCTGACGCAACAAAACTGAAATTTTGGACCCTTCTAAGGAGAGATGGTCTACTATAGACATGGTCCTGCCAGCATTTTCCTAGTCAACCCCGTTCTTTGAATCCACGTGGCCTACTTTCTCTTTTTAATTTATTTATCAATTTCAAAGAAATTGACAAATAAACTTATTCACAACTTTCAAAGGTTATATTATACTTCCCGGCTTATATATTATCTCCAAACCTTTAAAACCAAGGTTTAACCCTTCGTGCTTTATATAAATCCAACACTCTGTTTTGAATAAATAACTGTGTAATAAACCTTGGCTTCGGGCCCCACCTCTACGACCAATAGACCAATCAAACGCGTGCACCGTACCTCACTTATCGTTCGCGCACCTCGTTTATCGTTCCCGCATCTACGACAAGCGACCACCATCCGTTGGCCCTTTCCCAGATCAACGGCTCTCGGCAATATCGCTCGGCATTCTAGTACGAACTATAACGTGCGATGGCGCGGTTTAAATGGTGGTTTTCCGGGGGTCCACCTCGCCACGTGTCAACAGGTCTATGGAATCGCTCCACAACCGGAAAATACCGCTTATACACCAAAAGCAGTGCGATATGGGCAATCCGCCTTTGTAAATCCACTCGCAGTTTTGGTACAGTGCTTGACCACGAGTGTACATCTGGTTTGCGCAATTATTTTATCCGCTCCGTTTGTTAACTCAGGTTCTGACCCCGGTTAATAATTTCCAATTAACAACAAACAAACGTAAATTTCTTTATTGAGAGGGATTTCTGTTACCATTAAACAGAGTTCACGACCAGGGTTTGTCCAAAAAATTACAGGGAAATATACAGAGAAATGCGGACTCATACAACCACCACATCCAACGATTCCACACGGAACCAACGTACAATCGTCTCACAATTAAACAATTTCTTCACAATTAATGGTACGAGAAAATACAATGGAAAATAGGCTCTGAAATTGTTTAACTGGAAACAATTGTTAACACACAAAGTTTATTACAGAAATCTCTCTTCCTCTCTCCTCTTCCGATACATCCAAGGATTCAATTAATATACATTATAGTGTGACTCTTTGGTTCCTCTGCGAGGACCGTTTTAGAAACCAAAAGCCTAATTACAATTATTCAACTAACTGAAATGTGATAGATGGATCGAACTGAACTATTCGAATTCTACAAATCTAACTAATCTAAATGATACAGTCAGCTGAGGTATTGACACCTAGTTGTGACAATCCAAATGTTTTGAACCCTCCTAGCCACAACATGTGGACAAAACTTCCTACATTGTTCGCTAGTGTCTAATGCACCTGCATCAGACTCCCGAGGGAAATTTTCTTCATGGGCTCCTGTCCATGAGCTCTTCCATTGATCTGCCTATCTTCTGCAACATCCCTTCAGTCATCCAAGTGGCATCTTCCTCTGGCTTGTCCTTCCATTTGATCAAGTACTGAAAGTACTCTTGTCCTCTGGTCCTTCTGAATGGTCTTTTATCTAATATCTTCTCTGGTTGCAATGGTTGTGTTGGAGGTATTTTTTTCTTCCACTCAATATGTTCCTTGTCTGCTGCTCTTTCTTCTGCACCATCATCTTCATACTTGTACAAATCTGCAACATTAAAAATGGGAGATATTCCAACATCAGGAGGTAATTCAATCTCATAAGCATTTGCAGAAAACTTTCTAAGTATCTTGCATGGCCCAATCTTTTTGAACTTCAATTTGTTATACTGCTTCTTTGGGAATCTCTCCTTTCTCAAGTGTGCTAAGACTAGATCTCCTACTTCAAATGAACTTCCTTTCTGCTCAAGTCTGCTATGCTTTTATATTTGATGTTGTTGCCTTGTAGTTGTTGTTTCACTTGTTCATGTATGGCCTGGATCTCTGAAGAAAATTCCTCGCCATCTACACTCCTTAGCTCTTCCTTTCCCAGATTTCTCAACTCTGATATTCCTTTGGGGTGCATTCCATAAACAATATGAAATGGACTCTACCCTGTGCTCCTATTTGGTGAGTCATTATATGCATATTTTTCCTGAGGCAAAATATGATCCCACTGCTTGGGATGCTCTCCTGCAAGACTTCTCAACAAATTTCCCAGACTCCTATTCACTACCTCAGTTTGTCCATCAGTCTGAGGATGATAAGCTGAGCTGAAAATCAGTTTGTTACCAAGTTTCTTCCACAATGTCCTCCAAAAGTGACCCACAAATCTGGTGTCCCTGTCTGAAACAATACTCTTTGGAAACCCATGCAATCTAACAACTTCTTTGAAAAACAAGTTAGCAACATGGGTGGCATCACTAGTTTTATAGCATGGAATAAAATGTGCCATTTTGGATAATCTATCCACCACAACAAAGACTGCATCATTCCCTCTCTGAGTCTTGGGCAATCCTAGAACAAAATCCATACTCGCCATGTCCCAAGGCTTGTCTGGAATAGGCAAGGGAGTGTACAATCCTGCATTCTGGCTCCTTCCTTTAGCATACTGACAGATTTTTCAATTCTTCACGAACTTGTCCACTTCTGCTCTCATCTTGGGCTAGTAATAGAAGTGAATCAGCTGCTCATAAGTCTTATCAGTACCAAAGTGTCCAGCAAAACCACCACTATGCTTCTCTTTGATCAAATTTTCTCTCATGGAACATTTTGGTACACACAGTTGGCTTCTTCTGAATAACAAGTCCTCCTACAAGAAATAATCCAGCCACTGGCTTCTATCTATGAAAACAGGGTTACTACATGCCTCAAATGCTTCTTTAAAATCTGGATCTGTTTTATGCAATTCTTTGAGAAAATCAAATCCTACAACTTCAAAATTTGTTTCTTGAACAAGCATGTGTCTCCTACTCAAAGCATTAGCTACTTTATTGGCTTGGCCACTTATATGTTTCAAAAAAAAATTAAAACCTTGGATATACTCAACCCATTTAGCATGCTTATGTTTCAACTTGGGTTGCTGTACAATATACTGCAAAGCATGATTGTCATAATACAATACAAATTCCCTGGACATCAAATAATGTCTCCACTTCTTCAGTGCCTGAGAAATTGCATAGAAATCCTTCTCATAAGAGGAATAATTTCTTCTGGTGTCATTCAGCTTCTCACTGAAATATTCCACAGGCCTATCATCCTAACTCAACACAACTCCAATGGCCTCTCCACTGGCATCACACTTTACTTGAAATGGTTTAGTAAAATCAGGCAGAATCAAAACAGGCTTCTCCGTTATCTTTTGCTTCAAAAATTTAAAATTTCTTTCTGCTTCAGCAGTCCACTTAAATGGTTTTTTTCTCTTCTTTATTGTCTCAATTATGGGTGCATTGATCTTACTGAATTTTCTTATAAAATTTCTATAAAAACTGGCAAGTCCATGGAAACTACTTACCTCAAAAACATTCCTGGGTGAAGGCCACTCCACAATTGCCCTAACCTTTTCTGGGTCCATCTTCAATCCTTCTGCAGAAACAACAAAACCCAAATACACCAACTCTTGTTTCATGAATGAGCATTTCCTTAAATTTATTAGCAGTTTCTCTTGGTGCAACTTCTTCAAGACATGATTAAGATTTCTTAAATTTTCTTCTTTAGTTCCGCTGAAAACTAATATATCATCCAGATATACTATCACAAATTTACCAATGAATTCTTTCAATACTTCATTCATAAGTCTCATAAAAGTGCTAGGTGCATTTGACAACCCAAAAGGCATTACCATCCATTCATATAATCCTTCATTTGTTTTAAAGGCGGTTTTCCACTCATCACCCTCTCTTATTCTAATCTGATGGTATCCACTTTTCAAATCTATCTTTGAAAAATATTTAGCACCACTCAAACAGTCCATCAAATCCTCAACTCTGGGCAAAGGGAATCTGTACCTGATTGTGATCTTATTGATTGCTCTAGAATCAGTACACATCCTCCAGCCTCCATATTTCTTTGGGCTCAATACTGCTGGTACTGCACATGGACTCAAACTTTCTCTAATCAGCCCCTTGTCCACCAACTCCTGTACTTGTCTCCTGATTTCATCATTTTCCTTGGGATTAATTCTGTAGGCTACCTTATTTGGCAGGTTTGAACCAGGGATAAAATCTATCTGATGGCTGATCTTCCTCACAGGTAGCAGCTCATCAGGTAAATCATCCACAATAATGTCACAGTAATTGTCTAACATCTCTTGGATTTCTACTGGCAAATCAGAAATCTTTGTAGAAGTAAGGACTACTTTGGGTTTGCAAACTAAAGAAAAACTTACCTCTTCTTCTTCTATCTACTGCAGATATTCCTTCCCGCTTAGCAACAAGGTCTTTGGATCAATCACTCTGTTGGATGGCTCTCCTTCTTCCATGGGTATCAATGTATGATGTACCCCATCTTTGAAGAAATTGTAAGTGTTATTCTTGCCATCATGCACTGCTTCTCTGTCAAACTGCCAAGGTCTACCTAACAGTATATGACACACATCCATGGGCATTACATCACACAGGACCTTATCTTTGTATTTTCCCATTTGCAGCTCTATCTCACACTTCTCTTTTACAACTAGCTGGTGCCCTTTATGCAGCCAAGACACCCTGTAGGGAGTTGGATGCTCCCTTGTCTTCAACTTCAACTTCTCTATTACCTCAGTGGAAACCAGATTATCTGTGCTGCCACTATCAATGACTAGCTGGCAGCATTTCCCTTGGACTTTGCATATGCTCCTAAACAAAGTCTTCCTTGTGCAGTGCTCAAGACTTCTTTTAGCTTGCTTCCAATCTGACCTTAATACCAGATCTGGGAGTAGACCATGATTCTCCCCTCCTCTCGAAGAATTTCTTCTTCAATTTCCTCGCCTCTTCTCCACTGGCAACAACAAAATTCCTGACCAGCACCCACATTCTCTCGGGACACTTCAGTGCTTAAGGTCCCACTCACGACATCTATAACACTCAAACTCTACCGTCTCACCGCTCCTCTTCCCTTTCTCTATAAGAACCCTTCTCGCCCTTACATCATCCCTCTCGAGAGGCATTCCTCCGAGGTGAGCTACTGTTAGCTCCATCCCTGGGTGTAGTAGGCTTTCCTCTACCACTCTGACTTCCCTTTCCACAGAAAGTACCTCTCTTCTTGGCAGACTGTTTCCTCAGGAGTTTCTCCTCTGCTTTCAAGGCCATCTGGTAGGCCTCTTCCACTGTCTTAGGAGACAGGAGACCAATCTCATCTTTGATCTCCAGCTTGAGACCATTCACATATCTGGCAGTCTTCTCTGGTGTGTCCTGGAATTGCCCAGCTCTTATGCTTACTCTCAGAATTCTCCTGTAATCTTTTAATGTCAAGAACCTGGCTTTCGTGTTCTGATTGCTTATATGTCGTACCGGTAATCACTAGGCAATCTACCTTTTTTAATTTAAACCCATCATTTTGGTCCAGTTCTTGATAGGTTGCTTGCCAACTCTCCTCCTCTCTGCCTGCACTCCATCCCACCAAAGTGCAGCATGTCCTTTCCGCTTTGTCACTGCAAACTTGACCCTTTTATCTTCGCTTATTTCTTCATAATCGAAGCAATTATTCATTTTTTTTATCCAATCCACCAGTTCCTCTGGATTTAGTCCCCCTACATAACTCGACACTTCAATTCTGGGCTTGACTGCAGATCCCAGAACAGTTCTGAGGAGCCTTAAGTCAGGAGGAATTTCAACATTTTCTTTAGCTTCTTCTGTTTCAGGTTCACTGATGTCTTCCAGATCTCTGGGTTGTCTTCACTCCATGGCATCCATTCTGGCTTTGACCCTCTGCAACATCCCCAACACCTCAACGTTGGCAACAGGTCTCCTTCTGCCAGCACCTCTACCAACTCAGACTGCCATGTCAGCTCTTCTACAAAAAAAACCTTAAAACAATGGCTCTGATACCACAAATGACGCAACAAAACTGAAATTTTGGACCCTTCTAAGGAGAGATGGTCTACTGTAGACATGGTCCTGCCAGCATTTTCCTAGTGAACCCCGTTCTTTGAATCCACGTGGCCTACTTTCTCTTTTTAATTTATTTATCAATTTCAAATAAATTGACAAATAAACTTATTCACAACTTTCGAAGGTTATATTATACTTCTCGGCTTATATATTATCTCTGAACCTTTAAAACCAAGGTTTAACCCTTCGCGCTTTATATAAATCCAACGCTCTGTTTTGAATAAATAACTGTGTAATAAACCTTGGCTCCAGGCCCCACCTCTACAACCAATAGACCAATCAAACGCGTGCACCGTACCTCATTTATCGTTCGTGCATCTACGGCAAGCGACCACCGTCCGATGGCCCTTTCCCAGATCAACGGCTCTCGGCAATATCGCTCGGCATCCTGGTACGAACTATAACGTGCGATGGCGCAGTTTAAATGGTGTTTTTCCGGGGGTCCACCTCGCCACGTGTCAACAGGTCTATGGAATCGCTCCACAACCAGAAAATACAGCTTATACACCAAAAGCGGTGTGATATGGGAAATATGCCTTTGTAAATCCACTCGCTGTTTTGGTACAGTGCTTGACCACGGGTGTACGTCTGGTTTGCGCAATTCTTTTATCTGCTCCGTTTGTTAACTCAGGTTCTGACCCCGGTTAAGAATTTCCAATTAACATCAAACAAACGTAAATTTCTTTATTGAGTGGGATTTATGTTACCATTAAATAGAGTTCACGACCAGGGTTTTTCCAAACAATTACAGGGAAATATACAGAGAAATGCGGACTCATACAACCACCACATCCAACAATTCGACACAGAACCAACGTACAATCGTCTCACAATTAAACAATTTCTTCACAATTAACGGTTTGAGAAAATACAATGGCAAATAGGCTCTGAAATCGTTTAACTGGAAACAATTGTTAACACACAGAGTTTATTGCAGAAATCTCTCTTCCTCTCTCCTCTTCCGATACATCCGAGGATTCAATTAATATACATTATAGTGTGACTCTTCGGTTCCTCTGCAAGGACCGTTTTAGAAACCAAAAGCCTAATTACTATTATTCATCTAACTTAAATGTGACAGATGGATCAAACTGAACTATTCGAATTCTACAAATCTAACTAATCTAAATGATACAGTCAGCTGAGGTATTGACACCTAGCTGTGACAATCCAAATGTTTTGAACCCTCCTAGCCACAACATGTGGACAAAACTTCCTACATTGCTGGCTAGTGTCTAATGCCCCTGCATCAATTCCTTTAGGAACCGAAATGGGAACACCCTGCTGAGTTGCCTCACAAAGCTAGGCCTGATGTATGGTTCATAATGCACTCTGTCCACCTATTGTCTTTTGTTCCACTGTTCACCCACATTCGGTATTCCGGTTGCTTGAGAAATAGTTTCCGGTGTCAAAGTGAAATTTACACCAACAAGAGTTACCTGACCATCATCTAAATGCAATACAAACAAACGAGCCAACTCCTGATGATGAAGGATCCTAGCAATCATTTCACAAAACTGATAGCATGAATTTTCTCGAAAACATGCCATGGCAAGTGGACAAGCCTGAAATTCATTCAATGAGGTGGGCTCCACTCTCACATGTCTACCACCTTTACGAGGTCTTCTAGGTGCATGTAGCTCAGTGGTGGAATCACTATCTCAGTCATATGATGTATCAGTATCTATCTCCATGATGTCCATGCAAGGTGTATGTTGGCTTGGATGAGATGAAAATGAGAATTTGGTGCTTTGTTTTAGTTTCCAAATATGTGTCAAAGGGGAGGGACTATAGGAGAAATAGGGCAGTGGGGACAATGGGGTTTAATCAAGTGATAATTTGTCTTTTGAAAATTTGAAAAATGTAGGGACAATGGAAAGCCATTTGATTTTTTGGGATTTGGGGAAATTTTTCAAATGGGATGGGGATAATGGGAATGAGATGAGTATAAGTGGCTTTAGGGATGTAGGGAGATAGGGGAATGGACTGTAATAATAGGATAACAGTGAGGGGAGGAATAAAGAAGGTGAGTAATGAAGTATTTGGCACAAAGTTATTTTTAAAACCACAACTTCAAAACCCTAAGGAAGCAATTTTCAATAAGATAATAGGGTTTTGAGTTTTGACATCAAAATTCTGATAATCCATTTTCAAACACTTGTAAATAGCAATTATAAGTTCACATGAACTTACTTGGACAAAATAGACCAAGTGATTTGGAATTTTGTGAAGCAATGACAAAAATTTAGTTGACTGCCCTGTGAGCCTCAACCACTGCCCAGTACGTCGCGCTCCTTCAATGCACCGCAACAGTTCAAAAACACACGGAGGTGAGCGGCCCTATGCGCCGCGACAGTTGCCCAGTGCGTCGCGCCCCTCAATTTCAACACAATTCGGCCTTCCAATGTTGGCTTCGCTCCTCCACGATTTCTCTTGGCTCATTGATGTCTTTGGTATGCAAATGGAGTTTTGAATTTGGAAATATCTTATATATACCAAAGATTTTAATTTTTTATTTGAAAAACCCACTTTCTAATGTTCGAAAACTTTGGCACTTTTCAAATGAACTCTTTTTTGCTTGCTTTCTTATTTTTGGACTGAATGATGAGTTTCTTGTCTATTTTGCAAGGATGGATGGCATAGAGTTTTGGAAAAGGCGACCAGGGCTACCGATGGATCATTATTACAACTTAAGAACTTAAAAATTACATTGCATTTATTACAAACGGATAAAATAGACAATTTTTCTTCAAAACAGAGTTTTGGAGAAAAATCATTATCAAGCATTCTGATGATGAAATTTTTGCACTGATACCTTATTTGAAGCTTCCTCATATGCCTGCTGGCCATTATTATGCATCTTGAGACCTAATTGAAAAAACCCTAGACCTAATGAACCTAAAAACCCTAAAATGATTCTTTGCTAACCAGGATACCAAAAATGACTGTAAATGATTTTGATGAACAGACACGGACCAGCAGGTACATGACATGAGGGATATGAGTGACAAGACCCTTCCGTCAGATGATCCATGCTCCTAATGGAATGCAGCTGACTGAACTGAGTGAGACACCTAAAATGAAATGCAACAAGAGAAATTTGATCTCTGACGGAGGGATGAAGATACCGACTCTAACATTGGCTCCAATGGGGATGGTAGCTCCTTGGAGGTGCCAAGAACTACAGATTTCTGGGAGAGTAGGAAGTGCCTTCGTCCATTGGGCTATGGAGTCAATAACTTCAAACCCAAAACAACTCATACCAATCCAAAAACATATACATATTGCAACCTGTACATAAACACATACCGGAAACTGAAATGTTGCCTTTGGCAGCTTATTTATTTACAAATCTACCCTACTTTGCTGCAAAACCAATAGATCAAGTAACGCTGTAATGCCAGATCAACCAATCAAGTAACTGTGACAAGGATTCTGCTTGAAAGTGCTTCAACTAGGACACAAATGTAACTGCTGACAGCCATACATGCACATAACAAGTCTATTTATGTAAAAGACAATTTGATCTATCATTCAAACTGAAAAAATAATAAAAAAAAAAATAAAAAAAATAATAAAAAAAATAAAAAATAAAAAAATAAAAAATTCCATGTACGTTGCAATAGGATCGCAAAAACCAGACTCTATTTTCTGCCCCAACTCCACAATACATGCTTCCAGCTGCAAACTATCAATTCAAACATCCACGGGCAGCTCTATTGTTTTTTGTTTTGAAGGAGGGAGAGTTTCCAAGAACTTTTCGGGATCTCGGAATTCATATGATTGGATCTGATCATTTAAATGCTGAATCTCCTTCTCGAATTTTTCAACAACCAACTCAAAGAAACCAGTTTTAGCTTTAGGAGGAAACTTCAAAGATCTCAAAATATGAAGCACGGCAATGAAAAATACTTCATCAATTTCAATATTCACTAACTGATCTCTAACTTATTTTAAAACTTCACAAAAAGTAGGGTCTGCCACATACCCTACCATTTTATTTTAGTGCATGAATGGATCAGTGAGCAATGGAATCTCTGGATTGAGTTGGAGTCGCCAGGTGAATCTTTCATCCTTCATACGTGTCTGACTATTGTCCACCATCAGCATCAGATCTAACTTGATACATGTACTGGGGAAATTTTCCAAGTCAAGTGTCACGTTTACAAACTAGACCGGAGATTGACTAAAGCAGCGTTTATCTACTTTCGCTAATGCAAAGCAAGAGCGTTTCGAAGGCTACCTAGCATAACTTCAAGCTCTGTCTATAGCTTATAAAACAAATAACACTAACAATCAAACCATTTGACTCCCCAGTATGGTCGCCACTATGTTATGCCCTAAATCTACCTCAGGTTGAAAGAAGGTAGAGTTCAGGGTAACATCAAACCACGCTCAGTCTGGTAGCTAGCCCTACTAGATCAGGAGAGGGCTCTCTCCGGGTCAATCTCAGCAAAGATAATCAATAAGGCTTGAGATGACTTGAAATAAAAGCTGATTTTAGGCTAGGTATATAAGTAAGGGAGTTTGATTTTGATTTTGGGGGTTTTTTTTGGAATCAAAGGGAAAGGCAGTTTTGGGTCCGGGGATGAGGCCTAGTTTTTGCAAAGTTTTGAATGGGGCAAGGAAGGAAATTGTTTTGATTCTTTGGAATGAATGAATGGATAGCTCAGACTGGTGAGGAGCTGAAGAGGGTGGGAAGCTTCAATAATCCTCTTCAAACAGATGAAAACATGGAAAATTAAACAAAACTCAATGCAGAGCAAATCAATCTAATGAATTCCACCTTTATCACTCATTTGTTTAATTTCAGAAGAAAAGAGAAGGGAAATGATACACATAAAACATCAGTGAACTTCCAATCATAGAGATAAACACACCATCAAAACATAGAGCCACATGGATCCCAAAGAGTGTTGCAAACCCTGGTCTATTCCTTTGCCAAAAATTGCAGAGATGAAATGTACAATGAAGTGCCAAGCAATCCCAAGTGTCCAACCCTGAAAATGACTAAAGAACTACAAGATATAGACCAGCCTAACTCATCCCCATGCCTCTAGGGGTCGAGCTCACCATTCTAGGAGCTGTTTCAAAAAGATCTAAACTAAGAACTGGATAATAGGCAATGAAACAGCTTGCCTGTATAAGATAGGAAACTAATTCATTCAGTTACATTTCACTTTTTGGTGAATGAATCTACTTGGATGAGTAAAAATATGCCAAAATTACATCAAAGTCATGAAATTACATCAATTTACATCAGGAGTTTCACATTTGGAGATAAAAAAGTCAAACTGGCCAAAACTAGGCGAAAATCTGAATTGCTGAGTGAAAATTAGGCCAAATTTCCCAATGCGTTGCGCCTGAAATCTCTATGCATAGTGCCACTTTGAGGCTGATTTTGAGGGCCTTCCCGAAGTCAAAATTGAGCGCAGTATAGCTCGTTGGAAATCTATGCCTGTCTAATTTCCAACCCAAGTGTAATTTCTTAATTTGGTTTCCATTTTCCCCTCCAAAAATCAAATCTCCCAACACTGCTTCCTGTGTGTCCAAAAAGTGGCAGAAAGGCCATTTTGAGGTGTTTTTGACCCTTCAGGCAACCCAAAACTTGTCAAAATCTTTAGGTAATGTGTAGGAATGCATAAATTTTCATGAAAAATCTAGAAATGCAAAGTTTTCTTCAAGAGGAGCTGCCAATTATAAGCGCACGCCAAGTGGCGCTATGCGTCGGGCAGGAAAATCTGTGTTAAGGCCAAAAAAATCAAAATCTGCAAAAAGTGTCCCAAATTTCTTGAAATTTGGGTTGAGTGTCCTCCATCATGCACTATGCTAGGCCAAGGAAGATTTGGCCAAAATTTGGATTTTGTCATACTTTTTACGCCGCTTTAGTGCCTTCTTAGTCTTGCTTTCAGGATCTTGATCCTCGCTTTGCAAACATGATTTCGCGCCCAATAATGGTTCTTCATGTGCCTGAGCATGTTATTTTCCTTGTTTTCCTTCTCCATCAGTTTCTAAAGATGAATATTGACCCTCTCAAGCCAATTCTCTCTATCAGCCTCAATCTCCTGCTCAATGGATGTCATCTCGGTTTGGCTTCTTTGGGCAGCTTGCCAGTTCTCACAGATGTTTCGCAACTCCATGATTGTTTGCTAATCCTCCAACTGTTTGTTTCACTACTCCAGGTAATTTATTATCCATTGGGCTCTCTGCAATTTGACGGTCAATGTGTCAATCTCCGCCTTCTGCTCCTGAATAGTCTCTCTTAACTTTGAGCTTGGAGAGCTCAAATCCTCATCAATCAATATGAAACCTGTGTCTTGGCCTCCTAAAGGGCCCTCATCCTACATAGGCCTCTTACCTCTGTCCTGTACCTGTACCTATACTGCTGATGACAGCAACAAGACCCCTTCCACCCCAGGTGGAGATAGTACTCGCCGAGCTGCTGCAAATAATCCTCCATTGCCTCTCTTATAAGTGACATATGTCGGCACACTAGTAGTCTTTGCCTTCTGACCTCCATACTGATGTGAAGGTTCACCTGCATCATGGAAAACCTTCGGAAGAACCTGAGGAGATGTGAAGAAATCATGGGAAATGAAATCCTCCCATGAAATACCCTGCAATCCAAGCTGATGTACAACCACGATCTTGATGAGTGCATAGTGATAAATATTGTTGTACTGCTGCTCGGGAGTTTTCTTCGGCACAAGAGTGGTCATTCTATCGATATTCCGGCACATTAAATAAGGAATGTTCATCATCCTCACTCTAGTGAAATGCATCAATAACCTGATGTGGTAGGCATAGAGGCGTGAAAACCGGCCCTTACAACTGAAATATCTGATAATGAGTTTCATCAGAGGCACATAAGATTCCTTTAGGAACCAGAATGGGAACACCCTGCTGAGTTTCCTCACAAATCTAGGCCTTATGTATGGTTCATAATGCACTCTGTCCACCTGTTGTCTTTTGTTCCACTGTTCACCCACATTCAGTATTCCGGTTGCTTGAGAAATAGTTTCTGGTGTCAAAGTGAAATTTACACCAGCAAGAGTTACCTGAGCATCATGTAAATGCAATACAAACAAACGAGCCAACTCCTGGTGATGATGGATCCTAGCAATCATTTCACAAAACTAATAGCATGACTGTTCTCGAAAACATACCATGGCAAGTGGACAAGCCTGCAATTCAGTCAATGAGGTGGGCTCCTCTCTCACATGTCTGCCACCTTTACGAGGTCTTCTAGGTGCATGTAGCTCAGTGGTGGAATCACTATCTCAGTCATATGATGTATCAGTATTTGTCTCCATGATGTCCATGCAAGGTGTATGTTGGCTTGTATGAGATGAAAATGATAATTCGATGCTTTTGTTTTAGTTTCCAAATATGTGTCAAAGGGGAGGGACTGTAGGAGAAATAGGGCATTGGGGACAATGGGGTTTAATCAAGAGATAATTTGCCTTTTGAAAATTTGACAAATGTAGGGACAATGGATAGCCACTTGATTTTTTGGGATTTGGGGAAATTTTGCAAATGGGATGGGGATAATGGGAATGAGATGAGTATAAGTGGCTTTAGGGATGTAGGGAGATAGGGGAATGGACTGTAATAATAGGATAACAGTGAGGGGAGGAATAAACAAGGTGAGTAATGAAGTATTTGGCACAAAGTTATTTTTAAAACCTCAACTTCAAAACCCTAAGGAAGAAATTTTCAATAAGATAATAGGGTTTTGAGTTTTGACATCCAAATTCTCATAATCCATTTTCAAACACTTGTAAATAGCAATTATAAGTTCACATGAAATTACTTGGACAAAATAGACCGAGTGATTTGGAATTTTGTGAAGCAATGACAAAAATTTAGTTGACTGCCCTGTGCGCCGCGACCACTGCCCAGTGCATCGCGCTCCTTCAATGTGCCGTGACAGTTCAAAAACACACGGAGGTGAGCAGTGAGTGGTATGCAAATGGAGTTTTGAATTTGGAAAGATCTTATATATACCAAAGATTTTGATTTTTGATTTGAAAAACCCACTTTATAATGTTCGAAAACTTTGGCACTTTTCAAATGAACTCTTTTTTGCTTGCTTTTTTATTTTTGGACTGAATGATGAGTTTCTTGTCTATTTTGCAGGGATGGATGGCATAGAGTTTTGGCAAAGGCGACCAGGGCTGCCGATGGATAATTATTACAACTGAAGAACTTAAAAATTACATTTCATTTATTACAAACGGATAAAGTAGACAATTTTTCTTCAAAACAGAGTTTTGGAGAAAAATCATTATCAAGCATTCTGATGATGAAATTTTTTCACTGATACCTTATTTGAAGCTTCCTCATATGCCTGCTAGCCATTATTATGCATCTTGAGACCTGATTGAAAAAACCCTAAAATGACTCTTTGCTAACCAGGAGACCCAAAATTACTGTAAATGATTTTGATGAACAGACACGGACCAGCAGGTACATGACATGAGGGATATGAGTGACAATACCCTTCCGTCAGATGATCCATGCTCCTAATGGAATGTAGCTGACTGAACTGAGTGAGACACCTAAAATGAAATGCAACAAGAGAAATTTGATCTCTGATGGAGGGATGAAGATACTGACTCTAACAACTACGATGATGACGGGATCCTTGGGAGGAGGAGGGACTAGAGAGGTCAGCCCAGTGCCAACATATTGAGATTATGGGTCCTTTTGGGGAGGGGTCTATTTTTTGTGTTGCGAGGGAGATGGAGGGACTAAGAGAGTGTTCTGAGGTAGTGGATGTGCAATCGACATATTTAGCAGTAGAGCTTAGATATTATCAGGATGTCTGGGGAAGAGCCAAGGCCCTGATAAGGGGGATGCCCAAAGAGGATAGGGAAAAATTAGGTGAGGTTGTGGTGGAGATGCTGATGGCACATGATCAGGCTTTTCGACCAGTTTTTTCGTGTATAGCTATGGCAGTGGCCATTGCTGGTCTTATTTTCGCTCCTGATGCGAAGATTGGACCTCAAGAGAGGGGGGGAAGACCCCGACCCTAGATGTTTATTTTTTGATGTATGTACTAGGGTAAGCACCCATTATGAGGGTTCTCCACTATGTTTAGAGGACTTATTTTACTTGGTCGTGAGCAGTGGATGTACAGTCGTTTTTTGTACCCATATATATATTTTTTATGTATATATATGAGACGATATTTTATGGTGGCTATCATGATGTGTTTGGTGTACATGCTTATGCATATGATGTATGTGATGTATGATTTTTATTATATATGTGATGGATATGATGCTTATTGTTCATGCTTGATGGTACATATGTGATGCACTCTAGTCTAGGACTTTATTAGCTATGTGATCAGCTATGTGATTTCAATAGAGGATTGGTATATGTGTAAATGTGATATGATCAAAACTTTAAGCTAACCTTTGTGCATGCAATTTCTTCCGAAAAAGGCATGGATCATGAACATGAACGGTTTTATTCAACTGTGATATAACAAGCCGGGAGTCAAGGAAGACATGTAGATGGTGGATACCTAGGATGGAGGAACCGACCAAAAGGACTATGATGACATCGTATTTGACTTGATTATTGGTGGCTGACCTGATACATAGTCCAATTGTGATACATGGTGTTAGATAAGGGGAGTATATGTCCCACGCTGCAGCATCAAGGTTTGGTAACCATCGAGAGGCACCATCAACAAATCCTTATTGATACATTGACAAATGATCAATCTATGACACGTGATGAGAGAGAGTATTTTAGAGTGGATCCATGATGAGGTGATCATCATAAAAATAAGTTACAGTGCATACATGTACATTTTAGGGCTCCTTGAGCATTTTTATGGGTGGAATTTTTTGAGATAGAGTCCGTTGATGGGATTTTTGAGGCAATTCCCATTGGCCTCTGATAAGTTGGATGCCCCCTTGATGAGGAAATGTTTGACAATGTATGGACCCTTCCATAATGTCTCGAAATTCCTAGGCCCTAAAGCTTCTTGGGCGACATCGTAGCGGAGAACTAACTCGAATTTAGTGAATGTACAAGGGGTGATGTTGCGATCAAATGAGGATTTTTCCCTCTTTTTGTGTGCTTCGTTATGTTGGATAGACTCGTGTCAACCAACTCCAACTGTACCAAACATTGCTTTAAGGGTTTGTCGTCGGTGAGGAGTTCAATAACAAAGTGTAGGGTGGGCATCTCACTCTCAATGGGTGTGAACCTTGTTGATGATTTGACCGTTGTGTGGTACACCCATAGGGCTACGAACAGCATGTGGTGCCAATTGGTTTTGTGATTGTTCACCATATGTTGCAACATTTTTTTGATAACTTTGTTGACAACTTCTACCTAGTCGTTGAACTTGTTGATCATTATTTAACATGAGTCATTTTTTAATTAAGCCTTGAGAAGCCATGTATCGAATATTATGACACATTATGAAACATTTAAGGGTTGGTCAAAGAAAAACGATGTAAGATAAGTCACGTGCCTAAAAATCGAAGCATATGCACGAAAAAATTCCAAACCAAGCAAAAGGGCAAAGGTATGGTGCAAAGGACACAAAACAAAATTATTAAAAAGCTTGCCGCGTCCACAATACGCACGCGAGGGAACTCTTCATATGGGAGTTTCCACGGGGGTCAAGAAGCGGAAGGGGGAAGAGACCCACACCCCAGCGGAATTAAGGTGACGTGCCACGGGGTGGACCCGAGGTAAAGATGATGTGGCGGAGAAAAGCGCAGGCAAGAGTGAGGTGGCAGAGTGAAGTGCGGGCACCAGAGACCTGTACGTTTTGTATTTAACCAGCCTTACGAAGGATATTCTTCAAGAACCGAATGGCTTATGAAGCAGAAAGGTAAGGTAATTTTCTAGGTGAGCCCACCAGTCTGCACTGCTGTTAAACCCAAGACGTGTGTTCACTGGTCTGCCTTAGAGCACTCCAATCCTCACGCCGGTGCTCCACTCGTTGTCCTTACAACACCCCCCGTTTCTATTCTTCTTGCACTTCCACCTTTTACCTCAGAAATCTCAGTCTTAGATAACAGTCCTCCCGTATTTTACTGCAGTAAAATTCGCAGGTATTCCAGCTACGGTATAAACTAAGTGGGAGCTAGTGCCAAGTTCTACCCAGTCACTATCAACACCCCCGCGTCGTTTTCCCGAGCAAATTACCCTACTGCACAGGTACTCCGTCCCTCATATTCCCTATGCTTTCCTTACATTTTTAAAAGTTTTATATGTCAGTCATGGGAAGGGGCACACCCAAGAAAATTGAACTAGAGACTCATCAGGTCCGTGAAACCAAAAACCCTCCCGGGTTCGAGCCTTTCATCGACCTGCAAGCCGAAATCTGTGATCCCCAATACCCTTTTCCCATCAGCAGTTTAAAACCTGAGCTTTTTAGGTGACATGTCAAAAATAGGGATCGATATCGGGTGGTTGTATCAGGTTTATATCATCAGATTACCCCCCCAGTCTACCCAGTGGTCGATTTTATTTGTTGGCTTAGAGATGCTTACGACGAGCGTCGAGGCACGTTTACCTCTGCTCAGGGGAATAATATTTTTTCTTTTTCCCCAGAAATTATCAGAAAATCCCACCTATACCAGTTTTAGTGAAGTGGCTTTAACCTCCCAGTTCACCAAATTATCATGGGAGCACCAAAACAACTTCATTTCCTCTATAACCAGCAACCAGGCTACGTCTCTTCCTGCTGCAGAACCTTTCCCGTTGAGTCTGTTCAAAGAAGAAGTGCAGCCCATCCTTGCCCTCATCGCAGGTCTTTTAGGTGTAGGCGGTTTGGGAGAAGTTCCCAGGGTATGTGTTTATTTCTTGTGGTTAATGTCTCAAAAGGGGGTAGTTCTAGATATCCCTGGCTTCTTGGCTACTAACATTCAGACCCAGTTCCAAGAGCTTTTGGAAACTGGTCACTTCCGTTTTTGTTCGATGGTCTTCTACCTTTTCTTATATCAGCATGCTAACAAGTTCAAGGGTTTGGGTTTAGATAGGGTATACGATGCCAATTCTCAACCCCGACCTGTTTTTTACTGGAAATTTGCAGTACGCCAATTTCCAAATGGTGTGGGTTATTCCAGGTTCCTAAATGAGTTCATGCCCATTGTCTATACTATCATCCATGATTCACCCTCACCTAGGGTTTTTCCTGAAATGAAGAGTTGGCTACAAGATAGTAAAACCCAGAGCACCAGGGATTGGTATCTATTTGACAATTACACTGAAATTCGAGTCTATGGAGTCGAAGTTCCCCCTTACCAACTACCTGTGTTTCCTGCTCGACGATTTTATGCTCTGGAGTATATTCGGCAGACCCTCAAGTTTGACCAACTCCAGTTTGTCCCTGCAAATAAAGGTTTCATCCTGAGACTCCCTATCACTATTGGCCCGTTTATTGTGAATTCAAGACACGCCCTTCCGATTGTTGAGAAGTTTTTGCAAGGCATGGACCTAAGACAGGGGAAGACTTGGCCCTATGATCCTCCGGAGATTATCTCAAACAGAAGAAAGAGGAACAAGTCCACTCCTTATGCACATGAATCAAGACTGTTTATAGAGTGGAAGGCTAACCTTGAAACTTATGCTTTGATTTCGCAGAAGGAGACAGATTCATCTACCACAGGGGAAGGAGAATATGTCTATAGAGGCCAAGAAGAAGAATAAGTGGGTCCCTCAGGAGCAGGTTCTCCCCTTTGCAAAAAGCAGAAAACAGTCTCAAGCGAGGCAGAAGTCATAGGGGAAGAACAGCTACTTGAGCCGTTCACACCATATGGCCAACCCTACAGGAGCAAAGCTGGGATAAAAGTGCTGAGAGACAGTGTTACCTCCTCCGACTTCTCTGAAGTCTCACAGGCCATCGAAGATTATACCTCACCAGTTGTAATTGAAAGGACCCTGAAAAACAAAACGATCAGGGATAAGTACAAGGCCGAGCTGGAATGTTATGTAGAAAAATATCACAGTAGGGTTTCAGCTTTGATGAATGTGGACACAGAACACCTGGTATTGTCTATGGCTGAGGCCATGTTGGATCTTGATGCAGGTACCACTAGTTACAGGGTGCTGGAGTATGCAATTGACATGGCCAAGGTACCAACACCCGAAAAATGTAACATGTTTCAGGTGGTGGGTGATATGTTGAAGGACGAGGTAATGCGGGTCACTATTTCACTGAGAAAATTGGAGAAAAAGCATGAGCAGGTGAGGGCGACCCTAAAGAAGTAACAGGCCAATTCCCGCGCTCTTTCAAATCAAGTGCGCGGTCTCATAGTGTCGATCAAAGGAAAGGAAACTGGAGACTCGAGTCCACAGCGCTATGTGATTGAGAAATTGCAGAAGGAGGTCACGTCTCTGAAATGCAACGTAAGCATACCGGCATCTCACCATGTGTAAACGACCGAATTGGCGCAAACAGAGAAAGAAAAAGCAGACTTGGCTGACACACTGGCAAAGGAGAAAGAGGAAAAAGAAAAAATGGTGGAAACAATCGCCACTCCTCAAAGGAGGCTGACGGAGCTGCAGACTACCTGGGACACGCATAGCTGTGTGCCAACTACAACCCCACCAGAGACTAGTTCGATGTCTGAGCAGCTGACCACAGCAAAAGCTGCAAATGATATACTAGAAAAGCAGGCATCCACCGCGAGGCAGAGAATCACCGAGTTGGAAACCTCCTTGGTTGAGAATACCAGAAAAATAGAGACACTGCAGAAGGAGATTGAACAGGAGAAGAAGGCAAGAGCCGACCAGCAGAAGACAATCAATGATCTCAACAACCGCCTGAAAGGTAACATCACCCTCAGGAATGGAAGAAGAATAATTTGGTCAGAGATCATTTCGGCCGTAACAGAGTAGTGGGAGTTCCTGAAAGTCATCGAGGAAATAAAATCTTCTGTACTCTATCTCAGGAG
This sequence comes from Pinus albicaulis, assembly GCA_034641835.2. Lineage (NCBI taxonomy): Eukaryota > Viridiplantae > Streptophyta > Pinopsida > Pinales > Pinaceae > Pinus > Pinus albicaulis. Next base: position 787,080,281 of record CM076575.1, on the reverse strand, counting down.
GAAGTTTCAGGAGGGAGATCTCAACTTGTCCAGCAGAGCCCAGCACACCAGGGGATATGTTTCTTTCTTGAAAGGGTTTAGAGCTAGTGAGGCAGAGCAGCATGGCATAGCAAGTCGGTTTAAGGAAGTCGTCGAATGCTAGAAGATTATTGATAAGGAGTCGGCCCGCGTTATAGCTTCAAGGGACCTACAACAGTTGGTAGCCAGCGTGGACCGGTTCGATGCAGTTTGGGCCGAGATCACAACGGCAAGACTTCCGTCGTGCTGGGACCCTACCACTCCTTCCATGCTATGATCATTACCAGAATATGAAGCACTTCTCCAGGAAGAAAGGGACCAGACGGACATCTTGTCAGATAAAACCGCTCGGTTAAAAGCAGAGACAATTGTTTCATCGCTCTGCCCAGAATTTGTTCTCCTGCATCTGATAAAACATAAGATCCCCACCGAGGCAAGTCTAAATGATCTCACTGAGGCCTTCATCAAGGTGGAAGGATTCGCAGCAATGCCTGAACCTTCAGCGGACAGTCAGCAGAGGTGCACCCAGTTTGCCAGCCAGATCGCCAGCTCGTCCGCAAATGTTCCGCCACCAATGTCAGCAACCGCCTCGACCCCTTCTCGTTAATGAAATATTGTTAATTCATGATTCGGCCCTAGTGGCCTTTTTACTTTTTACTTTAGTTAGTTATTTTCAAGTTTCAGGTGGAATTTATATTTCACCCCAGTATTTTATTTTCTGCCAAGACTGTTGTTTAATATTTTGTTTCAAAACAGCCGAGTGCCTAACTGCAAATGATGAGAGGCCTTTATTCCTCATCATAAGTTTTGGTTATCTTGATAAGAACCTTTAACAAATTTTTGGCATGCGAGGAAGATATTTTTCCAAAAAATATCTTCTCGCTCATGTATGGAGGATTCTATATAAGCAAGATCAGAAGAGAAAAACGGGTTCCAGATTTTCAAAAGAACTTTGCTATAAAAGAATTGTTGTATTCTTTTGGTTGAAATCTTAATAGAAATGCGAAAAGCCCGTTGGGTCTCAGCAAGAAGGAGTTTTACTTTAAAGTGAGGATTCTGGTCTTTATGTTTTATAGTGTGTAACTCTGTCTTATGTGATATCGTTTTACTGTTTATTTCTCTGTTTCAACTTCCTTATATCATGTTCTGGAATGTGAGTAGCTCACTAGATTTTGTTATAAATTTATCACCATTGATACTTATACTGAGTGTTTCAAGCGCTTTAAATATAGCTCAAGCATGGTATGTTGTTTCACTTTTCACTTCACTCATTATTCCTCTATATTAAATACTTTGAGATGTTATTATTTCAAAACAATTGACATGTATGGATTCTTATCTTTTTAAGCCTATCTCATGTTCAAATATGTTTACGGAGTTCCCTCTCATTAGTATTTAATATCATTTTGTATTTTCTACGCAGCAAACTTCATTTGACTTTTAAATCTCTGTAAAGCATTTTAGAATCCATCCCTCCTTAAATAAAGCTATCTTTAAGTTGTCTGATGCATCTATATTAAGGACTCATTCCTTGCCTCTGTGGCATATCATTATTTTGCTGACTCTAAGAATATTTTGGTTCCATTTATATTACATTCCCTTGTGAAAATTGAAGTAGTAAAGAGCCTCATACTGTAAAAGTCTTGAAATATACCTTACGCTCCTTACTGCATAAGATGTCCTAGGCACTGGTCTTTTACAACTCAAGGTTGTCTCTAGGAGTGACAACATATTTTTGGCGCCGTTGTCGGGGATCGAAGTTGAGAGAAATTAAAATCCCTGGGCCTCAACAAAACCTTATTCAGTCTTCAATTAGGTGAGCATGGAGAGTTGAGAGTTGTATATCCCTCACCTTGGCAACTCCACATTCATTTTTCAAGTAAATCTATTTGTAGTCCTGGCTCCTCGGAAGCCACACCTGAGGTCATATACGTCTCAGCCAAAGACACCCTCTGTGTCTGACCCAGATATAATCCTACATAGAAGAAATTGGAGGGAAAGACAATTCACCCATACTGAGATCCCACAATTTTATTTAGAAGACTTTCCATCCTCTTCTTCTCAAGTAGCCCAAGTCCTAGGTTATGACTCTGCGGTGGAAGAAACTGGTTATTACTCATATATTCTTCTTCTGGGAAACATCCAAATTAAGGATGAGGCTAAATCAATAGATACCACTCGTTATTCGTTCCATCCCACTCCAAAGGCTGAAGAGGTCAAAGAAGTCACTGAGACATCTACTGTTAATATTCTGCCTTTTTCTTCATCACCACAAGCTGTTGTCTAATATATTCCCATTGTCATTCACACCTCACTTCCACCTCCCCCTCCTCTTACACATCAAACCCTTTTGTTACCTCCACCTCCTCCTCCAATGGCAAATGTGTCGGGCTTCTTTTTGAATAAATATTCCCCCCTGGAATTACGTCAAGTGCTGAATGATATGCCACGGGACTATCTAAAGATCCTACCCCGTTTCAATGGGGAAAACGAGATAGAAGCTCAAAAACACCTTGAGGTCTTCTGCTCTTTCGCAGAAAATTTTAATGTGGAACACCTCGACGTAGTCCTAAGACTGTTTGTGCAATATCTTGATGGTGAAGCCAGAAAATGGTTCAAGACACTGGGAGACCATTTTGTCACCACTTGGGAAGGAATGGAGGACACTTTTCTCAGAAAATGGGGAGAGAAGAAAGATCATGAACATTGTCTTACTGAGTTTAACACACTCAAGAAAAGACATAATGAAGGGGTGGTTGAATTTATTAAGAGATTTAACAAGTTGTACCTGAGCCTTCCCACATATATGAAGCCTCATCAGACCACTGCCAAGGTTGTTTTCGTGGCAGCTTTTAACTCAGAATTCGGCTTCTCTCTAAGAGAAAGAAAGCCAGCCACCCTGGATGATGCCCAGACAGATGCACTGGAGCTGGAGGAAAATTTTTCCTCTACTAGTAAATCCAAGGGAAAGCCTGAACAGGATACTAGACGAAGGGGGAAAGAAGAGGTATCCACCTCGAGCCAAGATAGAGATTCAGCTAATGACAGGATTGAGGAGATGAACAAGATGATCAAGAATATCTCAAGTAAGTTGGTTAAACTTGAAATGGAGGCCAATAATTCACCCTCCAAGAATTTCCAAAATGCTCCAAACAGAGTTTATAACCCTCAATACAGGAAGCCACCCTTGCAGATACTGCAAAGGGGACAGAAGGAACAGCAGGACCAGGTACCACATCCTCTGTATTTGGAAGGACAAGTAGATGGTTCTACCGAAGACACCACTTATTGTAGAAATATGAATAATTTGCTGAATTATTCACCGATATTATCCTGGTCACATACTATTTGAGCTTCATACATAACACATAATCTCTTCTACGCATTAATCATCACATGCGGAAATAAAAACAACAAGCGGTATTGAAAACATTCACATGCGCACATAGAAATTCAACACATATAACACAGTATGTATACCGGGGAAAGCTTACAACTGAAAACCCCCTAATGTTTGTATATTATAATGAAGAATAATCATGTAACAATCTCAGTACAATACTCCTCACAAGTACTCAGTACTGTCTCCAAACGTTACACACAAACTAGCTCAGTTTTGAACAAGTCACGGGTTCAAAACTCCTCCACTGTTTGCCTGCCTCTACTGCGCAATCCAAGATGAGAGAATGAATGGAATGAATTCGAATTCCCTTGGCTTTAACTGCGCAATCCTCATTGGAAATCTCCTCCAATGATTGTGCAAATCTCATGCACACTATAGTCACAACTGATAGTAGACTCCACCCTTTCTCCTACCTCTTTCACTAGTCTTCACTGAACTGTACATGCACTGAGTTAACTGATGTGTTCTTTAGTTGATTTATGAGTTAATAATTAGTGAATTAAATAATATTTAATTCACACCACTCATCTCTAGTGTATTAGTCAGTTTAACTAAATACAACTAGTTCAACTAAGTTAAACCGAACACAACTCCACCAACTGTCTCATCAACTCCACCAAACTCTGCCACTTGAGTCCTAACTGAAGTCAACCATGCAATAGCTCAACTAACCCTTAGGAAATTCGAATTTCCTTTTGCCAGCTGCATGTGCCACATCTGTAGCTCGAACTGAAGTGCTCCAAGAGGATAAGATAATGTTTATAGTCTAAATATTATTAAGGGTTAATAATATTTGACTGTTCTATTTTTAGACAGGCAGTCTAAAAATAGACTTCGACCTGTATGTCTAAAAATAGATGTCCAACTATTTTTACCAACTTGACCAAACATCCAAGAATAGCATCCCGCAACTCCTAGACCATGCTCCGTATGTCTAAAAATAGACATAGTATAAAAATAGACTTTTCGACAAAAATCACATGTGTGGTCCCCACCTAGTTTAGGTGATCAATCTCCAACTAGGATCAGGAAAGATGTTTCAGGAGGCCTCCTTCACTGTTTCTTGTTGCCATTTTCAACACTCCCTCTCAACAAGAAAGGAATGTCTTTGCATGCGACATGCAACTCCATGCATTCACCCTGCAACCTTCACAAGTGCCATGCAACTCCATGCATGCGACATGCAACTCCATGCATTCGCCCTGCAACCTTCACAAGTGCCATGCAACTCCATGCATGCGACATGCAACTCTATGCATTCGCCATGCACCCTTTTCATGCACCATGTAAACTCATGCATGCACCATGCAACTCCATGCATGCGCCATGCACCCTTTGCATGCAACATCTCCGAAACTGAATAGGCTCCAAACAACTCAATCAGTCTAATGCATCTATCATCAAAGTCTTCGACCTCTGCTTAGCTACTGCACATGTCATCAGGAACCACTGCGCTGTTGAACTCTTGCACCCATGCACTCTTGCACTTGCTGTCAACTCTGATCCACGCTCCAGTATCCGACACTGTCACTTTGATCTGCCTACATCAATCCAACTGATCTGCTACTGCTGCGCTGTGGGCACCTCATAGCCAGGTTCAATTCATGAGATCCACACTATCTCCATGAATCCTGCCCTGAAATCTCCACCTGGGATTACTCATGCATGTCACCCCACCTCTCACTTGGTGGTATAGCTGCATGCACTCCCTCTGCCCATCTGGCACGGAATTTCTCTGCATGAGTGGTCTCTCCCACTCCATGATCCCCTTGTGGCTGCTCCACACCCCGAGATTCAATTTCACCTACATGAAAAACTTGCTCCCTCTCAAGCTTCATTTGCATGTCTTTCTCCCGCTTCCCAACAGTAGGAAGCTCTGTAGACATCCCATCTAATTCAAGTCTGTAGAAATTCCTTGCTCGAATCCCTACCTTCTTGACTTGTCCTTCTTCATCCACACTAAATCCTATACTCCCAAGCTCATCCCTGCAGTGGACAAAATTTTTCAAGTATACCGGAATAGTGTCATTCTTCTCCATCTTTATTTTCCTGAGTTTATCCTTGAGAACCAACTTCCTCTGGTCGCTCTTGCTTTGGAATAAATCGAATTCCACCAGCTCAAAACTCAACCGCTTCCGATCTAAACTTGAGAAAAAATTATTTCCAATACAGAGATCGACTGTAGGGGCATTTACCAGACCTTTCACCTTCAAATAAGGATAAATCCGGAGGCTACCTGGCCCACACTACAGACTCTACCTATAGAAATAAAATGTAATCACCGTAATAGATCCGATGATCAATATTGCTCTGATACCATGTAGAAATTTGAATAATTTTCTGAATTATTCACCGAGATTATCCTGGTCACATACTATTTGAGCTTCATACATAACACATAATCTCTTCTACGCATTAATCATCACATGCGGAAATAAAAACAACAAGCGGTATTGAAAACATTCACATGCGCACATAGAAATTCAACACATATAACACTGTATGTATACCAGGGAAAGCTTACAGCTGAAAACCCCCTACTGTCTATATATTATAATGAAGAAGAATCATGTAACAATCTCAGTACAATACTCCTCACAAGTACTCAGTACTGTCTCCAAAAGTTACACACAAACTAGCTCAGTTTTGAACAAGTCATGGGTTCAAAACTCCTCCACTGTTTTCCTGCCTCTACTGCGCAATCCAAGATGAGAGAATGAATAGAATGAATTTGAATTCCCTTGGCTTTAACTGCACCATCCTCATTGGCAATCTCCTCCAATGATTGTGCAAATCTCATGCACACTATAGTCACAACTGATAGTAGACTCCACCCTTTCTCCTACCTCTTTCACTAGTCTTCACTGAACTGTACATGCACTGAGTTAACTAATGTGTTCTTTAGTTGATTTATGAGTTAATAATTAGTGAATTAAATAATATTTAATTCACACCACTCATATCTAGTGTATTAGTCAGTTTAACTAAATACAACTAGTTCAACTAAGTTAAACCGAACACAAGTCCATCAACTGTCTCATCAACTCCACCAAACTCTGCCACATGAGTTCTAACTGAAGTCAAACATGCAATAGCTCAACTAACCCATAGGAAATTCAAATTTCCTTCTGCCAGCTGCATGTGCCACATCTGTAGCTCAAACTAAAGTGCTCCAAGAGGATAAGATAATGTTTATAGTCTAAATATTATTAAGGGTTAATAATATTTGACTGTTCTATTTTTAGACAGGTAGTCTAAAAATAGACTTCGACCTATATGTCTAAAAATAGATGTCCAACTATTTTTACCAACTTGACCAATCATCCAAGAATAGCATCCCGCAACTCCTAGACCATGCTTCATATGTCTAAAAATAGACATATTCTAAAAATAGACTTTTCTACAAAAATCACATGTGTGGTCCCCACCTAGTTTAGGTGATCAATCTCCAAATAGGATCAGGAAATATGTTTCAGGAGGCCTCCTTCACTGTTTCTTGTTGCCATTTTCAACACTTATGAGCAAGAGGAGGCATACCTTGCTTTCTCAAATAGTGATGAAGTGGAATGCCCCCTGCATGAAAGTGACGAAGTGAACGTGCAGGCACACACAGAAGGAAAAGCTAATGAAGACATCGAAGATCCTGAGATTGATGACTACTGCAAGCAGTTCGTTGATTTCATGCAAGCTTAGTTCAATAGAAGATATGACCTCAGATCCTCCAAGAAGAGAACTCGCACTTAGGATCAGGAGGAAGACACACCTCAAGAAGAAGCACCTACTCAAAAGGAGGCAACAGCTCAAAGGACCCTAGACAAAGGTAAGAGGCCTCTTAACCAATCTTTGCAGTCTGCTGATCAAATTCCTTCATCTTCACAAGGGGCTACACTCCCTAATGTCAAGCCAATCTTAAAAGAATTCAAACCTCTCCCCCTAAAAAAAGACTCCAAATATAAAGAATCAAAAGAAGTGTCAGTAGATAGGTCCTCCTCTGCCTTCAGTTTACAAAAGGAACTTGAGAAGGTAAAAATTCCAGTTCCCTTAACCGAATTGTTAAAAAAACCTGCATATCAGTCCCAGGTTACATCCTTCATGCTACCCCCAAAAGTAATACACATTCCAGACAGTCTAAACCTTCAGGAAGAAATTCCTATGGTTGTATTTGGCCTACATGTCCAAGAATTAGATGCTGCTACTCCCCCATTTTATGTGTCTTTAATAATACATGACCTGCTGCTGCATAACTGTATGTTAGATTCGGGAGCCTCTCATAACCTTTTACCCCTCTGAGTCATGGAGCAGCTAGGACTACAGATCACCCGCCCATACAAAGAACTTTACTCATTTGACTCTATAAGAGTTAAGTGCCTGGGCATGATAAAGGACTGAGTGGTCAATCTGGCTCAGATCCCAGCAAAAAGTGTAGTGATGGATTAGTGGTGGCTGACATTCCAGCTCGCTTTGGCATGCTACTGTCAAGATATTGGGGGACTAAAATTGGTGGATCTATCAAGCTGGACCTGACCTATGCCACTATCCCTATATTTGGTGGTCAAGAGAGGAGGTTGTACCGGGAAACCAGATTTGTCAAGACAGTTACCAAGGCAGATGACTCAGTTAACTCTCCAGTTTATAGCAGGGAGGTTTATTTCTCATGTCGAATGATGGAGGAAGATCAAGAGTACACTCATGAACCATCGTTTTACCAAATTAAGACAGAACAATCCATAGAGAGTCCTGAATCAGAAATCTGGACACTTCATTTTGATGGGGCAAACTCCAGGGAAGGTAATGGGGCTGGGGTATTATTGATTTCTCCTGCAAGCCAATGGGTCCCTTTGTCATTCAAGCTAGAGTACGAAGTCACAAATAATGTGGTCAAGTATGAAGCACATCTATTGGGGCTGCAGACAGCCAAGAGTATGAACATACAAAGTCTAAAGGTTCTGGGAGATTCAGAATTGGTAGTCAGACAAGTGAGGAATCAGTGCCAAGCCAAACATCCTAGGCTAAGGGCTTATAGGAATGAAGTTTGGGATCTGGTGGAGAATTTCTTCTTGGCATTCAATATCCAGTTCATGCCCCGAGAGTAGAATAGGATGGCATACTCCCTTGCAGTGGCTACCAGTACTTTTCGCCCACCTCAGAATCCTCTCTTGAGATATGAAATTTAGGTACGTTATCGGCCATCGATCCCAGGGAACATCAAACATTGGCAAGTGTTTGAAGATGAAGAACAGGTGAAGATATTCTTGGAAACAGTTGGGGAATTTTCCAACATGGAGATCAATATTTGTGAAGAGGAGGAGACTGAAGACACTTCAAGAGATAAATGGGAAGAAAAGGTGGCTGGCCACAAATTTTTGCAGTTGAAAAGGAATGTCATTCCCCAAGGACTAGTGCCCTTAGAAAGGTTGTTTAATAAGAATGATGTTCCACTGCAGCCGAACAAAGTTGTAGAGGAGAATCTGGTAGAAGATCTGAATCTTGGCACTAAGGCTGACCCTAAAATCGTGAAGTTTTCCAAGAAGGTCCCGAGGGAATATAAACAGCTTTACCAGAAATTATTCCAGGCATATAAAGACATGTTTTCATGGTCTTATCAAGACCTAAAAACCTTTGATATGAGCATCATACTGAAGGGAGATGCAAAACCATATAAAAAGAATCTTAGATAGATAAATCCCCTGCTGCTACCTTCTATCGAGAAAGAAATTAAGAAACTGCTGAAGGCCAAAATCATTGTACCATTGAGATATTCTAAGTGGGTAGCAAAATTAGTCCCTGTGCGGAAGAAGAACGGAGAAATAAGGCTATGTGTTGATTTCAGGAATCTGAACAGAGCATCCTTAAAGGATAATTATCCACCGCCCAAGATGGATCACATCTTGCAGAAAGTGGTAGGAGCTTCTCAAATGTCGATGATGGATGGATTCTCTGGGTACAATCAGGTGGCTGTACTACCAGAAGATCAAAAGAAGACTGCCTTTACCACCCTGTGGGGGACGTTTATGTACACCAGGATGCCTTTTGGGTTGATTAACGCAGGGGCCACTTTCTAGAGGGCCATGGACATTGCTTTTATCAGAGAGCAAGATAAGTTTGTGGTGGTATATTTGGACGACATTACTGTGTTCTCAAAAGATGATGCAGAGCACATTGAACACTTGCGCAGAACCTTCGAGAAGTGCAGAAAGTATGGCCTCTCCCTCAACCCACAGAAGTCCTCGTTTTCACTGAAAGAAGGCAAGCTTTTGGGGAATATTGTAACCAAATATGGAGTAAAGATAGACCCTAAGAGAGTAGAAGTCATAAATGGAATTTCCCTCCCTAGAAATAAAAAGGAAGTTCAGGTGTTCCTAGGCCGTATAAACTTTCTGAGGAGGTTCATCCCTAACTATGCTGAGATATTTAGGCACATAACTGACATGCTGAAGAAGAATAATGAGGTCAACTGGTCACAAGAATCACGAGAGGCTTTTGCCAGGATTAAAATGCATTTGCTGAAGCCCTTGTGCTAGCTGGGCCAGACTATGCCAAACCTTTTATGATATTTTCCTTTGCATCACCTCATACAGTAGCAGGAGTCCTGTTGCAGAAAAATGAAGAAGGGTATTAGTAGCCTATTGCCTTTTTCAGTCAGGTGCTTTGTGATGCTGAGCTGAAATACAACATATTGGAAAAGCGGGCGTATGCTCTGGTGAAGTCCCTTAAAGCCTTTCGTATGTATGTCCTCCAGTCCCATGTCACTGCATTTGTGCCCACAACAGCTATTAAGGATATCCTTATCCAGGGAGATAGTGAAGGAAAAAGAGGGAAATGGATAGCCAAAATACAGGAGTACGAGCTAGAAATCCGCCCTACCAAACTAATCAAGGGACAAGGGTTAGCTAAAATCTTGTCTGAATCAAATTGTCAGGATCTGGGTATAAACCTGTCCATGATGGAAAACGAGGAGTCTGAGAGGAAAGAAGAACCACAGGGAGTAGAGATAGCTTCTCAGAAAACACATATGAAGTACCTCATCAGCCCCTGGTACAAGGAGATAGTGGAATATCTTCTAACACTCAATTTCCCGCCCAGCTGTGACAAAGCTAAATACAGAACACCGAGGTTGAGGTCACAGAAGTACGTGGTTGCAAACGGTCAGTTGTACTAGCGAGACCCCTCATGCATCCTACTCCTGTGTCTCACTGAAGAATAGGTAGAGAGTATAATGGCTAAGTTTCATGAAGGAATATTTGGGGGCCATTACAGTTGGAGGGCTACTGCTCATAAAATCCTGAAGGTTGGTTTCTTCTGGCCCAAACTCTTTGGAGATGTCTTTGCCCGGGTCAGAGCTTGTGAGAAATGCCAAAGATTTGCTGAAAGATAGAAGCTAGCACCTCTTCCCATGATCCATGTTCATGTATATGAACCTTTCCAGCAGTGGGGAATTGACTTTATCGGCGAAATACATCATCCATCAAGCGGTCAGCATAAGTGGATACTAACTGCCACGGATTATTTCACAAAGTGGGTGGAATCTATACCCGCCAGGAATGCAACAGATATTGTGGTGATAAAATTCATGGAAGAAAACATCATATCCAGATTTGGTTGCCCTGCCAATATTGTGACCGACAATGCACAGGCCTTTAAATCTGCAAAGTTTGTCAGCTTCTGTCAACAGTATAATATTTCACTAGTTCACTCTATAGCCTATTACCCACAAGGAAATGGCCTAGCAGAGTCTTCAAATAAAACGCTGGCAAGAGCACTGAAGAAGGCTATCAATGAAAATCAGAAGAATTGGGATTCCTAGCTAAAATCCGCTCTATGGGACAATAGGATTACCAACAAGAGAGCCACCGGGAAGTCCCCGTATGAATTAGTATATGGGAGGGCAGCAGTTTTCCCTGTACAGTTAGCATTACCAGTAGCTCGATTCATGCAAGAAAGTTAGGAAGAACCCGATGAGGTGACCAGGAGAATCAACCAGCTAGTGGAGCTAGAAGAAACGCGGAACCAGGTGAGTCAGAGGCTAGTTGAATACTAGGAGAAAATGAAGGATCTTTTCGATCAACATGCCAAGGACAGAAAGTTACAGATAGGGGATTTAGTGCTCAGATGGGACATTCGAAGGGCTGATAAAAGGAAACACGGTAAATTCGACCCCCTCTGGTTCGGCCCCTTTAAAATTGTAGAACAAGGTGGCAACAATACTTTCAGGTTGGAAAATTTACAGGGAGATCTACTCGACGCCCCCGTAAACGGTCAGTTTCTCAAGCCTTATTTCCAGTTCTGAGTCAGGCCGAGAGAGCCTGATGTATCATATTGTATATTAGTTACTGTTTTCATCTTTGATTGAATAATGTGTGTGACGTGATGGATCATGAAGAGGAAAATTAAAAGTGCTGAGGAATGGTGTCCACAGAAGATAAACGGGTGGTCTACGAAGTTCTCGACACGCTCAATAATGAACATGTCGTCCCCAGGTGGAGCCAATGTTGATCATTATTTAACATGAGTCATTTTTTATTTAAGCCTTGAGAAGCCATGTATCGAATATTATGACATATTGTGAAACATTTAAGGGTTGGTCGAAGATAAATAAGTCACGTGCCTAAAAATCGAAGCATATGCACGAAAAAATTCCAAACCAAGCAAAACAGCAAAGGTATGGTGTAAAGGACACAAAACAAAATTATTAAAAAGCTTGTCGCGTCCACAATACGCATGCGATGGAACTCTTCATATGGGAATTTCCGCGGGGGTCAAGAAGCGGAAGGGGGAAGAGACCCACACCCCGGCAGAATTAAGGTGACGTGCCACGGGGTGGACCCGAGGTAAAGATGATGTGGCGGAGAAAAGCGCAGGCAAGAGTGAGGTGGCAGAGTGAAGTGCGGGGACCAGAGACTTGTACGCTGTGTATTTAACCATCCTTACGAAGGATATTCTTCAAGGACCGGATGGCTTATGCAGCAGAAAGGTAAGGTAAGTTTCTAGGTGAGCTGGTACCGAGGCCCATACCAGTATTAAACCCGGCACGTGGTGTTCACCTGCTTCAACCTGACACCCAATCCCTACACGCCGCATGCTCCACTGTCAGTGTCCTTATGACACTCCCCCCCGTTTATTTCACCTCTTCGCCTTTTACCTCATAACTCTCAGTGTTAGATAACAGTCCTCCCGTATTTTACTGCAATAAAATTCGCAGGTTTTCCAGCTATGGTATAAACTAAGTGGGAGCTAGTGCCAAGGTCTACCCAGTCACTATCAACACCCCCGCGTCATTTTCCCACGCAGATTCCCCTACTGCACAGGTACTCCATCCCTCATATTCCCTCTGCTTTCCTTTCATTTTTAAAAGTTTTATATGTCAGTCATGGGAAGGGGCACACCCAAGAAAACTGAACCAGAGACTCCTCAGGTCCGTGAAGCTAGAAACCCTCCCAGGTTCGAGCCTTCATCGACCTACAAGCCGAAATATGTGATCCCCATTACCCTTTTCCCATCAGAAATATAAAACCCGAGCCTTTTAGGCGACATGTCAAAAATAGGGATCGATATCAGGTGGTTGTATCAGGTTTATATCATTAGATTACCCCCCCAGTCTACCCGGTGGTCGATTTTATTTGCTGGCTTAGAGATGCTTACGACGAGCGTCGAGGCACGTTTACCTCTGCTTAGGGGAATAAGATTTTTTCTCTTTCCCCAGTCATTATCAGACAAGCCCTCTGCTTTCCCACCAGCGCCACCTATACCGGTTTCAGTGAAGTGGCTTTAACCTCCCAGTTCACCAAATTGCCATGAGAGCACCAAAACGACTTCATTTCCTCTATAACCAGCAACCAGGCTACGTCTCTTCTTGCTGCAGAACCTTTCCCGTTGAGTCTGTTCAAAGAAGAAGTGCAACCCATCCTTGCCCTCATCACGGGTCTTTTAGATGTAGGCGGTTTGGGGGAAGTTCCCAGGGTATGTGCTTATTTCTTATGGTTAATGTCTCAAAAGGGGGTAGTTCTGGATATCCCTGGCTTCTTGGCTGCTAACATTCAAACCCAGTTCCAAGAGCTTTCAGAAACTGGTCACTTCCATTTTTGTTCGATGGTCTTCTACCTTTTCTTATATCAGCATGCTGACAAGTTCGAGGGTTTGGGTTTAGATAGGGTATACGATGTCAATTCTCAACCCCGACCTGTTTTTGACTGGAACTTTGCAGTACGCCAATTGCCAAATGGGGTGGGTTATTCCAGGTTCCTAAATGAGTTCATGCCCATTGTCTATACTATCATCCATGATTCACCCTCACCTAGGATTTTTCCTGAAATGAAGAGCTGGCTACAAGCTAGTGAAACCCAGAGCACCGGGGATTGGTATCTATTTGACAATTACACTGAAATTCGAGTCTATGGAGCCGAAGTTCCCCCTTACCAGCTGCCTGTGTTTCCTGCTCGATGATTTTATGCTCTGGAGTATATTCGGCAGACCCTCAAGTCTGACCAACTCCACTTTGTCCCTGCAAAGAAAGGTTTCATCCTGAGACTCCCTATCACTATTGGCACGTTTATTGTGAATTCAAGACACGCCCTTCACATTATTGAGAAGCTGTTGCAAGGCATGGACCTAAGACAGGGGAAGACTTGGCCCTATGATCCTTGGGAGATTATCTCAAACAGAATAAAGAGGAACAAGTCCACTCCTTATGCACATGAATCAAGACCGTTTATAGAGTGGAGGGCTAACCTTGAAACTTGGCCTTTGATTTCGCAGATGGAGACAAATTCATCTGCCACAGGGGAAGGAGAAGACGTCAATAGAGGCCAAGAAGAAGACGTCATGAGTGAGCTGAGGTTTTAACTTTTAAGTCTATAAAAAGAGGAGGATATCACCATACCAAGGGTCATCCTTTAATACTAAGAAAATATTTTCATCTGGAAGTGCATCATTAACGAGATATCCTTGGGTCTCTATTGGGATATCAGTGATGAATTCAACAAGGATGAGCACCTTTTTTATTTTTGGAGAATTAAAATGTAGATCAAATTCTTGCAGTATAACTACCCATTGAGAGTATGTGTTGTTCATTATATGGCAAGTGATCAAATATCACATGGGGTTGATAGCTCCTATGAAGGTAATGGTCCGAAGGATGATGTAATGTTGAAGCTCATGTACTAAATGTACTTGGGCTAATGCGGTTTTTTCTTCTGGCTCATACTTTAATTCACGCCCGGATAGGTTCTTGCTAATGTAATAAATTACATGATCCTTGTTGTCTTTTTCGTCCTGTACTAACACCCTAGGGATGGATACATTTGATGTTGATAGATATAAGGTATAGTCCTTATTGTGGTCAGGTGGGCTAATCAAAGGTGGTGAAGATAATTCATATTTTAAAGCTTCAAATGATTTTTTATCCTGATCATCCCATTGGAAAGGAATGTCTTAACAAAGGAGGTGCATGAATCCATGTGTGCAAGTAGTGTATTCAGGGACAAAGCATCATAAGAAATTGTCCTTACCCTGCAATTTTTTTAACTGCTTCAATTTTCTTGGACGTGGTGCTTCCTTAATGGTTGTAGAGCCTCAAGACTACCTCAATTTTGACACTCCTTTTCACTATCTTTCCTTCTTTTTGACAACACCATAAGCTCAAACAAGTGTTGAAATGCACATTTTTACTTGGTAAGGTATCCAAATGATGTTTTTTTCATATTTCCAATTGTTCCTTATTATTAGAATGAAATTTGTATTTAGCTACAAAATTAATACAATTCTGCAGCCAAACTCTGTGTCTGTAGCCACCGCCATGGTTCGACAAGTTCTGAGGAATTAACGGAGTGGAGAAATATATGGGAAGTTGAAAAATGATCTTTTCATGGATCCTATCCTATCCATCCGTCCATAATCAAGCAATAAACCACTAGAAATGAGGTCAAAGGAACGGTCAACCATAAGCTAGAACAAGCGAGCGAGGAATTCTGAGGCTTCACGATTTTCTCTGCCACGTAGCAAATCGTGAAGCAACGAAATTCTAATTTTTTGTTTAGGATTTAAGATAGAATTTTATTAGTCTCAAAAGGCATAAAATCCTCAAAACATTTAATGACATGCCTTTATAAATATTAGGCTGAGTAATTTTGAAAGCAAGTACAAATTATTGTGAGACTGTGATATCTTTAAAACTCTGTTTTTATTCCCTAATTGAATGAGGAAGTGTTCTGGAGTTCTATTGTGAAGTTAGTAAAGAGTAGATTCAAGCCATCTATTGTGGAGGGCCCCTGCAACATAAAAGGTTTCATTTCATTTTCGTTATTTCATTTAAATGTTATTTCATAGCTTAATTCATATGCGTTTACAGTGTGTCGTAGCGTAGATACATGCTCTGCTTTCATTCTTATTTTCATTGCAATTATTTATATATTTTAAAAGTGTTGATGTTCATATTATCATCGTTATTTCATTTACTTGTTATCATCATTTCCGGAATGTCACTATGTTATAGTAGATGCTTTGTTTCTCTCATTTAAATAGATTCATTTCCTAGATGGTTAAAACACAAGATAATTTAGCATAAGAGCTTAGCATAGATCAGTTGATCATTGATTAAGTTTATGTAGAAATTCCTTGAATAAATCACTTATTCAACCGAGATTATCCTGGTCACATACTATTTGAGCTTCATACATAACACATAATCTCTTCTACGCATTAATCATCACATGCAGAAATAAAAACAACAAGCGGTATTGAAAACATTCACATGCGCACATAGAATTTCAACACATATAACACAGTATGTATACCGGGGAAAGCTTAAAACTGAAAACCCCCTACTGTCTATATATTATAATGAATAATAATCATGTAACAATCTCAGTACAATACTCCTCACAAGTACTCAGTACTGTCTCCAAAAGTTACACACAAACTAGCTCAGTTTTGAACAAGTCATGGGTTCAAAACTCCTCCACTGTTTGCCTGCCTCTACTGCGCAATCCAAGATGAGAGAATGGATGGAATGAATTTTAATTCCCTTGGCTTTAACTACGCAATCCTCATTGGAAATCTCCTCCAATGATTGTGCAAATCTCATGCACACTATAGTCACAACTGATAGTAGACTCCACCCTTTCTCCTACCTCTTCCACTGGTCTTCACTGAACTGTACATGCACTGAGTTAACTGATGTGTTCTTTAGTTTATTTATGAGTTAATAATTAGTGAATTAAATAATATTTAATTCACACCACTCATCTCTAGTGTATTAGTCAGTTTAACTAAATACAACTAGTTCAACTAAATTAAACCGAACACAACTCCATCAACTGTCTCATCAACTCCACTAAACTTTGCCACGTGAGTTCTAACTGAAGTCAAACATGCAATAGCTCAAATAACCCATAGGAAATTTGAATTTCCTTCTGCCAGCTGCATGTGCCACATCTGTAGCTCGAACTGAAGTGCTCCAAGAGGATAAGATAATGTTTATAGTCCAAATATTATTAAGGGCTAATAATATTTGACTGTTCTATTTTTAGACAGGCAGTCTAAAAATAGACTTCGACCTGTATGTCTAAAAATATATGTCCATCTATTTTTACCAACTTGACCAATCATCCAAGAATAGCATCCCACAACTCCTAGACCATGCTCCATATGTCTAAAAATAGACTTTTCGACAAAAATCACATGTGTGGTCCCCACCTAGTTTAGGTGATCACTTTCCAACTAGGATCAGGAAAGATGTTTCAGGAGGCATCCTTCACTGTTTCTTGTTGCCAGTTTCAACACTCCCTCTCAACAAGAAAGGAATGTCTTTGTATGCGACATGCAACTCCATGCATTCACCCTGCAACCTTCACAAGCGCCATGCAACTCCATGCATGCGACATGCAACTCCATGCATTCTCCATGCACCCTTTGCATGCACCATGCAAACTCATGCATGCACCATGCAACTCCATGCATGCACCATGCACCCTTTGCATGCAACATCTCCGAAACTGAATAGGCTAAAAACAACTCAATCAGTCTGATGCATCTATCATCAAAGTATTCGACCTCTGCTTAGCTACTGCACATGTCATCAGGAACCACTGCGCTGTTGAACTCTTGCACCCATGCACTCTTGCACTTGCTGTCAACTCTGATCTTCGCTCCAGTATCCGACACTATCACTTTGATCTGCATCAGTAAGCCCCGTGCACTCACTGTATGGCTGGCAGGCACCTCATAGCTGAGTTCAATTCATGAGATCCACCTTCAAACATCCTTTAATCTCCACACAGGATTAATCATGCATGTCGCCCCACCTCTCACCTGGTGGTATAGCTACATGCACTCCCTCTGCCCATCTGGCACGAAATTTCTCTGCATGAGTGGTTTCTCCCACTCCATGATCCTCATCTTGTGGCTGCTCCACATCCAGAGGTTCACTCTTACCTGCATGCAAATCCAGCTCCCTCTCAAGCTTCAATTGCATGGTTTTCTCACACTTCCCAACAACAGGAAGCTCCGTAGACATCCCATCTACTTCAAGTCTGTAGAGATTCTTTGCCCGAATCCCAACCTTCTTGACTTGTCCCGTTGCCTTGTGCCGAAGGAAAAATTTTGCTTCTCTGAAGACAACTTCATACCCTTTATCCTCTAACATTGCGACTAAGATTAAATTCTTTGTTAGACTTGGTACATGCAATACATCTTGTAAAAGAATGAGTTTACTTGACTCCCTCTGAAAGGTTATGGTACCAATGCCGGTCGCATTGTATCGTCCACCGTCGCCCAACTCAACATGCATCTGGATATTTTTCTCCACCAAGTCACTGAAAAGATTCACATCTCCCGTCATGTGAAAGGAAGCACCACTATCAAAATATCACCCCGATCCCAATGCACTAGACACCATGCATGCGATCAATGAGAAGTCCAGCTCAAATTGCGAGGCAAGAGCCTCACCAGCTGCAGCTCCAGCAGCCTGCTTGTTCTTCTTCTTCTGTGGACAATTCGTGGCATAATGTCCATGATCGTGACAGTGAAAACACTTCACTTTGGACATGTCACGCTTTTTACCATCCGCACTGGATTGAGAAGCTTCCTTCTTTCCCTTCCCCTTCTTTTCTTTGGCAGCCAAAGCGCAATCTTCTTCATCATATGCCTTTGATGAAGATCCATCCCTGGTACTCCGCCTTATCTCCTCTTGCACAAGATCCGACCAAAGTCGCTCCCATCCTGGCAACTTCTCCCAACCATTGACAGAGTCCTCATAGGAATGCCAACTCTTCGGAAGACCAAGGAGAGCCAAGCTCACCAAGTCCTCATCATCCACACTAACTCCTACACTCCCAAGCTCATCCCTGCAGTGGACAAACTTTGTCAAGTATACCGGATTAGTGTCATTCTTCTCCATCTTTATTTTCCTGAGTTTATCCTTGAGCGCCAACTTCCTTTGGTCACTCTTGCTCTGGAACAATTCTGTCAAAGCTTTCCACATCAAGAATGGAGAAGCTTTACCAAGCAGGCTAGATACTATGTGATCCTTCACGCCCTCCAACAGAATCCTTCGACACCTTGTTGTCTTCTTTTGCCAAGCTTCAATCACAGCAGCATCCGTAGAAGTAGGCTTTGGAATTTCTTTCTCTATGAATTCCAACAGCCCATTGTCATCTAACACTACCTCCATCCTATCTTTCCATGCAATATAACTCGAGCTGCCTTCCAAGGCATACTCCAATCGCAATCCGACGAAAGACATCTTTGCTTTTGACACCAAGAAAACAATTCTGCAATTCGAATTCCAACAACTCCAAACTCAACCGCTTTCGATCTACACTTGAGAACAAATTATTTCTAGCACAGAGATCGACTGTAGGGGCATTTACTGGATATAACACCTTTCAGAGAAAGGATGGATCCAGAGGCTACCTGGCCCGCTTACAGACTCTGTCTACCGAAATAAGTTTGTAATCACCGTAATAGATCTGATGATCAATATAGCTCTAATACCATGTAGAAATTTCCTTGAATAAATCACTTATTCAACCGAGATTATCCTGGTCACATACTATTTGAGCTTCATACCTAACACATAATCTCTTCTACGCATTAATCATCACATGCGGAAATAAAAACAACAAGCGGTATTGAAAACATTCACATGCGCACATAGAAATGCAACACATATAACACAGTATGTATACCGGGGAAAGATTACAGCTGAAAACCCCCTACTGTCTGTATATTATAATGAAGAAGAATCATGTAACAATCTCAGTACAATACTCCTCACAAGTACTCAGTACTGTCTCCAAAAGTTACACACAAACTAGCTCAGTTTTGAACAAGTCATGGGTTCAAAACTCCTCCATTGTTTGCCTGCCTCTACTGCGCAATCCAAGATGAGAGAATGGATGGAATGAATTCGAATTCCCTTGGATTTAACTGTGAAATCCTCATTGGCAATCTCCTCCAATGATTGTGCAAATCTCATGCACACTATAGTTACAACTGATAGTAGACTCCACCCTTTCTCCTACCTCTTCCACTGGTCTTCACTGAACTGTACATGCACTGAGTTAACTGATGTGTTATTTAGTTGATTTATGAGTTAATAATTAGTGAATTAAATAATATTTAATTCACACCACTCATCTCTAGTGTATTAGTCATTTTAACTAAATACAACTAGTTCAACTAAGTTAAACCGAACACAACTCCATCAACTGTCTCATCAACTCCACCAAACTCTGCCACTTGAGTCCTAACTGAAGTCAACCATGCAATAGCTCAACTAACCCATAGGAAATTCGAATTTCCTTCTGCCAGCTGCATGTTGCACATCCGTAGCTCAAACTGAAGTGCTCCAAGAGGATAAGATAATGTTTATAGTCCAAATATTATTAAGGGTTAATAATATTTGACTGACCTATTTTTAGACAGGCAGTCTAAAAATAGACTTCGACTTGTATGTCTAAAAATAAATGTCCATCTATTTTTACCAACTTGACCAATCATCCAAGAATAGCATCCCACAACTCCTAGACCATGCTCCATATGTCTAAAAATAGACATAGTCTAAAAATAGACTTTTCGACAAAAATCACATGTGTGGTCCCCACCTAGTTTAGGTGATCACTTTCCAACTAGGATTAGGAAAGGTGTTTCAGGAGGCCTCCTTCACTGTTTCTTGTTGCCATTTTCAACAATTTATAAAGGATTATATTAGTTTATTTTTATGCAGGATTCACCTATAAAACAACCTTCACATACAAAATCACCAAAATAAATTAAGTAAGAAAGGCTTCTAGAATATATGGTGTATTTTCACTTCACAAGATTACCAACTCTGGTTGATAATTTATGATAGAAATTTAAGTTAATTAAATTGAATTAAAATTTTGGCGTTGTTTTTGGGGAGGTGTAAATAGGATCCTTATCTCTTAATTCATAAAAAAAACAACAAATAACAAAAACATAGAAAAATTACATGCGTAGAGAAAGAGATTCCAGAGGTATATTTGTAGCTAGAGGTAGAAGTTTGATTCCAACAACTCCACTCACCCCATCATGACCACGTAGTGCCACACCACCCACCCAAACCCGCATACCATTCTTAGCAAGTAGACATAGACTTCCTGAGGTATTAAGATCAGAAATTCAACCTATAGAATCACCAACTTCATCAACTAAAGCAGTTGTGGAAATAATCAGGTCCCACATCCCCAACAAAAGGAGTAATCTTTCTAACCTCTACTGGAGAACAAATTTTATCCCAAGAGATAGAAATTCATAGTGAGGAAGAAGAAGAAGAAATATTCTTTAATATACCAATGATAGAAGAACTAGAAGAGTTAGATGAGGAATAAACAATTCCAAACTTAGAATCCTATATCACTTTTGAAGAATCTACAATGGCTAAAGAAGGGGAAGGAAAATTGCACAACGTGAATGATGAACAATTAAGACTAGGAGGAGGTGGACCTAGGATTGGAGGTGGAGTTAGAGGTAGAGGAAGAGATGGAGGAAGAGGAAGAGGTGAAGTTAGAGGAGGTAGGGGAGAAGATAGGGACAGAATAGATCCAGATCCTGTTGGATTTCCCATACTTTATGAAGATACTATTGCAACAATAAAAAATATCATGAATTATGAATATAAATTAGATAAAATAATTAATACTGCTCTTTGGAATGTTGCGGGTGAATTTCATAATCCAAAAGGAAGCACTCGGTAAGAAAAATTTCCCCATGGATAGGTAAAAGTGGTTTTGTCTTGATCTTTTGGTGCTACCTGAATTTGATTATATCCACTAAAACCGTCCAAAAATGAAAAATATTTCTTCCCTGCTAATGTATGCAAAACTTGATCTATTAAAGGTAATGGAAAATGATCTTTTAAAGTGGCCTTATTCAATTCCCTATAATCAATACATACTCTCCACTTTCCCTTCTTTTTAGGAACAATTACTAAAGGTGAAACCCATTGACTATCTGATATTGGATAAATAAAATTTGCATTCAACAATTTTTGTAGTTCCTCCTTTAAAATTTCCCTTAAGTTTGGATTCATTCTTCTCCAATGTTGTGAGATTGGTCTAGAATTCTCCTCAATATATATGTGATGTATGCAAGTTTCAGGGTTGATTCCTTTCATGTCAGTGTATTCCCATACATATGAAAAAGAGTGTTTTTGTAATGTTTCCATTAATTTCTTCTTTTGAAATTCTTCTAGATTTTTGTTTACATTTAAATTTTAAACTGGAATATTTCTATTGAATAATTGCCAAATTCTTCCATAGAATATAAATGCATTTTTCTGGATGATAAGTATTCAATATTGCATTGCTCTTGAAAATTTTGAATACTCTCACATTGTGAAGATAATTCATCATTTTCTATTGAATTTAGAATATGATTGTCTTCGCTAATTTGGGAGATAGTAAAAATAGGTTGTATGTCATTGTCATCATCCATCCATTCCTCATTTTATATCTCTATCATTTATTTATTTTCAGGAGGGTATAATGAGAATTTATTTGATGGCTTGTAGCAAAGGACTTTTTATACAAAAATTCTTTAGTTCATCTAACATATCATAATCAGGCAACATGATTTGTTTTCTACCCATTTATCAATTTGTAATATTTTAGGGAAAGGAGGTTTTGATATAGATACTAAAGGTTGTTCTATGATGGGAGTTGAGTTTAATGGAGTAAATGTGTTTGTTTTTAAAAATTTTCATTTTGATGAAGAGATGTCTCTTCTTCAAAATGATTATTTTTATTTTGAAGATTTCTATTTTAGTGAAGAGATGTCTCTTCATCATAATGCTCATATTTTTCTCTTTTCTGGATAACAACAAAAGGAAATTTGTTTTTCTAATACTCTATGAGATCTAATTTGAACATTATTAAGATCTAGTGGAGTTATCATATAAGTCTGAAAATTTTATCCTTCCATGTTGTAAACAGGTTTTGCATTTTTATTGTTTCGGTTTGGAAGTGGTTGACCAGATAGTTGGTTTGGTCTCTGTGGAAATGGTAATGAAAGTTGTGGATTTTTATTTTGAAATTGAGGTTGTTGACTGGTCTGAGGAAAATTTTGTGGTGGAAAGTTTGGATAGGGTTGTGGATATTGGTGATATTGATAGTATCTATCATAAGGTTTTTCCCATCCTTGTGTCTAATTTTTGGGTTGAGACCAAGGCTGTTGCCATGACATTGGTGCATTCCAGTTATTTTTTGAGGACTGGGTATATATCTAAGTATTGAAACCTTGATTTTGTGATCCTTGCCATGGTATTATAGCAACGAAGCAAATAGGATCTACTTGGTTTGGAACTATTTCCTCTTGGTAGACAACTTTAAGACCTAGAATGGAAGGACACCTCTTTGTTTCATGATTTTCTGTACATATGACACATGTTTCTATGAATTTTAAATCAAAAGGGCATTCTCTTAAGGCATGTTTCTTTCTACACTTAGGACAAAATATAGATAATGCATCACTTTCAACTCTTTGCTTGTTTTGTAATTTAAAGGTGTCTATTTGTTCACTAAGACTCCCTAAAATATATGTTTTAAATTCATCAAGAAAATTTCCTATTTCAACCCTACTTATTGTTCCAACTGCAGATTTATTGGTTCTAGAGAGAACAAGATCTCTTGAATTCTACCCAATTCTTGACTTACCTCTTGAAACATGTATGCATAATTCAAAATTTTCAGGTAATGGTAGCTGATAAATGTCTCCTTTTCCCATCATGTTAAGGATATCTATCCATTCATCTCTAATGGTTTTCAATAGGATAGCCTTTAAAGTATCTTCATCCAAATTTTCCATCTTATTCCTTTTGCGATTATAGCTGAATATTTCAATCAAATCCTCCAAGTTTTAATCCTCTCATTGCATCATCTTAAAAACTTCATCTTTCCGATTATGAGGTGTGTAGTAATCCTTGTATTGTTGTAAGAATTCATTCTTCATGTCTTCCCATGTCCTAATAGAATGTGTTATTAAGCCCATAAACCATTTTAATGCTTCATCCTTAAGAGTTACTAGAAACAATTTCAATTTTTGAGAATCAACTAAGTAGTCATATGATCTACATAAAAATTCAAATTAAAAAAGAAATGTTTTAGGATATTCACTTCTTAATCCATGAAAATTAGGAAGGATAGAGGGTTAGATATTTTTTACATGAGAGAAATACTCCATTGTACACTTTTTCGGACCTGAGCGACAAATTTACAAAAAAGGACTCATCGAGTTTTCTTTTTGTCCCTTTTTCAAACTCTCTAAATATGAAAAATGACCAGGTTTTCACTATCGTTAGACTCGTTAAAACATAAAATAGCGACGGACTTGTCGATCATGGCAAGATCGAGTTTCATTATCGCTAGACTCGTTAAATCATTAAATAGCAATGGATTCACCCGAAGGATCGAATTATAGATCAAGCATATGTTACCCTCCTCAAGCTTGTTAAAAAATAAAGAGGTACTGGTCAGCAATGACTGAGGAAATTTTGGGAAAAAGAACAAAACACTTTACAGTAGCAGGTCGCTCTTGAACATGACACATTCACTTCATCACTGTGGCTTTGGGTTGGGTAATATTCTTGATGGTCTATCATACCTATGGTCCATCATACCATCACTTCGGTTTTGGGTCAATGTTGCCAACTCATTTTAGTGCCGCCGATATGTTCAAGAGAAAACATCAAGTAATTCCTCATCTTCTACAATACGCATAAACCTTCATTTTCATGACTTCAATCCCTAAACATTACTAAATTAAGTCACAGTTTGTCTCCAAAATCATTACTCTCGTTTCGTGATACAGTTGCTTCCTGTTGACATCAGTTCATCATCCAGGAAGTTAACTTAGAAACATTCTTTCTAGTGCCTTGGATCTTGCTACATCATCGGCAAGTTTCTTGCTTCCGGACCTTCGACCGAAATATTTTGTTTGGCGTTCGACATCAAATCATCTATTCATGCCTTGAAAATTGTACTGTAGTACCTTAAGAGCCATTAACATCAATGGTGGTTTCTCTCACATTTTTTAACAGCTTACATCAATGGTTGGTAATCATATGATGTATTCCCATGTTTGACTTCAGATCATATATTCACGTGGTTAGATTTGTACTTGAATGATCGAGCGAACGAGATAAGAAGACCCCAGATCTATTTTCATCCATCTGGGCTTCGATTTCAGGAATTGTACCACATCACCCATATGATGTCTTTACATACAGATGGTCATCCAAACATGGGCCTATATTTGTAGGCATGTCTATATCTGTAGACGATTGTATGATTTATGTACGTGTTATGATAGTTTATGTGTTGAGCATGGGTATGCCTCCCTCAACAATTCATGTCCAAGATGTAAGATATCATGATGTAATGTATTGCAAATTGATGCAGGTCACCGTTCTCTTCAAATCCTACTCATCACATCGTAAAGCATCTCATCCAAATATTATCATTATTTTGACTTCATGCTTTAGGCAGCAGCTGTTACAGGTCAAATTGGGCATCATCCCCCATACCAGTATGAACAGGGTCTACCATCCCCTAATTCAGTTGCTATATTCCCTAAGATAATTCATTCCATTGATGGATTTGATTTTGATATTTCCAATGTTTGAAGTATAAATTATATGACCCATTGACTCATCAATGCTCCTTTGAATAGGCCTAAGTGTGTTTCAAAGCACTTATCTCCATGCAAGGGTGCACTGCAATGCACTTCTTGGCACTTAAGGGTGTGTTGGTCTCCTGGGAGCGAAATCATCATCGTTCCGGGAATCTCCACATGTTCAGTAACTTCTAGAAGAGATCATAGGTGTCATACTTTGAATACAAGTGTTCATCCATCACCACTAAACTTGGAAACATGTCTCACCTATTATTAGAAAGCCATTCAATTCCATTTATTGAGAAACTACCTTCAATTTCCCTATAAATTGAGCACTCATCCAAGTGCTAGGGAGGGAGAAATTTGTGTAGTGTTATGTTGTTGGATTCTCAATTGATGAGAGCTGGAGTACTGTTATGATGTTGAGATGATGCTTAGTTTGATGAGGATGGAATGAAGTTGGAGCAAGTTGACGATGAATCGATCTATTGGTTTTAATCTTCTCCTCCTACTTTCTTAATAAATGTATCTGTTCATTTTCTCATATGTATGCTTATATCTTGTGAATTGCATTCTCATTTGTGTATGTATTCTTAGATCTAATTGGTTCGATTTGGTTAATATAAGTAGATACTTGTATATTTGTATGTTGTTTTATGTTCTATGTCTTTGATTGCAGGTATCAATCTAGCATCTTTAGTTGGATTGAGAGCGACGACAACAGTGAAAGAAGGAGAAAGAGAGAGAAAGGATTACAGGTAGGTTTCTTTCCTTTCTGTCTATCTATTTGTCTTAGATAAAAGAATAGTTGTCTTTCTTCTATTGTTCTGAGTGAACGAACACCACACTCAGGGAATCTAGTTTATCCATAGATTAGAATTCTGTATAAAAAACACATAAGAGCTTAAGATAAGGAAAATCAAGGAAAAAATTCAAAATCCTCCTCAACCAGTAAGAAGAAGATCTAGACTCAGAAAGACAGCAAAGGAACCACCTTCAAAAGAAATAGAATTTGTTGATTTAGAAGAGGATCTTAGGGTTCCATCACCCACTGTTATTTCACCCACTCAGAGTCCAGGTCGAAGAACTCCAGAGATTGACCCAATGCAGTAGGAAATTTATGATTATATTGAGTCTTTGGAGAAGAGAGATGCATGAAAGACATCAGTTTATGAAGACCAACCTCATAGTCCACAAGAACCTCTAGTTGTGAATTCTCTAAAACGAGAGATATTTGAACTAGAGACACTAAATAGACATATTAAACATGAACATGAAGCTTTGAAGTTGCAGAACTAGATTGAGAAACCATAAATGACAATACTCTTCTACATTTGGGTTTATGGTTCATGAAGAAAAAAAAGTTAAAAAAGAAGAATAAACAGCTAAACAGGCAGGTCATAAACTTGAAATATAAATTTCTAATGAGAAATCCAAGGGTAGTTGTAACCACAAGGAAGGCAAAGAAGATGAAATTAGATGTTTTAGCAAAGGTCTTAGGGAAGATGCAGTAACATGATAAGACTCACAATTTTGTGATTTTGCATGAGGACATGCAATGGTCTCCTCGAGGGGGAATGTAGAGCCTCAAGACTACCTCAATTTTGACACTCCTTTTCACTATATTTCCTTTTTTTTACAACACCATAACTTCAAACAAGTGTTGAAATGCACATTTTGACTTGGTAAGGTATCCTAATTATATCCTTTTCATATTTCCAAGTTTTCCTTATTATTAGAATGAAATTTATATTTATCTATGGAATTAATACAATTCTGCAGCCAAACTCTGTTTCTGTAGCCACTACCATGGTTCTACGGGTTTTGAGGAAGTAATGGAGCGGCGGAACATATGGGCAGTGAAAAATGATCCGGTCATGGATCATTTCCTATCCATTTTTTCATAATCAAGCAATAAATCGCCAAAAATGCGGTCAAAGAAATAGTCAACCAGAAGCTGGAACAAGCCAGTGAGGAAGTATGAGGCTTCACGATTTTCTTTGCCACGTAGAAAATCGTGAAGCAACGAAATTCTCATTTTTGTTTAGAATTTCAGATAGAATTTTCTTAGTCTTGGAAGGCGTAAAAGCCTCAAAAAATTTAATGACAGACATTTATAAAGAGCATGCTAAGTAATTGTGAAAACAAGTACGAATTATTGTGAGACTATGATATCTTTAAAACTCTGTTTTTATTCCCTAATCGAGTAGAGGAGTGTTTTCGAGTTCTAATGCAAAATTATTAAAGAGTAGATTCAAGCCATCCCTTGTGGAGGGCCCCTACAATAGAAGAGGTTTCATTTCGTTTTCGTTATTTCATTTTAATTTTATTTCATAGCTTAATTCTTATGCGTTTATAGTGTGTCATAGCGTAGATACATGCTATGCTTTCATTCTTATTTTCATTGCAATTTTTTATATAATTTAATAGTGTTGATGTTCAGATTATCATCGGTATTTCATTTACTTGTTATCATCATTTCCAGAATGTCATTATGTTATAGTAGATGCTCTGTTTCTCTCATTTAAATATATTCATTTCCTAGATGGTTAAAATGCAGAGATAATTTATCATAAGATCTTAGCATAGATTAGTTTATCATCGATTAAGCTTATCAAGGATTAGATTATTTTATTTTTATGCAATAGAAGCTTATCATAGATTAGTTCTTGTGCGACATATTTGAAGTAGTAATAGAAGATTTATTTTCTAAAGTTTTAATTCAATTCTCTCTTGTGAGCTCAAATAGCTTTACTTCATAAAACAAGGATTTATTTTATAAGCATAAAATAGTTTTTAGTAATTATTTGGGTTAAGCTTAATTCACAAAATATAAAAAAGTAGAATTTCTTTTTGGTTTTATAATTTTAGTTCTTCTCAAAATTAATCCTTAGCTACTAACAAGATTTGTCATTTTAATTCTAAGACTTAGTTAAAATTTGGATTTAGTTTATTTTTCATAATTTAGTCTCTTAAATTCATTTGAAATAAAAACATTAAAAAAAAAAACCTTCACATATAAAATCACCAAAATAAATTAAGAAAGGCAGGCTTCTAGCATATATGGTGCATTTTCACTTCACAAGATTACCAACTCTAGTCGATAATTTATGATAGCAATTTAAGTTAATTAAATTGACTAACCAATGGCCTGAAATTTGAGAAGTTCAACTCTAATACCTTTTTGGAAGACTATGAATCCCAAGAATATTCTGGCGTTGACACAGAAAACACACTTGAGAGGGTTCAAGCATAGGTTATGTTGTCGACATCTATGAAAAAATAAGCGTAGATCCTCCAAATGGTTAGCACACTTCTTGGATCGTATTGTAAGGTCGTCCAAATGGTTAAGGATAAGATGAGCCAAGTTGTGGAAGATATAATTCATGGCCCGCTGGAAGGTGGCGCCAACATTTTTAAGACCGAAAGGCATAACTTGGTATGCGAATGTACCCAAAGGGGTGGTGAATGTGGTTTTGTATTGTTTCGTATGGAAAATTTGGATCTTGTCGTACCCCGAGAACCTGCCCATGAAGGATAGGGCCTCATGAACGATGTAAGAATTAATGACTTGGTTAATGAATGGTATAAGGTAATTGTATTTTGGATAAGCTTTGTTCAGATCTCAAAAATGAGTACAAACAAGAATGGTGCCTTGTTTTTCATGAAGGATACAAGGTTGGAAACCCAAGACGTGTAAGCGATCGGATAGATAAATTCAAATTTGTGGATTTTATCTATTTCTTGTTTGATTTCTTCTGCCTTAGAGGGGTGTAATTGATGTTGTTTCGGTCATACAAGGTGGGTGTTCGACCACGTGTCAATGTGGTGTTCAAAAATGGTGGGAGTAATGTTTGCCATCTCCAAGTAATCCCATGAAAATACATCCATGTATTCTTAGAACAAGGAAGTGTATGAGGTTACCTCTTCTGGAGAGCATGTTTCCCCCAGGGAGATCTCTTCGACCTTGCCAGGTTTGTTTGAAATATTTACCTTAATGGTAAGTGAAATATTTTCCATCTTCCCTTCCTCAAACACATCAGGAATTGAGATGGGATTTTTGAACCAATCTACCCTTCCTGATGGTAGGAAGTATTTATACTCTATGGTGAAAATATCATGGGTTGGTGTGTTAGTAAGACCGAATGATTTTTCAAGTATAAAAAATGAACAATGGTACATGGCATCCCATGGAAATTCAAGTTCCCTCATGACCTCTAGAATGTCTTCATCTGAGTGAAAAATACTATCTAAAGCTAAATTAAATTTATGAGGTCATGAGGAGGGGGTTTGAGCCTAGTAGTGCTCATTGACAAGCAAAAATATGATTCGATGGTTGATGTCATAGAACCCAATGAAGTTGAAAATGTGCATATTCAATGGGTCTGAACTATCGGTGGTGTTACTAATGTTGTGGTAGTTTTAGTGGTATCGACACCACAAAATGATGAGAATACAACAATAATCATGGTTCCTAATAATGAGGATATGAATTGTATGTGATGTTGCATGTCATCAGTATAAGGTGGTGGAAGAATTTCTGTAATGGATGGTTTATAGTGAGTGTGAGGTAGTTCTTGCGACCTTTTTGGGGTACAAGGAGTAAATTTTTCCTCTCCTATAGGAGTTTGACTCTAAATTCTAAGATGTAGAAATTTTTGTAGAATATGACATGCTTTTTTCCTATGAGAATTACTAGTGCAAATGTTGCACGCAAGGTTGGTACTAATCGAGTAAATAGTATGTGGATCGGTACTGCTCAAAGCGTAAGATTACGATGCTTAGTTAGGGTTAGGAGATGGGGTATCCAGTGGTGCTTGCCACCACTAGGTTTTAGTATTAGCATGCCTTGATTTCCCAGTATGGGTTTATTTTAATGCTACTCTTTCTACTCTAAAACATGGAAGGTATTGACAGTTCCTCATGTGATGTGATTGAGAGAAAATGTGGCAGTAACATCGTGTGATTTTATCTTAATTAGAGAGATGGATTTGAGGAATTTGGGCCACTAAGAGAAATACATCATTAAACTTACCGAATTATCGACACTGATTGACCAGGTGGTTGGGTCTATTGCATAGGTCGCAAGAGAGGGGTGGTTTCAACTAGGTGGCTTGAGGGTGTTTGGTATTTTTTCCATATCTATATTGGCGATGGTGAGAGGAGATCGGTTGGACTACTAGTGACCGGTTTCCTTCAAACACACATAAAATGGACCTAGATGCTTCATCCCCTAGTCGTGTGGTATGAAATATAACATAAAGTGGAATCCGGAAAGGTGAAGGCAATGTCGCAGGTGATGGATTCCTGTGAAAATCTAGAAATTATGACGTTTTTTTCTGGATACGTTGCTTTAGGAATCACGGCTATCTGAGTACCATCGATTGAATGCTCGCAATTTGGGGCATTGGGTAATCAAATGGTCTTGTTCATCACATAAGGCAAATAGTGGGGCAGGAGGTGTGGGCTCAGTTTGCCTTCTTGTATTGTGGTGAGAGGGGTACGAGCATGAAGATGACTCCTCTCATACATAAAGGATGGTTTTTTTATCTATCATTAACAGGTTGAGTGGTTGGTACTAATGGAACCTGAGAGTTGGATTGTACGAGTGTGCTTAATGCATCTCGATATCAAGGGATTTTGAGGAAATGATGAGTGTAATGCATGTATTCTATGCATATAGTGCATGCATGGTTGGTGCATAATGTCTTGTGATGTACTACTACAACCTTTTATCAATTTGGTACACTTGGGGTGACAATCATTTTTGGGGCATGCATAAGATTTTTTTACTCATATAACTCAGGGAAGATGTTGGTAGGGTGGCCAACTATGCCTCATAAAGCACAATTTGGGAGTTCCCTATTTTGGTATCCCTCTTAGTGGAACTGGATGTTGTTTATACAGGTACTTCCTTATTTATGATGGACTCCTAAGGGGCGGTGATACCAAATTTTTCCGACATGGCCAGATGGGTTAGATACCACACTGATATCGCGAGAGCCATATTTGGAAATGAAGTGTTGACATGATTTAGTGCGAGGAAAAACCAGGTGGCAGGTGTTAGGATCCTATAATAATAGGATTCATAATTTTTGAATTGACTTTGATAGTCTTGTAAATATGTACATACCTTGATTTCTGAAAGTTGTTTTCCCATATTTGAAAAATGAAAAATAATAAAAAAATTAAAAGAGAGTAAAAGTCCTAAAATAAATATCAAAGGACTTAGAAAAAGACAAACCCCAAAAGAAAAAGAGATAAAAATAAAACCTGAAAGTGAGCAAGTCAAAATGCCACTACTATTTACTTTTACTGCAAGAATAATGATTATGTGTAGATTGTCAATAAATGCCATAATCCATGATCAATTAAATAGTTTAATCTTAACTTTTCATGCTTTGAATTCCATGTTTTATATAGAGAATAAATATATGTCAAGCAGTTCAGTAGTTAAGATAGATAATCAATGAAGAGCTCAACAATTTAATCTGAGCCCTCGGATGAAATAAGTTTGACTTAGATAGTTTTTATGCTTTGAAATAAAAATTGATTTAGGGTTGCAAGCCTAAATCCACCCATGAAAATGAAGTAAAAAATGTTAGAAATAATGATGGGTAGGTAGAAATAAGTTGTGCAAGCAAGTAATAAATCATCATCAGGCAAAAATAATTAATTTCCCCTCCCCTTCAATTATTCAGTATTCTAAACTATCTGTTAAAAAGGCTCAGAGCATTTCTTTGACTTTTTTTGGGATTGGACCCAAGGCTCGATGACTGATTGGTTAAAAATATTGAATTCCTACACAAAACCCATATTCATCAACATTTACCCTTCATCCATTAATCATAATCCCTTTTCCTAAGTAAAAATCCATTTTTACTTAGTAAAAGTAAAAACCCTAAATAACTAATTTCATTTCCTTTCAAAGCACTCAAAAAACCATAAAATGCATTTTATTCTAAGTCAAAGTGTGAAAAATACAAAATGACAACTATGCCTTATTTACACTTTGCTTAGTGTTAAAATATGCATTTTTTCATTATATACATTATCCCTTTATTTTCATATTAACTTCTAACTATATTTATTAAATCCCTAAAAACTACACCCTCCCGTATAATATTAAATCCTTTTTTATTTTAAATAACCCACAAAACCCAATATTTAAATATTTAAGCCAATGTTATAATAACCCATGTGACGAATTAAAACCTGCCCTTATCCCATTGGTTTAAACTTATCAATAAAACAAAATGCCCCGCCCCTATGGTTTTAAACATTTATCAAAATGTTTAAATACTATATAATAAAACCTACGCCCATAGTTGGAACATTTGTTAATGTTTTAATTAAAAAGCTTACATGACTAATACCCCTCCGCCATCATATAATATAAAGTTTTAAACGTTGTAAATACATATTTGCATAGTTTAAACTTGTCCCTGTTGCATTAATACACCCTGACCCCACTCCAATCCAGATGCAACTTCCACATTAGATCTCAACCGTTCGTAATCGAACTCCCTAATCCAACAACGGAAAATCCATATCGCAAATAAAGTTGCGCGATATCCACCATCTCATTCCTACGCGAAATGGGTGGTATTCAGACTTTCTCCCTCCTCCACGTGGTTCTTTCTTACTGGATTGCATTCGTTTCATCCAAAATTGCTTACCACCTAAAACGAATGCAATAACCACTCGCAGTTTTATACACTTTGAGCCCGAAAACCGCCATTGTTTGACTTGACTGCCATTTATTGCAGGCGCCAATTAACCATAATTTACCTAAAAAAACCTTGAAAATGCATCATCTATCCCTTTTAGCGCTTATTGACTGTATCTACCTTTCGAACTCACAGAGAAGAAGCATTTTTCACTGTTTTCTTGCCCAGAACCTGCAAAATTCCGCCTATAGCCATTACATATTGCCAAGAAGCTCCATAAAGCTCCCGAAGACTAGAAACATAGCACAGAACCTATTATAAAGCCTTATAACCATCTTCAAAAGACCAGTACCTGCGTATAAAAGGTATTCCTCCAGCAATTAAGCCTGTTTCGATTTGAAAGGACTTTAAAAAGGGAACAAATTACATTCAGAGTTCGAATTCACCCAAAGAAGCCAATTAAAAGATCCAAAAAACAGGCCAAACCCTGGCAAAATTTTCTGAGAAACCCTGTTCTATACTGCGCGCTAAAATTGAATGAAAATATTGAGTTTATATGGTTTTTATAAACTATTTAAACTCTAAATTAAGCCTAGAAATCCTCTGAAGGTAGCCCAACCTGTGTTCCTAATTTCAAATTATTTTTAGTCCAATTATCCATTGAAAAAGCCCAAGAAACCCCTATTTCTTGTTCTCTAAACTAGTAAAGGTCTATAAATCATTTGAAGATTGAAATTGAAGGATAATTCTAAGAAGGGAACCATATTTTGCCCATTTTCATCCAAAAACCCCTATTAGAGTCAAAAATACTTCTGCAAACTGTTTAATCTTGCAGAAGTAGCCAAAAGAGCCTCAAAACAGAGTTTTGTAGTCCAAAAAGTCTCAGAATACCTAAAACTACTCCAGCTTCATCTTCCAAAACTTCTATCATTATAAACCCTCTACAACCTCCTGTTGTAGGCATTGAGCACACTCCATTAGTAGATGTTGACTATAAGATAGAAGACCCTATTGTAGAATTCAATTTGTTGGAACTTCATAACTGGAGCTTTGAGAAATCTTTAGATAATGTTGAAGTCAAAATTTGGGAATCACATTTTCCCAAATATGTTGTTCCAGTTACTCATTCATGCCCAGAGGTCATTATATTATGCCATCATTATTATATGCCTGAGCAAAGAGAAATAGTCAATGCCAACAAAGAATTACTTTTTACCATTACTACTGAGTCCATTAACCAAATGCTACAACTCCAGCGTGATCCTCAAGCAGGCCCTTTGTCCATAGAGGCCCTTACCAATTGTATATTGGCCTTGATTTTCCTAAGAGATTCCAAATATTCCAAATATTCATGCCCATGCATGTAGAAATTCCTCAAATCAATCCCCCATATTCTTCCTCAAAATTCCCATAAGGTTCGAGGCATATCATTTCAATGCTTTCTTTCATTCTAGGGTATTTTACTGATGAACATACAGATGAATCCTTTTTAGGTTTCTTATCCACTTTTACCCTAAGACAACCTGCATCTATTATCTTTGATTATGTTGGGTATATTGTAGACAATATCCATGACCAATTGGTTAAGTTTCCAACTAAAGGAGTGTTCAGATACACATCCTTTCTCTTCCACATGTTCTTGTATTTTCAAGAAGATAATTTTCCATTAACTCTTCAAATGATTGACATAGAGGGAAATCCTCTTTCAGTTATTTTTTGGACCTCTTTGATCAGGAAAGAGTCCACAGAGTTCACCTCTGCAAAGTTTTCAGATTCATTCATCCATCCTTTTATCAAAATTTTAAAAAATACAGAACAACCAAGAACAAATGATGATATGAAGAAGATTTTACAGTTATCAGAGCGGACTAAGGCTAGTGATTGGTACTTGTATGAAAAACATACTGATATTAGAGTTTTTGGATCCAATTTTTTACCCTACAAGTTACCCAAACATGTATCACAG
Source organism: Pinus albicaulis (assembly GCA_034641835.2). Taxonomy (NCBI): domain Eukaryota; kingdom Viridiplantae; phylum Streptophyta; class Pinopsida; order Pinales; family Pinaceae; genus Pinus; species Pinus albicaulis. Next base: position 787,045,099 of record CM076575.1, on the reverse strand, counting down.
AGGATTTTTGCATTGGAGTATATCAGAAAAATATTAAATTCTAATTCTATCAATTTTCTAGCACAAAGAAGAACACACAGTTTAAATTGAAGAATCAAATAGGACCGTTCATTTGCAATCATATATATGCAGAGGCAGAAGTAGCTAAACAGCTATTGGAGTACATATTTGAAGAGAGCTTTTCCTGGAATTATGATCCCCAAGGAATCCTAAGTAAAATGAGGGTTAAGTGTAAGCTAACACCCTTCATTCATGAGAAAAAACCAGAGATAGAGAAATATGCCAATCAGACTGAGTGGACAGAAAATACTTTAATAGATGCAGTAAATAAAAGTGATACTAGTCACACTTTACAAACTGCAGATCAAACAGAGAAAGCCACCAAGAGAGTAAGAGAATAAGGTACCTATGTTGTTGAAACCACCACTGAAACTAGGTTCAAGTAAAGATACAACAAAAAGCCTAAGTTAAATCTAGTGAGTAAAGAAAAAGTCACCATTAAGGTAGAAGATGTAGATGTACCAGTAACAAATACAGAGCCTGCCACAGTCATCATCAATGAGCCAGTTACTGAGAATCAAAATGAAAAACAAGTTGATAATTCAAATGCACAAGTGGTAGAAAGACAACAAAACATGGAAGCTTCATCCTCACAGACAGCAGAGGAAAAGGACCTAGATATCAAGTAAAAGTACAAACAAATATGTTTTTTATTACTCAAACAAAAAATTGATCATGTCAGTTTACAACCTACAGTAAAAACTCCAAAGACAGTTGCATATTATAATAAGATTGATATATAAGTGCCAACAAAAAGCATACATGCACTTGATCAAATAGAATTTCACAGACAGAGTTCAGAAATGTTGTATTCAACTTTTACAACCAAAGTTATGAGTGTTCCGAAACTTCAGGACACAATCACAAACATGAAGGATCAAATGAAACTAGACAAGCATCCCTATATGAAAAACATCTCAGAATCAAATCTTTAGAAGAGTTGGTTATACAAATTGGATTTGACCCAGCAAATGGAAAAGCAGCATAATAGTTAATGAGGAAAAAGAATGAGGACATTGCATCATTGAGGAAACATCTTAAACTTACTTCGAGTGAACATCCTCAAGCCAAAGAACTTATACAAGGACAGAATGAAAAGGATGATATGATGAACATAATCTTTCAACTTACAGCACAAATAAAATAAATGGAGATTCAAATGGACAAACTTGTCCATGAAAAATAAACAGTAAAAACACAGGAAACACCTACAGTCATCACTATGGTTACTACAGTTGTGCCTTCAACTCTAGCAGAAGAGTTAGCACCCAAAGTTCCACTGGCTATTGTAGTGCCAGTGAATTCATCTACAACATTAGCTACAGAGTCATCTACCACAGCAGCCCACCCTACAGATGAGGCCAGCAAACTAGTGAAAGCTATGGAAGAAATGTCTCTTCAGATAAATGAAATTAACAGATTCAAACAGATGATTGAAAACTTGAAGATCAAAATAAATTGGCTCAAATTAATGCAAAAACTCATGTGCAAAAGGCTAACAGGATAAATGAAGAATTGAAGAAGCTTTGAAAGGATTTGACTTTAAAAGAGCCCATATCATATGTAAAAAATCAATTATGGAACGAGATCATTGAAGCCATCAATAATGTATAGCCTTCAATTCAAATAATATTTGAACAAAGAGATTTGCTAATAGCTTTCCAAGAAGAAATCTAGAAGACTATAGAAGAGCTTGGCAACAAACTTGAGCAAGCTTTAGAACTGATAAAGTTTCTAAACAGAAAAAATAGACAAGAGCTATAAGATATTGAAATTACTGACAGGACTGAAACTATCCTTGAAATAAGGAAAGTTATCACCAAGAAGAACCTAATGTAGCAGCTTGAGGAGAAGTGTGAGAATATGAACATAGCAATAACCAGATTCATGGTTAAATTTGAGAATTTGAGACAAAGAAGTCTCCCTACCATTTTGGTCATCAATGACAAACTTATGCCTTAGGAAGACTACAACAAAAAGATCAGAGAATATGCAAAGGAACAAGTCAACAAAACAGATGGACAAGGAGTCCCCACTGGAAAAGTTTTACATAGAAGCTTTGAAGATTTATTCTATTTGCAGCATGAGATAAGACATTTATTTGTCATAAAGCCAACTTTTGTCAAATATACTGAAGCAGATGAAAACTTTAGGACGCTTAAGAAGATACAAATCCCAAAAAATGAATATTGGCAGTCATTAACAGATTTACTATGAAAGGTAAAGAGGCAGAAACATAAAAGAGAAAACAGTTTGATGATTTTCAGTCAAAAACAGATTTTTTACAGCAATAAACATGTTTTACAATGGTTAAAGAGTATCAGAGATTAAAGATAATCAGTGAAAGAGTATAAGATAAAGCAGATCAGATTTCATAACCAACTTGAAATATCTAAAGCCATCACAGAGGACACCAAGGCAGTCAGTTGCACCTCATCCATAATCAGTTTCTATTTTATTTGGATAGATAGGACAGCTTGTTGATTTGTTAAGCAGATGTCTCTATTTTGTTGTAAAGATATTTTTATTTTCCCTAGATAATTCCTAGAACCATTCTAGGATATTTTGTAAACAATTATGTATAAAGACTTCATCCTTTGAAGTATTATTGTGGAATAAATTTTTGAAGGTTTCTATAGTCATTTTTGTGGACTTGAAGGCTTTTGTGTTTAAAATTTTGAGTAGCAAATTGGATCAGATCAACTAGCATCATATTTCAGGATTCATGTGATGAGCTATTGAAGTGAAGTATTTCCTATTTGTCATTGTTTATCTTTATTTGTTACATGCAATCCATTATGTGTTCTAAATTTGAATGAATGAACAAGAGTATTATTTCAGAATTTGTTAAAATCACCCTGTCTTTACTATTTGTCATTTCTATGTTTTCTGTTGATTTCCAGAGTAGGGAACCCTTAATTGCTCCCTCTTTCATTTGACCTTTGTCTACTACTTCCCTTTTCCAGATCAAATAACCCTTCATTTCTCTTTATCCCGATCATATCACCTCATTTCCAAGATCTTCAAGGGTTATCTATCTTGCCCTGAAAACATTTTACATTTTGGCCTTGATCCTAGTTCTGTCTCCTTGACTTTTGACTCCTTAAGTCCAATGGACAAATATATTTCCCACTATCCATCTCTTTAAGTGATTTTTCCCATCAAACCAATCAAACCCAAAAAAAAATTGTACAATCATAACTAGCCTAATATCTTATTATTAAAACAAAGTTAAATTTAATAGAGAGAGCCCTCTTTGAAGCCTAGGAAGGCTAGATCCTAGAGTTTAAAAGTTGGTCTGTGGTTACCTCTAGTTTTCTTAACTAATAATCAAAATCTCACAACTAAAGAATTACTAGAGTGATAACATACTGGTGACCATACTGGGGAATTAACCAATCCTTGGTTGTTAAATAAACCTTAAAGGAAATCATTTTTATCATCATTTTTCCTTTAAGATTGTATGACTAGTTATGAGTATAAAAATTTGTAATTCTGGCTTCTAGGAAAGATTATTATACCAGGTCTAATCCGGATCCTAAACCTGTTGTTATAGTGGAAAACCCAGACAAAATTGGCAAAAAGAAAAAGCAGATAGGAGATTTAGATGCTAAAGTTTCATTAACAAGAGTGAATTTATTACCCCAAAAATTAGTAAGTTTGCAGGATATAGAGTTTGATTTAGAATTTGAACATTCTTTATTCAAGACCAAAGCTTAAAGTAATTTAAGTATTGTTGTTTTATACCCTGTTTTTATTTCATTTTTGAAAACAAAATAGAAAAATATTATAGCAGATTCTCAATTAAAGAAAGTTAAAAATCAGGACAGACTTGAAGAGATTAATTCTACTATTCTTAAGGAAATTGATGAGGAAATTGGATTAGCTCAACTGTTAGATTATACATCTAAACCTTCTATTCCTCATTTAGATACCACTACATCATCTATATTTTATACTACCATTCAATCCATAGATCCATTTAGTCCTAGATTACCCCTACAGCCTAGAAACTTATTTTTTTCATCCCCTACATCCACTACATCTACTTCATCCACTTCATCCACTAGTTCACCTACTACTTTTTCAAACACATCATTCTCATTTCCTAGTAGTTCCATAGATATTCTAGTTTCACTTCCTAATACCTCAACTTTAGCTTTTAGTTCATCTATTTTTTTTCTGAGTTCAGCACATTATAATCCAATTTCATCAGCCACTACTTCCAGTTCATCCCCTAGCACTTCTACTTTACTTCCTAGCCAAGCTATAATTTAAGCTATGGCTGCTAGGTATGCTCCCCTTGTCCTTCCTGTGGAGCTTCATGATATGCCCCAATATTATCAAATTAAGATACCATAGTTTGATGCTACAACTCATTACACAGCTCAACAACACATTAATAAAATGACAGATTACTTTGAACTCCATGAGATAGATGAATCTAATGTACAAATGAGGCTCTTTGCACAAACATTAACAGGGGAAGTCAAGAAATGGTTTAAAGGTCTTGTAGATGGTAGTGTAGCTGATTTAGCTATTTTTCATAGATTATTTTTCAATAAATGGGAAAAGAAGAAAAATCCACTTCAAATATTGTATGAATTTGATGCAATGAAAAGAGCTCCAAATGAATCTGTACAAGACTACTGCACTAGATATAACAGTGTTTACAATTCAATTCCTGTAAATCTCAAACCCACTCTTGACTCTATCTTACTTAAATTCCCAGATGGATTTGACACTGACATAGCATATCAGTTAAGAGAGAGAAATGCAGAAACATTGGAAACAATGCAAACAGATGTTGTAGGTGTAGAAGTAAACATTCTAGCTAAAAAGGCCATATTAAGAAATGAGAGGAGAGTAACCATGAAAGAAGAAGCCTCTAGTTTAGACACAAAAAAAGATGTTATCTAAAACTTTAGAGAGGATGATGGATAGATTAGATAACATATAAAGAAGACCTCAATGGGATAACCAACAGCAAATCAGAAATCTCAATTTTAGAAAAAATACAAATTCAGGAAAAACAAAAGAATCAGCCCCAGATCAAACAATAAGACCTCCATTTCAAGAGAACTATGCTAAGATTTCTCAAAACAATGATGATGATGAGGATACCCTAAATTTAATGGGAATAGATGATAATAACACTATCTTTCTCACACATGAAGATCAAGAGTTATTTGAACTCCAACAACTCCAATTATATTCAGGGGAATCCTTCGATTACAAACAAGGTTATGACTTTGCCATTAATGAAGTACACAGTCAGTATAACCTAAGAAGTAAGAAAAACAATGAGTCTTATACTAAGAAAACTTCCCAAACACAAAATAAAAAAACAGTAGAAGCTCCCAAAACAAAAGTACTGCAAATTCTCCCTAAGGAAAACAAGAAAAACTCCAGTTCTTCCCAAAAAGTTTCTAGCCCTAAGATTGTTGACATAACTAATGAATTTTCTCAAGCTGCAAAAGATTCACAAAAATCTGTTGCTCCTAAAGCATCTAATTCTGATAAAACAGCAAACTTAGATCCTGAAATACTCAATGCTAATCCTAAATCGGCAAATCCAAAAGCTGCCACTACAAAAACAGCTTCTGATAATTCCAAATCCGAGAAAACATATACTGCTTTACAAACCATTCCTGAAAAGAAAACAAAGAGCAGTAAGACACAAGACACTCAAACTGAAACTGAAAAGATAACTGTAGAAAGACAAGATAAACCAACCCAAACTACAGTTACTAAAGAAGAATTGATTCAAATAAGTAAAGCACAACTTCATTCAACATACAATCTGATTTTCAAAGCTAAAAATACCAATTCCAATAACAGAATTGGTAAAACATGACTTGTATAAGTCAAATATCACTGAGACATTAAACATAAATGATGGAGAAGATTCCATAAACTTAAATGATGATCAGCCAGAGTTGATTTTTGGCCCAGATGTGAATGGAAAGCATTTAGATGGAGCAGTTCCTCCATTTTACATTAGTTTAACTATTCATGATCAAATCCTACAAAATGTAATGCTAGATTCAGGAGCTTCACATAATCTAATGCCCAAAGCTATAATGGAAACCCTGAACTTAGACATCATAAGGCCCTATAAGGATTTATTTTCATTTGACTCAAGCAAAGTAAAATGCCTAGGTTTAATCAAAGATTTATGTGAAACACTAGTTCAATATCATGGTAAGAGCATATTAATGGACATTGTAGTAGCTGATACCCCACCCAAATATGGAATGTTATTATCTCACTCATGGGGAGCAAAGTTACAGGGATCTCTACAATTGGACATGTCTTATGCTACTATATCAGTTTTTGGTCAGCCAAATAAATTATATAGGGAAACCTTGATGAAATATATGGTAAGTAGTGCTGAAAGGTCTATAAATTATGCAATTTAAACTACACCTACTGACCTAGATTCATTCATCCTATGTAATGCTGAAACTGATAATAAAATCAAGATTGAACTAAGAGAAGAAAAGAAAAAAAAATACAATGATAATATCCTTCATGAATATTTATGGCATTTAGACTTTGATGGTTCAGTAAATAAGTTAGGAGTTGGAGCAGGAGTATGGATAACTAATATAGAGAAAAATCATGCAGAAGGCCATGCTTTCAGATTTTATTTCAAATGTACCAACAATATGGCTGAGTACGAAGCCCTCATATTAGGACTCTAGATAATAAAAAACTTAGGAGGTAAAAGAATAGCAATAATGGGAGATTATGAGTTGATTGTAAAACAAATTAAAGGAGAATATTCAGTTTACAATCCTAGACTAGGCTGATACAGAGAGACTGTATTATATTTGATTAATGATTTATTGGAATGTAATTTTTCTGCAATACCGAGAAAACAAAATTTACAAGCACACTCTTTAGCAACTTTTTCTAGTACTTGTAATTTACCTTTTCAACCTAATCACATGTATACATCAGAAGTAAAACATAGACCAATAATTCCATACAACCTCAAATATTGGAAAATTTTCTCACAAGACCAACAAATTTACCATTTTCTGAATAATGAAGGTGAATTTCATAATTGTAAAATAGACACTGATTGTACCATAGATCAAGATTTAGATAGTGAAATTTATGTGAATAATGTATATGTAAATAAAGTAAAGTTTTCCAAACCTACTAGATTTAGTCAATCATATATAGATAAATTAGAAAGAGTAGAAATATATGATATAACTAATGAAGAATCTGACATATTAAATCTCAAAGACAATTTCTTACCAAAAGGTTTAACTCCTTTAGAAGATTTATTTGACTCACATGATGTTGCTAGGAAACCCAAAATGGAGCCAGTTAGATCTGACATTGAAGAATGCAATATTGGTACAGAATTAAAACCCAAATGATCAAACTTTCCAAAGCCTTACCTCAAAAAGAAAAGGAAAAATACATTACTCTTTTCAAGGAATTTCAAGATGTTTTTGCTTGGAGTTATGAGGATCTAAAGTCCTATGACACCAACATAATTCAACATAAAATCCCTATAAAAAAATATCAAAAGCCCTTTAAACAAAATTTAAGGAGAATCAACTCTATTTTGATGCCCTTAATAGAAAAAGAAGTAAAAAAATGTACGATGTACAGATTATTGCACCAATCAGGTATTCTAATTGGGTTTCTAACCTAGTTCCAACCAGAAAAAATATAGGAGAGATTAGATTATGTGTCGACTTTAGAAATATAAACAAAGTATCCTTAAAAGATAATTACCCTTTACCAAAAATGGATCACATATTACAAAGGGTAGTTGGTTCTTCTAGGATTTCATTGTTAGACGGTTTCTCAAGATACAACCAGATCTTAGTCCAACCAGAGGATCAACCAAAAATAGCCTTTACTACTCCTTGGGGCACTTTTATGTATGTAAAAATGCCTTTTGGTTTAATGACTACAGGGGCAACCTTTCAAAGAGCTATAAGTGTAGCCTTTGCGAAGGAAATTAAAGAATTCTTAGTAATTTACTTAGATGACATAACTGTATTTTCTAAAACTGATTATGAACACTTGGATCATCTCAGACAATTTTTTATAAAATGCAAAAATTTTGGCATCTCATTAAATCCTAAGAAAACCTTATTTGGATTAGAAGAAGGCAAGTTACTAGGACACATAATATCAAAAGAAGGAATCATATAGATCCTACTGGGATAGAAGCAATTCTCAACATCAGTCCACCAAGAAACATAGAAGAGTTACAAGCCTTTCTAGGTAAGATTAACAGTTTAAGAAGATTTATATCCAACTTAGCTGAGATAATTAGAGAATTAAATAACATGCTCAAAAAATATTCAGTTCTTAAATGGACTATTGAGGCCAAACAGTCATTTGAATCCATCAAATAGGCCTTAGCCAAAACTCTAGTCCTTAAAAGTCCTGATTTCAAAAAAGATTTCATTATTTTCTCATTTGCTTCAGAACACACCATTTCTGCAGTTTTACTGTAAAAAAATGACCAGGGTTATGAACAGCCCATAGCTTTCTTTAGCATAACACTTAGAGATTCATATTTGAAGTATAATATCATGGAGAAACAAGCCTTAGCTTTGGTAAAAACTATTAAAAACTTCAGAGTTTACATTCTCTATTCTCACATCATTGCCTATGTCCCAAATGCTACAGTAAAATACATTCTTACTCAGAATGGTCCTGATGGAAGAAGAGGTAAGTGGATTGCCACTATCTTAGAATATGACATAGAGATTAAACCCACAAAGTTGATAAAAGGTCAAGGTTTAGCCAGACTCATGGCTGAATCAAATTGTGATGCCCTAGACATAAATTTTATTTCCCGAGTAAATGATCAGGAAGAGATGGCGACTCCAGATATCAGTGTAGCCTTTTTAGACTCACCATGGTATGCAGATATTATATTTGTATTACTAAACTTACAAGCTCCTCCTGGTTTATCAAGAACAAAAGCAAGATTTCTAAAGCTTAAGGCAGTAAGATTTTGTATTCTAGACAATGTATTTTTTTAGAGAGATCATAGTGGGATTTTATTAAATTGTTTGTTAAAAGAAGAAGCTAACAAAATATTAGAAGAATTTCATGCAGGTGATTGTGGAGGACATCTTTACTGGAAAACTACTACAGACAATATTCTAAGAGCTAGTTTTTACTGGCCTACCTTGTTTGCTGATGTAAAAAGATATGTGACCTCCTGTCATAAGTGCCAAATATTTGAGGGTAAGAAAAAGTTATTACCCCCACCCTTAAAACCCATCTCTACTGAAATTCCATTTCAACAATGGTGTCTTGACTTCATTGGATAAATTCACCCCCCATCATCAGCCCAACATAAGTGGATTCTGACACCCACTGACTATTTTACCAAGTGGATTGAAGCCATACCCTCTAGGCAAGCCACATATACTGTCATTATCTCCTTCCTAGAAAGTAACATTCTTTCAAGATTTGGATGCCCCCAAAAGATAATTACTAATAATGCAGTATCATTCAACTCCAAAAATATGATTGAATTTTGCCATAAATACCATATTACCATAGGCCACTCTACTGCATATTACCCTCAAGGTAATGGTATAGCTGAATCTTCAAATAAGAGCCTTGTAAACATCATCAAAAAGTTACTTGAAGATAATAAAAAGACTTGGAATAAGAAGTTAGTCAATTCCTTATGGGCAGATAGAATTACTATCAAAAAATCCATTGGTACCTCCCCTTACCAGCGTGTCTATGGAATGGATGTTGTTTTTCCATCTTCCTTAGGAGTACCAGTGATGAAGATTATCCAAGAGTTACAAGTTGAAATAAATGACATTCAAAGAAGGATCAATCAAACTATTCACTTGCAAAAAACAAGGGAAGAAGTTTATATCAAGTCTCAAATCATCCAGGATAAGATTAAGAGATTTTTTGATAAAAAAAGTAAAGAAGATGATTTCTACATTGGAGATAAAGTGTTAAAATGGGATTCAATAAGGGAAGACAAAGGTAAACATGGAAAATTTTATTTTCTATGGAAAGGACCTTATGTCATTTATGGTTACAGAGATAACAATGCTTTCTTTCTAAAAGAAATAGATGGGTCATAGATGTCAGAAGGAGCAGTAAATGGCAGAATGCTGAAGCACTACTACTCCCCTGAGATAACAAATAGTTAGTTTCATTTACTTTGATCATTGTACATATACATTTAAGATTTTAGATTGGATTGGATGTTTTCCTAACAAAGTTGAAGCCCGGAGAGAAGGCCCTAAGCTTTGACAGGTAAAATATCATAAGTACGAATAATTGCAGATATCAAAAGATACAGAGTCATCACAATCAAATTTCAAATGCTACTAGTCTTAAAAGTTCTTGACATTTCACCAAGAAATTCCATCCCCCAGTGGAGCCACTGTTAGGGTCTTATAATAATAGGACTCATAATTTTTGAATTGACTTTGATAGTCTTGTAAATATGTACATACCTTGCTTTTTGCAAGTTGTTTTCCCATATTTGAAAAATGAAAAATAATCAAAAATTAAAAGAGGGTAAAAATCCTAAAGGAATGATCAAAGGACTTAGAAAAGATAGACCCCAAAAGAAAGAGATAAAATAAAACCCGAAGTGAGCTAAGACAAATTCACCGTAATTTATCATTTCTATTGCAAGAATAATGATTATGTGCAGATTGTCAATAAATGCCATAATCCATGATCAGTTAAACAGTTTAATCTTAACTTTTCATGCTTTGAATTCCATGTTTTAGATAGAGAATAAAGATATGTCAAACATTTTAAACTTGACAAACCAGTAGTTAAGATAGAGAATAAATGAGGAGCTCAACAGTTTAATTTTAGCCCTCGAATGAAATAAGGTTAGACTTAGATAGTTTTTATGCTTTGAAAGAAAAATTGGTTTAGGCTTGCAAGCCTAAATCCACCCATGAAAATGAAGTAACAAATGTTAGAAATAATGATGGGTAGGTAGAGCTACTACACTCCAATGTTATAAACTATCGCTTAAAAGCAAGATCAAGAGCATTTATGTAATAATAATTATTCAATGTTATAAACTATCAGTTAAAAAGACTAAGAGCATTTATGTAACAGTCAAACACTTAAACTTACTATATAAAAAAAATTTATTTTACCCTATCGAAATTGTATATGATACGACAGCATTTAAATGAGCTGGCACTTGATAAGGTTTTTTCATATGTTTCGCATCCTTGGTACGGTAATAACTTGTTTGGATTAAATAGATTACCGTGGAGCTTTAAACTGGCACAATGATCCGAATTGATTTATTAACCATTATTTTATCCAGTTATCATAGCGTACTTGTGACTAATTTAATTGGCCACTACGCATACTTTATGTGATTGGGGTTTGCACCGCGTACAAGAGATCTTAACTTATATGTTTATTTTAATGCGAAATTCATTATGGTTGATGATCTGGCCACTGGACCACAGTAAATTCTTGACACTTGTAACTCATCACACCGTTGATCAGCGTTTGATCCTACAGTGGTCCCAGTCTAGGGTTTGTTAATGACTTTGGCTTGTAACCGTAACCATAGATCATTGTTGCGCCTCGGCGTAGGTTCTGGAGAGGGTTTATGTTAGATTTTTCCAGGTTTATGTCACAGTTTTCGACTGTTCACTCTTTGCATCCAGAAGAATGGCATTTCCCAAGCGGCCCCGTCTACAGGTATTCGCTCCGGCTCTTCCAGCATTTGTAAAAGTAGGTTTTTGCAGCCGTTCACTCTTTAGTTTGTTATTTGCTGTGTGTTTTACTTATTAACCCTTATTTTTTTTTGTTTTCCATACCCCGTAGCGGCGCCCTGCTGAATCTAGCAGTGAGGTCTTAGTTCTTTCGAGGACTGTAGCCTCCTTTTCTTGCCACAGGTAAATATCTACCCTGTTCTCCGTGGTTAATTTCTTTTGAATACAAGTTGCATTTTTTATTTTATATGTTCAGGGTTTTGTGCTAATTTTTACGATGTTTAAATCTGCAGACAGGTATCGACCTCCACTGCTCTTCTTCCCTCAGAGGAACTCCGGCTGGCCACTGGGTCTCGACGGCTTGAACAATTCCTAACTTCTGCACCTATACCAGGTATTTACCACTTGGCGTGCATGAACCCTAAGCTTTTCTCTTAGATTTCTCGCGTAGGTTCATGATATCTGTTATGGGGTTTTTGCCCAGGTTTCGAACCTGCGGCCTTGCACTCCACCGTCGGTGTAAAATCAAATAGGTTGCGTTATTCGGCACCTAAGTCATGCTTGAGTTCGGATGATGCCTACTGGCTCCGCCGTTAGGAGAGTTCCATTTTTCCAAGTTTAAGATTGTATAAGTTATTTGACATGTATAAATTTTGTCACAGGGAGATGCCAGGTTGTTACCCGTGTTCTGTCCTATTCCTTTGTTGAACAGTGTTACAATTTTCATCTCTTAGAGCGAGAACTGGTTCTTTTCCGCTTATAGATATTTTCGTTTATTTTATGTAACAAGTCGTAACTTACTTGGAGTTCTATTCGGCAATCTCTACATAAGTTTGCTTCAGAAGTTGATAGTGTAATGCGTATTTGCTTTCAGTTGTTTTATGAAGGTTGGTGCATACTATGAATTCTCTTATTTTCTCGATTTGCGAGCGTCCTCTGGACGACTGTTTGTCTCAGTTTACATTCTTCTCTGCCTGTTCTGGTTGGGTTCTTCTATGCTCATGAGGGTTTCATGGTTCGTCAAATTATGTTAATAAGGAGGTTTACACCGCACTGTATTTTGTGTAAAGTTCTGTTTAATTAACTAGAAACCACTTCTGGTGTCCGGACCACCGTCTGTCCGTGCTTATCATAGGAGGAGGCTTCCCAAAGGCTCAACTTTATGGGCGTTATGGGTATCGGCCATCCTAACAGTAATTTTCCTGTTTTCTATGGTAACTAGCTACTATAGTAACTTGTTCAGGTCTTTTGTATTTCACAGTTAAATGCTTATCTAAGTAAATATCTATTTCTGCCCTTATTTCCTCTCTGATGTCGCTACCCCCATTCTACTGGTACAATAGTCTGTTATTTCAACATTGTTACAGTTATTTTCTCTTTATTTCCTGCAGAGTAAATTTTCCAGTTTCTGCTAATGAAATATTTTTCTTAAGAATAAATTAACCTTAAGATACTATTGTATTGTACTGAACTTACTATCTAGTTCGAATAACCTTAGTTATACATAAAACTACTTCTTCACATCAGAATCTTAATAAGCAGTATGTACATTAATATCCTAATTTAAACAGGAATGAAATGCTACTGCAATTTTTACTCATCTGTAATCCAAACATTCTGATGGTATGCTTTTTCCTCCCTTCCACGAACTGGGAATATTACGTCCCACAGTTCCCCCCTAGCTTCAAGTCTGGGCTTCCTGTTGAACATAGAGTTCTGAAGGAGGAAACTTGGACATTCCGGTCCGATTTCTCCAACTCTGGCAGCAGTAAATTCTGGAGGAGAACTCGGGACAATCCGGTCCAGCTCTCCGACTCCAATGACAGTCTGTACTGAAAAGAAAAATCTTTTCTATAATGACTGTACTCTCCCTTTTCCACAGAACCCCTAACCCTCCTTGGGATCCTTTACTTATCCCAGAGTTTTCTTGGGTAACTGTGGAACTACTTTTCTGTTCAACTGCCTCCAGAATCTTGATTTACTTTTACCATCAGTTTTTTACTCAGGAATAAATTCCACAAGAAAACCTTTTATTAAATATCAAAAAAAATTTTGTTCTAATATTCCAATTAAAAATAACAGCATTCTTAATTAATCTATAATTAATAAAAAAGACTTAACCATTTGTTAGTGGCTAAGAGGGTGGTTACAATTTCTCTGACTTTTGTTGAGATCGGACCCAAGGCTCGATGACTGATTGGTTAAAAATATTGAATTTCTAAACAAAACCCATATCCATCAACATTTACCCTTCATCCATTAATCATAGTCCCTTTTCCTAAGTAAAAATCCATTTTTACTTATTAAAAGTAAAAACCCTAAATAAATAATTTCATTTCCTTTCAAAACACTCAAATAACCATAAAATGCATTTTATCCTAAGTCAAAGTGTGAAAAATACAAAAGGACAATTATGCCTTATTTACACTTTACTTAGTGTTAAAATATGCATTTTTTCATTATATACATTATCCCTTTATTTTAATATTAAATTCTAACTATATTTATTAAATCCCTAGAAACTACACCCTCCCGTATAGTATTAAATCCTTTTTATTTTAAATAACCCACAAAACCCAATATTTAAATATTTAAGCCAATGTTATAATAACCCATGTGATGAATTAAAACTCGCCCTTATCCCATTGGTTTAAACTTATCAATAAAACAAAATACCATGCCCCTATGGTTTTAAACATTTATCAAAACGTTTAAATACTATATAATAAAACCCGCGCTCGTAATTGGAACATTTGTTAATGTTTTAATTAAAAATATTATATGACTAATACCCCTCCGCCATCATATAATATAAAGTTTTAAACATTGTAAATACATATTTTCATAGTTTAAACTTGTCTCTATTGTGTTAATACACCCCGGCCCCACTCCAATCCAGATGCAACTTCCACATTAGATCTCAATCGTTCACAATCGAACTCCCTAATCCAATGACGGAAAATCCATATCGCAAATAAAGTTGCGGGATATCCACCATCTCATTTCTACGTGAAATGGGTGGTATTCAGACTTTCTCCCTCCTCCACGTGGTTCTTTCTTACTGGATCGCGTTCGTTTCATCCAAAACTGCTTACCACCTAAAACGAACGCGATAACCACTCGCATTTTTATTCCCTTTGAGCCTAAAAACCGCCATTTCTTGACTTGACCACCATTTATTGTAGGTGCCAAGTAACCCTAATTTTCCTAAAAATAAGCTTTAAAATGCATCATTTATCCCTTTTAGCGCTTATTGACTGTATCTACCTTTCGAACTCATAGAGAAGAATCATTTTTCACTGTTTTCTTGCCCAGAACCTGCAAAATTCCGCCTATAGCCATTGTAGATTGCCAAGAAGCTCCATAAAGCTCCCGAAGACCAGAAACATACCACAGAACCTGTTATAAAGCCTCAAAACCATCTTCAAAAAACTATTACCTGCGTATAACAGGTATTCCTCCAGCAATAAAGCCTGTTTCGATTTGAAAGGACTTTTAAAAAGGACCAATTACATTCAGAGTTTGAATTCACCCAAAGAAGCCTATTAAAAGATCTAAAAAATAGGCCAAACCCTGGAAAACTTTTTTAAGAAACCCTGTTCTATACTGCACACTAAAATTGAATGAAAATATTGAGTTTATATAGTTTTTATAAGTTGTTTAAACTCTAAATTAAGGCCAAAATTCCTTTGAAGGTAGCCTAACTTTTGTACCTGATTTCAAATGATTTTTAGTCCAATTATCCATTGAAAAAGCCCAAGAAACCCCCTATTTCTTGTTTTGTAAACCAGTAAAGATCTGTAAATCATTTGAAGATTAAAATTGAAGGATAAGTCCAAGAAGGGAACCATATTTTTCCCATTTTCATCCAAAAACCCCTGTTAGAGTCAAAAATACTTCTGCAAACTGTTTAATCTTGCAGAAGTAGCCAGAAAAGCCTCAAAACAAATTTTTGTAGTCCAAAAAGTCTCAGAATGCCTAAAACTACTCCAGATTCATCTTCCAAAACTTCTATCATTATAAACCCCTCTACAACCTCCTGTTGTAGACATTGAGCACACTCCATTAGCGGATGTTGACTATAAGACAGCAGACCCTATTGTAGAATTCAAGTTGTTGGAAATTCATAACTGGAGCTTTGATAAATATTTAGATAATGTTGAAGAAGTCAAAATTTGGGAATCACATTTTCCCAAATATGTTGTTCCAGTTACTCATTCATGCCCAAAGGTCATTAGATTATGCAATCATTATTATATGCCTGAGCAAAGAGCAATAGTCAATGCCAAAAAATAAGTACCTTTTACCATTACTGTTGAGTCCATTAACCAAATGCTACAGCTCCAGCCTGATCCTCAAGCAGTCCCTTTTTCCATAGAGGCCCTTATCAAGCTATACATTGGCCTTTATTTTCCTTAAAGATTCCAAATATTCCAAATATTCATGCCCATGCATGTAGAAATTCCTCAAATCAATCCCCCATATTCTTCCTCAAAATTCCCAAACGATTCAAGGCATATCATTTCAATTCTTTCATTCATTCTAGGGTATTTTACTGATGAACATATAGATGAATCTATTTTAGGTTTCTTATCCACTTTTACCCTAGGAAAACCTCCATCTATCATCTTTGATTATGCTGGGTATATTGCAGACAATATCCATGACCAATTGGTTAAGTTGTCAACTGAAGGAGTGTTCAGATACACATCCTTCCTCTTCCACATGTTCTTGTATTTTCAAGTAGATAATTTTCCATTAACTCTTCAAAGGCTTGACATAGAGGGAAATCCTCTTTCAGTTATTTTCTGGACCTCTTTGATTAGGAAAGAGTCCACAGAGTTCACATATGCAGAGTTTTCAGATTCATTCATCCATCCATTGATCAAAATGTTAAAAAATACAAAATAGCCAAGGATAAATGATGATATGAAGAAGATTTTACAGTTATCAGAGCAGACTAAGACTGGTGATTGGTACTTGTATGAAAAACATACTGAGATTAGAGTTTTTGGATCCAATTTGTTACCCTACAAGTTACCGAAACATGTATCAATGAGGATTTTTTCCTTGGAGTATATTAGGAAAATATTAAACTCTGATTCTATCAATTTTCTAACAGCAAAGAAGAAAACACAGTTTAAATTGAAGAATGAAGTAGGACCATTCATTTTCAATCATAGAGATGCAGAGGTAGAAGCAGCTAAACAGCTATTGGAGTATAGATTTGAAGAGAACTTTCCCTAGAATTATGACCCCCAAGAAATCCTAAGTAAAATGAGGGTTAAGTGTAAGCTAACACCCTTCATTCATGAGAAAAAACCAAAGATAAGGGAAATATGCCAATCAGACTGAGTGGACAGAAAATAATTTAATAGATGCAGTAAAGAAAAGTGATACTAGTCACACTTTACAAATTGCAGATCAAACAGAGAAATCCACCAAGAGAGTAAGAGAAGAAGGTACCTATGTTGTTGAAACCACCATTGAAACTAGGTTCAAGTTAAGATACAACAAAAAGCCTAAGTTAAATCTAGTGAGTAAAGAAAAAGTCACCATTGAGATAGAAGATGTAGATGTACCAGTAACAAATACAGAGCCTGCCACAGTCATCATCAATGAGCCAGTTACTGAGAATAAAAATGAAGAACAGGCTCATAATTCAAATTTACAAATAGTAGAAAGACAACAGAACATGGAAGCTTCATCCTCACAGAAAGCAGAGGAAAAGGATCTAGATATCAAGGAAAAGTACAAATAGATTTGCTTTTGATTACTCAAACAAAAAATTGATCATGTTAGTATTATAGCCTACAGTAAAAACTCCAAAGACAGTTGCAGATTATAAGAATATTGATATAGAAGTGCCAACAGAAAGCATACATGCACTTGATGAAACAGAATTTCACAGATAGAGTTCAGAAATGTTGTATTCAACTATTACAACTAAATCTATGAGTGTTCAGAAACTTCAGAACACTATCACAAACATGAAGGATCAAATGAAACTGGACAAAGCATCCTTGTATGCTAAATATCTTAGAATCAAATCTTTAGAAGAGTTGGTTATACAGGTTGTATTTGACCCAGCAAATGTCAAAGCAGTAGAACAGTTAATAAAGAAAAAGAATGAGGACATTGCATCATTGAGGAAAAAGCTTAAACTTCCTTCAAGTGAACATCCTCGGGCCAAAGAAATTATACAAGGACAGAATGAAAAGGATGATATGAGGAACATAATCTTTCAACTTACAGCACAAATAAAATAAATGGAGTGTTGGAACACCTAATCCTACATGGGTAGGTGTGGAATATGAAAAGTCACAATGGAGTCCAAGTGACCTTGGAATGTGAAACCAAGAGTCACACCATTGTACTATAAATGTACACCTTTGTATAATGGAAAATAAGAAAGCCTCACGCTTATCTTTCATTGTGTGTTGTGTCTCTTGTGTGTGTGCATTCTTCTCCCTCATACACCATGTGTGTGCTTTAACATGGTGTTTAACATGGTATCAGAGCGGGCGATTTCTGGCCCTGCTCCACTTTGAGTGAGCCATTTGTGTTTATGGCCTTTGCATATCTGCAAAAATTGTTGGTTTTTTTGCAGCACTCAAGTGTTTGTAGCAGTGTTTTTGCCGCCATTCAGAGGTGTTTTGAAGAGACTTTCTGCAGCATTCAGAAATCTGTTTTGGAGAAGGAGCAGCATTCAGAAATTTGCAGCATTCCGGCATTTGTTTTGAAGAAGAGCAGCATTCAGTCATTGGTTTTGAAGAAGGCAGCACTGCCCATCTGAAGGTTTTCATTCTAATTTTTCCTCCCGTAATTTCTATTACACTTCGCATTGAAGAGTTGTCAGAAAAACTCGTTGCTCTTAAAAATGGTTTCTCGAAGAAGAAGTTTTTTTGGTTTTCTACCGCCTAATAACTTTAAAACTCTCGCTATAAGTTTGAAAAGATACGTTATATATTTGAAAGGAAAAATTTTGCTGGTTCTTGCTCCTCTCTCATGTTTATAAAAAAAAAAGAAAAAAAAAAAATTCATCAAATCTTGGCCTTTCGGCCTTCCCCATTCCACCTGCAACTCTTAACACTCCACTTCACACAACAAATTGCAACTCGTCGCAATACCTCAACGCATTCCTACGCCTACTTCCTCCACGCACCGTCATACACCTTACACTACAAGATCATCCCATTTCCACTTCTCCACATCGCCATACCCTATACTCCTGCGCACAAGCGCTAACCCTCACCCCTTTCGTATCTCCCTACACCGCCATCGATAAAGACAACGCTCCTTTTATTTTTTACTTCGTACAAACACCCAAAACCACTCTTCCTACGCCACCCTGGCCACCGCAACTCGCACCTCATCATCGGCGCTCACTCTTTTACAACTCCACGCTTAACCTCCGCCCGGGCCTCCTGCACCGCGTTTCCTCACTCCCCTCTTAACGCTTCCCTCTCCACCTACTCCCCACAATCGTTCCTCCTACGCATACAAAGACGCTTCCCCTAATTCGCTCTCTCAACGAACATCAACTCACACTTGGCCGCTCTCAGTCCTCATCGCACCTACACAAACTTCACCCTCATTCGTTCTCGAATCGACTCCGCAATGTTTTTACAATACGTGTTCTCCTCCCTCCCAACCTCCGTCACCTACCCGCCACTTCTTCATAAAAATCGATTTTTATAATTTCGCCCATTTTAATAATACCACCCCATTTCATTCAATACCGCCCAGCTTAATTTGTTTTTTTAATTCGATTCCCTTTTCTTTTCCATTCACTTGGTTCTCCAATATAGTCTCCTATTTTAAAATAATCCTACATATAATACATTTCCCTCCACTACATTTTAAAATATCTTTTAAATAAAACCCCCCTCCTTCCTTACGATTTTCCCATGTCTCATTTTAATTTTAAAAGCCCCACTTCCCTTTTTTAATTCCCCCCACCATATATTATCCCTTCCCTCATTTAAAATCTCCTCATCCCTTTTAAAGTAATTCCCTTTCATTTTAATTATTTCCAATTTTTTTAATCAATTTTAAATTTTAAAAAAAAAAAAAAAAAAAAAAACCAGCAGAGAGAGAGAGGAAAGAGAGAGACAAGAACAGCAGAAATGAAATGAAGAAAATGGCATATGAGGAGCAGATAGATTGAATACATTGCAGATTTGCATTTTTTGATTTGTGGCATTGAAGGTGATTTTTTAAAAATTTACACTTGAAGACAAGTTTGCCACTTGACTAAATGTGATTTGAAGAGTAAAATCAAATTTCAGCCGCCTTGAAAAGGACCTTTTTGCATACTTGTTTTTGTCGCATATATTTTATAAATATTATATCGACATTGTATCAGCTTCTTCATTCATAATCAGTATTTGAGTTGTTGGATTGTTGATTTCCCTCCATCATTTGAGGAGCACACTTTGTACTTTGAGAATTTCTTGAGTCATTTGTATTTGTTGTTGAATCACATTGTAAACGGGTGCATTTTCGGTCGTAGCCGACACCCTTTCATTTTTTGAGCCTAAGTTGTTGAAATGGCTAAAATCAATGAGGTATTAGTGTTGTTGAATAACCTCATTCATTCAAATTTTGATGATGTGATAAAAATGAGCAAGAACGCTCTTTGTAACATTCAAAGTTGTTTGCAAGATGCACATGAGAAGATTGAGTTTTTGCAGTTCGAATCTCAGCTCCAACAAGATGAACTTCACCAAACGATTCACCATTCTGAACCTGTTTCTATTCAGAATATTGTGAAAGACTCCCATCAGCAGCAAGTCAACAAAGTTCCAATTGATTCCCATTCAGTTCCTTGTACTAGAGCAGATTTACATGCAGATGCAACCACTCAGCCTGCACTTCCTAAGCCCATCATCAGACCTTGGGAAGAGCTTGTCCACAACAAGCACCGAACTGGTCTTGGATATGACAAGGATGTGTCCTTTCATATTCCGGACTACACCAAGCCCATCATATTTCAGAGTGCCGGATTCATGTATGACAGTTCACCTGCAGCTGTTCCAGATCCTGTTCCACTTCCACAACAGATTGAGAAATGCCAACACTGTGATCGAGTTGGCCATATGAAAGATCACTGTTTTGATCTTCATCCATGCAAGCACTGTGGTCGGCACACCCATTCTTCAGATAGATGCTTCAGAAACAAGCCTCCTGCAAGAACCAAGATTCATCTTGGATGGATCGCTTCTTGGCAATGGGCATCAGCAGCCAAGAAGATGTTTACGACACATGCTAGAACTTGTTCACGGATATTGAACAAACTTGCAGTTGAGTTTTCGCCATCATCTCACCTTGTCCCTGACAGGGGGGAAAATGGTGGTCATGTACAAGCTTCGACGATAGATCAAGCGAGCCTGAGCCACAATCTCTCATTCCATGTTCAGAGTTGTAGCCAGCAGTTCAAGCGAGCTTGAGCCACAATTCGTCATTCCGGATTCAGAGATGTAGCCAGAGACACAGATGCCCATGAGCATGCCTTCGGTTGGTGGATAACCTAAAACCATCATCTTGGTTGGTGGACAACCTAAAACCACCACAAGCGAGGAACACTTCCTCTAGCAGAAGCCTTCAGCTTAGCAGCCTTCAGCTTCTTGCCAGCATTGGTTGAGTTCCAGGAAATGATACAAGCATTCCAGAGTTGTTGGTAACCCTAAAACCATCATAGGTCGTAGACCTCCCTTCTTTTAGGTCGAAGGTCTCCCTTTTTTATGAGGGACAATTCCTCTAGCAGAAGCCTTCAGCTTCTTGCCAGTTTTGGAAGAGTTCCGGGAACTGCAACAAGTATTGCGTTCCATTGTTTGTGGTCATCCTAAAACCACCTCTTTTTTCCAACATTTCAGAGAGTTGATTCAGCCCAAGTGCTGTCATGTATACTTTGCAGATTTGTATTACAACTCTTTTCTTGGACTCACACATACCCCTTCGGATTAAGGGGGGATGTTGGAACACCTAATCCTACATGGCTAGGTGTGGAATATGAAAAGTCACAATGGAGTCCAAGTGACCTTGGAATGTGAAACCAAGAGTCACACCATTGTACTATAAATGTACATCTTTGTATAATGGAAAATAAGAAAGCCTCACGCTTATCCTTCATTGTGTTGAGTCTCTTGTGTGTGTGCTCATTCTTCTTCTCATACACCATGTGTGTGCTTTAACATGGTGTTTAACATGGAGATTCAGATGGACAAACTTGTCCATGAAAAAGAAACAGTAAATACACAGAAAACACCTACAGTCATCTCTATGGTTACTACAGAGTCGCCTTCAACTCTAGCAGAAGATTTGGCACCCAAATTTCCACTGGCTACTGCAGTGCCAGTGACTTCATTTACAACATTAGCTACAGAGTCATCTACCACGGAAGCCCACCCTACAGATGAGGCCATCAAACTAGTGAAAGCTATGGAAGAAATGTCTCTTCAGAAAAATGAAATTAATAGATTGAAACAGATGATTGAAAATCTTGAAGATCAAAAGAAATTGGCTCAAATTAATGCAAAAAATCATGAGCAAAAGGCTAACATGATAGATGAATAATTGAAGAAGCTTTGAAAGGATTTGACTTTAAAATAGCCCATATCATATGTAAAGAATCAATTATGGAACAAGATCATTGAAGCCATCAATGATGTATGGCCTTCAATTCAAGTAATCTTTGAACAGAGAGATTTGCTAATAGCTACCCAAGCATAAATCCAGAAGACTAAAGAAGAGCTTGGCAACAAACTTGAGCAAGCTTTAGAACTGATAAAGTTTCCAAAAATAAAAAATAGACAAGAGCTAGAAGATATTGAAATTACTAACAGGACTGAAACTATCCTTGAAATAAGGAAAGTTATCACCAAGAAGAACCTAATGAAGCAGCTTGAGGATGTTGAGTAACCAGCTCCAAAAATAGAAGAAAAGAGATATCAACGCCTTAGAAATAAGCCACTTCGAGGGGGCAACCTCCAATACATTACATAAATGAACAATTCTTGGATTATACAATTTACAAAACCTCCTTTCTATATATAGGAGTCCATGTGGCCATAATGTAATCCTAGTGGGCCACAATGTAATCCTAGCCGACCTAACAATAATAATTTAAGGGCACAATAATAACAAAATGGGGGTTACAAGTGTACAATAATAACAATAAGGGGTTTACACTAACAATAATAAGGGGCTATACTAGTGATATAGGGACCTAACATGCCCCTCTCCTTCAAAAAAGTGTTGTCCTCAACACTTGAGTAGCTTGGGGTGCTTCTGTATAAAATTCTCATCCTCCCATGTAGAATCTTCAGTGGGTAAGTTCTTCCACTTGATGAGATACTCTGAAATTGATCGATTCCGTAGCTGTCGAGTTCTTGTTTCCATGACTGCTTCAGGTTCCAATATGACTTTTCCTTCCTCATAAATTTCTGGCAATATTGTTTGAACCGGAATATTTTCGCCTATAACCTTCTTTAAGCATGAAACATGGAAAACTGGATGTACTCGCGAAGAAGCAGGAAGCTCCAATTTGTATGCCATAGTACCAATCTTTTGCAACACCTTGTATGGACCATAGTACTTTGGCGATAATTTATTATCCTTCTTTGCTTGCTTGAGGGACATTTGTTTGTATGGTTGTAGCCGTAAAAATACCCAATCTCCTACATCAAAACTTCTCTCGCTACGATGTTGATCTGCCTGTTGTTTCATTCGATTTTGTGCCAAATTCAGTTTATCCTTTAAGAGTTGGAGAACTTCTTGCTGATGCTCGATGTGATCTTCCACTGCTTGAACCTTCGAATTTTCCCTTAAAGATGATGTGATGGATGGTGGATGATATCCATAAAGTGCCACAAATGGGGTCATTTTTGCTGCAGTATGGAAGGAAGTGTTATACCACCATTCACCGAGAGGTAACCACTTGACCCATTGTGTTTGTTTATCAGATACAAAACAACGAAGATATCCTTCCAAACATTTATTTACTATCTCTGTTTGACCATCAGATTGAGGATGATAAGATGAGCTATGAGCCAATTGAGTACCCAAACAAGAAAATAACTCCGTCCAAAAATTTCCCGTAAAAATGGGATCTCTGTCGCTCACAATAACCCTTGGGCTTCCATGTAGCTTTTGAATTCTGTCCACAAATGTAGTAGCAACTGTACTTGCTTTAAATGGATGAGATAATGCACAAAAGTGTGTATACTTGGTAAGTCTATCAACTACCACCATGATGACATTCTTGCCTTCGGACTTCGGTAAACCTGTGATAAAATCCATTGAAATCTCCTCCCAACGTTGACTTGGAATGGATAAAGGTTGTAGAAGTCCCGTGGTCTTAATTGTCTCCACTTTATTCTGCTGGCAAACCAAACATTCCGCCACAAACTTTTGAATATCAGATTTAAGGCCATCCCAAAAAAAATCTTTCTTCACCCTGTGGTAAGTTTTTAAAAATCCTGAGTGTCCTCCTAAAGGAGAAGTGTGCAATTCGAGAAGAATATTTTGTTTTAGTTGGGAATTCTTACAAAGATATAAGCGATCTTTGTACCATAAGGAATCATTTTTCCAACTAAATGTATCAGATGTACTAGGATCTTGCTGCAACTTTTGAATGAGTGTCCATACATCTTTGTCCTTTTTCCATTCATCTCTTGCTTCGGTTATCCAATCTGGTTGGATAATAGAAATGGCACAAAGCAATGTTTCCACCTCTTCATTCTTTCTTGAGAGTGCATCTACAACAACATTAAGCTTTCCTTTTTTGTAGATTATTTCAAAGTCATAACCCAACATCTTTGTGACCCATTTTTGCTGCTCTTCTGAAGATAGTCTTTGTTCCAAAAGTGTTTAAGACTATCATGATCAGTTTTTTCCTTGAAGTGTCTTCCCATTAGGTAAGTTCGCCATTTCTTTAGTGCATGCAGTATTGCTAACATTTCCTTCTCATAAATAGGTTTTTGTAAATACTTTCCTTTGATTGGACGACTTTCAAAAGAAATGGGTCTTCCTTCTTGCATTAAAACAACACCAATTACATTTCCTGAGGCATCACATTCCACAATAAAGGTTTTTGTGAAGTCTGGCGTAGCTAAGACAGGCGCTAGGCACATTGCCTCTTTAAGATGTTCAAAGGCCTTATTTGCTTCAGGAGTCCATGAAAATGCATCTTTCTTCAATAATTTTGTTAGAGGTGCTGCTATTCTCCCATAATTCTTAACAAACTTGCGATAATACCCTGTTAACCCGAGAAATCCTCACAACTGCTTTATGGTTGTCGGGACTTTCCATTCCATAATGGCTTTAATTTTGTTAGGGTCTACTTTAACACCCTCGTGAGATACAATATGACCCAGATATTCCACCTCTTGTACTCCAAAGAAACATTTGGATGTTTTTGCATATAATTGTTTCTCCTGCAATAGTTTGAGCACCCTGTCAAGATGGTCAACATGATCCTTCCAAGACCCGCTATAGATTAGTATATCATCAAAAAATACGAGCACAAATTTTCTAAGGAAGGGTTTGAAAATGGAATTCATCAACCCTTGAAATGTAGAAGGTGCATTGGTAAGGCCAAAAGGCATGACCAAAAATTCATAATGATCCTCATGAGTTCAAAATGCTGTTTTTGGAATATCTTCAGTCTTCATTCTAATTTGATGATATCCCGAACGAAGATCCAACTTGGTAAAATAAATTGCTCCATGTAATTCATCCAATAATTCATCAATCACAGGAATGGGAAATTTATCTTTAATGGTGAGCTTATTGAGCTCCCTATAATCCGGACACATTCGCCATGATCCATCCTTCTTGTGTACCAATACTACAAGAGTGGAGAAAGAACTTTGACTAGGTTGAATTATACCCGCCTCTAACATTTCTGCAATCATACGTTCAATTTCACTCTTTTGGATGTAAGGATATCTATAAGGCCTGATGTTTGGAGGAACACTTCCTGGAATCAGATGAATAGCATGATCATGATCGTGAATAGGTGGGAGTCCTTTGGGAGTTTCAAACACCTTGGAATGATTGTCCAAGACTTGTTGGAGATCTGCAGAAATAGATGATTTTGATGTTGGAACTTCTAGTGAGCATAATTGTGCAATTATGCCTCGTTTTTCTTTCTTTAGAAGCTTTGTCATGACATTAGAGCTTATTATCTTTCCCGACTTCCCTGCAATACCCCGTAATTCGACTTCCTTTCCTTCTGAAAAAAATTTCAAGAAAATTTCTTGAAAATTAAAAGCTACCGTCCCCAAAGATTGTAACCATTGTACTCCTAGTACAACATCAGCACCTCCCATAGGAATGGAAGCATTGGACTAGTCAACACATATTCCCCTATGGTTAGCTTGATGTTATGGCATTTTCCAGAGCAATTTATAGTTCCTCCATTTGCAACCATCACTTGACATTCTGGTGCTGGGTATAGGAAACAATTTAATTCCTTGGCTACCTTACAATGAATAAAATTGTGGGTGCTACCTGAATCAATCAACACTATTACCTTTTTCTTCTTGATTTGTCCTTCTATATTGAGAGTTTGAGGAGTGGTAATTCCTGCCATTGCATTACACGATATGGTCGGATTCATTTCTTCCTCTTCTAGGGCTGGTTCCTGGTGTATATCCTCTTCTTTTTCATTTTCTTCTTCCTCTTCACAATCTATGTAAAATAATTTCTTCTCAGCACACTTATGACCTTTAGTGTATTTTCTATCACAACTGTAGCAAAGCCCTTTTGCTCTTTTTCCTTCCAATTTTTGTGGTGTCAACCTTGTAGGTTGTGGAAATCTAGGCGTAGCAACACTTCCTTCTTTATAGAATTGAGTGGTAGGCTTCCTTGTCGCCATAATTTTACATTCAACTTTTCTTGCCAACCTGAATGCCTTCTCCAATGACTCAGGTTCCAAAACACGAACTTCATGTTGGATGTTATCCTTTAGAGTACCTATGAAGAGATCAATCCTGTGTTCCTCTGGAATATCAGTTACCCTTATATTCAATTTTGGAAGTCCTCAATGTGCTGCCCCACTAAACCCTTTTGTTTGAGATTTATCAATTGGCTAAAGAAGGTGTTGCTCTTTGTATCCTCATAATGTGCTATCATTTCCTCCGTAAAAATTGACCAAGTGACAATTTTTTTACGGGAGCAAAACCATCGATACCATACAAATGTATTTTGTTCTAAATGTAAAGTTGCAATGCGTACCTTTTGTGTGTTTTGCACGTTATGGAGATCAAAATATTGCTCCATCTGTAGTATCCATGTTACAGGATCCTTTCCATCAAACTTCCTCATATCCATCTTTGGAATATGGTGGTTCTTCCCGCCAACATTAGAGTTTGTGAAATCACAATTAACATTTATTTTGTTCTCATCATGAGGTTCTTCTACTATCTTTTCACCATTAGGAAACCTTTCTTGTATCAACTTTGTCAAACCTTCGATATCTGCTTTGAGATCATTCTTCATGCTTTCCATGTTGTCTTTCATGTCATCCATCTTAGCTTCCATGCCCACTTCCATGCCATCCATCTTAGCTTCCATGCCATCCATATTAGCTTCCACGCCATCCATCTTAGCTTCCATGCCTTTCTTCAAACCGTCCATCTTCACTTCCATGCCTTTCTTCAAAACTTCCATTTCATTTTTTGTTGCTCTTTGCGAGAGTGAAATTTGTTGCACTTGCTCTTGTAATTTTGATAGATCATGTTGCAATTCTTCATCTTCATGAGTCATAGTAGAGCCTTCCGAAGGCTTAATGGGTGTTGAATTATTTTTACGGGGCATATTTTAGAACCCAATACTATTATATATTCTACAATATGCCCTTGGAATCAATTCAAATTGATTCTTCAAAGAAGACTTATGCAATTTGGAAAGAAAAAAACATATACACACCTTTTTCTTGCTTTTGAGGAGCTCGATATTGAAATTGGATAATCTCTATGATTGAAGCACTTCAATATTTTAATTTTATTATCAAGGTAGCCCTCTGAATTATCTTTCAAATGCCACAGGTCTGACCTGATTTGGATTCTCCAAGACAAAGTTGTGTCCAATCTCCCACAATGACCTAATTCTGGACTGGTTCAGTAGAACGAAATTGTACGACTTGCCACGTGTCACTGTTTCGTCCTTTGTCTCTGAAATTGATAGCCAAGAAACTAAAATCTGTGTACTTGTGACCACTTTTTACGGTACTCCAATCCAATGCTTAGAGAGAGAGTTATTGAACTTTTCCCACGATCACCTCTTTGAGATGAAATTCAGGAGCCTGAAAAAGCACTACCTTCCACAGATCATATCTCAAAAAATATTGCGAACCAAGCTCTGAAATTTTTTGAAGAATTTCCTCAGGATTTCAGCTTCTCACCATATGAATTTCAGATTTTGAACCTTCTTAGAAAAAACTTTATAGTGAAAATGCCACAATGACCTTTTTAGGAGCCTGAAAAAATACCTAACTTCCACAGATGATATCTCCAAAAATATTGTGAACCAAGATCTGAAATTTTTAGAAAATCTTCCTCAGGATTTTGGCTTCACACCCTAACAATTTTAGCTTCTGAAACTTCGTAGAAAAAAATTTATAGCGAAAATTCCACAATGACCTGTTTGGAGCAGCGAAACCCTAGAATCCAAACCTCTGATGCCAAATGTTGAGTAACCAGCTCCAAAAATCGAAGAAAAGAGATATCAATGCCTTAGAAATAAGCCACTTCGAGGGGGAAACCTCCAATACATTACATAAATGAACAATTCTTGGATGATACAATTTACAAAACCTCATTTCTATATATAGGAGTCTATGTGGCCATAATGTAATCCAGGCCGACCTAACAATAATAATTTAGGGGCACAATAATAACAAAATGGGGGTTACAAGGGTACAATAATAACAATAAGGGGGTTACACTAATAACAATAAGGGAATATACTAGTAATATAGGGACCTAACAGAGGAGAAGTGTGAGAATATGAACATAGCAATAACCAGATTCATGGTTAAATTTGAGAATTTCAGACAAAGAAGTCTCCCTACCATTTGGTCATCAATGAAAAACGTATGCCTTAGGAAGACTATAACAAAAAGATCAGATGATATGCAAAGGAACAATTCAACAAAACAGATGGACAAGGAATCAGAAAAGTTTTACATAGAAGCTTAGAAGATTTATTCTATCTACAGCATGAGATAAGACATTTATTTGTCATAAAGCCAACTTTTGTCAAATATACTGAAGCAGATGAAAAATTTAGGAAGCTTAAGAAGATACAAATCCCAAAAATTGAAGATTGGCAGTCATTAACAGATTTACTATGAAAGGTAAAAAGGCAGAAAGATAAAAGAGAAAATAGTTTGTTGATTTTCAGTCAAAAACATATTTTTTACAGCAGTAAACATGTTTTACAATGGTTAAAGAGTATCATAGATTAAAGAGAATCAGTAAAAGAGTATAAGATAAAGAAGATCATATTTCAAAACCAACTTGAAATATCTAAAGCTAGCACGGAGGACACCAAGGCAGCCAGCTGCACCTCATCCATAATCAGTTTCTCTTTTATTTGGATAGATAGGACAGCTTGTTGATTTGTTAAGCAGCTGTCTCTATTTTCTTGTAAAGATATTTTTATTTTCCTTAGATAATTCCTAGAACCATTCTAGGATATTTTGTAAACAACTATGTATAAATACTTCATCCTTTGAAGTACTATTGTGGAATAAATTGTTGAAGATTTCTATAGTCATTTTTGTGGACTTGAAGGCTTTTGTGTTTCAAATTTCGAGTAGCAGACTGGACCAAATAAACTAGCATCATATTTCAGGATTCATGTGATGAGCTATTGAAGTGAATTTTTTCCTATTTGTCATTGTTTATATTTCTTTGTTACATGCAATCCATTATGTGTTCTAAATTTGAATGAATGAACAGGAGTATTACTTCAGGATTTGTTAAAATCACCCTGTCTTTACTGTTTGTCATTTCTATGTTTTTCGCTGATTTCTAGAGTAGGGAACCCTTAATTGATCCCTCTTTCGTTTGACCTATGTCTACTACTTCCCTTTTCCAGATCAAAGAACCCTTAATTTCTCTTTATCCTGATCATATCACCTCACAAAACAAATTTCCAAGATATTCAAGGGTTATCTATCTTGCCCTGAAAACATTTGATTTTTTAACCTTGATCCTAGTTCTGTCTCCTTGACTTTTGACTCCTCAAGTCCAATGGACAAATAGATTTCCCACTATCCATCTCTTTAAGTGATTTTTCCCATCAAACCAATCAAACCCAAAACCAAATTGTACAACCATAACTAGCCTAATATCTTATAATTAAAACAAAATTAAATTTTATAGAGAGAGCCCTCTCTGAACCCTAGGAAGGCTAGATCCTAGAGTCTAAAAGTTGTTCTGTGGTTACCTCTAGTTTTCTTAACTAAAAATCAAAATCTCACAACTAAATAATTACTAGAGTGATAACAGAGGGTATAAAAAGGGAGTACTTTGGGTGATGGAATATGGGAGGAAAGTTGATTCAGCAATGACGACACTTGGGGTGTTAGGTATTGATTTTTTACTCATTTTGGTGTTTGATGAACTCATCATGCACACCGGGTGGTTGTTGGAAAATCCTCCAAAAAAAGAAAGGGGTCTCCAGGGTATGTACCGAGGGTTGGATGGCTTAAACTGTCTGGGACTGAACTTGATATAAGTCATAATCAACTCCAAAGAAGATCCTACATACAGTAGGACACCATTGGTGGCGGTCAATGTCTTCTTCTCGTAATATGTGAGCTAGTCAATTGTAACAACTTTCCCTTAGTGGGGGGACATCATTAATCATAATACAGAGGATGAGACTGCACTCATTTCAGACATATAACTCCATCCCAGAAGAATTTTGTAACCAAACTATGCGTCCAAGACTTTGACGTCAATAAGTATTGTTTTGCTGGCAAGATATAGCAGTAAGTCTTGGTATAAGAATATGAGGGTTGAAGGGTGCCCCTCATATGCTCAAAGCATGTTTTAAGATGGTTTTAGTTCTAGAGATCCCAGTTTCTGCCAAAAACTTTTGGACATTGTGCATGTGGATGCTCCTTCATCAATAACGCAACAATGAGTGGTGATGTTTTGTATTGACACTGGAAATTGGGAGGCGACTAGCGAGGGGATTCATGGGCCAACTTTATCCAGATCAAAAACCATTAAGCGAGAATCAGAAGGATCGATTGTGCCTAATGCGGAAATTAGGGATTTTCGTTGGGCTGGGAACGATTGCAGGACTTCTAACGTTGACATAGTTGATGGAGATTGAGCTAATTCATCAACTATGTTGTAGCTATGAGCAGCCTTTGAATTATTCCATGTTTGCTACAAGGGTCCTTTGACCATTTTTCCCATAGGATTTGTAGGCATCCAATGAATGTTCAATGGTGCTATAGGAATTTATGTGGTCGAGATAGATGAGTTGGTGTCTGGGGGAGCTTCATAATTTATATTTCGCATTTGTAAGAGAATGTCTTCTCTAGAAATGTAAATGTTATGATTAGAGTTATTATGGGGGTTCCCTCCAGCGGGATTTGGCTGGGATGGTTGTTGTTGTTGAGTATTAACCACTCCCTTATGGGGGAAATCATCTTGCATTACTACAATTTGTTGGTTTTTCCCTCCCTATCCCCTATTATCCTGAATCATTTTCAACTCGGGGAGTTGAGGACAATGGTGGGTATAATGACTGTATTCCCTGCAGATGGCACAAGAATGATTTATCCTTGGACTTGTGTTATTATTTTGCCTTTGTGAGTTGTTTTTGGCATGTTCCTGGTTCTGATTTTAGTTGGGGTTTCCCCCAGTCGATATTCGCGGGGGGTGTTTTTTTATTGCTTCCCCCTTGGCTAGGTTCTCCCTTTGGTTTTCTCTTTGGATTTTTCTTAGAACCATTAGGTGGGTTTTATGTATTCACCTCGTTAAAAGATGGTTGTTGTTTAGCATGAGAGGGTTGCATTAGATTAAACCCTACATTATTTTGTGTTGGTGGGTTATTATGTTGTTGTGCGGGGAAAGGAGAATATTGATTTCCTTTCCCTTTATTGGTATATGGATTCTTGCAAGGGAACATTGCATCTGCATTCCTAGAGGAGCATTGGTTTCCCTATAGGGGGAGATGTGGTCCTCCTTGCAGGGGCTGATATTGGTTAATCCTATTAACTGTATTATGCATTAATGGTATGGGTTGACCAGAGTAATATCCTAGTGGTGAAATTTGCGTAGCGTCAAATGTTGGGTTACTAAATTAGTATCCAGGATACTAGTAGGTGTTGTTGGGTTGGTTTTGGGTTATGGACCTTAGCAAACCATCAACAACATTTGATTTCCTAGTATTTCTTATTTAAAAATTTTCATTCCGGGGGCAGCTCGAGGTACATGAAAGATGTATCTAGACTGAGTGTAGATAAGCTCTAACTGCATAGCTTTAATTATGGCTTCTTCCTCATTTTGTAGGTTTGAATTAGCCACTTCTTTAGATATTTCTGAAGTAAGAGATCTCAAAAAGAGATCGAGGAGGATTTTTTCCTCAAGATTACCTTTACACAAGCTTTGGAGTAACGTGTTTCTTCCATTCGTGGATATGGTTTGATATGTGTATAGCAGGTGTCTCTTTGAAGTGGGTAAGGAGTTTCAGGCCCGAGTCATTTTGGACAGCGAGCTAGAAAAAGTAAGGAAAGCAGTGGCTATGGAACCAAAGTTTCTGTGTGCCACAGATGTTTGGCATATGTACCATTTTGCAGCTTCCCCGTAAGGGTGCGTTGAAACAAACATAGACAAATAATATATTCTATGACACCACGATTGAAAGGTCATGAAATGATTTTTATGATCTTCTCCTTTTTTTCCTTCAAATTTTGGAACATCTGAAGGTAATTTTTTAGGCATGCGTGGCCAATTTTGGCCATGTGCTATAGGGTCATTAGTTAACTGGCTTAAATCGAGTAGGTTTAAGGACGCTTAAAATGGTACGTGAAAGTTGTCTGTCATCGCAAAACAATTTTGAACAACTATGTTTAAATATGTCCTATGTGGAGAAGTATGAGGAGGACTACCTTGATGGGTGCCTCATGGATTATCTAGATGAGTAGTATGTGGGCTCCCCAAAGGGGTAGCATGTTGGGACCCTTGGGGGATTGTGAAAGGTGTACTTTGACGGGGAGGGGTCCCGAGCAAATTTTCACTAATAAAGGAATATTGTAAAATGGTGGTTGCATGATGTCCTCTATGCCTAAATGGAGGGAGGTATGACACACCTCCCGATAATGGGGGGAGATCTAAAAAACATCTAAATCGATGGGGATTTGTGGGGTCCCCTATAGTGTCGAGTAACATGTGTGTTACTTTGTGTGTTTGAGGGAAGGGGATACATATCAATGCAATAAAATCGCATACATAAAATAAAGCGAAAATGAAATGGTTATTTTCCTTTTAGAATTAATTTATGTGATCAATCAAGCAAAAAAACAGTTTTCGTTTGTTTGCGTATGATAAAAAAAATCCTCTGTAGAGATAATCGTCCATTCCAATCTCAAATTAACTGGGCCTTGGGAAGATATCTTTTGATGGGTTGTACTAAGGCAATGTCCCAAAAGATCTAGCAACGCTTTCCAGAAACCGAAGAATTGACCAAGGTAATGGATTAGATTCCAATGCTTCCCACACATCCACATATAGGGAAAGAATGCCCTTGGTTTTGGCCACCGAGGTACCTTTGTCCCACATGAGCATTCAATTCTTTAGCTTCTTAGTATTCAATTACTTGTACTAAGCACTAAATTGGTCAAGTTGCCCCAAATAGTACTGCACGCACTGGACCTAAGCCGAACCCCCTCTAAATCGGGTCTCTGATTTGCTCGTGTATTCTTTTCCGTGGGATGATTGAAGGATTTTAAGCACCCTAAAATTCAACTTCTATGTTTCACAAATGTGACATGACCATGGCGGCTTATGGGATTCCTTCCCCCAATGGTCCTAACCTGAAATATAACTTCTTTTGTGGCCCCTATGATGAGAGTTAGTTAGCTCAAGCTATGATTTACTTTAGGTGTATTAATTTTCTTAGGGTATGAGATGGTAATAAAAAGTAAGCTAAGTACAAAAAAACTCCATAAACCAGATGCCTTCTTATACGACGCTTACAAATACTTAGTGTGTGGAAACGTGAACATATAAAGTGTGATAAGATGTGGATATATTATGATCCTTTACTGTATCCCCCTAATTACAATAAGTTTTTTTTGTTCCTTGCAAAAAATAAATGATGTGCAGATAATGGGCCACTTACTCCTTTTTCCAATTACACTATGTGGGCCTAAAGGGATATGGGAAACTCAAGTGATTTAAGAAGGTGTTCATATGCAAGCCCAGGTTTGTCTAACAGACGTAGGGGAAGCAGAGATCAGTTTCTTTTTTGTACTGACACTTGGTCCTAGTCCCACAACTAATGAAATAAATTATTTTTTTTAGTAACAAGTTTTTGGATGATGGGCCACTTACTCTACTAATTAAGCTATATGATTTGCATAAAATTTTAGAAAAATAGTTTGGAAAACATATGTGGAATGTGGCCACTTAATTTTCCCCAAATTATGCTATGTGTATATGGAAAATACAAAATGAAAAATAATCCAATTGCTCCACCAATGGTGGCTAGTAAAGCAACCAGGAAAACTAAACAGACTTTCAAAAAAAAGAAAAATGCAGAGGTGAAGGAAATTCACTAAAGGCTTTCAATCACCTGAGAAAAGAGGAAATATACGACCCTTTTAATCATTCTAGAAACCGTGTGGGTTTAGCCATGCAAAGACGCACATGCGTGTCTGTCAGAGAAAAGGTCGTGCGATCGAGAAAAAAGAGTGAATAATCAATATTTTGGGCTCAGAAAAAGTCCAAGAGGTCCTGCAAAAATTCCAAAGAGATGATGAGAACCTTGTGAGGTGGTGATGTAGAGGTGAGGTCCTGCAAAAATTACAAAGAGATGATGAGAACCTTGTGAGGTGGTGATGTAGAGGTGAGGTCCTGCAAAAATAATTGTTATAGTAAAGAAAAGAAACCACTGGAGTTTCAACTTTTGTGTTAGTGTTTTTCTAGCAATGGAGTACCAAATAACACCTCCTTAGTAGTTATTTGTTCCCTACAAAGGATCACATATAGAGTTTGGTGGTTTTAGTGGACAGACTTAGATAAAACGAAGCATTGCAAATGGTGAAAATAGTGCATATACAAACAGAAACTAAACAAAGAGATAAACACACAAAATAATTCTTAATGAAGAAAACAAGTCAATACAATAATGGAAAAAGACCCTCTTTATTGACTATTGGTGTTAGAAGATGAGTATAATTGAATACTAATTACTCTTGAAGAGAATTCTTTGAGCTATGGAACTCAAAAATCCTCAGCAATGAGGTCCCTTTTGCTCAATCTCTTTTCAAGCTTCTACTCTCCCTCAAAATAAATATGAAGACTCTCTCAATTATGGACTCTTCTACTCTCACTAAGATGATGGATTGCTTAGCAGAAATATGGCCAACATACTAGTGCTCTTACTTCTTCTACTTCAACAATGAAATGTGTGTTTCTCTAATAACAATTTGGACATCATAACATTGTCTCATGTTTTGGTTATCCCATGGCTTGTTTATATAGAATTTTTTGAATCCATCTTCCCTCTCTTGGTTCATGAATGATAGTGACTCAATAGTAGGACAATATGATTCCATTGAGGACTACATATCTTCAGGGTGACTCAAATTCGGTTTTCCTTTACTGGAACATGTCATGGAATCATCCTCCAAGTGTGGGAAGTGATCCTTAATTTTCTAAGCCGCACTTTTCTTCAACCGTGCGGATTTCGAAGGAAAAGCCGCATTGTCGCACTTTTTTCCTTCCTGTATGGTGCACAATCCAAATTTTTGATAGGTAGCCTTAGGAGAAATTAAATTTTTATAACTTCCATAATGTCTTCAGCTGGAAAATCTTAATCTATACATTATGTTGGACAACCTTAGGTATCTTTTAGAGTGTATAATTTTCTGGTGTTAACAACAATGAAGATATAATTTCCAAACATTTGTTCACTATCACCGTTTTCCTGTCATATTGAGGACGATAAAATGATCTATGAGATAATTGAGTACCAAGAAATGAAAATAATTATGTCCAAAAATTTCCAGTGAAAACAGAATCTCTATCACTTACAATAATCTTTGGGTTTCCATGTATCTTTTGAATTGTTTCCATAAAGGCAATAGTAAAATTACCAGCTTTAAAAGCATGAGATAATGCACAAAAGTGTGCATACTTGGTAATTCTATCAATTACCACCATCATGACCCAGGGTCTCAATTGTATCAACTTTATTTTGTTGGAAAACCAAACATTCTATCACAAACTTCTGAATGTCATATTTAAGAGCATCCAAAAAGAATTCCTTCTTGACCCTTTGGTAATTTTTAAAAATCCTGAGTGCCCTCCTAAGGGGGAGGTGTTCAATTCCAAAAGAATAGTTTGCTTGAGTTGGGAGTTCTTACAAATATATAAATGATCTTTATATCATATGAATCATTTTTCTAGCTAAATGTATCAGATGTACTCAAATCTTTCTGCAACTTTTGAATGAGTGTCCACACCTCTTTTTCATTCTTCCATTCATCCCTTGCTTCAGTTATTCAATCATGTTGGATAATAGAAATGGCACAAATAAATGCTTCCACATCCTCATACTTTCTTGACAATGCACTTGCAAAATCATTTTTCCTCCCTTTTTTGTAGATGATTTCAAAGTCATAACCCAACATATTTGTGACCCATTTTTTATTCTCTTTTGAAGATAATATTTGTTCTAAAATTTATTTAAGACAATCATGATCTATTTTTACCTTGAAGTGTATTTCCATTAGGTAAGGTCTCCATTTCTTTAGTGCATGTAGTATTGCCAACATTTCCTTCTCTTAAATAGGTTTGTGTAAATACTTTCCTTTGATTGGACGACTTTCAAAATCAACGAGTCTTCCTTCTTGCATTAATACAACACCAATTCGATTTCCTAAGGCATCACATTCCATAATAAATATTTTTATGAATTCTGGAGTATCTATGCCCGGTGCTTGGCACATTTCCTCTTTAAGATGTTTAAAGGCCTTATTTTCTTCTAGAGTCTAAGAAAATGCATCTTTCTACAATAATGTTGTTAGAGGTGTTTCTATTCTCCCATAATTCTTAACAAACTTGCGATAATACCTTGTCAACCTCAGAAATCCTCGAATATCCTTTATTTTCGTGGGGATTTTCCATTCCTTAATGGATTTAATTTTGTTAGGGTCTACCTTAACACCCTCATGAGATACAAGATGACCCAAATATTACATCTCCTATACTCAAAAGAAAAATTTGTAGGTTTTTGCAAATATTTTTTTCTCCTCCAATAGTTTGAGCACCTTGTCAAAATGTTGAACACAATCCTTCCAAGACTTGCTATAGATTAGTATATCATCAAAATATACTAACACAAATTTTCTAAGGAAGGGTTTTAAAATGGAATTCATCGAACCTTGAAATGTGTAAGGTGCATTAGTAAGGAAAAAAGGCATGAAAAAAAGTACATAGTGACCCTCATGAGTTCTGAATGTTCTTTTCAAAATGTATTCAATATTCACTCTAATTTGATCTAAACGAAGATCCAGGTTGGTGAAGTAAATTGCTCCATGTAAATCATCCAAAATTTCATCAATGACAGGAATGGGAAATTTATCTTTAATAGTGAGCTTGTTGATGTCCCTATAATCTAGAAACATACGACATGATCCATCCTTATTGTGCACCAATACTACTAGAGCATAGAAATAACTTTGAATAGGTTGAATTATACCAGCCTCTAGCATTTCTGCAACCATACATTCAATTTCACTCTTTTAGGCATATGGATATCTATAATGTATGATGTTTGAAGGAGCACTTCCTAGAATCAAATGAATAGCATGATCATGATCATGATCATGAATAGGTGGGAGGCCTTTGGAAGTCTCAAATACCTTGGAATGATTCTCTAAGACTTTTCAGGAGATCTAGATAAATAGATGAGTTCAGTATTTGAACCTCTAGTGAGCATAATTATGCAATGATGCCCCGTTGTTATTTATTAAAAATATTTTTCATGCCATTATATCTAATTATATTTCCTGATTTCCCTGTGATACCCCTTAATTCAACTTCTTTTCCTTCCCAAAAAAAGTTCAAGAAAATTTCTTGAAAATTAAAATCTATCGTCCCCAAAGATTGTAACCATTGGACTCCTAGTACAACATCAACACCACTCATTGGAATGGAAAGAATCGGACTATTCAATACATATTACCCCATGGTTAGCTTGATATTATGGCACTTTCCAAAGGAATTTCTATTTCCTCCATTTGCAACCATCACTTGACACTATGGTGTTGGATATAGGAAACAATTCAATTCCTTGGCTATCTTACAATGAATAAAATTATGGGTACTACATGAATCAATCATCAATATTAAAATTTTCTTCTTGATATGTCCTTCTATCTTGAGAGTTTGAGGAGAGGTAATTCCCACTAATGCATTACAATATATGGTCAGATTCATTTCTTCTCTCTTTGGGGTTGGTTCCTGGTTTATATCCTCATGTTCTGATGTTGCTTGTTCCTTTTCTTTCGTCCTCTTCACAATCTATGTAAAATAAATTATTCATAGTTCAGTTATGACCTTTAGTGTATTTTCTATCACAACTATAAAAAAAATCCATTTTTCTCTTTTTTCCTCCATTTTTTGTGGTTTCAACCTTGTAGGATGTGGAAGGCTAAGAGCAACAACAATTCCATCTTTATAGTTGTGAGTGGTAGAATTCCTTGTTGCCATAATTTTTCTTTCAACTTTTATTTCCACCCTGAATGCCTGCTCCAATAAATCAGGTTCCCAAATGCAAACCTCATGTTGGATGTTATATTTTAAAGTCCCTACGAAGACATCAATCATATGCTCTTTTAGAATATCAATTACCCTAATGTTAAATTTTTGGAAGTCTTCAATGTGCTCTTCCATTGAACCCTTCTATTTGAGATTTATTAATTGGCTAAAGAAGGTGTTGCTCTTTTTATCTTCGTAATGTGATATCATTTGCTCCGTAAAAATTAACCAGATGACAAGTGGTTTACAAGAACAAATCCCTCTATACCATACAAATTGATTTGGTTCTAAATATAAGGATGCAATACGTACCTCTCGTGAGGTTTGCACATCCTATAGATCAAAATATTACTCCATCTCTAGTATCCATGTTACCGGATCCTTGCCATAAAAATTCCTCATATATATCTTTAGAATTTGGTGCCTATTAAACCCCATACTGGAGTCTCTTAAATCATAATTCATATTACTTTTGTCCTCATCATGATTTTAATGGATTACCTTGTCACCACCAGGAAGCTTTTCTTATTCCAACTTGACATTCATTGTATCCATGTCTCATTTAAAAACCTCCATGTTTCATTTTATACCATCCATGTCCCCTTTTAAGCCATTCATGTCCCATTTTAGTTCATCTTTGGTTTCTATTTGTGAGAGCGAAATTTGTTTCACTTGGTCCCGTAATTTTGATATATCATGTTGCAATTCTTCCTCATCATGTGCCATAGTATAGCTTTATGAGGGCTTGATGGGTGTAGAATTATTTGATTTGGGATTCATATTAAAACTCAATACTAATATATATGCCTCAATATTCCCTTGGAATAACTTCAAACTGATTTTTCAAACAAAAATTATGCAATTAAAAAAAAATATACAAATTTTTCTTGTTTTTAGGAGCTCTATATTTAAATAGTTGTAACTTTATAATTTCGGATCTCCAAGGTCTGAAATTCCTTCCTCTGATATTCGTATGAGTCTTCTTTCCAAAGCCACAATTCAAAAAAAAATAGATTCTTCAACATAATTTTATACCAAATCTCCCATAATGACCTGATTATGGACTGGTTCAGTAGATAAAACTTGTACATAACTCCATGTGTCACTGTTTTAGCCTTAAATCCTCAAAGTTGACATAAAATAAACTAAAATTTGTTCTCTTTTTGTCACTATTTACAAAATTCCAATCTGATGCTTGAAGAGAAAGTTATGACGATTTTCACTCTATCACATGTTTGAGATGTAATTGTAGAGCATTAAAAAACCCTAACTTCTTCGGACCATATCTCATAAAATATAGCGAACCAAGATCTCAAAATTCTGACACGAAGTTCACCAAGATTTGCTCCACGTGGTCAAAACTTAAGCTTCTGGAGCTTTGTCCAAAAATGTTATAGAAAAATGCCATGATAACCTGTTTGAAGTAGCAAATCCCTAGAATCCAAAGCTCTGATACCAAATTCTATGCAACCAGCTCAAAAAATAGAATAAAATATAATCAATGACTTAAAATTATCCTCTTAGAGGGGGAAACCACCTTTACATTACATAATTGAACGATTCTTGGATGATACAAATGATAATATCTCCTTGGTATATATAGGGGTCACAATATAATCAAAGCCTACATATCAATAATAATGTAAGGGCACAAAACTAACAATAGTGGGGTTCTATGGGGAACAACAATAACAACATGGGGGGAAAACGGGCACAAAAATAATAATAACAATAAGGGGAAAATACTAGTATTATATGGGGGCCTAACAAAGGATGGACCATGGTGTATGTGTCTAGATTATAAGAAGCTCAACAAGCTCACTATTAAAGATAAATTTCCCATTCCTGTCATGATGAATTGTTGGATGAATTACATGGAGAAATTTACTTCAGCAAGATGGATATTCGTTCAGGATATCATCAAATTGGAAAGAATACTGAAGACATTTTAGAAACAACATTCTGAACTCATGAAGGTCATTGCGTATTTTTGGTCATGCCTTTTGGCCTTACTAATGCACCTTAAACATTTCAAGTTTTGATGAATTCCATTTCCAAACCCTTCCATAGAAAATTTGTGTTAGTATTTTTTTATGATATACTAATTTATAACAAGTCTTGGAAGGATAATTTTCAACATGTTAATAGGGTTCTCAAACAATTGGAGGAGAAAAAAATGTATGAAAAAACTCCAAAAAAAAAAATTGTGGTACAGGAGGTGGAATATTTGGGTCATATTGTATCTCATGTGGGTGTTAGTGTAGATCCTAACAAAATTAAATCCATCAAGGAATGGAAAATTACCACAACCCTAAAGCATCTTTGAGGATTTCTCAGGTTGACAGGGTGTTATCACAAGTTTGTTAAGAATTATGGGAAAATAGCAGCACCTCTAACAACATTACTGAAGAAATATGCATTTTCTTGGACTCTAGAAGCAACTAAGTCCTTTGAACATATTAAAGAGAAAATGTGCCAAGCTCCAGTTTTATCTACTCCAGACTTCACAAAAACCTTTATGGTGGAATGTGATGCCTTAGGAAATGGAATTGGTGTTGTCTTAATGCAAGAAGGAAGACCCATTTCTTTTAAAAATCATCCAATCAAGGGAAAGTATTTACATAAACCTTTTTATGAGAAGGAAATGTTGGAAATACTACATGCCTTGAAGCAATGACACATATACCTAATGGGAAGACACTTCAAGGTAAAAATATATCATGATAGTCTTAAATATTTTTTTGGAACAAATATTATCTTCAGAAGAGAAGATAAATGGGTCACTAAGATGTTGGGTTATGACTTTGAAATCATCTACGAAAAAAGGAATCAAAATGTTATTGCAGATGCACTCTCAAGAAGGGACGATGGTGTGGAAGAATTTCTCTATGCCATTTATATTATCCAACCTGGCTGGATAACTAAATCAAGGGAATAATGGAAGAATGACGAAGAGGTGTGGACACTCATTCAAAATTTAAAACAAGATATGATTGAATTTGATACATTTATCTGGAAAAATGACTCATTATGGTATATATATTACTTATATCTATGTAAGAATTCCCAACTTAAAAAAAATATTCTTTTGGAATTGCACAACTCTCCTTTAGGAGGGCACTAGGGATTTTTAAAAACATACCATAGGTTCAAGAAGGAATTTTGTTTTGATGGCCTTAACTATGATATTTAGAATTTTGTGGCAGAATATTTGGTTTTCCAGCAAAATAAAGTTGAGACAATTAAGACCCCATGTTTGTTACAACCAATATCCATTCCAAGTCAACATTGGGAGGATGTATCAATGGATTTTCTCAAAGGTTTACCCAAGTCTGAAGGAAAGAGTGTCATCATGGTAGCAGTTGATAGACTTACCAAGTATGCACACTTTTGTGCATTATATCATCCTTTTAAATCCATCACAGTTGATACTGCATTTATGGAAATAATTCCAAAGCTACATGGAAACCCAAAGATTATTATAAGTGATAGAGATCCCATTTTCACTGGAAATTTTTGGACGAAATTATTTTCTTGTCTTGGTACTCAATCAACTCATAAATCATCTTATCGTCCTCATTCTGATGACCAACCTGAGATAGTGAACAAATTTTTGGAAGGATATGTTCGTTGCTTTGTATCTGATAAACAAACACAATGGGTCAAGTGGTTACCTTTAGCTAAGTGGTGGTATAACACTTCCTTCCATATTGTAGCAAAAATGACCCCATTTATGGCCCTTTATGAATATCATCCATCGTTCATAACATCATATTTAATATAAAATTATAAGGATGAAGCAGTGGAAGGTCACATCAATCATCAACAACAAGTTCTCCAACTCTTAAAGGACAACCTCACTCTGGTGGAAAATTGAATGAAACAATAGGCATATCAACATCGTAGTGAAAGAAGTTTTGACATAGGAAACTGGGTATTTTTATGGCTACAACCATACAAATTGGAGTTTCTTGTATCTTCCTGAGTACACTCAGTTTTACATGTTTCATGCTTAAAGCAAGTTATCGGTGACAAGATCCCAGTTCAAACAATATTGTTATAACTTAAAGAGGAAGTACAAATCATGAAGCAATCATGGAAACAAGAACCCGATAACTACGAAATTGATCAC
This sequence comes from Pinus albicaulis, assembly GCA_034641835.2. NCBI lineage: Eukaryota > Viridiplantae > Streptophyta > Pinopsida > Pinales > Pinaceae > Pinus > Pinus albicaulis. Next base: position 787,002,158 of record CM076575.1, on the reverse strand, counting down.
TTTCAGAGTATATCAGTAAGTGGAAGAACTTACACACTAAAGATTCCACATGGGAGGATCAGAATCTTATATAGAAGCATCGAGAACTACTCAAGTGTTGAGGACAACAATTTTTTTGAAGGAGAGGGGAATGTTAGGTCCCTATAATACTATTGTATCCCCCTTATTGTTATTTTTATTGTATCCCCCATATTCTTATTGTTGTGCCCTTACATTATTATTGTTATGTAGTCTTTGATTACATTTTGACCCCTTAGACTCATATATATATGAAGGAGGTTTTTTCATTTGAATCGTCCAAGAATCATTCATTTATGTGATGTAAAGGAGGTTTCCCCCTCGAAGAGGCTAATTTTCAAGTATTTTATCTATATTTTGTTTTGTTTTCTAATCTGGTTACATAACAAAGTTATAAGATATCAAGTAAACATGAAACTCTAGTTAAGTAGAGGAATTATGTAGAGATAATATTGCAGAGGTTTGATATGCATAAATGTAAACTAGTAAAGGTGTCTATTCATGTAGGTGTAAATCTATCTATAGATCATTGTCCCAAGACATAGGAAGAGGAAGGGGACATGTCTTGCATTCCATATGTCAATGTGATTGTAATATTGATGTATGAAATGGTCTGTACTAGAGTGGATATTGCATATGTAGTGCGAGAATTGAGTAGTTATATCTCAAAACCAAGGAAGGAGCATCAAACACCAGTAAAGATGGGTTTTAGGTATTTACATGGAACTATTGGATATGGATATGATACCAAGGAAGACCAATATTGGATAAAGTGTTGGACATACATGGATTTATTGGTGAAAAATGGGTTGGAGATATGGATCACATAATATCGACAAGTGGGTATGTGTTTAACCTATTTGGAGGAGAAATCGATGGATGAGAAAAAGACAGTATGTAGTGGCACTCTCAACTACAAATTTTGAACAAATCGCAAGTTATCATGCAAGCAAGCAACTATTACGGTTACAAAGATTGTGTTTAGGTATTAGGTTGGTACAAAAATATATAAGGATAGATTGAAACAATTATAGTGTAATATTTTTAATGAAGAGCTCAACTTATTATTCCATGAAAAAAGAATATTGATGTTATATACCACTTCATCAAAGATATGATTGAATAGAAGAAGGTGCTACTAGAAAAGGTGGAAATTTTGAAGAATGTTATAGATTCATTGAAAAAATATGTGAGAATTGAGAAGTTTCCTTGGTGTAGAGAATAAATAGACATTATTTTCCTAAATTTTTTATCATGTACTCTTGTGACACTTTATGTGTGGGGAAAACAACAAGTGGGAGAATGTTGAGTGTGTGTTATATTATTTCCATGATTATTTCCATGAGTTTGATGTTGTGTCTGGTGCATTGGAGGGGTTGTAGTTCGGTGGAAACCCCCTTGTGTGACGGTTCAGGGGAAGCACCCTCGAAAAAAGGAAATTGGGAAATTTTTTGCATCTATTTTTGGCAGCTTTCGGAACACGGTTTTTGAGAAAAGTGGTTTTGTGTTTATAATATGATTATGATGCTTTATTGGGGTTAATGATGAAAATATTAGGAATAGGTTGACCATACGACTAGAGATGCTAATTAGGATGTGTTATATAGTCTTGAGGAGATATGGCTATGGATGAAAAAATGTTGATTGGCTGATTAATAAAGAGGAATGTAAGAATAATCCCTAAGATACCAAAAGATCAAGTAGCATCCAATGGACTACTAATTGACATGCACTGTATGGTTTTGGTATGCTCAAAATATTGAGAGGGAATTAGATAAGAATTTCCTCAATAAAATCATGATATTTATTAATGATATGAATGCATGAATGGCTAGTAAATCAAGAGTTGGTATTGGATATCCTTTAGGTGATATGAATAGTCACCTAGTAATTCCATGTTACCTAAAATGAATGATTTCTTACTATTGGTTACCACATGGAAGAGGGAAACATGTTATTCTTACGCTTGTGAGACATGATATTTGAATGATTGAAATCGATCATAAGGAATGATGATATTGCATTTAATATATGAACATGAATGATGAGGAAAAGGTGTAGGAAATGCACCAGCATGTTATTGTGCATGATTGAGGCATTGTTTGAATGAATGGTTGAATGCATAGTGTGAATGAATTTTGAATGTACATTGGGATCATGAAAGCATTGGGAATGTATCAGAAAATAGTGAGTTGAACCTATGGAAGCCTTCTGAAGCAAAGGAAAACCATACATATAAGTACCAAATTGAAATTTCATATTTTGAAGCGCATGATTATGACGATGCATTGAGAGTTGCATGGTCATGTGATTTGCATTAAGTGAATGCATGATAGAGTGGAGAAGGATGTCAGTAGAACTAAGACATGTGTGAGGCCATATTGATGATAAATATGGAAAGGCTATAATGATGCACAGTTTTCCATGGTCTCCTTATGAATTTAGACCCCATATTTTAACCTTCTCACCAACATTGAAGAGCACCTATAAGGATGGGACGCCCAAGGGACTACATGGTAAAGAAGGGATACGTGTCTAGTGTTGCGTTGGGATAGGATAAAAGTGTTTAGAGCGTTGATCAAGTGTGAGATAGGTGTTTGGATTATGTGTTGAGGTGTTATTTTGACCTTCCAAAATCATCATGGTGGAACGCATGACATGTGATAAGGTATTTTGAAAACCAATGCAGGGATATGTTGTGTGCCTAAGGTCATGAACAATGGCATAGTGGTTTAAAAATTATTTATAAGTAATGATGATTTTTAGCAATGCACATGTAACTAAATGATGTATTTCATTCTATCATTGTCAATAACAATGTAAAGTGATAGATTGATGTGTGTGGGAAAGTTTAAGGTTTTGTGTAAGATGTAAATATGTTGCAATAAATAATTTTCTGGTTAAATATTAATGACTATTTGGTTGATTACATAACCATATTTTATTTCAAATGAATTTGTATTGTATATGGAAGGCATGGAATACCATAAGAAACATTGACACTTGTTATCACTAGAGAGACAAAATGTTGAAAAAGGGGAACCCCGTGATGAGAAAAAAATAGAACATAGAATATATATATATATATATATTATTGAAATTTTCAAAACAACATCTCACGATAATTGTATGTACTTGATAAATATGAGATGATGAAGTTGTTTTGAAAGGATAAGTGATGGTTTCTAAACTGGAAAGTGTGGAAAATAGGTTTCTATTAGGACACAAGAACCCTAGTATATATCATGATCATCTATAATGTAAATTGTGGTATAGAGTAACCATGGGATACCTTAGTTGTAATACTTCAAAAGTATTCATACTCTTCCTATCCAAGGAAGCCTTAGAAAATGATGGATCACACAGGGACTATTTAGCAAAGAAGGGAATGCTTGAGCCTAAAGGGTGAGTGAATGGAAGGAAGAGGATACTTGAGTGAATAACAAGTTAGTTGGGGTCATTTTTATGTTGGGTATGTCCAGGAAAAATAATGAGGTAAGATTTTTCACAACATCCATATAGATGTGAATCTACAATCATACATATAAGTATTATGTATGAATAAATATCCTATTGGCCTGATTTGTGAAATTTAGGGAAATACTTACACATGGAAAGGTTTTAATATGCCTATTCACTAATAAATGTTATAAACATTTGATTGAATGAAAAAGGTCTTCATGTGGCTAAATAGTGAAGAAAAAATAAAAAGAAAGAATATATGAAGAGAACCATGTTGTTGGTGTAGCCAAAGAAGCACTGGGGAATGATTTTTTACTAAAATAAATCACTTGGGATGGTGTTGATGCAATCAAAAGAATGCCTAGAGTTGGTGTGAACACTGAGGATGGTGTTTATTTAGGGGTTGGGGTGTGGTGGGGATTGTATCGTCCCTATATTAACCCTCAAGTTAATTTTTAATTAATTATATTGACGAAATTGTATTTCCGGTGTTGACATGAATGTTTCATTATTTCAACCCAAAAAAATGAACTATATGAATCCAAAAACAATGTATATGTAATTTAAATGCTTCATTAATGAATATGCTAGCACAACTGAGTAGGAACATAAGTTTTGGTCTCACTAAATGTTATTTTTTCTTGTCGAACACTTCAAAAGAGATTTATACTATAGCTTGGAAAAGTGGGCTACAATTTGATGTGTGTTGATTGAGCATGATAATAAAGAGGTGGGAAATCATAAAGGGACTATAGAGAAATGAAATGATTCCCTTATTTTGTTTGCTAACCAATGACACGAATCTAGAGGTCACAGAGGCCCAGGCTAGCTGGGAAAGGATATCCCTAACCTTATTATGTGTGTGAAGAAGAGTTGCTTTCACCTATCCCAAATTACCAATGAGATATTAATTGTCCCCTTCATGGTACCATGGCCTAGCTAAGGGGTGGCTAACTATAGAAATTTGATCTGTAGATGAACCTATGGTTGGGTGGAACAAGCTCCTTCCCAAATTATTTTCTAGATTTAACTTTCATATAAGTGTTTCATCTATTCATTTGATTATTATTCATTTGATTCTTGAATAAATCTAGTAAAATTTTGTGGTATTTAATTTTTTATAATAAAAAATTGTGTTTATCATTATGCCATATGTACATATTAACGCAGATATCTAAATTTAATGTTCCAAATTTTGCAATAAAGTATTTGGGACATTAATTTTGCTTTTATTTTAATAAAAGTAATAAAATGGGTGAGAGAGCCCATGTAGCAACTTAATAAACACTCTTAAGGTGCAAAAATTCACTTAAGTGGCTTAAGTTAGCAGCCCAAGTGTGAAAAGGGCCAAAATCAAGTGAGCTAAACCATGGTTGACCAAATTCAACAACGTACCCAGGAGGGGAAGCTTGCACAAGAAGATTGCGTAGTTGGATGGAGGGAAATTCGAAATGGGAGAAACCCTAATGTGAGTGGGGTCCATGGAAAGGAAGCATGCCTTGTATAAAACATGAAGGAGAGCCATTATTGGGGTTTCATCTTTGGAGAAAGAATTTGGAGGTTGAAGCTCTCTTCAACTTTGTGCTACTTAGCACAAGAGGGATTCTTGTTTAGGAATGCCCTTCTCTTACATGGGATGCCATGGAGATATTTCTCTTCATATTCCTCACATCTTGGCTTGAGGCCAAAGCAGTCATTTGCAACTACTGTGTTATTCTTGCAGCAAGAGAATGATGGAGTTGTTCGTGTTGCAGTGAGGGGCCTTCATCATCTCACTTCTGGAGTTGTTCTATAGAGGAGGGGCCATCTCTTTCTCTAGGAGATCAGAAAAGGAGATCCTGGAGCTTCTATTGAAGATTTTGGCATTCAGCCATATTTTTTCTCTCATGCCCAGCGCAGTCTCCTTCCCTTATAGCATTATCTTCAGAGGTGGCTTGCAAAAAGGGTCCATTTTGTGCACTAGTGAGTGCAATCTTCAGTAAGGGGATCAGCCCCTTTGATTTGGAGACCATTGGAGGAGGTATCATGGTTTATTGCAGCATCTAATTCCTTCTCCTATGTTGTATTATATTTGAGTTGCAGCAGCTACACTGCAACTCCGGCATTTTTCTGTTTTATGTATTTTAGCCAATCCCTTGAGGATTGATGTAATAATGTTTTCTGGGGTTGAGATCTTTCTCCCCCATCTTTATTTGAGCACATAATGTCATATCATCTCATGTATATCAGTTTTTAGTAATTTTCCCTCATAGATTCCGCAGTTATAAAGTATTTGGGTCATGTAGCAGTGTATTCTCTTGTTTTATGTACATTTCCCCTTGAGGCTGATTTGAGCTCACCTTGAGAGGCATTTTCCTCAAGGAATTTTTATTATATTTGCTGCTGCAAATTATATATCATATTTTCACTCTTCTTAAATTGCATGAGGCATTATTTCACTGTTGTTACATATTGAAGTTTTAATACTACTGAAGGGTTTCTCATTGAGCATCATTTCAGTATACTTGTTGGTGGGAGATCTGAATAACCTGCTTAAGGTTATTTCTTTGAGCTTATATTCTGCAAGGAGTTTTTATCAGACGTATTCCAAGGCATCCCAGCACTGGATTTCCTTATTTTCACATGGGCTTCCTTATACAGCGTCCTCATGGATAGCAGTTGCAGAAATTCCTTGAAGGGAAATATTAGCTCTTCACAATTTCTATTGGAAGAGTCTACTAGTGGACCAGGTAGCCTCTGGATCTCATCCTTCCTTGTGAAGGTGACATATCCAGTAAATTCCCTAACAGTCAATCTCTAAAATAGTTCAGTGTTGATTGTTAATACTCCTGGAATTGGAATATTGGAATATCTTAAGATATTCCCAAGGCAGCCGAAATTTCCCCATTTGGGATATTACAGTGGTATCAGAGCTTTGAACTTGGCTCAGCCTGTGAAGTTCAAATTTTAGAGAAGAAGAGGCCAGAGTGATGCAGAGGAGGAGATTGATCTCATCAATCTTCAGATCCAGCAGCAACCTCTCCAAGGAGGTTGAGGAGACAAAATAGGAGAAGAGGAAGAACCATGCACTTCCTATTCTCACAGAGAATCAGAGCCAAAGCATGGAGAACACCTGGGATTCGAATTCTAAGTGATAATCTTGCTAAATATGGAGCAAACCCTAGATTCTTCCAAAAGACTCTATCTTTTTCACACTTGTTCAGCAAAAAGAGGAAAGAACTTGGTGGTTCAGCCATGGGAGGCATGCAAGGGTTTCTACTCTTGCTGATTTTTCTTAGATCTTGATCAGAAGATTTGGCCAAAGGAGGAAGGAGCCCTCACCACCAGAGGCACATGCCAGCGTTGTCACATTCATGGAGGAGCAGCCTCCACCTTCAGCTATTGAGGCAGCCATCACACTTGAGGAAGAGACTCTTGCAGCAACACAAGATTCTTCCAAATCTCTCCAAGGTATGCATGAGTTTGCATCTATCATGGAGGATTGTACATTATTGCATGCTGACTGTCTTGAGGAGGGAACTTTCACTGCACTGTGCCATTATTCTCAGACACCCTTGATGAGTCATGCACCACACATGAGGTTGGGGTTTGAGACATGGACCATGGAGGAGATTGCATTTCAATGTCCCATGAAATGCAAGAGGAGAAATATGTTTTAGGACAATGGTAGCTCTTGTGAAAGAGGTACCAAGTGGCAGGATACTTACACCAGAGAGCAAAGCCTTATGGATGGAGTGTGCCCAGCGGAAATTTGGAGGATCCATAACCCACAAGTCCCAAGATCATTTCACAATTGTTGCTCTTGATGGACAAAGAGGAGAGCATGCGTGCATCATGATGGGATGGAATTTCTCTTACCACTCATTATGTTCCCATTTCAGATTAGGAATGGTGGAAGTATGGAGGAGCAGCAAACATTATTGTTGCTCAGATTTTGTTTGAATGTTGCGGGAGCAAGAGGAGGCACTAGCATAGTGCAAGAGGACTGCTCTTTGATCTTGGATGCCCAAGCAACACTTTCTTCATGGGAGGAGCTCTACATTTGCAGCAACATAATGGGAGGAGTCTTTGGCAAGATTCATGTCAAAGAGGGGAGCTTTGAGATGACAGTGGCCCTACTCCAAGGCCAACAGTGCTATCACTTGAGAGCTTGAGTTACTTGTTGGAGTTTCTTTCAAGCCACTTCACAAGTGCTGTACTTTGGAGGCATGTATGTGATGAGCATGAAGGAGTAAGGGAGGAGAGCACTCCTTACTACATTGTGACTTTCTTGCTTGGTTTCATAAGCACAAGAAGAGGGATCTACATGCAGTATTTATGGGTTCTTCTTTCATGCATTTCCATGCATATTCTTCATTGATGGAGGAGTCCACTTGGGAGGGAAACTTAATTATTGCATATCAGAATATGGACATATGCATAGCCCAAGGATGATGAGATGGTTGGCACAACCACTCCCCTACTATGTTGCAGTAAGGGGGACTTTTCACTTGAGCCATTTCAGCTCAAAGGCCAAAGGTACATGATGAGGGAGGTAAATATTTGTGACATGCTTTGCACTCTCTTATCTTTATGAGAATCATATTAGATCAAGAGGGATCCTTCCTTCTTGCACATTGTGTTTTGTTGTACTTATGGTTCATTGTAGCAAAATTATGGCTATTTCAGCAGTGGGTTGTGGGGGAAGGCCACAGGAATTTTGGTGTGCACCTTTGGCACAAAAATGTGTTTCCATGATCACACCTTGCAGGATGGATGTGGCAGCAAACAAGTGGCAGAAAAGACACTTGTTGCATTATATATTGAGGCAGGCAAATGATGCCCTGTGCTGGTTCCATGCATGGGACCATATTTCACCTCCTTGCTCTCATAAGTTTATGCTTCCATATGTTGTTGGTGGAACGCTATTTAGAGGAAGCATTGTTTTGAAGGAGGGAAATAAATCAAAGATTCCCATTGGGAGTATGGTTCTCCCTACTTTGCATGTTGTATGTTTCAAGAGGAGCAATGGGTAGCCCATGATTTCCAAACTTCATCTCTTTCCTTCATGTGGGAGGAGCTATTTGGAGAGTTTGAAATTTTGGAGGAGGCATTTCATGGATTGTATGATTGATGGGGTGGCTTGGGTCTATCATGAAGACCACTTTATTTCATCCATATATCAACAGCAGCCCCTATGTATCATGAGGAGGGAGAGACTCATTGGGTGGATGTGCCCTTTCGGATAGAAGACCTCCATTATTTTTGCAGCACATGCTCCAAGGGGAGTATGGAAGATGATATGGTCACCATGTGCAGCCATGTGTTTTTCCATGAGGTGAACCATATGATTGTTTGGATGCCATATGTTGATGAATTCCAACTCATCACATATGAGATGATTTGGGCCAGCTTGATTTGCAGCGTTGGAGGAGAGGTCCTTGGGGATCTAGACTTCATATTGCCTCTTGAAGGCAACACTATTGCAGCCCAAGTTCAGCTTTCACTCCACATTCATCATAAGTGGAGAAGAGGATAGCGTGGGGTAGGCTATGAAGCTTACCAAGTTCAGAAATTCAGCCCACCTATTTCTCATGAGCACAAGGTGGAGCAGTACTTTTAGGAGTTGCTTAGTTGGAGGGTGACTCATTTTGCTTGGTTGATTGCTTGAGGATGGAGGATCTATATGAAGATACTTCAGACTCCATGCCTTTAGTGGAGGAATTTTTTCAGTTCATCCTTGCTCTTGCTTGAGGACAAGCAAGTTTTGGGAGGGGAGGACTCTAATGTTCCAAATTTTGCAATAAATTATTTGGGACATTAATTTTGCTTTTATTTTAATAAAAGGAATAAAATGGGTGAGGGAGCCCATGTATCAACTTAATAAACACTCCTAAGGTGAAAAAAGTCACTCAAGTGGCTTAAGTTAGTAGCCCAAGTGTGAAAAGGGCCAAAAGCAAGTGAGCTAAACCATGGTTGACCAAAGTCAACAACATACCCAAGAGGGGAAGCTTGCACAAGAAGATTGCGTAGTTGGATGGAGGGAAATTAGAAATGGGAGAAACCCTAATGTGAGTGGGGTCCATGGCAAGGAAGCATGCCTTATATAAAATATGAAGGAGAGCCATTGTTGGGGTTTCATCTTTGGAGAAATAATTTGGAGGTTGAAGCTCTCTTCAACTTTGTGTTGCTTAGCACAAGAGGGATTCCTGTTTAGAAATGCCCTTCTATTCCATGGGAGGCCATGGAGAGATTGCTCTTCATATTCCTCAAATCCTAGCTTGAGGCCAAAGTATTCATTTGCAGCTACTGTGTTATTCTTGCAGCAAGAGAACGCTGGAGTTACTGGTGTTGCAGTGAGGGGCCTTTATCATCTCACTTCCGGAGTTGTTCTGTAGAGGAGGGGCCATCTCTTTCTCTAGGAGATCAGAAAAGGAGACCCCAGAGCTTCTATTGCATATTTTGGCATTGGGCCATATGTTTTCTCTCATGCCTAGCGCAGTCTCCTTCCCTTACAGCGTTATCTTCAGAGGTGGCTTGCACAAAGGGTCCATTTTGTGCACTAGTGAGTGCAATCTTCAGTAAGGGGATCAGCCCCTTTGCTTTGGAGACCATTGGAAAAGGTATCATGGTTTATTGCAGCATCTACTTCCTTCTCCTATGTTGTATTATATTTGAGTTGCAGCAGCTACACTGCAACTCCGACATTTTTCTGTTTTATGTATTTTAGCCAATCCCTTGAGGATTGATGTAATAATGTTTTCTGGGGTTGAGATCTTGCTCCCCCATCTTTATTTAAGCACATAATATCATATCATCTCATGTATATCATTTTGTAGTTATTTTCTCTCGTAGATTGCGCAGTTATAGAGTAGCTGGGTCATGTAGCAGTGTATTCTCTTGTTTTATGTACATTTCCCCTTGAGGCTGATTTGAGCTCACCTTGAGAGGCATTTTCCTCAAGGAATTTTATTACATTTGCTGCTGCAGGTTATATATCATATTTTCACTCTTATTACATTGCATGAGGCATTATTTCACTGTTGTTACATATTGAAGTTTTAATATTGCTGAAGGGTTTCTCATTTAGCATCATTTCAATATACTTGTTGGTGGGAGATCTGAATAACTTGCTTAAGGTTATTTCTTTGATCTTATATTCTGCAGGGAGTTTGTATCAAATGTATTCCAAGGCATCCCAGCATTGGATTGCCTTATTTTCACATGGGCTTCCTTATACAACGTCCTCATGGACAGCAGTTGCAGAAATTCCTTGAAGGGAAATGTTAGCTCTTGACAAGTTCTATTGGCAGAGTCTGCTAGTGGTCCAAGAAGCCTCTGGATCTCATCCTTCCTTGTGAAGGTGAAATATCCAGTAAATTCCCCTAACAGTCAATCTCTGAAATAATTCAGTGTTGATTTTTAATACTCTTGGAATTGGAACTTTGGAATATCTTATGATATTCCCAAGGCAGCAGAAATTTTCCCATTTGGGATATTACACTAAAGTTATGTTTGAGTTTAAAAGTCTAGCTTAAAAGAGATTTTTTGGAAGTAAATTTATGTCTAAAGTGGATAAATTAATTTACCTATATGAGAATACTGATATGCATATAATCTACTTACATTCATGGATTTTCCATACAATATGAAGGCATGAATTTGGGCAAGAAATATTTTCCCAATCTATGACCATTTATCTTCATAAATTTGATTACTTCCTTCAATAGAGGTTGTAGAAATTTCAATAAATTTGCTACTACTGATGAATTTGAATTGAAAACAATAGATTACAAATTTCCTCTACAATTTTGTGGAATAAAACACATACAATGACATGCAACCATCAAAACCAAAAGAACACTAATTTATAGGGGATCCCAACTAGGTAAAACACCTCTATTGATTTTCATTAATCAGATGAGAATGAGAAACCATTACAATGTCTTGCTTCGATCCTGAAGCACACCCTGCATTATAAACTTGTTCACTTGTAGATTGTCTTGCTATGGCCAACACTTATCCAATTCAATCCTCCAGATTCCTCCTATTTCCTTACACAATTCAGAATAAAATGAGCTCCTAAATAATAGCAAAATTCCTAATTTCCTTGCACAATTCCCAAGGAATTGATCACCAACTTGATTTCCAACACTGTACACTCAGCTGGTATACAAAAATAAATATATTCATGCATTTTTTCTCCATTCAACTAGAAAATTCGAATTCCATTCATGACTGGGACTATTTTTAGTAAATTGACCAATTAACTAAGTGATTAGTGAATTAACAATAGTTACTGTTATCACCCTAGTAATTCTTAGGACGTGGGGTTTTGGTTTATAATTAAAGAAAACCAGGGGTAACCAAGAACCTCTTCTAGAATTCAGGATCTAGCCTTCCTGAGTTCCGGAGAGGGATCTCTCCTTAAGATTTAGCTTTGTTTTGTAATGGATTTTAGGCTAGCTATGAGTGGACAATTTGATTTGATTTTCTGAATGTTGGTGAGAATAAAGGACTACAATGGAAACCATAGAAAGATCTACCTAACCATTGGGAAATGGAGTCAAATTTATAGCAAACAAGACTAGAAAACTAAGGTCAAAAGAACAAATATACTAAGGGCAAGATAGATGATCTTCAGAGGGTTTGAAAAGGCTATTTTGATGAAGTGGTATGATCTGGACTAAGGGCAATTAAGAATGCTTAGATCACAGAAAAGGAAGAGGGAAATTGAGGTCAAACGAGACTAAAGAGCAATTAAGAATTCTAAAGTCTGGAAATCAGCAGAAAACATAAACATGAAAACTAGTAAAAACAGAGAGTTTTTTACACTTATTTTGTAATATCTTTCCTAATTATTCATTTAAGATGGAAAATAACACAAGATGTATGAATGAAACTTAAATAAATAAACAATGAAAACAGGAAGATACAATACTCATCTGATCAGCACGAGGATCATTAGTTATGATGTCTATTTGCTTCAGTTTCCAGCCTACTGCTTCAACTTAACTCACATAAAATCCCAATGTTTTCAACAAAAAATTCTATAATAGTCTTGATAATTTTTATTCCACCCTAAAATACTTCGAAGAGTGAAGTATTTATACAAATTCTAAACTAGAATATCTTGAAAAAATATCAAGATTGGTTCACAAATATCTCTAACCATTTTACATAAATAGAACTTAAGTAAAGGACACTCAAGACTAATGCATCTATTTGGCACTATTTTTTATGAATAGGTGATGACTAAGAGGAGAATTCGAATTTGATCCAACTCTTAGTTGATGATGAAGCATCCAAGTCACTAACTATTTCCTTTCTTTGTGCATTCTGCTTCAGCAATTCTGCAAACTTGGGGTCCAATGATATCTTTTTATTTCTCAATACGAAATAGATATGTAAAAAAATAAAAGAGGTTATTTTAGATAAATATGTTGGTGAGATAAACCTCTTTCATTTTCCTAAAATTCATCTCCATATGTTCACAATAGGCTCTGCAAAAATATGTGTAAAACAGAGTTTTATAGAGTCTGAAAAATAGCCTGTAAATATGTGCATGTATCTCTCATTCTGATATTACTGTGCAAAACATGAGATAGGTTTTTGTATATGGGTCTCGTAGGAACAAAAACCTCCTTCATTTTTATACAATTTATTTATGATTGGCCACAATCTTCTTTTCAAACTGATGACTTAACAAGAATTTTTTGCAAAAAGTGCTCTCCAATATTGTTTAACATTTCTCAATCCATAATGTATGTTAGAAAAGTGAGAGAAATTTTGTAGATGGCCCTCTTAAGAACATAAACCTCCTTCAGTTTTGCAAAATTCATCTTGGATTGGTCACAATATGTTCTGCAAAACAATGACTTAAACAAGAAATTTGTGCAAAAATGTTCCTTCTTGTTGTGTTTTCATCTTTTCACCTTTTTGTTCTTTTAACTGTTTTAATTTCACTTTGGATAAACTTCATTGTTGGTGAAAGTACTTTCATCTCTTTTTACCATTTACTGCCTCTATATTTACTTTTACTGTTTACCGTTGACTGCTTTGTAACTTTGTTTTAACTTTCACTCTGACTTTTACCTGATACACTTTAACCACTGGTACTCTTTGACTGTTATGTTTTCAGTGTCATTATGAATTCTGATTTCACTTTTACCATTCGTTGTGCAAATTCCATCATTCTAATGTCTCTCTGACTTGGTTTTATTTTTTCTTTGTATACAAGCTATTTGTTGAATGAAGTTTTTGATTTAAGATTTGGGAATTTGGAGCAAACAATTTTGTCAACTAGTATTGAAACTGTTGGCCCAAATCCATATTTTGATAATAACCTGAAAAAATCAAAAAATTTGTTAATGAAATCCAGGTCTGTAGGGAGGTGATTGTAGGCTCTTTGAAAGACTTGTGGAATGAGATCAATCTATGGAGGTTTAACTCTATTTTTTAGGCATTTTGGGTAACTACTGCAAGATTAGACTGTTTGTGGGAGTTATTCACTTTAACAGAGATGAAACTGGGCAATGTAGGCTAAGGATGGCTTCTTTTGGGATTTTTTGCTCAATTAGGTTTTCTGAATTGGTTTGATTGAAAACAGGGAATATCAAGGTAATTCAGAGGTTTTAGTTGTTCATATCCTTGAACTTAATCTTTAAACTGTGAAAATTGATGAAATTGGCTTTAAAAAGGTTCACAGTCGAAAACAGGGCTTTCTAGGTTTATATCAGTCTTCAAACTGGTCGCATTTTCTTGGTAGAAGGTGCAGAGAGTATTCGGAGGTTAATTTCAGAGGGGAAATGGCTTTTAGGTTCACAAAGGCTTACTAATGGTGTCCGAAGTAGCTTTCTGAAGGACGAAGGCGCAAATGATATGGAAATAATGCAGAACTAAGGTTAAAACCTTAGGTTTAATTCATATGCAGGGTATTAATTATAGGTCAAACTCAAATGGCAGGAGTGGTTTTTGCATTTGAAGGCAAAACCATTAGTGGTTATCACATTTCTTCTGGGCAGTAACTAGTTTTTTTATTTTGCAATGTGATCCAGTAAAATCAAGACACGTAGCGGGCGGTGGTTTCGTAAAACAACTTTTATCACAAAAATTTTTGACAACTTCACCCGATCACTTTGGTAATGCGATATGGGATCTGCGTCGTCGAATTTGGTTGAGCGATGCGAATGGCTAAGATGCATCGGGACGCTGTGGGAAAATAAGGTGGGACAAGGTACTTTGATCAGCGTCGTTGATTCAATGAGAGAAGATCGACGATTTAAAATCAATGCGATAGGGAATGGTGGGGCATGAGGCCCAATGATCGCGCTCAATGCAGATCGTTGGATTTGAATATAAGAATGATCGGAGGGCTGAGAATGATCGAGAGGGCGTTGGGTTAATAGATGGAGTTTTATGCATAAAGTGAGTTTATACATAAAATAAAGTGAATGGGGCGAGTTAATAAAGGGTTTAACCAGGATTTAGTCTATGGTAAAGTGATATGTATCGGGAAAATGGGATAAAGTTAACGCTTTAACCATGGGTAAAGCTTATGAGGGGAAAGGCGAATAAACTCTTTTTCTTCGTTGTTTTATATACACACTGTGTAAATAAATTGAGCATTTTCAATATAATTTTCATTATATAGTTTCAGATTTGTCAAAGGTCTAAAACTATAGGGGAGAGAGGATATTTTATAATGGATAAGTTTCATGTCAAAGGGATAATTTTGGGATGTTTTTCAACATGTGTTTAATATCTTTGACATGAAAAGTATATAATAAGAGGGTTTTGGGGATATTAAATAAAAGGGAGCTATATTAATAGGACGAGGATAATTGATAGGGAGTTAATAAACTATGTTATGTGTTAATATGAAAAGGGACAATGAATACTCAAAACTCATAAATAAAGCTAAGGAAAGTGAAAATTAAATCCATGCTTCATTATCACAACTTAATCACTTTTACTTAGAATATCATGTTTTTGAGGGTTTTATGTTTTGTAAAATGAAGGAGGTTAATCAAGTGGACCTTTATGTGATTTTTTTAAGTAAGAAAAGATTTCTCACTTATGAATTTAAATGGTGATGAGTGCATGAAGGGGTAAATGATGTGATTTGTGGGATTAATATAAACATTTAACATTTTTAACTAATCAGCCATAGAGCCTTGGGTCCGGTCCCAACAGAAGTCAAGGAAATGCCTTGAGTGTTTATGACTGATAGTTTAGAATGATAAATGGCTATGGAGAAGGGAAGTTAGTTATTTGCAGCCCTGGTGAATAATATTTACAATGATGCTTCTCACATTCTTCTACCTACCCAATTTTAACTACTAACATGTTTTCTTCTATTTTGATTAGGTGCATTTGAGCTAGCAACTTTTACAACATTTATTCTTTCTGAAAGCAATAAAACTATCTAATTCTACACTTGTTTCATCCAGGGATCCAAATTAAACTGTTGGATTCACTTATTCTCTATCTAAATATTGAATTTGTCATGATTAAATTGTATGACAATTCTTTATTCTCTATCTAAAACAAGTAAATTGAAACATGATAATTCAAGATTAAATTGTTCAACTCATCATGGATTATGGCATTTATTGACACTCTGCCATAATCAACTGCAAAAGGTAAAAGTAGTGTTATTTAGACTCGCACACTTTCATGTTTTATTCATCTTTTTCTTTTGGGGTCTATTATTTTTTCCAAGTCCTTTGATTTTTCTTTTAGGACTTTTTACCTTCTTTTTTATTTTTTTTATTTTTTTATTTTTTACAAAATATGGGAATACAACTTGCAGAAAGCAAAGTATGTACATATTTACAAGACTATCATCAGTTAAGTCAAAATTATGAATCCTATATTTATAGGTTGCTAATAGTTACAACTGAACTCCTACTGACACTACTAATGACTAGAACTCAGATAACTGAGTTTAACTAACAATAAATCCACTAGATTACTAGATTTTAGCAATCAACCCATGCACAACTCTACTTATAGCCTAAAAACTCAAATTTATTAATTTCACTAAGAGAAAAAGTCATTTCAGGTCATCTAACTACAATCCAAGTCATCCTATTGATGTGGAAAATCGAATTTCTCCATTTGACTAAGGCACAATTCAAATGAAGCATTTTCTTGCTACAATTTCAACAGAGATAAACCTCTCTATTGTTTAATGCGAATTTACTTCCTCAAATAGAGATAACCCTCTCTATTGTTTAATGCAAATTCTCTTAGCTTTCATGTAGTAAGCGCAAAATCTTTATTACAATTCCCAAAGCTTTCAAAGGTAAACTCCATTTATCAATGAGTGGTAAAGTTCATTGTTGAAAACTTGCTGAAAATTTTCTAAAATAAACTCCTTCACTATATGGATCATGGGCTAGTGGAAAATTTATGGTTGAAAACCCTATCAATGATAGAGAAATTATTTTGGGTTTCACTCTAAGAAAATTATGTATTTTATCGACACTTTGGAATTTAGCATGTGGGTTTTGTTCCTACCTTAGTTTTATTTACATGTGGGATTTCACATATTATAATAAATATGGAATATAAATATTATGTGGAATTTAATGGATTAAAATTTTATTTAAAATACCACTTATGTAAATATACTAGCTGTAAATTAATTGGATCCAACAAATGATGTGGCACCACTCTAGTTTGACATGTGGACTTGGGGTGCCATGGCATTTCCATGTAGTTGTTTAATCGCACTCACATGGTGCTAAGGGTGAAAATATTAAAATGACCATATATTAAAAATCTAGAGTCGGACTTCAATAAAATATATACCATTTGAAAGCTCTAAATGAGATTGAAGGTGATAGTGATCTAAAAAAAAAATCTTTGAGTTGAATGAGAAAAGTGAAATTTTATATCCCATAACTTCATTAAGGTACAAAGAGGGTTGGGTATGTTATAGTAATTCACCATCTTCCATGTATTTCATTTTATCCTTGAACATTAAGTTTGGTTATCAAATCAGTTTGAACAAGTAGTATTCTCTTTTTTCAATGAATATTATGTTATTTTAGGCTCTTTACTCCTTTCCCATGTAATTTAAGCTTACAGATGCAGATATAATAAAAACCAAGAGAGGATGGGAAAGTAGCTCCCATGCAGGTTTAGTTTCCATATATCAATATTGAATAAAGTCTTCTTCTATACACCTAAGAATAGTTTTTTTGTTTTCTTTGCATTAAGAGTGTGTGTTTTTTTCATATACAATATTGAGACCAATGTAAATTTAGGGTTGTGTATATAGAATGAGAGTCACTCGAGTGTGGAAGTTATTTATGTAGGATGATTATGAGATCATGACACTGCGACATGGTCATTCAAAATATTTTTTTTAGCTATGAGACCTTTGCATTATGTAGAGGAAACTAATGTTATGAAAGGCATATTAACAAAGCACAAGAAAACTTTTTATTGTATTCTAAAAAGGGGAAGATTGGATAAAGGACTAGGAGAGGAGTGAATTGGAATATCAAGTAATGAAAAGACAAATAAATGGAATCAATTTTCATATAGAAATGACTATATACCACAAGAGGAAAATTAGAATTAGTGTTGATCATAATACTCAAACTATTGAAGAGCTTGTTGAAAGAGTGGGCACTACATGCCATGGTTGAGGAGAAGGAATTAGAAATAGAATGGAAATTATTAGAGGTTTGAGGTGCAACCTTATCTTCCATTTTTATTTTTGAAAGTGATCAAATTAATGGATAAGGAGGATGCCACTATGTAGCAATCATGAACTAAATCTCACAAGAAATATTATATTATTCAATCAACCAAATCTGGTAGCAAGTTGGAATCCCACAATGGGCAAACTTATCCTTAGTTTTTGAAAGATGCAATGTCTTGGAAAGTTATTATTTTGTAATTAATCGACTCTACACTTTCCAAACAAATAGTGGTATTCCTAGAACTCATTTTCTAACAATTATGATAGTTAACATTCAAGTATTTTTTTCCCCTGGATCTGGGTAACATAGCCATCCTAGCCACTTGCTCATGGATGGAATGGTCACACCCTCCACCTGGTGTCATTTCTCTCTAATTCGAGTCACCATGCCAATGCAATCCTTGTAGTGACCTCACATGCCTAGAGATATTATTCACCTTGATGTCACCCATTTATCATTTATTCTCCTACTCATGCATACATTTTGGATCTTTCTTCCTCCACCTCCATTTCTTCTACTCCATGTCTCACCTCATTCACCCACCTACTCTGCTACTGCAATAATCAACATTCCTACACCTATTTCGAACTTCATTAATGCCAATCATGCCACCATGATATGTGAGCGTGTAAGTGTTCGTCTCACTCGACATGGAAGGGGTAGTGGTTTCCTTCCTACTGCCCTGTTGCAAATGACAACACTGCTCTTTATGAAAACCTTATTCTAGCTGATATTCATGGTCATGTTGATGATTTGAAAGCTAAGGAGATTTTACTAGGGATTAATATGCATTGAACACTCCGCAATCTCCCTGCTCATCATCTCCTTGCTAAAAAATGCGAGCAATCCAATGCTGCCATATTGATTGCTGAAATCTATGCCAACACCTGCCACATTCATCTCCTCCCTTCGTTGCTTCTCCCATGACCTTGGCATGTCCTGTCCTCCAGATATTTTTTCCTCCTCTTACCTGGCCCTTATACCTTTGTCTTTGTTCCCCTCAACTCATCATCACCTTCCACTATTTATGTGAATGACGAATGCATCTCTCCAACTCGCAGGCCGCTAAGAGCCTTATCACCTCCTCTGGATGCCCAACAACCCACCTCTATGCTCTCACCTCCTTTTCCAAGTCCTCATGGTTGCTACATTATTAAAGAACAACCTTCAGCAGATCATTTTGACACTAGAGACACTGTCGCAACCGAAACTGGGGACTTTGCAGAGGAACTTACCTCACGACATCAGCTCAATGCTCCTCCTAGTCTTCATGGTGTCAAATAAGCTCTTCCAAGTTCTCTTTCACATGGAAAATTTTTATGTTTGTTTTCTCTATGAATGTTGGTCAAATAGCAGATATGATTCACCATATTTCTTTGGTCTCTATTTTTGTTTCTCTCAAGCGTTGTAATGGTTTAAAAATATGAATTTTTGAATGGTTAGCAAATAACCTTACTCCTACACATTTCTGAGGTGCCCCATGGGAAATGGATCCACAAGTCCCCCTACTTGTACTCTATGCATTCACCTGTTAATATAATGTGATCTATTTTCCAATAGAAAAACATATTCATGTAATTTTTTAATTGTGTTCAATTATATTGATCATGGAACTCTTTTTTAATTTGTAGTTTCTTACTAGAAACTATGATTACAATAGTATCTTAGTGTGAACCACTAATTGTTTCTATTAAAAAATTTCATTTTCTTGTTGATTTTGCTACCCTTATTTTAGAATTTTAGGATTTTTTTTTTCCATAATCCTCACAATTATGGTTTTCCTTTCACTATGGTAGCCAAAAGTATTTAAAGTGCAATAGGGATGTTAGTGATTTAGTTAGAGCCATGAGGCCAAAGGAATGATCTCTGCATATGTACAACACTTATTATCAAATTTTATTAAAAAAAATGTATGTAGCCAAAAGTATTTAACGTGCAATAGGGATTTTAGTGATCTAGTTAGTTCCATGACATCAAAGAATGGTATATGCCTACATAGCACTTATTATCAAATTTTATTAAAAACAAATGTTCATATATTATAGACTATAGTGTACCATGAAATATTTTCCTTTATTTTTATTTTTCCTCCAAATAAAAGAGTGAAGTTTGTCCAACCCATAGGTTAGTTAAATTTTATTTTCAAAGCACTCCTCCTTCTTCCTTGGAATTCTTGGATGGAAAGTGGATTTATCACTAACCATGTGATACATTAGTGACCCAACAAGATTCCCGTAGCTTTGACTTGCCTTCTAGGTAAGACACCTTGAAATGGTCACTTCAAACCGATTGAGCTAACCCATTAGGCTTACACCATGATAGGGTATATGTACCCATGCATCAAGATAGGTATGACATACCATATGTTCCTTTATTGTTCATTTATTTAACTCAAACATTCTTTCATGTAGGCTCAATCAACTATCTCTTCTTATTCCTTGGTATTGTGACTTTTTTAGTCTGTAATTTCCTCTACTCATTAACTTGTAAGTTATCCCAATTACTCTATCTTGTTGAATTATTTAATAATTAAATCTATTTTCGTTGTCTTATTCATCTTTGTATGAACATACACTTTCTAATGAAATTTTCATCATTTTCACATTTTGTCATGGTTTTTCAACTTCTTCTTATTTACACATTTGGTTCATGTCTTTTCTTGTAGTTTTCATTCTTGCACTTCCATCTTCTTGACGGTACTTTCAACCTATTTATTTCTCTGAGGATAAATTTCCATGTACCGTACTTGCATGTGCTAATTCATCTCCTTGGTTAGTAAATTGTTGTGCTAATCAACAACCCCCCGTTATTTATGTATAATTACCTTAGAAAATAGTGGGGACCCTTTTTTAATTTTTAACTTAGAATAATAAAACACTTCTATAGGACAAAAATTTCTCATCCAAAATTTTCACTTTGATTCTGTTGCTCAAGGGACTTAAGCGAATATGCCCAAAACCCAAATCGCATACCGCATACCACAATTGAAATAAGAGGCACACAAATAAATCCTTTCAAATATTGAGATGCAACATAACTCGGGTACATAAAACAATGCGCAAAAGGAATTTTAACAAAAAAGAACACTAACAAAGGAAAAAGCCTCCCTGACGGATATTTTTAAGACCATTGGTAGGACCCGCCTTACCACCACGTCACCCTTCACTATCGTGCAATCGCAAATATTTCTTACCATCTATGATCCCCGCTCTCAAACCCCCAATGTTATATATCACATCGCAGTTCCGCTACACCATACTTTCCACCGCTCACTCCACCACTCTTGCGATTGCGACATTGTTATCGAATCGCAAATCTCACAGTGCGTGTACCCCTCAATGATCCGACATTTTAAAACCGTCGATAAAGTGCTTATAGTTAAATTAACATAGAATTCTTGATCGCATATCGGTAAAATGAACGCATCGCATGTTTTAAAGGCGTGCTTTGAAATAATTTTGCGATGTAAGATTTTAATTAAGTGCTGAGTTGTCCAAGAAAATCACGTGAACTCACTTTTTTAATCATTACACAGTCATAACGATATTAATGATCTCTGTCTCCCAAAGTGATTTGATAGCATGTTACTTGATGTTTTTTGTTTTGCGCATTTAAACCATATTTCCCACTATTTCAAATTTTTGTGTTTATTTCTCCTGCATTTGCAAGTATAGTTGTTCACTCTTATTTATCATACTACAGGCTAGTCCAGAGAAGCAAAAATCTTCTGAAATTTTAAAGGCTCCAAAGAAGAGCAAGAAACCCATGGCTCCTACACACCCAACGCCTCCTGCTTCAGAATTAATAGACATGCCTCTGTTATTCTCTGATACAACATGAACTCAAGACAGTGGGTCTTCCTCATGGGAATCCATGTACAAATTATTTGAGAACGAGAAGCCCAGAATAATTAAAAGAGTGGCCACAGCTCATGCTCCAACACCTTCTAAAACGTCTTACAGTGAAGTCGCCAATTGCTTTCTCCATAGAATTGTTGCCCTCCCTAAGATTCTTCCCTATATTGACATGGTAAAGTGGATAATCGACAATTTTAATATCGGAGACAATAAATTCTTGACTACAAGGGAGATAATAATTGGGTCTTTCACGATGGAAGATTTAAAGAAAATGTATTATATACCTGACCCACAGAAGTTATATGACAAGAATTTCCTTGAAGAGTTTTCAAAGGAGAATAAGCTACAGTCAGACCTGATAAGAAAATGGAGGCACAACCCCAACAAGCACAAACATGATGATAAGGGTATGTAATCTATATCTTCTCTTGCTGGTGTGTATTTCTATATTGCTGTTATGATGTGTAGGGTATTTGGGTACCCTAATACAAGTAAATTTTCGGTTGAATGGGTTCCTCTTTATTATCACTCATAATTTTGTGAGTCATTACTTGACATGGTCATGCAGTTCACTCCTCAAAATGGTAAGGTCTCCTTAAAATTTTTCCAAGTTGGCATAGGAAATTTCATTTCTTCATATTTAAACTATCCTAAGTTTCAAGACCACCCTCATTTCATCTCAAAACCACCTCCATATAGGTCACATCATGTTCCATCAATCATCATTTGCTGACATATTTCATTTCCCAATATTACAACTCCAAAAAGGTCATTTTATCCAATAATCCCTACTTTTTGTAGCGAATTCAGTGTAAAATAGGTAGAAAACGCTACGAAATTGCTTAAAGTTTCGTAGTGAATATGAAGCATTTTTCTGTTTTCTGACTTTGAGCAGTCAACTTAAAGGGCGGTTTCTGCAAAAAAAGAAAATGATTTTAAGAAACTAAGAGAGGTTATTTTAAATAAAATATCAAATAACAATAAACTCTTTCACTTTTCTCAAATGTGCTACAAATTTGGATATACAAGGATGTCTTTCAGCCCTATTTTCAGAATGCATAATTTTTAGTGTTTTATACATAATTTTAGAATGCAGATTATGGACAGCTGGAGATGTCTTTCAAAAAACAAAGAATGGTTTTTCTTCAAGACATAATTACCTACAAAAACCTCCTTCAGTTTTGAAATATCTATCAATGATAGGTATATAAGATCTCATCTATGTACCCTATGTTTTCAGAAAAAACAGAGTCATTTTAGTGATGAAAAAACTTGCTAAAGGTGAAAAAGATATTTTTTGAAGAAGAAACACCTCAAAACCCTTAGTTTGAGCTGGTTTATACTTTTAAAGGTCAATGGAATAAGGTTTTTACACTTGGGAAGAATATTTTTGAAACTACATGAAAATATGGAATTTTCACTGTTTTCAGCAGTTTCGTAGCGTTTCCTAGGCTTGAAGCCAGGAAAACGCTATGAAACTACTGTAGCTTTATTTTTGCATTTTGAACCATTTTCAGAAGCTTCTAAAGGGTGAAATTGATATGGAGAAGGTTTCTAATCATGATGAAGACAATATCAAAGGAAAGAGACAGAAATTCTGATGGCAAAGGTCATTTTTGTACGCTATGAATCTGCCCTACTTTTGTAGCGAGATGTTTTTTAAGTTTTATGAGAAAATGAAAAATTATTTTTGAAATATGAAAGAGGATTTTGTTCAGCACTGGCCCCTCTATAGAAACCTCTCTCAGTTTCTGCAAATCCATCAGGGTATGGAAAATATACACTCATCTTTGCACGCTACGAAATTGTTGAAAAACTGTTTTCGTGGCGAATTTTTTTTTAATTTTTCTGAGCAAATGAAAAAGTATTTTGGAAATTGGAAAGACTTTTTCTTAATCATAGGTCCATATACAAAAATGTATCTCAATTTCTGCAAATATATCAGGGTTTGGAAATTATACACTCATCTTTGAAGCCTATTTTTTCAGAATTTTCACTAACCAGATTTGTGAAAAAATTGTAAAAAATCGACTTGGAGGAGGTCCAGCTCAGCATCCACGTGGCATAATGACACATCAGCACTCTAGTACACTCAGAAAATTAGTTGTTTGTAGTTGATAAGGGTTATTTAATTTATTTTTTGAAAGAAGCGTCCTTTTTGTATTCAAACTCTGCAAAACAGAAATATCCCTAGGAAGTCTCCAAGTGATAGAATCATGTTTGAAATAGGTCTCTGAGGTGGGAATTCGAAGCTAGAAAGGGGGAATATCATTTTTATGATTCCTCATTCTATAAAGGACTAATTTTTAGAGTTAGAAAGGGTTGGGATCTGTTATGTCTGACTGCTACTATTGTAAACAAGTTTTTATATCAGTAATACAAAGTGGTTTTCTTCTTGACATAACTGAGATTCTCATGGGGTTTTTAATGTTTTATTGATCTACATATTATGTTTTACTGCTTGTAGTATATTTCATTGCTATTACTCAGAATTCATAACTCTATGCTTTGACTTCCTTTAGTAATGAGATGATTGTGTTTTCCTATGTTTTATGAGTGAATTGCCTTTGAACCACTAGCAGTAGATTTCATTGCTATTACTCAGAAATCATAACTCTATGCTCTGAATTCCTTTAGTAATGAAATGACTGTGTTGACCTATGTTCTATTAGTGAATTTCCTTTGTTAAAGACCCATATCTACCTCAGCTTCCATGTCAAGAAACCTTGCCACTGAACCTATTGATTTGTTGACTCCATAAGCCCAATGGTAGCAAGTCTTCATCTTTTCAACCTGCAAACATACAAAACCAAGAAAAAAATTCATAGATTTAGCCATCTATCTTAATCATTAACCAATATCATAAATTATCCATGAGAGATCCCTCTCATACTGAAGAGGCTAAGCTTCAGTCAAATGTTGGTTTAAAACAGTTACTCCAAGTTGACCATTGAAGCAGCCCAAGAGGACTCAATTTGGTGATAAAACTCTTAATGAAGCTACATCATATTCATATATTATGGAATGGGGTAACATTTTTCCAATAATATTTCCTCCCAAATCCTATAGTATAGAAAGAACCGGAAATTCACCTCCAAGATAGTTCCCCCCTTTTTCATGAGTGCTTATAGCATGGACGCAGTGTGTTTCACTTCATATTTCCCAACCATGGGATGGAAATTGACCATACAAGACCCTACTCCTATCCATTTTTACCATAATATCCTATGGGAGTCCAATTATGATGTTAGGTCCTTATATTACTAGTATAGTCCCTTATTCTTGTTAGTGTAATCCCCTTATTGTTATTGTTGTACCCCTATAACCCCCAGATTGTTATTATTGTGCCCTTACATTATTATTATTATTAGGTTGACCAGGATTACATTGTGGCCCCACTAGGATTACATTATGGCCCCATGGACTCCTATATATATAAAGGAGGTTTTGTCATTTGTATCATCCAAGAATTGTTCATTTATGTAATGTATTGGAGGTTGTCCCCTCGAATTGGATTATTTATAAGGGGTTGATCTCTCTTTTCTTCTATTTTTGGAGTTGGTTTCATAACATTTGGTATCAGAGCTTTGGATTCTAGGGTTTCACTGCTCCAAATAAGTCATTGTGGAATTTTCACTATAAATTTTTTTCTACGAAGGTTCAAAAGTTGAAATTTATAGAGCACGAAGCTGAAACCCTGAGGAACATCGTTGAAAATTTTCAGATATTGGTTCACAAAATTTCCGGAGATATGATCTGTGGAAGTTAGGGAATTTTGCAGGATCCTCAATTTAACCTAAACAAGTCATCGCGACATTTTCACTATAACTTGTTCTCTACGAGAGTTCAAAACTAGAAATTTTCACAAAGTGAAGCCAAAATCCTGTGCAACCTCCTGTAAAAATTTTAGATCTTGGTTCGCAAAAAAATTTGATATATGATCTGTGGAAGGTAGGATTGTTTCAAGCTGCCGAATTTCATCCCAAAGAGGTGACCATGGGAAAAACATCATAAATATCTATCTGAGCATTAGAATAGGATTCTGTAAAAAGTGGCTACAAGTACACAAACTTTAGTTTTTGGCATATCAATTTTAGAGCTGAAGGAGGAAACAGTGACATGTGGCAATTCGTACAAGTTCGCTCTACTGAACCGGTCCTTAATTAGGTCATCATGGGAGATTAGGCATAACTTTGTCTTGAAGAATCCAAATCAGGTCAGACCTATGGCATTCGAAAGAATATTCAGAGGGCTACTGTAAGGCCAAATTTCAGATATTGAAGATCCGAAATCATAGAGATAATTTAGTTTCAATATCGAGCTCCTCAAAACCAAGAAAAAGGTGTGTATTTTTTTCGAATTACATAAGTCTCGTTTGAAAAAAATTAGTTTGAATTTATTCCAAGGGAATGTTGAAGAATAGATATCAGTATTGGGTTCTAAAATGCCCCCCTAAAAATAATTCAACACCCATTAAGCCTTCATAAGGCTCTACTATGACTCATGAATACGAAGAAACACAACATGAGATATCAAAATTACAAGAGCAAGTGCACCAAATTTTTCTATCGCAAAGAAAAACAAAAAGTGAAATGGAAGTTTTGAAGAAAGGCGTGGAAACTAAGATGGATGGTTTGAAGAAAGGTGTGGAAGCTAAGATGAATGGTTTGGAAGCTAAGATGGATGACATGGAAGCTAAGATCGATTAAAAAGTAAAAAACAACATGGAAAACATGAAGAATGATCTAAAAGTAGACATTGAAGGTTTGGCAAAGTTCATACAAGAAATGTTTTCTAAAATATAGTAGAGGAAATTCATGATGAGAGCAAAATAAATGTTAATCATGATTTCATAAAATCTAATGTTGGATGTAAGAACGACCATATTCCAAAGATGGATATGAGGAAGTTTTATGGCAAGGATCCCGTAACATGGATACTATAGATGGAGCAATATTTTGATCTCAGTAATGTGCAAAACACACAAAAGGTACGCATTGCAACTTTACATTTAGAAAAAAATACATTTGTATGGTATCAATGGCTTTGATCCCGTAAAAAAATTATCATTTGGTCAATTTTTATGGAGGAAATGATAGCACATTATGAGGATACAAAAAGCAACACCTTCTTTAGCCAATTGATAAATCTCAAACAAAAGGGTTCTGTGGTGGAACACATTGAGGAATTCCAAAAATTGAATATAAGGGCAACTGATATTCCAGAGGACCACAGGATTGATGTCTTCATAGGGACTTTAAAGGATAACATCCAACATGAAGTTCGTGTTTGGGAACCTGATTCATTAGAGAAGGCATTCAGGCTGGCAAGAAAAATTGAATGTAAAATTATGGCGACAAGGAAGCCTACCACTCACAACTTCCACAACCTACAAGGTTGACACCACAACAATTGGAAGAAAAAAGAGAAAAAGGGCTTTGCTACAGTTGTGAAAGAAAATACACTAAAGGTCATAAGTGTGCTGAGAAGAAATTATTTTACATAGATTGTGAAGAGGAGAAAGAAAATGAACAAGAAACTTCAAAAGAAGTGGATATACACCAGGAAGAAACCCTAGAAGAAGAAGAAATGAGTCTAACCATATCATGTAATGCATTGGTAGGAATTACCACTCCTCAAAATCTCAAGATAGAAGGACATATCAAGAATAAAAAGGTAATAGTGTTGATTGATTCGGGTAGTACCCATAATTTTATTCATTGTAAGGTAGCAAAGGAATTGAATTGTTTCCTATACCCAGCACCAGAATGTCAAGTGATGGTTGCAAATGGAGGAACTATAAATTTCTCTGGAAAATGCCATAATATCAAGCTAACCATGGGGGAATATGTATTGAATATTCCAATGATTTCCATTCCTATGGGAGGTGTTGATGTTGTACTAGGAGTACAATGGTTACAATCTTTGGGGACGGTAGCTTTTAATTTTCAAGAACTTTTCTTGAAAATTTTTTCAGAAGGAAAGGAAGTCGAATTACGGGGTATTGAAGGGAAGCCGGGAAGGATAATAAGCTCTAATGTCATGACAAAGCTTCTAAAGAAAGAAAAATGAGGTGTAATTGCACAATTATGCTCACTAGAAGTTCCGACATCAAAATCATCTATTTCTGCAGATCTCCAACAAGTCTTGGACAATCATTCCAAGGTGTTTGAAACTCCCAAAGGACTCCCACCTATTCGTGATCATGATCATGCTATTCATTTGATTCCGGGAAGTGTTCCTCCAAACATCCGGCCTTATAGATATCCTTACTTCCAAAAGAGCGAAATTGAACGTATGATTGCAGAAATGTTAGAGGCGGGTATAATTCAACCTAGTCAAAGTTCTTTCTTTGCTCCCGTAGTATTGGTACACAAGAAGGATGGATCATGGTGAATGTGTCCGGATTATAGGGAGCTCAATAAGCTCACCATTAAAGATAAATTTCCCATTCCTGTGATTGATGAATTATTGGATGAATTACATGGAGAAAATTATTTTACCAAGTTGGATCTTCGTTCAGGATATCATCAAATTAGAATGAAGACTGAAGATATTCCAAAAACAACATTTCAAACTCATGAGGGTCATTATGAATTTTTTGTCATGCCCTTTGGCCTTACCAATGCATCTTATACATTTCAAGGGTTGATGAATTCCATTTTCAAACCCTTCCTTAGAAAATTTGTGCTGGTATTTTTTGATGATATACTAATCTATAGCAGGTCTTGGAAGGATCATGTTGAACATGTTGACAGGGTGCTCAAACTATTGCAGGAGAAACAATTATATGCAAACACATCCAAATGTTTCTTTGGAGTACAAGAGGTGGAATATCTGGGTCATATTGTATCTCACGAGGGTGTTAAGGTAGACCCTAACAAAATTAAAGCCATTAAGGAATGGAAAGTCCCCCCAACCATAAAGCAGTTGTGCGGATTTCTCGGGTTAACAAGGTATTATCGCAAGTTTGTTAAGAATTATGGGAGAATAGCAGCACCTCTAACAACATTATTGAAGAAAGATGCATTTTCATGGACTCTTGAAGAAACTAAGGCCTTTGAACATCTTAAAGAGGCAATGTGCCTAGCACTAGTCTTAGCTACGCCAGACTTCACAAAAACCTTTATTGTGGAATGTGATGCCTCAGGAAATGGAATTGGTGTTGTTTTAATGCAAGAATGAAGACCCATTGCTTTTGAAAGTCGTTCAATCAAAGGAAAGTATTTACAAAAGGCTATTTATGAGAAGGAAATGTTGGCAATACTCCATGCACTAAAGAAATGGAGACCATACCTAATGGGAAGACACTTCAAGGTAAACATTTATCATGATAGTCTTAAACACTTTTTGGAACAAAGACTATCTTCAGAAGAGCAGCAAAAATGGGTCACAAAGATGTTGGGTTATGACTTTGAAATCGTCTACAAAAAAGGGAAGCTAAATGTTGTTGCATATGCACTCTCAAGAAAGGATGAAGAGGTGCAAGCATTGCTTTGTGCCATTTATATTATCCAACCAGATTGGATAACCGAAGCAAGGGATGAATGGAAGAAGGACGAAGAAGTGTGGACACTCATTCAAAAGTTGCAGCAATATCCTAGTACATCTGATACATTTAGTTGGAAAAATGATTCCTTATGGTACAAAGATCACTTATATATTTGCAATAATTCCCAACTAAAACAAAATATTCTTCTGGAATTGCACACTTCTCCTTTAGGAGGACACTCAGGATTTTTAAAAACTTACCACAGGGTGAAGAAAGATTTTTTTTGGGATGGCCTTAAATCTGATATTCAAAAGTTTGTGGCTAAATGTTTGGTTTGCCAGCAGAATAAAGTGGAAACAATTAAGACCCCAGGACTTCTACAACCTTTATCCATTCCAAGTCAACGTTGGGAGGAGATTTCAATGGATTTTATCACAGGTTTACCTAAGTCCGAAGGAAAGAGTGTCATCATGGTGGTAGTTGATAGACTTACCAAGTATGCACACTTTTGTGCATTATCTCATCCATTTAAAGCAAGTACAGTTGCTACTTCATTTATGGAAACAATTCAAAAGCTACATGGAAACCCGAAGATTATTGTAAGTGACAGAGATCCCATTTTTACAGGAAATTTTTGGACGGAATTATTTTCTTGTTTGGGTACTCAACTAGCTCATAGCTCATCTTATCATCCTCAATCTGATGGTCAAACAGAGATAGTGAAAAAATGTTTGGAAGAATATCTTCGTTGTTTTGTATCTGATAAGCAATCACAATGGGTCAAGTGGTTACCTCTCGTTGAATGGTGGTATAACACTTCCTTCCATACTACAGCAAAAATGACCCCATTTATGGGACTTTATGGATATCATCCACCGTCCATCACATCTTCTTTAAGGGAAAATTCTAGTGTTCAAGCAGTGGAGGATCACATCGAGAATCAACAAGAAGTTATCCAACTCTTAAAGGATAACCTAAATTTGGCACAAAATTGAATGAAACAATAGGCAGATCAACATCGAAGTGAGAGAAGTTTTGATGTAGGAGACTGAGTATTTTTACGGCTACAACCATACAAACAAATGTCCCTCAAGTAAGATAAGAAGGATAATAAATTATCGCCAAAGTACAATGGTCCTTACAAGGTGTTGCAGAAGATTGGTACTATGGCATACAAATTGGAGCTTCCTACTTCTTCGCGAGTGCATCCAATTTTCCATGTTTCATGCTTAAAAAAGGTTATAAGGGACAAACTTCCAGTTCAAACAATATTGCTAGAACTTGATGAGGAAGCAAAAACCATTTTGGAACCTAAAGCATTCACGGAAACAAGAACTCGACAGCTACGAAATCGATCAATTTCAGAGTATCTCATCAAATGGAAGAACTTACCCACTGAAGATTCTACATGGGAGCATGAGAATTTTATACAAAAGCACCAGGATCTACTCAAGTGCTGAGGACAACACTTTTTTGAAGGAAAGGAGCATGTTAGGTCCTTATATTACTAGTATAGTCCCTTATTCTTGTTAGTATAATCCCCTTATTGTTATTTTTGTACCCCTCTAACCACCATATTGTTATTATTGTGCCCTTACATTATTATTGTTAGGTCAGCTAGGATTACGTTGTGGCCCCACTAGGATTACATTGTGGCCCCATGGACTCCTATATATAGAAAGGAGGTTTTTTCATTTGTATCATCCAAGAATTGTTCATTTATGTAATGTATTGGAGTTTTCCCCCCCAAAGTGGCTTATTTCTAAGGTGTTGATCTCTCTTTTCTTCTATTTTTGGAGTTGGTTTCATAAAATATGAGTCTCATTTTTATAGAATTTATCATGGAGTCATTTTACCCCTGTTTCAAGATGTTTTTTGAGAGAAGGCCCCAAGACTGTCAAAATAAGCCATAGATGACTTCACGGCCATAGGAAGGTGGTTTGGGGTAAAACTATTTACATATGTTAGAGTTTATGGAATTCTTGCAAGGCCCCATGTTCTCCCATTATATGTACCAGATAAACTCTTGGCCAACGAAATTTCTTACCAAAAAATAGAGAATGGGTTGACCAAAGCCTTAAAGGAAGCCAAAAAATCCTCATGGCATTCATTCCCTATCCATTGTGGTGTCTATGCCTTGGACAATTATAAGCATGTTGGGCTTGAAATCAATCAAATTGAATGTTTAAACTTATCTACCATTCCCAACAGAAAGTTTGACCCAAACCAAGTGGCCCAGAACTTCACATCCCAGGTAAAGATCAGACAATTCATCCATGAACCTGATGACTATGATGATCTCTTCGAGTCTGCTGAGACATATTCACAGGTCGATAAGCTAGCAGATATTCGATTGAATCCAGGACAACTTGTTGAATCTAAAGAGTACAGGATCTAGAGGTTGGATAATATCCATCTAGACATTATGAGAATGTGTCAACCAATTACACAGAAAGAATAGGATTTGGGCCATCCTCCGAAGGACATTGAGGTCCTACTGGGAACACATGAAATAAATGTTGAAAAGTGTAACTAGGTCGGTATTCATGTTGACTGTGTAATTATGTATTTATGTAAAGAAGATGTCAAAGATAATAAAATGTATTTTTGGTGTACTTGCTTCATGGGTTTCATGAGCAAGATTTTATTATGCAGATAGACTTCCTCTTGATGCCTATTAGGTTTATGTCTTCTAGGAATAAATATAATTAGGTGTCATATTCATGAAGGATTTAGTTCATATGTTTGTGCTCCAAATACCTTGTGAAGAGGCTCTCAACAACTCTCATATAATGTTGAAGACAAGCTCCATAATATAGTGAAGACAACCTTCAATGTTGTTGAAGAAACACCTCTTGAAATGTTGAAGAAATTACAAGTCATGTCGGCCTACATGTTGTGGTAAAGTTGGCCCAAATTTCATTTGGATGGTTGGCCTAAAAGGATAAGAACAGTCCACTATATATTAACCTATACTATGGATCATTTGGTGGAGTAAGAATTGCAAATAACACTGAACCTAATACAGGAATAATTGAGGATTAAATTCAGGAATATTTGCAGATAAAATCTCAGTAACATTGCGGATCTATCTGGGTTAAGAAGTACGGATGTATATGAGCCTACATCAGACATCTATAAGGATATAGTGCGGATATATCCTAGGAGACAATGTGGATAAACGGAAGGATACAGTGCAGATAAAAGAAGAATATAAGTGCGGATAAGAGACAGTATAGAATTTGGATCTGAAACAATGATACAGGAAGAGGATTGTGTATATCAAGGGTACATGTTAGATTGCAGATAAGTGCAATAAATATTGTTAAGGGTTGTTGACCTGAAGAAGGAATTTGTGTTAATTGAGACAGTCATCATAAGGAGAAGAGACAGCAATAGTCAAGAAGGTAAATCTTTGATTTACCTTCCTACAGTTCAAATAATTCAGGCATATGCAAGCGAAGATTAAGGTCTCTAGTGTTGATGTAGAACTAAGCAAATTGGTGAAGAAAATAATTAAGGTTGAAGAAGCTTGATCAAGGTCTTGGAAGCATATCTATGTCAAGGGTCTAAGTCTTGGTCATGGTACTTGTTATTTTAAGATCTATAAGAAGAATTCTTTGCAGGTTTTCCTCTCCAAGAGGGAGAGGTTTTTTCCCTAGCTCTAGGAGCCCAACTTTTGTGTCTTGCACATTTTGATAATTGAATTGATGAAATATTAACTGAAAGAAGAGAAGACATAAGTATCACAAGTAAGGTAAAAAGTAATTATCAAGAAGAGAATTAGTATTAATCACCATCCCTCCAAATTCTCAACAATAAAAACTACAGAAAAACAAACTACAAACTCATTATTCAGCAGTGATTTTGATAAGGTCTGGGACCAATTTTATTTGAAAATTAAAGGAAAGAGAGAGGCAAAAAATGTTAAGCCTAAAGAAACAATCATCACACGTCAAAACAATACACAAAACCTGTTTATTATTGGGGTTTCTGATAAGGTTGTCAACACATAAGAAATTGAATTCATCTCGGTATTCCCCTCATCATAAATTGTGCTCACGATAAAAAATCCCTCCTCTTGATATC
Organism: Pinus albicaulis; assembly: GCA_034641835.2. Taxonomy (NCBI): domain Eukaryota; kingdom Viridiplantae; phylum Streptophyta; class Pinopsida; order Pinales; family Pinaceae; genus Pinus; species Pinus albicaulis. The sequence continues at coordinate 786,968,541 of CM076575.1, read as the reverse complement.
TTTTATAGTCCCAAACATCAAATTGTAATGAGTAGACAAAGAAAAAGGAGAAGAGTCGACCAATCCCAGACATTAACTAGAGGATGGACTGAGAGTAGTTTTTGTTGCTTATGTACTGACTTGAGTGTTATGGAAAGGCTAAGTTTGGAATGGTTGTAGTACTCATTGTCGTTGGGTTATAAAACTTTTGCATGGCTGAGTTTGTATTGATATTTTATCCCATGTATTATTGTTAAAGCCATGTAAATTTGTGTAGAGGTTAGAGTCTTAAATATTTAGTGTTTGATGTATTTTTGAGCGATTATGGTATGGTTCTAGAGTCTTGTGTGTGATGAGAGTATGCTATTGTAAAGGGAAGATTTGTATCCAGGGATTGTATGAGACAATTATGCATGGTTGTTTGAACTCATTGTTGTGTGTAAGTTAGATTGATGTTGATAAGCTTGGTTTGGTTTGATGAGCATGTCTTTGAGTTGTCGTTGAGTGTGAGAGCAAAGGTTGATTGTGTATTACAAAGAGAAATTTTATTCAGTTGATTGTATTGTTATTGAGTAGATAGATTTATAATGGGTCCAATGTGAAAATGGGATGAAACGTGGCCTACAAGTGTTTGTGTTGGTGCAAGTGGATCCTAGTTTGAAATTGAATGAAAATTGGTCCAAGAGAGCTTAAAGGTTGGGGTCTTCAGTGGCCGAGTGGTAGCTCGCTAACAAGTAGTGGCTTTTTTATTCAAGGAGTGGTGGCTTCCTTCGGGTTGCAACCTGAGAACTTGGAAGTGGTGGCTTTCATCTTGTGGTGGCTAGAAAAACTATTGAGTGTTAGGGCAGCTAGTGGGTAAAGGCCTGGAATAGGTGGCAGGTTGCATATTTTAGGAAGTGGTGGCTTCTAGTAGGTGGTTCCTTGAAAATTTCAAGAAGTGGTGCCTTTCGTCAGGTAGTGGCATAGAGCGAGTGATTACTCGCGTGATAGAAAGTTGTGGCTTGTAAACTGGTGGTGACCAGCGATATGATGGTATAAAGAAATATTCTGATAATAATAAGAAGATGAAGATGAACAACATATGGTGGATTTTCTCCCAAAAGGGTTTCCACCTTACATCCGGTGTCTCATGTGTTATTGAGGATGGTTTCTTATTTTTTGATGATTTATTTCTCATGTTTATGATTATGCATGTGTTGTTTATATGTGTTGATGGTTAACTAATGCATGATTCGATTAATTTTTAAAGAAAGTGTAAAAGTAGTAAAATTGATCCATCAGTACAATATTGATTCACCCACCCCCTGAATATTGTCAAACTTCCAACAATTGATTTCAAAGATTCTAAAAATTGGTATCAAAGTGGGGTGCATCTTGATTTCCGAAAAGCAAATCTTAGAAATATTGGAATATTTTTTCAAGTTGGATCATCAAGGAGTGTCCTTTCTCACTGCTACAAGCTTCCAGGTATGAAAGAAAAATTCAAATCTAAATTATTGGATTATGGATCTGACATTTCGAAGTTAGTGTATGAAGGATGTGGAAAAATTCCTATTATATCAAAGGTGATGCAAAAAAATTCCCAAGCGATATGTGTGATCTATAACACCCTCCTCCCACACTTACCCAAGTTTACCGATCCACCAGCATAAATATGTAATGAAGAGTTAATATGATATGATTCAACCTCTAGATCAACTTAAGGAAGTGGAATCGAAAAAACAAAACCTTCTTGACCTTCCTCAGGTGCTACAGGACCCTGTTGATGGTGCTGGACCCGCCAACATTCAGGGGATATCCCCGATATGAAGTCCCAATTAGACCTCACACCGTTTGGTGTAGGAGCCCCATCCGGAATAAAGGCTCGGTTGCCATATTCTTAAATATTTTCCTTGGCTCTGACTGTCAGCAAGAGAGAGGGGTGAAAATGTACTTTTGAATAGTAAGGGGGGTGTTCCTGGTGAATGTCCAATTGCAAGTGTGTCGAGTTTCTTCTACTACGGGGGGAGAGAGAGATGTGAGCCTCTAGGAGAGAGGTAATAGTACCACCCAAGAAGAGACACACATGAACTATAGGATCCGTCTAACATCCAACAGAATAGTCTACAAGGGATGCGACAGTCATTACAACCAAAAATTAAGAAATATATGCCTAATATCCTGCAACATAGTCCACAAGGATGGGACAGTAATAACAACCATCACAACACATCCTCGATAAGATAAGTAATAAACTAACTGAAATAGTTAAACTATCTTAGCACATGTGAAATCAAACATGAAATACAAACATCTGTATAATAGTCTTACAAACATTCATATTCCATGCATGAATAATGTTCTGGTCTCAGAAGCCTTCTGTTATTAAGTAAAAGTTCCAAGACACATATATACAAAGAACATCACTAGCTCCAATAGTGAAGCATTGGAGCTACTCCTTGCTCCACAAAAGAACTAGCTTATCTCTCTAGTGCTTTTTTGGTGGAGCCAATGTGAAAATTCCTTTGCTCATATAATGAGGGAGTATATATAACCAAGGGTGACTCTTTGACTACCCTTATGATTGTTTGACTTCCTGTGAATTTTTAACTTACATGACTCTTTACATTCTCTATGTGTCCTTTGGACGTCCACTTGACAATACATTTTGAATATAATATACATGGTCCACAATAGTGATGTTGGATATGACCGCTCATGACATGAAATGACATGACATTGTTGAGATCGACTATTTGATGACATGGAAATGTAAAGCCACTGTTATTGTTGAGAGTGAATGTATTCGTGAAGTATTTTTCCTTTTCACCTCTACATGCCTTGGTGATAAGGAGTCTTCAATGATCTTGGGTCTTGGATAGTGGTCACAAACTAGTGTCCCTCTGCTTTCTCCCAATCAATCATCTTGTAATTTCAGCTGCAAGAGTGTCTTTTATCATGTTTCCTCCTTCCTCACCTTCTTCATCATCTTGCCATGACATGACAGAGTAATTGTTCCTTCAATTCATTCATGATGAGATGACATCAATCCAAACACCCCTAACCTAAGATGATGCTTTCCTATCCATGAATTGAGCCCGGAACAAGTGACAGCCTGGAAAGGGAGGCTCGGTGACTGTGCAGTTGCACAGTTAAGGTAGGAAAAGGGAAACCTTAAGTCTTGAAACTACACAGTGCACAGTTGAGGTTGGGCTGAGGGACAAGACTGTGCAGTTTCCGGAGCCAGTGAGAAAGGTTGAAGGGATGGGCACCGAGAGAGCTTACGGCATAGTTCTGGGAGTCAAGTAAAGTTGGGCTACTGCATAGTTCAAGGGCTCAAGGAATGAGCTTGAGGATTTTGGTTGTTTAATGCACAGTTCAAGTCAAGATGTGGGTCATGACTGCGTAATTATGAAGGTCAGGGTTAAGGGTTGGTCACAGAAACTATGCAATGTAGCAGTCCTGGGAGGCAGCAAATTTGCACTATGAATTGCCAAGAAACAAGGTCATAGCTAGAGGACAAAGACTACATAGTTTGCAACTCAGGGGAGGATGGGTGAAGCTAAGTTTATTGGTCGGGAAAATTTTCAAAAAATGGATAAGTGCGGGATCGATGAGACTGGTGTGAACGGTGATGAACTTCAATTGTGATCACACACTTAGCATATTTTGACGACTCAATCAACATAGATCATCCATGATGTGCAAACAAACAATTCCCCTCTGTGTGACAGTTTTACGACGGATTATGACAACTACGACACCAAAGATACACTTTACAACGACCATGACAGTACTTGTGCGAAAATTTTCAAAAATTTGGAAATGAGTGCGATGAGTACTTACAAGGTTGGAACAATTCATTTGCATAAAGGTGACCTCTTAGAACCACTAGAACAGGCTCATGCATACAATGCAACAACCAACATGCCAAAATACAACACTTTTCCTACCTTGTGAAAGGGATCACAACATTTTAAGAAAACCAATAAAATTAACTTCAATTTTTGCAACAATAATGAACGATACCACGGAAGGCTTCAATAGTTGGTATAGGCTGAAATTTTTGAGGGGGTTGTAGCAGCTACAACACTTGGAGACACATTGGTCGAATTCCAACTTCTCTATCTCGGTTAAATTATTTGATGCAGGGCCTTGTTTCTTCGGGGAGTATTGTTTCATCTTGCATATCACTTTGGTTTCCCCACTTAACTCATGAATAGACGAAGCCCCCATCATGACATTTCGGTTTAACTCAACAAACATTTAGCATTATCACAATGTTTCAAGCATGGAAGGGTAGTGAAGCTCATGAGTTTTTGGTTTTCAGAATATATTTTTTTCATCTTTGGTGTTGATCTGCTGCCACCAGGCCTGGACAGTACCTCAACAGAGTCACTAGAGGAACACAAAACATTTCTCTATTGCAAGCGAGCTTGAACAGTACCCCGATGTAGTTGCTTGATTTACCTCTTTGCATAGGAATCCTTTCTCTTCTTTCACCTTTATTTATTTATTTAAAAGAGGATTGTGCATTGGAACTTATTCATTTTGGGTGGAAGAGGGATCCTGACTAATTGAGAGAAAGAGAGGTTGTTACTTCAAAGAAGCATTTAGATATATTTGATTTATTTTTTCTTGTTTATATTTTCCCATTCTCCTTTTACTGAATGGATAAGCATGCAAACATTGAAACATAAAGGACTCAATATAGGCACAAGGTTTCCCAAATAGACATGAGTTCATTGTTTGCCCAAAACTCTCCTTACAGACGTATCGTATTTTCTGTCAGAAATTCATCTGCCAAAAGACATAACCTACACAAGGAAGACGGACCAAAGGCTAAACAAATGTTGAAGTGTCACAGAACTCCTTAGAATTTGGCCACACACAATCTCAGAAACCAACACATGGACAAGGACAACACTTATTCACATAATGAAGCAAGGAACAAAGAAAATGACAAGAACGAGAATAAACAGAACAAAAGAAAACAATGTACATAGTGTAAGGTGTTAGGGTCCTATATTTTATAGGATCTCAAGGTGATTGAGTATGTCATTATTTGTAAGTTTACATTGTAAATTTTTTTCAGTTTGCAAACGATTTGCAAAAATATATATATATATAAATAAAATCAAAAGAGGGTATGACAAAAAGAAAATGAATATGAAGAAAAAGGTCAAAAAGAAGAAAATTGAAAAAGAATACAAGTGAATAAATCCCCACAAAAGAAAAAGAGAAATAATACTAAAAGTGCTGCAAATTTAAATTCCAGTACTGTTAAATTAGTTTCCTTTGTGTTAAAAATTAAATAAGATTATGTGAAACTTGTCTAAAATGCCACACTGACTAGATTTTGTTCCAACCATACAGCTTAATCACGATGGAACAATTGTAAATTTCATGTCAAATAGGTTAGTGAATAAATATTTTTCAAACAGTTTAATCTTGTCAAATTAGTAGTTAGGTAGAAAATGAGATTGATTCAATAGTTTAATCTGAATCAATAGGAGGAATAAGTGATATAGTAGGTTATAATGTTATAATAAAAAAATGTGTGGGTTTGCTAGCTCAAATTCACCTTAAATAGATGAGACAAAAAATGCTATCTTAGAGAAAGAAATTGGAAAGCAAAGGGTAGGTAGAAATTACACATTGGCTTTGAGAAGCATGAAAAATATTTATCCAAAGTGTTTAAAATCATAAAATTATTTCATGCACTGATGAGGCAAGGGAATAAAATTTTATCCCAATGTCAAAAGGTTCGGCATATCAATCTGAAAATCTTCCGCATTAACCCCCAATCCTAAGTTTTTCCTTTGCATAAGCCCCCCCGCTACCCGACAAAATATCCCATCCAACCCCACCACTGGCTCATTAACCCCCCTCCATCTGTCACATCATCCTCTCCCTGCACTTTTCATCCAACGGCCAATACCCTTTTTCAGCCCCCCCCCTCCGAACTTTACCGAGTGGGGGTCCAAAATGGGCAGTTTTAACTTTTGGGCCCACGATAACGTGTCTCTTTCACATGATTTAGCACCACCCACCACCCCCCCCCCCCCCCGCGCGACCGAAACTGCTTACCACTTCACTACCCCTCCAAAAAGAAGTTTCCCCGATGTATCAAAACCGTTAATATGTCTGTTGAACACCAGTCCCATCATACCACCTGGACCCATTTGTTGCCAAATCAAATTCCTTCCCGTGATAGTAATCGTTGTTAATTAAATTCGTCCATAACCATTAAACCAATGGACCCATGCCACCATCAACAGGAAAAATACCCATTCCTATATAAATGCATGGTTAATCGATCTTTGATCCTTTACCTTATTATTTTTAGTGATCTGTACAGGTTTTCTGCAAGTTAATATAGCGCAAGAAAATAAAATTCAATTGTTGTCGAGCTGCTCTCTATAATTATCCCCAGCCTTTCCTCATTACAGAGTTTTTCTCAGCCATAAACTCCATTTGTTTTAAACATAAACCCTCATTCACTACCAAACCAGAGTTTACCATGGCCCCCAAGAAGAAAACCTAAGTGGAAACTCTAAATCCACTCCTTTATCCCTCAATTGACCTTGATCACATTCCTCTGGCTGATAGGGATTACAAAATCCATGACACCCTACGCGAGCTAGAATTATTCGAAATGTACCGTTGGCTTGAAGACAAATTCCTTGATAAAACTGATGACATTGGACTATGGGATTCAAATTTGCCCCATTATATCTTTCCCCATACCCACAATTCCCCTAAATTCATCAAGAAGTGTCAAGCTTGTTATGAACCCAATCAGAGAGCCATTATTTCACCTATTGTAGATATTCTAGTCACCATAAATTCCCAAACTATAGATAAAATGATGCAGGCCCCTATTACAGAGAATTCCACTCATTTTTCTTGAGAAGCACTCATTGAACTATATCAGAAGCTATAATTTGCAAAAAGGGTTAAAACCCTTGAGCTTTTTCTAGCTGAAGATGCCCATCTACTTAAGAAAAACCCTCCCTATCCATCTTCTATGTTCTCTAAGAGAACTAAGCATATCAGTACTGTCATATCCTACCTCCTTGGCTATTACTCAAATCAGTGGGTAGATGAGGCTATTATAGGTTTCATGTCCATTCTTTCTACAGATTCCAAGCCTTTTTTCCTATTCAACTTCAGCTAATTCCTTGCAAATTCCATTCATGAACAATTTTTTAAATTTCACATTGAGGAGGTGTTTAAATATACCTTTGTTTTAGTATATTTGTTTCTATATTTGCAGGGAGACAGGTTCAAGTTTTCATTATAGAAGATGGATGAAGAAGGACACCAAAAATCTGTCATCTTCTGGACTTCACTAGTGATGAAGGAGCAAAAAGAATATTCATACAAACAGTTCATAGAATTATTTGTACATCCAGCACTCAGTCTTTTCAGCAGCAATTCAGAGCTAAGGATCAATGAAGAAATCAGCAAATTCTTGCAATTTTTAGATCAAACTAAAATAGAATATTGGTACATTTAACAAAATTACACAGAGCTAAGGATTTATGGATGTGAGCTTGCTCCATATAAGCTCCCAAAATTCCTCCCAATGAGGATTTTTGACCGCGAATACATCAGGAAAATGCTCAATGTCGATGAGGTACATTTTTTGTCTACCAAGAAAAAGTCTCACTTTAGAATTAAGGCACAAATAGGACCTTTCATTTGTAACAGTAGAGCAGCAGGGGAGAAAGAAGACGGATTATTGAAACATATGCAATTCAGCCTCAGTTTCACATGGTCATATGATCCATTGGGTGCCATCTCCAAACTAATGGTAGAGAACAAATATACACCTTATATTCACACCCATGGACCATAAATTGAGAGGTACATGAATCAAATAGAATGGACAGAGAATACTCTACAAGAGGCTGAGGGGCAAGTGGTATCAACTTCAATATCACAAACTCTTGTCCCACATGAAAAAGCAGGAAAAAGGATCAGAGAATAGGATTCCCCTTCAATGACAGGAAAATCATTCTCAGAGGGATTAATTCATGACATTTTCATCCAATACAAGATAAACCATGTTTTTGTGTAAAGCCAACTTTTGATAAATATACTGAGGTGGATGAAATCTACAGAAAAGTCATCAAATTAATTATCCCAGATGAAGAGCGATGGGATAACTTAATTGAGTTTCAGGAGTAAAGGTAATAAAGAGAAGTAATTTGCATCCAAATCAAATGACAGCATTGCAGCCAGCTCACAGGACAGCATTACAGCCAATGCAGCCTACTAGTAGGCCTACTCATCAACAAATTCCTAAAAAACAACGCCAGAGAGAGATGGGATAAGTTAACTGAGTTTCAGGAGTAAAGGTAATAAAGAGCAGTAATTTGCAGCCACCGCAGCCTACTATTAGGCCTACTCATCAACAAATTCCTAAAAAACAGTGCTAGAGAGCCAGATCACCCTCATCGAGCCTATTTTTTGTAAAAAATCAGAGTTTATTGTTATATTTAGGCTAATAATACATTATCTATTGAGACAACATTTATTATAAACAATTTTGTAATTTTTAGTATAAATACTTCATTGTTTGAAGTATTAGATGTTGATTTCTGAACATATTTTTGCCTACTGCGCAAGTGTAAATCCCAATTTTCTTGTTGGAGCATAAATAATACAAGGAATTCTTTCAAGATTCATGTGGTGTAGTTATTGGTGAAGTGTTTCTAATGTTTCTATGATTTCCCACTGTTATTTCCTTTCTCTGTTTATCAGATTTCTCAACTGTAATAGAGAAAGTGTGATGAATAGGATATGTTAAATAAAATACCTTATTCTAGTTGCTTTTACAATTTAAATGTTTTCTACTTGAAGTCAGATTGAAAAATACTTAAATGATTTTCAATCTCAACTGATATTCACTTTTCTATCATATTCATTATTCATATAAAATTTTAAAGAATCCAGTAAATGCAACCTAGCTTGCCCTGTTTCAACTCTTTTAAAAAACTGATGCAAAAATCTAGTTTTGTGTTTTGACTCCATTGCCCAATAGAAAGATAAATATTTAATCAACCAAAATCAATAAAAATCAACAATTATCAATCACAACCATAACTATCCTAATATCAATTCCAAACAAAGTTAAACCTTAAAAAGAGATCTCTCTCTGAAGCTGGCAGGGCTAGATCCCAGCTTCCAAAGTGGTTTTGATGTTGTATTTCTATGATTTATTCTCCCAATATTAGAAATTATAGAACGATAACATAAGGTGCATCCACTGATGCCCATTGAAAATAGTGTTTCATATCTTGACCATTGACAAGGAGAGAGTCAATATTCCTGTCAAGTGATTGAAGAAGATAGGTGTGCTACCCAAGTTTCTCGTGTACTGTGAAAGGTCCAACCCACAAGGATTGAAACTTAGTGTGTTTCCCTTTGTCTTCCTAGACTTTGTCCCACTTCAAGACTAACTTTCCCACACTAAATTTGTTCTTCTCTACATAATTCTTATCAAACCACCACTTGATACAAATCTGATGAAGTAAAAAAAAATCTTTGGCTTTCATCCCTTCTTCCTGGAGCTTATGAAGGGTATCCATCCTACACTGCACTAACAGACATCACTTGCCTTGGGATTCTTGTGAGAGTTAGAGAGCAGGCAAGTAGATGTTGGGTGGGAGGATGGATTCTTTTCAATATACCAGGAAGTAAGGGGAGGTGTTTAGGGAAGGCTTAGGCATGAATTGGTCTTCCCATAGAGCATTTACCAAAGCAGAGTGCTAGTTCCTCTACTCATAGAATACGGTCTTCTTAATTATGCAGATCAGGTTCTTATTCGTGGATTCAGCAAGACCATTCCCCTGAGGTTACTACTAAGCAGAATTCTTCAATACAATTCCATTTTCGAATGCAAAGTCATAGAGATTTAATGATTACAAATATGTTGCATTATCAAAAATTCCTGAAGTATGAATGTCGAACCTGGAGATGATGTTCTGCTGCATAAATTTCATGACTTCCTTATCATTCACCTGCTTGAGTGGAATTTCTTATGTCCATCGTGTGAAGTAATATGTGGCAGTGAGATTATATTGGTGTTTTTTGATGAATGTGTAAACATTTCTCCAATAATATCCAAGCCCCACTGTTAAAACAGTACTTCCACTGCGATAGGCTGTAGTGGGGTGGCTGACTTCTTGTTTTTTCCGGCACACCTTTATCAAACCGCACATTTACGGATGTAGGCATGAGCATCCTTAAATAGTGTGGGCCACTAAAAAATGGCCCTCGTGATTTTATGTGTCGTTGTGTTGCCCGGAAAGTTTCCCTAGGCTGGTCTGTCATAGATATCACAAAATACCTTCTTTGAATCATGTGCATCCAAACACCTAAAAAATACTTCGTTATGGTGCTTTCTGAAAATCACCCCTTGCACCAACTAGTAAGATAATTCTTTAAGCCTTATTTCACTCTTCTGTCGTGCGGAAAAAAAGGAAGGGAACATTATTGTGATCAAGGTATTTGCGCACATTTTTTTGGAAAATGTTACCCTAAAGGTCTTGGGTTGATCAACCTTCATAGATCAGGGGCATGCCATTACAAGAAGGACTCTCTTAACCAACTTTTAAGCTAATAACTAGAAACTACAGGTTGCATACCTTACCCAGATATCCCTCGGTTGAAGTAGATCCTGGGGGATGCAAAACCCCTAGAACTCTTTGTGCTCCGTAATCTGTAAAACAGCAAAGAACGAACACAAAATTATAGTTGTACAGCATATATATGTTCTATATGTTAGTGAAAAGCATGCATAATATCATAAAAATAATTTTAAATGAACAATTCATGATCATTATACATGTATAAGAAATTATTGACACGTAAACATCAAGAACAAGATGTCTCTTCTATTATTAATGACATGTACAGTAAACAAATGTGGAGAGATCGCCTGAAGTCTACCACGGCCTTCGAGCATACCATCCTCTGGATCTGTCCAGCCCTAGCCTCTCAAGATTTCTTCCAAGAATAGTGCACAATAGATGTCATATAGGGTGATGAACATCTCAAGGAAATAAGGGTTTCCTGAATATATCTGGGAAGTGCAAGAGGCACGGGGATATATCAGACTTGGATAGGGCTCCAACATCATATAATATATATATTTATCTCTCTCTTCCTCCCTTAGGCCATTCCCTTGAGGGGCTTTTATACTCCCTCAAATTAGTTTTTGCAGTTGGGAACAGTTAGGCCACGGGCTGGGGTGGTTAAATTACTAGAAAAATTGTAAACCCCGCCTCTAAAATAGGGAAAATATATAATTTTTAATGTTGAAAATGGCATACGCATTTCTCTATGTATGGACTCGATGTGTATATGAAAAATATTCTGGGCAAAGTCGCGTATGGGTTTTAAGATACTGTTTTTTGAGAAATATGTCCAAGTTTGAAGGGAAGGGTTGCCTAAGGCCAAAGCATAAGTCATCAAGTATATGAAGGTGATAAATGATGCTATAACCGATTTCCCCTAATATATGAGGTTAAAATGGGTACATGATGGCCGAAATGTATTATGTGCATAGAAAAAACCTTGCGAGGACTAGAGAGGACTTCACCAGATTTCATTGTGCCAAAACACAAGTGAGAGAGATTAGAAAGATAGGTCATGTCTGAGGCGGGCATACCCATGCTCAGTGAAATAAACGCATGTCTGCATATGAAATATAGAGCGGATCCAATATGTATACAAGTATAGCTTAAATGTAAAGTACATAGTGAATCATTTGATCACTGCCCGAAAGTACAATTCAAAATCAGGTCCAAATATCACATATATAAGATTGATCAATGATGTTGCAACAGATATATGATCACAAAAGTCACAATTGAATCTCCAATTACCAAATCATAAGTGGTGGAACAAATGGTACAACACGCAACTTGGGAGCCAACATATAAGATGTTGTTGTGATGAAACTACAACATATAAGGGTGGATGGTGTCACTGGCAAAAAACTGAAGGAGCTCTCAAAGTGAACCAAAGCATGCTGATGCAAACTCGAGGTCTTCACTGATCACCATGGCAAAATTCTACACAATGGGAATAAATGAGTTGAATTCGACCATGTGAGAAATCGTTTGATTACAGGTCATTGATGTATACCATTAACGAACGTGAGACAACCCACCGATAATGATAATGAGCGTCAAGATGCCCCAGTACAATCTAGCAAGTGCAAATGAATGAGTTGAAGACGAACACATGAAAGAATCTATCAATCAGGAGGTAATGATGTATCCTCAGTGTCGATATCGAAGAGTATGCCACTGATGACTGCAAACCCTAAGGTACTAACAAAAGGAATCTCGACCTTATTCCCAAAGCAATGAGTCGAAGTTGATGGGAAAAGATCTAATGGAAGGAAGGCATTAAGGCATCCCACATCAGTCTAGCGCGAGTGTAACCCGCAGGCCAACATTTGGAAGGAATCGGGATGAAGTAGAGTGAAGTAACTAACTCGAAGTACATTTCTGGCATGCACAAGATGAAGCTAGTGCACGGTAGAAACCCTCTGAACCAACCAATAATGAAAGCTGACAAAGAGGCGAGATATCCACTGATAGGGTCAAATGGAAATCAAGGTACTGCACGAATCCCAGGTGTGATAATGTAATTTGATGTCAAACGCAAGGGAAACCACTCAGTCAAAGACCCATGATGATGATAAAATGCTTAGTACAAGGTCACCTATCAATGATGTAAATAGGGCTAGGGTGCAGCTCTAGGTTTACTCTTAGAGAAATATGTCGTAGTCGATAAGAGACAAACCCGCCGGTAATAAATCAATGGAGACCTTCTCAAACCAGCACGAGAAAATGACCAAATATTTGATGTGATAGAACAAGATACTGACCAGACTGGGAAGGCCGACTGAAAAATGATTCAAGATATACCGCAGAAAGGTATACTCAAGTTAACGTCCCTTGAACAAAATCATGATTCATGTTGACTATGGCAACAAATGATAACATTGTATAAGTTTGTCATGCAGGAGGCATAAACAAACCCTTCATATGATTGGAAGATATAAGCAATCGAGGGAGAATTGGCTCATGAAACAAGGTTATGGCTTCTCCTAAGCCAAAAACTAAAACCATCCCAAATGGAGAAAAGACATATTTTTTTGTGCTTTGTTCAAGGGCGACATAACTAACATTGTAGCTGCCATCAAATATGGAAGTAATATCTCATTCCCCCTCTTTTTAAAATATTTAATTTTTTTGTCTTTTTCATATTCAAAGCCTGAAAAATAATAAAATAATTATATAGTACAATGGATAGAACGAGTGTTGTGAAACAGATGCACTAGTTCCTGGGATAGGAACAATCCTATGCTCAATGCAAGGTGGTGAAAACTGGTAAGTGACACTCAAAGGAATGTTCCATCCATGGGTAAAAGGTGTCAAGTCACAAAAGCTAAGTGATTGCATGGTTAACTTGTACAGAAAGACATCGTCAAAATATGGCTTAAACATGAGTCCAAATGAAGCCGGCTAAAGGCCAAGATAAACAAGTAGTCAATATGCAATGCAATAATACAACTCGACAACATAAAGGAGCCTCTAGGGTAATGGCCATAAAAATGATGGCGAAGAAGAAGAGGAATGAAACTTCAATGCATAAGTCATGGCGGGACTAAAGAAGACTCTCGAGCCTACATAAATTGCATTATGGGCGACAAATTCTAGCGAGGAACTAACTAGGAATCCCATGTAAAGGAAAGCTCTACCACCAAGACATCATTAAAAAATCGACGAGTGAAATGGGTTAAATACTCATGAAATTATGCGATTGACCCTATGGCAAGTGATCAGAATGGAGGCTAGTATGCAAAATGCAATGGAAATTGAGTTCCCTAACCTATTGCTAGTTTGAAATCAAATACCTGCCATGACAGGTCAGCAGTCATGGATCCAAAAAAACTAGGAAAATCTCGAATTCAGCAATATGTACCTGAAAAAATACCTTGCCCAACACTTACATGCTAAATGGTTATACAGCCTTAGTCAAATTTGACAAATAAGCACAAAGGAAATTTGAAAAAAAAAATCAAATTCTGGGCATAAATACACCATTTGACTCACATTTGGGTCATTTTCACATTGCAGAAGTGGAGAAGGAGCTTTTGGGAAAAAATTCCTCTTCTCAAATATGGAGCAATCAACCATCAAATCGCGTCAAATCAGTCAATTAAGCTCTAAACTCGTCCTTTTCATCAATTTCATTCCTGTTTAAGGCAAAATTTTGGAAATTTGACCATAGAAAAGATATTTTTTGATGAAACCCTCTGCGCATACATGGGTTTGTGTGGACGAATCTGCGTATCATATGCGATTGTGTACAAGCAAGGTCACGTATCATTTAATTATTTTTCTCAGGATGTCCATGAGATGGAGAAAGGGTGAGCATAGTGCAATTGACAATGAGGTGATGGAAGATCAAACTTCGCTAGATATTATTCAAAATTGCGGATTGCTCAAATTTTTAAAAATGCCCAATATAAAAATCATTGTACGTTTGCTTCAAATGTTGGTTGATCATTGGGATACGGAAGAGGACTGCTTCATAATTGATCAAATTCCACTACACATAGAAGTGGAAGATATTTACTTCATCACTTGACTCTCTCGGAGAGGAGACCTAGTAGACTTGCACGAAAAGCTTGTTGGAGGGCTTACCGTAGAGGATTATGTCCAGGTCTACTATGTAGAGGATGCACAAAAATTAGGAACACAGATTCCTATCATAGATCTGAAGGATTTATTCATGAATATCCTTCTCTTTACCATTGGCAGAGTAGTAGGATCTACTTCCCTGCATGAGGCCTCTCAGACACAAATGAGCATAGCAGTGGAATGCCTGATTCATCTCTTTGATTAGTGCACAACATTGCTGAGCAATATGAAAAAATAGTTGACATCAATCCAGAAAGCAAAGACTAAACATTTTGGGTACGGTACAATCTTGCTGACATTCTTCTTCGAGAGGGTCCCAGGGCTTCGGCCCTAGGTTATCTCAACTATCAGCAACCCCAGAGATCCAAGAATAGCCTGATGGGTAGATCTGATGAAGAGATTAGGGGGAAGTGAAGTTCCCCAGACCACTTGGGATGACGAGTTCTTCCAATGGTGGGAAGAACAAGTTATCGCAGTGGAATATTACCCCTATGCTAGGATGGACTTTCGTGCAGATCCAGATCTAGTCCTGCCACCCGGTGCAGCATGGGGCGCAATCGGTCATATTGTAATTTTGATTTTTGATTATGTGATTTTTTTATTTTTTTTCAAAGTATGAAAAATGTTTTTAATTGGACTAAAATGACTTACAAAATTATGATGATCATGATGCAGATATGGGACCAATCAAGCCTGAGGGATATCCAAGGCACAAGTTTCAAAGAGGTGAGGCAAATGCTGAAGACCCTGGCAGGACACTCCATGTAGTACAGAGGAACCTGGAGAGCTTGACTCGCCATGTGCCTATGGCCGCTATCGAGGACCTATCGGAGGCTATCCAGAGATGGGTGATAGGAGTACCACGAGACTGGCTGCGGTTATTTCGCCATATGGTGACTGCCATTTTGTTCTATAGGAACACGAATGTTGGGCAGGGACCTAAAGAGTAGATTTATAGATATGATCGGATGACTGTAATATTTTTTTGGTGATAAAAATGATCGGGCATAAGCCCTAATTTTGTAGGACATGATGGTCCAGATTTTGTATATTTTGAACACTTTGACTATATATATATATATATATATATAACGATTTATATGATGTGATGACTCAAATGTATGAAAATGAATGATGTATTTGATATATTGATTAAAGTATTGAATGATGAATATGCCAATCAATTGCTTGACTAGCCAACAAGTCTTCCATCCAATTGTAAGCTCGAGGAATATGAATGAATGTTATAAATTGAAATGATCTTTGTAACAAACGTACCCTCAAAACCAATCGATATAAAAATGGGGCTCGAACCCAATATGTGTTGTTCAACTGCGAAACTTCCAGCTACGAATCCAAGAAAACTACTAATGAATCAACACCCAAAGATATTACCTTCGAGAGTAGATTAACCACTGCAGTGTATTCTGCTACGTTGTTCGAAGTAGGACCAATGTAGACACCTCTTGAAACTAAAAACTAACCGGATGGATAATGAACTACCCAAGTCGCGAAAGCCAAGTTATGAGTATGTCTACTAGCACCATCGGCGAAACCGAAGTGACTCATGTCATCCAATATTACCTGCCAAAGCATATCAAATTCATCAAAATCACACCAAAAATCGGAAACCCGGATATGTACAAAAACAAAAAATATATACAATAAAGAAATATGCTAGGGCAAAGCCTAGGCATAGTACTTTTCCAAACAGAGCCCATTTCTGGGCTCCGCCAACTCATTTCCATCGAAATCAATCAAGGCATAGGCTCCTTTCTTCAGGACCTTCTTGACGATGAAGGGGCCATACCACATAGATTTGAACTATCTTGCCCCCAAGGCATCCTTCTCTTGGGCATAAACCAAGACAAGGTCACCTTCAGAGAAAACCCTAGGTTTGGTCACCTTATCATACTGAACCTTCACCTGCTTCTTATGTGCCTCATTCATCGTAGCTGCATCTCAACGTTGCTCATTAACATGTTCCAGATGAAGAAGGAATTCTTCGAGATAGGAAGTGTCTGGAAGAAGCTCAACAACTAACTAAATAGAGAGAATTTCACATTCAATGGGAAATATAGATTCCAACCCATAAGCCAGTTGAAACAGATTAAAACCGGTTGCAGTTTTGACTGACATCTGGTATGCCCAAAGTGTAGGATACAGCATAATATGCCAATTGGATATGGCTTTATGAATCGTTTGTTGTGTTATCACTCTAGTAATTCTTTAGTTGTGAGATTTTGATTTTTAGTTAAGAAAACTATAGGTAACCACAGACCAACTTTTAAACTCCAAGATCTAGCCTTCCTAGGGTTCAAAGAGGGCTCTCTTTATAAAATTTAACTTTGTTTTTATTTATAAAATATTAGGCTAGTTATGATTGTGCAATTGGTTTTGGTTTGTTTGGTTTGGTGGGAAAAATCACTTAAAGAGATGGATAGTGGAAAATATATTTTCCCATTGGGCTAAGGAGTCAAAAGTCAAGCAGACAGAACTAGGTTCAAGGCCAAAAATTCAAATGTTTTCAAGGCAAGATAAATAACCCATGAATATCTTGGAAATTTGTTTTGTGAGGTGATATGATCAGGATAAAGAGAAATGAAGGGTTATTTGATCCGGAAAATGGAATTAGTAGGCAGAGGTCAAACGAAAGAGGGACCAATTAAGGATTCCATACTCTGGAAATCAGCAAAAAACATAGAAATGACAAACAGTAAAGACACGCTGCTTTTAACAAATCCTGAAGTAATACTCGTGTTCATTCATTCAAATTTAGAACACATAATGGATTGCATGTAACAAAGAAAGATAACAATGACAAGTAGGAAATACTTCACTTCAATATCTCATCACATGAATCCTGAAATATGATGCTAGTTGATCAAATCTAGTCTACTACTCAAAATTTGAAACACAAAATCCATTAAGTCCACAAAAATGACTATAGAAATATTCAGCAATTTATTCCACAATAATACTTCAAAGGATGAAGTATTTATACATAATTGTTTACAAAATATCCTAAAATCCTTCTAGGAATTATCTAAGGAAAATAAAAATATATTTACAACAAAATATAGATAGTTGCTTAACAAATCAGCAAGTTTTCCTATCTATCCAAATAAAATAGATACTGATTATGGATGAGGTGCAGCTGGCTGCCTTGTTGTCCTCCTGGCTGGCTTTAGATGTTTCAAGTTGGTTTTGAAATCTGGTCTACTTTATCTTATACTCTTTCACTGATTCTCTTTAATCTCTGATACTTATTTAAACTCGGATACTCTTTAACCACTGTAAAACATGTTTACTATTGTAAAAAATATGTTTTTGACTATAAATCAACAAATTGTTTTCTCTTTTATCTTTCTGCCTTTTTACCTTTCATAGTAAATCTGTTAATCACTACCAATCTTCATTTTTTGGGATTTGAATCTTTTTTAACTTCCTGAAATTCTCATTCGATTTTGTATATCTGGAAAAAATTAGTTTGATAACAAACAAATGTCTTATCTCATGCTGTAAATAAAATAGATCCTCAAAACTTTTAAGTAAGACTTTTCCAGTGGGGATTCCTTGTCCATCTGTTTTGTTGACTTGTTCCTTTGCATATTCGCTGATCTTTTTGTTCTAGTATTCCTGAGGCATAAGTTTGTCATTGATGACCAAAATGGTAAGGAGACTTCTTTGTCTCAAATTCTCAGATTTAACGATGACTTTGGTTACTATTATGTTCATATTCTCACACTTCTCCTCGAGCTGCTTCATTAGGTTCTTCTTGGTGATAACTTTCCTTATTTCAGGGATAGTTTCAAACCTGTCAGTAATTTTAATCTCTTCTAACTCTTGCCTGTTTTTGCTATTAAGAAACTTTCTCATTTTTATAGCTTGCTCAGGCTTGTTGCCTAGCTCTTCTTTAGTTTTCTTGATCTCTGCTAGTGCAGCTATTAGCAAAGCTCTTTGTTGAAATCTCACTTGAATTGAAGGCTGCACATCATGATGGCTTCAATGACTTTGTTCCACAAATATTTTTTCACATATGAGATTGGTTCTTTTAAATTCAAATCCTTTTTAAGCTTATTCAATTCTTCATTTAGCCTGTTAGCCTTTTACTCATGAGTTTTTGCATTAATTTGAGCCAATTTCTTTTGATCTTCAATTTTTTCAATCATCTGTTTCAATCTGTTAATTTCACTTGTCTGAAGAGACATTTCTTCCATAGCTTTCACTAGTTTGTTGGCCTCATCTGTAGGGTGGGCTACTGTTGTAGATGGCTTTGTAGCTGATGTTGTAGATGAACTCACTGGCACTGCAGTAGCCAGTGGAACTTTGGGTGCCAACTCTTCTGCTAGAGTTGATGGCACAACTGTAGTAAACATAGGGATGACTGTAGGTGTTTCCTGTGCTTTTAGTGTTTCTTTTTCATGGACAAGTTTCTCCATCTGAATCTCCATTTATTTTATATGTGCTGTAAGTTGAAATATTATATTCATCATATCATATTTTTCATTCTCTCCTTGTATAAGTTCTTTGGCTTGAGGATGTTCACTTGAAGGAAGTTTAAGTTGTTTACTCAATGATGCAATGTCCTCATTATTTTTCTTTATTAATTGTTCTCCTACTTTGACATTTGCTGGGTTAAATCCAACCTGTGTTACCAACTCTTCTAAAGAGTTGATTCTTAGATATTTAGCATACAAGGATGATTTGTCTAGTTTCATTTGATCCTTCATATTTGTGATGGTGTTCTGAAGTTTCTGAATACTCATAGCTTTAGTTGTAACAGTTGAATACAGCATTTCTAAACTCTACCTGTGAAAGTCTATTTGGTCAAGTGCATGTATGCTTTCTATTGGCACTTCTATATCAACCTTTTTATAATCTGCAACTGTCTTTGGAGTTTTTAATGTAGGCTATAATACTGACATGATCAATTTTTTGTTTGAGAAATCAAAAGCAGATAGAAGTTTGCTTTGAATCCTAGGTGTTTGCTTGAGATATTGAGAATAAATTTCATTTTTAATCTCCTCATTATTTAGCTTTATCTGTTTGTAATTTTCCCTGATATCTAAATCATTTTCCTCTGTTTTCTGTGAGGATGACGCTTCCATGTTCTGTTGTTTTTCTACCATTTGTGCATTTGAATTATCAACCTGTTCTTCATTCTGATTCTCAGTAACTGGCTCATTGATGATGGTTGTGGCAGGCTCTGTATTTGTTACTGATACATCTGCATCTTCTACCTCAATGGTCACTTTTTCTTTACCCACTGAAATTAACTTAGGCCTTTTATTATATCTTAACTTGAACTTAGTTTCAGTGGTGGTTTCAGCAACATATGTACATTCTTCTCTTACTCTCTTGGTGGCTTTCTCTGTTTGATCTGCAATTTGTAAAGTGTGACTAGTATCAGTTTTCTTTACTGCATCTACTAAAGTATTCTCTGTCCACTCAGTCTGATTGGAATATTTCTCTATCTCTGGCTTTTTCTCATGAATGAAGGGTGTTAGCTTACACTTAACCCTCATTTTACTTAGGATCCCTTGGGGATCATAATTCCAAGAAAATCTCTCTTCAAATCTATACTCCAATAGTTGTTTATATGCTTCTGCCTCTGCATCTCTATGATTTCAAATGAATGGTCCTACTTGATTCTTCAATTTAAACTGTGTTTTCTTCTTTTCTGCTAGTAAATTGATAGAATCAAAGTTTAGTATTTGCCTGATATACTCCAAGGCAAAAATCCTCATTGATACATGTTTGGGTAACTTGTAGGGCAACAAAGTGGATCCAAAAACTCTAATCTTAGTATGTTTTTCATATAAGTACCAATCACCAGTCTTAGTCTGCTTTGATAACTGTAAAATCTTCTTCATCTCATCATTTATCCTTGGTTGTTCTGTATTTGTTAACATTTTGATCAATGGATGGATGAATGAATCTGAAAACTCTGCATAGGTGAACTCTGTAGACTCTTTCCTGATCAAAGAGGTCCAGGAAAACAACTGAAAGAGGATTTACCTCTATGTCAAGCCTAAGAAGAGTTAATGGAAAATTATCTGCTTGAAAATACAAGAACATGTGGAAGAGGAAAAATGTGAATCTGAACACTCCTTAAGTTGGCAACTTAACCAATTGGTCATGGATATTGTCTGCAATATACATAGCATAATCAAACATAATAGATGGAGGATTTCCTGGGGTAAAAGTGGATAAGAAACCTAAAATGGATTCATCTGTATGTTAATCAGTAAAATACCCTAGAATGAATGAAAGCATTGAAATGATATGCCTTGAACCTTCTGGGAACTTTGAGGAAGAATATGGGGGATTGATTTCAATAATTTCTACATGCATGGGCATGAATATTTGGAATATTTGGAATCTCTTAGGAAAATCAAGGCCAATGTACAGCTTGGTAAGGGCCTCTATGGACAAAGGGACTGCTTGAGGATCGGGCTGGAGCTGTAGCATTTGGTTGATGGACTCAGTAGTAATGGTAAAAGTAATTCTTTATTGACATTGACTATTGCTCTTTTCTCAGGCATATAGTAATGATGGCATAACCTAATGACTTCTGGGCATGAATGAGTAACTGGAATAACATATTTGGGTAAATTTGATTCCCAAATTTTAACTTCTTCAACATTATCTAAAGATTTCTCAAAGCTCCAGTTATGAAGTTCCAACAAATTGAATTCTATAATAGGGTCTGCTATCTTATAGTCAACATCTGCTAATGGAGTGTGATCAATGTCTACAATAGGAGGTTGTAGAGGGTTTATAATGATAGCTTTTGGAGATGAAGTTGTAGTAGTGTTAGGAATTTTGAGACTTTTTGGACTACAAAACTTTGTTTTGAGGCTTTTCTGGCTACTTCTACAAGATTAAATAGTTTTCAGAAGTATTTTTTACTCTGACAGGGATTTCTTAGATAAAAATAGGAAAAATATGGTCTTTCCTTGGTTTCTTCCTTTCAATTTTGGACTCTCAATAAGATTTACGGACTTTTATTGATTTAGAAACAAGAAACAGGGGTTTCTTGGGATATTTTCAATGAGTAATTTGGCTAAAAGTCCTTTGAGATTAGGCACAAAATTTTGTGCTACCTTCAGAGGGTTTCTGGGCTCAATTTGGAGTTTAAAACAGTGTGCAGCATAAACAGGGTTTTTTCAGAAATTTTGACAGGGTTTGGCCTGTTTTTTGGATATTTTCATAGTTTTCTTTGGGTAATTTCGAACTCTGAATGTAATTTTTCTTTTAAAAGGTCCTTGAAAATTTATAACAAGTTTGAATTCTGGAGGAATACCTGTTATACGCAATTACTGGTTTTGAGACAGTCTCTGAGGTTTTTGGAACGGAATGAATGGTGTCTTTTTTATCTCTAGAGCAATTCAAAGCTCCTCGGCAATCTGCAATGGTTATAGGTGGAATTTTGCAGGTTCTGGACAAGAAAATAGTAAAAAATGCTTCTTCTCTGTGATTCTGAAAGCAAAATAAACTCAATAAGCGCTTAAAGGGATAAATGATTCATTTTTAAGGTTTTTTAGGAAAATTAGGGTTAATTGGCGCCTGCAATAAATGGTGGTCAAGTCAAGCAATGGCGGTTTTCGGGCTCAAAGGGTATAAAACTGCGAGTGGTTATCGCATGGGTTCTAAGTGGTAAGCGGTTTTGGATGAAATGAACGCGATCCAGTAGGAAATAACCACGTGTAGGAGGGAGAAAGTCAAAATACCACCCATTTCGCGTAGAAATGAGATGGTGGATATCGCATAAGTTTATTTGCGATTTGGTTTCTCCGTCGTTGGATCGTGAAGGATGCCTGCGAACGATCGGGATCTGATCTGGAAGTTGCATCAGAATTTGGGAGTGGGTTCGGGGTGATCAATGCTGCAAGATGGTTTAATAATCTTTATAAACATACATTTATAAAGTTAAAACCTTGTATTATTTGGTTGAGCAGAGGGATAAGGTTTATATATTTTTTTGATTAAAACATTTAAGAAATGTTTCAATCAATAACGCTGGCACGTAATAATATTATTTGGTATATAAACGTTTTGATAAATGTTTAAAACCATAGGGGCCGGGTATTTTGTTTTATTGATAAGTTTAAACCAATTGGATAAAAGGGTGGGTTTTATTTATTCACGTGGGATATCTAAACATTGGCTTAAACATTAAAATAGAGGGTTTTGTGGGTTATTTTAAATATAAAAGGGTTTAATAATATACAGGAGGGTGTAGTTTAGGGAGTTAATAAGTAAGTTAGAAATTAATATGAAAAATGGATTATATATGATATGAAATAAAAATACATGTTTAAACACTATGTAAAGTGAAATTTAAAGCATAGTTCGTCCTTTTGTATTTTTCACACTTTGACTTAGAATAAAATGCATTTTATGGGTTTTTGAGTGCTTTTGAAATAAAATAAAATTAGTTATTTAGGTTTTTTACTTTTACTAAGTAAAAATGGGTTATTACTTAGGAAAAAGGGATTATGATTAATGGATGAAGGGTAAATGTTGATGAATATGGGTTTTGTGTAGGAATTCAATTTTTTTAATCAATCAGTGATCGAGCCTTGGGTCTGGTCCCAACAGAAGTCAAAGAAATGTTATGAGCCTTTTTAACTGATAGTTTAGAATACTAAATAATTGTAGGGGAGGGGAAATTAGTGATTTTTTTCCCGATGATGCTTTATTACATGCTTGCACAACTGCTTTCTACCTACCCATCTTTATTTCTAACATTTTTTACTTCATTTTTATGGGTGCATTAGGCTTACAACCCTAAATCAATTTTTCTTTCATAAAAACTATCTAAGTCTAACCTTATTTCATCCGAGGGCTCAGATTAAACTATTGAGCTCCTCATTGATTCTCTATTTTAACTACTGATTTGTCAAGTTAATATTGTTTGACATATATTTATTCTCTATCTAAAACATGAAATTTAAAGCATGAAAAGTTAAGATTAAACTTTTTAACTGATCATGGATTATGGCATTTATTGACAATATGCACATAATCATTATTTTTGCAGTAAAAGTAAATAGTAGTGGCATTTTGACTTGCTCACTTTCAGGTCTTATTTTTATCTCTTTTTCTTTTGGGGTCTATCTTTTTCTAAGTCTTTTGATATTTCTTTTAGGAATTTTACCCTCTTTTCACTTTTATTATTTTTAATTTTTTAAAATATGGGAAAACAAGTTGCAGAAAGCAAGGTATGTACATATTTACAAGACTATCATAGTCAATTCAGAAATTCTGAACCCTATTATTATAGGACTCTAACAGTGGCTCCACTTGCGGATGGCATTTCCTGGTGAAATTTCAAGAACTTTAAGACTAGTAGCCTCTGAAATTTGAGTGTGATGACCCTGTAAGTATCTTCTGATCTCTGAAATTATTCATACTTATGATATTTTACCTCTCAAAGCTTAGGGCCTTCTCTCTGGGCTTCAACTTTGTCAAGGAAACATCCAATCCAATCTAAAATATTCAATCTATATTTACAATGATTCAAAGTAAATAAAACTAAATATTTTTTATCTCGGGGGAGTAGTAGTGCTTCAGCATTCTGCCATTTACTGCTCCTTCTGGCATCTTTGACCCATCTATTTCTCTTAGAAAGAAAGCAATGTTACCTCTGTAACCATAAATGACATAAGATCATTTCCATAGAAAATCAAATTTTCCATGTTTACCTTTGTCTTCCCTTCTTGAATCCCATTTTAACACTTTATCTCCAATGTAGAAATCATCTTCTTTATTTTTTTTATCAAAAAATTTCTTAATCTTATCGTGGATACTTGAGACTTGATATAAAATTCTTCCCTTGTTTGTTGTAAGTGAATAGTTTGATTAATCCTTCTTTGAATGTCATTTGTTTCAACTTGTAACTCTTGGATAATCTTCATCACTGGTACTCCTAAGGAAGATGGAAAAATAACATCCATTCCATAGACAAGCTGGTAAGGGGAGGTACTAATGGATTTTTAGTAGTAACTCTATCTGCCCATAAGGCATTGATTAAATTCTTATTCCAAGTCTTTTTATTATCTTCAAGTAACTTTTTGATGATGTTTAAGAGGCTCTTATTTGAAGATTCAGTTAGACCATTACCTTGAGGGTAACATGCAGTAGAGTGGCCTAGGGTAATATGGAATTTATGACAAAATTCAATCATATTTTTAGATTTGAATGTTGTTGCGTTGTCAGTAATTATCTTTTGGGGAAATCCAAATCTTGAAAGAATGTTACTTTCTAAGAAGGAGATAATGACATTATATGTGCCTTTCCTAGAGGGTATGGCTTCAATCCACTTGGTAAAGTAGTCAGTGGATGTTAGAATCCACTTGTGTTGGGATGATGATGGGGGGTGAATTTCTCCAATTAAGTCGAGACCCCATTGTTGAAATGGAATTTCTATAGAGATGGGCTTTAAGAGCAGGGGTAACAGCGTTTTTTACTCTCAAAGATTTGGCACTTGTGATAGGAGGTCACATATATTTTTACATTTGCAAACAAAGTAGGCCAGTATAAACCAACTCTCAGAATATTTTCTGTAGTGGTCTTCCAATAAAGATGTCCTCCACAATCACCTACATGATCCCACTATGATTTCTCCAAAAAATTACATTGTCTAAAATACAAAATCTTCCTGCCTTTTGTTTTAAGAATCTAGATTTGGTTCTTGAAAATCCAAGAGAAGCTTGTAAGTTTAGTAATACAAATATGATATCTGCATACCATGGTGAGTCTAAAAAGGCTGCACTGATCTCTGGAGTCGCCATATCTTCCTAATCATCCACTTGGACAATAAAATTTATGTCTAAAGTATTACAATTTGATTCAGCTATGAGTCTGGATAAACCTTGACCTTTTATAAGCTTTGTGGGTTTTATCTCTATGTCATATTCTAAGATAGTGGCAATCCACTTACCTCTTCTTCAATCAGGACCATCTTGAGTAAGAATATATTTTACTACAGCATTTGGGACATAGGCGATGATGTGAGAATAAAGGATGTAAACTCTGAAGTCTTTAATGGCCTTTACCAAAGTTAAGGCTTGTTTCTCCATGATATTGTACTTCAAAGATGCATCTCTAAGTGTTTTTCTAAAGAAAGCTATGGGCTATTCATAACCCTGGGCATTTTTCTACAGTAAAACTGCAGTAATAATGCGCTATGAAGCAAATGAAAAAATAATAAAACCCTTTTTAAAGTCAGGACTTATAAGGACTGGAGTTTTGGTTAAGGCCTGTTTGATGGATTCAAATGATTGTTTGGCCTCAATAGTCCATTTAAGAACTAAAGTTTTTTTGACCATGTTTTTTAGTTCTCTAATTATCTCAGCTAAGTTGGATATGAATCTTCTTAAAAATTTAATCTTACCTAGAAAGGCTTGTAACTCTTTTAAGTTTCTTGGTGGATTGATGTTAAGAATTGCTTCTATCCTAACAGGATCTATTCTGATTCCTTCCTTAGATATTATGTGTCTTAGTAATTTGCCTTCTTCTATTCCAAATAAGGTTTTCTCAGGATTTAATGAGATGCCAAACTTTCTGCATTTTATAAAAACTTGTCTAAAATGATCCAAGTGTTCATAATGAGTTTTGGAAAATACAGTTATGTCATCTAAGTAAATTACAAATAACTCATGGATTTCCTTTGCAAAAGCTATATCCATAGCTCTTTGAAAGGTTACTCCTGCATTCATTAAACCAAAAGGCATTTTTAAATACATAAAAGTGCCCCAAGGAGTAGTAAAAGTTGTTTTGGGTTGATCCTCTGGTTGGACTAAAATCTGGTTGTATCCTAAAAAACCATCTAAAAGTGAAATATTAGAAGAACCAACTACCCTTTGTAATATGTGATCCATTTTTGGTAAAGGGTAATTATATTTTAATAATACTTTGTTTAGATTTCTAAAGTCGACACATAATATAATCTCTCTTGTTTTCTTTCTTGTTGGAACTAGGTTAGAAACCCAATCAGAATATATGATTGGTGCAATTATCTGTGCATCATACATTCTTTTCACTTCTTTTTCTATCAAAGGCATCAAAACAGGATTGATCCTTCTTAACTTTTGTTTAAAGGGCTTTTGATCTTCTTTTATAGGGATTTGATGTTCAATTATGTTGGTATCATAGGATTTAAGGTCTTCATAACTCTAAGCAAAAACATCTTGAAATTCCTTGAAAAGAGAAATATATTTTTCCTTTTCTTGTTGAGGTAAGGCTTTGGAAAGTTTGATCATTTTGGGTTTTAATTATGTACCAATATTTCATTCCTCAATGTCAGATCTAACTGGATCCATTTTGGGTTTTCTAGCAACATCATTTGAGTCAAATAGATCTTCTAAAAAGAGTTAAACCTTTTGGTAAGAAATTGTCTTTGAGATTTAATATGTCAGATTCTTCATCAATTATCTCATCAATTTGTACTCTTTCTAATTTATCAATATATGATTGACTAAATCTAGTAGATTTGGCAAACTTTACTTTATTTACATCTACATTATTCACATCAATTTCACTATCTAAATCTTAATCTATGGTACAATCAGTGTCTATTTTACAGTTCTGAAATTCACCTTCATTATTCAGAAAATAGTAAATTTGTTAGTCTTGTGAGAAAATTTTCCAATATCAGAGGTTGTCTGGAATTATTGGTCTATGTTTTACTTCTGTAGTATACATGTGATTAGGCTGAAAAGGTAAATTACAAGTACTAGCAAAAGTTGCTAAAGAGTGTGCTTGTAAATTTTGCTTTCTTGGTATTGCACAAAAATTACATTCCAATAAATCATTAATCAAATCTAAAACAATCTCTCTGTATCGACCTAGTCTAGGATTGTAAACTGAATATTCTCCTTTAATTTGTTTTACAATCAACTCAAAATCTCCCATTATTGCTATTCTTTTACCTCCTAAGTTTTTTATTATCTGAAGTCCTAAAATGAGGGCTTCATACTCAGCCATATTGTTGGTACATTTGAAATTCAGTATGAAAGCATGGCCTTCTGCATTATTTTTCTCTACATCAGTTATCCATACTCCTGCTCTTGCTCCTAACTTATTTACTGAACCATCAAAGTCTAAATGCCATAAATATTCATGAAAGATATTATCATTGTCTTGTGTTTTGCTTTCTTCTCTTAGTTCAGTCTTGATTTCATTATCAGTTTCAGCATTACATAGGATGAATGAATCTAGGTCAGTAGGTGTGGTATAAATTGGGTAATTTATTGACCTTTCAACACTACTAACCATATATTTCATTAAGGTTTCCCTATATAATTTCTTTAGCTGACCAAACCTAATATCATATCATAAAACATGTCCAATTGTAGAGATCCCTGTAACTTTTCTCCCCATGAGCGAGATAATAACATTCCATATTTGGGTGGGATATCAACTACTACAATGTCCATTAATATGCTCTTGCCAGGATATTGAACTAGTGTTACACATAAATCTTTGATTAAACCTAGGCATTTTACTTTGCTTGAGTCAAATGAAAATAAATCCTTATAGGGCCTTGTGATGTCTAAGTTCAGGGTTTCCATTATAGCTTTGGGCATTAGATTATGTGAAGCTCCTGAATCTAGCATTGCATTGTGCAGGATTTGATCATGAATAGTCAAACTAATGTAAAATGGAGGAACTGCTCCATCTAAATGCTTGCCAAAAATCAACTCTGGCTGATCATCATTTAGATTTATGGAATCTTCTCCATAATTTATGTTTAATGTCTCAGTGATATTTAATTTATACAAGTCATATTTTACCAATTCTGTCAATGGAATTGGTATTTTTAGCTTTGTAATTTCAGATTGTATGTTGAATGAAGGTTGTGATTTACTTATTTGAATCGATTCTTCTTTGGTAACTGTAGTTTGGGTTGGTTTATCTTGTCTTTCTACAGTTATCTTTTCAGTTTCAGTTTGTGTGTCGTGTGTCTTACTGCTCTTTGTTTTCTTTTCATGAATGGTTTGTGAAGCAGTAGATGTTTTCTCGGTTTTGGAATTATCAAAAGCTATTTTTGCAGTGACAGCTTTTGGATCTATTGATTTATGATCAGTATTGAATATTTTACGATCTAAGTTTTTTGTTTTATCGGAATTAGATGCTTTAGGCGCAGTATATTTTAGTGAATATTTTGTAGCTTGAACAACTTCATCAGTTATGTCAACAATCTTAGGGCTTGGTGAAATCTTAGGGCTAGAAACTTTTTGAGAAAAACTGGAGTTTTGCTTATTTTCCCTAGGGAGAATTTGCAAAACTTTTGTTTTGGGAGCTTCTATTATTTTCTTATTCTGTGTTTGGGAAGTTTTCTTAGTAGAAGACTCATTGTTTTTCTTACTTCTTAGGTTATACTGACTATGTACTTTGTTAATGGAAAATTCATAACCTTGTTTGTAATCGAAGGATTCCCCTGAATCTAATTAGAGTTGTTGGAGTTCAAATAAATCTTGATCTTCCTGTGTGAGAAATATAGTGTTATTATCATCTATTCCCATTAAATTTATGGTATCCCCATCATCATCATTGTTTTGAGAACTCTTAGCATAGTTCTCTTGAAAGGGAGGTCTTATTGTTTGATCTGGGGCTGATTCTTTTATTTTTCCTGAATTTGTATTTTTCTAAAATTGAGATTTCTGATTTGCTATTGGTTATCCCATTGAGGTCTTCTTTATATGTTATCTAATCTATCCATAATCCTCTCTAAATTTTTAGCTAACATATCTATTTTTTTGTATGAACTAGAGGCTTCTTCTTTCACGGTTACTCTCCTCTCATTTCTTAATCTGGATTTTTTAGCTAGAATGTTTACTTCTACACCTACAGCATATGTTTGCATTATTTCCAATGTTTCTGCATTTCTCTCTCTTAACTGATATGCCATGTCAGTGTCAAATCCATCTGGGAATTTGAGTAAGACATAGTCAGGAGTGGGTTTGAGATTTACAGGAATTGAATTATAAACACTGTTATATCTAGTGCAGTAGTCTTGTACAGATTCATTCGGAGCTCTTTTCATTGCATCAAATTCAAACAGTATTTGAAGTGGATTTTTCTTCTTTTCCCATTTATTTAAAAATAATTTATGAAAAACAGCGAAATCAGCTACACTACTATCTGCAAGACCTTTAAACCATTTCTTGACTGCCCCTGTTAATGTTTGTGCAAAGAGCCTCATTTGTACGTCAGATTCATCTATCTCATGGAGTTCAAAGTAATCTGTCATTTTATTAATGTGTTGTTGAGTTGTGTAATGAGTAGTAGCATCAAACTGTGGTATCTTACTTTGGTAATCTTGGGGCATATCATGAAGCTGCACTGGAAGGACAAGGGGAGCATACCTAGCAGCCATAGCTTGAATTCTAGCTTGGCTAGGAGGTAAAGTAGAAGTGATATGGGTTGAACTGGAAGTAGTGGCTGATGAACTAGAAAAAGTAGTAAAATAAATAAAAGCTAAATTTGAGTTACTAGGAAGTGAAACTGGAATATATATGAAACTAATAGGAAATGAGAATGATGTGTTTGAAAAAGAAGTAGGTGAACTAGTGGATGAAGTGGATGAAGTAGATGTAGTGGATGTAGGGGATGAAGGAAATAAATTTGTAGGTTGTAAGGGTAATCTAAGACTAAATGGATTTGTGGATTGAATGGTAGTAGAAACTATAGATGTTGTAGTGGTATCTAAATGAGGACTAGAAGATTTAGATGTATAAGCTAACAGTTGAGCTAATTCAATTGCCTCATCAATTTCTTTAAGAATAGTAACATTAATCTCTTCAAGTCTATCCTGATTTTTAACTTTCTTTAATTCAGAATCTACTATAATATTTTTTTGTTTTGTTTTCAAAAATGAAATAAAAACAGGGTCTAAAACAGCAGTACTTAAATTACTTTCAAATTTGGTCCTGAATAAAGAATGTTCAAATTCTAAATCAAACTCTATATCCTGTAAACTTACTAATTCTTGGGGTAGTGAATTGACTCTTATTAATGAAACTTTAGCATCTAAATCTCCTATTTGTTTTTCCTTTTCCCAATTCTGTCTGGGTTGTCCACTATAACAGCAAGTTTAGGATCTGGATTAGGCCTGGTATAATAAACTTTCCTAGAAGCCAGAATTACAATTTTTTATACTCACAACTAGTCAAACAATCTTGAAGCCAAAAGGATGATAAAAATGATTTCCTTTAAGATTTATTTAACAATTAAAGATCGGTTAATTCCCCAGTATGGTCATTAGTATGTTATCACTCTAGTAATTCTTTAGTTGTGAGATTTTGATTTTTAGTTAAGAAAACTAGAGGTAACCACAGACAAACTTTTAAACTCTAGGATCTAGCCTTCTTAGGGTTCACATAGGGCTATCTCTATAAAATTTAACTTTGTTTTTATATATAAAATATTAGGCTAGTTATGATTGTGCAATTGGTTTTCGTTTTTTTGGTTTGGTGGGAAAAATCACTTAAAGAGATGGATAGTGGGAAATATATTTGTCCATTGGGCTAAGGAGTCAAAATTCAAGCAGACAGAACTAGGATCAAGGCCAAAAAGTTAAATGTTTTCAGGGCAAGATAGATAACCCTTGAAGATCTTGGAAAGTTATTTTGTGAGGTGATATGATCAGGATAAAGAGTAATGAAGGGATCTTTGATCCGAAAAAGGGAAGTAGTAGGTAGAGGTCAAACGAAAGAGAAAGCAACTAAGGGTTCCCTACTCTGGAAATCAGTAGAAAACATAGAAATGACAAACATTAAAGACAAGGTGCTTTTAACAAATCCTGAAGTAATACTCATGTTCATTCATTCAAATTTTGAACACATAATGAATTACAAGTAACAAAAAAAGATAACAATGACAAGTAGGAAATACTTCACTTCAATAGCTCATCACATGAATACTGAAATATGATGCTAGTTGAACTGATCCAGTCTACTACTCAAAATTTGAAACACAAAAGCCTTCAAGTCCACAAAAATGACTTTATAAATCTTCAGCAATTTATTCCATAATAATATTTCAAAGGATGAAGTATTTATACATAATTGTTTACAAAATATCGTAGAATGCTTCTAGGAATTATCTAAGGAAAATAAAAATATTTTTACAAAAAAATAGAGACAGTTGCTTAACAAATCAGCAAGTTGTCCTATCTATCCAAATAAAATAGAAACTGATTATGGATGAGGTGCAGTTGGATGCCTTGGTGTCCTCCTTGCTGGCTTTAGACATTTCAAGTTGGTTTTGAAATCTGATCTACTTTATCTTATACTCTTTCATTGATTCTCTTTAATCTCTGATACTCTTTTAAACTCGGATACTCTTTAATCGTTGTAAAACATGTTTACTGCTGTAAAAATCTGTTTTTGACTGTAAATCAGCAAATTGTTTTCTCTTTTCTCTTTCTACCTTTTTACCTTTCATAGTAAATCTATTAATGACTTCAAATCTTCATTTTTCGGGATTTGTATCTTCTTTAACTTCCAAAATTCTCATCTGCTTCTGTACATCTGGAAAACTTTGGTTTGATAACAAATAAATGTCATATCTCCTGTTGTAAATAAAATAGATTCTCAAAACTTCCGAGTAAGTCTTTTCCAGTGGGGATTCCTTGTCCATCTGTTTTTTTGACTTGTTCCTTTACATATTCTTTGATCTTTTTGTTGTATTCATCCTGAGGCATAAGTTTTTCATTGATGACCAAAATAGTAGGGAGACTTCTTTGTCTCAAATTTTCAAATTTAACCATGAATTTGGTTATTGTTATGTTCATATTCTCACACTTATCCTCAAGCTGATTCATTAGGTTCTTATTGGTGATAAACTTTTCTTATTTCAAGGATAGTTTCAGTCCTGTTAGTAATTTTAATCACTTCTAACTCTTGCCAGTTTTTTCTATTAAGAAACTTTATCAGTTCTAAAGCTTGCTCAGGCTTGTTGCCTAGCTATTCTTTAGTTTTCTTAATCTCTGCTAGTGCATCTGTTAGCAAATCTCTTTGTTGAAAGATCACTTGAATTGAAGGCCACACATCATTGATGGCTTCAATGACTTTGTTCCATAAATATTTTTTCACATATGAGATTGGTTCTTTTAAAGTAAAATCCTTTTGAAGCTTCTTCAATTCTTCATTTAGCCTGTTAGCCTTTTTCTCATGAATTTTTGCATTAATTTGAGCCAATTTCTTTTGATATTCAATTTTTTCAATCATCTGTTTCAATTAGTTAATTTCACTTATCTGAAGATACATTTATTCCATAGCTTTCACTAGTTTGTTGGCCTCATCTGTAGGGTGGGTTGTTGTTGTAGATGACTCTGTAGCTGATGTTGAAGATGAAGTCACTGGCACTACAGTAGCCAGTCGAAATTTGGGTGCCAACTCTTCTGCTAGAGTTGATGGCACAGCTGTAGTAACCATAGGGATGACTGTAGGTGTTTCCTGTGCTTTTAGTGTTTATTTTTCATGGACAAGTTTATGCATCTGAATCTCCATTTCTTTTATCTGTGCTGTAAGATGAAATATTATATTCATCAGATCATATTTTTCATTCTGTCCTTGTATAATTTCTTTGGCTTGAGGATGTTCACTTGAAGGAAGTTTAGGTTGTTTCCTCAATTATGCAATATCCTTATTATTTTTCTTTATTAATTGTTCTGATGCTTTGACATTTGTTGGGTCAAATCCAACCTGTATTACCAACTCTTCTAAAGATTTGATTCTTGGATATTTAGCATACAAGGATGCTTTGTCTAGTTTCATTTAATCCTTCATATGTGTGATGGTGTTCTGAAGTTTCTGCCTACTCATAGCTTTAGTTGTAACAGTTGAATACAACATTTCTAAACTCTGTCCATGAAACTCTATTTGGTCAAGTGCATGTATGATTTTTGTTGGCACTTCTATATCAACATTTTTATAATCTGCAACTGTCTTTGAAGTTTTTACTGTAGGTTGTAATACGGACATGATCAATTTTTTGTTTTAATCAAAAGAAGATAGAAGTTTGTTTTGAATACTAGGTGTTTGCTTGAGATATTGAGAATAAATTTCATTTTTTAATCTCTTCATTCTTTAACTTTATCTGTTTGTACTTTTCCCTTATATCTAAATCATTTTCCTTTGTTTTCTGTGAGGATGAAGCTTCCATGTTCTGTTGCTTTTCTACCATTTGTGCATTTGAATTATCAACGTGTTCTTCATTCTAATTCTCAGTAACTGGCTCATTGATGATGATTGTGGCAGGCTCTGTATTTGTTACTGGTACATATGCATCTTCTACCTTAATGGTCACTTTTTCTTTACCCACTGAATTTAACTTGGGCCTTTTATTGTATCTTAACTTGAACTTAGTTTCAGTGATGGTTCAGCAACATATGTACATTCTTCTCTTACTCTCTTAGTGGCTTTCTCTGTTTGATCTGCAGATTATAAAGTGTGACTAATATCACTTTTCTTTATTGCATCTACTAAAGTATTCTCTGTCCACTCAGTCTGATTGGCATATTTCTCTATCTTTGGCTTTTTCTCTTGAATGAAGGGTGTTATCTTACACTTAACGCTCATTTTATTTAGGATCCCTTGGGATCATAATTCCAGGAAAATCTCTCTTCAAATCTGTACTCCAATAGTTGTTTAGCTACTTCTGCCTCTGCATCTCTATGATTGCAAATGAATGGTCCTACTTGATTCTTCAATTTAAACTGTGTTTTCTTCTTTGCTGCTAGGAAATTGATAGAATCAGAGTTTAGTATTTGCTTGATATACTCCAAGGAAAAAATCCTCATTGATACATGTTTAGGTAGCTTGTAGGACAACAAATTGGATCCAAAAACTATAATATCAGTACGTTTTTCATATAAGTACCAATCCCAGTCTTAGTCTGCTCTGATAACTGTAAAATATTCTTCATCTCATCATTTATCCTTCGTTGTTTTGTTTTTTTTTACATTTTGATCAATGGATGGATGAATGAATCTGAAAACTCTACATAGGTGAACTCTGTAGAATCTTTCCTGATCAAAGAGGTCCAGAAAATAGCTGAAAGAGGATTTCCCTCTATGTCAAGCCTTTGAAGAGTTAATGGAAAATTATCTGCTTGAATATACAAGAACATGTGGAAGAGGAAGGATGTGTATCTGAACACTCCTTAAGTTGGAAACTTAACCAATTAGTCATGGATATTGTCTGCAATATACCCAGAATAATCAAAGATAACAGATGGAGGTTATCCTGGGGTAAAAGTGGATAATAAACCTAAAATGGATTCATTTGTATGTTCATCAGTAAAATACCCTAGAATGAATGAAAGCATTGAAATGATATGCCTTGAACCTTCTAGGAACTTTGAGGAAGAATATGGGGGATTGATTTGAGGAATTTCTACATGCATGGGCATGAATATTTGGAATATTTGGAATCTCTTAAAAAAATCAAGGCCATTGTAGAGCTTGGTAAGGGCCTCTATCGACAAAGGGATTGCTTGAGGATCAGTCTAGAGCTATAGCATTTGGTTGATGGACTCAGTAGTAATGGTAAAAAGTACTTCTTTGTTGGCATTGACTATTGCTCTTTGCTCAGGCATATAGTAATGATGGCATAACCTAATGACTTATGGGCATGAATGAGTAACTAGAACAACATATTTGAGTAAATGTGATTCCAAAATTTTAACTCCTTCAACATTATCTAAAGATTTCTCAAAGCTCCAGTTATGAAGTTCCAACAAATTGAATTCTACAATAGGGTTTGTTATCTTATATTCAACATCTGCTAATGGAGTGTGCTCAATGTATACAATAGGAGGTTGTAGAGGGTTTATAATGATATCAAGCTTGGAAGATGAAGTCGGATTAGTTTTAGGCATACTGAGACTTTTTGGACTATAAAAGACTATAAAACTCTGCTTTGAGGCTTTTCTAGCTACTTCTGCAAGATTAAACAGTTTGCAGAAGTATTTTTTACTCTGAAAGGGATTTCTTAGATGAAAATAGGCAAAATATGGTCTTTCCTTGGGATTTTCCTTTCAATTTTGTACTCTCAATAAGATTTGCAGACTTTTATTGATTTAAAAACAAGAAACATGGGTTTCTTGGGATTTTTTCAATGAGTAATTGGGCTAAAAGTCCGTTGAGATTAGGCACAGAACTTTATGCTACCTTAAGAGGGTTTTTGGGCTCAATTTGGAGTTTAAAACAGTGCGCAGCATAAACAAGGTTTTTTCAAAAATTTTGACAGGGTTTGGCCTATTTTCTAGATATTTTAACAGTTTTCTTTGGGTATTTTTGAAAAATGTAATTTTTCTTTTAAAAGGTCCTTAAAAACTGATAACAGGTTTAAATTCTGGAGGAATGTCTGTTATACGCAGGTACTGGTTTTGAGGAAGTCTCTGAGGTTTTTGGAATGGATTGAATGGTGTCTTTTTTATCTCTGGAGCAGTTCAAAACTCTTCGGCAATCTGTAATGGTTATAGGTGGAATTTTGCAGGTTTTGGGCAAGAAAATAGTAAAAAATGCTTCTTCTCTGTGAGTCCGAAAGGCGAATACAGTCACTAAGCGCTAAAAGGGATAAATGATGCATTTTCAAGGTTTTTTAGGCAAATTAGGGTTAATTGGCGCCTGCAATAAATGGCGGTCAAGTCAAGCAATGGCGGTTTTCGGGCTCAAAGGGTAGAAAACTTTGAGTGGTTATCGCGTGGGTTCTAAGTGGTAAGCGGTTTTGGATGAAATGAAAGCGATCCAGTAGGAAAGAACCACGTGGAGGAGGGAGAAATTCAAAATACCACCCATTTCGCATAGAAATGAGATGGTGGATATCGCGCAAGTTTATTTGCGATTTGTTTTCTCCGTCGTTGGATCGTGAAGGACTCATGTGAATGGTCGAGATCTAATCTGGAAGTTGCATCGGGATTTGGGAGTGGGGTCGGGGTGATCAATGTGGCGAGATGGTTTAATAATCTTTATAAACATACATTTATAAAGTTAAAATCTTGTATTATTTGGTTGAGCGGAGGGATAAGGTTTATATATGTTTTAATTAAAACATTTAAGAAATGTTTCAATCAATAACGCTTGCGGGTAATAATATTATATGGTATATGAACGTTTTGATAAATGTTTAAAACCATAGGGGCAGGGTATTTTGTTTATTGATAATTTTAAACCAATGGGATAAAAGGGTGGGTTTTATTTATTCACATGGGATATCTAAACATTGGCTTAAACATTAAAATAGAGGGTTTTGTGGGTTATTTTAAATATAAAAGGGTTTAATAATATATGGGAGGGTGTAGTTTAGGGACTTAATAAATAAGTTAGAAATTAATATGAAAAAAGGATAATGTATGATATGAAATAAAAATACATGTTTAAACACTAAGTAAAGTGAAATTTAAAGCATAGTTTGTCCTTTTGTATTTTTCACACTTTGACTTGGGATAAAATGCATTTTATGGGTTTTTTAGTGCTTTTGAAAGGAAATGAAATTAGTTGTTTAGGGTTTTTACTTTTACTAAGTAAAAATGGGTTATTACTTAGGAAAAAGGGATTATGATTAATGGATGAAGGGTAAATGTTGACGAATATGGGTTTTGTATAGGAATTCAATATTTTTAACCAATCAGTGATCGAGCCTTGGGTCCGGTCCCAACAGAAGTCAGAGAAATGCTCTAAGCCTTTTTAACTAATAGTTTAATATACTGAATAATTGTAGGGGAGGGGAAATTAGTGATTTTTTGCCCGATGATGCTTTATTACATGCTTGCAAAACTGCTTTCTACCTACCCATATTTATTTCTAACATTTTTTACTTCATTATTATGGGTGCATTTAGGCTCGCAACCCTAAATCAATTTTTCTTCCATAAAAACTATCTAAGTCTAACCTTATTTCATCCGAGGGCTCAGATTAAACTGTTGAGCTCCTCATTGATTCTCTATTTTAACTATTGATTTGTCAAGTTTATACTATTTGACATATCTTTATTCTCTATCTAAAACATGAAATTTAAAGCATGAAAAGTTAAGATTAAAATTTTTAACTGACCATGGATTATGGCATTTATTGACAATCTGCACATAATCATTATTTTTGCAGTAAAAGTAAATAGTAGTGGCATTTTGACTTGCTCACTTTCAGGTCTTATTTTTATCTCTTTTTCTTTTGGGACCTATCTTTTTCTAAGTCCTTTGATATTTCTTTTAAGACTTTTACCCTCTTTTCACTTTTTATTATTTTTCATTTTTTTAAATATGGGAAAACAACTTGTAGAAAGCAAGGTATGTACATATTTACAAGACTATGATAGTCAATTCAAAAATTATGAACCCTATTATT
This sequence comes from Pinus albicaulis, assembly GCA_034641835.2. Taxonomy (NCBI): domain Eukaryota; kingdom Viridiplantae; phylum Streptophyta; class Pinopsida; order Pinales; family Pinaceae; genus Pinus; species Pinus albicaulis. Next base: position 786,930,483 of record CM076575.1, on the reverse strand, counting down.
ATAGGACTCTAACATGTTGAAGAATTGTCTTCAAGGATTTGTTCACGGCCTCGACTTGCCCATTGGCCTGAGGATAATAAGGAGATGAATGCTCCTGCCGGAAACCTAATTTCAGAGCCAATTCAACCATCATGTTGTTCTGAAAGTGACTGCCATGATCAGTGAAAATATCTTTGGGAATACCAAAGCGAGAAATGACTTGATTGAAGAGGAAAAGAGTTGTTGTCTCACTGTCATTCCCAAAAGTAGGCATGGCCTCAACCCACTTCGTGAAGTAGTCTACGGCTACTATAATGTACTTGTGACCTTTAGCCGAAGGCGGGTTACAAGTAGTATAATCAATACCCCACTTTGTAAAGGACCAACAGTGACGACAGGAAAGAGTGGAGTTGGATGAGTGTGCATATTTTGAGTATAAACCTGACATGGATGACACCTTTTGACTGATTCCATACAATATTTTAAAATCGAAGGCCAAAAGTATCATGCATGTAAGATTTTTTGGGTTGTAGCAAGCCTAGATAAATGACCACCACAAGCTCCACTGTGACAATCATTCAGCACAACCTCAACTTCTTCGAGAGTTAAGAAGTGTCTAAGGATTGAATCGACCCCACGATGATATAAAGTGTCACCAATAATCAAGCAACTTTTAGCTGAGTGACGTAACTTACGGCACTCATCTTTCGAAAAAGTTGAGGGAAACTTCGCAGTCTGGAGATAAACTATGAGATCCCCATACCAAGGATCCTGTGAAGAAATGAGAAAAATATTTTCATCGGGAAATGATTCGTCATAAATAATTTCTTCTCCACAGGGCAACTCAGAAATCAATTCCGCAAAAACTAATGATTTCTTGGACTTGGAAAACATAAACGTAAGATAAAATTCCTGCAAAGTCACAATCCATCGATTGTATTTTCCCCCAATCACTCGCCTACTAAGAACAAACTAAAATGGATTGACTGCTGCCAAAACATAAGTTTTGCGAAGAAGAATGTAATGTCTGAGCCGCTGCACAACATGAACAGCTGCTAAAGCAAGATTCTCTATCAAAGAATACCTGAGTTCAGGTCCTACCAAGCCTCGACTAAGATAGTATATGACATGCTCGAAAAGAGCATCATCCTCCTAAACCAGAACCATACTGATGGTAGATTATGCTGCCGCGAGATACAAGAGGAAATCCCTGCTATAATCAGGTGGACTCAGTAAAGGAGAAGAGGTCAATGCTTTTTTCAAAGCATCGAATGAGCGTTGAGAAAATTCATCCCAAAAATATGGGACTCCTTTCTTTAATAATCTGATAAATATCTTTGTAATCTCAACATAATTCATGATAAATCTCCCCAGAAAATTAGCTTTTCCTTGCAGACTTTGAAGTTTATGAATTAAATACGAGGGAGGCAACTGAAGTATTTCCTCAACCTTGAAGGGATCTACCTGAATCCCTTCCATAGACACAATGAATCCCAACAACCGACCGAACGTGACAGCGAAAACACTCTTATTCGGATTCAACCAGATTTTGTAATACCAGCATCGTTCAAGAACTTGACGGAGGTAAGGATGATCAATTCTCTTATGGGAACAAGAAGCTAAATCATCCAAGTATGCCTCGATAATATTTTTGATGTCGTGGAAGGCGTAATACATGGCCCGCTAAAAAGTAGCTCCGGCATTTTTTAGGCCAAAATGCATTTTATTGTAATCAAAGGTACTCCATGGAAAAATAAATGCAGTCTTATGTTGATCTTCAGGACGGATAGTAATTTGATTATATCCAGAGAAACTGTCCATGAAGTAGAAAATCTCATTCCCCGCACACTCATCGATAATCTAATCTATAAACAGTGTGGAGTAATTATCTTTATGACATGCCTTATTTAGGTCTCTTAAATAAATGCAGACTCAAATTGTTCCCTGTTTCTTATCCACAGGAACTGGATTCGAAACCCACTCGGTCAAAGGAACAGAGTAGATGAAACCCGCCTTAAGCAGCTTCTCCACCTCGGCTTTGATAGTTGCTGCCTTCCTAGGGTTGACCAGACAAATATTTTTCCTAATAGGCTTAGCATTTTTGTATACCTTGATCTCATGTTGGACAATAGATGGATCTATACCAGGCATTTCCTCATAAGACCAAGCGAACACATCTCTAAACTCTAGAAAGAGATCGGTGTAAACTTGAACCTCTTCAGGGGAACACTCGGCTCCAATGAAGAAATTCTCTATGATGTTGGGATCTCTGGAGATGTTCACCGGGGTAGTCGGAGAAATAATAGCCATGTTCCCTTCAGCAAAAACCTGTGTTGGTGCTAAAGGGTTCAGGACTGGGTGAATAGGACCAGAAGACTGAGGGCTAGGAAAACTTGATTCAACTTCGTTCAAATCTGGTAGGAAGTAAGACTGATGATGCAAATCACCCCACGATCTCTCTATACCAGTCATTGCTTCAAGTATGGCTTCTTCAGATGGAAGAGTGGTATCAAGGCAATCCTAAGCTGAAGATGAACTGAGAGTCCAAGCCAGAGCCACATCTCCATCCAATTCCTCCGGTGAGAGAGAAATTGGAATGGAATATGCAAAATCAATAATAGAGATATAAGAAATATTAGCTACAGACATAAGAAATTCCATTCCAGCCACTTGACCTTCTGCTAATGTGGAGGTAGGAGAAGGTAAGGTCCAAGGGTCCGAAAAATAATGAGTTATGAAGAACTCTCTTCGAATAAGAGCCCTGGAGGATGGAATAGCATTGGTATCAACTAAAGGAGGCAGAAGATCAAAAGTACCCATCAAGGAAGTGTACATTCCAACCCCTAGATTCTCAACAAGTTGCTTGGTATCATTCACTAAAGGAATGGTTGAGTCAGAAGATGTATTCGGATCTACAGGAGAACAATCCAGTTGGTCAACTATGACAATTCTCCCTTCGTGAGGGAAACAAACAATACGAAATAATGAGGATGCAATAGCATCCATCTCATAAATCAAGTTTTTCCCCAACAGAAGGTTATAGTCTAAGCTTACATCCACTATCTCAACTTCGATATTAACAGTTTTTCCCCCAACACAGATGGGTAAAGCCAAAACAATACCATGCGGCCTGTGAGAATGACCATCAAACGCGGTTAGAAGAGTGGTTGAAGGAACAACTGTGGGAGATCCAATACCCTTCCAGCATGCAAGAGACATTACACACGTGGAAGCACCCTCATCAACGACCGTTCGAAAGATATTGAATTTTTGATAAGTCGATCTAATATGGAAATCCATATGATGAGGAAGTCTCTTTTTAGAATTTGACATGTCGAATGTAATCATAAGATAATTATTTGGATCAACAGCCCCAATAGCAGTGAGCAAAGAAATTCACTGAGTCGAACAAGACTGAAGCACTTCTAATGCAGACATGGCACAAGGACTTTGAGCCAGATCTTCTACAATCGAGTAGTTCTGGGCAACCTTGGCATTAGGATTAATCGTTGTATGCTTTTAGGATGCTTTTGGCATCCGAGGTATAGGCTCAACATTAGGCCTCGTAATATGAAGTGGTTTAGTACTATCAAGGGAACCCTTGGCTTTCGAAAACTCAGCTTCCCCATAATCACGAGATCTCGTAGCGATATCTGTGTGAGCACTCATCATTTATATGTTTGATGTATTTTCCCCTTCTTGTCTACTCCCAAAGGGAGCCCTAGTATTTGAATTCGTGCCAGCAACTAATTGCTGCCCTTGGGGAAAAGGGTTTGTCAGCACAGCCTGGGAACTAGAAGAACCCTGTTGAGCTAACAAGCGTTGTGCATCTTGAATTTTAGGGAAAAGGTCTGTAAGATGATCTCCAGTGCATAATTTGCATGGAAATTTCACTTTCTTTTTATTATCATTTTTACCCTCTCCAACATAATCGTTGGATTTTTTTGCATTCTCCTTCCCATCCTTGTCCTGTTTCCTGTTATTATGTCCCTTATTCTTCCCATCAGATTGTTGATTTTCTTTAGGGTTAGAATTTTGGACAGCATTAATTGCCAAAGACTGGTAAGTAGTTGACACTGAAGGCACAGCCTGACTAGAAGAATCAGATTCTATAGACAATTGTTGCAATTGACTTAGCAGGTTAGTCGCATCACTATCAATCGAACCGATAAGCCCATCACCATGAGGACCAGGTTTAGTTTTAGCTAAGTCCAATTTGGAGTGAGCAGCATCTGGAAAAAAATTATTAAGGAATCCAGACTGAGAATAAATCAGTTCTAACTGTTGAGCCCTAAAAATAGCCTGCTCTTCAGAAAATACCCCTGAAAGGGATACATCCTTAGAAATTTTTGGCTGTAAATATTTTGAAAACCATGCAAGAAGGAATTAATTCGGGATTTGGCCTTTAATGAGCCTCTTCCTTCTTCTTCATTCCTGAATATGGTCAGAAATGTGAGTTGCCTTGTCTTGCCGAAAATTGGTCGGGAGGTCAGTCTTGGCGTCATAACGGACAGGTAACTAAAAAATGATTTAGGAACATGGTAGCCAATTCTCCAAAAGTGGAAAAATTTCCCCCAGTTAACTCAATGTACCATTTGGTCGCATTTCCAGTTAATGTGCATTGAAATAATCTCAACCTAATCAAGTCATCGATCAGGGAGTTCGATGAACACCATAAATGGAAAGTGGTGATATGATCTGTTGGATCATCTCCAGTCTTCCCTTCAACCTTTGGAATGTCTGAGGGGAGCTTGGTGGGGACCGGAGGCCAACCCGGACTATACCGAATAGGATCGTTAGTCAATTTCGATAGATCTGGAAATTTTAACGTTGCCATAAATGGTAAACAAGGAGGAGTCTGGGAATTCCATCCCCCATAATAAGGATTCCCCACATTCTGAAAAGAATAACCTAGATTTGTTGAGGCACCAGGTTTCCAAACGTTGTTCGTAGAGAATGTTGGGCCATAATAAAATCCTTGCAACCCAACATTCAGAGAAGGACCCCCCCCCCCCCCCAACATAGAGTTACTATACACTAGACCATTCCCTCCAACTGAGGTATTGAATGAAGAAGAAACCCCTATGTAAGGGTTCCAATCATTTGCAAAAGGAGGAAAAGCCTGAGAAGTACTCGATGAATGGAAAGGAGCATTCCCTTGCTGACCAACGAGAAACTGACTCCCTGCTCCTAACACTGTAAAAAAGGGGTTCCATCCTGAAAAGACATTAGCACTTTGACCTCCAGAAAAAGGATGGAAACCTTGAGTCTGGGAGGTAAAATGTAAAGATCCTAAGGAAGGGGTTGAATGTGGAATATGCCCACTCCCAAAGGGGAACCCTTGAAACAAAGGTGACCCACTAGCCATAGAAGGTATGGGTGCGGATGCAGCTGAAGCAGCAGAAAAGGAGAAAGAAGGAATTCCACTAGTGGGCATTCCATAAAAAAGGGACCAGATTTAGAAGCATGTGCTTGGGTGTTTCCAAAGCCAAACACAGTAGCACTAGAAGTGATTGTCAATATAGAAATAGTGCCCCCTCCTTCAACTGAAAGAGGAGTCTGAACACTTGCAGTGTTCACAGCCGAAACTGTGTTCCCAGTCGTGGCCATCGAAAGAAAGGAATATGATGGAAAAGGATTATCCAGTCTCTAAGACTCGGGCCTGATGTATTGAATAACGTGAGGATAAATAGCAGGAAGAGGAGATGGAAGATACTTAGTAGGCTGAGGGAATTCCTCTATTTCTAATTCTTCTGCTGGAAATAAAACTCTAGAGATGAGTGGAGCACTCCTCTTTATATTGACACTGACACCAGAAACACCCACAGAAACAACAAGCCCTGACGGAGGATCTCTCTCCGTTGCGTTCAAAACCACCGGGTGAAAATCACCCACTGAATTACTCATACGCCTTCTTGAAGAAGGCTCGGCACTCGTGGGAGACAACCCACGAAGCCTCCTTGATCTATGAGGCGATCGGTCAGCCACTTTAAGAGATTAATTTTAGACTCAAAAAATATATGAAGCTAAGCAATCTAGGAGAAAAAATCACACTCTAAAAATTTCCTAAGATACAGCCAGGCAAGCAGCTCTCAGGTATTTCCGCTCCGGGTGATGAGGATTGGACACCAAAATACAAGAAAGAGAAATAATAGGACCTTCCAAAAATAGTCTAGGGTAATTACGCCCCAAGCCTACTAACGAAGGTAACAAAAACAGTTACGTTGACCTCCTAACAACAGCCTTTGTCGGTGCAAGTCCCCAAGCTTCACAAGGGCACCCTCCATAAGTATTGATGGAAGTTATGCAATGTCTATCTCAGGTACCACGTTTATTCCCCCCCCCCCCCTGCAGTCACTTGTGTGGTCCCTAGGATAGGCAACTATGGGCACCAATCCATATCGGTAGATGGGCGGAACGGTCTTAGGACAATATTCAGCAAACAAGAGAGGGGGTATCTCTCTTCTCTGCCTGCACTATCCCTCGTGCTTGACTCTCTGGAGGAGAGCTTTCTCGGTCCACTTAACAGTGTTGGATTTCACTCTTTAATAAACTTTCTATGTTTAACAATTTAAGTGGCCTTGGAGAGTTAACTCTCCACTCACCTAATCCAAGGCCCTACAACCTAGCTATTTGGTGTATGATTAATGACAATGATACAAAAACTTCTAGTTGCTTTTAATTATATCGCTTGTTTTAGATTGGTTGTTACTTAAGTCAATGGTACAGTGAAGTGAAACTGATGGTATTTGATGACGCAGAAGAAATCAATGAAAACCTAGTTACATGTAAATGCAACAATTTCCTTTCAATGAAAATTGATCTCTACATGGGTTCTACGAAACTAATCAGCAAAAGGTTTGTTTTTACTTTTCAGACACTCACACTTCACACGATCTAGAAAACTATGAAAAAGACTAAAATGCTCAAATGCACTTGATGCAAACTACCAATGATATGCAAATCCTAAGATGCTAACTCTAAAGAAGCGAAAAAGAGTTTCTAGAAAGACAACAGTTCGATCACTTTTTGACAGAAAAACAAGGCTAGTTCCAAACAGAACTCCTGTGCATAAAAACACCAAAATGCACTTGACACAAAAGAGAGAAATCAAAAGAAGACTTCCTTCAAAATCAAGCCAAGAACCAAAGACAATAAACTAACAAAAAGGCTTCAAAAGATAAAATTAAACCGTAAACAAACTTAAAGAAAAAAACTACGGAAAACTCAAAATGTTTTTGATCTTTTAACTTATAATGGAAGAAATATATTTCAAGAAGACTTGAAAAAACTACCCAAGAATCGGAATCAAGCAAAATGAATTTCAACAAAGGCTTCAAAGTGCTCAAGCCAACTGTGCCACTTTCGCAGCTGGACTTGAATGAGCAAAAAGAATCATGAAACTCAAACAACTGATTCAGTACAGTAGCATAATCTTGCAATGAACAACAACTCAAAAAACCAAAAAGAGATTCTTCAAGATTCGCAATAAGACAAGTCCAAGAAATCAAGAAAACCTAAATAGACCAAGGAGGAAAAAACCACCACCGAAGCAATGCATAGGGATAAGAAGAGAAAAAAAGCAGAGGCTCGTTGCTCTGAATGGTCAGAACAGCCAATAACTTCCAGAAAATATCTTGGTGCTTCAGCCGCAATTGCAAACACACAAAACAGGCAATTCACCAAATGGCTAGGTCTTCATAAAAGCAAGAGAGAAATGAATATAAAATCACCATAAACATAGTCCAGAGACCTTAAAGACACCACAGAAATGGTTCAACACAGACAGAAAAGACTACAGAGGCTGAAAACTCAAAATTTCAAATTTTCCCAGGCATACGCGATTTTTTTGAGTGCAACTAGCGTGTATATGTGACTGTAAACAAGGAAACTCGCATATATGCGGGTCCCTTTGGAAAATACAGGAGGTATAAGTGACTGTACAGAGACTAAGTTGCGTATGGAAATAAAGATAAGGAAAAACAAAATAGTCAAGCTTGATCAAGGGACCAGGTCTTCTGTCTGACTGAAAAAAGACTTGCAAGACTATAAAAGGTGATAAAACCTGTCAGGAACCTACGAGACAGATAAAACAACCCAAACGGGAAATCACAAGAATGTGATCCCCAGTGGAGTCTCCATTTCTGTTTTGCGAAACATTACCCTAAAGGTCTTGGGTTGATCAACCTTCACAAATCAGGGGCATGCCATTACAAGAAGGACTCACTTAACCAACTTTTATGCTAATGACTAGGAACTATAGGTTGCAGACCTTACCCAAATATCCCTCGGTTGAAGTAGATCCCGCGGGGTGCAAACCCCCTACAACTCTTTGTGCTCTGTAATCTATAAATAAGCAAAGAACGAACACAAAATTTTAGTTGTACATCATATATATGTTCTAGATGTTAGTGAAAAGCATGCATAATATCATAAAAACAGTATTAAATTAACTATTCACGATCATTATACATGTATAATAAATTATTGACACGTAAACATCAAGAACAATATGGCTCTTCTATTATTAATGACATGTATAGTAAACAAACATGGAGAGATCACCTGAAGTCTGCCATGGCCTTCGAGCATACCGTCCTCTGGATCCGTCCAGCCCTAGCCTCTAAAGATTTCTTCCAAGAATAGTGCACAATGGATGTCATATAAGGTGATGAACATCTCAAGGAAACAAGGGTTTCATGAATATATCTGGGAAGTGCAGGAGGCACAGGAATATATCAAACTTGGATAGGGCTCCAACAGCGTATAATATCTATATTTCTATCTCTCTTCCTCCCTTAGGCCATTCCCTTGAGGAGCTTTTACACTCCCTCAAATTGTTTTTTACAGTTGGGAATAGTTAGGCCATGGGCTGGGGTGGTTAAGTTACAGGAAAAATCGTAAACCCCACCTCTAAAATAGGAAAAATATATATTTTTTAATGTTTAAAATGGCATACAGGGTTCTCTATGTATGGACTCGTGTGTATACGCGGAAAAGTCTGGGTTGAGTCGCGTATGGGTTTTAAGATACTGCTTTTTGAGAAATATGTCGAAGTCTGAAGGGAAGGGTTTCCCGAGGCCAAATCATAATTCATCAAGTATATGATGGTGATAAATGATGCTATAACACACATATGTGTACCAAGGATTTGTGCTAGTAGTGGGGGTGGCTCGCTCGATGTTGTACATTTCAATTTCTTGCTCCCACCTTGAAAGATCTTCTTCTTCTTTTGCATCCACTGCTTCTGTTGTTAGTCGACAAAGACCATGGCCCTTGAATGTGTGAATTTCCTTGATTTATAAATCATATTCCTACAAACCAATTATCTAGTTCACTCTCATTTCACCCAGCTCTTGTTGAAAAAACAGTGATCTAACTATTGGTTGTGGAACACGGATAATATAATGATTCTTCAGTAGATAGGGCTTAAAGTGCTTCAGCGCCTTATATACCGCATAAGCTAGTTTATCCACGGTGGGGTAGTTTAGCTCAAGTCCTTGTAGACTCGTGGTCATCAAATAAATAGGTCGCTCATTGTTTAGGTCATCCTTCTACGTGAGTACAGTGGAAACAAATGTGTTAGAAGCGAAAGTGTAGAGCAAAAAATCCTTATTGAATCTGGGTTGTACAATGCAGGTGCTTTTGTGATAGCTTGTTTGATATGGGAAAATGTGTCCTTTCCCCTTTAATTCCATTTGTAGATGACTTCCTTCTTCACCATCTCATGTATTGGTTTTAAAATCTGAGCGTAATCGGAGATGAACTTACAGAGGAAGTTGATCTTCCCCAGGAAGGACAGCATGGCTTTCTTGTTCACTAGGAAGCGAATTTGCATGATTTTTCTAACCCTTTCCAGGTCTACCTTAAGCCCACTTTTAGCAATAATGTGACCCAAGAGATTACCCTTGGACACTGCGAATATACTCTTCTTGGAATTGAGGGATATCTCGTACTTGCGACATCACTCGAAAATTTTCTTTAAGTGGCATAGGTGGTCTGACCTCTATTTGGAAAACATAGTTACATCATCAAGATATACCACTATGCACTTCCCAATCAATCCGCGAAATGTGATGCCCATAGCTCATTGAAACGTTGCACCAGCATTGATCAACCCAGGCTCTTAGACCATAACCTGGTTGTATCCTAAGTAACCATCAAGCAAAGAAAAAATTTCAAAGCCCGATATTGTTTGTAATATTCGTTCCATGGATGGCACGAGGTATTTATCCTTATCTGAGGCACGATCAATATTTCGGAAATAAAAAAGTAAACGGATTTCCCCATACTTCTTTCACACTAGGACAAAATTTGACACCTAGGTGGAGTGTCACACTTTATATATGATCTGAGCATCCAACAACTTCGTTAACTATTTATGAATGAGAGGCTCAAGTGTCGAATTTAATTTTCTAAGCTTCTCCTAAAACAACTTGGCCCCTTGTTTTGTTGGTATCACATGTTGGATGATTCATATGTCATAAGTTTTAAGCTCATCATATGTCCATGCAAACACATCTCGGTACTGCTTAAATAAGCGGATAAAGGATTACCGCTCTTGTGGTGTACAAAAAGTACCAAGACTGACATACTTCATATCCTTTTATGTTCCCAAGTTGATCTGCTCGTGCGACATGGTGGAACTATGGGTTTTAGCATTAATAGTTCCCTGGAAGCAATTTTCCAGGTCATACAACTTCTCTAAATATGCCACATCCCTCGGAATGAGATTTCCTTTACTCATGTTGGTTTCATCCTGCAATGCATTTGCATTCTCATCCTCATCGAATGTTGTGTTTTTAAACACATCACCGTTCGCCGTGAATCACAATATCTGTTGGACATCATTAAATCATATAAATTAGTGATATTATCATGGACAAAAGGTTTATAAATAATTTCTATAGAAAATTCGTCCCTCAATGGTGACAACCTAGAAGCAACATTTTCTAATGCATCTATAGTCATGTTACGCATTCTTGGAACATAAATAATATTAAAAGCTTGTAAAGGTAAAATCAATTGCCATAACTCTTTAGATGAGGTGAAACAAAATGTATGTTGTCACGTACCTGTTGCACCACAATTTATGAATCACCTACTACTTTTAAGGACATAACATTGAGGTCGGTGGCTCTTTGTAAGTCAAAGATGAGTGCTTCATATTCAACAGTGTTGTTTGTGTACTCAAATTCCAAGCAACTAAATATCAAATATTTTCTCTACAACATGTCTATTAAAAAGCAACCATCTCCAGAGCCCTCCTGTGTGTTAGAACCATAAAAGAACAAATTCCACATGTCATATGTATAAGGATCATGAACTACACTAGTACTAGTACTACTACCACTACTACTAATTGTACAAAGGTCATTTCCACCAATTGGACTAGGAAGGAGCTCCAACTATGTTTCTAGTTGGACTCAGGATGGTTGTGCAAGAAAACACCCCTGTCGATTCTCCAGGAAGCAATTGTCGAAAATAAGTTTTTCGAAATCCACTGGTCCATTGTGTTTGTTCAAGGGAGTAACATTATGTTTCATGTATCTTTCTGAGTCCACCTAAATCTGGTTGTTTTTTTCCCTTAAACAAAAGCCTTAGGTGTGACCAGTCTGTAGCGAAGTATCCTTGTAACTTGCTTGACTAGTATCTCCTTAACAATAGTATGTATGCCTCCGGTATATCCACAGTCACTATGTTTATGAATTTTTGAACTCATATGTCATATGATAAATGGATTATAACACATTTGAGTTCACCAACTGCATGGACAAGAGTATTGACCATCTGAATAATATGTGCATCTATTTTGTTCCATTTTGCATTGATTTTCTTTGTGATAGGTAATGGAATTACATTCACTGATGCACCAGAATCAAACAAGCAATTATGTACATGGAAATTGAAAATTTCAAACATTAAGAAAAAGGGAGTGAAAAGTGTATTCGCTTCCATTGTTAAAGCATTAAGACTAACTCGAGGGAACCAAAAGATGTACATGATCCCTTGTCTGAAGGGGCATCGTTACCTGCAGAGGACTACCCAAGTTCTCATAAGAGAATTTCCTATTGGCTCGTGATCTTTTTTAACTCAAACTTGAAATATTCACACGAACCTTCTTCATATCTTCAAATATGTTATAGTCCACAACAGGAAGGATGGAAAAAGTGTCTGGGGAAGTGGCCTAACTTATGATTTTCGGAGTGATGGTCTTGTCTTCATTGTTTATGGAAGTGATTTTTGTTGAGGCCACTTTCCCAGACTTGCTCTAAGTGTTCTACGTTGAGTTGATGGGTGGATTGATTTTCCTCAACAAACCTTCTTTGAGTCTCTGATTCTTCAACTCTATTGTAGTGGCTGACCCTTGGCTTCTCAAATTGACCCTCGGTTGTGCTCTTTTGGGTTGTGAGTATGGAATTGAACATGTTTACCTCATGCCTGACACCTGGAGCTTCATTGGGTGCAAAACCTTCTTCCTTTTCTTCTTTTGGATTGGTTTGCTCATCAGCAAGCACCGCCTCGTAAATATGCGTAGCAAGAAATTTCATGGCATGATTTCATTGTGGGCATGTTTTCTCAGAGTGATGAGCTTGATGATATGAAAAAAATGTATTTGTGGCCAAACCGTAAATATTCAACACAACGTTAGATATTTATGAAAACTTTTCTAGCTGGTTATTGTTGCTACTTGAATTCACAACCCTTATGAACAAGTTGAATCTGGGAGGCTTGTTTCTCACAGTGGTCTCACTTGACCTTTTTTTAGCTCTGCCATCTAATTTGACAAGACGGGTCAAGCTTTCAAGATCAAAAGGCTCTTTCTCCTTAGCCTTGCTTACGGAGGCCTAAGACCTTTTACCCATGTCTTTGGAGTCCTTTGTTGGTTCATCGTCTGAGATGACTCAAATTGCGTGTAAGTCCTTCTCAATCATGATAGCCTCTTCATAATTTTCCATTAAGGTTTGTTTCGTAGTTTGCTTCACAAACTACACAATGCTTACTGGAAAGTCAAAAGTATATTAATCTATTGTTATGGATTCATGAGGTTTAGTGTCTTATGGAAATTTAATCAGGATACAGTTGACCCTCTAATTAAAGTATTTCACTTTCTCCTTTTGCTCCATATTTATATTACCCAGCTCTTTCAATAACATGGCAGGAGTCTTATCATCAGTAAAATTTTCAAGGAAAATTTTCTTAAACCCCCTCCAATTATGGATGGAGCTCAGAGGAAGGTTGTGATACTATATAGTTGCTCTACCATCCAAGGTACATGGTAAAAGTACACATGAAACATCATCATGGCGTACCTCAAGTGTTTGTAGATGTAGGTAAAATTTGTCAAGATGGTCTTCAACCTTCAATTTTTTATTTGGGTTATACTTCGTTAAGAGCTTCTTTGAATGTGTTGGAATCTTGTGCAACACACTTGGAAGTGAAAGTGGGCCTTGATTCATCCAATCTAGATCTTGGCCTACCATGTCTTCTTCTTTATTCACCTCCTCTTATTTTTCAGAATCTAATGGCTCTTCTTCTTCTTCCTCACCACTTAACTCGCAGAAAGTTATTCCTGAGAGTATGGGGTTATCTCCATTACCACCACTAAAAATTGGGGGTTCTTCTGTATTTTCCACATAATATTCTAACTCTTCAAGGGTGGAAATAACCAATTCTTCAAGGGAGGAAACCATTATCCTAGTAGGGGTGGTTTTGTTCTTCTTTGAATAATATGGAATAGTGAGTACTCTCGGGATCAATCAAACTACTTTTGCGAACTAACGAGTTATAGGATGCATAGCCCAAAGTTGATTGTATTGGATTTCATAAGTACGAGTGGGTTGCGGTTGGGAAGAGTCACCCACATCATAAATATGAGTAGGGGAGGTGCACTGAACATTGTTGCCTTAATCAGAAGATGAGATGTTGGGGTTGAGTGGGTTTTCAGCCATAAAACATTACTTGTCATCCTTCTAGCGTCGTAAATGTTGATGGTGTTAGACCCGCCAAAATTCAGGGGATCTCGATGATATGAAGTCCCAATTAGACCTCGCAACATTTTTTGTAGGATTCCCATCTGAAATAAAGGCTCGGTTTCCATTTTCTTAAAGATTTTCCTTGGATCTGACTGTAAACAAGAGAGAGGGGTGCAAATGTACTTTCAAAAAGAAATGGGGTGTGCCTGGTGAATGTCCAATTGCAAGTGTGTCAACTTTATTCTACTATGGGAGGAGAGAGATAAGTGATAGGTAATAGTACAACCCAAGAAGAGACACACATGAACTAGAGGATCCGTCTAACATCCAGTGGAATAGTCCACAAGGGATGCGATGACCACTACAACCAAAAATTGAGAAATATTTGCATAATATCCTGTGGAATAGTCCAAAATAATGGGACAACGATAACAACCATTGCAACACATTCTCAATAAGATAAGTACTAAAATAACCAAAATAGTTCAACTATCTTAGCACATGTGAAATCAAACATGAAATACAAACATCCGCATAATAGTCCTATAAACATTCATAGTCCATGCATGAAGAACATGTTGGCCTTCGAAGGCTTATGCTATTAAGTAAAGGTTACAAGACACATATATGCAGTGAACATTATTAGCTCCAATAGTGGAGCATTGGAGCCACTCCTTGCTCCACAAAAGAACCAGCATATCTCTCTAATGCTTTGCTGGTGGAGCCAAGGTGAAAATTCATTTTCTCATGTAATGAGGGACTATATATAACCGAGGGTGTCTCTTTGACTACCCTCATGATTGTTTAACTTCCTATGACTTTTTAACTTACATGACTTGTTACATTCCATGTGTGTCCTTTGGACTTCCACTTTACAATACATTTTGAATATAGTATACATGGTCCACAATAGTGATGTGTCATATGACCACCCATGACATGACATAACATGAAATTGTTGACATGGAATTCTTGATGACATGGCAATGTCAAGCCACTATTGTTGTTGAGAGTGAATTTCTTCGTGAAAAAATTTTCATTTTCACCTTCGCATGCATTGGTGATGAGTCTTAAATGATCTCAATTCTTGGATAGTGGTTGCAAACTAGCATCCCTTCGCTTTATCCCAATCAACCATTTTGTGAATTCAGTTGTGAGAGTATCTTTGAGCATGTTTCCTTCTTCCTCACCTTATTCACCATCTTGCCATGAAATGACACAGTTTCATGTTCCTGCAATTCGCTCATGAAAAGATGACATCAATCCGAAAACCCCTAGCCTAAGATGATGAATTTTGATCTATGAACTAAGCCCAAAACAAGGGAGAGGTATAAAAGGTAGGCTTAGTGACTTTGTAGTTCAAACAAACAAGGAGAAGCCTTGAGCCTTGAGACTACGTAGTGTGTAGTTCAGGCTGGGTTGAGGGACAAGACTGTGCAGTTTCTGAAGCGAGTGGGACAAGCTGAAGGGATGGGAACTGAGAGAGCCTGCTACACAATTCTAGGAGTCAATGAAGGTAGGTTTACTGCGCATTTACACATTTTAAGGGCTGAGGGAAAGATCTTGAGGCTTGTGGTTGAAATTATGATTTCAAGCTGGGTTGGGGGTCATGACTGCACAATTCCAAAGGTCTGATTCAAGGATTGGTCAGAAAAACTATGTAATGTAGTAGTCCTGGGAGGTAGGAATTTCACACTACGTAGTTCCAAGAAGCAAGGTCGCAACTAGAAGGCTGAGACTGTGCAGTGTGGATCTCAAGGAAGGTCGAGTGAAGCTAAGTTTCTTGTCGGGAAATTTTCCAAAAAATGGCTAAGTGTAGGACCGGTGTGAACGATGAAGAACTTAAGTTGTGATCACACACTTAGCATATTTTGACGACTCAATCAACATAAATCATCCATGACATACCAAAAAATCATTTCCCTCGATGTGACATCTTTACGACCAATTATGACAAGTGCGGCGCCAAAGATACACTTTATGACGACCGTGACGACACTTGTGCGATAGTGCTTAAAACTTTGTAAATGAGTGCGACAAGTACTTAAAAGGTTGGAACAAATCATTTGCACAAAGGAAACCTCTTGGAACCACTAGAACAGGCTCATTCATACAATGCAACAACCAACATGCCAAAAGATAACACTTTTCCATCTTGCGAAAGGGATCACGACATTCGAAGAAAACCAATAAAATGAACTTCAAAGTTTTTGACAATAATGAACAATACAAAGGAAGGCTCGGAAATTTGGTATAGGCCAAAATTTTGGAGGGGGTTGTAGTAGCTACAACAGACCCCCAAGGGATAAACCACATTTCCAGTTGTCCAAACCCTGATTTAACTTTCCTTTTCATTAATCTGGACTCCCAGTCACATGCAAAAGCATGTGTCCATGTAACTATAGGCCTCCAGTCGCATGCATAACCTCTACAAGGATGTGACTACAGTCTTTTTCAACCAGTTCTGTACCTGAGACCATGTAATATAAGTAGCCTTTTTAGGGATAGACTCCAAGTCACTACCTAGAACTTGATGAAACTTTACAAAACAATAAATGGCATAAAGACAAAGATTCTAACACAACACGTGATCAAGGAATTGGCTTAACCAAGCCTAACCATGACAGAAATTTCGTTGAACACATGGCAAACATGTAATCTACAGTTCATGAATGCATATTTGAACATAGGGATATGATATTTATCTGAAAATCATAAATAAGGTCTAATTCCCTCTAATAATAGTTGCAATATCATTTATTAGGTCATGCATTCATCAACCATTCATATATTCATCAAACATGTCAAGAGCCATAAACAATATACATCATGTAACCAACATATAAACTAGCAGATAACCAACATATAAAGCATGAAAACTCTACCATAATATCACCATCGTAATAAATACATATATTCATGAATCACAATAGAAAATAACTCTTATTAACATATAAAAATGCCAACCAGGTCAGGACCTCCACGTACCACCCTACCATAGACTCGGTTGAACCAAATATTTCTTTCAGCTAGTCAACCTCGTGCAATATTCCAAGCATGAATGTGGGATCTCATGGAATAACCAAACCAAAAAAAACCAGGGCTTCTAGAGGCCAGAATGCCTCAACCCTTAACTAATGATTCCATCTCACGGTTAGACATCACTAATCATCACCAGATAAATATCTACCCAAGTTTCCAAGGGCTCCGGAGTGTTTGTTCCTGTAACATACACCTACACTCACATCCACCCAAGTAACCAACCAACTGGGGTAAACATGAGATGAGGGAATTTAAGAGTAGACTCAACCTCCTTGGTGACTTTAAGGAAATGGAATCGACACAGAAAACCATAACACAAACTCTTTGCATCTGCTACAGAACCCCAAGAGGCTATCCCAATCATCAAGTTGACTTATCCTTGGGTCCCACTAACTTTTACTGAAGAAAACCCCTCGAAGCTCCCTTGATATGGGAAAGGGTGCATCTGGGAGGCTCTAAAATCTCCCCCAACATAGCTATGCGTGCGTCCAGGGACTCTTTTACCCAGACCTGTGCCAGCGTCTGCGGGATTTAATTCACTTTTTAAGCCCAGAATCCTAGACACTGCCCATAACTTCCTATAGCTTTCATAATCCTCCAAACACGTGACGATAATGCCAATGAACCAAAAAATTACTCCAAGACTAGGCCTGACCATCCCCAACCAAGACTGAAATTCTATACAACATTTGGCATGAATGAATTCTACAGGTCTAGGATACAAGACATAGCAAAAATGGATGAAAACCCCTAAGAGACATTATAAGAAGGATCGCCACCCTCTTTCTTGAACTGATATGACATCAATTAGGTCTTGCATCCATTATATTAACATTTACAATTAAATACATAAAATAACCATGAGATAAACTAATAATTTAACCATGCTTATAACTAGCATAAAACCATGGAAATAACAATTAGATAACGACCATAAAATCCACAAATTAATAAGTAAAAAATCAATAGAACTTAACTTTCATTAAACGTAGGAAATTGTCGACCAACTTCGGGACTTCCATGTACCACCCAACCATAGACATGGTTGAGCCAAATCTCTCTTAAGCCAGTCACCCCCATGCCATATTCCAAGCATGAATGTCAGATCTCATGGATAAACCAATCCAAAAAAAACCAATGGAATCCAAAGGTTAAACCACCTCCACCCTCACCATACCGTGATCACACAAAAACCGGTGCCCGGATCACAAGACTGAACCAAGCTTGGAATGCCTCCCAAAATTCATCATTATCCTTAAGGAATTTTCTGTCTCCCTGTCTCTCAAGATTTACTGCAATCTAATCCTAGATCACTAGGCCCTAAACCGAGACACCACCCACAAGCTTTACCATGTATCCTGCCAAAATCGATCAATGGATTCCTAGGTATTTGGGAATTTTCCTTTAGACCATCTCCACCCCAAATTCGGAAATACATCTAGAAATTCCAAAGCTCAAAACCGAGATCAAAATCCCAACACACCATGGCATCTGGAAAAATGAAAGGAAATGTTGAAAAACACTGTCAAAACACGGCAAAACCATGCCACCGATAGCAAGAGAACAAAATACCAACATGCATAGGCCATGCATGTCCAAACCCTCGAGGAAATCACACATGTAATATGTTACCTACAAGTATTCTTGCTGAAGCTGCTAGATCATGCTCTTCCTTTCTTGATCTTTGCTTTCCTTTCCTTTCCTTGTCCTTCATTTGCTTTATTTCCTCTTTCTTGGCTCAATGTTGAAATGCTCCAATAAAACTCAAAGTATCCAAGAGTGTGTGAGAGAGAATAATGACAGAGCTCCAAAATTGAAGTGAAAAAAGGTACCAACTAATCCTCAGAAGCCTTTTTTATCAATTAGGCCCTTATTTTATTCATTTTCCATTATTTTCCTTCATTTTCCTCCTCACATGCAACATGTGACCTTTTACCTTCCTTTTCTCCTAAGTTGCTTTATTTTCATAAATAAAAGTGCCAAAATTACTTTTTTCCTCTTTAATGCCTTAGATATTACCTTTTCCAATTTCCCTTTTCCATAAACACATATCTAGAGATTCCCACTAGGCTATCTTTGCCAGACATTCATCATGGATACATGTCCCTTAATTATGGTCTTATTTTTCCTTTATTAACTTTTATTACATGAACTTTTGCTCAGGTCTTTTACAGAACCCTCCCCCTTGGGGAACATCGTCCTCGATGTTAAACCACACCTACACCCAACCAAACCACTGAAAGGAAAACATACTACTCATGGAGATTTATAGCTTAGCTCAATGTAGTATTTACAATTAGTAACCTGCTCAAAAGAAAAAACCATGATAACATGACATATAACATCCATAGTGCTTATTGGAGCTTTGTAACTTAGCTCATGGCATTATTTACATCCATATACATAAGTACATATACATAAACATCACCAAAACGTATGCCAAACATCATACCAAAAATTTGTTGCCTCAAACAACAAACAATGAAGGATACATAGCCTACATCTGATCCGCCATCTCCCATGTAGCTTCATCAGGCCCATAGTGCTTCCATTACACTTTAACATGCTCGATGGCTCTCTTCTTGAGCATGAGGTTCTGATTGAAATTATCCTTCTTCCTCCACCTACAATACAAACCAATCAATAACATGATCAACATCCTTTATATACATTATAAGTAATGAAACATTAAACACATCATGGAATTTCACTATTGGAGGTAGTGCAAGTCGATAGGCCACTGGTCCAATCCTCTCAAGGATCTCAAAAGGCTCGCAATACCGTGGTGCCAACTTAGCACATGAACCGATCCTCATGGATCTCTTCTTGGGCTTGATGTGCAAATATACATGCTCCCCAACCTGAAACTCCTTAAATACCATGTGTTGGTTTGCATAATTGTTTTATCTATCTTGTGTTTCCTTTAGATTATTCTTTATAACTTGAATTTATTGTAACATGTCTTCCAACATGCATGGTCCAATCAACACCCTGTTAACTCGATCACTCCAACTGATGGGAGTATTACAACTCCGCCCATAGAGTGCCTCGAAGGGACTCATCCACCATGACTCTTGATACCCATTTTTGTATGCAAACTCAACCGATGGTAGGTAATCTTCCCACTTTCGTTGCTGATGCATCACATACATACTCAACATGTCCTCCAAGAACCTGTTGACCCTCTTATTTTGTCCATATGTCTGTGGATGATAAGTTGTATTGAAGGCCAACTTTATGCCTAATCCTTCAAATAACTCCTTTCAAAACTTGGAAGTTAACTTTGCATCCCTATATCACACTATCTTCTTTGGAACACCATGCATTCTGACTACATCTTAGATGAAAATTTGTGCTACATCACTAGTTGAATACGTAGTCTTCACTGGAATGAAGTATGCTACCTTTGTCAACTTGTCCACAACAAACGTGATAGAATCATGTTGTCTCGTTGTCCTCGGAAAACATGTAATAAAGTCCATGTAAATGATATCCCATTTCTGTTAGTATGAATCTTTCGTTGTAAAAGATCACTTTAGCTACGCATAACAAATAGCCCTAACATCGATTATGGCTACCAAACATCTTTAAATCTGCAATTAGATGATCCAAATAATGCTGCACAAATCCAGATCTAAGCATAAAAGACATTAAGCAGATAAAGTAAAATATGGCTCCATGCATCCAATAGACAAGACAAGAACAATGTATTTGAAAGAATTTTTGTATTATATTAAAAGGGGGCACCTGAGAGGAAAACAAGAAAGGTTTTTTTCAGTTCTCCTCAATGGGATGGGTTCTTGAAAGTCCTCAGTGTTTCAAATCTAAAATTCCTCTTTCTTATTGGTGTAGAAAACCCAAACAAACATAGAACTCAATGGGAGCTCATAAAACAAAAATGGAAAATGGTGACCAAGAGTAGATCTAGAGTGATCTAATGCAATGGAGGTGACTAATGAATGGGGAAAACCCTCCTATTTATAACAAAATATTAGGGTTATCTAGAACTTGTTGCATGAATAAAATATTATTAATCAAATTCTAGAACCACCCTTTAGGAATATTTTATTCTATTTGTTGGAGGGAAAAGGTCTTTTGACTTGGGTCAATTCCTTTATTTATAAACAATAAATAAATAAATGATTTATTTATTATTTTAGGGAGATGGTGGGAATATAATTAAATAAATAATGATTTATTTAATTATTTAAAAATGATTTAGTCAAATTTAACTAGGAATATTATTAAATAATGATTTAAATAATTTATTCCTAGGAAATAATTAAATAAATAGTGATTTATTTAATTAATTTCCTTGTTTTGGGTTAAATATGACCAGGAAATATAGACAAATGTTATTTTACATGGTGAAAGCAATTTTACTTAGGGTAAAATTGGTCTTACATGGTGTACTTGGGTTCATCTAATGATATGGGTTAGATGACCAAAAAAATGGTGTAAAAATTTCCATTCTGGAACTGGAATAGATTGTATTAGTCCACCTAGATAACTACACTTTTCCTTTACCTGATGATATTCCAAACACCTAGCCATGAATTCTGCTACATCCTTCCTCATATTTTTCCAATAAGAGAACCTCTTCACTGCAGTCAATGTCTTCTTATAGCTTGGGTGACCTAAATATGGTTTCGCATCAACCTCCATAAAGATCACCTTCTTGAGCTCACTACTGTCTAGCAAGTATATCTTGTCTCTAAACCTGACCAATCCATCTGCCATGAGATGATAGTCCACATCCTGTACACCTACACTTGTACTTGTACATGTACCTGTACTCTGCTGCAATATGTGCCTAAGATCCATATACTTGACATCGTGTTGACATGACTACAAAATCCTATCCTGTAAATTTGTCCCATAGGAGTTCATAGTTGCAATGTGATTTACTTGTATCCACCTGCTAAGAGAATCTGCAACCCTATTCTCTTTACCTTTGATGTATTTGATCTCAAAATCAAATTCATTGATCGTGGCCAACCATCTAGCTTGCCTAGAATTTAGATTCAATTAGTCAAACAAGTATCTCAACCCACTGTGATCACTCATCAATATAAACCTCCTGCCAAGAGGATAGTGACTCCACATGTTCAATGCATGTATGATCGTTTCTAGCTCGAGATCATGCGTCAGATAGTTTTGTTCGTGTTGATTCAGTTTTCGTAACTCATAGAATACTACCTATACATCCTGCATAAGGACTCCACCAAGCCCTATCTTTCAAGCATCTGTACATACTACAAGCTCCTTGTCTGGATCTGTGATCTTTAATATGGGAGTATGTGTCAAAAACTACTTAAGGTGTTCAAAACTATCCTCACATTCCTCTTTCCACTCAAACTAGCTCTTACCTTTTCTGGATCCACTGTTATGCCTTCCTTGGAGACAACATGTCCCAAGTAATGTACCTCAGTCTAAAAGAACTACATTTGTTGAGCTTAGAATAAAACTAATGCTCTCTCAACAATCTCAACACTGTTTCCAAATTCTCGGCACGTTCTTCTTCATTCTTAAAATATACCAATATGTCATCGATAAATACAATCACAAACTTGTCTAGATGAGGATGAAATACACTATTCATCAAACATATAAATGTAGTTGGAGAATTAGTCAAACCAAATGGAACTACAACAAAATCGCAATTCCCGTACCTGGTCTACAATTTTTTCTTGTATGTGTCCTCTTCTTTGATGCCTACCTGATGGTATCCTAATCTCAAGTCGATCTCGGAGAACATTGTTTCTCCCTTCAATTGGTCAAACAAATCATCGATCCTCGGTAATGGGTAACTGTTCTTGATGGTCACTTTGTTCAACTGTCTATAATTAATACACAATCTGAGAGTACCATCCATCATCTTTACAAACAACACTAGTGTGCCCCATGGAGATACACTTGGTCTAATGTATCCTTTTTCAACCATCTCTTTCAACTGCAACTTTAACTCTACCAACTCAGGTGTGCTCATCCTGTAAGGTGCCTGTGATGCTGGTGCTACCCCTGGTACCAACTCAATAGAACATTATACTTCCATGTGAGGTGGAAACTCTGAAATATCTGCAGGAAATACATCCTGAAGATGTTATAGAACTAGATACTTGTTCAAAACGTCTACATCCTCAACTTCCGTACCATTGTCACTATAGAGATGCACTACAAATAACCCACACCCTTTAATGTGATTGCGCTTGGCCTGCATAGTTGTCACCATTCTAATTAACGTGGATTTCTTCTTTCCCTATAAGCCTCTTGGTTCCCCATTGTCATTCAAGCACTCAATAGATTTGTCATAGCCATCCACCTTAGTCCTGTGAAGATATAACCAGTCCATACCCAATAGCAACTATATTATCCCAATGGAAATATGTTCAAGTGTGTTTTTGTAGGCAGACCATTTAACGCAAATGCACAATCTCTTACCCAATGATAAACTCTTATTTTGTACCTGTAGCCAAATGCACTAACCAATATTCTCCATGCATTTATTTTCTCAAACCACATTTATCCACTAGGTAAGGATTAATATAACTATAATTAGATCCATGATCAATCAAAATAGAAAAAACTTGAACAAAAAGCTTACCATCCATCTCAATGATAGAAACCTAATGATTTTCATGCATGTTGTCCACGGCTGCATAAATCTGAGGAATGTTATGACCAACATCCTTAATTCTCTGCACCTCCTGTGCACTTTAAATCTGGAGTCTACCACCGTGATACTGCAAACATTCCCTCTTACGGTGATCCTTGTCACATATCCAATACTATAATGGTGCTCTACCATCACCTCTAGTTTTTTTCTCTCTAGATCCCTTCCCAATTGTATTGAACTTCTTGTAAGGAACCACATTTTCTTTCTCGCCCGCATCTTGCGATCTTTCCCAATTTGATTGCCATATTCCTTTACCTTTCTCATTTCTTTTCAGATCATTCTTAGGCTCCACTTTTTGTTTTGACTGCTCATAACATTGCTTCATATTTTGAATGGCCTCCTCCAATAATATAGCCTCATCGAATTCAATTTGGTCTCTGTAGGCTACTGGCAGCCCACTGATGAATCTCTAAACCTTGGCCTTCTCCTCCTTGAGGTAAGGCACATATCTCAACAACTCCATAAACCTGCTAGTATACTCATCATTTGTCATGGAACCCATTTGAAACTCATAAAAATCCTTATCTCTAGCATCATAGTACCTTTTTGACAGATACTTCTTCCAAAATAGCCTCTCAAACTCACTCCAAGTCACTCCCTCCTCATAAATACCCCTGAAATCATTCACATCTTCCCACCAAATATTTTCTTTACCTTTGAGGCTGAATGTAGTTATTCTAGCTTTCATGTTTTTTGAATAATCATGCAACGTGAAGAACTTCCTCATACCAATAAACCATGCCTCTGCATCTTGTGATTTCTTCGTCTCTCTGTCAAAGGTACATGGCTTTTCTTTCTTAAACTCATCCAATAAATATCCCCTGTCACTCCTCCTATAAGGATGATAACAATGACGAACATAATGCTTATCATAGCCAAAACTATAATAGTACGTGTGTCTCTCACCTCTCCTATATGGAGTGTCCAAGAGTCTGTCATCTCTAATCTTGTCATCTCTACTCGATATGTGACCACCGAGAGACCTATTGCCATATGCCCCATTAGTCTAATCCTCTTGTCCATAACTGATCCGAAGTGCTCCCTGTCACTGCCAATTTGACAAACTCTAAAGGATTGTTGCATTTACTTCTGCTTGTTTTTCTTGTGCATGTATGATTCTATCATTGTCCACCTTACAACTCCTTATTTCTTCCTTCAAACTTCTCAGTGTGCTTTGAAATCATATGTGTTCCCAAAACCACACTGCTCATCGGATTCATAAGGATAATTATAGTTTACCATCTTGTTAGCCATCCTTGATTTATTCCTACAAGTCATATCATGTCAGCTTAAACCAAATCACAATAAACCAATGTACCTTAGCATAATTCGGGGAGTATATCTCATATGCAAGATCAACTAATCAGCGTAATATATGTATAGACATAATCATAATCAACATATATAGTTATAATGCATAGGTATATCAACACATAAACATCATTCTAGCCATATTTCAGTCATCAATGCATGAACATACCCACTACACACCATGACCTTATGCACCACAGCATCAACCATACCACTGCACACTTGACAACATGTAAACAGCTGACATGTATAACCAGTCATATGCTCATGAAAACACATTTAAAATAACACCATCATCCCTTCCATGGCGACATCACTGCCATTGTGACAGATACCATACAGATGCAACCACTACATAGACCACAAGTATGAGAAACACATACGCAATCGACATGAGTACATGATGATGATAATCTTGAAAACATCAAACTTTTCCTAAGGAGAGCGGAACCATGCTCTGATACCACCTTTAACGTACACCTCCCCTCACATATACCTAAGTAACTGTCCAACCAAGGTAAACATTTGCGAGCAGTTAAGAGCAGACTCAACCTCCTTGGTGACTTTAAGGAAGTGGAATTGATGCATAAATCCATAACACAGACTCCCTGCACCTGCTACAGGACCCCCAAAGGTTATCCCAGTCATAAAGCTGACTTTTCCCTGGGTCCCACTGACTATTACTGAATAAAACCCCCGAACACTCCCTTGATATGGGCAACGGTGCTTCTGGGGGGCTCTAGACGCTCCCACAACATAGCCATGCGTGCGTCCAGGGACTCTTTTACCCAGACCTATGCCACCATCCATGGGATTTAAGGCACTTTTTAAGCCCAGAATATCAGACACTGCCCGAAACTTCCTGTAGCTTTCACAATCCATCAAACACATGAAGACAATGCCAATGAACCAAAAACTGACTCCATGACTAGGCCCGACCATCCCCAACCGGGATTAAATTATGTCAAACACTTGGAATAAATGAGATCTACATGTCTAGGATACAAGACAAAGCACAAATTTCTAAAAAACTCTCGAGAGACATTATAAGAAGGACCACCGCCCTCTTACTTGAACTGATATGACATCAATTAGGTATTTCATCCATTATATTAACATTTACAGGTAGATACATGAAATAACCATGACATGAACCAGTCATATAACCATGCTTATAACGAACATAAAACCATAGAAATAATAGTGAGATAACATCCATTAAATCCCCACATTAATAAGTACAAAAGCAAGAGAACTAAGCTTTCATTAAACGTAGCAAATAACCAACTAGGTTCAAGACTTCCATGTACCACCCGACCATAGACATGGTTGAGCCAAATCTCTCTTCATTCAGTCACCCCTGTGCCATATTCCAAGCATGAATGTGGGATCTCATGGATAAACCAATCAAAAAAAAAACAAGGAAATCCAAAGGTTAAACCACCTCCACCCTCACCATACTATGATCACACCAAAATCGGTGCCCTGATCACAAGACCGAACCGAGCTTGGAATTCCTTCGGAAATCCATCACTATCCTTGAGGAATTTTTTGTCTCCCTGTCTCTCAATCTTTACAACAATCCAATCCCGGATCACTAGGCCCTAAACTAAGACTCCACCCTTAGTATTTACCTTTTATCCCACCAAAACCGGTCAAGGGATTCCTACACCTTTGGGAATTTTCCTTGAGACCACATCCGCCCCAGATTCCGAAATCCATCCGAAAATTCCAAAGCTCAAAACCAAGATCAAAAACTGAACACACCATGGCATCTGGAAAAATTTAAGGCAAGTCTAAAAACCATTTTCAAAACCTAGCAAAACCATGCCACTTACAACAAGAGAACTAAATACCAACATGCATCAGCCATGCATGTCCGAACTAGCTAGGAAATCACACATGAAATATGTTACCTGCAAGTATTCCTACTGAAGTTGCTAGATCCTAATATTCATTGTTTGATCTTTTCTTTCCTTTCCTTTCCTTGTCATTCCTTTGCTTGTTTTCCTCTTTCTTGGCTCAATGTTGAAATGCTCCAAGAAAACTCTAAGTATTTAAGAGTGTGTGAGAGAGAGAGAGAATAATGAGAGAACTCCAAAAGTAAACTGAAAAAAGGTACTAACTGATCCTCATTGAGAGTATGATTCTCCTCACTTTGCATAATGTATGTTTCAAGGGAAACAATGGGCAGCCCATGATTGCCAAGCTTCACCTCTTTCCTTCATGTGGGAGGAGCTATTTAGAGAGTCCGAATTTTTGGAGGAGGCATTTCATGGATTGTATGATTGATGGGGTGGCTTGGGTATCTCTTGAAGACCATTTCATATCATCCATATATCAGCAACAACCCCATGTGTGTCATGAGGAGGGAAGAACTCATTGGGTGGATGTTCCCTTTGGGAGGAGAAACCTCCATTCTTTTTGCAACACATGCTCCAAGGGGAGTATGGGAGATGATATGGTCACCATGTTCAGACATTGGTTTCTCTTGGAGGTGAGCCATAGGATTGGTTGGATGCCATATGATGATGAATTCCAACTCATCACATATGAGATGATTTGGGCCAGCATGATTTATATCGTTGGAGGAGAGATCTTTGGAGGTCTAGTCTTCATCTTGCCACTTGAGGGCAATTATTTTGCAGCGCAGGATCAGCATACACTCTTCACTTATCCTAAGTGGAGAAGAGGATAGCGTGGGGTAGGCTATGCAACTTACCATGTTCAGCATTTCAACCCACCTTTTCTACATGAGCACAAGGTGGAGGAGTATTTTCAGGAGTTGCCTAGTTGGAGGGTGGCTCATTTTTCTTGGTTGATTGCTTGGGGATGGAGGATCTACATGAGCATATTTCATACTCCATGCCTTGAGTGGAGGATATTTTTTAGTTCATCCTTTCTCTTGCTTGAGGACAAACAAGTTTTGGGAGGGGAGGACTGTAATGTTCCAAATTTTGCAATAAGGTAATTGGAACATTAATTTTGCTTTTATTTTAATAAAAGGAATAAAATGGGTAAGGGAGCCCATGTAGCAACACAATAAACTCTCCTAAGGTGCAAAGAGTCACTTAAGTGGCTAAATATGGCAGTCCCTAGTGTGAAAAAGGCTAAATGTTGAAGATTGCAACAAGAAACAGTGAAGGAGGCATCCTTAAACATCATTCCTAATCCTAGTTGGAAAGTGATCACCTAAACTAGGTGGGGGCCACACAGGTGGTTTTTGTCGCAAAGTCTATTTTTAGACTATGTCTATTTTTAGACATATGGATCATGTTCTATAAGTTGTGGGATGCTATTTGTGGATGGTTGGTCAAGTTGGAAAAATAGATGGACTTCTATTTTTAGACATATTTGGCGGAATCTATTTTTAGATTTCCAGTCTAAAAATAGATATGTCGAATATTATTAGCTCTTAATAATATTTTGACTATAAACATTATCTTATTCTCTTGGAGCACTTCAGTTAAGTGCACAGATGTGGCACAAGAGCTGACAGAAGGAATTACACTATTCCTGAGGGTTAAATGGAGCTATTGCATGGATACTTCAGTTAGAACTCATGTGACAGAGTTTGGTGGAGTTATTGAGCTAGTTGATGGAGTTGTGTTCAGTTTAACTGAGTTAAACATAGTTGAGCTAGTTGTATCTAGTCTAACTGATTGATACACTAGTGAGAGTGGTGCAAATTAATTATTAATTAATTCACTAATTATTAACTCATTAATCAACTAAAGAATACATCAGTTAACTACAGTGCATGGACAGTTTCAGTGGAGACCAGTGAAGAGGTAGGTGAAAGAGCAGTGTGACTATCAGTTGTGACTATAAGTGATGCATGGTTTGCATCCAACACTTAGTAGAGATGCCTATAAAGACTGCGTAAGCAAGGCTGGGGTAATACATTCTCATCAAGAGGCATTCTTTAGCAGGGATTGCACAGTAGAGGCAGGCTAAAGGCTGGCAAAGATCGGTGCATGTGTTTTGCAAGATCAAGCCTGATTAGTGTGTAGCAAGTGGAGATTATAATGAGAGCTTGTGGGGAGCTTTGTATGATGATTGTTACATGATCTCTATGACATATATAATATACAAATAGTTGGGGTTTTCAGCTTTAAGCTTTCCCATTACATAATGTGTTCATATGTGTGAATTTTTATGGTTTTAATGTGTGCATGCAATTGATTTTATTTCTGCATGTGATGATCAACGGTAGAAGAGATTCTGTATTATGCATAAGCTAAAATAGTGTGTGATCAGGAGAATCTCGGTGGATAACATATCAGTTATTCAAATTTATACATGGTATCAGAGCGATATTGATCATTGGAGCAATTGCAAAACATTGAAGCGGTTGAGTTTCAGGATAAACTCTAGAAAATAAAAATGGAGAAGAATGACACTATTCCAGTATACTTGACAAAGTTTGTCCACTGTAGGTATGAGATTCGGAGTGTAGGAGTTAGTGTGGATGAGGAAGGACAAGTCAAGAAGGTTGGGATTCGAGCAAAGAATCTCTACAGACTTGAATTAGATGGGATTTATACGGAGCTTCCTACTGTTGGGAAGTGCAAGAAAGACATGCAATTGATGCTTGAGAGGGAGAAAGTTTTGAATGCAGGTAAGAGTGAACCTCGGGATGTGGAGTAGCCACAAGATGAGGATCATGGAGTGGGATCAACCACTCATGCAGAGAAATTCCGTGCCAGATGGGCAGAGGGAGTGCATGCGGCTATACCACCAGGTGAGAGGTGGGGCGACATGCATGATTAATCCCAAGAGGATATTTCTGGGCAGGATTCATGAGATGGTGTGGATATCATCAGTTGAACCTGGCTACGAGGTACTCACAGCGCAGCAGTAGCATGATCAGTTGGATTGATGCAGGCAGATCAAAGTGACAGTGTCGGATACTGGAGCAGAATCAGAGTTGACAGCAAGTGCAGAGTGCATGGGTGCAATAGTTCAACCGCGCAGTGTTTCCTGATGACATGTGTAGTTGGGCCCAGTATAATTTGAAGACTTTGATGATAGATGCATCAGAATGATTGAGTTGTTTGGAGCCTATTCAGTTTCAGAGGAGTTGCAGAGCAGATGCATGGAGTTGCATGGCGCTTGTGAAGGTTGCAAGGCGAATGCATGGAGTTGCATGTCGCATGCAAAGACAGTCATTTCTTGTTGAGAGGGAGTGTTGAAGATTGCAACAAGAAACAGTGAAGGAGGCATCCTGAAATATCATTCCTAATCCTAGTTGGAAAGTGATCACCTAAACTAGGTGGGGGCCACACAGGTGAATTTTTGTCGCAAAGTCTATTTTTAGACTATGTCTATTTTTAGACATATGGATCATGTTCTATAAGTTGCGGGATTCTATT
This sequence comes from Pinus albicaulis, assembly GCA_034641835.2. Taxonomy (NCBI): domain Eukaryota; kingdom Viridiplantae; phylum Streptophyta; class Pinopsida; order Pinales; family Pinaceae; genus Pinus; species Pinus albicaulis. Next base: position 786,900,124 of record CM076575.1, on the reverse strand, counting down.
TGTGGATGGTTGGTAAATTTGGAAAATTAGATGGATTTCTATTTTTAGACATATTGGGCGGAATCTATTTTTAGATTGCCAGTCTAAAAATAGATATGTCAAATATTATTAGCTCTTAATAATATTTGGACTATAAACATTATCTTATTCTCTTGGAGCATCTCAACAGTGCACAAATGTGGGCATGAGGCCTATTATATGACTCCTTTGTCTAAGGTTATGGATCTATTGTATGGATACTTCAAAGTAGAACTCAAAACTCATGTGATGTAGTTTGGGTGGAGTCGATGAGGAAGTTAGTGGAGTTGTATTCAATTAACTAATCTAAAACATAGTTGAGCTATTTGTATCTAGCTTTAACTAATTGATACACTGAAGAGAGTGGTGTGAATTAATTATTAATTAATTCACTAATTATAAACTCATTAATCAACTAAAGAATACATCAGTTAACTTCAGTTCATGGACAGTTTCAGTGGAGACCAGTGCAAAGATAGGTGAAAGGGCAAGTGTGACTATCAGTTGTGACTATAAGTGATGCATGGTTTGCATCCAACACTTAGTAGATATGCCTATAAATACTGCGTGAGCAAGTCTGGGGTAATACATTCTCATCAAGAGGCATTCTTCAGCAGGGATTGCGCAGTAGAGGCAGGCTAAAGGTTGGCAAAGCTCGGTGCATGTGTTTTGCAAGATCAAGCCTGATTAGTGTGTAGCAAGTGGAGATTATACTGAGAGCTTGTGAGGAGCTTTGTATGATGATTGTTACATGATCTCTATGACATATATAATATACAAATATTTGGGGTTTTCAGCTTTAAGCTTTCCCATTACATATTGTGTTCATATGTGTGAATTTTTATGGTTTTAATGTTTGCATGCAATTGATTTTATTTCCGCATGTGATGATCAAATGTAGAAGAGATTTTGTATTATGCATGAAGCTAAAATAGTGTGTGATCAAGAGAATCTCGATGGATAACATATCAGTTATTCAAATTTCTACACTAAAAGCAAGTAAGCTAGGCCATGGTTAACCAAGTCAACAACGTGGTTAAGAGGAGAAGCTTGCCCAAGAAGACCGCACAATTTGAATGGAGGGAAAATTAGAAGATGAGAGAAACCCTAATGGGTAGGGTCCATGGCAAGGAAGCATTCCTTGCATAAAAAGGTGAAGGAGAGCCATTGTTCATTTTCATGCTTGAGAATTTCGATTTGCTCTCTTCAGTTGTTCAACTAAGATAGCTTGTGCTGCTTAGCACGAGAGGAATTCATGTTTAGGAGTTTTCTCCTCTTCCTTGGGAGGCCTTGGAGGAGCTATTCTTCATCTTCCTCACATCTTGGCTTGAGTCCAAATCATTCATCTTCAGCTACTGTGTTATTCTATTGGGCAGAAACACTAGAGTTGTTGGTGTTGCAGTGAGGGACCATCCACACTCATTTCTGGAGCTTGTTTTGTAGAGGAGGAGCTTCCTCTTTCTCTAGGAGATCAGCAAAGGATATTTCTAGAGATTCATTGTAGATTTTGGCATTGGGCCATTGTTTCATCTCATTCCTCATGCAAATTTTCTTACAAAACAAGTATTTTCTGTAGGAGGGTTTGGTGAGGGACGTCCTATGCACTAGAGAGTGAAATCTTCAGTGAGAGGTGTAGCCTTTCACTTTGGAGGTCATTGGAGGAGGTTTCTACATTTGTTTCAGCATCTACATCCTTCTCCCATGTTGTATTATATTTGAGTTGCAGTTGTTGCTACTGCAACTCCGGCATTTTGTATATTCAGCATTTTTGCCTAGATTTCAGCCAATCCTCTTAAAGGATTGTTGTATTGTATTTTCAAGGGTTGAGATCTCATTCCCCCTTATTTATTTGAGCTGATATTGTTATATCCTTGTGTTTACATCTATTTTCAGTCATTTTCCCTTATAGACTGCGCAATTATAGAGTTTTTGGGTTATGTAGCAGCTTGTTTTCTCCATTGCATGTACATTTTCCTTTGAGGCTGATTTAAGCTCACCTTGAGAGGCATTTTCCTCAAGGAGTTTGTATATATTTTGCTATTGTAGATTATAAATCAGATTTACACTCTTCTCATATTTCATGAGCATTATTTCATTGTTGTTGTTGCTAATTAGAGTTCAGGTGTTGCTGTAGCTCATTCTTTGAGCAAGATCTTATTTGCATAGCTATAGGCAGAGTCTGAGAAAGGGCCAGGAAGCCTCCGGTTCTCATCCTCTCTTTAGAGGTGAAATAACTGGTAAAATCCCTCTCAGTCTATCTCTGACATAGCCTTGTTTATATTTCCGACAAAAGGATTGATTCAGCGGTGCAAAAGTTGTTGATTTCCATTTCGGAACGTTACAGTGGTATCAGAGCTTTGAACTTGGCTCAGCTTGTGAAGTTCGAATTTCAGAGAAGAAGAGGTCAAGATGGTGCAGAGGATGAGATTAATCTCATCAATTTTAAGATCCAGCAACAACCTCTCCAAGGAGGTTGAGGAGACAGAAAAAGGAGAAGAGGAAGGACCATGCACTTCCTATTCTCACAGAGAAGCAGAGCAGAAGCATGAAGATCACTTGGAATTCGAAGTTCTAAGTGGGTATCTTGCTGAATACATAACAAACACTAGAGCCTTCCAAGAGACTCTATCTTTCCATCACTATATTCAGCAGAAGGAGGAAAGAACACCCTACAGTCATGGATGATGAAAGGCAATAGATTTATGTTGTCTACATTTGATGGGTCACTCACATTTACAGCAGAGGCTTGGGTGAAGAAGTTGGAGGCTTTCTTCCTACTACACCATGTGGTAGACAGAGAGGTTGTAGCAATTGTAGCGCTACACCTTGAGGGAGAAGAAAATATTTGGTGGTTCAGCCATGGGAGGCATGCAAGGTTTTCTACTCTTACTGATTCTTCTCAGATATTGGTCAGAATATTTGGCCAAAGGAGGGAGGAGACCTCACCACCAACAGAGAGGGCACATTCCAGCACTGTCACATTCATGGAGGAGTAGCCTCCATCCTCAGCAGCTGGGGCAGCCATATCATTTAGGGAAGAGACTCTTGCAACCACACAAGACTCTTCCAAAATTTACCAAGGTATGCATGAGCTTTAATTTATTTTTGATGCAATACATGCCATGAGGGATTTCATACCATGGCAAGTTGATTGTCTAGAGCAAGAGACTTATACTACGTTGTGCCACCTTGAGAAGAGAAACCCTCATTATCATCATGTACCATTGATGAGCCATGTACCACATGTGAGGTTGGGGTTTAGAAATTTTTCCATGGAGGAGATTGCATTTCAATGTCCCATGAAATGAAAAAGGGAAAACTTGTTTTGGGATGATGGTAGCTCTTGTGGGAGAGGTACCAAGTTGCAGAAAGATAAAGAGCATCCACTAGGAGCTGAGTGGATGTGCATGGGAGGCAAAAGGATGGTAAGCCTCTTGCAGATCTATGATACAGGGCAACAAGAAGCCATGCTGCGTTGGTTTCTCTTGAGGGAGTTTGGCCAACATGTGACCTATTCCTTTTCATGGGGTTTGAGAGGGAAGAGGAGATGGAAGGATACTTACACCATGGAGCAGAAAGGAGCATGGGTGCATTATGATGGGATGGCATTCTCTTTACCATTTATCATGTTCCCATTTCATATTTGGAGTGGTGGAAGTATGAGGGGGCAGCGAACAATTTTGTTGCCCAAGTTCTATTTGGTTGTTGCGGGAGCAAGAGGAGGCACTAGCATAGTGCAAGGGGATTGCTCTTTGATCTTGGATGCACAAGCAACACCTTCTTCATGGGAAAGGCTCTACATTTGTAGCAACATGATGGGAGGAGTCTTTGGCAAGATTCATGTCAAAGAGGGGAGCTTTGAGATGACAATGGCCCTACTCCAAAGGCCAGCAGCGTTGTCACTTGAGAGATTGGATTACTTGTTGAAGTGTTCTCAAAACCACTTCACAAGTGATGTGTCTTGGAGGCATGTAGGAGAGGAGGATGAGGAATTAATGGATGTCATCATCCCTTGCTATGTTTTGATCATCTTGGCTTGGGCTCACAAGCACAAGGAGAGACACCTACATGCAGCAACTTTGGATTCTTCTTCCATGCGTTCTCATGCATATTATTCACTGATGGAGGAGTCCACTTGGGAGGGCTTTCTAATGTACGTATATCAGCATATGGCTAGATGCATATCCCAAGAGATGATGATATGGTTGGCACAACCACTCCCCTACTATGTTGCAGTAAGGGAAACTTTTCACTTGAGCCATTTCAGCTCAAAGGCCAAAGTACATGATGAGGGAGGTAACCATTTGCTTTATGTTTTGCACTCTCTTATTTTTATGAGCAACATATTATATCAAGGAGGATATTTCCTTCTTGCACACTATGTTTGGTTATGCTCATGGTATATTGCAGCAAAGGTGATGGCTATTTTAACAGTGGATTGTCGGGGAAAGCCACATGATTGTTGGTGTACACCCATTACACCATTTTGTACTTTCATGCATACATATTTTGAGATCATTGTGGAAGCTAACAAGTGGCTGGGAGAGCACTTGTTAATTTCTATTTTGATGCAGGCAAGAAGTGCACTGCACAGGTTCCATTGGTGGGACAATGATCCACGTTCCGGTTGTCATGTGACAACTTGCTTCTATTGGTTCTTGCTTCCATGCATTGCGGATTTTTCTTGGTGCATGGGGAGATTTGTTTATAGAGTGGGACATGAGTTGAAGAAGCCCATTAAGATTATGATTCTCCTCACTTTGCATAGTGCATGTTTCAGGGGAAACAATGGGCAGCCCATGATTTCCAAGCTTCACCTCTTTCCTTCATGTGGGAGGAGCTATTTAGAGAGTCCGAATTTTCGGAGGAGGCATTTCATGGATTGTATGATTGATGGGGTGGCTTGGGTCTCTCTTGAAGGCCATTTCATATCAGCCATATATCAGCAGCAGCCCCGTGTGTATCATGAGGAGAGAAGAACTCATTGGGTGGATGTGCCCTTTGGGAGGAGATACCTCCATTTTTTTTGCAGCACATGCTCCAAAGGGAGTATGAGAGATGATATGGTCACCATGTTCAGGCATTGGTTTCTCTTGGAGGTGAGCCATATGATTGTTTGGATGCCATATGATGATGAATTCCAACTCATCACATATGAGATGATTTGGGCCAGCATAATTTACAGCGTTGGAGAAGAGATCCTTGGAGATCTAGTCTTCATCTTGCCACTTGAGGGTAAGTATTTTGCAGCCCAGGATCAACATACACTCTTCACTTATCCTAAGTGGAAAAGAGGACAGCATGGGGTAGGCTATTTTGTCTACCAGGATCAGAATTTCAGCCCACCTACATTGTCGGAGCCAAAGGTGGAGGACAGTTTCCGGGAGTTGCCTAGTTGGGAGGTAGCTCATTTTGTATGGATAATAACTTGGGGATGGAGGATCTACATGAGGATATTTCAGACTCCATGCCTTGAGTGGAGGTCTTTTGCAGTTCATCCTTGCTCTTGCTTGAGGACAAGCAAGTTTTGGGAGGGGAGGACTGTAATGTTCCAAATTTTTCAATAACGTATTTGGAACATTAATTTTGATTTTATTTTAATAAAAGGAATAAAATGGGTAAGGGAGCCCATGTAGAAACACAATAAACTCTCATAAGGTGCAAAGAGTCACTTAAGTGGCTAAATATGGCAGTCCCTAGTGTGAAAAAGGCTAAAAGCAAGTAAGCTAGGCCATGGTTGACCAAGTCAACAACGTGGTTAAGAGGAGAAGCTTGCTCAAGAATACTGCGCAGTTTGAATAGAGGGAAAATTAGAGGATGAGAAAAACCCTAATGGGTGGGGTCCATGGAAAGGAAGCATTCCTTGCATAAAAAGGTGAAGGAGAACCATTGTTCATTTTCATGCTTGAGAATTTCGATTTTCTCTCTTCAGTTGTTCAACTAAGATAGCTTGTGCTACTTAGCACAAGAGGAATTCTTGTTTAGGAGTTTCCTCCTCTTCCTTCGGAGGCCTTAGAGGAGCTATTCTTCATCTTCCTCACATCTTGGCTTGAGGCCAAAGCATTCATCTTCAGCTATTGCGTTATTCTGTTAGGCAGAAACACTGGATTTGCTGGTGTTGCAGTGAGGGACCATCCACACTCATTTCCGGAGCTTGTTTTGTAGAGGAGGAGCTCCCTCTTTCTATAGGAGATTAGCAAAGGATATTTCTAGAGCTTCATTGCATATTTTGGCATTGGGCCATTGTTTCATCTCATTCCCAGTGCAATCCCTTCCTCTTACAGTGTTATTTTCAGTGAGGGTTTGCAGGAGGAGTTCACTTGGTGCACTAGAGAGTGCAATCTTCAGTGAGAGGTGTAGCCTTTCACTTTGGAGGTCATTGGAGGAGGTTTCTACATTTGTTTTATCATCTACATCCTTCTCCCATGTTGTATTGTATTTGAGTTGCAGTTGCTGCTACTGCAACTCCGGCATTTTGTATATTCAGCATTTTTGCATAGATTTCAGCCAATCCTCTTAAAGGATTGTTGTATTGTATTTTCAGGGGTTGAGATCTCGCTCCCCCTTCTTTATTTGAGCTGATATTGTTCTATCCTTGTGTTTACATCTATTTTCAGTCATTTTCCCTTATAGACTGCGCAGTTATAGACTTTCTGGGTTATGTAGCAGCTTGTTTTCTCCATTGCATGTACATTTTCCTTTGAGGCTGATTTAAGCTCACCTTGGGAGGCATTTTCCTCAAGGAGTTTGTATATATTTTGCTGCTGCGGATTATAAATTAGATTTACACTCTTCTCATATTTCATGAGCATTATTTCATTGTTGTTGCTGCTAATTAGATTTCAGGTGTTGTTGTAGCTCATTCTTTGAGCAAGATCTTCCTGAAGGAAGAAATATTTGCATAGCTATAGGCAGAGTCTGAAAAAGGGCCAGGAAGCCTCCGATTCTCATCCTCTCTTTAGAGGTGAAATAACTGGTAAAATCCCTCTCATTCTATCTCTGACATAGCCTTGTTTATATTTCCGACAAAAGGATTGATTCAATAGTGCAAAAGCTACTGATTTCCATTTCGGAACATTACACTCTCTTATCGATGCATTAATGATTTTTGGGATCAAAGCTTCACCAAATGTATCAAACCCACTTTCAAAGATAAAGGTAAGAACAAAACTATCTACCAGTGCAAACCATTCACTAGTGCCTCTGCACAGCTCTGTTTCCAAGTACCATTTAGTTGGCACCTTTCCCAAGGTATGAATAAACATATGGACCCATTCAAGCCTTGGTTCGACACCCCATACCTGATTCCATTTGGCTAAATTTTTGCGCAGATCTTCTTTTCCAAAACATAAATCCTCCTGTTTAATGATTGGGCTTTCAAATCACAGCCTCATCATTTCCACACATGCCTCCCAATATCCCATATTTTTTTTTTGTTTCCCACCATCTTGCTGGAGTAGCAGGCAAGCTAAGATCCAAAGCATGGAATAGCTATTCTACACGCACATACACTTCTAGTTCTCTTGTGAACATGTTGACATCAATTGAGCCATCATAATGTGGGAAATCATGTACCTTAGCTATTATACAATGTAGAGCGCGAGTCACACGATTACAGTGCAGCGCAGACACGTCATGCAGTCGGTTCTGCCAATTCTCTAGTTCTTCATCAGAGTCTGAGAAACAAGAACTATCCTTCTCCCATTTAATATTTCTATCTTCATTCGGAATAATCCAGTCTTCTTCGCACAAGGTTAGCTTATAGATTTGATCAATATCGTCCTCAGCATGCACTGGTTCAATATACCTTTGACCTTCTACAGGATCTAGAGGAATGATTACCCTAACTCCATTGCTCTCAAATTCCATTCTCCTTTTCTTCATATTGATAACACCATCCATGTCAATGGCCCAATCCAATCCTAGTAATGCAGGATAGGGATCAGTATCATCTACAATCTGTATGACTTCAAAATCTGCCAACACCTTAACACCTTCTATATTGACCACAAATTTTGACAACCTTCCCAAGGTAATGGTCTTCTACTGATTAGCCATGCGCAGTTGGATAGTAGACCATTCCAGCTTTGGTTCTCCCATGTGCTGCCATGTTTGTTTAAGTAGAACAATAGCATCTGATCCCAAATCTATAATGGCTTGATCCATTTCATAAGCACCAATCTGTGCAGTCATACACATTTCTCTACTCGTTCTCTTCTTGTTCTTAAAAGATATTATTGACTGCTCCTTGTGTTACCATGGGTTGTTCTTTTTCTGCGCAATTATCTATAATTGCTTGCAAATTTTCAACAGCCTTCTTATTATGCAACAACTTTACGCATGCTTGTAAAAATGGCTTAATCTCTCCTTCTCCTCCCGCTTCCTTCAGTGTTCTACCATTTGTTGAAGTATCTCCTTCTGCAAATTCTTTCCTTGCTTCCATAAACGTTTCTTTCGCGCACCGAAGATTAAATCCTTCTTTGTTTTCAGGTGATTTTTGGATCCATACATCAGTAGTAAGTTGCTTTCCCTTATATTCATTGGTAGCTACACCACTCCTGGTAAATACATTCAAACAAGGATCTTATTCAATAGTTTCTGCACGAACCATCTGAATATTTTGTGTGTGAGTCTTCTTTTCTTGCATTTTAGCAATCAACACAAGACAATCTTCTATAACATGATCAAATTGTCTACAGTCCCTGCAGGACTGTCGTGCTGAATTCGGACAATCACGCGCATAATGGACAGCATCACCACAGTTATAGAAAATCACTTCTCCTCTCCCTCGACCAGCTGATCCACCTCCTCTACCTCTTCCTCTGCCTTGGAATCCTTCAGGACCAGAAGGGGATGCTTGGTATGTAGTCTCAACCTGCATTCTATAGATCTCAGCTTTATCCAACATCATATCATAGGTTCGACAATGCTGCTCATCATGCTCTAATGATGAACAGAACTTTCAAAATAAATGCTTTAAGTCAAGTTGATATTTTCCAATCCTTGGGCAAGAATCTGCGTCATGTAGTCCAAAAATTTGACATATAGTACACCATACTATTAAGATTCAACAAGAAGATCCTGGTAAAAATTATGCACCTACACTAGGATGGAGCCTCAGGCTATTTTTAGGTGGATGTCTATTTATAGATGCATGAGAAAAATTCTATTTATAGATGAGGTCTATTTATAGATATATGTGCAAGTTCTATTTATAGATGCATGTCGACTATTATTATCCCTTAATATTAGTTGGACAATAAGCAATAATCTATTTTCAATGAGCACTTGGAAATAGTTAACTGAAGTGGAAAATCAGTTAGATATAGGAATTTCGAGTTGATTGGTTGGTTTGTGGGACATGCAAGTGGACTTAGTTGTAACTAAGTGATTTGAAGTTGTAATAGAGTTGGAATTGTAGTTATGAGAGTTGTAAAGTAGTTTAACTCAGTTAAGTGAGTTAAACTCAGTTGTGCTACAATATCTAAGAAATATATCTTGAAAACCTTGGCAGAAAGTAATTGAACTTGCTTCCAAACACTGGAACCATTGCTGAGCACCCTGCTTTAATGAATGACAAAACCTCCTTAAACCCACTTCTTCATAAATAATTTGGAATTTGTCTAGAAAGTGCTCATATTCCAAGATATGTCGTTCAGCTGAAATATCTTCCTCCTCTCCAGAAAAAACTTGTAAAAAATTTGAATCCTTTTGAGGGATATTGATGGAGGATTGTGGGCAGCACCAAGGGTTTGAAAATCATCTTGGTTCCAAGCTGGAAAGAAGCAGATTTCTTATGAGGTAAATTTCTATCATCCAAAGATGATGAATCCTCACCTTTATGCCCAGACTGTGACAGATTATCTTCAGGAGTAGTAATGCAACAGTCATATCCCCTTTCATATTTAGGAGATAAAGTTGTGTCAAGATCAATAATACAATCGGAAGAAAAATATTCTTTCTCCAATAAAGAATGTAAATTTTGGGCCTTATTGATAAAATAATGCAGGAAACAATCTTCTTGATATGTAAGGGAAAATAGACCACCAAACTGATAATGAAAAATAAAACTTCCTTTAAAAGATTCCAACTCTGATATTTGTATCTTCCACGGTGCTTTCTCATTTTCTTTCCTGTAGACTTCCTCATCTAATGAAACCTTCATTAGTGGAGTCGCCAGGTGAATAATACACAACCAAATTTGTATCTATATCTTGTTCACCATCAAGAAATAGATTTCAATACCGAGGGAAAAATAACTTTGTGCCTTCGTCCTCGGAAACGGCGCCAAAAAAATGTTGTATCTTAAGAGACAATCCCTCGGTTGTGAAAGGAATCAGTGCTTAAGAACATTTTAAAAGTGTGTCACGTGAATGATTTTATCACGAGGTCTTTGTTCTATCGTTCTAGGAACTAGTTTTCTAAAACCCTTAATGATCTGGAATAATAAAAGATTTCACAATGTCATTCATTTTTGATATCTTAATGGAAAGAAGAACTACAGGGGAAACTCAAAATGATATGCTGAGGAGCAGAATATACCACTTTAAAGTTTCAGAGGAAATTCATGGAGAGAGAGGAAACTTCGAAATAATATGTAGTAAACACAGAATCTATTACTTTAAATTTTCATCATGAGTTTGTGAAGAGAGGGGAAACTCAAAATGATATGCTAAGGAGCAGAATCTACCACTTTAAAGTTTCAGAGAGAATTGGTGAAGAGAGAAAAGTTGGAGTGAAGGAGCACAAATTAAGGTTATTTAACTCTTACACACAAATGTCATTAAGAGACTGGTTGCTACATTACTTCACTTCATTCAAATAAGGACACAAAATAGCACAAGAAATACGAGTCACCATCAACAGTTGCAGGAAACTTGGTGCTACTTTCATTTACCAATTAGAAAAATTATTACAAAATGTAATCCCCAAGAGGTCCAGATCTCAAAACCCTCTTTCTGTCTTTCTCTCTTGCTTAAATACAAACAAAAGCAATTTGTAACTGCTCGAGCTTCTTGGAACTCTTAAACTGCCTAAACTGTTAAACTAATTATTACATTGTAATCGAGGACACCATTGTAGCTTCAATCTTAACAAAGAAAACATAATACACTTGAAATAATCCTTTTGTTGAGTCTGATTTGTTGGTTATGTGTCCTTATGAAGTGTTGAGGTGTCCTTTCTCGTTATGATGTGATAGCTGCACAGTTCTGCAACAATGCCCTTGTGCTCGACTTGCCCCAGTTGTCGTACTTCCAACAGTCCCACTATATTCTCTTATGCCTGACTCTATCTATGCCTCTATGCTTTTCGGCTGTGATGTCCCAATAGTTTGTATAAATGCATCTCCACCCGACTATGCCCAGGATTTTGCGTTTCGAATGCTATCATCATTTCACCTGCTACCCAACTCTGCCTCTTCTGCTCGTGCCTGATGTGTTATGTCTTTTCTTCTCCTCTGCCCTGCATCGGACCACATACTCGAGTCTCTCTACCTGCATTCAGAATTTCTTTCATTACCAAGGCGTTTCACCAGCTTTACGTTATAATCCTCTTTTTCTCCTTCTGATGCGATTTAACACAAAACTGCCTTACCTCAGTATTTGAAAACCTTTGGCGTTCACCTTTGAAACCACATCGCATCTTAATATTGGAGTTTTATTAAACATACATACGGAAGCAATTAAAAACGGTCACTTTAAAAAATATCGCACTCAAACCACTTACATACATGCAGCACTGTGGTTGTAGGGTCCCACAACATGGTGACCAATCGGAAGCAATCGCACTTCGCAATTTATTTGATATCGCATGTCGGAAATTATAACAAAATAGCTTAAATGGTAAATAATGAAATCACCGATGTGAAGTTGCGATGGCGATGTCGCATCTCAACATCACAAATTTTACAACTTGTCGCAAATTGCCTCTCGCAAGTTTAAGTCTATACCAATAAGAGTTAAACCATAATTTACGCGATGTGCGATGTACGATATGCGCTGGTGCACTATTCCGACACGTGGCCCTTCTCCTCACCGCATTGCAATCCAAATAACATATTGCGCGATTCCTTAGCGCTAAACACTAAAATATGCAATTTGCAAAATCACTCTAATTGTGATTTAATCTCCGTCATTGATCTATGCCCAGATCCAACGGTCCTTGCAGTAGTTTTACTTCGGTTTTCTGACTTTGCTTCTTTGGTTGTGACAGTTTGTTTCTTCCTTTTTGTTTGTAGAAATCTTGACTCATTCACGATTTTTCCCACGTTCACGACTTGACCCGCTTACCGTTCACGACTATGTCCAGCACCTTCACAACTCTGCCTTTGTTGATTGGCTGCCTTTGCTCCTTTTCTGCCTTAACTTCCTTTGCTGCCTTTGTTTCTTTTCTACCTTTACAACCTTTGTTGCATTTGTTGCCTTTGCCTTTTCTTCCAAAGTTTCTCCTCTATGCTCCTTTGCCTTTGTTGATGGTCTAATGCTACTGTTGCTTCCCTGACTTTGGTTCCAGTGCACATGTGATAATGAATCCCTGTTGCACTTGCGGTTATCCTTTTGAGCATATTGTATGTCTTCTTGACATTATAACAACAGTTCCTCAATGACCTTGAATTGCTCAGAACCTCTCTTGATTTTTAGCTGTGTCAAATTAGGCTACAATAGAAGTGATTCTATATTTAACAGTGGCATAAAATTGTTAGATCAAGAGAATCCAGGCAATACATATTTTGTATTAAATTTCTCCACATACAGGGTTCTTCAATGGACTAGGACCTCCAACATTCAGATAGTTGTTAAAAACAGGACACTATTTTTTATGATGACCAGAAGCTTTGCATTTGATACACCATACCTCTGTGCAGACCTCCTTTCCTTTGTCCTTGCGCAAATTTTGAATTTCTAGCTGCATTGCTTCCAGCTGACTCTTAATCTATTGAGTTCCCAGCACAATAGGTGTTGGGGTAGCTTCCAGTTTCATTGCAACTTCTACAGCCTCAGCTTGTGTAGCAATCTTTTGCTGACCTAATGGTTGTCGCAGATGCGGAAGCAACATAGCAATGAACCATTCCTTATGTTGAGTATCATCAATCACAAATCCACCATGTCTAATGGTGTGCTTCACCCTTTGATCAGCCTCCCATACAAATTCATTAGTTTCTTGATGGATATCCTTCATTTATGTCACCAACTGCGCGTATGACTTAGGTTTCTTAAATTGCTCTTTTAGGGTTGCTTTAATTTCTTTCAGGGTGGCATTAGCATTTGCTTGCGCATACCTAATGTACCAGTCTAGAACATGATATTGAAATGCAGTGGGCAGCTGCGCTTTCCTAATATCAATATTGTTCACTTGCTGAGCTTGCCATACGGCCTCAGTTACAAACCATAAGTGATTAGTGTCCTCATTGCCAATGCCACTCTGAAATTAGGTAACTTCATGGATGCAACCATATCTACTTCAGGAAGGGGTGGAGGTGGAGGTGGGGATGGACTGCGTGACGGGGTAGGTGATCTGTGGTGTGAGCCAAGAAGTGGAGTGGATGGAGTGGGAAACAGATTCAAGGGCTTCTGATATGACGAGTTTTCTTCTTCAGAGTCATTTTCTGATTCAATTTCACTATCAGATCTAGGCTTCAGAGGGCTATAAAGGAATTTTTCAGAGTCTTCATGGTAAATTCTTCCACTGCGCATAATTTAACCTCTTTGATGCATTCAAGCAGTATGTTCGCAAAGACAACCCCATTCACACATAGCATTTTCAGTAATAATTTCAATGAGTGCAGGAACTTACCTCTAGGGCCTTTTAAAAACCTTCTTTCTCTTCAGAGTATGACACGAATTGGTCAATATCAAATTTAGTCACAAATCCTCCCAGAAGACGATCGATCCAATGATCTACCGCGCGAGAGATCTTATTATCAAACTTCTCTACTTATTGGATCAATTCAGGAGTCCACTCAGTAACTGCGTCGTCTTTTATATAGTGATGGAATTCAGCTAAGTGCGGAAACCACTCATGTAGTTTGTGCGCAAAGGAACATAAGAAAATTTCATGCACTTCGGTATAAATATGCTTTTGTACCCATTGTTCGTCAGACAATTTAGTGCTTCTATTCTCTTGCAGTGTGAATTCAAGGATATTTCTATCCAACCAGTCTTGTAATTCGTTGCACGACGTATGCCACAACATCAAATCTCCCTCAAAATTATGATCTCGGTCCCAGCAACGGAACCATTTTTTGGCTTGAGGGGTCCTGATCTAGGTTCAGATTTTATGGATAAACCAAAAAATCCTTCAACTACTGGCCCTTTTGGCAATGAACTGCTTGCGCAAACCAAATTCTCAACCGAAGCAGTATAGGGGGGTGTTGGAATCAGGTTTCCACACCCTGAGAGAGAATTTAATGAAGTGATCCTCGGCAAAACCTTAAATGATATTCTACAGATGCACGCAATGAGTTTATAACAGAATTACAGAGTGTACGCAATCATCAACCGAATAATACAAAAATATTGTCTTTCTTAGCGCAGATAACAAATCAGAACCAGCTCTCGATCTTAATCAACGTAGCACTTAAAAAATATCAAGTACTTATGCATAATCATATCAAATAGCTTTGTGCATTCATCAATAAGCAAACAGATATTGTGATATTAATCAAAGCATAAACAATACACAATATAGATGCATAACACAGAGAGCTTTGTCAAAAATTAATTGTCTTTCTATTATATTTAAGATATGCCAATACATCAATTGTCTTTCCTTACCAAACCCATACCCAAAACCCTTACAATCCCTTCTGCGCACACAGCTAGCGGAGTCCGCACATAGTTAGGAATAGGTCTTCGCGCACATAGCCAGCAGGAGCCTTTCACCCAACCCAAAAAAACCCTTACAGACACAAATACTATCAGAATATTAGTATCTCATAACACATGTATCACCACTTAGCTTAGACATACTCTATCTATTTATAATACGCCTAACACGCAGATATTATGGTCTCAAAACATGTTTTAAGGCCCATAGTTTACATTTAAGCTTAATTACATCCAGAATTGGGGTAAAAATCCCTTCAACTTCATTTGTGTAGCACGCACATACAAACATACAAAAAATATCTTTGGAACTTGTGCCTCAGGGAACCCCGCTCCAACACCTCCTTATTTATGTTGTTTATATGTTGGTTATGAATATGTTTTATGACAATGAAAATGTATGGTTCTCATCATGTTTTTATTTGTAAATGAATGAGCAATGGATATATGACCTAATAGATGGAAATGCAACTAATGTGATAAGGCATTAGTGCTTCTTACTGATTCTCAAATAAGTATGAGACCCTTGTGCTCATATATGTCATTATGACCTGTAGAATGCATATTTGTTACATGTTTGACAAAATGCCTATCTTGGCTAGTAGGGGTCCAGTCAAGTATTTGTTCAAGAATTTGCATTAGCATCATTGTATCTATGTTATTTTTAATTTTTGTAAATTCCATGAAGTTCTAGGCAGTGACTGGGTCCTAGCCCTAGAAATTAGCCTTAAATCTCGCAGTCGTTGGAATAGAACTGGGAGAAACAGGCCATAATCGTACTTAAGAAGGCTCATGGGAGAAATTCAGCTCTCAATCGCATGCATGCCTTGGCAAAGGAGTGGTTGGGGGTTTAATTCCTTGATTTTTTGAGTTCACTCAGGGGTTGGTTACCTGGAAGGATGGGTTAGCTCATGAAGGTTTTGCAGCATGTGTAGAAGGTGAGATTGGTCGTGTTGTGTCAATTACACTTCCTTAACTATACATAGGGAGTTGAATCAGATCATAGTAGCCTCTTTTCACATGTTTACTCTCGTTGCATGGTTATTTGGGTATATGTGGGAGGAGGATGTTACAGAGTGGTATCAAGGCATTGTTCACCCCTTGGACTGGATGTGTGGTGTGTTGATCATGCATTCATGTCGGTTGCATATGTGTACTTATGCTTTTAGTCTATATAATTGTTGTGAATGTATGTTGGTTATGCACTGGTTATGCATGTCAATATTTGTATGTAATGTGTATGTGTGTGTGTCACACATATGTTCTCATGCATGCATTGTGTCTAGTCGGTGTTATGGTTGTCGCATCATGCATGGTAACTGGACAATGGTTGAAAATATGATTATATGTTGACTTTATTATGTTTATATATATGTATTGTGTTGATCTGGTCGGTCTTGCAAATGAGATATCCTCCCCCAATTATATTGAGGTACATTGGTTTGTTTATGATTTTATTTAGCTAACATAGTATGCCTTGCAGGAAGAGATCAAGATGATTAGCAAGATGGTAGACTACATAGATTCTCCTTATGAACCAGATGAGTAGTGTGGTGTTGGGAATTCTTCTGACTTAGCAGATAAATTGAGAAGCTTGAAGGCGGAAATAAGGAGTTGAAAAGAAGATAATGATAGAATCATGCAAGCACAGAAGAAACAAGAAGAAGTTAATGAAGTAATTCTTCAGATTTTATCAGAATTGCAGAGATAGGGACCACTTCGGATCAACTATGGACAGGAGGATGGGACTAATGGGGCATATGGCAGTAGCTCTCATGATGTTCAGAGGTCAGATAGAGATGACACGATCAGAGATGGTAGATTCTTAGATACTCTATATATGAGAGGTGATGGACACAGGTATTGTCCTAGTTTTGGTTCTGACAGGCACTATGATCATCATCATTATCACCCTTATAGGAGGAGTGACAATGGATGCTTGTCAGATGATCTTAATAAATCGAAGCCACCTACTTTTGATGGAGAGTTGAAGAAGTCAAAGCATATAGAGGCTTGGTTACTTGGCATGAATAAGTTCTTTGAACTACACGAGTACACATAGAATATGAAGGCCATAATAGCTATCTTCAGCCTCAAAGGGAAAGCATATATCTGATATGAAGATGTAAAATGGGTCATAGACATAAGGACAAAGGATTTAAGTTGGCATGTATTCAAAAGACACTTTAGAAAGAAGTACTTATCGAAGAGGTTTCATGACAACAAAGCCAAGGAATTATATGAGCTTAAAATGGGATCGATGATGGATGAGGAGTATACAACCAAGTTCTTAGATATTTTTAGGTATGTACCATATCTTAAAGATGAAAAGGCTAAAGTTCATAGATTTTTCAGTGGATTTCCATTAGCATTTAGAGATCAGATTGAGTATGATGAGCCTCGATCACTTGAGGAAGTTATTGGGAAACTGAAGCATTGTTATGAGCAGTCAAAGTGTAAGAATGAATCTCAACAATGATGGAAAGGGAAAGATAAAGGTAAAGGTAAATGGAAGCCAAAAATAACAAGACCTCATAATACATAAGAGAAAGAGAATGTTGCACCGCATAATAATTTCAATGCAATTACACAAGGACATGTGTCACAACAACAAAATAAAGGTGATGGTACAAGAAGTTTGGAGTGTTGTACATGTGGTAATGAGCATATTAAAAGGGATTGTCCACAAAATCAGGGTGGTAGGCCACTAATCTATATTGCATAGGAGGTGTAGACTGTTGATGATGTTGGGCAGAGTATTCCTTGTATCTATGCAGCGTTGGATAATAGGCAAGCAAATCGCCAGGAATCTATCATTGAGATGGACGATAAACTTTGTGATCAAGTTGTTTCTATTTTGATTGAACCTGGATATAATTATAGTTATGTTAGCCCTGACTTGGTGGATAAGTGTAGTTTGAATAAAGAAGTGCATGCAAAATATTGGTTAGTACAGTTAGCTACAGGTACAAAGAAGAGAGTTCATCATTGGGTAAAATCTTATGCATTTGAACTGAATAGTACACCTACATCATCACATTTGAATGTATTGTCATTAGGATCCTATAGTATGATTTTGGGTATGGATTGGTTATATCTTCATAAGACCAAAGTCGATTCTTATGAAAACGCTATTGAGTGCTTGGATGACAATGGATTATAGATAATATTACAAGGTAAGAAGAAAGTAACATCAGTCACGATGGTGACTACTATGCAGCCAAAGCGCAGTTGCAGAAAAGGGTGTGTGTTATTTGCAGTGCACATTTATAGTGATAAAGGTAAGGAGGAGGATGTGAAGATATTGACTAGGTACCCGATCTTACAGTAGTTTCAGGATGTGTTTCCAGCAGAGATATTAGAGTTGTTGCCTTAGACAGAAGTGGACTTCTCCACTGATTTCGTACTAGGGGCAACACTAGCATCAAAGGAAACATATAGAATGAGCACTTCAGAGTTAGTAGAGCTGAATTTTTTATTAAAGTACATTCTTGACAAGGGATGCATTAGGCCAAGAGTATCATCGTGGGGTGCATTGGTATTGTTTATGAAGAATAAGGATGGTACTCTTGGGTTATGCATTGATTACAGGAAGTTGAACAAGGTGACCATCAAGAACAAGTATTTGTTGTCGAGGATTGATGACATATTTGATCAGTTGAAGGGAGTAGCAGTGTTCTCAAAGATTAATTTGAGATCCAGATATCATCAGGTACACATCAAGGAAGAGGATATTTACAATACAAATTTCTGGACCAAGTATGGGCATTATGATTTTGTTGTAGTTCCATTTGGTTTGACTAATGCTAGAGCTATATTTATGTGATTGATGAATAATATGTTGCACCCTTATCTAGACAAGTCTGTTATTGTATTCATTGACGACATCTTGATATATTCTATGAATGAGGATGAACATGTTGAGCATTTAGCAGCACTGTTGAGATTGTTGAGAGAGCATCAATTGTATGCCAAGCTTAGTAATTGTAGTTTCTTTCAGACAAAGGTACATTAATTGGGGCATGTGGTCTCTATGGAAGGCATAACAGTGGATCTAGAAAAGATAAGAGTTATCATGGAGTGGGAAGCTCCTATAAATGTGGATGAGGTAAGATCATTCATTGGGCTAGCAGGATATTATAGGAGGTTCATCAAGAACTTCTCCTAGATTGCATATCCTATTACGTCACTGCAAAGGAAAGGTAAGAAATTTGAATGGACAGAGGAATGTGCAACAAGTTTTGAATAGTTGAAGAAGTTGTTGACAATTTCTCTAGTGTTAAATATTGCAGAATCAGACAAATATTTTGTAGTGTGTACATATGCTTTCAAGGGAGGGCTTGGTGGAGTTCTTATGCAGGAGGGATAGGTAATATGTTATGATTCACGGAAACTGAATGAGCACAAGAAAAACTATCTAACACATGATCTTAAGTTAGCAACGATCTTTTATGCATTGAATATGTGGAGGCAATATCTTCTTGGTAGGAGGTTTGTATTGATGAGTGATCACAATGGGTTGAGATACTTATTTGACTAGCTGAATCTAAGTTCCAGAAAATCTAGATGGTTATCCACGATCAATGAGTTTGACTTTGATATTAGGTACATCAAGGGTAAATATAACATGGTTGCATATGCTCTTAGCAGGTGTATACATGTGAATCATATAGCAACTATGAGTTCTTATGGGACAGACTTGCAGGATCAGAATTTACAGGAAATTTAACAGGATGATAGGTATAGAGAGCTTATGCATAGGTTACGGAAGGGTATAGGTGCAGGTACAGGTGCACAGGATGTGGACTATCAACTCTCAGCAGACGACTTGATCAGATTTAGGGATAGGATATATGTGTCAAATAGTAGTGTGATCAAGAATATTATCTTAAGGGAGTTTCATACGAAACCATATTCAGTTCACTTTGGATACTAGAACACATTGACAACAATGAAGAAATTTCATTAATGGTTGAATCTAAAGAAATATTTGGTGGAGTTTGTGGCTAGATGTTTGGAATGTCAGCATGTAAAGGCAAAGTGTAAACATCTAGGTGGATTACTACAATTTATTTCAATTCCATAATGGAAATTGGAGGTCATTTCCATGGATTTCATTACAGGTTTGCCGAAGAAATCTAGACAAAATTATTCCATCATGGTTGTGGTGGACAGGTTGGCAAAGGTAGCACACTTCATTCCAGTGAAGACTACGTATTCAACTAGTGATGCGGAACAGGTGTTCATCAAAGATGTGTTCAAATTGCATGGTGTTACAAAGAATATTGTGTCAGACAGGGATTCAAATTTCACTTCCATTAAGTTTTGGAAGTATTTGTTTGTAGGTTTAGGTACAAAGTTGGTCTTCAGTACAACTTATCATTCGCAGACAGATGGACAGACACGGAGGGTCAACAAGGTATTGGAGGACATGTTGAAGTTGTATGTGATGCATCAACAAAGGAGATGGGAGGAGTACCTTTCATTGGTTGAGTTTTCTTACAACAATGGTTACTAGGAGTCACCAAGTATGAGCATTTTTTAGGCATTATACAAGCAGAGTTGTAATACTCCCAGCAGTTGGAGTGATTCGGTGAACAAGGTATTGATTGGACCAGACATATTAGCAGAAATGGAACATGAAATGAACACAATCAAGAAGAATCTAAAGGAAACACAAGGCAGGGAGAAAAACTGTGCAAATTAGAACAGGTTGTTTAAGGAGTTCCAGGTTGGGAGAACAAGCGTACTTGTGCGTCAATCCCAAGAAGAGCTCCTTGCGGATTGGATTATGTGCCAAGATGGCACCTCGGTTTTGTGTACCTTTCAGGATTCATGAAAGGATTGGGCTAATAGCCTATCGACTTGCACTGCCTCCAATAGTGAAATTCCATGATGTTTCCCATGTATAATTGCTTAAGAAGTATGTTAAAGATGTTGATCATGTGAATGACTGGTCCATATTGCAGGTGAATCCAGATGGAGGATTCCAGTCGAAACCTCAAAGTATATTGCAGAGAAAGGTTCTCATGCTCTGAAACCGAGCAGGTTAAAGTTCAATGGAAGCACTTTGGGCCCGATGAAGCTACATGGGAGATGACAGATCAAATGCGGGCTATGTATCCTTCTTCATTCGTTGGTTGAGTGAATGCCCTTGATATATTTTTTGGTACATGTTTTGGGTATATGTTTTGGTGTGATGTTTTGGTATATGTACATATGTATATGGATATAAATATCGCCATGATATGTGTTATAAAGCTCCAATAAGTGGTATGGGTAGCATGTCATTATGGTTGTCATGTTGGGTTGCTTCTTAGTAGGTTAATCATTCTAAAAACTGAAACAAGCTAAATTATGAAGCTCCATGGGCAATATGTTTTTCTTTCAGTAGTCTTATTGGTTATAGGTGTCATTGAACACCGTGGACAATGTTCCCCCAAGGGGGAGGGTTTTGTAACAACGTTGGTGAAAATTCCATGTAGTAAAAGTTAATAAAGGCAAAATAATAGCCACAGTTATGGGACACTTATTCCAAGCTAAATGTTGAGCAAAAAAATCCTAGTGTGAGTGTTCATTTAGGTTATTATGGCTAACGATATTGACAAAGGAAATGGAAAAGGATTTGGAAAGGAAGAATGACATTTGTGGTAATTTATTTATGAAAATAATGGAAATTATGAGAAAAGGAAGGTTAAAGGTCACAACTTTCATGTGAAGAGGAAAATGAAGGGAAAAAATGGAAAATGAAGAAAATAGATGCCACATTAATAAAAATGATTTTGAGGATCAATTCATGGCTTTTGTTCACGTCAATTTTGGAGCTCTCTCTCTATTCTCTGCCTCTCACACTCTTGGACACTTAGAGTTTTCTTGGAGCACTTTATCTTTAGATAAAGAAAGGAAACAAATACAAAGAGGAACCAAATATAAGGCAAGGAAGAGTAGGATCGAGCAGCTACAACGAGTTTACTTGCAGGTATCGAATGTGTGTTCTTGGTTCCCTTACTGTCATTAGCATGGTTTTTGCTAGGTGTGACAATGTTTTTCATCCTTGCCTTGTCATTTCCATGACAACCATGGTGTGATGGGATTCTCATGTTTTGGTTCAGTTGGATTGTCGGAGGATTTGAAACGGAGTGAGGTGGATCTCTTAATGAAACAACACATGGCCTAGTGATCCCTAAACCAGAATGTGGACTACGGTAAAGACAATGGCCTACT
This sequence comes from Pinus albicaulis, assembly GCA_034641835.2. NCBI lineage: Eukaryota > Viridiplantae > Streptophyta > Pinopsida > Pinales > Pinaceae > Pinus > Pinus albicaulis. The sequence goes on along the minus strand of CM076575.1, from coordinate 786,878,057 downwards.
AACCCCTGAACCAGACTATGGGTTGCAGTAAAGACAGGTATTGTGTGCCTCGGTGGGGCTAGAAATCCTTGACCAGTGAAGGGCGGGATATACGATAAATCCTAGAGGTGGTTTCCCTTGATCAAGTCTAGGAATCCTTACTAGTGAATTGTAGGATATACAGTAAATCCTAAGGGTGATGTCTCGATTATGACCTAGTGATCCCTGGATCGGACTGTGGATTGCGATAAATCCTATAGACTACGAGACAGGAAAACTCCTCATAGCGTAGGTGGAGAAATCCGGTGGCATACATGCTTGTTTATGGCCTAGCGATTGTAACAAAACCGTGCTAAAAGTTCAGGTAATACAAGTTAACAGAGGAAAAAATAAGACCATGGTTAAGTTACACTTATTCCAAGATTAATATTGGGAAATATATCCTAGTGGGCATCACTTGGTGTGTTTATGGCTTAGAAGGAATTGGTAAAGGCAATGGCTTTGAAAAGGAAAAAAAAATATTTTTGGAACGTTTATTTATGAAAATAAAGGAAATTAGGGAAAAAGGAAGGATAAAAGTCACAGGTTGCATGTGAGGAGTAAAATGAAGTAAAATAATGGAAAATTGAAGAAATTAGAGGCCTCATCAATAAAAAGACCTCATAGCATCAATTGGTATCTTTTCGACAGGTCATTCGTAGAATTAGTCTCAGAGAGGAGCAGAGCACCAAGAGGAGAAAGATATCAAACAAGCAAAGGAAGGACAAGGAAAGGAAAGGAAAGAAAATATCAAACAAGGAAAGGTTGGAACAAGTAATCTTCAGCAAGAATACTTGCAGGTAACAGATTGCATGTATAATTTCCTAGTTGGGTTTGAAATACAAGATATGTGCATGTTAGTATTTGATTCTTTTGTTGTCGGTGGCATGGTTTTGTCGGGTTTTGATAGTGGATTTCAAACTTGCCTTTCCATTTCCAGATAGCCTTGGTGTGATGGGATTGTTCCCAGTTTTTAGCTTTGGAATTTCCGAAAGGTTTCAGAATCTAGGGTAGAGGTGGTATCAGGAACATTTCCAAAGGCTTAGGAATCCCTTGACCAATAATGGTGAGATACACGATAAAGCCTCATGGTGTAGTATTGGTTAGGGCCTAGTGATCCAGTGTGGATTGTGTTAAATCCTAGAGACATGCAGACAGAAATATCCGAAGGAATCCATAAGCATTCCAAGCTCAGTTTGATTTTGTGATCTCGGGATCGGTTTAGGTGAGATCACGGTATGGTGAGGGTGGAGGTGATTTAACCTCTAGATTCCCTTGGTTGTTTTGGATTGGTTTATCCCATGAGATCCCATATTCAGGCTTAGAAAATGGCACGAGGGTGACTAGCTGAAATAAATATTTGGATCAGCCATGTTTATAGTCGGATGGTACGTGGAAGTCTCGAAACTAGTTGGTTCTTGCCTGTGTTTAATGAAAACTAAGTTCATTTGCTTTTGATTGGTAAATGTACTTGTTATTTTGTCGATTTAATGGTTTTTATCTTATGGTTATTTATATTTTTATATGTTGGTTATAAGCATGGATATATGATTGGTCTTAGTCATGGCTCTTTTCATGTTTTTACTTGTAACTGAAAGAATAATGGATGCAAGACCTAATTAATGTTAAGCCAACTAACAGGAGAGGATGGTGATCCTTATTGTTAAGTCTCATGTTATTTTTCAATCCCTTATGTTGGTGTACGGATATGAGTAGAACTCAACCCTTTCTCCACATAACTTATCAACCCGAGGGCGTTAGTTATTTCAAGACTAACGGAAAAGTATATGCAGATACAAGCACATGACCTGCTATAGATCACGGGTTTAATCCATAGCACACAGACCACTGTAACAACAATTAAATAGACTGTAGAATTTAAAGGGCATTCAGAGAAATTAAACGTAAACTGTAACAGCAGTAAAGAAATCACACTAAAATACAAACACTACAAGAAAAAGGAAAACACAACACCTGATCAAAGAGCGGGCCCAACTCTCTAATCAGGGTTGCGGCAAACTCACGCATTACAAAAGAAACAGCAAGTTGTTGTGCATTCAATTAATGATAAAGAAGGTTTGTTACAAGATCTGTATGTAAAAGGGCTTAACCCCGATTCAGAGCCCGCATACCTCTTTATACAAGTGTCCTAAAACCCCCGGTTTCGCTTAGCAACTCCATAGTTACAAAAATACATCTTGTTACAACGACAACCTAGTTGCCCAGAAAGAAACCGTGAAAAGGCCTAAAATGGCCCTGATACAAAAAATTTTGTTATGCTGTAACATCAAAGGAGTAAAACGCTAGAGATGAGAGGTTGTTCCTTGACTTACGGCTGCAACGCTCCTGTTTTAGCCAAATCTGTAGAAATATCGGAGTCAATATGGAAAAAGGTAAAACCTCCAGGACAAATACTTCATTAATCAAATATCCCATGAAAGATAAGGAAAAAGGGTTTTACCTCATGCGTTTAAGAGTAATAATGGAACAAAGAGATAGAAATATAGGGTAAAATGGGAGAGGAAATTATACAAATACGGTACCCAAAATCTCCCCCCAACTGATCTATCTGCATGTCCTCATGCAGCTCATCGTCTCCTCAGATCCGGATTGGACCGAATGTGATCGGCATGAAGCTGTGTGAGGTCGTACTCTATGGAAATTTTTGTTACTGGTGGCTTATATCCTTCTGTCAAAGCAACATCCTTCCACTAATCTAGATCAACGTTATACGCACGAGTATACCACTCAGCTGGCAACCAAAGAAGGGGAAATTGAAACCTTAAGCCCATCCATTTGACCCCACAAGTATGAATGCATGCCACGAAACGTGGCATTCTCTCTAAAGCCCGTGCAAAGTTGGGTGCCCCAAGTGGTTCTCTTTCTCTGACAGCTGAAGATGAAAACATCCACCTTTTATGACGATTGTCCAGTGCTTCCTTGCGAAACATCGTAATCTGGCCGACACATAATTCAGCGCTCCATTTTTGGGTTACCAACATGTGTTCTTTACGGCCCTCAATCTGTAGAAATGTATAATGATTGTTATAAATGTTTGAGGACTGACCATGCTCTCTTCTCATCATTAATGGCCTTCCGGCTGGATTTTCTTCAAATGTATCCCAGGCTTTTCTCCATTTAATATGATTGATGGTATAGGAGGTGAAAGCCCTTAAATGGATGTCCCCCACGAATGGAACGGGATTAAAGGAATGATCATGCCTTAAGTAATACCCATGCATGTAGAGCTCGCACATTAAGTGTTGTCCTATAATATCATGAATTTTTAAAATACGGCGAAATTGAATGGGGTCCTCAATTTCTTACCAAATCTCCTTATATATACTTTCAAGACAAAAGAAAATAAATTGTTCATGAAGGAATAAGGCATAGCTATGTGTAGGAGGTCTGCAGGCCATTACCTGCTATGCCAGGGAGAACATATTCTCCTTATCTGTCTTCAGCAACTACACTTGTTCTTCCAAATCCTCTATTTTGGCCTTCTGTTTGGCCTGCTTCAGTCGCGCCTTGTATAACTAATCCATGTACCCTATGACAACTCCGGTGGCCTGTTCTCAAACCCTAGATGTTTCCTTCTTATGGTCGCTCGCAGCAAACTGCCACTTCTGAATTTCACTGGCCAATACAAATTCTCGACCTTCAAACAACTCTTCGATCGGCCGAGTCTGGGTAGCTACAGTGGAGACCTCAATCTTCGGCTTTATTGCCCTCCATTTGTAGATTTTTACCTTCCTTTTCAATCGTGAAACTTGATTTTTGAAATCCCGAACCTCCCTTTTTAGTCTCATTGTTTCACTGAACTGCAGCTGATACTTCTTCTTGAGAGGTAACCCTCTTTTCTCACAATGTTCAACCCATTATTGTTTAACAATGAATTCATTTTTTGGGCCTACAACAGGCTCAGAAGGCGGTGGAATGCTCTCGGTATCCTCCACATATTCTCTTGCCAAGCCCTTCTGGCTGGGCTCCCTATCTCCAAGGGTTTCTTCTTTGATGTTTCCTCCGGGAACTTCTACTGTTTGGTCGACAATTTCATTGACCAATCTTTGTTCTGATGTTTCCATGGGAACTCTGTCTTCTTCGCGAGCCTCTAAATGTTTTGGTTCAGTAGTGGCTGGGCCAATCTTGGTCGCGTCAACAAATTTAAGCACTAGGGAGACAACTGCTTCTTCCATTAAATGTTTGGGCGAGCAAAATCCCCTCACCCCTCTAGGCATCAGGGACTGGAATGGAGAACGGGGAACAGACTCATCACCTACAATTCCAGTTTGAATCAAAACTTTGCGCATTACTACCTCAACCGGGGTCAATGCTGGTTCTTGTGGGGCAGCATCGATTCCGCAGCTTATTTTCCTTCTTTCCTCTTGCCCCTTTCTCGCCATTTCTGCTTCATGGGTCGATACTGGTTCTTGTGGAACAGTATCAACCTCCCGGTTCATTCCTTATTTACCTTCCTGTTCCTCATGAATCACCTCTGTTTTCACAATCGGTACCGGTTCTTGAGGTCCAACGTCGATTTCGCAGGCTGACTTCTCATGTTTTAGCCAAATTAGGGGTGGTTCTTGTGTAACACCACCACTTGTATCAACATCCATATCTATATGGGCAGGTGATCCCGCTTTTTGCAAAATAGCATCACTTTCCATTTCTCTGTCCACAACTTCACTCCTTTGTTCTTCATTGACAAAAGTTGACAACTGTATAACAGTATCGAATTCCTACACGATGTCCATAATTTCTTCCCTAATTTCTTCCTTTGTGGGTTCTTCAAGCGAGGTGGTTCTCGTGTAACAGCTTCGTTTATGCCGCCAATTACCTCCTCCATCCTCATTTCTTATTCTGTGGGATTTTCCAGAGAGGTTGGTTCTTGTGTGGCAGCCTTGGCTGTGTCACCAATTACTTCCTCCATTCTCATCTCTTCTTCTGCGGGATTTTCAAGCGAGGCTGGTTCTTGTGTGGCAGACTCAGTTGTGTCGCCAATTACCTCCTCCATTCTTGTCCCCTCTGGTTCCTCCTAATCAACCATCATCTCTTCTTCCTCAGGTTCCTCCTGATCAACTTCCATTTCCATTTCCTCAGGTTCCTCTTGATCCATTCCTTCTAAATGTTCCTCTTCTACCAAACCAATCGGAGAGGTTGGTTCCTCTTCTCTAGCAGCAATCATAGCTACTACCTCTTCTTCTGAGGACCCACAGAGTTCCACCCAGGAGACTCGAAACCTGCCCATTGCATGCACAACGAATAATCGCACCAATCCGTGGTTAGAAAGTACTGCCAGCATTTAGCGAGAGCGCCAAGTAGACTATGTCATATGCTGCAGTTGTTTCAATAGGAACAAGGGCATGTTTAAGGCATGCACCTGATCCTGTGGAAATCAGAGGTGTGTTAGAATTTTGAAGTGATACTTGAACAGAGTTGAGGCCCCGCCCTCGGAGGTAATTTATTTTATTACGAAACTTGCAACTTCATTCCAAGGATATGGCATGGTAATGCACTCGTATCCTCTGGCCATTTGAATGACACTTTCTCCTGTCTGCAAGAACAATTCGGGAAATTCCGAGAGAAAAACTTTCCGAGCAGACCATTGTTGCCCCTGCTGTCTCAGCCCACTAACTGCAATTACCTCTTCTGTGGCAGGAACTTCCAGACCTCTAATCCGCAAATAATTCTCCTCTAAATTGAGTGTGAATTCCATTGTGATTCCTCCATCAAACCCATGCAATTTGTCAAAGTAGATATCCCACCCCGCGTCAACAAAGATTTCCTATACTTCTGGATTGCTGTGAACTGAAGTTGTGTTTCAGGCTCATGCCGCATAGCCAGCCCACCCATACTATGGAGATGTTATGAAACCAGCTCCAAAAATAGAAGAAAAGAGAGATCAACACCTTAGAAATTAGCCTCTTCGAGGGGGAAACCTCCAATATATTACATAAATGAACAATTCTTAGATGATACAAATGACAAAACCTCCTTTCTATATATATATGAGTCCATGGGGCCACAATGTAATCCTAGCCGACCTAGCAATAATAATTGAAGGGCACAATAATAACAATATGGGGTTTACAGGGGTACAACAATAACAATAAGGGGGTTACACTAACAACAATAAGGGACTATACTAGTAATATAGGAAACTAACATGCTCCTCTCCTTCAAAAAAGTGTTTTCCTCAACGCTTGAGTAGCTCTGGGTGCTTTTGTATGAAATTCTCATCCTCCCATGTAGAATCTTCAGTGAGTAAGATCTTCCATTTGATGAGATACTTTGAAATTGATCGATTTCATAGTTGTCGAGTTCTCGTTTCCGTGACTACTTCAGGTTCCAATATGGTTTTTCCTTCCTAATCAAGTTCTAGTAATATTGTTTGAACTGGAATTTTGTCCCCTATAACCTTTTTTAAGCATGAAACATGGAAAATTGGATGCACTCGCGAAGAAGCACGAAGCTCCAATTCGTATGCCATAGAACCAATCTTTTTCAAAACCTTGTAAGGACCATAGTACTTTAGCGATAATTTATTATCCTTCTTAGCTTGCTTGAGGGAAATTTGTTTGTATGGTTGTAGCCGTAAAAATACCCAACCTCCCACATCAAAACTTCCCTCACTGCGATGTTGATTTGCCTGTTGTTTCATTCGATTTTCTGCGAAATTTAGGTTATCCTTTAAGAGTTGGAGAACTTCTTGTTGATGCTCGATGTGATCCTCCACCCTTGAACCATAGAATTTTCCTTTAAAGAAGATGTGATGGATGGTGGATGATATCCATAAAGTCCATAAATGGGGCCATTTTTGCTGCAGTATGAAAGGAAGTGTTATACCACCATTTAGCGAGAGTTAACCACTTGACCCATTGTGCTTGCTTATCAGATATAAAACAACGAATATATGCTTCCAAACATTTATTCACTATCTCTGTTTGACCATCGGATTGAGGAGGATAAGATAAGCTATGAGCTAGTTGAGTAACCAAACAAGAAAATAATTCTGCCCAAAAATTTCCTATAAAAATGGGATCTCTGTCACTTACAATAATCTTTGGGTTTCCATGTAGCTTTTGAAGTGTTTCCATAAATACAGTAGCAACTGTACTCGCTTTAAATGGAGATAATGCACAAAAGTGTGCATACTTGGTAAGTCTATCAACTACCAACATGATGACACTCCTTCCTTCAGACTTAGGTAAACCTGTGATTAAATCCATTGAAATCTCCTCCCAACATTGACTTGGAATGGATAAAGGTTGTAGAAGACCCGAGGTCTTAATTGTCTCAACTTTATTTTGCTAGCAAACCAAACATTCCGCCACAAACTTTTTAATATCAGATTTAAGGCCATCCCAAAAAAATTCTTTCTTCACCCTGTGGTAAGTTTTTAAAAATCTCGAGTGTCCTCCTAAAGGAGAAGTGTGCAATTCCAAAAGAATATTTTGCTTTAGTTGGGAATTCTTGCAAATATATAAGCGATCTTTGTACCATAAGGAATCATTTTTAAAACTAAATGCATCATATGCACTAGGATCTTGCTGCAACTTTTGAATGAGAGTCCACACTTCTTCGTCCTTCTTCCATTCATCCCTTACTTCGGTTATCCAATCAAGTTGGATAATTGAAATGGCACAAAGCAATGCTTCCACCTCTTCATCCTTTCTTGAGAGTGCATCTGAAACAACATTTAGATTCCCTTTTTTGTAGACGATTTCAAAGTCATAACCCAACATCTTTGTGACCCATTTTTGCTGCTCTTCTGAAGATAATCTTTGTTCCAAAAAGTGTTTAAGACTATCATGATTAGTTTTTACGTTGACTGTCTTCCCATTAGGTAAGGTCCCCATTTCTTTAGTGCATGTCGTATTGCCAACATTTCCTTCTCATAAATAGCCTTTTGTAAATACTTTCCTTTGATTGAACGACTTTCAAAATCAATGGGTCTTCCTTCTTGCATTAAAACAACACCAATTTCATTTCCTGAGGCATCACATTCCACAATAAAGGTTTTTGTGAAGTCTGGCATAGCTAAGACTGGTGCTAGGCACATTGCCTCTTTAAGATGTTCAAAGGCCTTAGTTGCTTCAGGAGTCCATGAAAATGCATCTTTCTTCAATAATGTTGTTAAAGGTGCTGCTATTCTCCCATAATTCTTAACAAACTTGCGATAATACCCCGTTAACCCGAGAAATCCTCGCAACTGCTTTATGGTTGTGGGGACTTTCCATTCCTTAATGGCTTTAATTTTGTTAGGGTCTACTTTAACACCCTCGTGAGATACAATATGACCCAGATATTCCACCTCTTGTACTCCAAAGAAACATTTGCATGTTTTTGCATATAATTGTTTCTCCTGCAATAGTTTGAGCACCCTGTCAACATGTTCAACATGATCCTTCCAAGACCTGCTGTAGATTAGTATATCATCAAAAAATACTAGCACAAATTTTCTAAGGAAGGGTTTGAAAAAGGAATTCATCAACCCTTGAAATGTAGAAGGTGCATTGGTAAGGCCAAAAGGCATGACCAAAAATTCATAATGACCCTCATGAGTTCGAAATGTTGTTTTTGGAATATCTTCAGTCTTCATTCTAATTTGATGATATCCTGAATGAAGATCCAACTTGGTAAAATAAATTGCTCCATGTAATTCGTCCAATAATTCATCAATCATAGGAATGGGAAATTTATCTTTAATGGTGAGCTTATTGAGCTCCCTATAATCCGGACACATGCGCCATGATCCATCTTTCTTGTGTACCAATACTACAGGAGCAGAGAAAGAACTTTGACTAGGTTGAATTATACCCGCCTCTAACATTTCTGCAATCATACGTTCAATTTCGCTCTTTTAGACATAAGGATATCTATAAGGCCTGATGTTTGGAGGAACACTTCCTGGAATCAAATGAATAGCATGATCATGATCACGAATAGGTGGGAGTCCTTTGGGAGTTTCAAAAACCTTGGAATGATTGTCCAAGACTTTTTGGAGATCTGCAGAAATAGATGATTTTGATGTTGGAACATCTAGTGAGCATAATTGTGCAATTATGCCTCGTTGTTCTTTCTTTAGAATCTTTTTCATGACATTAGAGGTTATTATCTTTCCTAGATTCCCTGCAATACCCCGTAATTCGACTTCCTTTCCTTCTGAAAAAAATTTCAAGAAAAGTTCTTGAAAATTAAAAGCTACCGTCCCCAAAGATTGTAACCATTGTACTCCTAGTACAACATCAGCACCTCCCATAGGAATGGAAAGCATTGGACAAGTCAATACATATTCCCCCATGGTTAGCTTGATATTATGGCATTTTCCAGAGCAATTTATAGTTCCTCCATTTGCAACCATCACTTGACATTCGGGTGCTGGGTATAGGAAACAATTTAATTCCTTGGCTACCTTACAATGAATAAAATTATGGGTGCTACCTGAATCAATCAACACTATTACCTATTTCTTCTTGATTTGTCCTTCTATCTTGAGAGTTTGAGGAGTGGTAATTCCCGCCAGTGCATTACATGATATGGTCGGATTCATTTCTTCCTCTTCTAGGGTTGGTTCCTGGTGTATATCCTCTTCTTGTTCATTTTCTTCTTCCTCTTCACAATCTATGTAAAATAATTTCTTCTCAGCACACTTATGACCTTTAGTGTATTTGCTATCACAACTGTAGCAAAGCCCTTTTTCTCTTTTTTCTTCCAATTGTTGTGATGTCAACCTTGTAGGTTGTGGAAATCTAGGCGTAGCAACACTTCCTTCTTTATAGAAGTGAGTGGTAGGCTTCCTTGTCGCCATAATTTTACATTCAATTTTTCTTGCCAACCTGAATGCCTTCTCCAATGAATCAGTTTCCAAAACGCGAACTTCATGTTGGATGTTATCCTTTAAAGTGCCTATGAAGAGATCAATCCTGTGTTCCTCTAGAATATCAGTTACCCTTATATTCAATTTTTGGAAGTCCTCAATGTGCTGCCCCACTAAACCCTTTTGTTTGAGATTTATCAATTGGCTAAAGAAGGTGTTGCTCTTTGTATCATCATAATGTGCTATCATTTCCTCCATAAAAATTGACCAAGTGACAATTTTTTCACGAAAGCAAAGCCATCGATACCATACAAATGTATTTTCTTCTAAATGTAAAGTTGCAATGCGTACCTTTTGTGTGTTTGCACATTATTGAGATCAAAATATTGCTTCATCTATATTATCCTTGTTACGGAATCCTTGCCATCAAACTTCCTCATATCCATCTTTGGAATATGGTGTTTCTTCCATCCAACATTAGATTTTATGAAATCATGATTAACATTTATTTTATTCTCATCATGAGTTTCCTCTACTATCTTTTTCGCCATTAGGAAACATTTCTTGTATCAACTTTGTCAACCTTCCATGTCTACTTCTAGATCATTCTTCATGTTTTCCATGTTGTCTTTCATCTTTTCTTCCATGTTATCCATCTTAGCTTCCATGCCATCATCTTAGCTTCCGCGCCTTTCTTCAAACCATCCATCTTCGCTTCCATGCCTTTCTTCAAAACTTCCATTTCAGTTTTTGTTGCTCTTTGCGAGAGCGAAATTTAGTGCACTTGATCTTGTAATTTTGATAGATCATGTTGCAATTCTTCATCTTAATGAGTCATAGTAGAGTACTCTGAGGGCTTAATGGGTGTTGAATTCTTCTTAAGAGGCATTTCAGAACCCAATACTGAAATATATGCTTAATAGGCCCTTGGAATCACTTCAAACTGATTTTTTTTACACAAGACTTATGCAATTCGGAAAAGAAAAGAAAAAAAAAAACCACACATTTTTCTTTCTTTTTAGGATCTCGATATTGAAACTGAATTATCTCTATGATTTTGGATCTTCAATATCTGAAATTTGGCCCTGAGGTAGCCCTCTGAATCCTCTTTCGAATGCCACAGTTCTGACCTGATTTGGATTATTTAAGACCAAGTTGTGCCCAATCTCCTACGATGACCTAATTATGGAGTGGTTCAGTAGAGCGAACTTGTGCGACTTGCCACGTTTCATTGTTTCCTCCTTCGGCTTTGAAATTGATAGACAAGAACCTAAAGGTCATGTACTTGCGGCCACTTTTTACAGAATTCCAATCTGATTCTCATAGAGAGTGTTATGAAGATTTTCCCATGATCACCTCTTTGAGATGAAATTCAGGAGGCTGAAAAATATCTAACTTCCACAAACCATATCTCCGAAAATGTTGCGAACCAAGATCTAAAATTTTGTGACGATGTTCCTCAGGATTTCGGCTTCACGCTCTAAAAATTTCAGCTTCTGAACCTTCGTATAAAAAATGTTATAGCGAAAATTCCACGATGACCTGTTTGGAGCAGTGAAACCCTAGAATCCAAAGCTCTGATACCAAATGTTATGAAACCAGCTCCAAAATTAGAAGAAAAGAGAGACCAACGACTTAGAAATCAACCTATCTGAGGGGACAACCTCCAATATATTACATAAATGAACAATTCTTGGATGATACAAATGAAAAAACCTCTTTTCTATATATAGGAGTCCATGGGGCCACAACATAATCCTAGCCGACCTAACAATAATAATTCAAGGGCACAATAATAACAATATGGGGGTTACAGGTGTACAACAATAACAATAAAGGGGTTACACTAACAACAATAAGGGACTATACTAGTAATATAGGGACCTAACAGGAGACTTGTAGCAGAACTCTCTATAACAACAGACTGTTGGGCGAGGTGGTGGATACCAAATTCGGAGAAACAACATGGTGAAAATGGAAAGGTGGTAATGGTAAATACGGATGGTAACTCTTAAAAATAGATAAAAATCATAAAAGAATATGGCAAGTGTGGTGAATGGAAATAATAATTGTTTCATATAGGGTGAACGAGACATCTTACGGATCCCAATACGTATTGAATGATGACACCACATGTTGATGGGAATCGTAAGGTGTATCGTGAACAGATTGTCATACTGATATATGAGGCAATTATTACACCATCCTTGACTATGACGGCACCCCCCTCCCCCCCAACTTAAATTTTTACCGTTCGCGGCATTAAAATCTTCACATGGGAAATTTAATTAAATCGGTAAAAGACACGTGGAGGCGTACCTGACAGCCTACCTGGACGAAGTGACGGTTGGTAGGATGATGGCGCAGTAATGATGTGGATGGAGTAGCGACAGTACGAGTAATAGCATCAGAGTAACAGTGTCGGAGTAACAGCATCCGGTGTAACAGTATCGGAGTAACAACATTGGAGTAATAGCATCCGGTGTAACAACATCGGAGTAACAACATCTGGTGTAGCAGCATTGGAGTAACAACATCCAGTGTAACAACATTGGAGTAACAACATCCAGTGTAGCAGCAACGCGGTGTAACAGCATCGAGAGTGTCAGCATTGAGTAGCAACAATGCGGTGTAACAGAATCGGGAGTGTCGTCGAGTAGTAGCATCGGAGTAACAACATCCAGTGTAACAGCATCCGGTGTAACAACATCGAACAACATCGGAGTAAAAACATCTGGTGTAGCAGCATCAAAGTAACGACATTCGGTATAACATCATTGGAGTAACAGCATCGAGTGTAGTAGCAATGCAGTGTAACAGCATCGGGAGTGTCAGCATCGAGTAGCAGCATTTGATACTTTGAAGAAAAAAAAATTGTTTGATTTTTACTCCTTAGTAGTAACTCCTGCAAAAAGACAATAAGATAAACAATATAATTCCTTATTCTTTTTTATTATATATATACTGGTGCAGAGGAAGGATTATCTACATTGATGACCTTCAAACCAGATTTCTTAAAGAGTTGTTTAATAAAAGCATCCTTAGAGGCCGGGCGGTGGTATAATCTCAGGTGGTGTCCATTGATTATGAATGAAGCACGTGTATCATCAATTGTAACTAGCCTCACTATTCCATTATCAAATACAGCGTCCACCTCATAAGGTCCCATCCAATGAGTGCAAAGATTCCCTTTAAAATCCTTAAAACGGGAGTCATAAAGTAGTGCCCAATCTCCACTTTGAAACACCTTATTTTTAATAAACTTATCATGTCGTTTCATTCTCTGCTGCTAGATAGCAATAGTTCGCTGGACATCCATTGAAAAGATTTCATCGAGTTCATTAAGCTGATCCAGTAGGTGTTTCTGAGCATCTGATAGATCTAAACCAACTTCCAGAGCTGTTATGAGCGTACTTACTTCAAATTCTATTAGAAACAACGGGGATTTCCCATAAACCAACTCGAATGGTGAAAACCCAGTTGTATTTCGCCATGTTGTCATATACGCCCAGAGAGCTTCCGGGAGCTTCTGCGCCCAATCCTGACGATGGTATGCCATAGTTTTCGTCAAAATATTTTCCAATGTTTTGTTCGTGCTTTCCATTTGTCCATTTGCCTAGGGGTGGTATGGAGATGTCACTCTATGCTTGACCCCATATTTCTGCATGAGCTTTGCCATCTTGTGTGATGTGAATTGTGCTCCTCCATCTGAAACAATCTCTCTTGGAGTACCGTAACGAGCAAAAATTTCTTCAAATAGAAAATCTGAGACCACCTGCTCTGTTGCTTTCGCAATAACTTTGGCTTCCACCCACTTGGCCACATAATCAATACATACCAAGATGTGGACTTTCTGCTGGGAGGGTGGCTTAAAGGGGCCAACAAAGTCAATAGCCCATTTCTCAAAAGGCTCGAGGACTACCTGTGCCTGCAAAGGCATTTCATCAACTCGACCAGGTTGCCCCCTACATTGGCAACTATCACACCTCCTAACATAATTATGAGCATCACAAAAAATGGAAGGGTAGTAATATTCCATCTATAGCACCTTATGGCCTATTATTTTGTCCGCAAAATGCCCTCCACAAGGGCCATCATGGGCAACTTTCAATACCTCATAAATATCATCCTCAGACACACAGCGCTGGATCTGCTTATCTGCTCCTGTATGAAAAAATATACCCTGCCATCCAAGAACATCGGGCACTGTGATGGATAATTTTTCGTTGTTCCCTGTATGACAGGTGAGGAGGCACTTTCCCTGTGGCAAGATAGTTAGCAATATCTGCATATCACAAAGGTTTAGTAGAAACTTCAAAAAGGTGTTCATCACGAAAGCTATCTTCAATGGGTGTGCTCATAAATATCATCCTCAAACACACAGCGTTGGATCTGCTTATCTGCTCCTGTATGAAAAAGATACCTTGCCATCCAAGAATATCGGGCACTGTGATGGATAATTTTCCGTTGTTCCCTATATGATAGATGAGGAGGCACTTTCCCTGTGGCAAGATAGTTAGCAATATCTGCATACCACGGAGATTTAGTAGAAACTGCAAAAAGGTGTTCATCGGGAAAGCTATCTTCTATGGGTGTGCTCTCATCATCGTTATCCTTTCTAGATAAGAAATCAGCCACTACATTATCTTTTCCTGGCTTGTCCACTATTGCAATATCAAATTCTTGAAGCAATAGCAACCATCTTGTAATACGGCCAGGAGTAATGGGTTTATTCATCAAATACCTTATTGCTGCGTGATCAGTATAAAAAATAGTAGAGTACCCGGTGATGTAATGCCGGAACTTGTTGACAACATAAATGACAGTTAGGAATTCTTTTTCTGTCACCGTATAATTTAATTGAGCAATAATTAATTTCTTGCTGATATAGTAAATTGCATACGGTTTTTTGTCTACCTGTTGTCCTAAAACAACTCCTACTGTTGTCTGAGAAGCATCGTTATGCATGTGAAATGGTAGTGTCCAATCAGGTCCTCGGAGGATTGGAGCCATGCACACCAGCCCCTTTATTTTCGTGAAAGCTATCTCACAATCTTCAGTCCACAAGAATTCTGCATATTTTGTTAGTAATTGAAATAGTGGATGTGATATTTTAGCAAAATTTTCTATAAAGCGTCTGTAATATCCAGCACAACCAATAAAACTATGTACCTGTGTGGGTGTTTTGGGAACCGGGAAGTGTAATATTACCTCTACTTTAGCCAGATCAACTTGAATTCCAACAGCTGAGAGCAAATGTCCCAATACTACTCCTTCTTCCCTCATCATATGGCATTTGACTGTACTCAGAGGTACATGAGTCTGTTTACATCTTTTGAGTACCTTCTCTAAATTTGCCAATCCTTCCTCAAATGAGTTTCCATGTGGGGTAAAGTCATCCATATAGATTTCAACGCTATCATCGACCAAAAATAAAAAATAAAAATAAAAAATAAAAAAAAATTCCCAAGATTGCCCTCTGGAAGGTAGTAGGAGCATTACACAGGCCAAACGAGAGGACCCTGTATGCATAGGTTCCCCACGGGCATGTAAAGGTCATTTTATCCTGGTCTTATGGGGCTATCTAGATCTGGTTGTATCCACTAAATCCATCTAGGAAGGAAAATAACTTCTTCCCAGCCAAGGTATCCAAGACTTGGTCAATGAATGGCAAAGGAAAATGGTCTTTTTGTGTTGCCTTATTTAATTCCTTGTAATCTACACAGATCCGCCATTTACCTTTCTTTTTAGGAACAATAACTAGCGGAGATACCCGTTGTCTATCTGAGATGGGATAAATGAATCCTACATCCAAAAAAAATTGTAATTCTTTTTTGAAAATGTTTTTGAGAGCAGGATTCATCCCCCGTTGAGGTTGTCTTACAGGGCGGAAATATTCCTTAATATAAATATGATGAGTGCATAGGTTGGCAGCGATACCCTTCATGTCTGTATAATCCCAGGCAAAAGCTTTCTGATGATCTTGAAGGACTTTCAAAAGCTTTTTTGTCTTAGATTCGGATAGGTTTGGGTTAATATTAAGTGTTTTCCCTGGTTCAATCTCAATTGGAGTACTATCGTGGGATGAGGTTACAGGAATGTCCTCAATATCATCTTTTGGTTCAATGTTTTCCTGTATCTCACAGCTCATAGCAGATTCTAGAATATATCGAGTTGAATCAGAAACAGAATTGGAATCATTAATGAAAGCGTTAAAGGCATCATCTTCTGTTTCTGTTTTAAATTGAAGGGCCTGCCCAATAGTGAAAACTAGTCTAACATCTTCGTTTTCAGGTTCAGGCTCTTCTACATGTAGAGTTTTCTTATTGGATAGTGATTATTCAGATGGGCTCAGTTCTGCAGGAGGATAAAGCTTAAGATTCTTTGTTAACGTCCCATTTGATATGATCATGTGCCCAAATCGGCACCCTATGTAGGCGTCTGCAATTGCAAGCTAAGGTCTTCCTAAGATCAATGGGTGAAATCCTACTGAAGATCGAGTTTGTAATATAAGAAGGTCCACAGGGTAATGCCATGAATCTATTGAAATGACCACATCTTCTAATTTCCCTACTGGTTTAATTGTGGATTTGTCTGCAAGTTCCAGGATAGTAGGGGTTGATTTAATGTTTCCAAGTCCTAATGTGTTCATTGTTTTAGCAGTGATAATGTTAATGGTCGCTCCCAAATCCACCAGTACATTTGGGATTTCAATCCCATTAATATGTACTGTTAGAATTAGGTTCCCGGGGTCTTCATATTTTACAGGCATGATCTTTCCTAACATGATATCGAATAGTCTGCCCATTACATGAATGGTTAATGGATCCTTAGGTTTCCTCCCTGGTTTATTTGAGCAATATTCTTTCAGAGTTTTTGCATATATAGGTACATCCCTCACACGCTTAAAAATCTAAGAGTTCAAACCACACACAAATAATAACTTCCCGTACTAAAAACACTAGTTGGTGATGAAATCCAACTTAGTAGAAATTTAATACAGAAAGGGCGGTTGGAACAGTTACCCCAACAACCTTATTAATGAAACAGACTGGCACAATTTTCCTCACAAAACCATCTCGTGTGAAGAGAACCCCCCAGAGAGTCCAAGTGACTCTAGTCGACGTCTGCTCCAGGTACAGTGAGATCTTTCCTTCACTGTCACCTTAGGAAATAATCTTAAGTTTGTGGACACTAAGGTTACCAACAGTAACAAATATAATTGGGGAACAGTCTATGATCCGATCCCACGCGCAAGGGTAGAGTAACAAAGCTCAATCCCCGTGAAGCTTCCTCGACATGGTTAATCCGAGGTTTACCGACAAGTGACCCCAGGCTCCTCGACAATGGTTAATGCGAGGTTTACCATTTGTAATGCACGCAAAATCTTCTATCTTCCCCAATGAAACAGAATTGATTGTCTCAAAGGTTCGGATATGATCTCGTGATTGACTGCAAGAAGGAGAGAATCAAGGATATCAAGAAAAATGGTAGACTATAGTTCCCATGACTCTCCTTGCAAATCAATTGGGTAGTACGGAGACGAGCATTTTACTCGTGTAATAGATATGTTGAGGAGCTTGAGGACAAAGGTCATAAGTTGTAAGGCAGATAATGACAGGTTGGTTGAGGCTTAGGAAAGACTTGCAAGGGCCCATAAAAAGTAGCTAGAGGTCAATGCAATGATTCTTCAAAGCTTTGAGAGTTTTGAGAATTGAAAATAACCACAATAATCATTTTTGTTTCGACGTTTCGAGTCTACAGAGCTTGTTAAAGTTGAAGAAACAGGGAAAGATGAGGACTAGTCAAGAGCAAGAGGAAAATACTAATGGAGCCTATGGTAGCAGGTCTCAGTCTGAATACAGGTTGGATAGAGGGGACATAGTTAGAGGTGGAAGATCAATGGACACACCTAACATGAAGACTATTATGGATGGGAATCATTCTAGTTTCTCTTCCAGGAGACATCATCATAGTCGTCACCATCATCATCCTTATAGGAGGGGTGAGTATTTTCTAGAGGAGCTCATGAAATTAAATCCTCCTACATTCGATGCAGAGATGAAGAAGTCAAAAGATGCAGATTCATGGTTTCTTAGGATTAAGAAGTTCTTCGCATTGCATAGCTATACAGAGAACATGAAAGCCAAGATAGCCATTTTCGGTCTTAAAGGGAAAGAAAATATATGGTGGGAGGATATGAAGAATTTTAAAGGTATTAGACAGGATTACTTGACTTGGGATGAGTTTGTGAGGCTCTTCAAGAAGAAGTACCTGTCAGAGAGGTACTGCGATGCTAGTGTAACACCCTCTTACCACATCTACCCAAGTAACTGCCCAATCGGGGTAAAAATGTGACGAAGAGTTACTATGATATGATTCAACCTCCAACGCCACCTTAAGAAAGTGAAATCAACACAATAAAACCTTATTGAACTTCCTCGTTAGCTACAGGTCCCACATAAGCTAAACCACCCCTCCAGGTGCCCAAGCCCAGAGTCAAATTGCCTTTTCATTGAAAAAAACCTCATTCACTACCATGACATGGGAATGCATGTGATTGGGACCCTCCATTCACTCCCATCATGCCTACAAGGGTGAGACTACAGTATTTTTTAGCCAGTTCTGTGTTAGAGACTGCGCGATTTAAGCCACTTTTTCAAGGCTAGTCTCCAACCACTTCCCGAAACTTGATGAGACTTTTCAAGACAATAAATGACACTGAGACATAGCATCTAACACAAAACTTGATCAAGGAATTGACCTAACCAAGCCCAACCATGACAGTCATTTCGTCAAACATGTCACAAATATAAATTCTACAGGTCATAATAATAGATCTGAGCGTAGGGGTCTCATACTTATATGAGAATCATCAAGAATGATTGATGCATTCTCACATTAGTTACATTATCATCTATTAGGTCACATACTTATTGTTCATTTATTTACAAATCAAAACATGATGAGAGCAATATATCATAACTGTCATAAAACATGCTCATAACCAACATATAAGCAACATAAATAACAAGGATATAATAGCCATAAAACCACATATAAACAAGTACATTTACCCATCAATTACAAGAGGAAATAATTCTTATATCCATAAGCAAAATGCAACTAAGTTTGGGACTTCCACATTCCACCCGACCATATACATGGTTAAGCCAAATGTCTCTTCAGCCAGTCACCCCCGCGCTATATTCCAAGCATGAATGTGCGATCTCTTAAAACTCATCAATCAAGACCAAACCAAGGCTTCCAAAGGCCAAACCACCTCAACCCTAAACCGATGATTCTACCTCATAGTGGAACATCATTAACCATCACTATATTGGTCTCTATCCAATTTTTCCAGGGCTCTAGAGCATTTTTTCCAACCAGGGCTTCTAGGACTAGTAACTCAACCCACAGTTGTCATCGGTTTCTAGAGTGTTTTTCCAACCAGGGCTTCCAAGACTAGTAACTCAACCCACCAAGGGATTCTAGAGATTTTTTCCAACCAAGCCTTCTAGGACTAGTAACTAAACCCAAGCTGTTATGGGGCTTCCAGATCGTTTGTCCAACCAAGGCTTCTAAGAACTAATAACTAAACCCACAACCAAAGGCACGAGAAAACCAAATAGAAAATAAAATTAAAACCCACAACACCATGACTATCTAAGAAATGGAAAGGCTAGGCAAAACCACTATCAATCCAGGCAATACTCCATGCCAATGACAGTTCATAAACCAATAACCACATGCATATGCTATGCATGCCAAAACTAGCGAGGAAATCATATGTGCAACTTGATACCTGCAAGAAAAAACCCATTATAATTGTTGATCCCGATGTCCTCTTGCGCTTTCTTCCTCTTCCTTTGCCTTCTTGATCCAAAACTCCAAGTATGCCACACACTCCAAGAGTACTCCAAGAAACTCTGAGTGTCCAAAAGTATGAGAGATAGAGAAAGAATAGAATGAGAGCTCCAAAAACTAATCTGACAAAAAGACTAAGCAAAATGCTACCAAATGATCCTTAGAAGCATTTTTATCAATGAGGCCTCTATTTTCTCCATTTTCCATCCATTATTTTCCTTCATTTTCCTCATCACGTGTAACATGTGACCTTTCACCTTCCTTTTCTCCTATTTTCCATTATTTTCATAAATAAAATGTCAATTAATGCCTCATGCATTTCCAAAGCCTTTGCCATTGCCTTTGCCAATTTCCTTAGCCATAATAAACTGAAATGAACATCCACTACGATGTTTTTTCCCACCATTCAGCTTGGAATATATGTCCCATGACCTTGGTCTTATATTTTTTAGATGGATTTTTAATGAGGGATATTACATCCAAAGCTAAGGATTTTTATGAGTTGTAGATGGGTTCCATAACATATGATGAGTATACTAGCAAGTTCCTGGAGCTTTTGAGACATGTGCCTTACCTCAAGCAGAAGAAGGCCAAGGGTCAAAGATTCATTACTGGGATTCCAGTAGCATTCAAAGACCGTACTGAGTTCGATGAGACTAGATCGCTAGAAGAAGCCATTCATAAGCTTAAAATTGAGCCTAAGCATGACTTGAAAGGAAATGAGAAAGCTAAAGGAAGATTGCCACCAAAGCGGGGAAGACCTCAGGATGCAGGTGAGAAAGAAAATGTGGTTCCTTACAAGAAATTCAATACAATTGAGAAGGGGCGTTGATTGCAGCCTCGAGAGCAACAGACTATAAGTAATGGTAGAGCACCGTTGCAATGTTGGATATGTGGAAAAGATCATCGGAAGAAGGATTGTCCATTGTACCAGGGTGGTAGAACTCATATCTATAGTGCTAGTGCTCAGGAGGCACAAACAGTTGGGTATGTTGGTCATAACATTCATTGGATTTATGTAGTTGTGGACAACAGACATGCAGATCACTAGGAATCTATCTTTGAGATGGAAGTTGGCTACAAGTACTAAGAATAGAGTTCACCATTGGGTAAGATCTTGTGCATTTGAGTTAAATGGTATACCTACAACAACACATTTGGATGTACTGCTATTGGGATCGTATAACATGATTTTGGGTATGGATTGGTTGTATCTTCATAGGACCAAAGTAGATTGTTATGACAAGGCCATCAAGTGCCTAGATGAGAAGGGAGAAAATAGAATTTTGCAGGGAAAGAAGAAGCCTACATCAATGAGGATGGTCACCGTTATGTAGGCTAAGTGCAGATGCTAAAAAGGTTGTGTGATGTTTGCAATGCATATTTCAAGTGACAAGGGTAAGGATGCTTAGGATGCATAAATATTGCAGAGGTATCTTGTATTGCAACAATTTCAGGATGTGTTTCCAGTAGAGATTCCAAAGTTACCTCCTCACAGGGAAGTGGAATTTTCTATTGAGTTGGTACCAGGGGCAGCACCAACATCAAAGGAACCTTATCGAATTAGCACCTTGGAGTTGGTATAGTTGAATTTACAGTTGAAGGAAATTCTTGATAAGGGATACATTTGGTTGAGTGTATCACCTTGGGGTGCACCATTGTTGTTTGTAAAGAAGAAGGATGGTACTCTCAGGTTGTGAATTGATTACAGGTAGTTGAATAAGGTAATGATCAAGAACATGCACCCATTACTGAGTATTGATGATTTGTTTGATTAGTTGAAGGGAGAAGCAGTGTTCTCAAAGATCGATTTGAGATCGGGATACCATTAGGTACGCATCAAATAAGAGGACATCTACAAGACCGCCTTCAGGACAAGTTATGGGCATTATGAGTTTGTTGTAGTTCCATTGGTTTGACTAATGCCCCAACTACATTTATGTGTTTGACGATTAGTTTGTCGTGTCCTTGTCTAGATAATTTTGTTACTGTATTCATTGATGACATCTTGGTATATTCTAAGAATGAGGAAGAGCATGTCGATCATTTAGCATCAACGTTGAGATTGCTAAGAGAACATCAGTTGTATGCTAATCTTAGAAAGTGCAGTTTCTTTCAAACAAAGGTATAGTGCTTGGGACATGTTGTTTCCAAGGAAGGGATAGCAGTAGATCCGGAAAATATAAAGGACATCATGGAGTGGGTAGCTCCTGATAATGTGGAGGAATTCATATCATTTATGGGATTAGCAGGTTATTACAATAGGTTCTTCAAGAAATTATCATGCATTTCATATCATGTTACATCTTTTCAAAGAAAAGGTAATAAGTTTGAGCGGACATAAGAATTTTCTGCCTGATTTGAGCAGCTGGAGAAGTTGTTAACCAATACTCTAGCTCTCAAGATCGCAAATCCGGATAAAGAGTTCGTAGTGTGTACAAACGATTGTAAAAGAGGACTTGGTGGAGTCCTTATGCAGGAGGGACACGTGGTATGCTATGAGTCCAAGAAATTAAATGAGCATGAGCATAACTACGTGACTCGTGATCTTTAGTTAGCAACTATTATTCATGCTTTGAAGATGTGGAGGGATTATCTTCTTGGCAGGAGATTTGTACTGATGAGCGATCACAGTCGTTTGAGGTATCTATTTGACCAACCGAATATGAATTCCAAGCAAGTTATATGGTTGGCCACCCTTAGTGATTTTGACTTCAAGATCATATACATCAAGGGAAAGGAGAATAGAGTTGCATATGCCCTCAACAGGAAAGTATAGGTGAATCATATAACAACTATGAGTTCCTATGGGACAGAATTACATGATCGAATATCACAGGGAGGACAACTAGATGACAGGTATATGGAGCTCAACCACGTTACAACATAGTACAGGTGCAGGTGTAGGCACATGTGATCAGGATGCATACTATCGTCTCACGGCAAATGGTTTGGTAAGATTCAGGGACATGATCTATGTGTCGAATGACAGTGAGTTCAAGAAGCTTATCTTGAGGTAGTTTCTTGTCAAGCCATACTCGGGTCACCCAGGATATTAGAATATATTGACGACAGTGAAGAGGTTCTGCTATTGGCTGAATTTGAGGAAGGAAGTGAGCGAGTTTGTGGCTAGATGTTTGGATTGTCGACAGGTGAAGGCGGAATGTAAGCATCCTAATGGTCTATTGTTGTTGTGTGGATTAATATGTCTTCCAGACAAGACCGATCTCCCTAGTACTAAAAGTATCTAGCAACAAACAGCCAAATAAACTAATATTTCTCTAAGCATATATGATTTACAAAAAGCTCTATAGAGGTGTAAAAGACTTACCGTATGTCCAGCACTTGTTTGAAGTTGTTGTTGTCCCTCGCGCGCTTGAAGGAGTTTTCCTCGTAAACCTGCAGTCACAAACAAGCAAAATATTACATAGCACCTATATAGAAATCATCATAAACCATGCTTATCATAGTGATCAAGGAATCTATGAAATAAACCATTAACTGAAAGCTTATTGAGAAAAATGAGTATTTTTGTATTAATTTCAAAAGAAGGAAAACCTTACAACCTGAGCCTTGATGTTGCACAGGCCTTCCCGGGGTCCGAAGCAGGAGTCTCCTCTACTTTTATAAGCTCTGCACTCCTCCAACCAAGACGAATAGAGGTATGTAATCTCTCCTCAAAATTTATTAGTTAACTGAGTCTGAATCTCAACAACACTTAACTTCAAATATTCTAAAGCTTGAACTCCCTTTGAGGCTACCCAATGCCTCTTTTTATAGTGGAAAAGAGGAGGTTTTCTGTTCCAACTATGAAGGGATAGAATCCTCCTTCAAAGGGATAAGCTCCTCACATCAAGGGGTTAGCTCCACAAGGTAAGGGATACATGCACCTCATAAGAGCGGTTCTGTCACCGTAAGATATTTTCTGGAAGCTTCTAGAATTCACTTTTATTGAGCTTTTTTGGAATTTACTTGCACCTTTTTTATCTTACAGGGGTCCGCACCTTTAACATAGATAAAGTGCGTTCAGGTACGTAAGAGAGCTGGACATTAGGTGCGGGACCACAGGCAAGATAGAGAGAAAGTGCGACACCAAAGTTTAGGAGATTTTTAGGAACATTTCTTTGATTTTCAAGGCTTTACATGAGGAACTGGTATGTTAGACTTGCAAAGGGAGAATTATGAGTAATAATGAGCTCATACACATAGCATAATGTCAGGATAACAATTTTCAGTGTAACAACTGCAACCTATTATGATTCTAGAATGCAAATGGGAGGTCATTTCCATGGATTTTATTACGGGTCTTCCGAGGACAATGAGGCAACATGATTATATCATAGATGTGGTCGATGGGTTGAGCAAGGTGGCTCACTTCATTCTAGTGAACACTACATATTTAGCTAGTGAGGTGGAACAGGTCTTCATCAGGGAGATTACACGATGTTTCAAAGAAGATTGTGTCAGACATGGATGCCAATTTCACGTCCAAGTTTTGGAAGGAGTTAATTTATACGATTGGGGACAAATTCGGCCTTTAGTACAACCTCTAATCCACAAATAGATGGATAGATAGAGAGGGTCAATAGGATATTGGAGGATATGTCGAGGATGTATGTCATGCACTAACAGAGGAAATGGGAGGAGTTCCTTCCATTGGTTGAGTTTGCATACAACAATGGTTATTAGGAGTTACTGAGGATGAGTTTGTTTAAGCACTCTATGAGCAGAGTTGTAATACTCCCATCAGCTCGAGTGATCCAGTGAACATGGTACTTATTGGACCATACATGTTGAAATATATGGAACAAAAAATGCAGGCTACAAGGAAGAATTTAAAGTAATAATTGGACACGTAGAAGAGTTATGCAGACTAGCACAGGGCATTTAAGGAGTTTCATGTTGGCGAACATGTGTATTTTCACATCAAGCCCAAGAAGATCTCCTTGAGGATTGAATGATGTGCGAAGTTGGCACCACGATATTGTGAGTCTTTTGAGATCCTTGAGAGGATTGGACAATTGGCTTATCAGCTTGCACTGCCTCCAACAGTGAAAGTCCATGATGTTTTTCATGTTTCATTGCTTAAAAGGTATATAAAGGATGTTGATCATGTTATTGATTGGTCTGTATTGCAAGTGGACAAATAAGGAGAATTATCACTGGAACCCCAGTGATATTACAGCGGAAACAACTCATGCTACGGAACAAAGCCATCTAGCAATTTAAAGTGCAGTGGAAGCACTTTAGGCCCGAAGAAGCTACATGGGATATGGCGGATAAGATGTGGGATATGTATCCTTCATTGTTTGTCAGTTAAGGCAAAGCAATTTTGGTATTTGTACATATTTATGTATGGTTTCTATTGCAAATATTGTCATGAGTTAAGTTATAAAGCTCCAATAAGCGATATGGTTTTATATTGTCATGTTGTCATGATGGTTTTTGCTTTTGAGCCGGTTATTCATTGTAAATATTGCATCAAGCTAAGTTATAAAGCTTCATGGGCAGTATGTTTTCTTTTTAGCGTTTTTGTTGAGGTATAGGTGCGGTTTAACACCAAGGAGGTGTTCCCTAAGGGGGAGGGTTCTGTAATAGGTTCGGGCTAAAAGTTCATGCAATAAAAGTTAATAAAGGCAAAAATAAGACCATGGTTAAGGCACACTTATTCCAAGCTAAATGTTGGGCAAGAAATCCTAGTGGGCATCACTTGATGTGTTTATGGCTAAGGGAAAATTGGCTAAGGCAATGACTAAGGCTTTGAAAAGGCAACAAGTATTTTTGGCACATTTATTTATGAAAATAAAGGAAATTAGGAGAAAAGTAAGGTGAAATGTCACAGGTTGCATGTGAGGAGGAAAATGAAGGAATATAATGAATAAATTAGAGGCCTCATCAATAAAAATACCTCAGATCATTAGTTGGTAGCTTTTTGTTAGTTCATTTTTAGAATTAGTCTTAGAGAGGAGAAGAGGACCAAGAAGAGAAAGATACCAAGCCAACAAAGGAAGGAAAATAAAGAAAAGGAAGGACAATGAAAGGAAAGGAAAGGAAAGATCAAGTAAGGAATTGTTGGAACAAGCAAGCTTCGACAGGAATACTTGCGGGTAACAGATTGCATGTATGATTTCCTAGATGGTTTTGACATGCATGGTATGTGCATGTTTGGATTTGGTTCTTTTGTTGTTGGTGGCATGGTTTCGTTGGGTTTTGACAATGGTTTTCAGCCTTGCTTTTCCATTTCCAGATATCCATGGTGTGATGGGATTGTTCTCGGTTTTAATCTTTGGAATTTTCAGAAGGTTTCAGAATCTGGGGCGAAGGTAGTCTTAGGAACATTCCTAAAGACTTAGGAATCCCTTGACCAGTAATGGTGGGATACACGGTAAAGCCTTAGGGTGGAGTCTTAGTTAGGGCCTAGTGATCCAATGTGGATTGTGGTAAATCCTACAGACTTTGAGACGAAAAAAAATCCTCAAAGATGGTGAAGGAATCCGAAGGCATTCCAAGATCGATTTGGTTTTGTGATCTCGAGGTTGGTTTATGTGAGATCATGGTATGGTGAGGGTGGAGGTGGTTTAACCTTTGGATTCCCTTGGTCGTTGTGGATTGGTTTATCCCACGAGATCTCACATTCATGCTTAGAATATGGCACGGGGTGACTGGCTGAAAGAAAGATTTAGTTCAGCCATATCTATGGTGGGGTGGTACTTGGAAGTCCTGAACCAGGTTGGCTCTTTCCTGTGTTTAATTAAAGCCAAGTTCTCTTACTTTTGATTGGTAAATGTACTTCTTATTATGTGGCCTTAATTAATGTTTTCTTATGGTTATTTATATGTTATATGCCAATTATAAGCATGGATATGTGACTGGTTTTAGTCATGGATATTTTCATGTTTTTACTTGTAACTGAAACAATAATGGATGCAAGACCTAATTGATGTTAAGACAAGTGATAGGAGAGGGTGGTGATCCTTCTTATTAAGTCTCATATGAGTTTTCAGTCCCTTGTGCTCAAACTTGCATTCATGACCTATAGATTGCATATCTACGAAGTGTTTGACAGAATGTCAGTCCCGGTTGGGGATGGTTAGGCCTAGTCCTAGTTTTAGTTTTTGGTTTATAATCATTATAGTCATGTATTTTATGAGTTTTGAAATTTATATGGTTTTATGGGCAGAGCCTTTGCCCCATCCCTGAAAATCAACCTAAAATTATGTAGTCACTAGTACAACACTGGGCAGAAAAGGCCATAGTTGCACTAATGCAGGCCTATGGGAGCGACTGGAGGTTTCCAGTCGCATGGAGGGCTTGGAAAGGGGGCGACTAGGGCTCTAGCTCAGGGAAAAGTAAGTTGGCTCAAGGGATGGACACCTGGAGGGGTTGGGTTACTCTTGGAGGGTCCTCAGGAACCTGAGGTCAGTCAATAAGGTTTGTTTTGTCGACTCCATTTCCTTAAGGTCACCAAGGAGGTTGAGTTTGGTCATAACTGCCCTTCATCTCATGTTTACCCTAGGTAAGTCGCTTAAAGTGGGTAGTTGGGAGGGGAGAGGTTCGTTACAGTGATCTAGTGAGGATTGCGGTAACGCTTGATTCTATTGATGAGGGTGAGGTGGTTTAGCCTCGAAAAGCACAGGTTGATTCTTTTGGTTGTGAGTCCCACATTCATGCTTGGAATATGGCACGAGGGTGATTAGATGAAGAGACATTTGGTTCAGCTAATCTATGATTGGGTGGAACGTGGTAGTCTCGTACCTGTTTGGCTTTTGCATTCATTAATAAGAGTTCATTTCCTTGGTATTTTATGTGCAAATGTACTTGTTCATATGTGGCATTTATTCTTGTTGTATCATCCTTATTTCTATTGTTTATATGTTGGTTATGAATATGTTTTATAACAATGAAAATTCATGGTTCTCATCATGTTTTGATTTGTGAATATATGACCTAATAGATGACAATTCAACTAATGTGATAAGGCATAAATGCTTCTTAGCGATTCTCAGATAAGTATGAGACCCCTATGGTCACATCTTTTATTATGACTTGTAGAATGCATATTTGTGACATTTTTGACGAAATGCATGTCATGGCTAGTAGGGGTCTAGTCAAGTATTTGTTCAAGAAATTGCATTGGCATAATTGTCTCTATGTTATGTTTCATTTTTGTAGATTCCATGAAGTTCTGGGTAGTGAATGGGTCTTAGCCCCGGAAGTTAGCCTTAAATATCGCAGTTACTGGCATAGCACTGGCAGAAAGAGGCTACAATATCACTCAGGCATGCTCGTGGGAGTGACTAGGGATCTCAGTCACGTGCATGCCTTGGCAAGGGAGCGACTGGAAGTTTAATTCCTTGAATTGTTGAGCTCTCTTAGTGGTTGGTCACCTAGAAGGCTGACTTAGCTTTCAGAGGTTCTAAAACATGTGTACAAGGTCAAATTGGTCGTGTTGTGTCAGTTCCACTTCCTTAACTATACATAGTGAGTTGAATAAGATCATAGTAGCCTCTCATCACATGTTTACCATGGTTCTTCGGTTACTTAGGTAGATGTCGGAGGAGGGTGTTATTGTTGTATGATTGGGTTTGTATTACTTGTTGATTCCATGTACTATTGTTAAAGCCATGTAAATTTGCATGGAGCTCAAAGTCTTAAGTCTCCAAGGCTTTATGTATTGCTGAGTGAATAAGGTATGATGCTAGATTCTTGTGTATGATGAGAGAATGCCATTGCAAAGGGTAGATTTTTATCCAATGATTGTATGAGAAAAATGTGTGTGCTTGGTTGATTTTATTGTTTTGTGTGAGTTAGAGTGATGTTGATGAGGTTGGTTGGGTTTAATGAGCATGGTGTCGAGTTATTTTGGTGTGTGGGAGAAAAGGTTAATTGTGTATTGCAAAGATAGATTTGAGTCAGTTGATTGTATTGTTATTGAGCGGACAAAGTTATAATGGGTCCAAGGTAAAAATGGGATGAAACATGGCATAGAAGTGTTTGTTTTGATGCACGTGGATCCTTGTTTGAAAATGAATGAAAAGTAGTCCATGTGAGCTTGAAGGTCGGGGCCTTCAGCAGGTGAGTGGTGGATCAACAGAAAGTAGTGGCTTGTTGATTTAGGGAGTGGTGGCTTCCAGCACATGGTGGGCTACATAGTTAAGGGAGTGGTGGCTTACAACAAGTGGTGGACTGCAAATTTCAGGAAGTGGTGGTTTCCATTAGGCAGTGCCCTAGAGCGAATGATTGTTCGCATGATAACAAGTTGTGGCTTGCACACTGGTGGTGGAAAGTGATGCGATGATGTGAAGAAAGCTTTCGATAATAATAAGAAGATAAATACAAACCAAATATGATGTTATTTCTCCCGGAAGGGTTTCCACCTTACATATGGTGTCTCACTTGTTATTGATTATGGTTTCTTATTTTTTGATATGTTGTTACTCATGGTTTACTTTCTCGTGTTCATGATCATGCACATGTTGTTGGCTAACTTATGCATGATTCAGTTAATTGTTAAATAAAGGGTAAAAAGTGTGCTACAGGTCAATTTGGACATCATCCCAAAACAAATATCAATATTCATTAGGGTCTATCATTCTCTAAATTGGTTGCTACATGCCCTAAACAAGTCATTACATTGGTGGTTTTCCTTCGTGAAAGTTTCACTACTTAGATGTTACTTGAAGTGCCCCATTGAGCAATCAACGCACCCCTAGACAGTTGTAACTACTTTGCAGAGCATCTACTCACATGCAACGCTGCGTTGCAAAGGATTTAGGATCATTTTATAGTGCATTAGTTGACTGGGAGTGAATTGTTGATTGGATTCCGGGAATCTTCCCAACCGCTAGTGACTTATAGAAGTTGTTCTAGCTTTCACCTTGTCTGATAGCCTCGAATTTGGAACCCATGAAGTCGTTAAACCTCTTATCCTCCTATTCCCATGAACAACGAAACCTCTTCATCCATTATTAGGAAATCCATTCAATGATTCATTTTTGTCGAACTACCTTCATCTACTTATAAATAGAGCACTGAACATAGTGCACAAGAGAGCAAGAATTTGTGTTAACTAGAGTTATGTTGTTGAGATCACAGCTCTTGGAGGTATCATGCATGTACTGTGATGTTGCTGGATTGTTGATGCTAGATGTGATGAGGACGGGACTCAAGCTAGATGAGTGACAGCGAATTGATCAACTGGTTGTACTCTTCCTTCTACTTCATAATAAAGACACTTTTTCCTTTCATAATGCATGTGTCAATGATGTTATATGTGCATTTATGAATTTAATTGATTCAAATTTTTTTAACTTGAATAGATCGTATTGCCTTTATGTTGTTTCTTGTCTTTTGTTTTTTATGGCAGGTATCAATCAAGCAAATTAAGTTGTATTGAGAGTGACGAAAGAAACGAAGGGAGGCGAGGGAAAGCGAATAGATTACAAGTAGGTTTATCTCCCTTTATCTATTCATTTTAAGGAAAAGGTCGAATATATTTCATTCTGTTGTACTGAGTGCACCACCACACTTAGGGAAATCATACTTATCCGTAGGTTTGTATTTTTGTAAAACAAAGTGGCAACCATACTGGGGATCGACAGATCATCCCTGGAGGTTTTTTCCTTGTCCATCAACATCTAGTAGACTTTACCTCCTTATTTTCAGTCATTTGAATGAGTCTTAGCAAAATTAGTGTGATTGATTGCTTTTTCAAAGAGTCCCCTGGCACCAACGCACTGTTGGTCTTGACACAGTGCTATGCATAGCACTCTTGGCTTAGGGATAGTGCTCTGCAATGCACTGTCTCACACTCAGGGGTGTGTTTCCCCTGTGACCAACCAAAATTTATCTATTTTGTCTTTTGCCAATTCATTATAGTGTTTTCTTGCTGAAGTTTTGACTGATTGATTGCATCTAGAGACCAATTTTCCTCTACTCTTCTTGCCTCACTTTGGATTTCTTTGATCAATGTTTCTTTGTGTTTTATTTATCATTGTCAAATAGTTCCAAAGTTAAATTTTACATTTGATCAATTCATTATTTTCGAAAAGAGGAATTGTCATTTCAGCCTTCGTTTCTCTTGAAAGTTTTGAGTGATTGTTTGTGCATTAGTTTATTTTTCATTCATCTAAACTTAAAGGAAATTGAAAAGAAAAACATGCATTTGCATATAGGGATTGTGAGTTTTTCTTAATAGGGGAAAATTGCATTTAGATGTGCTCATTTTTTATTGCATACAATCTCATTTCTCTGTCCCTTGTAGCTATATTTTCATTATTGAAAATAAATTTGAAACGAATGCTTATCATTCTAATTGCATTATAGGAATGTTCAATACATCTTGCGGTGAACCTGAAAGACAAACTAGTAAGCAAGATCAACATAAAATTTATACGAATTTATCTAAGAAAGCACTGTAACATTAATGATAACATTTAGAGGTCTAGGCTAGAAGACGTGTTTCGGCGTCGTTAAACATAACAGTTGTCGTTAACTGTTTGCGATACATTTTGAGTGTGATGCCTCATTCCACGTACGTAAGTATATCAAAGCTCATCCACGTACTTTCAGGTATATTGGGCGGTGTTCTAGTACTAAAAGTATAAGGGGATGCTCTCATTGTGCGGTTTCGCATTAGACATCGCTAATACGAATTGGGCCTCCACGTACCTTTGTGTATATTTGGGAGGACAACTTTAGGTTGCTTACCATCGATAGGTAACCGAGTCGGCCGCCTTGTACCTATGATACACCGAACACAACATTCGAGGAGATTTCCTGCACGTACATAAGTCCTTGGTTTACTAGGGCAGTATATTGTAGTTCACAGTTGCTTGGTAAATCTTTTGCCTAGCATCACCATCTTTTTGTCTATTTGTCTTTGTATAAAATCAATCAACGATCATGGAATAAGATCAACCCTTTCCCTGTCGTTCGTGTAGGACAGTAAATAAACCTCCATTACTGCCAGAAGCTACACCTAGTAGAAGAAGGCACACTCGTCCTATCGAGTTCGGTACCTTTGGAACTCTTGGTGCTACATCATTTGATATACCAGAGACATCTGATCCTTTGAGTACTGAGTCTCAAGTTGTTTCAACTGATCCGATTTTATCTGCTACTTTCGATACAAAACCCTCACAATTACCTGAGGACACTGAAATTCAATCTAGTGAAACAGTAAATCCAGAACCCGAGCTTGTTCAACTGGAAGTTGATCTGGAGCCCATTGTTCTTTTACTAGAACATCTTGATCCCGAAGTCGAACAACAAGAAGTTGTTCTAGTGCAACCGTCTGATCCTCAGCCATCCGTAACTGTCGATTCTTCCTCTTTATCGCAAAGTTTACCGCCTGAAATATATCTTGGGTGGTGAGCCCTAGTATTGCACCAAGAGTGTTGTAACTCCCAGGGGTTGCCTTACTTTACTTTATCAACCCGGGGTTCGTACAAACTTGGAGGTGACAGTGCTATATACACAACAGATGCACTTTGTTCATGTCATCCTCTTCTGATTTACGAAAGGGTGCTATTTCATAAACTATGATAAGAACTAAAAAGTGAATTGCTGAAAGGAAATGACAAAAAGGAAACGAAACTAAATTGCTCAAAATAAATGACAAGAATGAAACTAATTTAATTTGCAGAAAGAAAATGACAAGAAGGGAACTAATTTAACTTGTTGAAAATAAATGGCAGAAAGGAAACTAATTCTAAACCACACTTAGCTTAGAAAATTAGCTAAATGCACTCTACTTATTTTATAGTCTATCTAACATGTTTTTATCCATGCAACTAGACTATCCATGACTTAATTCTAATTGAAATGGGGTTGATTTGCAACTTGGAGGGAAGAAAGGGGCTAAGGTGGCGGATTAAGGGCTTAGCGCATGAAAAAAGACTTATAAATGGAAAGCAGGTGTTAAAACCTTATAATAGCGTGAGAAATGAAGTTGGAGGGGCCATAACTCAAAAGTGCGATAGAGCATTGCGATGGAGGACAAAATTTGCGATGTGTGATGTCGAAATCGCAACTTCGCAAGTTTAAAGGGATAGCTGTAAAGGTTAACGGAGCGAACTAAAATGTGCGAAGTGTGATTTACGACGCGTGACGTGGCAAAGTTATCGCATCGATGGAATAAGCGGTAAGTGTTATGCAAAAAGGTAAATGATGCAATTTGTGATTTGTGATTTCGCAATATTGCAATAGAAATAACGAGCAGTAAGTGTTTAACGGTGAAAGGAAAAATTTGTGGGATGTGATTTGCAATAAGATAAGAACTGCGGGATGCGATTTGCGATAGGGATGACGTGGCGGTGGGACCAACGGCAAGGCGCGATTTCGCAATATCGCAATCGCAAAGAATGAGCGGTAAGCGTTAAAGTTAAAAGGTAAATGTTGTGATTTGCGAAGTGTGACGTACGGTGGCGGGAGACTCAAGGAGCAAAGGCGTAGATCGAGTTTTCGGTGGTTTTGAATGGTTTTTTTCGCATGTTTTGCATAAAAGTTAAGGCGGCCGTGAACGGAGAAAAAATAGAGAAACAAGGTTTTGAAGGGATTAAGTGCGTTAAGCAAATAAAAGGTAAGTACAACGTTAAGATGAGAAGAAAAGGAGGGTAATGGACGAATAAGAGAAGTGCTCAGAAGTGAGACACACATGCGGATTCACGCACAGGAAACAAACAGAAATGTGAGATGAAACAGTGAAAGAAAGGCTTGGACTTGGTAATACAAATTCTTCCCAAAACTCAAACAGAAAGCAATTTTGGCCCGTGGGAAGGTCTGCCCTACTCGAACTCTATTGATAGAGATGAGAAGGGGGATACTTGACCACAGTTTTTTGGGGTTTTTCCTCTATTTTACTAGGCATAAGCAATGAAAACTACAGTAGCACAAAAACTAAACAACAATGAAATTTATCATAAGCATATCCAACTTAAATGGCAGAAGAAAAACTAGCTAAATGACAGAAAAGAAATGATAAGAACAACAGAGAAGCTGAGGCACATAAATTGGGACTTAACCCACGAGCCTACCCCTCTAAAACTTAAATCAGTCAAATGAAATCAGTTTTCTCATTTCATAAAAGAATAAATTCATACATCTTTGAGAGTTTGATCACTGAATAAACAAAAAGCTTAATAACTCACAACAATAGTTATGAATGGAATTGAGACTAGAATAGACTAACTCTTCCTAGCTCTAGCTCTGCTCTATTTATTCTACAGGGCAGCTACCGAAAACTCCCTAGAAAATGGTGATTGAGTCTATTTGACTCCCAGTGAACAAGGATTGGGTGCACTCTTCTTTGAGTCGCTTAGCTGCCTTTGGAATTCGAATTTCTGGAGAGAATCCTTGGGGATCCTTTGGCTACTTTTCTAATTTTAATTACTGGACAGAATCTTTGGGATCCTTCAACTGCCTTTGAGGGTGGACATTCATCCTATAATTCCTCTTTTCTATCCCCTCCGAGTATTTATGATAAAATCCTTATAAAAATGATTAATTCTTGATTTTCTGCACTCAACCTTATATTAGGCACTCAGAGTATGCTAGCCTAAATCACCACCTATACTGGCACCATATAACTAAATAATAATAAAAATGCAAGGAAAAGAGCTCTAAGAAGGCGAAAAGGTGGCTATTAACCCCTCCAAATATGTCTAATGATGGAGCTCATCATCACCTCCCTACTGAATGGTTGCTCATCCTCTGAGCAACTAATCCTCCTCTTGCATTTCCTTTAAGGATCTGAAAACCCCCCTAATTTCCTGAGGAAGAAGTGTGGGAGTTTCCCCAAGGGGTTAAAACCCATTATTCTTTTATGCATTCTCCCATTCCTTGTTGGGTTTGTGTTATATTCTCCCATTCCCTGTTGGGTTTTGTGCATGGGTTTGCACATTGTTTTGGGGCATGATGGTTTTCGGCCCCTGGTATTTTGTAGATCTGGTCAAGGGAACTACGGTTATGTTCTAATCCAGGGTTAATGGATTGAGGTTTATGTATGCTTCAACATGTATATATATGTGTTGTAACACTAAAATGAATATAATGAAAAATCAAGCTGGTCGTCCCAATTTGGGATCCAAGGGAAAATCTCTGTGTTTATATGTTTTATGTTTTAAGCTCTCGCTATTGTTTATTTTCTGTTTTAAAGATTCGTTCGTAGATAATTTCTATACAGGGTTAAAACCTACATTCCCTATCTTGCGCATTTGTGTCCTCTTCATCAGTCAGCCCCAACAACAAAGGTGGGCCGATCTTTAGTCCCAACCATCAGATATTTTTGCCCTACATGGCCCTCTTGTATAATGGTGCCCTTTCCAATGCACCCCTCAGTCTTTCTGGAGTATGGTACTCCATGTTCTTGAGGCTATGAAGGAGGATGTTCCATATCCTTGGGCTGGCAATAATGCACTCCTCCTCTATCTGCCTAGAGACATCATCAAAGTGGCCTATCACCTGGTTTTGAGTCTGAAGGTAGCTTTCCACCAGTGCAAGTCCCTTTCAATCTCTCAATGGTTAAGGATGACTCCTCTTGGGCTGAACAATTATGGTATAATATATAAGGGTTCTCTATTTCTTCTTCCCATGACCTTCCATATCTCTTTTGCTCTAGTATCTTCATTCACCATCTAAGATGCTAGAGCCATTAACTGCATATCCCCCATTTTAGAGTTGGGGTCCCAAATATCCAGATTTGTCAGCACAAATTTATGCACATAAAACTATGCCATCTTTCCATAATCATCCATGTTAGCTTGCTTGTAGAAATTCATGAATTTCCTACAATCTTGGAAAGGTAGTGATCCATGGGAGGCTAGAGTTTTGATTTGAAATAGAAGCCATTGTTCTTTGAGGTACACAGCATATGAGTCAGATGGGAATCTGTGCTGAAGGGATTCTATACATAAATCCACCATGGTGGCTACTTGCTCCTCTTTATGCTGCAATTTCTCCTTTACTGCTACATTCTCTACATGTGCCTTCTGCAGTTGCTCCCTCAAAATTATCTCTTCGATTATTTCCTCCCCCCTTGGTGATTCTTTAATGATAATTGGGCTTGTGGGAGAATTTTTTGGCTCTCTCTTATTCTTGTCAGCTCTGGAATGCCTAGAGGTCTGCCTTTTTCTCTTTTCGCTCAGAGGAGATATGGTGGAAACCATATTTTTGTATTGAGGGAACGTGGTGTTGTGTTGTGAGTCAGTTTCTCACCCACTTTCTGCTATTTTTATGACTTCTATGGCCATCTCTTCTATTTTTCTTTGGCCCTTTGTCTCTTTATTTCTTCTGGTTCTTCCTATTTTTGTTGGTTCTTCCTCTTCTTCTCTCGGTTATGCATGTTTCTATTGGTTCTTCCTCTTCTTATTTAAGCACTATGTGCTTCTGTCGGTCTCTCTCCAATTTACTGGTTTGGATGAGACGACATCTCCTTTTATTAGATAGCGCAGCTAACTTTGGAGTGCTTATGTAACTCGGATCAGCTCCAATTCTGTTGTAGACAGTTGTTTCCTTCTCTTCTTAGTTCATGAAGGACTGCGTGTCTCCTCCCCTCGTTCTCCTCTACTCCTTATTTAAATTCTTTTCTTTTGCATGCCCAGGTGGCGTATACTTACAGTTTTATTCCAGTCATACCTCACGATGGTGGCCAAGTTAACTGACCACCTTTCCGCCCCTTAAACTCTAAGTCTTCAAATTAATTACTTATGGCTATTATGGATGTGTAGCAAGGGGCGAGAAGATATGCCTTAGTTTACCTATTGTGGTAAAGGCGTTTGCAGGAGCTGGAGGTTGGAGACAAGCCTTTTAGATGTTGTGTTCTTCACCGTATTCATGTAATTTGAATGAGCATCTTGCTAAATGAGAAACTTCTTGAGTGCGCTGCTAATATTTGCTTGTTGTTTCTCCTTGCTGTGGATGTGCTTGAGATGTCATGGGTGGCATTCTCCTTCTCCTGGAGTCTGTTATGCAACTTTCCTTCTTGTGCTTCTTGGCAGTCCATGAACGACTTCTTTTTTTTAAGGAATTTCCTGATGTTTGTCACAATCTGTTTGTGTGTTGCTTCTCTTGCTACATTGTGCTCAGGAATGGAGGAGTGTGGTGTATGAAGGTGATGGAGGAAGTTATGAAGATGGATGGAGTGAATGATGGGACTGATGGTAATATAGAAGAAGGGAAAAGAAGATGAATGCTTCCCTGTGTTTCCAGAAACCATTAACAACTTGCAAAATAGCAAACATAGAAAACACAGAGATGCATATATATATATGTGTGTGTGTGTGTGTGTGTGTGTGAGAAAGAAAGTGGGCTGCTTCCATGAAGGTTTTCAAACCACAAACTTGCCTTGGGCGCCTCAGATAGATTTTCACCCATGGATCTTTATTCTCTTTGTTTTTTTTTTAGCAAGTGAGTTGCCTCCATCGAGGTTTTCAACCCACAAGTTTTTTTTTTTTTTTTTAGGAGGTGTGCGAAACTATGGAGTTTCCCATCACATACATATCTGTGCTTATTGAATTTATGAACTTTTCCTTTGACAAAGGCTTCTTGTAAATTTTAAGTCTGTGACCATTAACAAGCAAGGGGATTCCTTCCTCGTCTATGGTTCTGATTTGAACTGTGCCATTATCAAAACATTTTTTCACTATGTAAGGTCCTAACCATCTTGTCATCAACTTTCCTTTGAAATCTTTAAACCTTGAATCATACAAAAATGCCCAATATCCTTCTTGGAAGGTCTTTTCTTTGATGTTCTTGTCATGCCATACCTTCCTTTGCAGTTGAACTACCACTGTGTGAAGAAGTTCTTGCATTATGAACTCATTCAATCCATTTAGTTGCAGCAACCTCTCTTTTTGAGCATTTGATAGATCTAGATTTAATTTAGCTGCCATTCTTAAAGTATTGAATTCAAACTCAACTTAAAGTAGAGCTTTCTTACCATAGACTAGTTCATAAGGAGTGAATTCTATTGTTGTCTTCCAAGTAGTGTTGTAGGCCCAAGTAGCTTCTACCAATCTATCTGCCCAATCTTTTCTGCTGTTGCTCGCAACCTTGGTGAGGATGCTCTGTAAAGCTCGGTTAGTTACTTCTACTTGGCCATTCGCTTGAGGGTGATAGGAAGCAGAATTTCTATGCTTAATCTTGTGCTTCCTCAAAAGATTCTCAATGAGGCGAGAGGTGAATTGTGCTCCTTGAACAGTGACTATTTCTTTGGGGTATCCAAATTTGTAAACACATTCTCCCTCGGAAATTATGCTACTTTCTCCTTGGTTGCTACCTTCACTGCTTTTGCTTCATCCCACTTTGTCAGGTAATCAGTGCAGACTATGATATACTTCTTTTCTCCGGATGGTGGATCGATAGGTCCAACAAAGTCCATCCCCCACTTATCACATGCCTCAAGAGCCACCTGAGGGTGTAAAGGCATTTCATCCCTTTGAGTGGGTTTCCCCATCCTTTGGCACTGGTCACACCTGCTGGTGTATCTTCTGGAATCCTGGTGAAGGGTAGGCCAATAGTATCCTGCCTGCAAAAAATTGTAAGTAGTTCTCTTTGCAGCAAAGTGGCCTCCACATGGGTTGTCATGACATTCAGAGAGGATACAAAAAACTTCTTCCTCCCTCACACATCTCCTTGGGATTTGATCAGGCCATAGCTTGAAAATATTTCCCCCAATCCATGTGAAAGGGTTGTTTTTTCTGATGATTCTGCTCCTCTCCCTGAATGAAAGATTAGGAGGGAGTTTTCCAGCAACCAAGTAGTTGGCTATATCAACAAACCATAGTGAGAGTGTTGATATGGAAAAGAGGTGTTCATTTGGCAGCTGGTCATCCACCATTCCTTCTTCACCTGCAGGGAGAACTAACATGGACAAAAAATCTACAAAAACATTCTCCTTTCCAGGTTTATCAACAATACTCAAATCAAATCGCTGAAAAAGTAACAACCATCTAATTATCCTAGAATTTACATCTAGTTTTTTCATTAAATACTTGATGGCTGCATGGTCAGTGCGGACAAAGGTATGATATCCAGTGACATAATGCCTGAATTTGTTCAATGCATGGACAATGGCTAATATCTCCTTCTCAGTAACAATATAATTCAGCTCTGCTTTAGACAAATTCTTGCTGATGAGATTAATGGCATAAGGGATTTTGTCCTCTAATTGTCCTAATGTTTCCCCTACAGCTTTGGAAAATGCATCAGTGTGGATGTGGAAAGACAGAGTCCAATTCAGTCCTCGGAGGATGGGGGCAGTCGTCAACTATTTCTTAATAAGCTCGAAAGCCTCTTGACAAGGGTCAGGCCAAATAAGCTCAAAATCCTTGGCCAATAACCAAAATAATGGCGAAACCATCTTGATCAAATCTTTGATGAACCTTATATAGTAACCAGCTAAGCCTAAGAAACTCCTGACATCTTTCTACTTTTGAGGAGCATGTACCATTTTAATGATAGTGATTTTTTTTCGGGTCTACATGTATTCCTGCTTCAGATATGGAGTGTCCCAATAAAACCCCTGATCTCTTCAGGAATTCACAATTTTATGGGCTCAAGGAGAGATGCATCTCAATGCACCTTCTTGGTACTTTACCCAAATTAGAGAGAGCTTCCTGGAAGTCATCCCCATGTGGTGTGAAATCATCCATGTATATTTCGACAGAGTCATGGACTAACTCATAAAAGATGCTCAGGATAGCCCTTTGGAAGGTGGCTAGGGCATTGCATAACCCAAAGGGTAGGACTCTATAAGCAAAGGTACCCCAAGGGCGAGTGAAAGTAGTCTTATCTTACCAAGAGTCAATGGTAACCATAACATCCTCAACAATTCCTTCTGGAGTTACCGTGGACCGATCTGCAAGTTGCAGAACTGTTGTGGTTTTCGTCAAAGTCCCTTAGAGATTAAGTTTCAACATAGATTCCTTGTTCATGATATTGATGGCAACCCCTAGATCAATCAGAGTGTTGGGGACTATGACACCGTCTATATGCACATCAACAACTGGACTACCAGGGTCCAGGTATTTTGGAAATATCACCTTCCCCATAATTAGGTCAGACAATTGTCCTACCACATTGGTGGTGGGGGTATCTCTCTTCCTTCTCCCAAGCTTCTTTAATAACTTTTCTTTGTTGAGCCTATTGTAGATAAGGACATCCTTAATGGCTTGGAGAAGTGGTATCTTTACACACAAATTTTCCAATTCTACCAGGAGTTCAGTCTCCTCTTGAGTGTGCTGACTAGGGTGGATCAAGCACTCGGGAAAAGGAGGTTTTTGGATCTAAGTGTTATCTTCTTCCTTTTCCTCCTCAACCTCTACAGGTAGAGATGGGGGATGGTTGTCTAGGAGTACTCTTCCTGACCTGCGATTAACCTCTTGTATCTCCACATCATAAGTTGGATGGGATGTTTCACCACTGGGAACCTGTTGTGCTTGTCTGTTGTTTGGGTTCGGATTGGGCTGTGCAGGTATAGGTAGCCTACGTGGAGCAGCATGAGTAAACTGAGGTTGAGGTTGGGGTGGAAGCATTAGAGCAGGTAGTTGATTTTGTTGAGGCCTCCACCCTTGGGATTGATTGTTCCACTGTGGTTTTTGTGGAACATACTACTGAAATGGTTGGTTTACTGGTTGAGGATGATATGAAGGGTTGGAAGGCCAAGTAGGAGGTGTAGACCAGAATGGAAGAGTAGGGGTGTACCAAGGTTGCATGGGTGCACTCTGATTGTTGTAATAGTAAGAGTAAGGTGCACCTTGCATACCTTGTTGATATAGCCAAGGGCCTCGAGGCCTTCTTTGGTTGATGAAACAGAGTTGCTCTGGCATTGTTTCCCCACCTTGATATACACCTATAAGTCCAGGTAAGCAGGGACACTTGTCTGTGGCATGATTTTCTTCATAGACTAAGAAAACCTCTATGACATTCAGTGGACATTCATTTCTTGGGTGATTCCTGGTACATCTAGACAGAATATGACCAGGGCTCTCTCTGCTTCCTCTTGGTTCCTTTTGACCTGCATTGTGTCCATTTGCAAAGAAAAGGTGTGCAACATGTCACTCTTGAAGTCCTCTAGCATGTTTATAATTTCATGTTTTGTGAAGGTGGAAGAGGAAGGGGTATTGGATGTACTTTGGCTAGCTCTGCCCTTCTTCCTAAATGCCTAGAATGGTTCCGGAAGATAGTTTTTATTGTTTCATAAGGTTGTTGGTAGATATCCCTCCTGATAACATATTTAAGGTTTCTATCATCTCTTCACTGATCCCTCGAAGAAGTACAAGTTTAAGTGAGTCAGGATCAAGATTACAGTTGGCTCTCTAATAGTTCAATTGAAGCCTCTCTTCATAATCCTCTAGGGATTCATCAGGCCCTAGAGTCGTCCTAAATATCTCATCCTTAGTTTCCTTGGACCTACAATAGTCTTTGTACTTACTGCTGAAGGTCTCTTCCATCTGTGCCCAAGTAGTGATGCTCTTCCCAGGTAGACCCATGAACTAGCGCAAGGATGCATCCTTAAGAGTGGATGGGAATAGCTTCAACTTTTGATCATCAGAGGTGTAGTCATAAGTCTTACAAACAACAACAAATTCAAACATGAATGTGACAAGGTCCTCAGAGGTGAGTCCATGGAAGTGTGGAAGAGTTGAGGGGCTAATGTTTTTCATCTTAGTTTCCCCATCTCGCTCTCTTATGGGAAAGGCTCTCTGGGTCCCAACCATGGTTAAGATAGGTGAAGTATGTCCCTCAGTTGAAACAAGGTCTTCTTCTTCTTCCCCAATAGGATCCTCAAAATATTTAGAAGGCTCTCCTACAGGGGGTTCAATCTCACTGCCACTGAAGAAGAGTGAAGGGTGGCTAGGAGATGATGTGGGGGTTTTAGGTAAGATTTGTCTTTGGGTATTCCTAGTCCTACGAGGCATGAAAATCAGATCTTTTTGTATTTCAGTATTTCTGAAATGATGTGAAAAGGAAGGAATGCTAAAACAAAATCAAAACATCTACTAGACACCTCCCCGACAACGACGCAAAAAAGTGGTGAGCCTTGGTATTGCACCAAGAGTGCTGCAACTCCCAGGGGCTACCCTACTTTATATTATCAACCTGGGGATCATACCAACTTGGAGGTGACAGTGCTATATACACACCATATGCACTTTGTTCATGTCATCCTCTTTTGCTTTACCAAAAGGGTGTTATTTCTTAAACTATGATAAGAGCTGAAAAGTAAATTGCTGAAAGGAAATGACAGAAAGGAAACGAAACTAAATTGCTAAAAAGAAATGACAAGAATGAAACTAATTTAATTTGTAGAAAGGAAATGATAGGAAGAGAACTAATTTAACTTGCTGA
The DNA here is from genome assembly GCA_034641835.2 of Pinus albicaulis. Taxonomy (NCBI): domain Eukaryota; kingdom Viridiplantae; phylum Streptophyta; class Pinopsida; order Pinales; family Pinaceae; genus Pinus; species Pinus albicaulis. The sequence goes on along the minus strand of CM076575.1, from coordinate 786,836,002 downwards.
AAATAAATGGCAGAAAGGAAACTAATTCTAAACCACTATTAACTTATAAAATTAGCTAAATTCACTCTACTTATTCGATAGTCTATCCAACAACTAGACTATCCATGACTTAATTCTACTTGAAAAGGGGTTTATTTGCACCTTGGAGGGAATAAAGGGGCTAAAGTGGCGGATTTAGGGCATAGCGCATGAAACGGGGATTAGAAACGGAAAGAGGGGGTTAAAACCTTATAATAGCGTGAGAAATGAATTTGGAGCGGACAAAACTCAAAAGTGTGATGGCGCAATCACAGATTCACAAGTTGAAAGGGATAGCGATAAAGGTTAATGGAAAAACTAAAATGTGTGAAGTGCGATTTGCGATGCGTGATGTGGCGGACTTATCGCATCGGCAAAAGGTAAATGATGTGATTTGCGATTTTGCAATATCGCCATCGCAAGAACAAGCGGTAAGTGTTTAAAGGTGGAAGGAAAAAGTTGCGGGATGTGATTTGCGATATGATAAGAACTGCAGGATGCGATTTGCAATAGGGATGACGTGGCGGTGGGACCGACGGCAGGGCGCGATTTCGCAATATCGCAATCGCAAGAACCAACGGTAAGTGTTAAGGGGAAAATCTAAACGGTGCGAAGTGCGATTTCGCAATATCGCAATTGTAAAGAATGAGCAGTACGCATTAAAGGTAAAAGGTAAATGTTGGGATTTGCGAAGTGCGACGTACGGTGGCGAGAGACTTGAGGAGAAAAAGGTGGAGGTCGGGTTTTAAGTGGTTTTGAATGGTTGTTTTCACATGTTTTGCATAAAAAGGTAAGGCGGTTGTGAATGGAGAAAAAACAGAGAAATAAGGCTTTGAAGGGCTTAAGTGCGTTAGGCAAAGAAAAGGTAAGTACAACGTTAAGATGAGAATAAAAGGAGGGGAATGGAGGTGTAAGAGAAGTGCTCATAAGTGAGACACACCTGCGGATTCATGCACGGGAAACAGACAAAAATGCGAGATGAAATAGTGAAAGAAAGGCTTGGACTTGGTAATACAATTTTTTCTCAAAACTCAAACAGAAAGCAATTTTGGCCCTTGGGAAGGTCTGACCTACTCAAAATCTATTGACAAAGATGAGAGGGGGGAGAATTGACCACAATTTTTTGGGGTTTTTCCTCTATTTTATTACGCATAAGCAATGAAAACTACAACAACACAAAAACTAAACAGCAATGAAATTTATCAGAAGCATATCTAACTTAAATGGCAGGAGAAAAACTAGTTAAATGACAGAAAGGAAATGATAGGAACAACAAAGAAGTTAAGGCACATGGATTGGGCCCTAACCCACGAGCCTAGCCCTCTGAAACTTAAATAAGTCGAATGAAATCAGTCTGTTCATTTCATAAAAGAATAACTTCATACATCTCTGAAGGTTTGATCATTGAATAAAACAAAAAGCTCAATAGCTCATAAAAATAGTTCTTAGTGGAATCGAGACTAGAATAGACTAACTCTTCCTAGCTCTAGCTCTGCTCTATTTATTCTACAGGGCAGCTACCAACATCTCCCTAGAAAATGGTGATTGAGTCTACTTGACTCCCAGTGAACAAGGATTGGGTGCACTCTTCTTTGAGTTGCTTGGCTGCCTTTGGAATTCGAATTGCTTGAGAGAATCCTTGGGGATCCTTTGGCTGCTTTTCGAATTCGAATTGTTGGAGAGAATAATTGGGATCCTTTAGCTGCCTTTCAGGGTGGAAAATCCTCCTATAATTCCTCTTTGTTGTCCCCTCCGAGTCTTTATGATAAAATCCTTATAAAAATGATTAATAATTCCTTATTTTTCTGCACTCGACCTTATATTAGGCACTCAGAGTATGTTAGCCTAAATCACCACCTATACTAGCATCATATAACCAAATAATAGTAAAAATGCAAGGAAAAGAGATATAAGAAGGTGAAAAGGTAACTATGAACCCCTTGAAATATGTATAATGATGGAGCTCATCATCGGGCCTGACGGTGAAGTGCTTCCACTTGGTTTGATTTCGATAGAGGAAGAACTTCAGGAAGAGACAACCCCTTCAACTCCCACTCATTTTGGGTCGGGGCTTCATTTATATCAGTCTTTTCCTTGTTTGACCTACTCTTCTTCTGTTGATCCTTTTCACTCTCGAGTTCCCGTAGATTCGTTAGAGTATTTTCTGGGTTATCTAACCTTGGAAGAGACAACATCATAGATTGTACCATACGTTATAGCTACGACAACATCTACTTTTTCTTCATCTTCGATGTTTTCGATGACACCCGAGGCTCATATTTATGGTGGTCCATCTGTCCCACTGGGTTACCAGGCTTTAAATGGAACCTACTATGGTGTCTCCTATAGTCCATGGACTTTGCCCATGTCATCATTTGTAATTCCATCTGATTAATCTCTTATGAGTATTGAATGGCCTGACCCTCAATATCAGGTTGGTCCATCCAATTACCGTCCATCTTATCCAGTATCTGCTGGATACCCATCATATGAAAGTCAATATATGCAATATCCCTATACTCCATATGCTTGAGGACCACAGTTTTTTGGTCCATATAGCAGTAATTCGTCGTATTTAGGTTAATCATATGATGGAATTCCTATTTTCCAATGGTAGCCTACTTTTCCTATCAACTAGTTCAACTTGTTGCTTCTGTGCCTACTATGCCTGTCATTTCCTCTTTGGCTGTTGGTCAATCTGCTAAAGCAGGTCCTTCCACCCCTAACCCTCAAGTTTCGGGCCTAGATACTTCGTCTTCCTAGGATGGTATTCAACAACCATATGTATTGGGAATTTCACAACCAAAGGCTAGTTTACCTTTGTCATAGGCTTCTAGTAGCCCTGTCTATTCACAACCGGGTCTAAATTATCCTGGCGAGTAACCGTTTTATCAGATAACATGGCGGCCACAACAACCATTCCCAGAGTATCAAGCTTATGCAGGTCCTGGTCAACAAGCCTACTCCTATTTGGGTTACCAACAACAAAATCCATTTGTTGGTATGCAAAGGCCTATTGCTCAGGCGATCCCATCTTATCCTGGTTATGCTCAGCCTAACCTTAATCGACAATTGCCATTTGTTGCAATGTTAGATTTACCTGACTTAAATCGGCTCACCAATGATCCCATTCATTATTTATCTTGGTGGGGGATGATTCCTCATAAATTACCCTCTGACATTCCAAAATTCAATGGAAATTTTGGAGAAGACCCCTCTACGCATGTCATGACTTATCATTTATGGTGTTCATCTAATTCCTTAAATGATGATTCAGTTAGATTGTATCTTTTTTAGCGAACACTTATTGGTCCGACTGCGAAGTGGTACATTGAATTACCACGATCTTCATTTGATAACTTTACAACTTTAACCACTACTTTTTTAACCCACTTCCAATTACCCATCATATATGAAACTAGAACGGAACTTTTGACCAGCTTTAAACAAACCATTGCTACTCATATATCGGATCATATACATGAGTGGCATCGTCGTCGTCGAATGGTTAAAACATTTGTTCCTGATCATCTTTTAGCTAAGTGGTTTATTAAGTCCTTGTTGCCATATATCACTAAGGATGTGGCCAAAGGCGGTGTTGTCACTAAAGAGCAAGTTATTTCTCATGCCCAATATCTGGATTTGATTTAAACTCAGTCTAGCACGCTCTATGAAAAAATTCCAAATGTGCCGCGACCACATTTTATTGTTCCTCTTGCTCCATCTGGTCAGGACATTCATGGCGGCGATGGTGTGATTGGTTCTATTAGCATTCTGACAACAAGTCAACTATCTAGTCCTACACTTGTTGTTTTAAATCAAAACCTTATTGCATCTGATCCTGCGTCTTCTTTTCAAATCCATGTTGTGTCATTTGACAGGGGAAAAAGTGATAAACAACCTGGAAATAGGAAGAAATAGAAAGATAAGAAGAAATCAAATTCACCCGCAATAGAAAAATCATCTAATTCATTTGGTTCTTTTCAAAAACCTTGTTACCCTTGCTTGATATGTAATGAGGAGAATTTTACACGCGATTTTCCTCGCTGCTCAGAAGTCCCAAATCTTCTTAAGCCTTATCACATCTGCAGTGTTGACTAATCCTTTTCCGAACCCAAAAACACATATGGTTGCTACACATCCTGCTTCTAGTTCGCAAGTGCTTATGTTATCTGCCAGGAAGCCCAAAACTGATGTTTTGGTGTCGACTCAAAGTAAATATTATAGTAATATGTTGTTGTCGTCCAATGGTCAGGCTTCAAAACAACCTACCACTTCGACTTCGACCTCATATGACTCGGCTTTATCACCTATCCTTCCAGAGTTAACAATAAAGCCACTTAAGGGAGTAGTTCATAAATCGATATTCAACCCTCAAGCTCGTGCAACTCAAAATTATAATGTAATAGAAGACCTAGCTCAGTCACCTTCTGCTATGTCAACGCTTGAGGTTCTTTAGAATTGTCCCTCCCAAAAGCAGGCTTTGTTGTCTGCAATTGCTGGAATCGATCTGACGAATTCAAATATTGTAGTCTTTAATCACGTGGGCTATGTGCCACAATTAATAGCACAATTAGAATTCTTGATTCAAGTACATGTCCTGAATCCCCTCATTCATTGCACTATCATTGATGAAGGCGCATCTACTTGTATCATGTCAATGATTTGCTGGAAGTCACTTGGCTTGCCGAATTTTTCAGAATCACCTACGACGTCGAAAGCTTTTCACGGTCGTACATATAAGCCTTGTGTGGAATTCTTAGTAACCTGCAAGTAGAACTGGGGGAAAATGGGTTACTGTTGAAGTTGAAGCCGTTGATAGACCCCTTTACTACAATATATTACTTAGAAGATCACGGGTTTATGCTATGGTTGCGGTAGTATCTACTTATTTTCATATGATAATCTTCCCCCATAAAGGAATTATCACGTCCATTTATCGACTCTCTTTCTTCGCCTCTGGTTCTCAGACAACTGGAAGCGTTCCGTTTGTTCACAAACCCCCGCCTTCTCTTCAGAACATTGGTGTAGGACTCTTTAAGGATCATTCCCTAATGGGCACCTTTTCGTTACCATCGCCTGTGACATCGGCAGAAATCGCACATATAGAGACCTGCAACATGATATCTTCCACTTCATCTAAATTAAGGAAGATACCCAATGATTTTGAAGTAGTTAGGCTGGGTGACATCATGCCGTTAAGTCCAATTGAGCTAGCATAGTAATCAATTTTCTTGGCTTATGTGGCCAATCCAAATCCATTGTCACCGACTTTTTGGGTTGATTGTTCTTTGTATTTTGGTACTTCTTATTATCCATTTTCACACGTATTCTCGACTAATGAGAGCATTATGGAATCCATGATACCAGAAGAATAACCATGGGAATCATCACATTAACGATCCCATCTTCCAGATTATAGTGAAGATAATCCATCTGAACTATATCACCATATTGTCATTGATTTCTTGACAAATTCTATTCCTATCCACGCCGTCAATTTTGAGCGAAACCCATCTAATATCGAAGAAATGATTTCTATAGATATTTTGACCAAACTAGGTATTGTAGAAAACATTCATGTCAATGCATCTTGTTCTCCATCTGAACTTAACACTTACCACGCTCTTTTTCGTGAATTTTGAGATGTATTCGCTTGGTCATACGAGGAAATGCCAAGTATCGACTCCAACATTGTTGAACATGAAATTAAAATGTATCCTAATGTTAAGCCAATGAGACATCACCTCGTCCTGTTCACCCTAATAAAGTTGTTGCTATTAAAGCAGAGGTTGAAAAACTTTTGCGTGCTAGATTCATTTACCATGTTCCGATTACTTTTGCGTGTTAGATTGGGTATCTAACATTGTTCCTGTCATGAAGAAACAAGGGATAATTAGAGTGTGTGTCGACTATCAGGATGTTAATCATGCTTGTCCAAAATACAACTATCCAACTCCCTTTATCGACCAAATTATTGATGAATGTGTCGGATGTGATATATTTTCTTTCATGGATGGATTCTTCGGTTACAATCAAATTAATATTCATCCAGAGGACCAATTAAAACCATTTTTATCTATCTGTGGGGCACATTCGCTTATCACAAGCTCTCATTTGTTTTAAAGAACGCTAGGGCCACATTCCAAAGAGCAATGAATTATGATTTTCATGACATTAACCACACAGTTCAACCGTATTTGGATGACTTACCTGCACATTCACGGAAAGGGCTGACCACCCGCTACATCTGAGAGCGATCTTTTTATGATGTTGTCACTTTAAAATATGACTCAATCCACACAAATGTGTGTTTGGTGTTGGTTTTGTTCGTTTGCTTTGATTTTTCATGTCGAAAGACAAAATTCGGATTGATCCATTAAAGGTCCATGCTATTCTTGATTTTCCTGCTCCTTCCAATCTGCTTCAGTTATAAAGACTCCAAGGGAGGGCTAAATTTTTAAGGAGGTTCATTCCTAACTACGCCGAAATGGCTGCAGGATTTACTTGACTCTTGAAAAAGGGGGTACACTTCCATTGGGATGAGGTTGCGCAAGCTTCCTTTGGTGTTCTTAAAGATACCTTGAACCGAGCATCATTAATCTATCCCCCAAATTATCAGAGTGACTATTTCCTATCTTGCCGTTGCAGATACAACCATCGCTATGGTTTTAGTCCAAGGAGAAGATGGGATTGAACATTTGATATATTATTTGAGTCGTAATATAAATTATATAGAATTTAAGTAAACAGACATTGAGAAGCTCACTTTGGCAGTTGTTCAAGATGTACAATGATTTCGCCATTATATCCTGCTCTGAAAGACCATCGTCATTTTAGATTGCAACCCTGTGACATACATTCTATCATGTCAATTGTTGGGGGGAAAATATTCAAAATGGGTCATCATTTTGCAAGAATTTGATTTGGAATTCATCAAATCCAAGTCAAAGAAGTCTTTGGTGTTTACTGAGCTTATTTGTGACCTTCCTTCAAGTAGCACCAATCCTACTATGGAACCATAAATTTCGGACGAGTCTTTGTTTCTGATTGAGGCATATGACCCGTGGTATGGAGATTTCATCATATATATCCAGATCCAAAATTTTCAGCCTAATACCTCTCACTTGCAACAACGACGTATTCGATATTGCAAGTGAGAGGTATTAGGCTGAAAATTTTGGATCTGGATATATATATTGGATCTGGATATATATATGTATATATATATATATATATATATATATATATATATATATATATATATATATATATATATATATATATATATATATATATATATATATATATTTTAATTTCCATTATGGTGCATGTGGTGGACATTTGTCTGGTTATGCTACCGCGCATAAGATTCTCTGCACTAGTTACTTCTGGCCTAACATATTTCGCGACTACATTATTGTCGTGGTTAGAAGTTGTCATGCTTGCTAGATATGTGATCGTAAAACCTGCTTACCGCCAGCACCAATGCATCCCATCGTCGCTATTGGACCATTTTCAAAATGGGGCATTGAATTCATGACATGTAACCCCCGCTTGGCGAGGGGGCATGGGTATATTATTGTCAATGTTGACTATTTTACCAAGTGGGCCAAGGCGATGCCTACATTCAACAACACCGGAAAGACAACTGCATTGTTCTTTTTTAACCATGTGGTTTCACGGTTTGGTGTACCGCAAGCCATAGTCATAGATCATGGAAAACATTTTCGCAATCACATGATGGATGAGTTGACTGCCAATTTAGGACTATCACATGATAGTTCTACCCCTTATTATCTGTAAGCTAATGGACAAGTTGAAGTTATTAATAAGATTCTTAAGCGTATGCTTCAACGCATGATTGGGGTTCATAAACGAAACTAGAATTTGATCCTGTACTCGACTTTGTGGGAATATCGAACCTCTGTGAGAAATGCGACCGAATTCACTCCCTTTCAGTTTTTTTACAGTCTAGAAGTTATCTTACTGATACAATGCGAAATACCATCGTTGAAACTCATGATTGACATGCTACCTGACACTTCTGAAGAAGAGGCATGTCTTTTATTTCTCATCCATCTAGATGAAATGCATTTTGAAGCCGCATTGGCCAACGAAGTGCATAGGAGATGAATTAAGCCGCAATATTAGCGCAATGTCAAGCCTCACACCTTCTCAGAAGGAGACCTAGTCTTGATTTATGATCAGGAAGTTGATAATATAGGAACAAGGAAATTTGAACCATTATGGCACGACCCCTACATTGTCAAGCGCATTCTGGCTAAGGGTGCCTACGAGTTGGTAGATTATGATGGGATTCCATTGTCACAGCCTCAAAATGGGTTGTATCTTAAATATTACTATGCCTGATTTTTTGTAGTAAATACTGTATTATATGCTTTGATTACATGTGTGTAACAGTGTGTCTTTTAGAGTTTTTAATGTGGTTAGTAATCCACTTTGCATTTTTTTCACATGTCAGAATATTCGGAACCATTTGTTGGATATGTCGATGGTGCTAGTCGTAGTACTCAATATTTATCCTCTGCAACATCAGCCACCTTTGCTCCAAGTGGCGAGTTAGTCAGTTTCCAAGGGATTTGTATTGGTCGATTGACCAACAATATCGCTGAGTATAGCGAGTTGATTGAACTACTCTCTGATGCCATTTCACTTGGCATTCATTGCATTATAATTAGGCTGGACTCACAACTTGTCATACTACAACTTACTGGCATCTATACTGTTTACATTATAGATTACATTCGATATCAACATATTTCCATAAACTTTAACACTCTGGTTGACTCATTGGTGAATTATGTGTTAAATATACATTTGCAACATATGTAAAGATAGATTTTAAATTCACATCATAAAATTGAATAGGAGTGCACATAATCATAGAAAAACACTGAAAGTAAAATAGATTTATATCGAGTTTTTTACAAAAAATTGTGTCCAAGACACGTTGGTCATCTGACCTCAAAATGTATACAGACATAGCATAATCTAAGTAAACATAGTGATGCTCATGATAGCAGGCCACTACTTGGGCTATCATGTGCAATAGCCTCGTCCAACGGCTAATCACACCAATGGTATGGCATTGCAGACTCATAGGTAACTCCTTGATCTGGGCATCCGATATCCCAAGAGTAAATCCCTCCACATGCTGCTTCAACTCAGCAAGAGTCTCAGCTAAATCCAAATCTTATAGGACTGCTCTCCCGACCGTCCTCTCTACTAGTTCTCCCGCCTGCTGTGCACGAACCATTGGTCGAATGATACCTACATCTGCATACATAAAACATTTCTAGTTTAGTCTTGGAAACATCAAAAAACACGAAAATATGTAAAAGACCCCAAAAAATCAAATACATGGTCAAAATTTTACCTATAGAACCCCATTAAGCGCCGGCTGATAAAATAAAATTTGGATCTCTACGGAAATCCATCCCTGCATATTGATGCTCCTCTATGAAGATATTCTGTCTTCGGAGTCAACCGAAGAATGCAGTGGAAAATGAGATCGATGACTGACTAGCATGTCTAGCCATCAGCTCCACCCACTGCTGCATCTGTGGATCTCTAGGACCAACTAATCCCAGTGTCACATGTTGTGGCTGCATCAATGGAAATCACTCCAAAACAAAAGTGATCAAGATTGACCCATAACGAAAATTTTTGGTCTTTCCACTTTTTACCTTGGTCAATTGTTCTTTCATCTGAAGGAGTGCTGCTTCAGCCCAGTTGAACACGGTTGGCTCGAGACACTCAAGCGCATACTACATGTATAATTTGTTCGCGACATGTAGTGTCACGTTGCCAGCTATCTTTGCGATAGTAAATAGGAGCGTTTGCAAAGGCATATCACGTACATCTTTGATATTTATCTTTCCATATTTGCTAGGCTGAGTTCCTAGTCGACAAAACTGTCGGATGTAGTCCTTCATTGTTTCACCTCTACGATCCTGCAAGGAAAATGGGGGCACCACATCTCGACAAACCTGTCAGAAAGTAAATGTCATCAACCAATATTGGGAGCACTTTGTCCCCAATGTGAAATGCCTGTAGTGTCAGGTCCCGTGAACAGATCAAGAACTGCAATAGTTACATGTGTTTCCTCATCCCTGACAATCTAAAGCACTTGAGAAACCCACAGTCTCTAAGGGCTCTCACAGTGCCAGGATCATTTAGGGAAACCATATCTCGTTCTTCGTGTTCTATTTATCACCATGTAATCAACACTCTAATCCGATCAAAGTCTGAAATCACGCCATAGGCTTAGTTAAGATCCATTCCATGCAAAAAGCTGGAAAAATTTTGGGCAAAAAACAAGATACAACTTTCTGAATTGTGCCCAACACACCCCTGAGTGGAAGACATGGCATTGCAGAGGAACTGGGCCTCTTTCCAGCCTCTCTGCAACGCACTTTTCAACATCCAAGGGTGTGTTGGTCCTAGGGTGTTGTATATTTACCATAGGAGCCCCAAAACCCTAAAAAATGTGCATGAAACAGAACAATAATGTAATTAATATAAAGAGGAGGGTAAGATCTTCTACCTGGTCCGGACAGCAGGAGAAATGATCCACAAAATCTGTCGCAATCAGCTGCTGAAGTTCAAGGGTAAAACAGTCTCAAAGCACTAAAATTCGAATGGTAAAGGTGAAATGGTAAAAATGATTTTGTAATTTCTTAATTTAATAGTCCTTTTTATTAATTTATGCAAATTTAATGAAATGAATATGCTTTTTACCCATTTTTACTATTTTAAACAGTTATTGTTAATCCATTTGAAGGTTCTTTGAGCAGGTTTACAGCTGATTACAGTGAGATATTTGTGCATGATTGTGAAATGCGATTTTGACCACAAAGCATAGTTTTATCTCTTTGTCAAACTTTGTTAAACATGAAAAAGGAACTCAAAGCATACTTTTATCTCTTTTTTCAAGCTTTGTTAAACATGAAAAAAGGAATTCAAAGCGCACTTTTATCTCTTTTTTTCGAGCTTTTTTAAATACGAAAAAGGAACCCCCTGGAGTTCTCTTTGAGCTCTTTTCATACTCAAAATATGAAAAGATTGTCGAGTGCTTATCCTTTCGAGCTCGTTAAAGGAATTGAAACGACATCTACTCAATATAAGTTTAACCCTTTTCTGGAATGAGATAGATTATGATTACGAAAAGGGAAAACCCTAGTCGAACATGGCTAGGAGGTTCTCTTAGGTATTATTTTATGATTTTTCGAGTTTGAGGGACTATTATACGAAAAGAACTTGTACAGTTTTCTTTTAGTCCCCTTTTCAAACTCTCTAAACATGAAAAAGTATCGAGTTCTCACTATCGTTAAACTCGTTAAAGTATCAAATAGCGACGGACTTGTCCATCATGACAAGATTGAGTTTCACCTTCACTAGACTCGTCAAAGCATCAAATAGTGATGGATTCACCCAAAGGGTGGAATTATACATCAAGCATATGCTATTCTCCTCAAGTTTGTTAAAAAATAAAGAGGCACTAGTCAACAATGACTGGGGAAAATTGGAAAGGGATAAAACACTTTATGGTAGCAAGTCGCTCTTGAACATGGCACTTATTCACTTCATCTCTGTGATTTTTGATTGGGTAATCTGCTTGGCGGTTTATCATACCTATGGTCTATCATACCATCCATCACTTTGGTTTTGGTTCAAATACTGCCAATTAATTTAGTGTCATCGATATGTTCAAGAGAAGTCACTCAGTTATTCCTCATCCTTTGCAATACTCATAAACCTTCATTTCATGATCGCCATCCCTGACATTGCTTCATCAGTCACATTCTGTATCCAAAATCATTACTTCTATTTCATGTCGTTGATGAGGGAAGCATCAATGCCCTCCTGTGACGAGTCGCTTCCTGTTGACAACTCATCATCCAGGAAGTTGACTTAGAAACAAACTTTTAGTACCTTGGAGCTTTCTTACATCAACGAAAGGTTTCTCGCTTCCGACGACAGGTTGACATCACAGGACTTCGACTGAAATAATTTTTATGGTGTTCGACATCAAATCATATATTCACACCATGCAGAATGTATTGCAGTACCTTGAAAGCCATTATCATCAACGGTGGTTTCTCTCGCGTCTGTTAACGGCTCACATCATCGGCTGGTAATCAAACAATGTCTTCCCATGTTCGACTTCATATCACATATTCGCATGGTTAGACTTGTACTTTAAGCGATCGAGTGAACGATATAGAAGACCCCGGATCTAGTTTCATCCATCCGGGCTGCGATTTTAGGAGAATCACTAAATCATCTGTACGATGGTCATTATTCAGATGGTCATCCTATCATGGGTCTATATCTGTAGACGACTTTATGATGTTATGATAGTTTATGTGTCGAGTATGGGATATGCCTCCCTCAGAAATTCATGTTTAAGATGAAAAAATATCATGATGTAATGTATTGTAATTTATGCAGGTCGTCGTCCACTTCAGTTCCTCCTCATCACGTCATAAAGAAAATCACTCAACATTATCATTTTTGACTTCATGCTTTAGGGGGCAGCTGTTATAGGTCAATTTGGGCATCATCCCAAAACAAATATCAATATTCATTAGGGTCTATCATACTCTAAATTGGTTGCTACATGCCCTAAACAAGTCATCACAATGGTGGTTTTCCTTCATGAAAGTTTCACTGCTTAGATGCTAGTTGAAGTGTCCCATTGAGCCATCAACAAACCCCTAGAAAGCTGTAACTACTTTGCAGAGCATCAACTCCCATGCAAGGTTGCGTTGCAGAGGATTTAGGCTCATTTTAGAGTGCGTTGGTCAACTGGGAGAGAATTGTTCATTGGATTTTGGGAATCTTACCAACCTCTAGTGACTTCAAGAAGTTGTTCCACCTTTCACCTCATTTGATAGCCTCGAATTTGGAACCCATGAAGTCATTAAACCTCTTATCCTCCTATTCCCGCGAATAAGGAAAGCTCTTCATCCATTTTTAGGAAAGCCATTCAATGATTCATTTATGTCAAACTATCTTCATCTACTTATAAATAGAGCACTGAACACAGTGCACAAGAGAGCAAGAATTTGTGTTAAGTAGAGTTATGCTGCTGAGATCACAGCTCTTGGAGGTATTATGCATGTACTGTGATGCTGTTGAATTGTTGATGCTGGATGTAATGAGGATGGGACTCAAGCTGGATGAGTGAAAACGAATCGATCAACTGGTTATAATCTTCCTTCTACTTCATAATAAAGACATTTGTTCCTTTCCTAATGCACATGTCATTGATGTTATATGTGTATTTATGAATTTAATCGATTCAATTTGTTTAACTTGAATAGATCGTATTTCCTTTATGTTGTCTTTTGTCTTTCGTTTGCTATGGCAAGTATCAATCAAGTGAGTTAAGTTGGATTGAGAGAGACGAAAGTGACGAAGGGAGGCGAGGGAAAGCGAACCAATCACAAGTAGGTTTCTCTCCCTTTATCTATTCATTTTAAGGAAAAGGTCAGATATCTTTTTTTCTATTGTTCTAAGTGCACCACCACACTTAGGGAAATCATACTTATCCGTAGGTTTGTACTTCCATAAAACAAAGTGGTAAAAATGATCCATTGGTACAATACTGATTCACCCCCCACCGCCCTCTCAGTATTTTCAAACTTCTAACAATTGGTATCCGAGCTTCCAAAATTAGCAACAAATGCATACATGAAAAAAGTTAGATCATAATATATTTGTGGTCAAATTTTCAGTTTATGATGCAAAGTAACGAGATAGAAAAATATGTAAATAAAATGTAACATGTCTGTGATATAATGTTAAATTATTATCTTGGCATTTAAGTTTATTGTTGCAATATGCATTCCACCTTAAAGATTTTGTGTCATTTTGTATTTATGATACAATAAACAAATTTGTATGCATGAATTTAGGCAAATTATTGACAAACTTATCATTAACATGAACTCATTAACCATTAACTCTATACATTCTAGACTCTAAGATCACTAAATAACTTGGGAGAGAGCACCTTTATCCATTTAATAGGCAAGCCAATATGACTTGTATTTATAGGGTGGTAGACGAATTTCACATTGAGTTGATTTAATACTTGATTTCCTAGAATGTGTGATAGCTTAGTCATAGTTTCAAACTAACATAATTTTATTACAATGCTCGATTTTATTTAAATGTTTTAAAATATTACTATCCAAACTCATGTATATTTACAAACTACAGATTTGAGATGAATTTATGGTTTTTTTTTTAATATATTAAAAGTTAGTTGTAGGCAATGTGAGGGCTTACATCTTTTTCACCTTAAACTGTAAAAAAACTTTACCTTTCTTAATGTAATCAAAACGCTATTATGTAAATTCTATAGATAGTGTCACAAGTCATGTCCTGATCTAATCAAAATGTTACCGTGCAATCTCCACTTTTGATATGACTCGGTCTTTAAAGTCATTAGTCATTAATAAGGGGATGGGTTTTTGTGGATGTATATTGTTACCTACATTGTAACTTAAGCCTCAAAGACAATGGTTGAGTGGAGTAATGAAGGAAAATAATCTTAGTATAATACTATTTTTGTGTAATTGTTATCATATAGATAACAATTACATGATAAACATGAAATTGTGTTAGAGAATCTTAGAGAATCAAGATTGACATTACACACAACTTATGTACTATTAATATATTATATTTCAATGCAAGCTTTGTTATGATCATGGACATGTGACAACGTCTTATTTGAAGATATAATCTCCATATACTACGAAGAAGAAAAATAGGAAGCCCCATTAGTGAAAAACCTTAAAGGTGGACCATTATTGAACATAACTTAGTAAGATCTCAGAGCTATTGTTCCTGTTGGAAATACTGAGAAGGGGGGGGGGGGGGGTGAATCAATATTCCTTTCAATTAGAGCATTAGTTAATCTTCAATTATTATCAATGTTTGTACAATGATAACAACAAACAAGAGGAACACAAATGCACACAATTTTTAAATTGGAAACCCACTCCGAGACAAAAACCACCTAATGCTTTTCTAATAATTCTTTAATATTCAACTCCAATTGAAAATAAAGCTCCAACTTCCTAGAATCTAGAAAATCATTCCTCTCCAGCTCCCACTAGATGGACGCTCCAACACTCGAGATTCTTCAGTAGTCAATTGAACGGATTCCCCAACACCCAATGAGCTACAACTCACCCTAGCACCACCCTACCACCCTATAGAAGAATAAAAGAAGAATGGACTCCCGTACCAGGGAAAATGGTCCACTTTACAACGATATAGAATGATGCAAAAGAAGAAGATATACTAGACCATAACCCCAACTTTGACACAACCACCTAATGATGATCTTAAACCTCCCAACACTGCCTCTTCAACCCTTGGCAGATAGACACTAGTACAATTTGTACAATAATGTATTTACAATGACTAAGTACAATGATACCTTTATAATGATTGTATGCAGTGCTGCCCACTTGAAGACTTCATATGATGAAATTCTTGCTGCTGTTATGCACCTTGGTTGCTGCTCTTGTCATGCTACCCTTTGTTGCACCTTGCTTTGCTTTGCTACCGTAGAAAGTTTGGTCCTTTGCAACCCTTGACAACACATGATCTAGCTTTTTCTTACCTTCTAGGAGCTCGATATTGAATTTGGTGTATCTCTGTTTTTTTAGATCCTCAATATCTAATTTTTGGTCCTGTAGTAGTCCTCTGAGTCATATTTCCAATGCCATAGGCCTGACCCAATTTGGATTCTTCAAGAGAGAGTTACACCTAATCTCTCACAATGCCCTAATTATAGATTGTTTCAACAGAGCGCACTTGTAGGGCGTGCCACGTGTCATTGTTTTCTTCATTTGGCTCTGAAATTGATAGAACGAAAATTATAGACTGTGCACTATTTGCCACTTTTTACGGAATTCCAATCCGATACTCAGAGAGAGGGTTATGACGAATTTACCAAGGTTACTTCTTTGAGATGAATTTCAGGAGCCTGCAAAAACCCTGACTTCCACATATCATATCTCCAAAAATATTGCGCACCTTGATCTGAAATTTTTACAGCAGCTTCCTCAGGATTTCGGCTTTACCTCATAAAAATTTCAGCTTTTGAACCTTTGTAGAAAAAAATTTAGAGCGCAAATGCCACGATGACCTGTTTCAGATGGCGAAATCCCTTGCATAAGGAGGAAATGAAGATCACAATTTATATAAATGCTTAAGTTCAGAGGGGCTTCAACAAGTGAATGTGGGAGGGATATTAGGAGCTTACAAAATATTAATTATGACTTTTCAATGACCCATGCCCCAAACCCATTGGGTTTTAGCCCACTAACTGGGGGTACAAACCTCAAACATGAATATCTCTCAAACCGTGAAGAATTACATGGCGTGCCATATATCAACGGAAACATCTTGACAAGTAGAAACCATCAAAATAATTATTGACCCATAATATATTAATTTGGTAGGTAAAAATTCCCATGAAATATTGGGTTAGCCCCTGGTGCTGCTTGGGTTGACATCAGTGACAACCGCTGATCAACAATTCCCTCTCTAGAGTGTTGTAACAAAGACACCCACAAAATTATGTCCTAGGATTGAAATTCCTTCCCATTGATTTTATACTAGGGAGACTCTTGAAGGCAAGGTAAGCAAACACATGAATTGTATTATTTTCATTTAAAAAATTTGACCAACTCATAAGGCTCCCTTGAAATGGAAAGGCAAATGCTGGAGATAGATGCTCCAACAATCCCTAGTTAAGATGCTAGTTGGACTAAATCAAAGAAAGAGCAACGGACAAAGGGAAAAGATGGGAGACTATAATCCTTGACAATGAACATTTTGAATCTTGGAACTTTCTTTTTTAATCTTGTAAATTAGTCAAGAGAGGAAGTGGCATTTGATGGCTAAATCAATACTAGTTAGATATAGATGTGATATGGATCATGAAGTGTTGATTTGAATCACCTACGGAATCCCTGAGCTATACTTAAAGGGTCATCAATTATTGTATCTTTACACACATTTTAAATTGAGATGATATAATTATTGTCTTTATCCACCCAAACAAAACACAATTAAAGGTTAAATAAAGACAACAAATTATGATATCGGTACAATGAGCAATATGCACACTAGAATGAAATAAGAGCATCAAATTATGACATGGTATGATGAACAATATAAATATGTTAATGAGAGAGGATATTATCATATTAACGTACTTTTTTTTTCTTCACAGGGGAGAATAGTTTGGTTGCCCCAAATGTTATTAACGACATGAAGGTTAATGGTTGTTACCTTGCATAACACTCCTCGTTCTTCCATGGAATTTCAAGATCAAATGAGCTCAACTATCGGGCTAGCAGTTAGTAACCTCATGGAACTCAAATAGGTGACCTTTCCATTGATAAAATGCCTTTGGCAGATGGTTTCAATTGATTGAGCTAACCCTTAGGGCTACATTAACACATAAAATTACACCTTAAAGCTAAATTCCCAAAAAAATCCATTACACACAAAAGTAAACTTCCAAAAACTTTGTGAATTTTGATTCCCTAGATGGATAACTTACTAATTTTCTAAAAAAGAGCTTTGGTCATGTAATATTGGATTTGTTGACTTAGATTATATATGTCCTTATATGACTTTGTAAGCCATATGTTGGAAACCAAGAGCTTTGCACTAAATTATGCCACCACAAATTTATAGTAATGAGAAACATATATGTCAACATAGACATTATAAAATACTGTTCCTTTATTTATATTAGGGCCGACCCTAGTGTAAACTCAACCTAATTGGAAAAAAATAAAAGAGGAAAAAAAAGATAATGTTCAAAACACAAGAAAGATTATGATAGAGATTTATTTATTCTAAATCATCACAAGATACAATTTCTCAAAATAATGTCTGATCTTGAGTTTGTTTTCCTCTATTTCATTCTTTAATCTTGTGCTTACTCTGCCACCTTTAGTTGTGTTTCCTTTTCAAGCTAATTAACAGCTCTTATAGTATTTTCCATCCCCAACCTTGATTCACGAATCCAAGTTTCATGTTTTCAAGTTTTTTTTTCTTTTTTTCTTTTCTAGAAGTCACATTGTCTTTCTTTTCTTTATGTTCTTCGATATGATTTTAGATTTTCTTTCAACATTTCCTTTTCCACAAGGTCGCCAACTAACACAAATGCTACTTCACAATAGTTGATCATCTTTGCTACTTTCATGCTTTTAAAGTCAACCTTCTTCAAAAAGTCAATATGACTTTCTTTGTTTTTTTTTTCTTTATCTTTTTTCATTATGTTTTTTGGTTTTCTTTTAATGTGCATTTTCATATTTGCAAGGGATTAACTCAAATGCTATCCCATAACTATTCATCCTCTTTGGTGACTTTCTAAATCTTGTTTTTTTTTTTTTTTTCTTTCTTTCTTTCTTTATGATTGGTTTTCTTTTAATGTGCATTTTCATATTTGCAACCAACTAATTCAATGTTATTTCACAAAGATTCATGCTTATAGGTTAAAATTCATTTATAAAAGTTAAATTGACTTTTTTTTTGTTTTATGTTTTTATATATGATTTAACTAAATAAAATGTTATTGCAATAGTTCATCCTCTTTGTTAACTTTCATATTTTCAAGAGTAATTTTTCTTTCCAAAGTTAATATGACTTTTTTTTGTTTTATTTTTCTTTATCGTTCTTCATTATAATTTCCAATTTACTTTCATGTATTCATTACTATTTAATTTAATGTGTTTTCAAGTATGTATGCTTTCTTAGACTTAAAAAGACTTAAGACTTAGAAATCAAATAGTTGAGTGGAGATAAATCCCTTGTTCCACAAACAAAAATCTCATATACCAATTTGACTTCACCATTACTTTAAAATTAGAAAATAATAATAACAATAATAATAGTTTTTACAATAAACAAACTTAATCCCTTAAATTATTTTTAATCATAAACATTAAAATATCAATCATTCCAAAATATATATATATATATATTTAAATTCAATTTACAATGGAGTTCTACACCCATACCACTCCCTCGCTCTCACAAAACTTGCTTGCCATGCTACATTCTATTCATCTTCATTTTGACGCGTCTCGAGATGCTCTTAATCATTATACGATTCCAAATAGAAGTACACAAGTCGGTGCGTTAGAAAGGTCTTGGCGAATCCGACATAAAATATCTTTGACACACAATGGAGAGGAACCTTTCGACTTTGTTCCAAGTGGAGTCCCTGTATTGTATCACCACACCACAACTTTAACATAAAGTCTCAATAATTATTATAAGAAAAATCAGTCCCTAGTTAAATAGTCCCTCTAAATTTAACCCTTCCCCAAAAATAGTGAAAACTCTCCCCAGCTTGCCGCCTCGGACCCTCGTGATGTCGACACGCGTCAGACGATGAAAGGAATGAAAGCCAAAAGCAAGACAAGCAACCGGTGATCCCCAGTCAAAACTACAGCACACGGGACAAAACGGTTTGAAATACCGCGAAATGTCGATTTTCCATGCCGTGGCAGATTAAACAAAAGCATTTTAACGACGACAAGAATTTGAGGAGAAAAGAAAGAGCCGAAGAAGTAGAAGTCGAAGAGGAGTTGCAGAACGCTATCGGCGTCGGATCGGATGCCAAATTTCGTACAGATTAGTCTCGAATCGACAAAAGAGACATTTTCCTTTGCCTCTTGGCTACTGAGAAACCCGGGTTCGACTCCAATCAATGCCCTTTGCTTTTCTTCTACTTATTTTAAGAGTTTTTATTTCAGTTTCTTCTTCTTGAAGGCCGTTTCGGCTTTTTTTGCAAACCCTATCGATTCACATTCATACAGTAAAAACATATTCCTGAGCTTATATTTACAGTGGAGATCATCTTCGGGGGTTTTGCACTGCAGGCCATCGGAATCTCTGCAATTGCGTCAAAATTTGGTTCAATTGCAGAGGGATTGCGAGCTCGTCGGAAAATTTGAAGTAAATTATAAGTCCGCCAGCTATTCAGGGGTTAGCAGGAGTAAAATTAAGTGATCGGAGTGGAGGTGTAGGGTTTTGATGGATCGACGATGGGAGAGGAATGGAAAGGATGAGGCAGAGCCGTGGGAGAGCGTGTCGCCAAGCGAAGACGAAGAAGGTGAATCGTCTGCCGGAGAATTTGAGGGTACAGATATGGTCATGGTGCAGCAGGCCGTTGCAGATGAGGGTTTTTATGTTTTAGAGTTTCCCCGGCGCGAACTTGGTGCTGTCCTGGAAGGGATCAACAAGTTTCCGTGGGTTGTCTATCCCGTGCATTTGATTTCATTGATGTCTTACGCTTGCAAGGCTCTCGGTATGGGGATCGAGGCGCACTCCGATATCCGTAGGTTGCAGGCATTGTATAGAGAAGCAGTTCCCGGAACCTTGGAGAAGTGCCTGGATGACAAGGCTATCTGGAGATGGAGTGCCGATGTACAGATAAATATTTTTCAGGCCATAAGGGGTTTGATAGACTTAGTTGTGCTAAAACTTTCACAATTAAGGATATCGAGGGCAGGGGATTTTGCTGTGATGGATGATCTCCTGCCCTTGCTGCAGACGCTTGCAATCGCCTTCGATAAACTCTGTCAGTTCCATCTCAAACACAAGGAAACTGCAGTGCCTACGGCTATGGTGGCATCGTCAGAGAAATCGAATTATGCAAAACCCTTACTGGGGACCCCAGTCAGGCAAAAGAACGGCGAGTGGCATTGCGCCCGGCGAAAAATTCAAGTAAAGGAAGTGGAGGATTGCGATTGCGAGCGATGTAGACCGCCTAATGTGTACTGTTTACTTGCCCATTTGATGAATTATTTTGGTTATTCTCCGTATGGAGATGGATACAAACAGCTGGCTGAAGTTGTTTCTGCGCCGCAAAAGTTGCCGCCTGCTATCATCGAAGCTCTTTTGCTTCTGCTTGAGAGGACTGTAGATTTTATATCCGATGAAGGGGTGCAGATTTTTGTAGAGCCCTGCATGGTTGTACTGGGCCATGTGGCAGATTGTCTTGAAAAGGATGTTGATGCACTGAGTGATAAGACCAGAAGAGACTCCTTTGGTACGTTGTCCATGATCTTGAGGCACTTGCGGGCAATAATTGCCCGGGGTTCATCTGCTGAAAATGCTGAAAACGTTGTCAGCATAGTTCAGAGAAGAATGGTTGAACGAATGCTGGGATTTCAGTCGTTTAACAAACAACTTAGTGCGGTACGAGAGATCAACAAACTTCTAGAAAATGCTCGTTCTGTTGCTTCCAGGTAAGATTTGGTGATCACATCCTGGCCCTTTTCTTAATTGTTTGTGAGAGAGAGACATGTCATAAATACTGTTTGGAGCCAAGAAAAAAGCCGATACGTCCATACAGAAAGAGGAAAATCTGATGACAAATTAAAACTAGAATGCCTGTACTCAATTTTTTGTCTGATATGTTGGTTGAAAGCTAACTGCAAAAATGCGGGATAGTTTATCTGATCATCTGGGTGTGGCTGATATGTTACTTGCTTTGAAGAAGAAATTCTCTGACAGGGTTATCCCTTTCTCTCCTAAAGATTCTTTGTTGAAGGCTCGACTATCTTGCATCCTTTTGACTAAGAAATGATTCTCGTTTTCCAAGGTTAAGTACTTGTAACCTTTCTTCTCAATATTCCATAGAATATAAGGCTTTTCCATCTCCTAAATTTTGCATTTGAGCTCACTGTGATCCTGTTATCATCATTCATTCACGTTCACTTCAGGAATTCTTTTTGTTGTGTTAATTCCTGTGGTGCAAGTAACCTGGTTGTATCACTTGCACTTATACTATTTTAACTTTGGTTTAACCGATGGCAAATAGCTTTGCTAGATACTTAGTTATCCTTCTTTGTTTTCACTTATTTTTTGCTTTCTGCTATGATATAAGAGTTGCTTTGCACTCCCACACTGTATTTGCACTGGCTGCCCCACTTTGTCCCATTGACCTACTTGTGTAGTCATTTTTGGACATTAATAAAAATATCTTATTTGGTTTTCAACTTGTATCCTCTGATTTTAAGGATTTTGAAGTCTCAATCAAATGTAAAAATATTTATGAATTGTAAAGCACCTTTGCAGTAGAACAATGATTGCCTGCTTGTAGCCTGGAGTTTGTTTCCAAAATTTTGACTATATTGTTAATTCATTATCTTTACTTGTAAACTATGTTAAGAACACTAAGAAAATGTTCCTATCATTAATCCTTGTTGCAAGGTCAAGATTACGGACAAATTAATTCTGGAAATTATTACACAACAGGAAAATTTGATTAGTGCACACCCTAGAATTGAATGTTTGTAAAAGATGGTTCATTTATGTCAGTAGTGGCCTGTTGGGTTGGTGAAAGTGGGGGTAGCCAATATATCTCCCACCGGGGTCAAGTTATACTAAGTGGCATGTTCTGCTTGTGCTTGTGGATGTGCACCAGCTCATCCAAGGACCAATAGCGGTTGGGGCTAGTTGCAGGTCCTAGGAATCTTTGGCAAAAGAGAAATGACTGTGTGCAACTTCTAACCAGAGGTTTCAGAATTGAATGGTATTGATGGTTCCTTGTAATGCTAAATATCTGTTCATTAATCTTGTCATGATAAAAGGAAACTAGTTCAAAAGAGGGGCATTCTCTTTCTAAAGTTATCCCATATCACAACAACATTTGTTTTTATTCGTTTAATTAAGCATACAAAATGTTAATCAATGGTGCCACCTACATAGGCCCCCCAATTATGGATTTTTAGTTATTCTCATGCGCAATTAGGGCATAATTTGTGGGTCACTTCATGATTAAGTTTAGGCCTACTCAAGTTTATATATATATATATATATACTCAAGTTTATATATATATATCCCAGGTGACAATGCTTGGGGCAAACCCATAGGTACTTCCCTTCATTTAGAGGATGGTACATAGGGTAAACCCTAGATTCATCATGGCACAAGGATGACAATAATAGGGTTCGAAGCCATTTCAACAGTATACTCATGATTTCTCTTACATGAATAGAACCTAGGTGGGGAGTATAACAGGCACTTGAGTTAAACCCATTTGACTAATTAGATGCATATATCTCCACATTGTTTATAGCAAGCCTTGCTATGCTAGTTTGGATCTTCAAACTAACAAGACAACCTACACCTACCTAAGTCACCAGGTTCAGTGAATATTATCCTTCAAGCTCAAAAATTGCCGAACCTGATATAGATTCAAATAAATTCGTTGTGGTTTGATTTGGTTCGACTCATAATTATTATTATTATTATTATTATTTTTGAACAAAGGGTAAAACCCTTAGTAAAACTCTGAAGTTTTGGACGTCCACATTCATTTCCGCACCTTAAGTAGCCCCAATTACTGCCAATACAGTTTATAACTTTGAATTTCGTGACCTCGGCCTCGACTCTTCATGAAAGTTCCCTTTGTGCGAGATCCCACTGACCAAGACCCCACAAGCTACAAGCTCTCGGTTTCACTTTAACCGGTGAATTGTGTTCTAGCTCCGTAACTGGTGTGATGGTGTCTGTTTGTGCACTGCAGTGTCATATCATGACTGTTGATGGGGGCACAATGGTGATTGGTTGATGCTCATCCTGACTCCCTCCTCACATTTCTTTCAAGCTTCAGCCTTCAACAATTAAATTTCAGTGTGTGAGCGTAAAGGGTTGAGTACTCAATTTTGTATTCATGTTCTAATTTTTAAGTTCAATTATTAATCATGCTATTATGCTATTTTCCTTTCTATCATATATTTTTAAATTTTGAGTGTTGAATTTTATTATATATATTTGTACTTTTCAAAATTTTTTATTGTGTTGAATTTTATTGTATATTTTTGAATTTTGTAATATGTCGAACTTAATGCTGAATTTTATCCTCAAGAATTTCATCTTCGAACTTTTTCCGAATTTCAAAGTTGTCAAACACGAACACGAACATGAACTAGGTGATGTAGATTATATCACTTATATTGACATTTGGATATTTTGGGCACAACATGCTGTCCACTTAAAACCTTCAAAGTTGATGCAAACTAGGATGTTTATGGAGGAATTTTGTTCAGACTTGCTATTGATAAATATTAATGCATAGATGTTAGAAACATTTTTTTTTGTGAGTCAGAGGAATCGACAACATCAGACAGCTTTTACACGGGAGACCCGGGGTCAAACCCCCTGGCTACCACTATAACCTCTCAGGGACTGCCCAGCCTGCAAGAACGGTACCCGGATAAGATGAGGATCGAACTTGTGACCTGCTGCACAGCACGAATGCCTTAACAGTGCGTCTGCTGGCCACTAGACCATGCCCCTGCGGGCATAGATGTTAGAAACATTGCTATTGAATGGATGGTTGCTTATTTTTGCAAGACAATTGAATCCATAAAAGACTGAAGCACAAGCTATATCAAAAGTTAAAACAAATCCACAAAATGCAGACTCACAAGCTATACAAAATTGCTTAGTGAAATTGGACAAGTCATCCTCAAAGTCGAAAGGTTTTCATCAATCATGTTCATTATCAATTCTACAATCATGTAGTTGATTAGGGTCTTTTTCATTGACTCTCTTTTGATTAGGTCCATCTTGTTATGCACAGCTATGATCATAAACAATAACGTTAGAGTTTAAGTAATGAAAGAGACTTCTGTTGTTATATAGGTATTTTTTACATAATAATGAAAATGGGGCACTTGCACCCCTTACAATATATGTATACACATGAAGGATAGTGTAAATAATTTACAAGGATGAATGATCTGAAAGTTTCCTTCATGGTGAGATCCACAAGTGTCTCACAAATCCTATAAATTCAACTTAGCAATAGGAGTTTCTTTTTCTTTTTAAGTGAGTTGAGTATGGGCCATCTTACATAATAGTGAACATGCAGGGGATTTGTCCTTCTTGGACTAGACTTAGGAATACCCATGAAGAATTGAATAAAATACCTAAGAAGATTGACAATTGAAAGAGCCCTTTTGAGGTGTTCCATAAGTGGCAAGGAAGCTAATATTTTTTTGCCAAATCTCCTATAGAGTTCTATTAGGCATAGGAATTCCCTTAGCTGTTAAGTGAGGTGAGTATGGTCTCTTGTTTGATAACCTAAATTTTTGCCGGACTGGCTTGAATTTTTCTGCAGAAATGATATAAGCTAGGTGTCCTAGGTGTTATTTCTAAACTCACTCCTGGAATTTTAGCATACATTTTTGTCAACCATAGCTAACATGTTATACAGTTGTGTTAGTGGGTCTAGCATTCTTTTAATATAGACATGGATATCCTTAGAATATACAGGAGTAAACTTATTTATCTATTTACTATGATTCTATTCGCTATGCCTTGTAAAATTGTGAAGACTATAGATCACGACTCTATGTCCTACGGTGCTTACATGGAATTTCGCATTGGCTTCTAAAAAGATTTGAGGTATTTAGGGACGACAGTAATGCCCCAAAACCACTCTTACAAAGACCTATAGTTTCATTCCCAAGTATTAGTAGAGAATTCAGAAGCGTTGTCTTTTATTAATGACAATCCCATATATTATTACACAGTAAAATTTGTGTGCACTTGAACACTCGAGAACTCACGTGGGTGCGTCTGCACTACATATGGAGGCAGCACTTTGGTATTTAAATGTTTGAAGATAGACTACGCAAGATGTATTTCAAGTGGGAAATTATCAATCTATAGCCTAAAAGTGGTCTTCCTATCTCTGAGGTCACCTCACTTTGTAAAGATATTTCTTGTCAGCTAATTATGTATATTGAGTGTTAAGGAACTACCTATTTAGATCCCCTCTTATGGCTCTCTAAGCATGTGTATTGGTGCTTTGGTCACAATTAGCATGGCACATCGTGATTACGATAAAATTAGGGTCTATTTCTTTTTCCAAGGAAAAAACCTCATAGATTTCTATTCAAATGAAAAGAAAATTATGTTTTGTATTGCCTAGTTGTAGAAATTACATGAAATTCTGCAACTGCTTAATGAACAATTCTGAAACTAGTTTCTATTTACACGACACAGAATTTCTCCACTAATTTGCAGCGAAATAGAACAGAAACAAAACAAAGTCACACAATAGTAAAATACAATGTTTTTCTAGGGAACCCAACTGGGAAAACCTTCTGCTTGTATGAGAATTTTATTAATAGAAAAATGAGCAACAGATCTCTTGCAATACAACTTGTTTCAATAGAAACCAATGTGTTTTTCTCTGCTTGTACTAAGCTGAAACACTCCTTGCAAGAGCCTTGATCTGTTTTCCTCATCTATGCATACAGGCTGCTCCTTAACTAGAAAATACCTCTTAATTGCTAGTGCAATTCCCGAGGGAAAAATAGTCTCTACCAATCTCTGCACAAGCTTCCCTTGCACACTCTTCCTCTCACAAGCTTACACGCACCCGAACCTGTGCTCTCTATTGCTTTGTCTCACCAACTCGTGCTCACAAAACAACAAATACAATTGTGCCTTTCGATCTCCTTATAAGCACTTCGAATTAGCTAATTCTGGCAAGTTCTATTTTTGGAGGTCTAACTAGTGACTGATGAGCCAACTAAATCATGCAACTCGTTCTACCTCAAATTAGAAGTCGAGACTCAATTGTTTGTCTTTTCCCCAAAATAACTTGCACTAGAGGACAACAAACTGAGCCTTCTATTTCCATGCATAAGTCAAACTGATTCATTAATTGTTCTAACTTATAGGAACTCGCCCTAATTTTTAGGAATTCGTCCTAAATTATAGGGAACTTCAGCATATCAAGGAGAACTTATTGAGGTCTCGCTACTATTTTCAACACTCCCTCTTAGCGAGGAAGGTGCTTCTGGAAGAACCTCGACCAGTTGGATCTGTCTCCAACACTACCATGTTCTCCGCTGCTGCAGTTGCTCCCTCTGAACTAGAAGACTACCCTGCTATTTTCTGCGGAACCTGATTTGAAGACCTGTTCTTTCCCACCATGCTTTGCGAGTCCATCACTTAAGTCATAAGTGCCATGTAACCTGTGTACCTCTGTGGTTGCTTCCTCTGGCTGAAAGTGATGCTAGAAGGTCCAACTCTATTCTGATCTCCCTTACCCAAATCCTCTGCCCACTTGGCTCGAACTCTCCCTATATTGGGAGTCTCTGACTTAGTGGCTGCTTCCACTCGCCCTGGGCTATGCTCCTTATCATCCTACTAGTCAGCCCAACTACCAACTAACTTAGACTGAAACTGAGATACAGGTTGAGGCTCCATCTTGAGAGCTCTATCCTGCTCTCGCTCGACCACCACTTCTATACTCTGAGCTCTCCCTGCCTTGTTGCTCAAGGCTGCATCTGTCTCTACCTGTAACTTGTAGAGATTCTTCAGCCTCACACTTATCTGCTTCTTACATCCAGAAGCTAAGTGCTGGTCTAGATTCTGTTCACTGCTTAGATACCATGTAGAAATTCCACGAAATTCTGCAACTGCTTAATGAACAATTCTGAAAACTAGTTTCTATTCACAAGATACAGAATTTTTCCACTAATTTGCAGTGAAATAGAACAGAAATAAATCAAAGTCACATAGTAGCAAAATACAATGCTTTTCTAGGCAACCCAACTGGGAAAACCCTCTGCTTGTATGAGAATTTTAATATTTTATTGATAGAAAAATGAGCAACAGATCTCTGACAATACAACTTGTTTCAATAGAAACAAATCTGGTTTTCTCTGCTTGTACTATAAGCTGAAACACTCCTTGGAAGACCCATGATCTGTTTCCCTCAATCTATGCACATAGGTTGCTCCTTTTCTACTAGAAAATACCTCCTAATTGCTAGCGCAATCCCCAAGGGAAAAATAGCCTCTACCGATCTCTGCACAAGTTTCTCTTGCACACTCTTCCTCTCACAAGCTCACACGCACACAAACCTGTTCTCTCTATTGCTTTGTCTCACCAACTTGTGCTCACAAAACAATGAATACAATTGTGCCTTTCGATCTCCTTATAGGCACTAAGTTCTATTTTTGAAACTCAAACTAGTGATTGATGAGTTAACTAACTCATGCAACTCGTCCTGCCTCAAATTAGAAGTTGAGACCCAATCATTTGTATTTTCCTAAAAGTGACTTGTACTAGAAGACAACAAACTGAGCCTTCTATTTCGACGCATAAGTCAAACTGATTCATGAACTGTCTTAACCTATAAGAACTTGCCCTAATTCTTAGGAATTTGTCCTAAATTATAGGGAACTCGAGCATGTCAAGGAGAACTAGTTGAGGTCCCTTTGATTAAGACACAAATCAAGGAACCTTTCTTGCTGCTATTTTCAACACTCTTGGGCGTGCCAAACCTAGTCTTTCTGAACACTGAAAGAGAAATCATAATTGAGCTCCTAACTCATTAAGACAGGTCCCATTTAACATCGTACCTGACTACAAGGTTTTGTTTACATTTTCTTCCTAAAAATTACATCTGTTTTATTATTTAACTAATAAAGTTTAAGGGAAAAACAGCCAGGACCAAGAAACGACATGTAATAAGCAACTCATCCTTCTATGGATCAAATATTAAACATACATCATTTGAAGAAGGATGTTGTGATTGTTGGCATTCTAGTTCTATATCTTACTTCAGTGGTGATGCATCCCTTTTTGGAGAGTATATCTGCTTGATGATTTGGCTCCCTGAAGGCATGTGTTCAGGAGCAAAGATAAAATTTACCTGCCATTTTCTTGTCTTGCTTAATCACAGGTTCCAAGAGTAGGGTTTGAAGTTAATTTTTCCCGTTTACCCAGTCTATTACAGATTGTGATTCATTATGGCTCCGAATGTTCTGGATATCTCTTTCAGTGGCAAGCCTTAGTAATATCAACAGTGAATTTATTTCAGCCCAGTTGTTTGTTCATGTCTTGCTTAAACACAGGTTCCAAGAGTAGGGTTTGAAGTTAATTTTTTCCGTTTACCCAGTCTATTACAGATTGTGATTCATCATGGCTCTGAATGTTCTGGATATCTCTTTCAGTGGCAAGCCTTAGTAGTATCAACAGTGAATTTATTTCAGCCCAGTTGTTTGTTCCTGGACCCAAAGCTGTTTTATACTTCACAAGATGACCATCTGAAATATGTAACACTCCTGCTCCATCAGACAATCCCTAGCTCCCTGTTTTGTCAATATCCAACTCTGATACAATTCTTGGCGTCTTCATTTTCTGGCTGTTCATATGTCTTTACAAGAGAATCTGACATGATGAATTACATGAAAGAATGGGATTTATTTATCTTGGAAATCTGAGTTTCTTGCCAAACAGCCCAGGAAACCCTCAAAGAGTTGTCTTCCAAAGCTTGCTTGGAAGCGGGAGGAGAAGCAGAAGCAGGAGTAGAGATCGACAATTTCAGAAGCTTCTGGGCCAGGAGTGATTTTTGTATAATATATATTTTTATATTTTTGGTACATATATGTTAACATAAGCATGTAGAATGATGAATTAGTTATAAAAAGCATACAAACATGGATTAAACCATATACCATCAATCATCTAATAGTTGTAATCTTCATCAACCATAGGTCCACAAGTTACAACATCCCGATTCTCATCTTATTGGTTGTGGAGCTTGATTATCTTCTTGATTCAAAGGTGTTGTTTTGATTGCGTTTGGATCTCAGTCCTTGATAAGGGGGTGTTGCACCCCCACTAGTGTTGGAGGGGGGTCCGAGGGGTGGCAACATATTTTGAGCCCCCCCCCCCCACCCCAATGGGGGTTCCGGGGCAACACCCCCAAAAAGAATTTTTTGAGAAAATTGCTTTGTAAAATAATGTAATTTTGTAGTGAATTTGGACTATTCATTAGGTGGGAAATCTTATGGTAGAAGTTATGTTAATTTAAGGTTTTTTGTACTAGATGGTAACCATTGGTTTGTATGAGGAATTGTATTGCGGTTGGGTATTATAGTAGAAGATGTTTTTTTTGTGAAAAAAAGAAAAGAAATTTGCTTCTTAAGTCTTCTAAATGTAAGGTTCCATTCTCCATATCATCCTCCTCCGTGTTGTTGTCCCAAGTGATATATGCTCTATCAAATTGAGCCGACTCATAATAATGATGTGTCAACAACCTCAAGTTGTAGTGTACATAAACCAAGTGTTTTGCCCAATTTTTCATTGAGGCAGTTTCTCTTAACATTGTGGATGAAGCTATAGGTGATCAAACATCTCTCTGCAGAAGAATTATTAATCACTTGTGAAAGTAGTAGGGAGGGAGTGAATCTTTTTTGGCGAGAGCGACTAGGGAGCAATTTTTTTTTTTTTTTGTGGGAGTGATTAGGGAGCAATTTTTTTTTGGTAGGAGTTCACTCTCGAAAATTGCTCCCAAATGGGAGTGATTCGGAAGTGTGTTCCATAGGTTGCTCCCTAACTTCTTTCACTCAGAGCGTGCTTTGGGAGCAGGTGCAATGTGGAGGGGGGCACTCCCCTGCAGCCCTATGTTTTCCCACCATTATTTAAAAGAGTCCTCAAGTGTGTTGCCCAACCATGACCCTCTCCCTCTAGAAAGAGAAAGAGCTTCCTTCTAGACTGCCTTTGTGAAGGGATAATGTACCAAAACATGTTTTGTTGGCTCAACATCTTCTTTACATAAAATGCATCTTCCGAGACATTGTTAGGATCTTCTCTACATGGAGTCCCAAGTCACAATTTCTTCTTCAAAGCAAACCATAAGAGTATTTTGGTTATAAGTTGTATATATTTGCTTTCCATAAACTCCTCCACCGCCAGATAGGTTTGTGAAAATTCCTTGAACTACAACAACTGGAATTTATTCTCCTAACTGATTATCAATTTAATAATTTTCTAATTAATATAAAATAAATCTCACTGCAATTCTTCACAAAAAATAAATACGCTGTAGAAAAATTGAACTGGAACTGAGAAATTCATGCACACAATTAACAAAGTTATTTTGGAAACCCTGAAGGGAAAACCAGTGCAACAGATGAGGGTTTATTTTATTATGCAAAAGTTAAAATCTGAGTGCAATAATCTGGATGCTCAATTGGCAATCCTCTAGAAAATATATTGGCAAAATAATTTGGAGAAATTTCCCCCCTTCTGAAAATCCATTGCAAATCGAGAATACCTAAAATCACACTGTGAATTCCTGTAATCGTGAATTCTTGCAATCATGTGGAAATTATTGCAATGCGATCCTTTCTATAGAAATATTCGGCTTGCTCTCTCCTGCCACAAAAAATCCTTTAGATCTCTCTGTTACTGCTCCCTCAATCACTGATGCTCCTCTGCTGGCTCAAATTCCTCCCTCGCTGAATAATGCGTACTGGGAAATTCGCATTGCCTCTTTGATAGACACTACCCAACTTGATATGCATAAGTATCAAGCTTCTCCTCCACTTGGAGGTACTGTTGGTATCAACGCAAACTCCTCCAATTTGGTGGTTAGTTCATCAATCTCTGTTGAAGTTGCTGTCTGGTTTTGCTTCTTTTCCTTCTTCCACTGAGGACGTTGGGTGACAACATAGTGGCCATACTCACCACACCCGAAGCACTTGATCTTCGACATATCATTCTTCTTTCTCTCTCCTCTCATTGAGCCTTGTCCTCGACTGGGACCCTTCTTTGCCTTGCAACTTGCACTTCCTCTGACACTTGTCTCTGACAACTGGAAGTAGATCTGTTGCCCAAATTTGCGTTCTGGCAATCTTGTACGACCATATCTGGAAAGCTACAAAAAATTGCGATACTCAAATAATATTGGAGAAATTCATCTCACTTCTGCAACTCACCAATCGATCTGGAAACCCTCGTTTTCCTCTACAAAAAAAAGCTTGGCCTCTTCAACAAACTTTTACCCCTATGTGTGCAACTAGCACTGGATCTTGCAACCTGCATTAGATCCAACAATTCGTACTGCTCGCTAAGAGAAGCTACTGGAAAATAGATTCGATGAATATGTTGTGTCCCTTGACCTCTGAAGCTGTTCACACCTCTGAGAAATAAATACGACAATAGGAGATGAAATTACCGCGTCAGATCTATGAACTAAGAAATTTGGCTATTCGATCTGCTTGCTTTAACCCAAACAAAATGGTCTTCTCCGAACTGGAGAAATGAAGTAGAAATCTCCTTCTCTTTCCTATGACCTTGCTTCTGCCCCTCGCACTCCCTTAGGAATGCGTATATTTGCTCTTGCTTGCCTACAGATGTCTTTTTTCGATACTCACATTGATTACTACACCTCAACTGGGCAACTCTCTCTACCTTTCGAATGTCCTCCAGAATCTGGCACACGTACTACTGCTCCTAAAGCATGCATTGACTGATTGGCAATTTGCTACAACCTTTTGCAACTGGAAATCCTAGGTCTCCTCCTGAATAATTGAAAACTGGAAACCCTATGAGAATTCTAGAAATCTCCTCCTTTGTGTACTTTTCTCTTCCACCTGGTGTTGGTCTCATGCTGCAAACCCTTGCTGCAAATCAATTGCACTAGATCAACTCAGTGAATCAATTGATCTAGTCACTGGAACCCTATATTTGGCAAATCCATTGCAAATTCCTGTAATCGCGAATTCCAACAATCACACTGCGAATTCCTGTAATCACGAATTCTTGTAATTGCGAATTCTTGCAATCATGTGTGAATTCCTGTAATCGCAAATTCTTGCAATCACACTGCGAATTCTTGCAACAGAACTCGACCCTCCTAGGGCACTCTTGCTTCCTTCGCCTTTGAGCATATGATCTGATCAAACATGCTCTGATGCGATGTGAAAATTCCTTGAATTGCAGCTACTGGAAATTCTCCTAATTGATTATCAATTTATTCATTTTATAATTAATATCGAATAAATCTCACTGCAATTCTTCAAAAAAAATAAACACGTTGCTGAAAAATTAAATTCCAACTGAGAAATTCACGCACACAATTAACACAATTATTTTGGACTAATGTCCTTGGAGAAACCTCGAACGGAAAACTGATGTAGCAAATGAGGGTTTATATTGTTATGCATTGGTAAAAATCCGAGTACAATAATCTGGATACCCAATTAGCAATCCTCCGGAAAATATATTGACAAAATAATTTGGAGAAATTTTCTTCCTTTCGCAAATCCATTGCAAATCACGAATTCCAGCAATCACACTACGAGTTCCTGCAATCATGCTCAAACACCTGTAGTGCGCCCCTTTCTGCAGAAATATTCGTCCTCCTCTCTCTTGCCAAATTGATACTAGAAAGGCTTTGGAAATCCTCTGGATCTCTTTGCTGCTGTTGCTCCCTCAAATTCTTCCCTTGCTGAATATCGCGTACTGGGAAATTTAGACTGCCTGGAGAATAACTTCCTCACTTGTTGTCACAATTCAACGACCATGATTAGATCCTCATCAATGGCTAGGATCATTTTAGACTCGATCCGTTTGAGTCTCTAAAGCATTCTCGATCATCCTCAATTAATTCCTATTAATTAATCAATTTTCCAAAGTTAGACTTGGGCAATTTTTAATTATTGATCAATTAATTTAATTAAGGTGTTTCACAAGCTTATCTCGCGAAACCTTTTCTGGGTTTTGGAGAACTCGTGTTTCTTAGCCTCTTAGACACAAATCGAGACTAGAACACCCGTCCAATGTTATAGAAACTAACAAGGTTCACCACGAGGCTCCTCTTTGAACATTGCTTTATATCCTAACATTGATGTATACCCACTTGCAGCTAGGTTCTTGCTTCAGACTTTTGTCTAGCATGTATTTGTCATCTGTACTAAGTCTGATTAAGCTGAGTTGAAGTCTATATGTACAATTTATATCAAGCAAACCTCCTCCTAACCTTCTAGCCCCAAATGGTGAGCTTATTTCCACCCTTGATGCCAAATATAGGCTTGCATCGTGTATGCAACATCAACTAGGGTAATGACACCTTTATCATGAAGAGTTCCAATGATAGCTGCAGGAAACTTGTAAAGGCCTGCACATCCTATGCACGAGTCTGGCCTGATTCCAACTTTGTCTTCATTCTCAATTCTTCATGCTAGCTAGTTGCTTAGGAATGGGAGGGATTGAATTAGTGCCTTCCATCTTATGGGAACATTAACTTAGAGCAATTTGTTTGATTGGGAATCTAACCCATTCTTTAAAGGATAATGGATCTACATATTTTTGCCATATGCCTTGTTGCAAGAAACCTTAACCTTTAAGAATTCTCTAAAGATTCTCAACTGCAAATGCAATTCCAAAAAGGTAGATAGTTAAGGTGTAATTAAACTTGCTTAGGTCTATTTCAGGTGTAGCTAGGCATAGTTTAGGTGTGTATATTGGCTATGTCTGACACATGCCACCGAGTCTGGAGCAGGTAGGTTGGAAGTTCCAACATTGCATACGGTCCCCCAGTTGAGTAAGAACAGTCAAATTGGAGTTGTATAAAATTCATCACCAACCACCACCAATCTCAGGCAATATATCGAGAATACTCCAAATTGGAGTCGTTGAAAGTTGCTGAGACATGGTATGCCTGAAACTTCATCATGTTGCGTCGCCTTGTTGATGTTAAAAATGCATTAATGAGTATGGTGGTGGGTCCAACTTGGGCTGAGTGGAGACAGGCAGATTCAGAGAAGGGAAGTGTGGTGAGGAGGGTGTTGGTTGATGATGATTGGTGGAGCAAGATTGATTTCTTGCTCAAGTTCACATGACCTGCATTTGATCTTCTCTGAGCTGCAGAGACAAAGAAACCTTTCCTATGAGAGGTTTATGATGGCATGGATACCATGGTTGAAAAAACTGTGGAATTTATTACACAGGAGGCTCCCACTCTTCTTTTTGTGGATTTTGATTTTGTTGAACAAGTGAGGTCCATTATTGTTACCAAGTGGAATAGCTTCAACACTTGATTGCAGACTTTGGCACATGCTCTGAATCCAAAATTTATGGTGAAAAATTCCCTGATGAAAGCATTGGGAAGAGGAAGGCTCCACATAAGGACAAGGAGGTGGCCAATGGAGTGAAGAAATCCTTTCAGAGGATATTTCAAGCTTCTTCACATACTGATGTAAGGCAAAAATTTGCCTGGTTTGCTGCTGGATTAGAGGATTTGCAGACATATCAGCTTTGGATGAGAGGAGGACCATGGACCCAGTTAAGTGGTGGACTTGTCATGGGGCAAGTGGTGTTCATTTGCAAAGTCTTGCCACTGGTATTCTATCACAAGTGGCAAGCTCTTCATCAACAGAAGGAAATTCGAGTGCCTACAGTTTCATTCATAGTGTGAAGCGCAACATGTTGGGATCACATAAGGTAGAGGATCTTGTATATGTTGATTCAAATCTATGTCTTGTGTCTCGTAAGGGTGATGAATATACAAGTGGACCTCATAAAGATTGGAATGTGGATGCAGAATGTCCAGATATAGAGCCCTCTCTTTTTGCTCTTGATATTTGTGCCAATGGTGATGCAAGTGCAACTGGAAGCACTAGTAGAGTTACCTCTTCTGCTGAACAAGCATCTTGTTCTATCTTTGTTGATGAGGATGAGGAGTTTTATTAGTAATGATATGTTAATGTAGCAATGATTGTTTTTAGTTCATGTTTTATTTCAGTTTTAGCGCATATGGCCTCACGTATAAAGGTTGATTTTGGAGTCTTGGATGTAAAGCCTCATCTATAAAGGCTAATTTTGGAAATTTGCATCATGTAATCATCTGTTGAAGTTAATATATATTTGGATTTCCTTCTAAAATGTCATTTATATGTCTCATTCTTTCTTTTCTTGCAAAATAATGTGTTATAATTTATTTAATATATATGATGTTTTGACTGTGTTTCCATTTTATAGGGGTCGCGTTTTGGGTCATCCCCGTTTCAGAAACTTCTAGAGTCTAGACGTTTCAACGTTTTGTGCAACTTAGGTTTTGAGCAAAAAAATAGGTCACAAACCCTTAATCGATCCAGTAGTGCCTCTCCCATGGAACGACAATGTCCAAGGGTATGCGACTCATGCAATTTTGATACAACAAGGTCTTTTTTGAAGTTAATGTCACGTTTTGAAGCAATAGCAACTCTCTAGGGCTTTATCTGTGGTTTACCATATTCCTTGAGGTGATTAGGGCTGCAACATAGACTCAAAAATCCTTGTTGGGGCTGCAACATAGTCTCAAAAATCCTTGTTGAGGTAGTGAATACCCCTTCAACTGCTCGGGCTTACACAAGACCTTGAAGGAGCCTCCATAGATGTAGAATTGGGTAGCAAGGTCTCTGACAACCTTCAGAATTGGCGGCTTGCACTAATATGACCAACACAACCAGGTTAAGGAGTTTACCCCAATCGCAAGAGGATGTCAGAAGAGAGGGTTTTCACAAATCGGCCCTGTCAGTACTAATTAGATGCAATAGTAGGAATTAAAAATTAGTGTTGAATTGCAAAATTTAATAGCTCTAGTGTGAGTATTGGTCTATTGAATAATGATAGTACTATTGGTGAATTATTGGTTGAATGTTTGTTGGGTAGTTAGCCCTAAATTATTGTTTTGCTTAAGAATCATATTGCTTTGAGAGATATTTATTGCTGTTGGAAATATCTATGCTATTCAATGTACCTACTATTAAATTGATGAATGAACATGCACTACTTTCGTATATATTTTTTTGAATTATTTGGAAAAGTCAAAATGAGAGCCATGAGGGATAAAATTACCCTTGCACATTACAGTGGTATGAGAGTTGTGCATCCCGTCATCTTCTGAGTGTATGGGCCTTGTATGCTTCTAGAATATACAAGTAACGTTACAATTAGAAAGAAAGGAATTATCCACAATACGACCATGGGAGATAAGGAAGGACGAGGAGGATTGTATACTAATTAACTCTTGCATGTGTAATCCATTGGTAGACAAAAATAACCAATTTGCTAGCACAAGGGAAACAATAGATGGCATGGGGACAACAACAAATGATGTAGCTCATCCGAGTGACAATGTTGCTAATGGTTTGAATGTTGGTAATAGGATTAGTGCTGAAGGGTGCAACAACCATAATCTTGGCCCCTTCAATATTTTTGCATAGTCTAATGCTAGTGCAACAAATGGAAGTAATGATAGACCCCTTACTTCCTTGATTTTAGACAGGAAACCAATGACAACCCAAGGAACAACAGAGCAGGTTGGATTCTTTAATGAGTACTCTCGGGAGTATGCAACACTGGAAGAGAATACACAAACAACTATATCTCTCTGAGTATACAACGACATCAAATACAAGAATAAACCCAAGGGGCAAAATAATCAGGGTCTGATGCACAAGGTTGGAAATATATCCATCCCCTCCTTTGATGGATCATCTAAATGTTCAATAAGGGCTTGGGTACAGAAGTTGGACACATGAATCCCATGCATAAAGCACACCTTATCCAATTTGCCACATTACACTTGGAAGGGGAGGCACATTATTGGTGGTACCATGGACTAATCACCTTAGGGCACTCCAACATAACCTCTTATGTGGTCTTCTCACCCATAGGGTGATAGAACATTTGACACTTGGAAGGGGAGGCACATGATTGATGATACCATGGAGTAGTCACCTCAGGGCTCCAACATAACCTCTTATGTGGACTTAACCACCCATAGGGTGATAGAATGTTTTGATCAAAAGGATCCTAATATACATTTTAGAGAGTTGGTACAACTCAAACAAACCAAAACACCAGAGGCTTACATCACAAAATTCGAATAGATAATAGTCTTGGTGATATACATCCGAACAAAGATTAATATGCTTTTCACGGAAGGGTTAGCCGAACCCCTACATGATTGGGTCAAGTCTATCAGGCTCACTACCCTGCAAGAGACCATTACAAGACTCGAGATGTGGGAGGTGCAACACCAAAAATGAAGACTTACCCATACTACAAATCCCTCCAAAGGACAAGGTCAAGAAGACATCTTAGAAGGACGAAACCAAGAAGGATTCTTTGGATGAAGAAATTGGAAATGAGCTTAGAAGAGACATGGGAACCTAGTCATCGATGTTTGGGAAAGGATTCATCATTGAAGTAGTATCAGGTAGCGATAGTGAAAATGACATGACGCTGACAAAAAGCAAAGAACCTAACATTTCCTAAGAGGTACCGCCCTTGGAAGAGGCTAAAGGAAATAAGAAGCCATGCCCAAAAATTGAAGGAGGCACTATCGACATTGTCTAGGGGGTTTCTAAATATCATTCTTCCAAAATTAAGGGTGTCATATAAGGGGCAACTAATCATAACATTGATTGATGGTGGAGAAATGTACAACTTCATTGATGTAGCTGTGATGGTAAGGGGAGGCATCCCTACCCAAGAATTTGAAGGTTTTGAAGTAATGGCAGTTGATGCGTAAAATATGACATGCACACAGATAGTTCCTTGTTTGAGCATCACATTAGGTAATTATACACTTACTAATGATTTTTATGGGATAGAATTGGCAGATATCAATGTGGTGCTAGGAGTACAATGGTTGTACTTGCTAGAAAGATTTGTAATGAACTAGAACTACCGAGTGATGGAAATGGAATTCCGAGACTTAAATGGCAGGACCAATGCTGGCCGCTGAGTTGTAACAACCAAGCAAATGGAGGTCATACCTTAGCAGGACGAAGTAATTTCCATGGCAGCATGTAGGAATGCAAGACCCAGATTGTCGATTAGCAGCTTACAAGCGTAGGAGCTGGAATGCAAAGTGGACATTGAACATGACATTGCACATTTTTGAGAGATTGGAGGCCCCACTTCTTAATGGAGTAGTCCAAAAATAAGTTTGACTGCGAATTGTTGGACGAACTCATCCATGATGACAGGTTCAAGGTAGAAGGAAGATCAGGTATATTTTGTCCCTGAATCTACACTTAGTGAAAAGCTCATTAGAACTCCACATGACAGACCAACTAAAGTCACATTGGAGTCTCACCCTGAAACCAGGGAATGCACAAATATGGAACAAACAATTGGCAAAAACAGGCCAAAGACTGATTACAAAGACCCCAAAGAAAATCTAATCGCAGCAGACTCACGTGAAGTTGATGGCAGTCTTATAAATGGAGGGAACACAAGGCATATTGGCTGTAAGAAGGATCATAAAAAGCATGGAAAATAAATAGGGAAAATGCCAAGTTCTATTTGCACAATTTTTCTGTTTTGTGTAAGAGACACTGTTTACATAGTTTGGTAGCAAAAGATGCTGATTTTCCAGGAGGGCCTCACACACTTGAACTATGTACCAAATGTTGTTATGGGATTGTTATTGCTCTCAATGCCTACAGTTTGCTGTGCTGCAAATTATCTTGGGATAATAGAAGCTATGAAAAGGGGAAACCTAGTTCATAAAAGGGGAGTGATTTTCAGTTTATCTCGAAGAAGAAAGGGTGCTATGATTGTATTACAGTCTGCCAAATCATTCTCACCATGGTCAGGTGACTGTAAAGTTGCAAGTAGAAGTATTGTCATTAATCCCTCTTGGGTTGATGGGTCCTTCACATGCACAAGGAGGAAGTTATTAAGAGGCCCACCATTCAAAGAAGACAGTGGTTTAAATAATGGAATGGGCCATCTTTGAATAATATGAAGACAGCAGCAAAACTGAGTTAGTTTGCGGGAACTATTGTGAGCTTATTATCTCCAGCAAATGGATCAACTTTTGGCAGCTTATTTTTTGCACTATGGAAGGCTGCTACTACACCAGAAAAAGAAGCGCCGTCTGAAGTAGAATTTACTTCAGCAATAACACACAACTGTATGTTATTCACCTATGAATTGGAAAGTGCAAGCATCAGCTATTGCATGATGACATCTTCAACCAGTAGTATGGTTATTGGGCTGATGAAGGTAGAGGTGGTGCTATTATGACAATTGTAAGGATTGAAGGAAGCCTTTTGTTCTTAAAAATTGAAGAAACAATTATATAGCACCCAGACATACAACTGTTTGAGGACTAGCCATTTTGGGAAGGGGGGATTTTAATGTCCTCTATGGATTAATTGCCCAAGGGAGGACGGAATAGCTTATCCAACCCTGTAGGCCATAGTCTTTGATAAAGGGGAAATATTGTCCAAGATTTCGCTCGTGAACATTCTTGTCTGCCCTAGAATTCTATATGGATTTGAGGTTTGGGAACCTGGCTTACTTGAGTCTGATTTGTCCTCAGTAGAGAGGGTACAAACCATCCTCCGTCGCCACTTCATTTGATGCAAACAGACAGTCCCTTATCCCATCATCCTCACAGTTTGGCGCTCCAATCTTTTGACTTGAGGTAGTGTTCAGTCTACATAAAACCTTCTACAGAGTGTATGACATAACTGAGAAACAAAGCAAGCTCAGAGCTATGAACAAAAAATGTAGGATTTTATAATTCCATATGCACAAAGAAACTAAATGCACTACATGGTGGAAAAAGAAAGATAGAAACTTTATTAATGTTCAAGACTCAGCAAAACTTGGCAGATGAAAAACTCTAAATATAAAAGATCTGTACAGACAAAATAATAATTACATTTCCATCCATAAAATTTGTCTCAAAAATTGATGTATGAAACATAAATTGCAAAAATGTTCTTCAAAATTAAAAATGCCCTGCAGCAGGGAAGTGGGATTTTTATTATTCTTCCTTTTTTCAATCTTGAAACATGAGAAGGGATTGAAGGTATTCTAGTGACTAGCTTCTAGGAAATACCAATGCACGTGAAGTTGTGAACACATCTGTCTTAGGCCTCTGGTATTATCAGAAACCCTTCGGCCTTCTTAAACAGATCACTGTTGAAACTTCAGTCACTCTAGCTGGCTGCTGGAAAACCTAATCTCTCAAGAATCTAAGATGAAAAGAGAATGAAAGCGAAATGGGGAATTATATGCCTTTAGGGTTGGCTTAAAAGAGTTTTTTCTCTTCCCCCTCCCCCCCTCTCCCCCTCTTAAGCCCATTATTCAGCCTTTTCTCCAAGCTCTGTGCATATGTGTTCTGTATTTGCCTCCAAGGGGTTGAATTCATGAGTCTTGGTGGAAATTAGATGAGTCATGGTGAGTTTCAATGAGTCACGGTGAGTTCTGGTTGGGTTTAGCCTGGAGTACTTGTTTCAGAAGAGACTAGGCAGGCCTGAGTCAGTATCAAGTCTTGCAAAACAGCTGAAAGCTATCCAGTAAAATAATGAAGAACGAGGGTAGAAAAAGATGTTAATGTCAATTGGAGGTAGGTTACATAAGTTCATATAGAATACGTGAACAACTCTCTCAGTAATCTCATTATACATTACATCATATGTATTACCCTACGAGGGTTAGGTGGTCCAACTAACCAACACTAATACTAAATATGATCATTCACCATATGATAATGCTATGCTATGGTTACTTTAATACAATCTTTATTAATATTTATATTGACATCAGAGCTCACTGTTTGCTCCTTTCTTCCAATGAAAAAAGGAGTAAACTTGGTCTATTTTGTATGTTGTGTTGGCAACTTGGGATTTATACTCTCCGTCTGCATTATCAGGTCAGGAGAACATGTGGTGTCCTGAAAAAGCTCAGGACAGGAATGCATTGTTACTTGTTTTACCTTAAAAAACAGAGATTCAAGATTTATAATATCTGAATGTAGTATTTAAAAATTAACAGTAGCTTTGCAATGTGTTGAAAAGAAGACATTTCCATAAAGTTGACACATGATTTTCTTTTTAGTTAGTAAAAAATACAGGGGTTTATGACATTATGTTTCAATGCAATATTTGGCATTGACCATGTAGTGCGTTGAAAAGAACTTTTTGGTAACAAGACACATGATTTTATTTTTCTTACAGTGAAGCAAAACAAGCACTGCGCTGATATATCTGTCCAATTGTCGAGGAACCTGTAATTAGCACTATTTTATGCTATGTCTATGATTGTTGATTTTGAAAATATAGATTCATAGTTTACTTTCAGCTTTAACAGATGTTATTTTGCGGCCCTATTTATTGGCTGACTGAATATCACTGAATGTTTGTATTTTGTTTAATAATAGTGCTATTTTGGGTTGCTTCATCATATCACATAAACGTGTGTATCCTTGTTTCCGTTTCAACTTGTGGCATATGGCTGACCTTTTTCCTATATTGATTAGGGATAATGGTAAATCTGTTTGTACAACTATAGAGTGGCTGGAGAGAAATAACATTCTCCATCACACGTTGCGATCCCATCTACACCACAAGCAGTATGTAGACCAGGTACTAGACATGTTCATATTTGAACATAATAATATTTGTATATCATCTTATATCATTTGTATTTTCTGGAAGGATGGATTTGAGAGAACTATGTATGTTAGGTCCAAAATATTATGAGGCTTCTATTGTTGGAACATCGACTATCAGAAGAGCATTTAGATGCCATTTGGGCTGCTACTGAAAAGCCGGACCAGTTTGAGGCGGTATCCAGCATATCCTTTGTTATTATTTCCAACAGAGTTCTGCATATATATTTTGGCCTCATTTTTGCATGTCAGGTGTTCCAAACTGAAATTTGTAATTTGGTTGATGCAGGTGAAAGCCAATGTCTTTGACCTCATTGCTGATTTAGCTTGGTCATTTTCAGACAAACAGTTGGATAGTCTCTTTGGCAGGTTGAAGCATGTTCAGGTACTCTAGATAGAATATTTCTTTACATGGTGATCCTTGCTCTCACTCAAAATTCATGTTGTATTGAGTTGATTGATTGTTCTGATTTTTTCCTCTATCATAGCCTGAATTGTTTGATGCAGGGTCGATCCACAGGTGACATTATTAAAATCCTTACCTTCTTGAAGAAACTTGCACGAAGTGACAACAAAGGAATTATGGCCGAAAGGTACTTTGTATTTTACTTTGTGATTGCTGTTGTTCTGTGAAATGACCAATGGCTCATTTGCTGAGGAATATCCATCATAGGAACATAATTGAAATCCATATAGAATAAGTAAATATATAGTGTGATCAATAAGATATGATTGAATGATATGAATTACAATGTCATGTGATGGTGTACTACTTACTCTACTACGCATTGGATAGCCACAATTGTTGATAGCAGTGGTTTGAACATCGCAATAAAATCGTGATTTTTTCAAGAAAACGATTAAATCGCCGATTTTTTCCACGATTTTTTGAAAAAATCGCCAATCGTGAAAAAATCGCGATTTTTGTGGTAAAAATCGTGGGCTCATCAAACAGCAACCCTATAAGTTCAAAAACCGATTTTTTTTTGTCATTTTTGCAGCCCTCTCATTTTACTTAAATTTTTAACGTTACCATGAAATGACTCGGGATGTTTAAGAGTGGTTTCGACCTCATTGGATTTCATATGGAGAAACTAGAATTTTAGATTTCACTCAAAATTCAGCAGACTTAATGGTTTTCAGGGTCTCATGGTTTGGGGATTTGCATTGTTTCCATTTGATTCTATTATGTGTAAGGGTATGAGATTGGCATTTGATCAAGAGTATGAAGTCTTTTAAGAACCTTGATGTTGGTGGCATTGATTGTTGAACTTTGTTGATGTTGGTGGTATTGATTGTTGAACTCCCCTACTGTGGCCTTAACAAGAATGTACCCTTCACTCAAAGGAAAACAACTGGTTAGGCATGTTAATCTTTTTCTACCGCATTTTAAGGTTGAGGAGATGAACTCTTCACTCAAACCAAAATCATTGGTTAGGCATGTTAAACTTTTTCAATTTCTATCATGTTATAAGGTTGAACAATCCAAGTCTGAAGACTTTGAGCTAGATGATGTTTATGTATCTCTTGTTGATGATCCCATTTCTAGTAGCGATAAATCAATGATGAGTTTCATGAGGAGGAGGAGGAGGAGCAACAACAGGAGGAGGAGGTGACACCACCTACCCCTGCTACCGGTAGAGGATGTGGTCTGCCTCCTTTAGCTCCTGGTGCTTTAGGATCTGGAGCACAACAGAGTCCATTACTAGTCCCGCCAACGTCTTCGTTTAGAGGGAAAGCTGTTACATTTTCTCGCAAGAGGGGCAGAGGAAATCAGTATTATAGGTTATTTGGTGCATTCCTTTGTATATAACATTATGACTCATGATATGAAATACATTATTATATTTTTTGTTGATATTTTGAGGTTGAGTTGAGACTCAGGACTTAGTATTCAGGACATGATTCACTATTATGTGTGATGTAGCACTAGACATGATATTACACGTCTTATATATTAGTTTTTTTTCATATTTATGTGTCAATGCATTTATTTTATGTTGTGGGTTCTTTAGATATTAAAAAAATTGAAAAAAAATTAATATTTTTGTATGTGCCGATTTTTTTCCCGATTTTTACCGATTTTTAAAGATTTTTTCCCCTCGCCGATTTAATCCCGATCGCAATTTTCAAAACATTGGTTGATAGGTCATGCCCCTTAGGATGTGTCGTTTCATTTATTACTATTGTTTATTTGATATTTATTTATATTTACATGCATTCTATTGTATATGCCTTCAATGATGCTTTGTCCCCAAAG
Source organism: Pinus albicaulis (assembly GCA_034641835.2). Lineage (NCBI taxonomy): Eukaryota > Viridiplantae > Streptophyta > Pinopsida > Pinales > Pinaceae > Pinus > Pinus albicaulis. The sequence continues at coordinate 786,791,413 of CM076575.1, read as the reverse complement.
CATTTAATGGTAAAGCTGTACGTCTTTCTTCGGGCTTGCTATTATTTCTCACGATTCTTTGTTCTTGAAGCTGTGTTAGTGGACAACACAAAACGATGAGTTTCAAAGCATTGATTAAGCACAGTCTTATTGTGAAACAATGTTATCAAGACTGGACCGGAACCGACAGAACCGGCCAGTCCGATCGGTTTGGGCTCAAAACCATTTACTTTGATGTTAATGGCATTTGTTGTCAAACTCCTCTATCACGACTCTACTAAAAATGTACCCATCACTCAAACAAAATCTTGACATGACATGCTACGTTTTTTCTATATTATTTTAATGCATTGATGGCGAAGATCCAAATACATGCAATGATTTTGATGATATGTATGCATTTGTTGTAGCATGGTTTTTTTGGGTTCTAGAGGCCATCTAGATTCTAGAATCAATTTGTCGATGTATTTTCAGTTCAGAGATGGATTGCACTTGATGCTATTTTGGTTATGTTCACCCTTACATGCTATATAAATGAAAACTTTTGCTTATTTGTGTATAAATGGTTTGGATTCATATGAATGCACATGTATATACATGTTTTTCTTTAAAATTTGAATATTTTATGTGTTTTTGGTCTACTGGTTTTTTTTTACCGGTTCTCGATCCACAAGGTTTTTCGGTTCCGATTACATTGTTGTGAAAGGGTTAGACAATCCTTGATTCAATTTTCTTTAAAATTGTGTGGCAATGACTTCTATGATTTGGGAAATGATAAGATTTAACACTTGATCTTCTCTTCATTATAAGTAGAACAATGACGTTTATAACTACGATGACAATAGGGCATCCTTGTATCTTGTGTCTTATTTTTGGAAACATAGTATTTCAATCCGATTGGTGACAAGATTTCAATATAAGCATCTTACTGATCTTAGATGTCTTTTGCTGGCTTTCAACTGAGATATGCTAGTTATGCTTTTCCATGTAATCTGATTTAAAATTAGGAGGATTATTAAAAAAAATAATTTTACATATGTATTTTCGTCCAAAAAATCCTGTTTTCTGGCACCATAGTTTTCAAAGGAAGCCCTCCATGAAACCATAATCTCATCTCAGTTATTGGTTCCAGATCAATTCATAGCACCAGTTTTAGATTGCAACTTCAGTTACTATTCCTTCCCTTGCACTACTTGGATTTCCCTTCGCTGTCCTATTAAATTTTAAACAAACTTGTTACTGTGGGTCTGATTACGCATTGGGGGTCTCTATGATATAACTGCCCTTTGCTGGCTTTCAACTCAGATATCCTTTAAAATCTGTTATTGGACCATTCAAGCTTATAAATCAAAGACATGGTTTAGTATTAGACTATTAGTGTGTATGTGTGTGCGCACATATAGCAATGTTATTGGAATCGAACTTGAAAACCTTGTGGACGAGGAACCTGTTAGAACTAGACCAGAACTGGTAAAAAAAACTGGACCAAATGTTAAATTTGGACAACTAGGTCCAAACTCCATCTTGTGATGCTCAGATGAAGATTCCAATATTTGTATTGGATTCCTTTTTCAGAGAGGTGTAAAATCGATATAAAATTGATTTTAATATGATGAGCAGAACATTTATTTTGAATTTATTATTTATAATAAATTTAAGTGCAGGTCGGCCTTAAGGTTTTACACCCCCAGCAGATGTCTCACACACCTCAATGATGGATATAAATACAGTCAACGTTGGAGAGCATTTCACTCACTCAACATCACACATCTTCTCCTCTAATTATATACGAGCATTTGAGAAGCAGTTTCATCTCCCACGTGAGAAGAAGGACAAAATCTACTGCAGCAAAAAGGACAAAATCTACTGCAGCAAAAAGGACGAAATTTACTGTAGCAAATTTTCTGCAGTTAGGGTTTCTAGGCAAGTTTGACCAGCTTTGACTTTGGTCAATGCATGGTTCGAATTGGCTGAAATTTGGTGGAGAGTTCGATTTTTGAAGGCCGTAGTCATTGGCACAAAAATCGAGGTCAAAAGGTTGATCGAAGTTGGAGCTGTGTTGACTTTATTGTTGCTGCCTTGCGTTGACTTTTCTGGGGTTGACTGGGTGACTGATTTGAGGACTGATGTGACACATTCTGGGTTGGCCGACCAAGAAGACTTTGTTGGTTGAAGCATCTTGCTGACCGCCGTAACGCACCAACACATTCTCTTGTTTCTGGTTTGTCTTCTATAGATTTTGGTATGTTCTATCAGCATTTTTACTTAACTGTTTATGTGATTGCTGTTATAAAAGTGAAGTTGCATCAAGCATAGAACATCTACATAAATTTACATGGTATCGGAGCAGAGGTTAAGACAAGCCCTAACTTATAGCAATCACCAAAAGAGAAAAATGAGTTCCACAAGTTATGGCTTCAAGGAGGATGACAAGCTGACTGGAAGGGATGACTTCCATGCTTGGAAAATGATATTAGATCTCAAATTAGAAGACCATGATCTCTTGGACTATGTACTGGGTAAGATACAAAAACCTCCATCCACTGCTACTGCTGCTGCTAAAACCAAGTATAAGAAGGGGGAGATCAAAGCAAAGCTAATGATCAGGGAATCCATACATAAAAGTCTGGTTGCCTACATATCTGAGCTAGGCACATCCAAAGAAATGTATGATAAGTTGATACAAATGTTCAAAGTAAACAATGTAAACTAGGTGCTATTCTTCAAGAATCAATTGAAGAATCTGAAGAAAGGCAGGGATGAATCTATCCAAACATACTTTCTGAAACTAACCGAGATCAGGAACGGGATACAATAGCTGATTGTGAGATGGTACTCACTGCACTTGGAGGGCTCCCATATGAATGGCAAGTATTCAACACTACCATTCTCAATAATAATACAATTCCTTAACTTTGATGAGCTACTGTCAAGATGCATGCAAGAAGAGACAAGAATGAAGGAATACGAAAATGACAGAAATGCTGCCTACGCTGCTCATTCTAGAAAGAAATACTCTGGTGGTCCAAAGAACAAAGGAAGAGCAAGGGCCCAAGAAAAGAAGGGAAAGTGTTTCACTTGTCATAGGTCAGGTCATCATGCTAGAGAATGTCCTTTCAAGAAGGATTCTCCCGATAGTGATGACAACAACAACAACCAGAGGAATGGAAATCAAAGAAACAACAGGTCCAAAGGAAAGAGGAAGGCTCCCTCTGGTGGAAACAATCAACGTTTCAAAAGGTCTAGAAACTCCAGGTATGAGGAGTCAAATGTTGTTGATAAAAGAAATGAATACATTCTTGTATCTGCCCTCTCCGCTGCATCCTCGCCCGACACTATGGATGTCTGGCTGATAGATAGTGGTACCTCAAGACACATCACTGGGTTCAAGGAAGCACTCTCTAACATGGTTGAGAAGGATACTAATCTAGAAATTATCCTTGGAGATAATTCCACATATCATGTGAAAGGGACAGGGACTGTGACCCTCCACTTGTCTCAAGGACAAGTCTTACATTTGTAGGATGTACTCTCTGTACCAAAATTGAAGAAGAACCTTGTGTCTATATTAGCCATGGAAGACAAAGGTTTCAATGTGGCATTCATTGATGGAAAGGTGCGCATGTAGAAGAAGAATCTCAAGGAAGCTATCGTGATTGGTTTTAGAGTTGGAACACTCTACCAGGTTGAAGGAAGTCCACTGGGAGCTATGACATGTGATACTATTCGACAAACTGAACTATGGCACTGAAGGTTTGGACACCTTCATTACAAGGCCCTTCCCGAAGCAAGGAAGGTGGTGACAGGGATGCCCGATTTTGGAAATAATCATGAAGGTGTATGTAAGGGTTGTGCCGAAGGAAAGCATACAAGGGGACCTTTCCCTTCAAGTGTCACAAAGACATCTGATATTTTGCAACTGGTCCATTCTGATCTATCTGGTATGCTGCCCGTGACATCCTTGGGAGGATGTTCTTACTATATGACATTCACTGATGACTTCTCCTGCAAAACCTGGATATACTTCTTGAAGAAGAAGGATGAGGCTTTCATGTGGTTCCGTACCTTCAAAGCCTTGGTGGAAAATATGACAGGGAAGAAGATCAAGATTTTGAGGATCGACAATGGCACTGAATATGAGTCAAATGAGTTCAAGGACTTTTGCAGAGAAGCTAGCATTAAGAGGGAGACTACTACTGCCTATACTCCTGAGCAGAATGGCGTTGCTGAATGAAAGAAAAAAACCATTGTGGACGCTGCCGTGCCATGCTTTGTGACCAGGGTCTACCGAAGTTTCGGTGGGGAGAAGCTGCGAATACTGCTGTATACATTCAAAACCGATGCCCTCATTCCGCCCTGGACTCCAAAACTCCCGAAGAGGTTTTCACTAGTAAGAAACCTGACGTCTCACATTTTAGAATTTTTGGATGTCCTGTTTATTTTCATGTGCCAAAAGAAAAGAGAAGTAAGCTGGATGCTTCTGGGAATAAAGGAATGTTTGTGGGCTACAGCAAAACCTCTAAGGTCTATAGAGTCTATGTACCTGGTCAAAGGGAAGTAGAGATATGTCATGATGTCACTTTTGACGAAGATGCTTCCCTGAAGAAAGTAGTAGATCTTCTGAGATGTGAGGAAAATCATGAAGCAAGGCCTGGAAATCAAGAAGAACTGCAGGATGAGACAATGCCTGATGTTGAAGGACCAATGGACCCAATCGATCCATCTCCTTCACTGAGAAAGAGACCATCATGGCTCAGGGACACTCTTGAAGATGCTGAGGGACATGCTGCCCCGAGGGGGACATTCCGAGAAAGCAAGAAGCTGTGTAGATACGAAGGGTACCTGGCTGCCATGAGTACTATTGTACAATCTGAACCTGGATCTTTTGAGGAAGCTGTAAAGCATCAAGTTTGGAAGGATGCTATGCACGAAGAATATGAGTCCATAATGAAGAATGATGTCTGGGATGTGGTTCCAAGACCGAAGGACAAATCAGTTGTCAACGCGAAATGGCTCTACAAGATCAAGCATGGCACTAATGGAAGTGCTGAAAAGTTCAACGCAAGATTTGTTGCCTGTGGCTTCTCTCAAAAGGAAGGAATAGACTACGATGACATATTTGCACCTGTGGCACGATATACCACCATTCGATCAATCATAGCCCTTGCTGCTACGCAAGGATGGAGTCTTCATCAGATGGATGTCAAGACCGCTTTTCTGCATGGTGCAATAAAAGAAGAGGTGTATGTAGAACAACCTCTAGGATTTGAAGTTCAGGATCGAGACACTCATGTCTGCAGGTTGAAGAAAGCCCTCTATGGGTTAAAGCAAGCACCCAGAGCTTGGTACGAGAGGATGGATAGTTACTTGATGAAGCCGGGCTTCACTCGAAGTAATGCTGATCCGAACCTTTACTTCAAGGTTGTACAGGGGAAGCCTCTCATTCCCGGGGTGGGCCGTATGTGGACGAATTTTCCCTGACAGGTGCTGACCCTCTCATTCATCAATGTAAGAGGGAGCTCGCTGCTGAGTTCGAGATGAAGGACCTAGGACTGATGCACTACTTCCTAGGCCTGGAGGTCTGGCAGAGACCTGGAGAGATTTTCCTTTCTCAAGGAAAATACATTGTGAAACTTCTGGAAAGATTTGGTATGGTGGACTGCAAGTTCGTGTCAACACCAATGGAACTCAACTTCAAGAAGTTGAGTGGCAGTGCTGCTGGGCCCGTATTGGCATATCCTTCTGAGTATCGTCAACTCGTAGGGGCCCTAATGTTCTTAGTGAACGCCCATCCAGATATATGTTTTGCAGTGAACACTTGAGTCAACAGATGGTTGAACCTCATCACTTTCACTGGGTTGGTGCCAGGAATCCTCTGAGATACCTTCGGGGCACGATAAACCATGGGATGAGATACACTGTCGGGAGCATGACACTCCTTGGATATACTGATGCCGATTGGGCTGGCAGTGTGGTGGATCGTAAGAGCACATCGGGATGCTACTTCAATCTTGGTTCTGCTTCGATTTCATGGATGAGCAGGAAGCAGAAGTCGGTGGCTTTGAGCGCCGCAAAGGCCGAATACATTGCAGCAAGTATGGCCTGTTGTGAAGCAGCTTGGTTGCGAAAGCTCTTTAGTGAGCTGTTTGGACATGTGCTAGATGCCACCGTGATACTTTGTGATAACCAGAGTGGTATTCGCTTGACCAAGAATCTTGTGTTCCACGACCGATCCAAGCATATTGATATCAGGTATCATTTCATCTGGGATATGGTACAGCGAGGTGCCGTAAGGCTCGATCATATAGGAACTGATGAGCAGGTCGCGGATATTCTCATTAAGCCCCTGGGGAAGGTCAAGTTCCTAACCTTCCGTGAGAGACTTGGTATCGTGGAATGACCCTATGATGTGGGTCCTGTTGGACGATGAGCTGGAGGAGCTCTGGGGGGCTTTGGGGACAACTTCTCGGAGCTATGAGCAACCACAAGGCTAGGCTTGCCAAACCTTGTTGGTGTGCTTGGACCCCACCGTTGTGATTATTGAGTTGGGTCACCTCTCACTATCTGTGCCCCATATGCATCCTACCCATTGAGTTCAGGGCTCATGGGAAGTACCTCTCATTTGGCCAATGAGGTGGGAAAAGCTAGAGACCAATAGCAAAGACTGATGGACGCATCAGAGATTGCCGTACTCTCTATCTAGGATGGCACGGTCCAACCACTTGATCTGGGATCAAATCTAGTGAGGTCTCGGACCTCTGCCTGACTTCGGGTCAGATGAACCAACTTCGGGTTGGTTGGATACTCTTTGTGAGTCCGATAGAGGTTTCGGACCTTTGGGCTAAATTTGTCAGCCAGGGGATGATGTCTTTGTGACTGACCCACTTCTGTTCTGAAATAAAGAGGCCAGCGAAGCATGTTACGGCGGGATGACACGTGATGTTTGATTGCACTGGTGGATGGAGTTCTCCCTAGTTGAGAGGGAGTGTTAAATTTAGACAACTAGGTCCAAAATCCATCTTGTGATGCTTAGATGAAGATTCCAATATTTGTATTGGATTCCTGTTTCAGAGAGGTGTAAAATCGATATAAAATTGATTTTAATCTGATGAGCAGAACATTTATTTTGAATTTATTATTTATAATAAATTTAAGTGCAGGTCGGTCTTAAGGTTTTACACCCCCAACAGATGTGTCACACACCTCAATGATGGATATAAATACAGTCAACGTTGGAGAGCATTTCACTCACTCAACATCACACATCTTCTCCTCTGATTATATACGAACATCTGAGAAGTAGTTTCATCTCCCACGTGAGAAGAAGGACGAAATCTACTGCAGCAAAAAGGACGAAATTTACTGCAGCAAATTTTCTGCAGTTAGGGTTTCTAGGCAAGTTTGACCAGCGTTGACTTTGGTCAACGCATGGTCCGAATTGGTTGAAATTTGGTGGATAGTTCGATTTTTGAAGGTCGTAGTCATTGGCACAAAAATCGAGGTCAAAAGGTTGACCGAAGTTGGAGCTGTGTTGACTTTATTGTTGCTGCCATGCGTTGACTTTTTCTGGACTGTGTTGACTTTTCTGGGGTTGACTTTGAGTTGAATGGGTGACTGATTTGAGGACTGTTGTGACACATTCTGGGTTGGCCGGCCAAGAAGACTTTGCTGGTTGAAGCATCCTGCTGACCGCCGTAACACACCAACACATTCTCTTGTTTCTGGTTTGTCTTCTATAGATCCTCTGGTATGTTCTATCAACATTTTTACTTAACTGTTATGTGATTGCTGTTTTAAAAGTGAAGTTGCATCAAGCATAGAACATCTACATAAATTTACACCAAAAATACCGGTTGACCAATCACTCAAAATATTCCAATTTTAAAGAAAACATATATATTTATGTGCATCCATATGAATCCAAACCAATTATACACAAAGAAGCAAATGTTCTCATTTATATAGCATGTACGGGCGCACATAACCAAAATAGCATTGAGTGCAATCCATCTCTGAACCGAAAATACATCAACAAATGGTCTCTAGATGGTCTCAACATCCAAAAAAGATCATGTTATAACAAATACCTACATATCATCAAAATCATTGCCTATAGTGGGATCTTCGTCAACAATATAACCCTCTAAGCATTAAAATAAGATAGAAAAAATGTGGCACGTCAAGTCAAGATTTTGTTTGAGTGATGGGTACTTTTTTAGTAATCATGATAGAGGAGTTCGACAACCAATGCCACTAACATCAAAGTACATAGAGGGCTTGGTGCTTGTGATTAAATACTAGTTCCATACCCTCATACATGACAAAATCCAATGGAAATGTTGCAATACCCCCATTCCTGAAAAAATGTTAAGTCTGTTGGATTTTGAGTGAGATCTAAAATTCTTGTTAAATTTGGAAGCTAGGGCCAAATTCCACCGTGGGACAACTCATTTGATGGATATGATGATTACATTGGATTCTTCTTTTCGAGAAGTCCAAGATTGATCTATAGATCATCTCATGTGGACAAGTAGATGTGTAATTTTGACTTTATTCTCTCACATATGAAAATTGTTCAAGTTGGCCTAAGCTTAATGTAGGCTCAAGAAGCCCAATAGACGTGTCTCTTCACCCACAATGAATTGTATAAATAGGAGTGACCTCTCACCTCATTTGCAGATACATCACTCACACATTCTTCTCTTTCTCTTCATCAGATTGGTTCGTACAACTTGGGTATCCTCTCTCTTACACGTGTGGCTGAAGGATGAATTTTCTAGGTCAGAATTGCAGGCTGAATTTCAGACTTCAGGGACAGGTTTGACCAGCATTGACCAAGGTGTTCTTGTCCAAGTTTGACTTCGATTTTTGGAGGAAAAATTCCATTTTTGCAAGCTGTACTGTTGGGCACAAAAACCGAGAATTTTTGGGCTAAATCACAGAACTGAAATTGCAGAAAATTTTGACTGTTGACCATCGTTGACCGAAGCTGCTTTGATTGGCACAAAAACTGAGAAGTTTGGAACTGTTTGACCTGTGTTGAATGTAGGGCTGACTGCTCTTAGACTGAGGTTGAACGAAGTTTGTGGTACTGTTCTGGGTTGAGTTTATCCTTTGTTGGAGGCCGAATTGGATTGCCTTTGATTGAGCTTCAAAAGAGGTGTTTTGCTGCTGATTTGACTCGCGTTCACTTTCTGGTTAGGGCTGAAGTTTGACTGCAATATTTGACAGGGTTGATTTGACTGTGTATTGAGCAAGTGAATTTGATTTTTTTGTACTCTTTCTCTTTGCTGAACTATTGAATAATAATAAGAATTGATCAAAGTGTTTTCCCTACATTGGGGTTTTTCCTTGGCATCCGCCAAATACGGTGTCCTCTTGTCGTAGCTTGTCTTCTGTAATTGTTTTTATGTTCTATTTGCATTTACTGTCAACGTGATTAATGGTTAATGTGATTGCTATTGGAAGTAATTGGATATTGTTATTGGGCTGCTAAAAGAACATTGAAGTAAATTGTGATAAGCATAGAACATACCATTGTTAACTAAAATTAACATTATATCAGAGCTCAGGTGAAGACAAAGCCCAAGCAAGAGAGAGAAAAGCAATTAGTAAGATCTATTGGACAAGGACAAAGCCTTAATGGCTTCCTCATCTTACTTCAATCTGAGAAAAAACTCAATGATAAATTTGATTATCATGCATGGAATGTCTTTGGACTTGACTTTGGAAGAAAATTATTTTATGGATTATGTGTAAGGAAATGTGGTGGAACCTCCTTCAAATGCACCGACTGCTACTAAGACTAAGTATAAGAAAGGTGAGGTCAAAGCTAAGAAGATCATCAGAGACTCCATTCAAAAGCATTTGGTTGCTTACATTTTTGATTTGGGCACATCTAAGGAGATGTATGACAAGTGGGTTGGGATGTTCAAAGCCAACAATGCAAATCAAATCCTATTTCTTAAGAGCAAGCTAAAGGACATCAAGATGGATAGAGGGGAATCTATCCAATCCTACTTCACGAGGATTATCGAAATTAGGAATGATCTCTTATCTATTGGAGAAGTTGTTGCTGACAGGGAGCTCACTCTTATTGCCCTTGGAGGTCTCCCCCGAGCATGGGATGTGTTCAACACCACTATTCTTAACAATGACAAGATTCCTGGTTTCGACGAATTATTGACTAGATGCACTCAAGAAGATACGAAGATGATGGAGAGAGACAAGCCTTCAAGTGGAAATGAGCCCACTGTATTCTCTGCTCATGTTAAGAGGAAGAACATTGCTGGTCCAAAGAAAAGTCCAAGGATTCAAGTAGGGATTCAAAGAAGGAAGAAATGGAAAATGCTTAAATTGTAACAGGCTTGGCCACTATGCTAGAGAGTGTCCTCATAAGAAGGATACACCACAGGATGATGACAACAACAACAATTGTAACAATTTCAAGGGCAATGGGAATCAAAGAAACAACAGGTTCAACAATAAAGGAAAGAGGGATGCTCCCGTTGCTCGATATGGAAATGGTCAACTTCCCAAAAGGTCGAGAAACTCTAGGTATGAGGAATTTAATGTGGTAGAAAAGCAAAAATAATTTTATCTTTTTTTTCTGCCCTCACTACTGCCTCTCCTTCGGACACTTTGGAGAATTGGTTGATTGATAGTGGTGCCTCAAGGCACTTCCTTGGGTACAAGGAGGCCCTCTCTAATTTCATTGAAAAGAAGACTAGTTTGGAAATCATACTTGGAGACAATGTGACCTACCCTGTGCAGGGGAGAGGGATTGTCACTCTTCACTTGAATCAAGGTCAAATCCTTCATCTACAAGATGTATTGTCGTGTACTTGATTTGAAAAAGAACCTGGTATCTATTTCTGCGACGGAAGACAAAGACTTCAAGGTAGCATTCGTTGATGGGAAGGTATGTATTTGATAAAGGAACTCAAAAGATGCATTTACACTTGGATTTAGGGTTGAAGGTCTCTATCAGATTGGAGGAAGTCCTTTGGGAGCTATGACTTGCGACACTTCTCCTCAATTCGAATTATGGGATTGGAGGTTTTTTCACCTTCATTACAAAGTCTTACTTGATGCAAGGAAGATGGTCACACATATGACCAAATTCAACATAGATCAAGAAGGTGTTTGTACGGGTTGTGCGGTTGGAAAACATACAAGGGGACCATTCCCCTCAATTGAGAGTCAAACCACCAACATTCTTCAATTGGTCCTTTTTGATTTATCTGGTATGTTGTCTGTAACATCTTTTTTGGGAGGATACTTGTACTATGCAATTTTTGTAGATGACATCTCTCGCAAAACATGGATCCATTTCTTAAAGAAGGATGAAGTGTTCAAATGGTTCCGCTCTTTCAAAGCCTTGGTCGAAAATCAAACAGGGAAGAAGATCAAAATATTGAGGTCTAATAATGGAACCGAATATCAATCAAATGAATTCAATGACTATTGTAGAGAAGTTGGCATTAAGAGGGAGACCACTACTGCATACACTCCTGAGCAAAATGGAGTTCCTGAAAGGAAGAATCGAACAATCATAAAATCTACTCGTGCCATGCTTCATGACCAAGGTCTACTGAAGTTCTTATTGGGGAGAAGCTGCCAACACTGTCTTATATGATCCTTGCATCAACCATTGTACTTCAAGACACCCGAAGAAGTTTTAACCGATTTTGCCCTTGGGAAAGTCAGAGATCTTCCTATCCCAAGGAAGGACAAAGATGATAATGCAAGAAAGCTAGATGAATCTCTGACATATGAACAAAATCCCTCTATGGGTTGAAGCAAGCCCCTAGGGCTTGGTATGAGAGGATTAATAGCTATCTTATGAAGTTGGGATTTATAAGGAGCGTAGCTGACCTGAACCTATACTTAAAGGTTGAAAAGGACAGGCCTCTTATTCGGGTACTTCATGTGGATGATCACTTTCTGACAAGTGCAAACCCTCTCATTTATCATTGCAAGAGGGATGAAGGACCTAGGGTTGATGCACTACTTCCAAGGCTTGGAAGCCTGGTAAAAGCCAAGTGAGATTTTCCTTTCTTAAGGAAAATACATTCTGAAGCTACTCGAGAGATGTGGGATGGTGGAATGCAAGTTTGTGTCTACTCTGATGGAACTCAACTTCAAGAAGCTATGTGGAAGTGTTGTTGGGCCCTAATGTTCTTAGTAAACTACAGTCCCGACACATGCTTCGCTGGGAAAACATTGAGTCAATTTATGGTCGAGCCTCATTATATACATTGGATTGCTGCCAATAATCTCTTGAGATATCTTTGGGGCATAATCAACTATGGTTTGAGGCTACATGGATATACTGATGTTGATTGGGCTGGCAGTGTGGTGGATCATAAGAGCACATCTGGATGTTGCTTCTCATTGGGATCTGCTCCAATATCTTGGATGAGCAGGAAGTAGAAATTGGTTGCTTTAAGCACAACCGAGGCTAAATACATTGCTGCTAGTATGGCCTGTTGTGAAGTTGTTTGGTTGAGGAAGCTCTTTAATCAGCTATTTGAGCATGTGTTGGATACCACTGTGATCTATTGCGACAACCAAAGTGGGATTCGTCTTTCAGGGAATCTTGTGTTCCATGACCGCTCCAAGCATATTGATATTAGGTACCACTTTATCCGGGACATGGTACAACGGGGAGCCATAAGGTTCATCACATCAAGATTGATGAGCAGGTCGCAAACATTCTCACGAAGCCCTTAGGGAAGGTCAAATTCTTAGCCTTCCGTGAGAGACTTGGAGTCGTGGAAAGACCCTCCTATGAGGGTCCCGCATGAATTGGACACTGAGCTCTGGGAGCTCCTGGGGGCTTGGGGTACTTCTTGGAGCTATGAGCGACCATAGGGTGAGTGGTTCAACTTCCCCTAGTGGTGCGCTATGTACTGAGTGAGTGGTTCACCTTCCCCTACGATTACAGACACATGTATGTAGGGTGAGTAGTTCACCTTCCCTTACGATTGACATATGCATAGGCTGAGTGGTTCACCTTCTCCTATGACATATGAGCAAGATGAGTGATTCACCTTCTCCTACGGATACCCTTGTGAGAGATGCATTTGGGTATCTGTGTGTGGACATGTCAGTGGGACGTGGTTCATCCTTTCTCCACATGCAGGATGTTCATTCCCTATGACTGATGGTTGACATGTCAGTGGGATGTGGTTCATCCTTTCCCCATGAGTAGGATCCTTCCTATGATTTATTGGTTTGCATGCAGGACGTGGTTCATACTTTCCACACTCTCGGTGGTTTGCATGCGTGTAGGATGTGGTTTCTCCTTTCCCTACGTATGGTTGTGAGCAGGATGTGATATATTTTTTCCTTGCTGGTGTTTTAGCATCATCCTACCCATGTAGTCTGGGACACATGGGAAGTAACTCTCATTTGGCCAATGAGTCGAGAAAAGTGGTTAGGGACCATAGCACTAATGATGGACGCATTGTGTACTGCCATACTCCCTATGACTAGGATGCATGGTGTTCAACAAATTGATATGGGATCAATTGAGGTTCTACCTCTGGACTGACTTTTGTCAGTGGAGAGTGGCAAGGTCTTGTGACTCACTCTCGATCAATTGTTCTTCATTATTACTTCATGGTTCAGCAAAGCAGAGTAGAGCATAGCAGAGATGACATAGATGGTACATCATGACAGGATGGCATGATGATTAGTAACAACAGCTGGATTGGTAGGTGGAATTCTCCCTAGTTGAGAGTGTTAAATTTGGCAACTATGGCCAACTTCCACCATGGGACAGCTCATTTGATGTTGATGATGATTGCAATGGATTCTTCTTTTCTAGAGGTCCAAGATTGATCTATAGATCATCTCATTTGGACAAGAAAAAGTGTAATTTTGAATTTATTCTCACATATGAAAATTGTTCAGGTCGGCCTGAGCTTAATGTAGGCTCAAGAAGCCCAATAGAAGTGTCTCTTCACCCACAACGAATTGTATAAATAGGATTGACCTCTCACCTCATTTGCACATCCATCACTCACACATTCTTCTCTCTCTTCATCAGATTGGTTCTCACAACTTGGGTATCTTCTCTCTCTCTCTCTCTCTCACACGTGTGGCTGAAAGACTAATTTTCTGGGTCAGAATTGCAGGCTGAATTTCAAATATCAGGGACAGGTTTGACCAGCATTGATCGAGGTGTTCTTGACCAAGTTTGACTTTGATTTTTGGAGGAAAAATTCGATTTTTGAAGGCTGTACTGCTGGGCACAAAAACTGAGAATTTCTGGGCTAAATTACAGAAGCGAAATTGCAGAAATTTCAGACTGTTGACCAGCGTTGAACGAGGCTGCTTTGACTGAATTTGACTGCGGTTTTAAGGGCAGAAGTTCGCTTTCGTGAGGCCGCATTGATTGGCACAAAAATCGAGAAGTTTGGGACTGTTTGACCTGCGTTGACTGCCGCGCTGATTGCTGTTTAACCGAAGTTTGTGGGACTGTTTTGGGTTGACTTTATCCTTTGCTGGAGGCCAAATTGGACTGCCTTTGACCGAGCTTCAAAGAAGGTGTTTTGCAGCGGATTTGACCAATGTTGACTTTCTGGTTAGGGCTGAAGTTTGACTGCAGTTGACTGCAGAATTTGACAGGGATGATTTGACTGTGTATTGGGCAAGTGAATTTGATTTTTTTGTACTCTCTCTCTCTCTGCTGAAATATTGAATAATAATAAGAAGAATTGATTAAAAGGTTTTCTCCACATTGGGGTTTTTCCTTGGCATCCGCCAAATCCGGTGTCCTCTTGTCTTCTGCAATTGTTTTTATGTTCTATATGCATTTACTGTCAATGTGATTAATGGTTAATGTGATTGCTACTGGAAATATTTGGTTATTGTTATTGGGATGCCAAAGGAACATTGAAGTAAATGGTGCTAAGTATAGAACATACTATTGTTAACTAAAATTAACAATTCTACTTTCTCCATATGAAATCCAATGAAGTTGGAACACTCTGAAACATGTTGAATCATTTCGTGGTAATGTTAAAAATTGAAGTAAAAGAATGAAAATGAAAGATAAAGGACAATGTCACTTTAAGAATTTAACATTATCATGAATTACATAGCAATACTAGGGCCATAGGCGTGAATATTCAATATTATGCTGGCCTACGGGAGAATTAGAAGTGGGCCAACCAAATGAGAAGAAAACATAAGAAAAAAAACACATTTTTTAAGCTGGCTTGCTTTGGTATAAACTGCATGTAACCAGTCCTGAATTGGCCGGTTAGGTGAAATAGGATGGTTTGGTTCTGAACTGACCTATTCCAGTTCCGAAGCTTGAACTGGACCGGCTTTGGGCAAACTGGCCAGTTCCACTGGTTCTGGTCCTGTTCCGATAACATTGACATAGTTAATGAACATATGTTAATAGATCATTTTTTTTCAATTGGTTTCAAGGGTGAAGATTATTCTAACATTTTAACATGTTTTTATTGATGGTATTTATGCAGAAAACACATTTTTTCATGTCATTGGGGAAACTTTTGTTGATCATATGTATATTGTGTATTTTAGCTTGGGAGTAGTTTTATTTTCCATATGTTCTCTCTTTTTATTATCTGTTATTTTTAGTATTTTTCTGAACATGAGATTTCATGAAATGTGTAGATTACTTGAGTTACTGTGGAACATGATGTATATGGGAGAAGCACCTGGTGAAGTACTCGAGTCTGGAGCATTTACTGAAATCCTTGGTCACTATATCTCAGTTGATCGTGCAAATCAAGATGTGGGTTAGAGAGGCTTTACTATATAGTAGATAATAATTTTAAATAAGTAGTCACACTGTGATAACATATTATATTATCTTTTTAACTGTAGTTTTTTCCTAGATGGGTTTTTTGGATATTGTGTAGTTTAAAGTTTAATTTAAAAAATACTTGCACCAGGTTTACATTTTACGATGCCTTGCAAAGGTGAAGGCTGGGGAATCTGTCATTCCATCACTTAGGCTTCTGCGAGACATTATATGGCTCGATAATGAGAAACCCTTTTACAAGGTTAGCAACCTTCCATTCATTTTATCAGGAAATGACTAGTTTAGATAGCATTTTCATCATCTTTTTATGGGGGAATTCATTTGATTATCACAAGTCTTCTTGTCACCTAGTGTCTGTCTTAAATTTACTTTTGGACATGGTTATTGGACTTTGCATGACATGTTCTGCATATATTTTTGTACTATTACAGGGTCAGGTTTCTCGACAGATGCGCCTGCAGCAGCTAATTAATGATCATAACTTGATTGATCTGGTTATTACATTTCTGTTTTTAAATCATTATTTTATTATTCTTCATTGCTTGGGAACATATTTGTCATATATGTGAGTCACGGGTTCTAAATTTTTGGCTTATCTTTGATGTATTGAACAAAGGGTGTATTTCTCTTTGTCAGGTTGTAAGCAGTCTTGTGCAGTATGTTGCTATGCCGCATATGGCCTGTAGTACAAGGACACCTAATTCTAAAACTTTAGATGGTCAGTTGAATCATGATGAAAACATCAAGGAGAGGCTTAGTTTTCTTCAGTTTGCACTGCAGGTATGAGCTACAGCTGCTGCTCATCTTTTCTATTTTCTTCAGAGTTGAAGGAATGCTTTTAGTTTCTGATGCTGGTTGGATTCTGCAGTCTGGAGCTGTTTGTTTGCCATGGGAATCTGCTGAGAAGCTATGGAATTGTCTAGTTGAACTGCAGACGTGTACTGCAGATGAAGAGAGTGGGCTGCAATGGTTTTGTGAAGTTTTGGATAAACGTGCTTTATCTGTCGATTCTCAAGAAAACTTGCTCACTAAAAAGATAACTAAAGTTTGGCCATCATCTATGTCACAAACTGCTTGGCGGTGAGCTTCAGATTTTCCTTTTTGCATTTGTCCATCCACTGCAAATGGCTGTTTGGATATGATACTTAGAAACAAATATTTGGCTTATTTTTTATGCAGATGTTTCAAGCAATTGTTTGTTCACGTAAATTTAAACCAAAAGAAGCTCAAACAGCTGCGACATGATTATGCTGTTGGTATCAATGATCTGGATCTTGTTGGGTTGCCTTATTTGTGGCAGATAGCTTTATGGTCAAGGAATAAAATTATTGTAGAAGAAAGTATAAACATGTTGCGAGACATACACACATCCCTGGTAGAAAATTTACAGCAAGATTTGATTGCCATTCGTGAAGATTTTATTAACAAGTGTATGGAGCATCTTATATGTGCTTTAGACACTGGTGAATCCTGGAAAAGTATTGAGGATGTTAAAGAGCAATATAGAGTAGGTGGCAAAAAAAGTGAGGATATGACTAAAGAGGACAACAGCTTAAAAACATATACAGGTGTTAATGTCATAGCGAACACTGGTGATACATGTAAAGAGGAAATGGCCTCAGCCACATTGAAGGCTGGTTCTATGGAAGATGCTACAAAATGTGTATCTAAAATGGATCAAGTTGAACGGTGTCTGCGGCTCTTGAGGGTGTGTAGTACTTTTCCTGTGGAATCCAAGTAGATATGTTTGATCATTGCTAGAAATTGATTTTTTCTAGATAATTAGCACATGACTCTTATTGTTTTTGGTACATTTGTTTTGAAATTTTTGGTCTTTCTGCTGCTCTTTGAGTTTTGAAGCTTCAACATAAATTTGTTATTGTAAAATTTGAATCACATTTTTTATTTGTTCATTATGCTGGTGCAAGATCAGAATTATTGATATTTTCCATTAGGAATTCCTAACGACAGATCACAGTTTTTCCTCAATTCTACTGATAGCGAACCAGTTGGTTACTGAAATTTGAGCTCTTATTGTCTTTGATGCAGAATTTTGTAATTAAATGTGAAGATAGTTTTCCAAGGATGGTGCCAGCTCATGGTGCTTCTTTTCAAGGAAGACCATATATTGTTGGGGTATGTTTAAATACCATTTTCACTTGTTTTTATAATCTATATAAGATTAATATGAATGTGATGGTGGGCCTATGAATGCAATGTTTCAGGTTAGCACTGCATCAAGCAAACAATCAACACGGTTTGAGATCATGGTCTATTCAAATGAATATTTGGGTTCACTTCGTGCAAAGGTGATTGTTTTAGAGTGTTTTTGTTATATCGATAGATGCTATGCACGTTTTAATTTTTCTCTAATACGTTGGAAATGATAAGCTTTCTATCATATATTCATTCCAATTGAAGGCCAAACATGTGACTTTTATATCTTAGGACCATGGGGAAAATGTTGATGTGGTGATGATTGTAGAATGTTCTAATGGTGTTTACATTTGATCTTTAGCAACTCTCAAATGTCTTATGGTCTCAATAAAGAAAGTTGTTTGGAGATTGGACTTTGCTGCAGTCTTTGTATAAAACATAATTATATTAATGAGGGTTTCAGAACTTTAGGTAAATTGTTAAACCAATTAATTGGTCATAGAGTTGTTGTATTTAGTGAACATCTTTCTCTGCTTCATGGGTATTTTTTTGTTCATCATGTTTTTCTCCTTGATTTTCTATTTAATTTCTTCAGGAAATGGAGTGATATTAACTTGTTTGTGTTAGTTGTTTTCTTTCTATCTACTCCTCTTAATAAACTTTGTTTACAGTACTAAAGGAAGTTATGACAAATCTTTATTATACCTTAGGACTAACTTTCATACAAGGTACAACCAACGAGGGAGTGCTTTATACCATCTGAAGACCATGTCCTCCTCATCTGTCAACCTTAGGTCATCTTAGTTTCCTAACAAAGTTACATTCAACTTTAACTAACAAAATTATTTTGTTATTAAATTGGAGTTATTTTTATGCAAAATGTACTAATAAATATTTAAGAATCCCATTGCCATCCATATACACAAAATAAATGGCTATGTTGCATTGAGTGTACAGCTGGAAGGTACCACCAATTACAGGGTATTGCAAAAAATATGAAAATAAAAAAATCTATTCGGAATTTATTTATGCAAAAGCTAAAAAAGAGAATTAGTAAATAAAGGAAATTGAAGTGCAAGTAATTGATAAAACATATTGAATTTATCATAGTGGACAGTTGCACAGGAATGATATACCGATGCCATCTACGATTATGTAAAATAATTAAAGACGAATACTGATTTAATGGTTGACCATCAAAATGAGTGTTATGAATATAATTCACAATAAAATAATAATAAATATAAATGTTAATGTAATAATAAATAATAAGTCATTAAATAATGATTAGTTAGTGATGAAGAGGCATGTCTTAGAGACACAGCCATTCATGAAAGGGCTTGTCTAGCGTATAAAAGCAGGTCCCCATTCTCATTTGTAATCATCCTATCATCAACTCTTTATATAATATACAATTTACAATTTCTATCCTACAATGGAAGTCTTTGTTTACTAAGTATTTTAATATTTCTGCTGCGTATACGACTATTGGTCGCTACATTGGTATCAAAGCTTCGTTCTCCGATCACCAACCCTTGGCCTTTAACTCGTCGTCAACCTTGTTGCCATCAAAATCGAAGCGTTTCGCCACACCAGTGTTGGAGATTCCCTATTCCACTGGATTCGCCGGCAGGCCTTTGGCCATAATAAAAATTTGAAAAAAAAGGGAAGAAATATATTTAAAAAAAATTAGTAAAAAAAAAACTAGGGTGAGAAAAAAAATTTATTTAAAAAAATCAATATATATATATATAAGTAAAAAAATAAAAATAAATAAATTGTAGATTCACGATATTGGACAACCCATTCCTTTACGCACAACCCATTCCCATTCCTTTACGTACAACCCATTCCTTTACGCAGAAACGTCGAGTTTGCCGCCGCTACTGCCGCCAGAGTCAGCCACCGCTACCTTGGTATTGCCACTCCAACGACCATTCCTTCTGTTCATTCTTGCAACCACAACCACAACCGTCAAACGACTCTACTAAACCACCATTGCCATGATAGCGTTGCACCGTCGTCGGAAATAGGTATCATACACAGCGAAAGCTACACCGTCGTTGGACAAACACCGAGCTGCCAACCCGTTGCAGACTTTGTTGACCTTGACCTCGACTCACCGAGTCGTCCAGTGACACTTTTCGTCGACGCAATTCCGCTCCTTCCCGGCCGTGACCTCCTATCTACCTCCGCCACCTCCGCTAACCCTATCCCCCGTGTAGCATCCCGACACCACCGGCTGACAACCCCCATGCAACTATTGTCTCTGTCTTAGCTGCCCAACGTTGCCATCCCCCGCCTCCGCCATTCGAACAACTATTTTCGCTAGGTTTTCTGTGCACAGTGCCCACCAAGAAGAAAATCTTGGTCGTTTGAAGAAACACACAGTGACAACAATTAAATCGAAACGTCACTGATACGATTACCATGAGATTATGTGTTAATTTCCTAGCGTTTTGGAAGAGACATGACTGTCCCAAAAAAATTATATGTTAATTACCACTTCCATAACTTTGACAAACAAAAAATCATTAATCCAGTGTGTATCGACTTGGGGAATTACAAATTGAAAGATATACAAAATAAAAGTAAAAAATTGCCACTCATCAAGAATATTTGTTGAAGGTTATTATGGCTTGGGGCTTAATATTGTTGGTCGCTATTGTTGGTGGACAGAGACATAAAAGATTTAATAATTGGTGCTATATATATATATATATATATATATATAAGGTGAAAAGGGAAATTTCAAGTTAAAAAAAAGACATTTTAATATTGAAATAAAAAAGGTGAAGAGGTAGCCTTAAAAGGTATTAAAAAATATGATGGAAATAATGGAAGCTCAAGTCTAAAAAGACGAAGGAAGAATGATTTTCCTACGAAGGTCTCTCAGTTATCGACCATAAATTATTTAGATTAAAAGGAAGTATCGAAGGAAAATAAATTAATATCGCTATCAGCACACGTGACGTGGAAAACTACATCAACATTAATTTGGCAAATCAACTATTAATTCTAGAGTCATGCATTGGTGAAAGGAAAAATATTTGTGACAAAAAAGAATATGAAATTAGTGATTTACAAGTGACAATAGATCATTATGAGTACATATCTCAATTTCATGTTGTAACTATGTATGATAGAAAGATTGACATCATTCTCGGTGAATATTGGTTTAAGGATTTGGGTTCATTCATGTTAAACATGGAGAAAAAAATCTTGATGTTAACTTATAAGGGGAAGATGGTCACATTTCGAGACATGACAATGGAGTCAAAATCGATAATGTCTGCATTGGAAGACTTTAAGGATATCTGAGACTTGATGTTCATAGATAACAAAAAAACTATATCAAGGAAGCAAAGAGAGCTTGAAGAATTCATCCCGCAAAGACTAAGAAGTTTCGTGCCTTAGAGAACACCAAGAAAAGTTGCTCGAACAAGTCAAGAAAGCTAGAGCATCAAAGAAGGCACTCAAAGAGAGTTTATTAAAACAAGAAACAAGAAATTTGAGTTTAAAGAGCCTTAACCAAACATTAATAGAACAGATCGAGTGTTTAAAAGACGATAAGCATGAAGGCAAAAATAAAGTTGATTCAGATAATGAGGAATGCTTTCGTCTCAAAAATCATAATCAAAATTTTCTCAAACAGATTAAAAAAAATTAAGGACGAAAAGAAATCATTGACGAATAAGTTCAAAGAACTTGTCGCAAAGGAAGCATCAAAATCTCAAGATGTAGCAGTCCAAGCCGAAGAAACAAACATCAATACCATTAATCTCGTAGTTCAGGCAAATCCAAACCCGATTGAAGTAAAAACGTACTCAAAGGTTGTTGTTCAAACATAGGACACCTCAAGCAAGGATTCAGTAATTAAGTCAACAACAACAATGCCTGACGCAAATAAGGAAACTTCCATTAAAACATGTAAGGAAGTTCGAACGCAAATTCCTTATCTACATCCCAATCACAAGAGTAGACACCTTAATCAATCTACAAATCTATATCACTCAGAACATAAACAAACTTATGTTTCGAGGAATATTGAACTAAGCTCAACCCAGTCATACGATAACTACTCACCACTCATTTCTAAAGATCAGAAGATTCTCCAGAAGATTAATCTAGGATGGTCTAAACTGTTTTCAGTACGACAATTCTGTCTATCGCTTAGAACATCATATCATCTTGTAGCAACAAGGATGAAAGCTCAAAAATGAGAAGATATTTCGAACGACAGAAGATAATAGACCCTTCTTAAGTAAGCTTTGAGGACAAAGCTTCTTGAAGGGAGAGGCAATGTTATGAACATTGAATATAATTCATAATTCATAATAATAAATATAAATGTAGATGTAATAATAAATAACAAGTCACTAAATAATGATTAGTTAGTTAGTGATGAAGAGACATGTATTGGAGACATAACCATTCATGAAAGGGCACCTGCCTAGCATATAAAAGCAGACCCTCATTCTTATTTGTAATCATCCTATCATCAACTCTTTATATAATATACAATTTACAATTTCTATCCTACAATGGAAGTCTTTGTTTACGAAGTATTTTAATATTTTCGCTGCGTATATGACTATTGGTCTCTACAATGAGTAAATACCTAACCCAAAATGGCAACATGTTGAAATTGTGTGCATACTAATCATACTAGATAGCATGAAGGTTGATACGATGTTACATGTGTAAATATTAAACTGAGAATTATGGTTGTGTTTGAAGGCTAATCCAAAAATGTTTCTTCCTTTGTGGGTTATCCTTTATCATCTTCTTCACGCTTCCGGTATAATGTTTTTGATGACACACCAACTAAGCCTCACTGTGGATCTATAGTACCCTCCTCATCAATCTGTGAAGTATCCTTGAGTTTATATCTCAATCATGCTATAGGTCCTTTGAAATACTCTGAAGCTTTTTGCGTTTGAAAATGAAGACTTTTATTAGGTTATGTCCTAATCATGATATAGGTCCCTTGAAATACCTTGGAACCTTTTGCATCAGAAGGCAAAGATTGTTATTCACAAAAACATCTGAAAGTTATTTCACTCTTGTTAGCTTGCTTATCTTAATAGTCTTTTCGTCTCAAAAGCCAGGGAACTAAAATCATGAGACAACCAATGCCCATTCATCCTTTAACATCTGATGGGATTCAGTTGTGCTATACTGCTCCTATTCGACTGTGCAGTCAATGTGTAAGTGGGTTCACTTAGTTTCGCAAATTTAGAAATTGTGGTTGAAATATCCTTGATTACTGAGGAGCACAAATCTAAAAAAATTGGAACTTCTAATTGGTGACAGATTTATTTTGTTTGTCATGCTATCATTTTCTCATTTATTTATGTAAGGCTATGGGAAACAAAATTTGCATGCCTTACCATATTTACTATTGGAGCTGTGGTTGAGCCTGTATTTGCATTGATTCCATTAATTGTTATATTAAAGTATTTGTTTTAGTCAGTGTTGTTGTAAGCGGTTGCAGGGCCAAATTCCAAAATTCTAGTCTTGGGAGTGTTTTTTATATAATGGAATAATACTTGAATGGAGCGGTTTCACTTCATGAAGCTAGGGCATGATGTCATGAAAGTAGAATGTGTAGATACCCCTCCAAAGGGGTCCCAAGTGATCATCATCATCATCGATCACCATAATGAGAAGAGCAACATCCATCAAGAGGGAACAATGCTAGATTGGGAGTGCCCTATCATGTCAGGGGTGCACTAGCACTCCAATCAATGCCCTAGCCTCAAAGGTCAACGCGCAAGTTTCGAGGCTAGAGGAGGGCTTCGTCCATGGTGCCAAGTCATCGTTAAGGTCAACACTCCTAAATGTCCCAACGTTCTCCATCAAGTGTCACACGTTAACATGGAATAATGTGGCTAGATATGCTTTATAAAGTATTGGAGAAGAAACACATCATCCCTCAAGGGATCTTGGTGACACTTGGAAAAATCATCTAGTACATACTCTAGGAATAATTAAGTGAGATCAACATCATGAGTACAAAAGCCATAAAACATGAAGGTGGACGATATGTAATGTCAAATCCATCAAAGTACTTAACACAAGTATCATTTTTAAATGTCTCATTAGCTTATGATTGTATACAAGTCACTAGACTTAGGTATGGGGAGATATCAGAGGGCCCTAGTAGGTGCTTCCAATATGTAATGTCAAATCCATCAAAGTACTTAACACAAGTATCATTTTTAAATGTCTCATTAGCTTATGATTGTATACATGTCACTAGACTTAGGTATGGGGAGATATCAAAGGGTCCTATTAGGTGCTTCCAACCTTAAGGGGAGCAAGGGGAATTTGTAGGAGAGATCGATTAGCATAGGAGGATCAATCTTCCAATGGAAGTTCTAGTGGAGGCCAAGTTGATTTTCCTAGTCAGTGCGAGTTGCCAGGAGGGCCAAGTTTATCTGCCTGGCAATGTGTGTGAGCCAAATCGAGCTTCAGAGGGAGGGACAAATTGCTTCCAAGAGGTGGGTGACTTGCAAAAATGATCGGAATAATTTTTTGGAGGTTTGCCATTTTATGACAACCAATTGTGATATTTTTGGTGAGAAATTAATAATGAAAACCTTCATCTTCCGAACTGGTTTTCCCTTCGGGGTTTTTCCAAGGACATTTGTCTGAAAATATCAATATCCATTATTTGTGTGTGTGCACATAATTTTCTTAGTTCTTGTGGTAGTGTTTTATTCAGTATTTGCCGCCAGTATTTTGCAAAAGACAAATAATCTAAACAGAACCACTGACAACAACAAAAATTAAAAATTTCACATGGTATAACAGTGGATCTGAGGGCAGAAGGAAGATCTGTGTAGGCACAAGAAGAGAAAACTCGGGGGTTTTAACCAAGTTCAAAATTTTCGGTTATTTCTCCAGTTTATTTGAGTTTGCTACATTTCTAGGTTTTCCAGAGACTACTGCAACAAGTTTAAGAGAAAATGTAGCCTAGTTCACAAGACTAGTTGGATGGAGCCTCAAATTTTTTCGTGTGGAAGGCCAAAATGTCATTCGTTTTGGATGAGTATCGACTGGAGGAGTATGTGGAAAATGTAATTGCAATACCAACAGATCTACAACAAGAGGATGATCCTTGATGGAGTCAGTGACCATATTGTTCCACATATCATAGAGAAAGACACAATGAAGGAGATTTGGGACGCCATAGTAAAACTATGCAAGGATCCTTCAAAAAAAAGGAAGATGAATCTCAAAGAGAGGCTGATGACCATCAAGCAGAATATTGGAAATGTGACTTCCTATCTCACCAAAGTTCGACATATCGAAGATGAGTTAGCTGTAGTTGGAGACAAGCCTAGTGACGATGAGTAGTGCGTATCATAGTTATCAGAATCAGACTGACCATTGAACCGGTAGACTCCTCGGACCAGGAACCGGTTAGAATTGTATAGAAACTGCTAAAAAAACCGGACCGAAAAACCGGTCAACCAAAAACACATAAAATATTCAAATTTTAAAGGAAAACATATATATTCATGTGCATCCATATGAATCCAAATCATTTATACATAGATAAGCAAAAGTTCTCATTTGTATAACATGTAATGGTGCACATAACCAAATAGCACTGAGTGGAATCCATCTCTAAACTGAAAGTACATCAACAAACAAGCTCCACATGGCCTCTAGCATCCAAATAAAATTATGCTACAACAAATACCTACATATCATCAAAATTATTTACCACTTTCTTTTGCTGACAAGGCAACACTCTTGCACGTCAGCTTTTGTTATCAGCCGATTTTTCACCTTGAAATAATGTAGGTAAATCTCCTCAAATAGTAGTATAGAGGTAGCGCCATTGTTACTTCAGCGAATCCTTGTATCACTTTAGGATTGGTGCTTTAACAACCAAACGAGGGTGTCCCTAAAACTAGAAGGTTTATCATTAAGCTCTTGTACTCTAGATTTTCAATTGAGCTCAAAGAATGTAAAAGTTAATTAGAAGTATTTCAATTTAAGAAAGTATGGTCACATATATATGGCCGACGCTGTGGCCATTGGGCTATGGAGTCTAGACTGTCAAGAATATAAACTTAGGGGAGGTAGAACTACTTCATTTCAATGCTTAAGTGCATAAGAAACTCAACAGGGCATTCAACTAGTGAAAGAATCATGCAAAATACATTTAAGACTCTAAAGAAGACGTTTAATGAAGACAATAAAATATATAAAGGATTATCATAGAAGCCACATGAAACCAAAGACATGCGTTGTCGCAATTGTTTGAAATTCATATAGACACTTCATAACCCTCAAAACAGAGTCAGTTGAGGAATAATTCCCTAAAGCATGAGGCACATATGTAATCCAATTGAAAGCTAAGATATTGTTTGTAGGGCATGTTTATTTTGTTGAGGTGGCTGCATTAATCATGATACAGGATCCAAATTCATCAACAATAATCGACAATCCATTATCTATGAGTAATAGTTATTATAACCACTCGAACACAACAATGATGCTTCAATAATAATGGCAAGTCATTCTTTGGCATTGGTAGTAAACCATACTTCGCTTCCATGTATAAATAATAGCCATGTGAGTAAATGATAAACATTTGTTTTACTGGTTATGCCCATGCTCGTTTAATGTTTAACATTCCTTGATCTATGAAATAAACCTTCTCCATGATAACACAATGAAAGATTGGCCATCAAGAGAAGTCTTTCAAGTTTAGTGAATGTAGTCTTGTTGCACGCTGACCAAGTCTCATAAAACCATGAATAATGGTCTTGTTTAAATTGTGGTGATTGTCACTCTTCTTTTCACAGGGATTTTCACTCTAGACTTATCCCTTTCTTTTATTTGTTGAAACTGTTGCTTTAAAATTAGGTACAAAGTCGCTTGTCCACATTAGGCAAGGCATTATTTTGCAATGTTCTATATGGTGAGCCCCTACTTCCACATGGCACCTAAGGATTTGTCCTTTGTAGGATAGAAAGTTGTTCAAATACGAGGTTTATTCAAATATAACAAAATTTCTATTTTCCTCACCCACCCAAATGTTAAGTTGGAAAAAATGTGGTGTTGAAGCAGAGAGATTGATTTGTTGTTGGTGAATGGATGGGATTGAAAAACCTACATGGATGGAGCGTTAAGAACCTAAGTATGATAGGTGGGTTCAAGTTGGAGGTACTGCTTTTTAGTTTTCCCTTGGTGAGAGAGATATCCAAGAAATGTGATATCCCAACCCAAAGAGAAATGACCCCTTCGCTTAGAGTTCCCAGAGAGAAATTTCTATAGGACAAAGGATGGAGGGACCACATTGGGCACTCCAACCGCTCGTATTGAGTGGTTGCGATACACAAGATAGGCTGGATAGGGAATATGTTGCTATATAGGGAAGACAAACAACTTGCTAGCTGCTGGTATTGCTGGGGTGAATGTTGTGATTTATAAATGGTTTTGAATTTTAACTTTGAATATGTTTTTTTAAAATAAAATAAAATAAATATTATTGTATTTTTTACATGTGGCATTTCCCCACCTTATCCGGATCCTGGGTTTTAAAATATTTGGTTGATATGTACTCAGATTTTGTTTCCTAGTAACTTAGCATATAACTCATTAAATAGACTTCAGGATTGATAACTAATCACTTAATTGGTTTATGTAATTTTAATAGAGCGAAATCCATAAGTTACATGCTATGTCTTTGAATTGATTTGGCTACTAATATCTTATGTTAGAATTTGGCTATGTTTAAACATTTTTAAATTTATTTTTTACACAGGCATCATATAGACTAAAAACACCACCCCATTGACTTCATATAAGGCACTAGACATAAACCAGAGTTGCTTGGGGATATTTAGGGAATCCTCACTTAGTTGTTTAAGAGGTGTTGGGCCTAAATAGTGGAGGCTCCGACTGAGGTGACTGTGGGTCCCTGCTCTGTGTGCCCATCTGATAACACTGCTAGGTGGGACCTTAGCTGCCCTGCTAAAAAGATTAAAAAGATTGGTAACAAGTCCCCTCATGGCCCACTTTCCACTTAGTCGTGCTTTCTTTAATTCAATTTTTCTTTTCTTACTTTTACTTTGTCTTAGCTAGCCCCCATTCCATTGCTTTTCACCTAGACGCTGCACTTTGTTGTTGGACATCACTTGACCTGATTTTTCGTGTTCGACTTGACATTGTACAGTCCACTAAAAGTCCACTAAAGGAACAAATCTAGGGGAACTCTAGAAGTTCTCTAGGAGTTTATAAAGCCAGAACTATGTTAGAAGGGTTCGAGGGTTACTAGGCTGATAGGGAGCGATTGAAGGGGCTAATAGAAGCACTAGGAAAGTAGGGTTACTAAGAGGTTCTAATAGGTAGGGCCCGCTATAAGTCATCCTGGGAGGGGATAACTCGATTGCAGGCCTAGGCTAGGAGGATTACTAGCCTAAGGTCTTGTAGTGGTTTCTTGGGTGATATGTATGCATGAGAAAGTTTGGTAATAGGAGGCTATTGGGTTATATGTCGACTGAGAATAGGTGGGTTGTGCTTGGCCTTACACATGTCTGTTGGACCTAGGCTGCTGTTTTCTCTGGAAGCAGGCCCCAATGTTTTTTGTTTCCCTCCTAAGTTTCTTATGTTAGGTGAGTGTTCCTTCCTGTACCGATGTTTCTCCTCTTCGGCACGGCTACCATGAGGCCTACAATTTGCCTAATATGAACTCAACCTCCTAGTGCACACTGGGAACTTTGTGTAAACTTGAAAGGATTTTTGGCTAAGGAGCAACACTTAGCCACCAAGCTCCCAGACTCGGTAGGTTCTAGCTTCGAGCTATGGAGTAACTTACAGAATCTTCTAGAAGTGAAAGAAAAAAATAACATCATGAAAAGCATGGGGACTAGAGAAACATAAAGCTTTAAAGGAGTTACCAACCAGGGTATGCATAACTAGCATGGTTGAGATGATAGAGTTATCAAAGAAGATCATGAGGTGCCCCTTCCTAAAGATATCTGATTAGGCCTAATCAATATTTACTTTATCTTTGACAAGTATGGAGAGCAAAATATTGGCACTGAAGGATGCTCATTTCGACCCTTTAACTCTTCAAAAACTATGTGATCAGGGACTGGGTATTCTTGTATAATCACTCATGCTTAAGATGGCGAGAAATATTAGATTGAAAAAAACTGGACTGGTGATTTATCAATGGTAGGAGGATTTGGCATGGTGCTCACTGAACCAAGGAATTTGTTGTTAGAGAAGAATCATCAGGTGAGACTTCAAATTATAAGGGAACAAAGACTGATAGATTGACCAGGATAAACATCATTAAATGTGAAAAGTTCGAAAACGCGCTAGAACGGAAAGCACTTTTCTTTAGGTTTGTCCTAACTTACCTTTGGATTGACACTTACCTGTATGGCCTACCTGATGATGGGTTAAAGGCTTGTCCTCTCTCGGTGGTCGAGCTTGCTTGTGCATCTTTTTCAACTTCCTAAACAAAAATAAATAATACGTATCTAAATTAAAGAATATTTACTAATCCCTTCCTAAGGAGGTGGACCTTCTCCTAACTTTAGAGGTTGTCACTTCAAAGAGGTAGAAAGGATAGCCCCTCTGGGCTAGTTGGTTCCCGTATGGGGTCAATCGAGGATGTTCTCGTCATGCGGGTTTGCGAGTTGTTGCATATGGATATCGATGTCTAATTCCTCAACACCTCTCTTTTGGCTTGTGTTGTTCTGTATCTTTGGAAAGAGAGCTGGTGGATGTAGAGATGATAGGGTTCCCTGTGTCACTCTGAAAAAAGTGAGCTGTAAGGGGCATAGATTTGGGGCCGAGGGTAAAACATTGCTTGAAGCAAAGAGTGATTCAGTATGAAGAAGTGTCAAACTTATATTAGTTTAGCTCCTATCTATGTCTTTCCTGTTATTTCTATTGATACCCATTCATCTATCAGTAGTGAAATTCCCAAGTTCCAAGGCAAATTTCAGCACCTTCAAAGCTCTTTTACCCGCCTAACTCGTTCTTCCCACTATGCTCTATGCCCTGCCCTGGTCGCTTACTCAAATGCTCAAATCTACAAATGCCCCAATGTCCACTTTAATGAATCTATCCCCATCAAACCTAATTGCATTAATTCAGGATGAATTAAAATGGATGAGGTCCCGCCTAAGCTTCTCCCTCCCTCTACGTTGTCTGTCCCACCTAAGCCTCCAAGTCCCCTCTTTGAATGGCCCACCGATCCAATAAGTCAATTAGGGTAGTCTTAAGTGAGGAAGGAACAAGTCATATATGCCTATAACATGTTTTCTTCCCCTCTTCCTTACTTTATTTCAAGTATTCCATTGAGATGCGACAAGGTTATACCTTTCTTGCTCCTGCCAATAGGTTGATCAACCACCAACTTCCTTCCCTGATAGGGATCTTGTTCTTTCCTCCCATGCTAGGGTGAAAAATACTGGGACTATGCTTCTGGGAGGACCTATTCTCTCACTGCTTGCTTATGGGTTGTCTAATTTCGCTTTCCCCTTGGAGGAACTATTTCCTATGCTCGCTCCTGGGAAGGTCCTAAGCCCCGAACCTTAGCCCTACTTATTCTGCCACAAAGAAGCTTGCCTTTTGATTTTCCCGAGGACCTTGAGGAGAAATCCTACAAGACGACATTAATTCATGGACATTAATTGATTTTCTTTAAAACTCTTTAACTGAACTTTTAAATGAGCAACTTAACACATAATGACCAACAGATTGAATATGTGAACAACAAGTAATAAGTAATTCAGAACATCACATAAACACATAACATCAACACATATGGACACCAATTATAAGCGGAAACCCATAAAGGGAAAAAACCACGATTTGTTATTGTTGTGATGTAAAGGCAAGCTCTTACTCCCTTATTACATTTGATTTTCTGTAGGCTCCAACCTATAGGAGGCCGCTACCTCAATTTTTCTGCAAGCTATAACATGCAAGGAAACTCCAACTCCCATAAATTTTCTGTAGGCTACAACCCACAAGAGGCTCCTACTTCAATAGGCTACAACCCACAAGAGGCTTCTACCTCAACAGGCTACAACCTGTTTTTTATCAAGCTCCAACTTGAAAGGACCTTACAATCTCCTGATACATACAAAAAATAACATGCTGGTTTACCTGGTCATCAATTCTGCATATCTACATCTTTATCTCTGCCTCTTTTCCCCTTCAAATCTGCTTCACATCAGCTTTCTATATGCCAGATAACTCACGAATAATCAACTTTCACATCCTTGCCTTGCTTCTCCTTGGTTGCTCCTTGCTGCTTCCCTTTTTCTCCTTCGCCGTTCCTTGCTACTACTCCATTGCTGTTCCTTTGTCGTTTCTTGCTGCTACTCCTTTGCTATTCCTTTGTTGTTCATATCGCCTTCTCCTTATGCTACTCCTTTGTTGTTCCTTGTTGTGCTGCTCCTTTGCTATTCCTTTGTTGTTCATCTCTCATCAACATATCAACCATACCTTCAATACACCTTGATGGTCCTGTTGTTCCTTTGCTATCAATGACAACAATGCCATCAATCCCTCCCTTTGGCATTGATGGCAACAAATTCATCCTCCCCCTCTTGTCCTGATAAAGATTTCTCCTTGTTGCTCCTAACCTCTGCTTACCTCCCCCTTTGACATCAATGGCAAAGGAGTTAAAGTTTTTTTTCCTACAATGGTGTTCATACAGGTGCCCACAATGGTACTTTGACAAACATAGCTCAGTCAAGTTCAAAGCTTTTCATGGTTCAACAATCATAATATAATTCTGAGGTGATCTCCAATAAAATCTCTGGATAGATGCAATAAAGAGATCACATGCCCCGTTGTTACTGCAGTGAGGATTCCACGAGTCAGGTTGATCTTGAGGGAAAAATACACTTGATGAAGACAAAGATGATATTGGAGAGTTTGAGAAACCCAGAGGCAAAGGAGGTTCAACGAGTTTACAGTAAATTGCAGCCATACAATGTGCCGAATCTTCAGATAGCCTATTAGGTGACTCAGGAACATGATTTGCAATTGAAGTACCCAAAAGATCGGCGAGTCTGGCTACACAATCCTCAGACCCATTGATTAGAGGTTGTGAATGACAGGGATGCATGGTGCCTGCTTTGGGTGGATTTTCCAATGGAGGAGAGCATCTTATTAAGGTACCAGAAGACGAATTATGAGACAAAGATGAATGGCTCCATTGAACTGCATAATATATCTACTTCCCATTAAAAGTGCTGGGCAACAATCCAACGAATTGACCACCACACAGGTTGAGGGTGCATATGTTGCGGTGTGGATGGTTGTACGCAAAATAATGTTTTGGATTGGGTGCGTGAGATAGTGTTGAGTGCTGGAATCTTGTTTCCCACAGAGCACAAGAAGGAAATTTGACCAGATGAGTTGAAGGCTGTGCGTTCGTCCCATCGGATTTCTAAGATTACCTAACGACCATGCCAATCAAAAGAATTCCATGCCTGCTACCTGTGAGAGCCCAATGCACAAGCCACCTCCTTTCAGCGATTCGACCCATTAGGAATTAATGATGTAGATGAATTAGCAATTTCACTTACAATATTTCCCCATCAGCGATCCCATGGAGATGGTTAAGACATATATTAATCAACCCACCAGAACTGGTATGAAGATCAGAGAATAGGCAATTTGATATAATAATGGACGCTGGGCATGTTCATATAATAAAAAGCACTCCAAAAGCACTCCATAATTAATGCTCTCCATTTATTTATTTTATTTGGATATAATGTTCTCCTTTATCTAACTTTATCCATATATAATTAAGGCTCTGCAATGCATGGCCAATGTTTTGACGCTACAGTCAATAATATATGAAGCTGCTTCGTATGGTGCTGGAGCTTCTCGATATAGATTTGGGAATAAATAGTGTGCACTAAAGTAATGTTCTTGTGAGTCAAATTTGAACTTCCCCCAGCTCGTTCCATATGTTCACTCCACAATATATTAACATGCAACTATACACACTCATAATTAATTAACATGCAACCATAATATAATTACATTGTCCATATAATATAAGACACAATTAGGGCACAAAACCCTAGTTCACAAAACACTCCCTGACAATAACATTAACAGTGATATGTGTTTTCATAGTAATTGCGGTCCATACCAGCGTTAAATATGTCAATAGCGTTGCGCACATACATATATATTTAATGCAGCTTTGCAGTCCACACCAATTCTATGCAGCATTCGATATACCAATTGTCGTCCATACCAATTCTATGCAGCGTTCCTTATGTTTTATGCCAACACATGCAAGCAACAAACACATTATAATATCATAACAGACGTGTAAAACATAATGCATCACTCTCCAAATCCATATATCTGTTTTGCAACATCAGCAGCCTTGAGTCTTGCCTTGTTTGCCATGGAGTCTTGCCTTTTGTTGTCATGTTGTCTTGCATCACAACATCTCACTCATCATATGCATACAACAACATAAGCCGACATCACCAGCTCATCAACATACCAAGCATCGCAAGCTCATCACCATTCCAAGCATCACAAGCTCAAAAGTCTGATTCATATAGCCTGCAATATACCTTGCATCTTTCTCTTCCTCTTGTAACATCTTTGCGTTGCTGCTCCTTTGTTGCTCCTTGCTGCTGCTCCTTTGCTCCTTTGCCGTTCCTCAATACTACTCCTTTGCTGCTCCTTTGTTGTTCCTTGCTGCTGCATATCTGGCCAGCAAACATCATATGTGCCCTGGCCACACCTTCATAACTCCAAATACCAGGATTAATTACAGTTTCTCCGGTGATGTTCCATCCAGTCCATGAATCCTTAATTTCCAAGTGAGTCATTAAAGGTATAACAAACATACCTTGTCTCCACATTGGATCAAGAACAGGATCAGATGGATCATAAACTGCTAATTTGGTGTACAGAGCCATTGAACCGGCTCCTTTGCTGTTCTTATCAACTTAACCTTATGCTACTCGTTTGTTGTTCCTTGTTGTGCTGCTCCTTTAGTGTTCCTTGTTAATGCTCCTTTGCTATTCCTTTGTTGTTTGTTTCTCATCAACATATCAAGCATACCTTCAATATACCTTGAAGGTCCTGTTGTTCCTTTGCCATTTATGACAACATTGCCATCAGTCTGAAATAGATCTATTTCATATATTTCTTTTGTTTTATGTTGTAGGGTAGCTTTATCATTGTCTATACTAACTTGTCTCATTGACCTATCTTTCTGGTCATTTGGTGGACATTAATATAATTTTCTTATCTATCCTGTTTTAATACAGATGAGAGAAAGACTGGTTTTTCCCAACAGACAAGAAATAGATAGTCAGTGAAATATTCCAGAATATTGATATGTGGAATGGAAATCTGAATTTTGTAATGAAATATGCAATATTTTTCAAAAGAGAACAACAGAGAAATACTTGTGGAAAATCCTCAAATAGGGCCAGTAGACGACAAGAACAGTATTCATTACATTTATGTGATACTCTTTATTCTATTTAAAATTTTCCTTTATGTATGTAAGCTGTTTTATTCCAAATTTCCAGCTCTTCTAACTCTGATGCTTGGCTTCCCGAATTTATTTTTGACATATCTTTTTTGCTGGAAGCAAAAGTGTAGTGTTGGAACAGTCATGACAATGTTTCTCTTTGTCAAGTTGCAGTTCTGAGTTACCACATGCAGCCTTTTTCACTGCACCCACCTGGGCCCAGCAAACTTGTCTAATAGATGCTGTTGTAGCCTCCTACCTCACCTTAACTTTCATCTGCAATCGTTTTTCGTGTGAAAATATTCTACATCATAATTAGAAACAAGCCATAGTTAAATCATCCCTATTCCTGCTTGTAGGTGTGAGCCAATATTAGTTTGTGAACCAAATCTTTATCTATGGACAATTTCTTGCCTATCTAACAGTAAACATATATGTGTCATGACTCACGATGACACAAATGGTGCAAATTTTTCAACAATGACATATATGAAGAGAGCAGATGGGATCTAACCCTTAAGATAAATGCATGGAATCTAGCCTTGGACAAATCAATGAAACACAAGATGGTTGATATTACTTTGCAATGCATGGCATTCACTTGATCGTAATTTCACTTAGACATCCAAATACTTCAAGCTAGTGCTATAGTCGTTTCTGGAAATGGATTGGTAGCTTAGTTGTGGATGCTTGCATGTAACTGTTGCGGCTTCGAGGTTTCTTGTTTTCATTCTACCATTAATCTCTAAAGTAAATGGATTATTGGTTCAGGTATGGATGCTAGCATGTCAAATTCTTCACTCTTCTTAAATCTCCTTATTGTAGGTCAACCTATATAAAATAATAAATATCAATAATTTGGTGGAGGTTAGTGTGGGCTTGCTTGTCTCTCGTGTTGAATGTGAAGTAGCCAAGGATTACGCTCAAAATGTTTAGCATTATTTTCTACACCTGCAGATTGCGAAGTTGCTTGAATGTAAAGCTTCTCGTGTTCGTCTCATTCATCTTGACCGGGAGCTTGCACAAGATTCATTGGTGTGTTACTGTATTTAATCTTTTTAAAAACTCGCCTTTTGACATGGATACAGTTTTAAAGTTTTAACTTGTTGATACGAATTGAGATACATCTGTAAAATTGTTTCATTATGAGCTCCAGGTCCTCTGGCAGTGTGGAGTAACTGGGGAACACCTAATATGTGCTTCGGTAAGTCTGCTGTACATATCACAATCTCTTGCATCACTCTCTCTCTCTCTCATGCACACATGCACACACACAGAGATATATATGTTGGCTAAGGCACTATTAGTGGTCTTTAGACTTTCGTAGCAGCTTTTTACGGATTAATGCTATTTGTAGTTTATCTGCAAGTAGGTTATTGGTAAGAAGGCTCCGATGTGCTTGTTCTTGCAATTTCAGGTCAATGCTGTGGACCGCAATCCAAAGACAATTGATGAACAACAGTTGCCGGGTATATTGATGTCAAAGAACACACAGGTTTGTTCCTGTATTTTGGCAAACGTTTTATAGTTCGTTTGAGCATCTATTTGTAACTGTCTTTATAAAAGTTAGCCTTATGCTATTGCTTTTCCTATTGAACAGATTTATGACATTCTCTTCAAGTTGGCAAATGCTAGTGATATGGGTGTTCGTGAAGTGAGCTCTTTCTTTGAGATGTGTCTTTAGTATATGTGATTTTTTTCATCATGGTTTCTTTCAATTGCATTTAGAATGAAAAGCTTATGAAGTTGAATCTGTTAACTTTTTTTTGAAGGGTGCAAATAGTCTGCTGGCGTTGCTACCAACACACCCCAAATTATTGGCAGATTTTCAGGTTTTTTGAATCCATATGTCTAGAAATTTCTCTATAGCAATGTTGCATTATGAAATATAAATTGTTCAGAAGAGCTTCTGTTTAGAACTTTGCTGTTCCTTATTTTCAGATATTTCACAAAAAATTGAGCCTTTTTAATACATATCCTATTTAATGCATGCATTTTTCCTTTCCTAGTTGATTTCTGAATGAGATGTATATACATTTTTTGGCAGAGCTTGCATCGTCGAAGTAAAGCTGAGGCTCAGAAGTTATTGGAAACGCACTTCAATCCAAAGTCACATCTTCTTTATACTCTACAGGTCATTTTTTTCATCTTGTTATGTGTAACTTGCATTCATTAAGATCTCAATATGTATTGATCTTATTTCCCCTCCAGTTATCCTCAGGAATCCCTACCTTCTTGAAATCAGACTGGTCTTCAGTCTTGTACTATCTCAAATTTTGCCTCTGTAATTCTTCAACGCTCTACAGTGTCATTCTCACTTATGTTCTATTTTAATTATAATTACCCTCACTCTCTTGAAAAAAGTAAAGAAAAAGAAAAACAATCGGCATGTCCTAGATTGATGATCAGTAATGGGCTTGAAAATTTTAGCGTTGTACTGTAGATTGGGATTTGGCGATCACCTTTTTCATAGCTTATGAAATGGCTTGTGTAATTACTAGCTCATATATATAAAAGATCCTTGAACCTTCTTATAAGTCTGCTTACATAGAGCATAGCTTGTGGTGTAATAGCGTAGATTGCTTATTCTACCAATCAGTGAGAGAAGGTAGTAATATCATTCCACATGTTCCCAATTTTGTTGGTTTATGTACTAGGTTGGAAGGATTGGGATCATTCACAATGGCTCTATATTCTCTTTGAATGACATTCAAAGAATTTTGTTTGGATTGTCAGTTAGTTATAGTAACTAAAAATGTATTTGTGGTTCTTAGTTTACTGGTTTGTGTGTTCTTTGCATTTATTCCAGTGTGGAATAAGTCATGATAAAATCAACAAAGTCTGATTTTTTGAGCTAGTTGATTTTATCGGCCGATTTTTTGGCGACTTTTTGGA
This sequence comes from Pinus albicaulis, assembly GCA_034641835.2. Lineage (NCBI taxonomy): Eukaryota > Viridiplantae > Streptophyta > Pinopsida > Pinales > Pinaceae > Pinus > Pinus albicaulis. The sequence continues at coordinate 786,754,055 of CM076575.1, read as the reverse complement.
AAAGGAAAAAATCGGGATTTAATCGAAAAAGTCGGGATCTTTTCCAAAAAATTGTGAGTTAGTTTCTTGAATGAAGAAATCGGGATTTTAACGAAAAAATCGTGAGTGAGGTAGTTTCTTTAACGACTTTTTAATTATTTAAAAAAATGAAGTTTTTTGTATTTTTTAAAATTTTTTTGCCAACCTTTATAAAAACGTCCAAACCTAAGTCACATGACCATTCCCTTAGGGTCTCGTGTCTCGTATTTTTACGTGTCCGACACGAAACATGCCCTAAAACGTGTTGAAAACGTTTTTCTTCGTGTCCTCCAATTGAGACACACATTTTGACGTGGCAAAAACGCGCCCTAACATTTTTGGCTCATAAGACACGTGTCCCATGAAAAGTGACATTTAAAACCTGCCACATGGTTTATTTTTGGGCTTTTTTGTTAGTGTTCGTCGTCAAAGTCGAGTTTGCTCGCTACCGAAATCAAATTTGTTGTGCAGTGTGAGAAATTCCATCATATTCGAGCGAAATGCTCACAACTTCACTTAGAGAGCACAACTCAGCTTCACATCGACATGGCCCTGGAGATGCAGGAGACAAGCGTTCACGTGCTTTGCTAAGGTTTGTAGCAGTTGAATTTCTTGTAAGTTGTGTTATAGCCTATGGAACTTAACTTTATTATATACTAGTGGCCATATTTTATAACCGGTGACCACGTATAGACCGTGTGTTGAAATAAAAAGCCCACCTTCTCGTCATGTGCTCACTGCTTAGTACACCTTCGAGGTCAACAGTGAAGTTTGAACACATAAATTTATAATTTATAAACTACTTTATGTGAAATTTGAACATGGTCAAACCTGTTTGAAGTTAATAACAAAAGTTATAACATGAACAATGGACATTGAACTGTGAACATCACTGATGTAGTAAATTAATAAACTAACTTGTAAATTACTAAATAGTAAATAGTGTATACTAATTACTGAATAGATATATCATGATTCATATCTATATGGATCAGACACTATATTTCAGTATTTTTTTAATATATATATATATATATATATATATATAAAACGTGTCACTCTTGTCCTGTTTCCAAGGTCGTTGTGTCTCATGTCGAATACTCGTATTTACATGTCCTCCGTGTCTCGTGTCCTCGTGTCATGTGACTTAGCTCCAAACTTAAACAATTTTTTCAATTTTTGGACCCTCGCTGATTTAATCCTAACCTTGACTTTTTCGGTTTCCACATTGGTTTATTTAATAAGCTATATTGCCAGGAAACATGGGGACGAGGATGGGGATGGGTGTATCATTTTTTGAAATAGGGTGCGTGGGTTCGTCGGGGGTTTATATATATATATATATATATATATATATATATTATAATATATATGAATTTGTATATTTTCCAACTTTAAACAAGAAAACTAAAATATTTATGATTTAGACTTTAACTATTTAAACATGAACATCATTAAACATTGAACATTCACATTGAAATTTCAAAATTTCTGGTTTGATATCAAGTGAAAATTGGAGTTTACACAGTCAAAAGAGTGATTAGAAAAGAAAGTGATGTCGATTGGCCATGAGAGAATGTGGAGATTACAGTTAAAAAATCAAGAGTTTGGAATCACAGTTTATGGCGGTAGACTGTTTATTGTGGTTACTTCAAGATTCTAATATTTGTCATAAGGAAGCTTTCCCATCTTTGACATCATGGGTCGATTTACTATTTAGAATTAAATTTTAATTTTCTAATTTTGTTATGCAAATAGTGAAGTTTGAACACATAGAAATTAGAATTAATTCATGCCAAACGGTGAACCTTCAAGAGCTACCTATGAATCTTGAAGCAGGGATTGCATCTTTGTGGGAACCTCCAGTCACTTGCACACACACCAACGAATGCCCCAAACACATCGAATGCCTGTTGTCCCAAACAAAATGTCGTTGTCGAAGAGTGAAATGTCATCGATGAAGAGTGAAGCAATTATAGGTTTTACGGGTTATGTATTCACCTTTTGACTTTCCACGTTTTTTTTTAATAAATTTGAATGTTTATTTGAAAATTCGTTCCACAAAGAACCCTAAAGAACCTGATTTTGGGATTCCAAGTACCCATTATCGAGGTTCTAAGTACTCTAAACGTCAAACGCACACATTTTTTTTTAACGAAGAACCCGTTCTTGGTAGCCGAACCTGGTTCTTATGGGTTCTTTTCAAAAGAACTCGTACCCGAATTTGGTTCTTGGGGATGAGAACCCGTGATGCGTTTGAGAACCCGGGACAGGTTCAAAAACCCCACCCACAGGTTCGCGAACCCATGTAACATAGATTCTAAGTTACTAGGAAATGGATCCAGATATGGATCAACCAGATTTATGAAAAGCTAGGATTTAGATATGGTGCGGAAACACCGCATACAAAAAATTCAATTATGTGTGTTTGTGTTAAATTTTGTGAAGAACATATACAAAGTTAAAACTCAAGATCATTCATGACTGCTACATTAAAACTGAGATCATTCCTGCTAGCATTATCAAAAAATGAAATGAAAATTTTAATGTCTCAAATGTTTCTTTCTAGCATTATCATGTGCTACACAACATTTAGTCTACATGCAATTAAAAAACTATACAACCTATAGGTTAATAATAAATAATCTATGAAAAACTTTGAATGGAATAAGGAATGATGATGGAGGTCAATAGACGGTAGGGTTTGCTGGTGTTGTCAGGTCATTCAGTTTCTTGAGCTGGATGTAGATGGGTGGAGGGCTGACCATCCTCTTTGGCTGGTGGAGTGGCAGGGAGTCTCCATGCATTTTACAGTTGGTGGTTTGGAAGACTTTGGAGGGTATCAAATAGTTTTTTTTAGATCTTACTTTCATCTTTTTACAACTGTTATCTTGGCTTTGGAAGTGGTTAAATCCCTTAGCGGTTAGTCTTCTCAGGTTTTGAGGACTTGCTTAGAGTTGATCTGGCACCTAGCTGGATGGATTGCATGGAAGCACAATAAATTTTGAGCTGATCGATTCTAGGGAAGGATTGATCTGGACAACTACCTCAAATTTTCAGGCAAGGGGAGGAGTGGATAAAAGCATTGGGATTCCTGCTGGATGTCTTTTCTGGTCCTATAATTTCATCATTGGTTGGAGATCCTCATTTGTGCGGAGATCCCCTTCTAGCTGGCAATTTGTTTTGTTCTTTGCAGAACCCTAAACATCTAGAACTTGGTTTGGAACAAGACCCACTTGGGATTTATTGGGACTGCGTTTTCCCAGCTTTTTCATCTACTAATTTGATCTCTCCCACCCTAGTTGTTGCTTCGATAGCTTCGAATGCTCAGGGTTTTCCTTTTGTTGCTGGGGTTTCATGGTGAGCAATGGGGGAGCCCAAGGGTTTTGATATACAAAGCCTCCTATCTATTCCACCTATAGGTAGGGCTTTTTTTTGCTTGTGAAGTTTTTCATCAGTCTGTTATCAGTGTCCTTCAAGGTTTTCTTGATGGGGGAGTTGAGATTGGTTAAGCACATTTCCTTGGAGGTGACAAGGGTTTGGGAAGGGGAGAGTCCAAAGGAGAATGTTGTGTTATGACAACCTCAGAGGAAAGGGTTTCTTGGGAAAAGCGGAAAAGGGGAGGGTTTTGAAGAAAACAAATCCAAGTCAAAGCTAAATCTAGTTCTTGGAGTCAATATTCCTATGGAGAAGGCAATTGATTTAGGGGAAAAACTTTGGTGGGATGACCGAGAGGTAGGAAGTTAAATATTACAACTGTAAGAGCCTATGCAGAGGAGGACACTATCCAAATTGTGACAAATCCAACCAAAGTTGCATTACTAGCTCGTGGGTGTATGCAACTCACCTTTGGATCTCATGAGGAGGCAGTATCAATTTCAGAGAAGATATGGAAAATCGTCTCTACAGTTCGCTTCAAATTTTGACCCCTTATTTGATGCTAGTAGGGAATTGTTACATATCGTTCCAATATGGGTTTGTCCTAAGCTTACCCTCGAATTATTGGGATGGAAAGCTCTTAGTGGACATTGGAAATACTTTGGTTAAGTATTTAGAACATGATTCATTTTATCTCCACTTCGACGACATGTCAATGGAATGGGTTTTGGTGGGCATTGATCTTCGAGCGAGCTTCTCAGAGACCATGGAAATTGGAAAAGAGGAGGAGAGGATGTAAATTCTGCATTATGAAGGTGTCATGTTTAGTTGTAGAAGGTGTCATAAGTACGACCATGTTGTAAAAGATTGTGATTTACCTTTCGGGAGGGAGTCTTAGGTGGAACCTATTCCTAAGCAATAAAAGAAGCATTGCTAGTTTCTCTGGAGGCTATAGAGGCAATACAAGAGAATATGCAGGAAGAACCAAACCATCATGAGATGTCATAGACTAGGATCCTTTGATCAGGGAGGTAAACTCTGTTTCCATGTCTGAGGTTGGAAAAGACTTGGTTAATAACTCCGTGGTTCCTTGTCATCTTCTGTAGTCACTCCCTTGTCCTCTTCTATGGTAAATTGTCCATGCCCACATGTTGTAGAGGTGTATTCTTCTCCGGTGGTCTTTTCTCAGGGTTCCTCCGATGAGGGAGTCGAGGGAGACGTCTTGTACAACCTAAGATTGCGCTCAGTATTTCCCATTCTTGAAAGGCTATCGGGGACTGGAGAAATTACCTTTATCTACTTGGATGAGCAAAGGGAGAGGAAGGAAACCGCATTTGTTCATAGCTCAAGAAAAAGCTAGGATGGGGTTCCTGAGTCAAGATTGGCACTTTGGCTGATTATTTTATTAACAATTTGGAGTGTCATAAGCTGGTGGATTTGGAACCTATTGAGATCAAACCCACATGGAGGAACAAACATGTAGGTGAAGAAAGGATCGCCAAAAGACTTATAGATTTTAGGTTTCAGAAGACTTGTTGGATAGATATAATTACATTAGATAGTGGGTTGATTGTGGAGGGGAAACTGATCACTCTCCAATCATCCACGAACTAAAAGGAAATGAGTCCAAACTAACCATCTATGTAAAATTGAACTCGACATGGTTAAAAGAGGAGGAATTTCTTGATCTGGCCAAAAGGCATTAGGAACCTTTGGCTCACATCTCAACAACTGGTCAATTTGAAGAAAATCATAAGTTTTTAAAAAAGCTCTCCACAGAATGGGATTCTAAAAAGAGAAAATTGAGAAAGATCTGCAACAACTATCAAATATTCTAGTGGAAGGCTTTATTGATGAAGCTTCCAGAGAAAATTTGGTTAGATTAGAGACTAAGAGGAAGTCACTCCTCGAAGTTAGGGAAGCGATCTGGAGGTTGAAGAGCAGGGCTCTTTGGTTAGAAAGTGGTGATGAGAACACTATGCTTTTTCAGACCAGCGCAAAGGGAAGAAAAATTAACAACACTATTTGGAACCTTGCAGATTTTGAAGGGAGAACTGTTGGAAATAGTACCAAGGAGAGGTGTTACCAGGCATTTAACCTAGTAGACACATTAATAACTTTTATCTTGGTGACATTTATGAGATATATTAATGTCATGGGTGGAAAATGTACTTAAAAGTGTTCTATAATGCACTTTTCTAATATTAAAGTCACTTGTTCTTTATAAAGTGACTTTATGTGTAAAAGTACCAAGTGTACTTTTCTAATATTAAAGTGAGTTGAAAAATCACTTTATGAGAAAAATAGAAAAAGGTACACACCTTGAAAAAGGTAATAGGAGGCTTTTAAGTAATGGGGCCAATGTATGAGTGGGTTAATTTGGGAGAAATTATCTCAACCAAACATCTTGAGATTTGAGGATGAGATCTCAACCATTGGATCCTAGGTTTAGGGATTCAACCTTTTCTAAGAGACAAAAGGAAAAAAGGGAGGCTCATTCTTCACCTCACACTTGAGAGAGCATGAGGAGAAGAGAAACTTCAATGAGAGGAGAAATTGCAGAGGAGAAATTGCAGCAAGCAAGGAGGCTAGAATTTCTAGGAGAGGGACACTCACCTAGCAGCCTGAATTTCGAGGAAGAATGCAGCTACAACAGCCACAGAAATCAAGGCAAGGGAGCACAAATTTCGAGGGCTGTGGCACACAAATCGAGGGACTGTTCAACACAATTTTTGAGGAGGATTTTGCTGCTGTCAGCCCCAAAATTCGAGGCACAAATTTTGGGACAGCAACCTCCTCCTGTGCGTTTTCCGAGGCAGCACACCAGCACAAAAATCGAAGCAGTCTGCCTAACACTGCAGAAATTGAGGCACCTTCAGACAAATTTCGAGGCATCTACAGCACAGAAATCGAGGTAGATTTTCCACTAATTTTGAGGCAGAAATTTTTGGGCATGAAAAGTTTGTAAAATCTGAAAATTATTCATTTCCAGAAATTGCATTTAATGCTTACTGTGTTTAATTTTTTGTACTTGGACGAATTTCTCAAGCAGTAAAATCCTCCTTTGAAGACTGGTTTTCCCCAAGAGGCTGAGTTTTTCCGGGGTCACTTTGACCAAAAATAAGTCTCTCATGCTTGAATGCTTGCCTGAATTTTGTATTAATTTCAGCTGATAGGAAAAGTGAAAAATAGTACAAGTACTTTTTGAATGTTTACAACTAATGCATTCTGAAATTTATATCAGCATGACAAAACATGTGGGTTGGGCCAAATAAACACATGCAAAATTGTACACTGTGCTAAGTGTGCAGATCATTAAGTTTCTACATGGTATCAGAGCAAGGTTGAGCCAAGTTGAGGCTTAAATCTTCATTTCAGTCAGCTGATATAAAAGGCAGCAAGCTACCAAAGTCTTCAAACAGTGAATTGTTGAAATTTGGTTACCGGAGGACAGGTGGTTCCCTAAGGCTTTGATCTTTGGCCTAGGGAAAAGTGTCCATAAGAATTTAATTTTTCTCCTAAAGTGACTTTATAAAGTTATAAAGTCAAATCTAATTTAAAAGTGACTTTAAGTGATAAAGTTACTAAAGTCTAATTTTTAAAGTGACTTTAATAAAGTCAATGTAAAATTAGAAAGGAAAAGTGACTTTGGAAATAAATGACTAAGTGGGTTTTTATTAAAGTGGGGTGAATTAAAAAATAGAAAGTGAGATTTAAATGAGCATTTAATCTCAGCCCTAGATCTCAATCTATTTCAGCCATTGGATTTAGGGATTCTCCAAAAGTCACTTAGGGTTAGGTTAAAGGAGGAAAAGGAGGAAAAGGTCATTCATTCTTTCATGAGCAGATTGAAAGAAGGAGAGCAAGAGAGCAAGGGAGATTTCTGGGTAGTGAGGAGAAGGAGGCAGTAGCTTGGCACACATTCCAAGGCAGCATTTCAGCAAGACCGTACAGCGGAGTTAGCACAGTGAAAGGCAGATTTTCTGGGCACGATTTTCTAGAAAGGGAGGTCGTACAACAAGTTTGGCACAGAAATCGAGGCAGCAGAAGGCTGGTTTAGTTGGCACGAATTTCGAGGCAGGCCGCACAGCAAGTGGCTGTCTTCTTGCACGGAAATCGAGGCTGATTCCGTACAGCAAAGTTCTGCTGTGTTTTTGGCACAAAAATAGAGATTTTGGACATCAACATTTATTGCCGTTTGCACAGATTTTGAGGAGGCAGTACAGCTGCATTTATTGCAGATTTTTGGGCACGAAAATCGAGGAGGACGTACAGCATTTATTGCTGTTTGCACATTTTCTGAGGCAGTGGTTAAGCACGGAAAACGAGATAAGTTGTAAAGTCTGTTCGCTGATTTTTTTTTTTTTTTTTGCTGAATATTTCTCTCACAGTAAAAGGCATTTTGCAGAAATAAGAAGGAGCTTTCGAACTGGTTTTCCCCAAGAGTTGTAGGAGGTTTTTCCAGAATGTTACTGGACTAAAAATCACCGTGTTTAAATGTGTTGAATGGCTGGTTTGCACCGCCGATTTTTATCTTCGTATTTTCAACATTCAGACTTTTTTCTGAATTCCAGTTTTCGCCAGGTATCTCATTTTCCAAATTTTGTTAAATGTATGGATATGGGAAAGGGCATTTAACTATTTTGGAGTAATAAGGTGAAACTGAAAACCGGGGTGGGAAATGAGAAAATTTCTACATGAATCATACCTTTGAAACTTTGCCAGAAAACCAAAGACTTCAGTAGTTCAGAGGGAGATTGGTTCTAGCTTCCAGATTTGCTTCATTTGGTTGGTTGCGGGGTCATGGCTACAGGGTTGAGAGTAGAGAACAGATTGATGGGGGCTGAAAACTTTGGCCCATGGAAGGACAGGATCATGCTTTTACTGGAGGAGATGGAAGTGTGGGATGTTGTTGAAGCAGCTGTGCAAGCACCCACTGATCCAGCGCAGTTGGTAGAGTTAAACAAGAAGAATGTGAAGGCAAAGAGGATCCTTCTAGATGCCATCAAGGGCCACTTATTATTTCATGTTTTAGGGATGAGATATGCATATGAGATGTGGGAGTCTTTGGTCTATTTGTGCCAGAGTTCTAATGAGAACATGAAGATGGTGTTGAGACAAAAACTACGCAACACCAAGATGACCAAGACCGACAATGTGACATCTTTCCTCACCAGAGTCTTATAGGTGAAGGATGAGTTAGCTTCTGTTGGAGAGGTTGTTCTTGAGGAACATTTGTTTCACATTGCTTTAGAGGGGTTCACTGAGATGTGGTATAGTTTTATCCACAAGCTTGGAGGCGAAAGAGAAATTTTCTGGTTAGAGGAGGATTTGGGTCGATTTCTTCCAGAAGGAGATTAGGAGGAGTATGCGAAGTGGCAATAAGAGTGGTGGGGGAGGTGAAGAGGGGAATGTTGCTCTTGTGGCAAAGGGCAAGAAGGGAAAGAAGATCAAGAAGGGGTCTTCTAGTGGAGCAAAGCAGGATATGGGGAAGCAGAATGCTAAGGAGAAGGACATGAGCAAAGTGAAATGCTTTGCTTGTGGGAAGATGGGTCACTATGTTGTTCTGTGACCCAACAAGAGGGGTAAGAAAAAACAAGGAGTTGCAGCTACATCAGATGTGGATGAGTTTGCGGCTACGTTTGATTCAGAGTATGCTTTGGCTGTGAGTTTAGCCACTCATGTCGCATCTCCCTGTGGAGCATCCTGCCATATGACCGGAGTTAGAGAGCACTTCACGAGCCTTTTGGAGGATGACATTGATTTGGAGGTTGTGATTGGTAACAATTCCAAAGTCAAGGGGACAGGTATGGGGGCGGTTCATTTCATCGCGAGTCATCGCCTTCTCTGAAAGTGACAGATGTTACTTATGTTCCGGGGTATGAGGTATTGTTCTAAAAGGGACAAGTTTTGATATATCCTAGAGGATCAATATTGAGTTTGCTCGTGTGATTGGAGCTCGCAGTGGGAGACTATATAGACTCATGTTTCAGCCTCTTCGAGCTATGGTAGCGCAAACCGGTAGCAGTGATTTATGTGATATGTGGCATAGGGGGATGGCCCACTTGCATCATGGAGATTTCAGGATGTTGAGGGAGATGGTTACCGGGTTGCTAGATTTCAGCACTGAGCATCATGATGTGTGCAAGGGGTGTGCTTGGGAAAGTACACCAAGACACCTTTCTAGAGCAGTGACAATAGAGCTGTAGGTATCCTTGATTTGATTCATTTTGATGTATGTGGTCCTAATGTTATCAGAACCGAACCGGAAAACCTTGTGGACGTGGAACCAGTCTGAACTGGAAAGAAACTCGAGAAAAAAAAACTAGTTTACCAAAAACACATAAAATATTCATATTAAAAATAAAATACAGATATATTCATGTGCATCCATAGTAATCCAAACCATTTATACACAAATATGCACAAGTTTTCATTTGTATAGCAAATAATAGTGCATATAACCAAAATATCACTTGGTGCAAAACGTCGTTGAACCGAAAATGTTACAAACATCAAGAAGCATGCTCTAAAAGTTTTTTTTTTTTTTTGAATGCCCAGGCTGTCGGCCTTGCGACCCGACAGAAACTGTCCACGAAACGGTCTTTTTTGGTTCAGAGTGCCGGTTCAGACCGATTTTTCCCCCAAACTGGTCGGTTTTGCTAGAATCGGTTCGGTTCCGATAATATTGTGTGGTCCTATGTCCCATGTCTCATTGAGTGGATTTGAGTACAATGTGACATTCATTGATGATCACTCCAAGAGGACCTAGATTTACTATTTGAAGACCAAGGATGAGGTCTTCCGACAATTCCAAGAGTTTTAGGCTCTTGTGGAGAACCAGACAGGGAGGAAGATCAGGGTGTTGAGATCAAACAATGGGGGTGAGTACACTTCAACAGAGATGAGAGATTTTTGTTTAGTGTTGGCATCAAAAGGGAGCTCATTGTGCCTTATAACCCTCAACAATATGGGGTGGTAGAGAGAAAGAACATGACCATTGTGGGTGTAGCTAGAGCGATGCTGCATGATCAAAGTTTACCTTTATTCTTGTGGGTTGATGCGTGTGACACTATTGTTTATTTGCAGAGTAGGAGCCCACATAGAGTCTTGGGGAGCAAGACTCTTGAGGAGATATATATCGGTAAGAAGCTGAAAGTTGGGCACATCAAGATATTTGGGTGCCTTATATTCACACGTCCTTGAGGAGAAAAGGATGAAGCTGGAACCCACAACAGAGAGGGGTATCCCATGGGTTACAACAAGACCAATAAAGGATATTGCATATATCTTCCTACACAAAGGAAGGTTGTCCTGAGACAGGATGTGACATTTGTGGAGGAGAGGGCTTTGAAGAGATCTCGAGAGGTTGAGCAGAAGGCTCCTTAGCAGGGGGCCACACCACAAGTTTCAGGGGCATCAGGTGTAATATTCCCAATTAGCAGTAGCTAATTGGTAATATTAATTTTTGCTCAGATTTTTCTTTTCTAATGTTCAACCATAAATAAAAGAGTGTTGGGACCCATAACCCAACTTAGGAGAAATAAACTCCCTAAAGTCACTTAGCCACAATTCTGATTTTAGCGTGGGTCCTAGGGGACCAAGTGACAACGCAGGGAGAGGGACAACGCAAAGGCAACGTGGGCAAGGCAGGCCAGTGGCAGCGTGGGCCAAGACAACGCATAGTAGGCAGGGCAGCGTGGCAAAGGAGGACAACACAACTTAGTGGGGCCCAAGGGAGAGTTAGGGTCTCAAGCATAAAAGGGAGAGAAGGCTTAGCTTCTCATTCATTCTATTATGCATCTTCAGAATTCCATCTAACATATATTGAGCAAGCTTACGCTGTTTAGTTAAGTCTGCAAGTGCTGTTCAGCACACGGGTGTCTCCGAGCGGAGATCTCAACCTCAACCTCGGGGGACTTTGAGTGCTCGCTTAGGTGAGGAGTTCTAACTTGAATTTTCAGAGCAGATCACACAGAGCTATCCATCTAGGAGTTACATAGTTCCTTGGTAGCACAGTCTCTCCCAGAGGTTATGCAGTTTTGGAGGAGGGCAGCTCCGGGAGAGAGGGATCTTCAATAGTTTCAGTCTGGGAGAAGTGTGAGGGGATCAACCCTTCACAAGTTGTCTTTTGGAGCAGATTGAGGCCAGTATTTCCATCCATTCAGTTAAGGGGCCAATGTACTCAGCAAGAGTTCGTAATTTTCCCAAGGGGGTGAGATTTCGGGGTCAGCGTTTCCGGAATTCCTTCTTGGTTTTTTTTTCGGGTTTTTGGAGGAGAGTTCATAGCCGGAGTTTCATAATTTTCTAAGAAGGGAACAACCCCAAAGAGCAGCTCCATTCCAGCCAGAAGCATCACTTTCCAGCATCAGCAACAACTCAGAGAGTTATGCAGTCCATACAGGAAGCAACCATCCATAACAAGGTTTGGAGAGTTATTTCAGCTTGCTTGAGCAAGCCAAGGTGCCATCATTCTGATCACCTTCTTGTACTCATTCCTTATTTCCAGATTTATAATAACATGGCTCAGATCTCCTAAATATTTGCACTGTTTTTCATGGTGTCTCTCTAGTAGCTGTAGTTTTTGTTTATGTTGCTTTGTATTGTTTATTTCCTATTCGAAATATTACAGTGGTATCAGAGCCCATAAACTTGGCTCAGCTTGTGGAGTAAATCAGTCTATTATGACACTCAGAGACAAAGAATACATCACCTACCAGAAGCAGCAGTACAGGAGCCATGAACGGAGGCTCGAGCCCACATTTGGTGAAGGGGACTGCTTTCCAGTAGAGGACACAAAGAAGGAAGCACCTATGGCAGAAGAAATAGATGACGAGAAGGAGTTCAGAAATCTCCTCTTGAAGTCTGTACAAGAAGTCTCCAGGAAAATAGAGATGGGTTAGAAGATTGCTGGGGAGAACAGACAGCGTGAAACCCCAAGGGGATTTCACATCAGAGAAGGGTCCGACACTTCGCATCACACGCAGGAGTAGAACACAACGGAATAGGTGGTGCTACGCACTCCCCCATGTTCCACTATGCCCACATTCTTGATTGTGGATACGAGAACGGGAGGACCCCAGGAGCCGGAGATGGCTCATTACGGGGATTATTTTGAGAGTATTAGTCATATGGGTGAGAGTTTGGTGAAACTTTCTCTTTCCACGATTTCTGCCAGCTAAAGAACAATAACAGACCCCACAACCAGAATAGGGGCGGTGGGTACACACACGGAGGTGAGCTGCAACGTACCAGGGGTAGATTTTTCTTGCCAACTTATGACGGGTCATCTAAATGTTCAGCAAAAGCTTGGGTAGAAAAGCTGGACATTTACTTTCAACTAAACCAGATGGCGGAGGTGGAGGCCATCAAGGTGGCAGTGCTGCACCTTGAGGGGGAAGCCCAGGACTGGTGGTTCCATGGGATGGCCACGCTGGCTTACTCAGCAGTGATAGCGTATGCAGAGTTCACCCGAAGATTGGTGGAGAGGTTTGAACGAAAGGATTCAGAAGAGCATTTCGTCGAGCTGACCAAGCTCAAATAGACCGGGAACCCAGAACTTACATTTCTGAGTTCTTGAGACTTTTAGTGATGGTGCCAAACTTGTCTGCAGCTAGGAGGATTTACATATTTATTGATGGGTTGGCAGAGCCTTTGCGTGGCTTAGTCAAGTCCACTAGGCTTACTACACTTCAGAATGTAGTCGTGAGGACAAGGGGCTTGCAGGATGCTTTGCCCAGGACTAGAGCTCCTTTCGCCCAGAGACCGACATTTCAGCCGAAGGGGAAAGACACGAGATTTCCACTGCCGAAGGGGAACTAGGGCCGAGAGCCTTTGGACTTTGACACCCGGAGAGACTTGGGACAGAGGAAGCTATGCTTCACATGGCAGGAGCCATGGGCACTGGGTCATCGATTTTTCCACAGGGAAGGCACATTACATCGAGGTGTTCTTCGACAGTGAGGGAGAAGAAGATGCTTACGAGGAGATAGAGGGAGAGGCCAACACTGTAGCACAGAGAGGAGATCATCCATCACCACCTCCCCCAGGAGCAGGAGGGGCAACATTTGCACCCACAGGAGGAGTCCCTGCATCTCTACGAGGAGTTTCGAAGTATTTGACACTGCGTGTCCGAGGCACTGTCTAGGGATAGCGTGTTCAAGTTCTGGTACATAGCGCGGCCTCATAACTTCATTGATGCCCAGCTAGTAGAGAGGAGGGGCATACCCGCAAAGAGTTTTGATGGCTTCTCAGAACCTCAGTGTTGGTTCTGTGTGCCATAACCATGCAGTGTTTGAGGTATGATCCGGCATTGGCAGTGACCATGGGGACGTACATGATGACAAACCACTTCTTTGTGGTTGACATCCCAGATACCAATGTGGTATTGATAGTGTAGTGGCTGATTACATTGGGTAAGGTCACCATAGACTGGGAGACACTAGAGATGGAGTGGACAAATAAGAAGAGTGGGAAGCATATGATGATCAGAGGCATGCACACATACCCTCCGCAGGCAGTTTCAACACACCGGATGGAGGCAAATTTCTGGAAGGGAGACATAGAGTGGGCAGTAGAACTGCGTATTTCAGAGGCAGGAGCCACAGGGCAGTTAGTACACCCGGATGTGTAGTAGATATTGGACAGATACTCCACGGTTTTTGGGAACATACCATCGGGGCAACCATTAGACCGAGGGTTTGAGCATACTATCGAGTTGGAGTAGGGAATCCAGGCAATGATCACCACTCCCTATAGGCATCCCAAGGCCTACAAGGACGAGATTGAGAGAGCTATCCATGAGCTCTTAGCATTGGGACACATCCGTCCCAATACTAGCCCGTTTGCTTCTTTTGTTGTCCCGGTGAAGAAGGATGGCACATTGCGAATGTGCATCAACTATAGGGCACTCAACAAAAAGACCATGAAGAGCCGATACCCCATCCCCAAAATTGATGAGTTGAGGGGATCAAAGTTCTCTCCAATATCGATCTGAGGTCGGGGTACCATCAAATCTAGGTGAGGGACCAGGATGTCCCCAACTGCATTCAGGTGCCACTATGGCTGCTTCGAGTTTTTGGTGATGCCATTCGGGCTAACCAATGTACTGGCCACCTTTCAGTCTTGCATGAACCACATCTTCCGTGGTCAGTTGAGGAAGTTTGTGCTAGTGTTCTTTGATGATATCCTCATACACAACCGCACTTGGGAGGAGCACTTGCAACACATTGAGGTTGTACTGCGTATTTTGGAGGAGCAACATTTCTATGCTAAGCTCTCCAAGTGCGAGTTTGGGTTGACAAAGATGCTCTACTTGGGGCATATTATTGGTGTGGACGAAGTGAGAGTCCATGAGGAGAATATCCGGTCCATCCAGGATTGGCCGGAACCGAAGAATGTGACAAAACTCCGGGTATTTGTAGGCATCTGCACCTACTACTAGAATTTTGTCAAGGGATTTTCCCAACTTGCTGCACCCCTCACAGATCTCACCAAGAAGGGGGCATTTGGCTGGACTGATATTGCACAGAGGGCCTTTGATAGGCTCAAAGAGGTGATGAGCAGTTGTCTGGTGTTGGCTTTTCCAGACTTCACACATCCTTTCATTCTAGAGTGTGATGCTTTGGGGGAGGGAGTAGGCTCAGTATTGATGCAGGGGGGCCACCATATAACTTCTGAGAGCTGGAAGCTATTGCCGCATGAGTGGTTGTATCCGATATACAACAAGGAGATGCTGCCCATTATGCATGCATTGGCCAAGCTTCGACAATATCTGGTAGGCAAGAGATTTCAGGTGAGGAATGATCACAACATCCTCCGTTTTTTCCTTGAGCAGCAGCAGTTGCAGGAGAGGCAACAGAAGTGGATCAGTAAGATCCAAGCCTACGAATTTGACATTGAGTATGTCAAAGGAAAGAACAATGTAGTGGCAGATGCTTTGTCACACAGACTAGCAACGCTGTC
This sequence comes from Pinus albicaulis, assembly GCA_034641835.2. Classification (NCBI taxonomy): domain Eukaryota; kingdom Viridiplantae; phylum Streptophyta; class Pinopsida; order Pinales; family Pinaceae; genus Pinus; species Pinus albicaulis. The sequence continues at coordinate 786,738,695 of CM076575.1, read as the reverse complement.
CTTGATGGAGTACTCCAAGGACCGCTTTGCTTGTGGGGTGCTGGATGGCCGTATTTCAGATGACAGGTACAAGGTGATGGATGAGGTCATCTATTACAGAGACCAGATCTTCTTGACTGGGGATTCCCAACTCAAGGAGAAGATATTACGTGCATCTTGCGATTCTCCGCTATTAGGCCATCAACGATTCACAAAGACCTACAAGGCCATCAGGGATAGGTTCTTTGGGAGAGGCCTCGAGGAGTATGTACTCTGGCATGTCAGGGAGTGCGAAGTATGTCAGAGGAACAAAGGGGAGATGAGCCACCCAGCCAGATTGCTACAGCCGCCTCCCATTCCGGAAGGAAAGTGGGAAATCATTTCTATGGATTTCATTACTGGTTTGCCCACAGTGCAGGGCAAGGATTGCATCTTTGTGGTCACTGGTCGACTAACAAAGTGTGCCCATTTCTTCGCCATATCAACACGGTACACAGCTGCATAGGTGGCCGAGCTATTCTTTCGTGGTGTTTTCAGATTACATGGTCTTCCTAAGACCATAGTCAGTGATAGGGACAACCATTTCATGGGCGGCTTTTGGCAGGAGCTCTTTCATTTGGTTGGTACAGAGTTAACTCCTAGTACCAACTATCACTCTCAGTCGAATGGGTAGACAGAGATAGTGAATTAGTGGCTGGAAGGCTACTTGCATAACTATGTCACAAGGCAACAAAAGGCATGGCTGTGTTGGCTACACTTGGGAGAATACTGCTACAACACTACTTTCCACATGTATATCGGTATGTCTCCATTTTATGCTTTGTATGGATATCATGCTTTGACTTTTGTTGATGTTATGTTTGGAGCTAGCAAGGCGTCCAGGGCCAAGGACTGGATCCAAGAGAGCCAAGATATACTCCGAGCTCTTAAGGACAACTTAGCCACAACGCAGAACCAGCAGAAGCTGTATGCAGATAGAGGGTGGGTAGAGAGACAATTTGAGGTAGGTGACTTGGTCTACCTCGGACTTCAGCCTTACCGACAGTCTACGCTGAAGCAGAAAGGGGTCGAGAAGCTCAAGCCTCGCTTCTATGGACCTTACGGGGTGATTCGTCAGGTAGGGGAGGTTGCTTATGAGTTGGAGCTGTCGATAGGGAGTAGGATACATAACATTTTCCATGTATCATGCTTGAAGAAGGCAGTGGGGCAGCAGGTGACTGCAACAGAGGAGCTTCCACCTACAGATGATGAGGGGGCATTTGGTGTTACAACTAGGAGCCATTTTAGACATCCGGGAGAGACAGCGACGGAGCAAGACAATCAAGGAGTATTTGGTGAAATAAAGGAATCTTCCAGATGAGGATGCCACTTGGGAGAGTGAGAAGATCCTACAACACCATCTTTGCAGTTGCTTGAGGACAAGCAACATTTTGGCGGGGAGGACTGTAATATTCCCAATTAGCAGCAGCTAATTGGCAATATTAATTTTTGCTCAGATTTTGCTTTTCTAATGTTCAACCATAAATAAAAGGGTGTTGGGACCCATAACCCAACTTAGTAGAAATAAACTCCCTAAAGTCACTTGGCCAACATTCTGATTTCAGCGTGGGGCCCAGGGGGACCAAGTGACAACGCAGGGAAAGGGACAACGCAGAGGCAACGTGGGCCAGGACAATGCAGAGTAGTAGGGCAGCGTGGCAAAGGAGGACATTGCAGCTTAGTGGGGCCCAAGGGAGAGTTAGGGTCTCAAGCATAAAAGAGAGTGAGGACTTAGCTTCTCATTCATTATATTATGCATCTTCATAGTTTTGTCTAACAGATATTGAGCACACTTACGCTGTTTAGCTATGTCTATAAGTGCTGTTCAGGACACGGGTGTCTCCGAGCGGAGATCCCAACCTCAGCATCGGGGGACTTCGAGTGCCCGCTTAGGTGAGGAGCTCTATGTTGAGATTTCAAGCAGATCATGCAGAGCTATCCATCCAGGAGTTACATAGTTTCTTGGCAGCGCAGTCTCTCCCAGAGGTTATGCAGTTTTGGAGGAGGGCAGCTCCGGGAGAGAGGGATCTTTAGTAGTGTCAATTCAGGAGAAGTGTGAGGGGATCAAGCCTTCACAAGTTGTCTTTTGGAGCAGATTGAGGCTAGTATTTCTAGCCATTCAGTTAAGAGGCCAACGTACTCACCAGGAGTGCGTAATTTTCCCAAGGGGGTCAAATTCCGGGGTCAGCCTTTTCGGAATTCCTTCTTGGGTTTTTCCGGGTTTTTGGAGGAGAGTTCATAACTGGAGTTTCATAATTTTCTGAGCAGGGGGAACATTCCCAAAGAGCAGCTCCATTCCAGCCAGAAGCATCACTTTCCAGTAGCAGCATCAACTCAGAGAGTTACGCAGTCTAGAGAGGAAGCAACCATCCACAATAGGGTTTGGAGAGTTATTTCAGCTTGCCTTTAGCAAGCCAAGGTGCCATCATTCTGATCACCTTCTTGTATTCATTCCCTATTTTCAGATTTATAATAAAATGGCTCAACTCTCCTAAATGTTTGTAGTGTTTTTCATGGTGTCTCTCTAGTAGCTGTAGTTTTTGTTTATGTTGCTTTGTATTGTTGTTTATTTCCTATTCGGAATATTACAGTGGTATTAGAACAGGGGATCTTCAGCAGTATCAGTCTGGGAGAAGTGTGAGGGGATCAACCCTTCACAAGTTGTCTTTTGGAGCAGATTGAGGCCAGTATTTCTAGCCATTCAGTTAATAGGCCAGCGTACTCACCAGGAGTGCGTATTTTCCCAAGGGGGTCAGATTCCGATGTTAGCCTTTCCGGAATTCCTTCCTGGGTTTTTAGAAGAGAGTTCATATCTGGAGTTTCATAATTTTCTGAGCAGGGGAACAACCACAAGAGCAGCTCCATTCCAGCCAGAAGCAACACTTTCCAGCTGCAACAACAGCTCAGAGAGTTACGCAGTGCAGAGAGGAAGCAACCATCCATAGCAGGGTTTGGAGAGTTATTTCAGTGTGCCTTGATCAAGCCAAGGTGTCATCATTCTGATCACCTCTTGTACTCATTCCCTATCTCCAGATTTATAATAAAATGGCTCAGCTCTCCTAAATATCAAAATCTCTGAATTATATTTATAATAATTGAAATCAGATTTATAATATAATGGCAAAGTTGTGTACTTTTCTAATATTAAAATGAGTTGAAAAATCACTTTATGAGAAAAATAGAAAAAGGTACACAACTTGAAAAAGGTACTAGGAGGCTTTTAAGTAATTGGGCCAATGTATGAGGGGGGTCATTTGGGAGAAATAATCTCAACCACACATCGAGAGATTTGAGGATGAAATCTCAACCATTGGATCCTAGGTTTAGGGGTTCAATATTTTCAAAGATACAAAAGGAGAAAAGGGAGGCTCATTCTTCACTTCACACTTGAAAGAGTATGAGGAGAAGAGGAGAGGAGAAACTTCAAGGAGAGAAGGAGAAATTGCAGCAAGCAAGGAGGCTCGAATTTCTAGGAGAGGGATAGTTACCTATCAGCTTGAATTTTGAGGAAGAGGGAAGCTACAACAAACATTGAAATCGAGGCAAGGGAACACGAATTTCGAGGGTTGTAGGAAAATCGAGGGACTGCTCAACATAATTATCGAGGATCTTGCTATTGTCAAGTCCAAAATGTGAGGCACGAATTTCGGGACAACAACCTCCTTTTGCGCGTTTTTTGGGGCAACATACCAACATAAAAATCAAGGCAGTTTACCTCACACTCAGCGCAAAAATCGAGGCACCTTCAGGCATGAATTTGGAGGCATCTACAACACATAAATTGAGGTAAATTTAGCACTGATTTCGAGGCAGAAATTTTAGGGCATGAAAAATTTGTAAAATCTGAAAATTATCAGTGGGCACAAATTTCCAAAAATTGCATTTAATGCTTCCGCTGAAGGGAGATAAGTACTGTGTTTAATTTTATGTACTTGGACTAATTTCTCAAGCAATAAAATCCTCCCTTGAAGATCGGTTTTCCCCAAGAGGCTTTGGGTTTTTCTATGGTCACCTTCACCAAAATAAGTGTCTCTCATCCTTGAATGCTTGCCTAAATTTTGTAATAATTTCCGCTGATAGGAAAAGTGAAAAATGGTAGAAGTACTTTTTGAATGTTTACAATTAATGCATTATGAAATTTATATCAACATGAAAAAACATGTGGGTTGGGCCAAATAAACACACATTCAAACTTGTAAATTGGGGTAAGGGTGCAGATCATTAAGTTTCTACATGGTATCAAAGCAAGGTTGAGCCAAGTTAAGGCTTAAATCTTGTTAAAATTGGACAACTAGGTCCAAACTTCGGGTTGTGCTGCTTAGATGACGATCGCAATATTTTTATTGGATTCCCCTTTCAGAGAGGTGTAAGATTGATCTAAAGATCATCTCGATCGGATGAGCAGAACATGGGCTTTGAATTTATTACACTTATGTGCTAGGTCGGCCTGGAATATAATATAGACTTAAATATCTTAAAGTGCGTGTCACACACCCCCAAAGATGCCTATATATTGGAGAGACTTGGAGTTCATTTTACACACTTTTGTGTGGAGGAATTCTTTCTCTCAGATAGCGTTGGAGCTACGTAATATATGGACTATTATTTGTTTGGGTTGTTCTGGGGTGATGTGTGACGCGCTTGGCTGAATGAGCTATTGGAGACTTTGCTGGTAGAAGCATCCTGCTGATTGCCGTAACGCCACCATTTATCATCTCTGTTTTGGCTTGTCTTCTATCGATCTATTAGTATGTTCTAGCTTCTTCAGTATTGTGCCCTAATATGAACTGGCATAGAACATATGCAGAAATTAACATGGTATCAGAGCTGAGGTGAAGACAAAGCCCTAAAAGCAAATAAGAGTGACGTAAGGCTGTGTGGTAGGCCGTAGGCCATACCACCACAGCAGGTGATAGCGTGGGCAGATTTAGGGCTATTTTGTGCCCTAACCTTCAACATGAAGAAGTCTTCTCAAATCAACGTTGGAGAGGAGGCCGAGGAGTTGTAAGTGACAGTGGATTTGTTGGATTGTTTTAGGGTCAAAATAGATCTATGAAGGCTGTCTCAAGTAACCGAGATTGCTAGGCATATAGGCCAAGGAGAAAGGAAGCTCTTCAGCTATGTATGACTTTGTCAATTATTGCTGCGTATTAGGCCGTCTTAATCAGTTTGATAGATCTGCAACCTAAATCAGTGATCTTTTGATTTGATTTGAGGTAAGAGGGGGAACACAGCAAAATTCTGGCGATTATGGTCTTACCGCTGGTGAGTGCGGCGTAGAAGAAGGCGAGGAGCATTCTATTGTTCTGTCTTCATTCACATTGGAAAATACCGCACGACTGTGGCCAAGTAAAATTTCAACTTGATGCTCTGTTTGCTATGGGCAATAATGTTCTTTTTCTCTCTCGTCAATACTCGCGAGGGTAAATTAGAGTTATGTGGATTGCCAACTTGGAATCCAAGTCATCGAAGCCCGATGGGACTTTTTCTTGCCAGAGTATCCATGCCAGGAATCACGCCACAGCGTTTTCACTTCTAAGTGACAGCGTGAAGATTGATCGATTCATCGTGAGGCTGAGTCAAATTGACGTGGAGCATGCTTAGCTGAGCTGATCGGGTGAGCTGAATGCATAAATACCTCAAGCATCAATCTGTGTAAATTCCAGATGATCAGTTTTCTCATGGTCTAAGCCGAGTACATGCCACTTGCGATGCAAGAAAATTAATCGCGTCGCAGAAATGGTTGACTGCTCTCACCGTAAGGATTGGGCGTGACCTATTGAAACCGTTTAGTATTACGTCTATTCATGACAACAAATTGGAAACGCGACTGTGTTTTCCTCTTGACGACGAAGAGCGATCCCTCAACATCTTTGCGACTCTTTAGGGTAGAATTAAATTCCGACTAAAGTTCGTTTAATGTTCAGAACGACAGAAAAAGAGTATACACCCATTGGTTTTTGTTCGTATTGAATTCGTAGAATGTAACATGAGCGGCTGTAAAGGGAATGTCTTAGACACAGGGAGTCGACTACTCATTTTGTCTGGAGCCGTCAATCAAAATTCTATACCGTTTTGTCTGAAGCCACCAATCAAAAAAAAAAAAAAACATGTGGTCGAGCCACCCTTTCTAGGAGTCGAAAGTTGAGCCGCAAATGATCGATCTTGACATATGCATATATGCATCGTAAGGTTTTGGAGTAAGCATGAATCCCATCGATCGATTCATAGCCACAGGCTGTCAGATCTTTGAGGAACCTGGAGTGTGGAGCAGCTGAGTCAACGTAGGCGGCTGGTGGAAGAGAGTCAGGTGACGGCGCAATAAGCCGCATTTAAATTTTGAAGTCACCTATCCACCGAGAGCGGAGTCATTCGATGCATTGACAACACAGTTGGATTAGGCATGCACAAACAAATTGGCACCCTGTGTGGAATTGAGTCTGTGTAACCTAGGTTGACATGCAAATTGACGTATGAGGGATCATTCATGCAAGCCGGCGTATGTGGTTCCTAAGCGGACCAAAGTTAATGCATACCTGAGCAAAATCGTAATCCTAAGCTGTTGAAAAAGGGGACCTGGAATCAACATACTCCAACAAACGATCTTCTGAAAGTATATTTTCAGGTTCCATATGAATAATTTAATCCCAGGTTATTTTTTTTAAAATTTTATTGCACGTACATTTGTTGGTTAAACCCCCCACTCTGTAATTTAAAGTGACTTGTGGTGATGCCTGTCATTGGTGTTGTGCCTTAGGCCGAGTGGTGGTGTTGGAGTTTGGTCTAAATTTGTTGTATTTCTCCAATTTCCACGTAAAATATTGTGAGTGTTGGTTTGTTGCTCGCTGTCAGCGTGTGTCTTGAAAGCATATTGTTAGCAGTATTTGCCATCAGCATTGCATGATGAGAGGAAGTGAGGTAGAATCAGACTACCCATTTTCTGGAGAATAGCCAACTATAGAATCAACTACAAAACTTGTCAGCATTCCAATGTTTGGAACATATTTTTCTAGTAAAACTACATTTGTATTAGGTGGAGACACTGTAACTCCAAGGATATGCTCCGCTTCTGGTGAAGCTTGGGACAAGGATATTCCCTGGGACAAGTCATTCACATCTGTAGGATTGTGGGTATCATCACCTAACTCATGAGACATATGTTGTTCTTTTGATGCCTTTTTCAAATTGTTCACATGGAGATGAAATAGATGCTGATCAGATAACTGCTCCAAGAGAACCTGTGGTATCAGCCATTCCAGAAGTCAGTATTGATCTCCAGAGAATCATTTTGTTTTAAATGTCTCTAGAGGATCTCACTGTGACATCATTCAAAATCACTGTGAGAATGTGTGAGTAATATGTACCATTCAGGGCAAAGGAATGGTAAATCCTAATATAGTGGCAGTGATGCAAACATGTATCCTTGACAGAAGTGTTTTTTTTTGGGTGCAGTGTTGGTTGCAACATATATAGCTATGATGATAGAAATGGTGATATGAATTATGTGCAGTAGTTGCAGACTATGTACAGGCAGTAATAACAACATTGACTGAGGGAATTGATGGGCCGAGTTTAAAGCAGCAATATTCTCTGTGAGATCTGCGTGGTACATCAAGAACAGAGGCGAAGCAATGTAAAGTATCTTTTGCATGTAAGTCATCTTTATTTGAAGATATGGACAGTGACATATGGCGTAAATGGCTATGATTCTTGAATGGCCTTAACAGTGGGTGAATAAGATTCAGGCCACTGAGTACAAAACTCCTTTCCAAGATGGTGTCTGGGATGCCCTCATTTAAAATAGATTTCTTCTCTCATAAGAGACGCTGGCATTAAGAGGGAGAATACAATTGTATATGCTCCTGAGTGAATATCATTGTTGAACGAAAGAAGATCCTCATGGCTCAAAGACATATGGCTTCAGAGGGGGAAATTCCGGAAGAAAACCGAGAAGCCATATAGCTGCCATGAGTACACTATTATCCTGGATCATTTGAAGACACTGGAAAGCATCAAAGTCTGCATGGATGCGAGGGTGATGTCTAGGATATGGTTCCTAGACCACCGATCAAAGCTGGTGTCACCTTGATATAAGATCAAGCATGGATCTAATGGGAAAATGTGTTGCCTGAAGGCATTGATTATTATTGCACCTATAATCTATTATCTCCCTTGCTGCTACAGATGGATATAAAGACCGTTTTTTTTGGCATGGTGCGATAAAGGAAGAGGTGGATGTGGAGCAACCTCTGGGATTCAAAGTCCAGGATCGGGACACCCTTGTTTGCAGGTTGAAGAAAGCCCTCTATGGGTTGAAGCAAACACCTAGAGCTTGGTACGAGAGGATGATGGCTACCTGATGAAGTTGGGCTTCACTCGTAGTAATGCTGATCCGAACCTTTACTTCAAGGTTGATACAGAGAAGCCTCTCATTCTAGTGCTGTATTTGGACGACCTCTTCCTAACAAGTGCTGACCCTCTCATTCATTTGTGCAAGAGGGAGCTCGCTGCTGAATTCAAAAGAAAGGACCTAGGACTGGTACACTACTTCCTAGACCTGGATGTCTGGCAGAGACTTGGCGAGATTTTCCTTTCTCAAGGAAAATACATTATGAAGCTTCTAGTATGGTGGATTGTAAGTCCGTGTCGACACCGATGGAGCTCAACTTCAAGAAGTTGAACGGCAGCACTGCTAGACTCGTGTTAGCAAATCCTACTGAGTATCGTCAACTCGTAGGGGCTCTGGTGTTCTTAGTAAACACCCGTTTGGACGTATAGTGAACACCTTGAGTCAACACATGGTTGATCATAACATTCACTGGGTTGGTGTCAAGAAACTCTTGAGATATCTCTATGACACGATAGACCATGGGCTGAGATACACTGCCGGGAGCATGACATTGCTTGGATATGCGGATGCCGATTGGGCTGGTAGTGTGGTGGATCGTAAGAGCACATCTGGATGCTACTTCACAAGTAGATTTGCTTCGGGCAGGAAATAGAAGTCGGTAGCCTTGAGCACCGCTGAGGTCGAATACATTGCAGCATGTATGACCGTTTGTGAAGTCACTTAGTTGCGAAAGCTCTTCAGTGAGTTGTTCGAGCATGTGCTAGATGCCACCGTTATCCTTTGTGATAACCAGAGGGGGATTCATTTGTCATAGAATCCTGGGTTCCACGATTGATCCAAGCATGTTGATGGCTGGTACCACTTTATTTGGGATATGGTATAGCAAGGCATTGTAAGGCTCGACCATATAGGAACTGATGAGCAAGTCGCAGATATTTTCACAATGCCCTTGGGGAAGGTCATGTTCCTAACCTTCCGTGAGAATCTTGGAATCATGGAACGACCCTATTCTGAGGGTCCTGTTGGACGATGAGCTCTGGGAGCTCCAAGGGGGTTTTGGGGATAGCTTTGGTGCTATAAGCAACCACAGCGCTAGGCTTACCGAACCTAGTTGGTGTGCTTCTACCCCACCGTGATGATATTGAGATGGTTTACCTCTCTCTGATCTGTGCCTTGAATGCATCCTACCCATGGAGTTTCAGACTCATGGGAAGTACCTCTCATTTGGCCAATGAGGTGGGAAATGTGAATAGAGACCATAGCAAGACCGATGGACGCATCAGAGATTGTCGTACTCTCTATGTCTAGGATGGCACATGTCCAACCACTTGATCTGGGATCAAGTCTAGTGAGGTTTCGGACCTCCAACTGACTTAGGGTCAATGAAACTAACTTCGGGTTAGTATATGACTCTCTTGAGTCCTAGTGAGGTTTCGGACCTCCAACTGACTTCGGGTCAGGTAAACCAACTTCGGGTTGGTATGTGACTCTTTGTGAGTCCTATAGAGGTTTTGGACCTCTAGGCTGAATCTGTCAGCCGGGTATGATGTCTTTGAGACTGACCCACTTCTGTCCTGAAATAAAGAGGCCAGCAAAGCAAGTTACGGCGGGATGACGCACGATGTTTGGATTGCACTAGTGGACGGAGTTCTCCCTAGTTGAGAGGGAGTGTTAAAATTGGACAACTAGGTCCAAACTCCGGTTGTGCTGCTCAGATGACGATCGCAATATTTTTATTGGATTCCTCTTTCAGAGAGGTGTAAGATTGATCTAAAGATCATCTCGATCGGATGAGTAGAACATGTACTTTGAATTTATTCCACTTATGTGCTAGGTCGGCCTGGAATAAAATATAGACTTAAATGTTTTAAAGGATGTGTCACACACCCCCAAAGATTCCTATATATTGGAGAGACTTAGAGTTCATTTGACACACTTTTGTGTGGAGGAATTCTCTCTCTCTAGATAGCGTTGAGCCGCGTAATATATGGATTTATTTTGTTTAAATGTTCTAGGGTGATGTGTGACATGCTTCGCTGAATGAGCTATTGGAGACTTCGCTGGTAGAAGCATCCTGCTGATCGTCGTAACGTCACCATTTATCATCTCTGTTTGGGCTTGTCTTCTATTGATCTATTAGTATGTTCTATCTTCTTCAGTATTGTGCCCTAATATGAAATGGCATAGAACATATTCAGAAATTAACAAATCTTCATTTCAGTCAGCTGATATAGAGGGCAGCAAGCTACCAAAGTCTTCAAACAGTGAAGCATACCTTTGAAACTTTGCCAAAAAACCAAAGACTTCAAAGATTTCAGAGGGTGATTGGTTGTAGCTTCCAAATTGATTCACTGCTTTTATACCAAAGGTGGATAATCCTCTGACCTTTGTAGATTTTCGGCCGATATCGCTTTGTAGCTGCATTTACAAAGTAATAGCGAAGATCTTTGCTTGAAGATGAAAGCTTGGATTCTATCATCTACTCTTTAATTAAGGAAAGGATAAAGAAACAAACAAATACTAAATGACGAGATGAACATTGGAATGTTAGCTATTCATTTACGCAATAACAATTTTCATTCATGTTTTAGTTTGTAGTGAGCCTTTTTGTTAAATAAACAAAAAAATTGAATTAGTGGTTAGTTGATTTATCTTGGTTTAATTCCAAGATTTGGTTACATATTGTTTTCTCATAGATATAATATTGTTTGTAGTGAGTCATATCGTTTGTAGTGATAGATATGGTGTGATCTTGATTGCATCACTATACAATTTGTCATCCATCTCGATGCTTTCAGAGTGGAAAAATTGAAGGAATCAACTTACAAAAGATATTTTATTAGTGAGACCTGGTTTGAAGATTGATGTTTGAAACCTTCAGGGGCGAGTTTGATACCTTGAATGATGTTTTCTGGGAATACAACTTTCTTGTCTAATTGTCGGACCCCATGATGCTATTCTACACTTGGGGACCTTTGCAAGGGTGCAAGAATGACACTAATGAGAGTTTAGATGCAAAAGTTATGCCTTCTAGAAGTTGATGTATCGTGATTGACTAGCATAATTTGAGGGGTTGCCATGTTGGCCTCATTATTCATGGAAAAGGGGATAAGTGAAGACTTTAAAGAAGACTCTAGAAGGGTCAAATTTGTAACTCTAGTTGAGAGTCATACTTAACCCCTAGTTGGTTATCAGACTGTGTTATAACCAGGCCACTAGAAGGAAAATAGGTTTCATTTCATTTTAATTGTATCTTGTTCGACAAAGAGCAGAACAATCTTGGAGTGGGAGTGAGAGAGCATAACAAAGGGGGTTTATATTTTGTAGCAACCCTTAGGCCGTAGGTGTCGGGTAACTCCATATTAGGGTGCCTCTCCCTTGTACTTTCCCTATTTCCATTCTTGACAAAAGCTAGAAGAGCATCCTCACATTCCAATTAGGTTTTCTCTCAAAAGAGTTTTCCATAGCATATCTTCGTGTTCATTGTGATTAGTGTGAGTTTGTATTTCACTGTTCTCTATTTTCCACATTTTACCAATTGCATGCACATACAAAAAAATCAATAATAACATATTTGTAAATCAAAAGAATTAAACCTTCAGTTTTTTACCTTCCCCTTGAAGCCTCTCTTTGCTTGTCGTGCCTTGCTTTGTACTTGCCTTGGCTCTTCTCAAGCTGATCTTGAATTGTTTGATGTATCAATTGGATTTGTTCTATGAACTTCTTGGCTTTGTCTGTGTCGCTATGGCCATCAATAGCAACATCCTTCCCAAAAATGAAATCCAATGGCGATCTAGGCAAGTATCCAAGACATGCCTCAAATGTCGATGTTTGTGTATGAGGGAAAATCTAACTTGAAGGAATTTTCACCAATCTTTTCCAAAATTCTGAAAGGACCATAATGGATTGGTTTCAGTTTTTTACCTTTCCCTTGAAGCCTCTCTTTGCTATTGTGAAGCCAAACTTATTCACCAACTTATAACTTGTGATTTACACGATGTTTGTCGTGCCTTGCTTTGTATTTGCCTTGGCTCTTTTCAAGCTGATCTTGAATTGTTTAATGTATCAATTAGATTTGTTCTATGAAATTATTGGCTTTGTCTATGTTGCTATGGCCATCAATAGCAACATCCTTCCCAAAAATCTAGGCGATCTAGGCAAGTATCCAAGACATGCCTCAAATGGTGATGTTTGTGTAGAGGAGTGTTTTGCACGATATTAAGCATGCTGAATGTAGTGCAAGTTTTCATCCCACAACTTAGGATGCTTGCTGGAGTATCCTCGAAGAAGATGTATGGCTGTTCGATTGACCTCCTCGGTTTGACCCTCTGTTTGTGGATGAAAGGTTTTACTCTTCTTCAACTTGGTATCCATCAAGTCCCACAAACTTGACAAAATTCTCAACAAATCGAGAATCTCAGTCACTAACAATGGATGTGGGAAAACCAAAATGAACCCTAACATGCTCAAAGAACAAGTGAGCTGTTTGTTTAGTTGTGATTTGCTTTTTACATGGCATTAATGTACACATCTTGCTGAACCTATCCACAATTACATACAAATAATCATGACCTATTTTTGACAAAGGAAGACCTCCTACAAAATCCATAGAAACACTCTCCCATGGACGTGAAGGTACAAGAAGTGGTGTGTACAATCGTAACTTCCTATTGTTAGGCTTACTGACTGCACATAATGAACAAACTTTAATGAAACATGACACACTTTCAAGCATACGAGGCCAATAACAATACCTCTGAAGACGTGCCATTGTTTTACTTATACCGAAATGTCCAGCAATAAGAGAAGTGTGTGCTTCCCTTATGACATTCACTCTCCCCCTCTGTGGAATACAAAGCTTGTTCAAATGATACAAGTTTTTATGTACATGGTAATCCAATTCCTCTGCTTGCTTGCCTTGACTCAAGTTTGCATAAACGTCTTGAAATTCATTATCAAATGCATATTGCTCAACATAACTTTCATGCAAAACAGAATTATGCCCGAGTAAAGTAGTTGCACTAACAATAGGCTTAGAAAGCATATCAACAACCTTCTTGTATATACCTTTCTTATACTTGTTGACCAAGTGGAATTGTTGTAGGAAATCCATCCATCGAAAGTGCTTTGATTGCTGCAACTTAGTTTGCGATTGATAGTATTGCAATGGTTGGTGGTCGGTGTGTATGATGGTTTCCTTTCCCATTAAGTAGTGTTTCCACTTTTTCACACTTTGAACCAACACATAAATCTCCTTGTCATAATTAGGATAGTTAATCACTGCACCATTAAGTTTTTGAATGAGATGAAATGGGCTTACCATGTTGCATAAGGACTGCGCCCATGGCATAGTCACTTGCATCAGTTTGGATCTCAAAGCGCTGTATCAAGTCTTGTAGTGCAAGTACTGGGGCTGAACTAATCTTCTCTTTCAAAGCATCAAATGCCTTTTACTACTTGCCTCCCCACTGGCAGACCTTTTTCACACTAGTCAATGCATGTAAAGGAGCTGCGATAGAAGAGAAGTTAGCAATAAACTTCCTCCAATATTGTGCTGCCCCCAAAAAACTTTTTACCTCAATGACTGTCTTGGGCGTTGGCCAATTCACAATGACCTCAACCTTAGAGGGGTCTATCCTCAACTCACCTCCTCCAACAATATGCCCCAAGTACACCAAAGAAGTTTTACTAAACTCACATTTTGACATCTTTAAAAACAACTGTTCTTTCCTTCAGACATCAAGTACTTTTCTTACATGCATGGCATGTTCATCAAGTGATTTATTGAAAATTAAGATATCATCTAAGTAGATGATGACAAACTCATCAAGAAATGGCTTCAAAACATCATTTATCACACACATAGAGGTAGCAGGAGCATTACATAAACCAAAAGGCATAACAAGCCATTCAAACAAACCTTGCTTTGTCTTGAATGCTGTCTTCCAAATGTCACCTTCAGCGATTCTAATTTGATTGTAACCACTCTTTAAGTCCAACTTAGTAAAATACGTTGCATCTTTCAATTGATCAAGTAAATCATCTATTCTAGGGAGTGGATAATGATTTTTTACTGTAATTTTGTTCAATGCACGAAAATCCACACACATTCGCCATGTTCCATCCTTCTTTGGCACTAACACAATAGGTGACCCACATGGCGAAGTGCTTGGTCGGATGATCCCTTTGTCCAACAACTCTTGAGTTTGCTTTTTGATTTCAACACTCTCCATCACCGACATGCTATACATGCCAATGTTAGGAAGAGGACAATTTTGCTGCAACTGTATTTCATGCTGGATTCCCCTCTTGGGATGTAACCCCTTTGGCTCCTTAAACATCTCATTATTTTGATTAACCACTTCAATCAAATCAGATTTCAACTTTGGATCACAACCTTGAAATGCTTCATAATCAACATCATTCTTTGGTTTAATAGTAAGAAGCACAAATTTACCCTGCATTAACTAATGAAAGATCTAGATTTTTGTGATGAGCTCTTACAATATACTCCACACCATTTTTGAACAAGTGGTACTTGTTTTCATGGCGATTGAAGATGGATTTTCTATTATAGAGGTAAGGACTTTCAAAAACAATTCCTGTAATATCAAGCAGTACGACATCAATTCAACTTCGTCAATGAAGTTTGTTGTGATTCCAAGCCGAAGAATACACTTTCTTGTAACCTGCAAATTTGTGTTCTTGCTTATCCAACCCAGTGGATATGGTTTGTGACAAGGAATGGTTTCAAGATTAAGTTTCTTGACCAAGTCTTCAGATATCAAATTGGCTTGAGACCCACTATCAAAAAGTGTATCGATTTTTGTATGTTTTGAAATAACCCTCACATAAAATAATTCAATCCTTGTTTCTTCATTTGGAGTACTAGTGGGACAATTTGATGAACTAATGCTAGCAATGGATTCTCTTCCTTTCATTCCCATGGTTGTAATTTTAGTTTCATCACCTGAGTCGGATCCCAAATCCTGTTGAGTGGTTGCAGCAGTTTTTTGTTTTCCCTTGTTGAATTTCTTGGGCCTCATCTCTGGATGAAGCTTCCAACAATGGTCTTCATCATGACCTTCTTTGGAACAATGTTTGCATGCCATTTTCTCTCCTTCCTTTTTAACGGATGCATTTTTCTTTCCCTTTCCTTTCTCTCCACACTTAAATGGCTTCTTTTTACCCTCTTCTGGAATGTTTTTCCATCTTATCTCAAGGTGAGTGGCTTGCACACAAACCTCATCTAGACTAGTTGGATTGAACATAAGGATAGTATGCCTTAGGTAGCTATGTAAACCCCCATATATACTTCGACAACGTGTCTTGTGAATGCAAATCAACACCTAACATAAGATTTCTTTTTCTAAATTCTTGGGTGTAATCTTGCACACTTTGACCTCTAAGTTGTCTAAAGTTATGCCAATTCATGATGGATTTTTGCATATATGCTAGAGGGTAAAATTGTCTTTTAATTGCATTAATGAAATTAGACCAAGAGGGTGAGCTATTACCATGTTTTTTAATCTCATCTTGTGTCTTCGCTTCCCACCATACTAGTGCTGCACCCTCCAGTCTCAAGGAAGGTAGCTGAATCTTTGTATCATCATCTTGAAGGTTTTGAATTCTGCAGTAGACCTCCAACTGCCGAAGCCAATTGTCAAGCTTTTCTGCATTCACTTCACCATTATGCATAGGCAACTCAAATTTAATGTCAAGTTTTAAGAAGGGTTGTTTACCAATTCCTTTTGAGGTAGGTTGATGAGTATGAGTAAGGGTTGTAGTAGTGGAAGAGGATGAAGATGGTGGTGAGGATGATGGTGAAGTAGATGGTGGCTTATCACCGTTTCCATTACCCTCTCCTCTTGGAGGCCTACACCTTTCACCTTGCAACCTTGTGTTCCTCTCTTCATAAAGGGCCTTCACCATCTCTGTCATGTCAAAGAAAGCCTTCCTAAATGCCTTCTCATCCTCTGACATGTTATCATTTCCTCCTTCATGAGACATGCTTACTGAAGCTTCTACTACAATTGGAGGTGAATCTTATGTTGGAGATCGTGGCAATTGTGTCCTTATTCTCCTTGCTCCAATTAGAGAACCTGCACTCACAGGCTTTCCTTCTCCTCCCTTGAGCTTCAACCTTGTAAGCAAAATAATTAAATCCTCTTTGCACAAGTAAACCTAGCGCTCTCATACCAACTTGATCTGAATGAGAATATTAGTGTTTGATGTGCTAAGATCTAATTTAGAATATAAACTAAGTGCTTGAGAATTATGAGGTAAATTGCAAGTTTTTCATGAGTTTTATGTGTTTTTGTGTGAATTTCTTGAGCAAATTAACATAAACAAAACACTGAACAACAACATCTAACAGACATGAACATCACTATAAACAGTAACACACCAGCACATGATGAAGGAGTTCACCCCGCCTGGGCTCTGTCTCCTTGGTCCAGTTTCCAATGGCTTGACCCTATTCTATTATGTTCAAAAGTGTGATTACATATGTTTACAATGCTCAAACAACTCTGAAACTTGTTCCATCAGCTTCAGAATATCTAAAAATGCTTGTGTAGCCTCTTTTTGCCTCAAATTTGGTCAAAATTGAGTAAGTTATGACTTCCCCATCTTCTTGCACTATTCGCTCCCCATCTTCCACAAAATCGGCACCATCCTACAAATCTGCCCGGAATTCAGCGAACTAAGCGCTGATTTCGCCAAAGACCGAGCGAAATTGTCAACACTTTAATTTTGCCAATAAGGCCTAAAGTTTGAATTTTTTTTTTTTTTTGGTTGTTTTTTTTTATTGGTTAAATTTGTATATAAATAAAAAACAAAAATCTCGCCATATGGTTCGATAATTGGAGACAGAGGCGGTTACACTTGGCGGTTAGCCAACTGGTGGTTAACTCAACGACTTACCGAACTGGAGTTCTCGTGGTCAGATGGCGACGGTGTTAATATTACAGTTATTGGGGGGAGGGGTGAGGCTAACCTCCTGCCCATGGTCCTCGCCCCCAATGTGGTTACCAGGGCTGGGGCTAGAGCCAGACCCCCTCCCAAACAACGAAAATTATATGATATCAAAAGAATGTGAAACCCGTAGTCTTATAAGCTAAATTAATGGTGCGATGACAAAGGCTTTGTGCTGGAGGCTTGGAGGTCATGGGTATGACCCCTGCTGTTGCTGCTCGGACTTGACCCGAAATTTTGTGGCCTCCCGTGCTACCATGTGGTGGCCTCCGATTGGGCCACGTGGCAACATGTGGTTAGCCACATGCTTAGCCAATCGCAACGCACCAAATCAAACCAATGACATCATGCCACACGATTCGACGATTAAAACGATTGACCAAGTCAACCTGCACAGTCACCCTGCACAATCACCTTGCCACGTAGGCATGCCCAGTCAACTGTATGGACTGCTGACTGGGCCGTCCTGCACTTTTAATTTTTTTTTTGCATGTTTGACAAAGTGGACAGAACGTGTTTTTGGGAGCATACTATGTCGGTTTTCCACGAAACGAGTTGCACCGGATTCAAAACGATGAGATTTACGCGGTCGTTCAGGTTCCACACCATTCCGACAACATTCATTTTTGAGCATAATTTTGAGCACCTGATTAGATAACACTGGAGAAATTTCTCTCAAAATTTTCTGATGAGGAATGACCCCAGAAGGACCCTCATGGGCCTCCTGCGTCACCACTGCGTTGGCTCTGCGTGGGTACTGCGCAGAACTGCATCACCTCTCTTTGTTGTTCCCTTCCTGCCTTTGCACTGTCTCTTCATTCCACTACGTCACTTGCTCCTGCACCCCAGATTGATGTTGAACCTTCTCTGTCTCTCCTCCACCTGCAACTCTCCCAATGGATCGAATCTCTCTTGCCGAATTTCAGCCATTGAGAAAATTGATTTACTTGGGCAACTGAGTATCTGCATTGGTGTATTTTCCAAATGACCCTCAAGCCTTCCTATATGGTCTTCTTGTTGAGATACCAACGATCGAGATTAGATCTCTAATCAACAGCTAAGATCATAACTTGACTTGATCCATGTTCTCTAGAAGATTCACACTCTGTTTTATTAATACCCTTTAATTATTTAATTTTAATAAAAATATGTTCTGAGTGGAATTTCTACAAACGATTTCTGTGTTCATTGGAATACATGTGCCTAAGCCTCTCCACAAATTTTGAGACTTCTTCCGATGCTCCAAAAAATCAACACTCCCTCTTAGCAAGGAAGGTGCTCTAACAACATGCCTGCTTCATACTGCTCTGACCCTGGATCATCCTCTGCGTTGTTGACATCTGACAAACTGTCCATCAGCCACTGCCTGCTACTGCCACTGTACTGCTTCCCTCTCAAGTTTCTGCTACTGAAACGGATTTTTAACCATCTCCATAATTTTCTCGAAGTGAACAAACTTTGTTCTTTCTAGGGCCTTGGTGAGAATGTTTGCTACCTGATCTCCCGTGGGAATGTATTGCAACTATACTGCCCCCCGCTGAACCTAGTCTCTGATAAAATGACACTTGATGTCGATGTGCTTCGACTGATCATGAAAAACATGATTATGAGAGAGCTTGATGCAACTCTGATTATCACATAGAATGTTGGTCGCCTCCATCTTCCTTCTGAATAAATTCACGAGCAGTGTCCTAAGCCATATGGCCTCACACGAAGTTGTGTTAGTTGCCGTATATTCTACTTCAGCTGAGCTCAGTGCTACTAACTTATGCTTCCTACCGCATCAGGAGGTCATTCCTGATCTAATGTTGAAGCAATACCTCGTGGTACTTTTCCGATCTACAAAACTTCTTGCCCAATTTGCATTTGTGAATCCACGCAGTCTGATATCATCGCCTTGGGTGTATTTTAATCCATATCTGACTATTCCTCACACGTATCGGAGAACGTGCTTAGCAACTGCCCAATGCACCCTCTTTGATTCTACCATGAACACACTGAGGGAATTAACAACGTAGCAATGTCTGGCCTGGTGTTGACCAAATACATGAGAGACCCTATGAGTTGCTTGTACAAGGTGGGGTCCACATTTATCTTCAGATGCATCAATTTTCTTCCAATTGGTAATCATTGGAGTAGCCATGGGTCTACAATCCTGCATTCTAAATCTCTTTAGAATTTCTTTAGCGTATCTACCTTGCCCAAGGAAAATTTCTCCCTTGGGCCCAAATCCTTCATGTGGAATTCTTCTGCCAAATTCTTCCTGTTGTCTTTGATTAGCCTAGATGATCTTGTCAAAAACAAATGATCTACATACAAAATCAAAATGCTCATTCTCTTCTGTGAGATAGTAGAGATTGGGATCAACGTCACTCTAGGTGCTTGTTTAAGTCCATACAAAGTTTTCTTCTCATGTGTTTAGAAGCCATCTGGCTGCTCGATGTAAATCTGTTATTGTCTGCAACATACTTGATCTTGTAGATCCAAGTAGAACCTACAACTGATCTATCCTATGGTCTAGGTACGACTTCCCAAACATCATTAGTCATGATAGAGTTGTGCTCCTCTACCATAGCATCCACCCAAACTTGATGCTATACGGCCTTCTAAAAGCTAGAGGGTTCTTCAATCTGTGCTACCAATGCTTGGTATCTCTCAGGCTGTCTACGCTGCCTTTTCTCGGTTCTAGGAGCCCCAACAAACTCCTTTGCGTCCCTAAGCATCTGTCGTACTTCTTTGTTCATAATGCCACTAGTGGTGGGTGGCTCAATCATTTCTTCTTTCTGCTACCCCATTTGCTGCGAGCTATCTGGATTTTCTTCTCTTGAAGAAATACTAGTACTGGTCACAGTGCTAGACTTTGATGGCTATCCATCTGTTGGATCTTCTCCTAGCTGCCTTTGGACAAGAGGTACATCCTCAGACTGTTCTTTAGTAGGCATTTCCCGGGATTTTCTAAAGGCTTGATCCTTCACGAATTTCACATCCCTCCTTACTACAACTTTCCTATTACCTAGAATGTAGATTTTGTATGCCTTAGATGTCTCGATATATCCTACAAGATACCCTTTCTCAGCAGTCTGATATAGTTTGCTTCGTTTCTCATCTGGAACTTACCTTTAGCTTCATATCTGTGAAGACACTCTCGGGCATTGTCTTGCCCAATGCTCTGTGAGGGGTCCTATTCTGGATATATACAGTTGTGCTGCATGCTTCTACCCATAGAAATTTATGCAGATCCTGGTCATACAACATTGCCTTGGCTGCCCCAACAATAGTCCTATTCTTTCGTTTTGCAACTCCATTCTGCTCCGGATTATAAGGAGTAGTCCATTCTCTTCTGATGCCCTCCCTTGTGCAGAAATCTGTGAATTCCTTATAAGTATATTCGCCACTGTTATCTGAACGCAACACTTTGATTTTCTTCCCGATCAGTTTTTCTACTAGAGCTTTAAATTCTCTGAATCGATCAAAGACCTCATCCTTGGTCTCTAAGAAGTAAATCCAAGTCTTCCTGGTATGGTCATCAATGAAGGTGACAAAGTATTCACCTCCACCAAGAGCTCTAGTGGACATTGCTCCGCATATATCTGAGTGTTTTAGTCCCAATACACTTTTTGCCCTATTGTTGCTTCTGGAATATGTTGCTTTAGTGTACTTCCCTAGTATGCACCCTCTGCACATGTCATCATGTTTGGTGCTAAGGATTGGAACTCCCGTAATAGTTTCTCTAAGCATTCTCAGAGCTCCATGGAGTAGATGCCCCATTTGTCTGTGCCATAGCTCATTTAGATCTTATTCGCCACTTAGATTGTTGCCTACCAGTGCCATTGGAGATTCTAGCTGCAACTTGTATAGTCTGTTGCTTCGAGTCCCATTGAGCCTTCTTCTTCCAGCTTGGATGCTTGACATAGACTTTCCTTCTGACAAAGTATACATCATATCCCTTGTTCTGCAATTGAGACACTGAAAGTAAATTCATTCCCATACCTGGCACATGCAACACATTTGTGGCTTGGAAATGCTACGGTCCCTTTTCCTATAAGGGTACACTTTGTCTTGTTTCCCATAGTAATTTCGAAGTCCATCCGTTCTTCTTGATAGCTAGAGAAATGATCTCTTTCTCCAGTCATATGGGCTAAAGACCCGTTATCAATATACCAATTATCTGATGATGTAGATCTAGATAAACACACACATTCCTTTTCCATCCTTGAGGCCAATTCTGAAATAACTCGATCTTCCATCTTCTTTGTGCTTTTCCTTTTCCTGTCAGCTTCTGGAGAAGGAATGCATAAACCCTCAGGAGTATGATTTGCTGCTAGATCAACACCACGAGTACCCTTTGGCGTATATCCTCTTGCTTTCTTGCCCAACCTTCTCTGATACCATGTGAAAATTTCAACTTGAAATCCTACTGCAATATTTGATATTATTTCTCCTAATTATTTAGAAATAAGTGATGTATGGAAATCTCTTCAGTAAATATTGAAATAAATTCAAATGCAGACTTCACCATACAATTACTGAGCAAAATTATAAGGAAATAATAACACAAGAACGACATAGAGATTTTTGGACAATTGTCCTCGGAAAAACCCAATGCAGGAAAACCGGTGCAGCAGATGAGGGTTGCTATTATTCTTCAACAAAATTCTTCTTGTACAATTTACAATCAATAGTAACGAAGAGAAATTCTCCATGATAACACTGGAGAAATTTCTCACCAAATTTTCTAATGAGAAATGACCCTGGAAGGACCCTCTTGGGCCTCCTGCGTCACCACTGCGCAGATCTGCGTCACCTGTTTGCATTGTTCCCTTCCTGCCTCTACGTTGTCTCTTCCTTACATTGTGCCGCTTGCTCTTGCACCCCAGATTGATGCTAAACCCTCTCTGTCTCTCCTCCACCTGCAACTCTCCCTCTGGATCGATTCTCTCTTTCCGAAATTCAGCCACTGAGAAAATCGATTTACTTGGACAACTGAGTCTCTGCACTGGTATATTTTCCAAATGACCCTCAAGAGTTCCTTTATAGTCTTCTCGTTGAAATATCAACGGTCGAGATTAGATCTCTAATCAACGGCTAAGATTATATCTTAACTTGACCCATGTTCTCTAGAAGATTCACACTTTGTTTTATTAATACCCTTTAATTATTTAATTTCCATAAGTTTAGACTTAAGGTCCCCATTAAAATAATTAGTTATTTTAATAAAACATATTCCAAGTGGAATTTCCACAAACGATTTCTCGGTTCTTTGGAATACATGTGCCTAAGCCTCTCCACAAATTTTGAGACTTAGAGCATTTCCTAGTGTCTTCCTAGGAAAAAGGGCTAATGCACTAGGAAACACCTCCTTGGTACCCTTATTATTTTTAAAAGTCACAACTCCCTTGAGTGGATAGGGTTTTTATTCTATTTTTTTCCCACCAAGTTGAAGTTTTTTTTTGCTAGTTTCTTATTTATTATAATATTCGAGGGAGATTTTACTATATACACAGAGAGTAAGGGTTTTCCATGCTAATATCAGTGGGCACAGAGAATTTTTTTCTCCCGTACCCATTTTTAGTGTTTGTCAGCCAGAATGTATTCCCAGATTTTCCCATCCTATCCGGAGTCACTGACCTGTATTACCTTAAATGTTAAGATTCAAGAGACAAGATAAAATAAGTATATTAATGCCCAACAAATGACTACAAAAGTAGGCCGATGGGACTCAAATAGTGCATCAGTCAAAAGATGCAATGTAGGAGCGCGAAAGCATCTCCTGGAAAGCAGGAGACACAGCTATGCTCTCTAAAAGAGCATGTAAAATAAAATACAGTGCAGCACAATATTAAATAAGGTAGGCTAAGGCATAAGAGGCATGATGTAGGCTTGAGAACCACCACCCTCAGAACTCTTGAGCATAGTAGGTCTTGGTTCTTGCTCACGGTAGCCCACCAACTGTTCTCAGTCCAGGATACTCCTTCCAGTGACATTATTAAGCTCAGTATTGGTGACTTCTTGAGTGCAGTTACTCTTGGTTGTACCCAGGGTATCCCACCAATTTTTCTTGGTTCAGGCTACTCTTCTCTTTGACATTATTAAGTTTAATATCGGAAACTTAATAGTGATTGATGGATCTACTCAGACACACATTATGGGCATCTCGTGTATTTCAGTTTCAACTTTCTTCTGATGATGTGTCTTGTTTTGACTGTCTTCACCTTCAGGGATGTACTCTATTACAGAGGGTTTATCCATTAAGCACACACCTCCATTTTGTCATTATATTATGCTTTTTATTTTTGCTTTAGGGAGGATATGCCTTATGAAGTCCTTATCTTACTACTAGTATTTGCTTAATGACCCAGTCCCATTGATAGATTCTGGTCATTCATGGATATTGATTTAATTTCTTCTATTTAAAGAATCAGTCCTTTCTTGTAGAAGAAATTTGACAGTTCTTAAAAGAAAACATGGTGATAAAAACTCCTTTTTGCAATTGAGGTTAATATGTATGAGTTGCTTTTTCCGATGTGAACGGTTAAATGTGCTTCTTAGTAATGATTTCTGTAGAAATATTTGCTAAATCTGTAAGTACCTTTTCATGTCAATTGCTCAAACGGGGATGTGTCTTCTTGCAGATAGTAGATGGAATTGTTAATCCTGTTAACCGGTCGGTGGATGAACATACACATCAGTTCCGTAAATGCTTTTTGAACTACGGAGTTCCGTAAGTTTCTCTGCTTGTTCTGGTTTAATATGATTGAAATACATCTCTTGTCAAAACTCTTTTAACTTTGCCTTTGTGATGCTCAAATGGAGGAACTGTGGGTGGTTTGAGCCACCTGTAGGGATAGCAGAAAACTGCTTTCTAGATGAACTTGGAATTAGCTTTAGCCAGTCAGGATGCATTACTTTACATAATGATGTTCCTGATATGTGAAGTGGCCAGTGATATTTTACTTCTAAAGATTATTTGAAGTTGCCCTTGACATTCAAAAGTAAGATTCTGCTATAACTGTTTGTGTAAAATTTGGTGCACTGAGCAAGAACAACCAACTTGAACTTCTTGGAGAGTAGATTTTATTGTACATGCTTATTAGTCTCCTGCTCAAATCAAGATTTTTATTTTTTAATTTTTTCCGGGTTCTTCTACAGATATGTGTTGGCTGTGTTTGAGCATGGCAATTTACATCAAGGAGTAGATGATCAAACAAGGCGTGGTTGCTATTCAAGTGCGTTGAGACTTTTGAAGTTCCTTGTAAGTTTGTGTATTGCATTCTTTAACCAATGTTTGAATGTGTTTATAACTATATACATTCCCAATCCTCACTTTCTTAACTATTTCAGTTGGTAACTGGTGAGTTTGCTATACTATAGAGGGAAATATAATAAGATGAGAAAATTTTGATTAAACATGGTCTCATGTTCAAACTTCAGGTGTTACATGCAATTGGGGTTAGCAGTTTTGTAAGTAATAGAGTTGAAGAAACCTTGAACATTAATGAACTTGTGAGAACAAGAGTACAGAAAGTAAATATGAATGTAATTCTTAGGGGTATGCATATAGTGTGAATTGAATTCCTAAGCTTTTCTCAAATGGCTTCAGAAAAAATTACCTTAAACATTTTTATTTACTTAGAAGTTAGGATATATTGTCATTGCTAGATGTTTAATTGAAAAATCTCAAGGGTTTAGCTCAACTGCTTGCCACCAGGTTGCTGGGCATTTAGTCAGTTCTGTGCCAGCAGATGCCTCGTTTGAACTTTAAATTACAAGAATGTGGGGAAGCATCCATTGGGTTTGCCTGTGCAATTTTGCTTGGAAATAAAGATGTTTAATTGAAAGTTTAATTTGTCAGCACTACTCTTTTGTTCCATGCCTGTCATAAATCTTATGTTGCAGTGTATCTGGTGTGTAAGTCAGCAATTCTGCAACGTTGAGTTGAAACAGTCAATTGTATAATAGCAAGTTAAAAGTTTCCCTTCTCAAATCAGTCTTACAAAAGACATTCAAGGCGTAGATGAGTTCACGAGTGTCATTTGTATGTTAATTTACTAATATTGCAGTTTACAAGTGTACTGTGTTTAATCTTTTAACCATCTAGAAGAATGAGTGACAAGAGCATTTGTTGGGAAGAGCTCCTATATTCTTAGTTAAATATGCTTTGAAGACAGCAAATGTGTGCTTTGCTGCTGTTACTTTTTTAATTATTTATTATTTGGGTGCATTTGAATAATGTTATTGTTTTAACTTTTTTGTTCCCACTACCCGTCTTCTCAGTAGGGGTACATACTTTTTTCATGCAGCATTCACTGCCATCAAAGGTCACAAGTCAAAAACCATGTAAAAACCTTGTGAGGCCTCCTAAACCTGTGTCTTGTCTGTTTGAGTAGGCTTTTCCGTTGTTTGGTCAGACCATGTCTTGTCCCTTGAAAACTTCACCTAAGCACTCTCTTCCCTAACTGGATTGGATGAATCTTGATGGATTCTCTTGAGGACTCGTGGTTTTATGGGAGTTTGCATTTTGTAGGGGTGATCACCTGTATATGGGTCTGCACAACTGGCATCAAGGTGCACCTGTGTCATTCCACATGGTTAGATTCTGATCGATTATGTAGGTGCAGTATTTCTCAGTAAACTCTGAAAGCATAGCAGTCTCTTTTGACATCTTTCACGTCTCCTAAGGCAGTTCATGGTCTCAAATACAAAGGTGGTCTTGTTGGTCAAAATGTCAACTTGGTCTCAGAATGTGTAGCTTGAAGAAATGTATCCATGCGACATCAAAATTTTCCAATCAGTGATGGCAATGGCTAGTTACAACTTGGTCAAATTTGGTCAACATGTCCAAACAAGTTTCCAGGTGGCAAGATAGGGACAACATTGGGTTGTTTGTGACATGCATGATGTCAAAAGTGGTAGCCTCAATCAGAGGAACAAAACCCATGTTTCGTATTTTGCATATCCGTCAAGGTGTTAGAGATCATCCACTTGGGCATGGTGATGTCGCAGGAAAGGTTTCTAGGAGACTTAATAGGGGAAAATCTTGATAGAATTTGATGTGTAATATGTCAAAATTGGTCTACAGGCGATAAAGCTCCAACCAAAAATGTTGGTGTGGCAAGCAGGTGATGATGTGGCAATGTTGGGTGAGGTATGAAGATTCCAAGAGATACCCATTGTAGATCTAAGCCGGTTTCAACATTACCTAGGTGTTGGAATTGTCTAAAATTGAAGGGCGTTGGAGATCCAACTTCCATGTGGCTAAGTTGAATTACTAAAGGGAAAAGTCAAGTAAAAAATAGCAGTTGGTGAAGTCAACCAGCCATTGGAGATCGGGTGGAGCACTTAGTTGAGCAATGGACCACGAGCAAGGGAATCTTGAGCTAACTTGTGGAAATTTTTCCAAGTCGACCATCTAATGGGTGAACCAAAGTTTATATTGTAATATTTTTTGAAGTAAGTTGCTAAGTCTTCAACACGGGGATGTTTAATAAATATTTTATTGAGGAAGAGTCAAACTAACTATTAGCTTGCTGTTATAATTTTTTTCTATAGAAGGCTAGTCTCTCCTCTTTGAGACAATTGCTATCACAAATAAAGAGCTTATTTGCATTGTAAGCCCTTGTATAATTTGTTGTTGCATTGGTGGGGTGGCTCTTGATCTATTTTTTGTTCTTGCTATGTGTATTGAGCATCGTAATTTCAAATCTAATTCTTATTGTTGATGAGTAAAATTATCCTAAGACTAACATCCTTTGAAATTGAGGAACTACATAGTTATGTGGAAGAGAACAATTAGGGGAAGAACCCCCCACTAGTTTTTTTTTTCGGTTTTGTAGGTAGGATTTATCTAGGATCTTGGACTACTTCAATGCATAGTAATAAAACTTCGACCGGGATTCAAAACTGTCCAAGGGTCGACTCCGACTTGGTATCAACTTGGCCTAGTTGATTTCAATGACTCTATCGTTGTAAAATTACATCAAATATTTTATTTTTATTTTTTATGAAAAAACATATTTTTAAAGGTTTTCATTTATGTTTCCAAACTCAAAGCATTAGAATACAGAGAGAAGACAACATATGATCAAAGTATGTTCATGAATACATCTATTATATCAAAATGGCACCTAGTGCACTGTCCAATATGTGTAATATATAAATATAAGAACAAAAACACATAAACAAGCAGGTTCTAAATGGCCTCTACATCAAAACATTACTGGTCACTATTGCTGAACAAGGCAAGATCATCTGGCTCAGACCTTGAATTAGAGCCAAACGGGGAAACACATGGCTCCTCCTCACTATTGCTCCAAAAACGAACTCCAACTCTTCACAAACTCACAAAAATGCAATGAGATAGTTGTGAGTAAATGTTAGGGGGTTGGGTCA
Source organism: Pinus albicaulis (assembly GCA_034641835.2). Classification (NCBI taxonomy): domain Eukaryota; kingdom Viridiplantae; phylum Streptophyta; class Pinopsida; order Pinales; family Pinaceae; genus Pinus; species Pinus albicaulis. Next base: position 786,710,962 of record CM076575.1, on the reverse strand, counting down.
CTTTTATAGGCTTGGGAGAGGGGGAGAGGCATTAAGAGAAAAAAAAAACCAAAGAAAATTTGAGTTTGAAGTCCGAGTTGTTGCCTTTTTTTTTTCTCGCAGACTAGCTCAACTGGTTTAAGACAGGCTCGGCCGAACCGACGTGTCTGTTACCAAACCGGCCGAATCGATGTTCAGCTTGGTTGTTTTGGTAACATATCGATCACCAGACTAGTTTTTGTACCAAGTTGACCAGGCATGGGATCGGTTTGGTTGGCTTGGCTGATTCCGAATCAGTTCGGTCGTTTTTAAAACATTGCTTCAATATTAAAATTCCAATACTAACCCATATTTATTTATACCTCAACAATTCTATTCCCAGAAAATTATTTTAATACTTCAATTAAAATTCTGAATTGTTGGTAAAGAAAATTACTAGTATTTAACTTTTGGAAAAAAAAAATTGCAGCGGAAAAATAAAAGTAGAGAGATCAATCACATAACAATATTTAGTATACACCCATAACAATTTTCCTTCATTAAAATTCTCGAGAAAATCTAGGACTAGACCCACAGAGAAAATACATAGAAAAAATGCACAGTTGGAACCTGTAACTCGACCCCACTGGGAAAATCCCCTCCTACCCCAGAAAATCGACATCCTAAAGAATTTGACCTTATAGAAACTCGATCTGCAGCACTGACAAATTGACTCTCTCTTATCCTCCTCATACAACCCTTGCACACTCAAAGAAATTGGCCCATTAGATAGATTGTCCTCTACACAAGTCAACAACCTTTGCACTTCAACTACTTGGCTTCTCGATACCCTGAACTCAGCCTCCAGGAATTACTCCCGATATTTCCCTACACTTCTCCTCCCTTCTCTTTAGTCTAGTTGAGCCTCTTACTCTTAGAAAATTGCTTCCTTCTTGAGAAAATCACTCTCTCGATGCTATGTAGCTATGTTGTTTCTTTACGTCTCCTTTATGATTATTTTTTAACTCCATTAAGCCAAATCCTTTACCCTAATTTCCTAAGTGATTGACTGCCGTGATTAGATCTCACTTCATTTGAGATTAATGGTTGAGATCATATCCAAGTCACTTAAATATTTTAATTTTTTGTCCTTAGTACTTTGGCTTAATAGTCACAATAATTAATTGACTTTAATTATTGTACTTTTCCTCAATTAGGCTTAGGAAAGAAATCATATATCACTTACTCTACCAAGCAAGCAATTAAGGAGGCAATCAACCATCTGCTACATGTTCAAACACCAAGCTCATGTAGAAGACCTTTCAAAGCCACCAAGAACTTTAGCATTCCCTCCTAGCTAGGAAGGGATTCTTCACCACTGCTTGCTTGTCATTGTAAGATATGAGCTTCCCTTTCACTAGAGTCTAAGTGAGGATATCTGCTAACTGCTCCTTTATGGAAATATCTCACAACACCTCTTTGGGCTTTGTCTATGATGAAGTGATATCTAATCTCTATATGTTTGGACTTGTCAAGCAACAAAAGATTTTTAGAGAGCTTAATGCAACTCTGATGATCGCAATGAATCACTATGGGCCCCAAATTAACCCTGTGAGCATCCTGCAAATCCATATAACTTCAGAACTCACTAGACTTGTTGCCATGTACTCTACCTTGGTTGAGCTAAGTGCCACTGATTGCTGCTTCTTGCTACACCACGAGATCATGGTTGATCACAAGCTGAAAGAACATCCAAACGTGGATTTTCTGTCCACAACACTCCCTGCTCAATTAGAATTTGTGTACCCATGCAACTTACTCCAACTCTAACATATCTCAGTTCAAAGACCACTGTACCTCACGAGTTTCTCAACACATGATTCATTGCCTGTGTGCCACCCAGTGAACTTATTTCGCCTCCACGATGAATTGGATGAGTATTCACAACAAAATAGATATATGACCTAGTGTTTACTAGATACATGAATGGCCCAATCAACTTTCTATACAATGTGGGATCCACCAAATGACCCTTAGAAGCACCCAGCCTCTGCAAGATGGTGTTCATTGGTCTAGACATTGATCTACAATCTTCCATCTTGAAACTTCTCAGGATCTCAATGTTATGTAAAATTAATTATATATGTAATTATTAGTTAAATTAGGCAAAGGGCATGATCTTTGCCAAGAGGCACCTGAGGCATTGTTTAAGGCAGGGGCCTCCCACAATTGTATCATCATTCAATCATATATATTTCTGTCTCTAAATGAGCTTATTGCTTCATTTGGTATCAGAGCCAGCCACACTCCCAGTCCACTGTTTCTACTCCGTCCATCTATTGTGCTCCTGGTCCACACCATGCCCCTGCGACGTCCTACATTGTCAAGTTGTCGTCCCACTATTTCCTACTTCCGTCCCATGTGCTTCCGCCGTGTTCTTTGCCATCAAGCATGCTACCACCATTTCCTACTCTCGTCTTGCCTGCTTCCACTGTTTCTCTGCCATCACGTGTGCGTCCACCATTTCCTGCTTCTGCCATTCAGCGTGTTCCCAACTTTTCCTCTGCCATCGCGTCGACCATCCATTTCGCTGCCAACGACTGACTTCACCCCACTCAAGCCAAGAGTTTGCTGGACAACGTTCGACCAACTCACCGCCGTATTTCTTTCGCCCTGTCATTCGTTGATTGGGTCTAGTCGATTTTTGTGGAGCCCAAATAGCTAAAAGTGCTTTTTTGTGCCCACCCACCGTTTCACATTAAATTACACTTTATATGGGGTTAATTAAATTATATTTTTAACTAACCATATAATTAAATTATTTAATTAATAATTATATAATTAATTAAATTATGTAATTATAATTAAAAAAAGTTGTTCAAGTTAAGGGAAAATTAAACTGGATAAATATACACCACCATAGACCCGTTCAATGTCGTCGTCTATGACGATGACTAATTTTAGTAAAAAATGATAAATCTTGAGGCTAAGGTGACTAGTCATGGTGAAACAATCGAGGCGCTCCACGACACAACAAAGAGAATAGAGAGTCAACTCGAGTAGAACTAGAATGAATTTAAAAAGGATTAGGCAATCCTTTCAAGTAAGGAGGATCAAAATCACAACCAAGCAATTGTATTGTTGACCTATATTTCTTGTGACAAGTTGAAGGTTACACCTAATCAAATACCCCAGATAAAAAGGCACTTGGTGAACATTAATTAACACAAACAACACTCCCGACTTTAGATGACGAAGGAAGGGTCATTCTAGAACCAAAAGGTATCATTTCCATTAGGGAAAAGAAGTTGCAATCTTGAGGAATCAAATAATACCTGATCAAGTGTAAGGACTTACCAGGAGAAGAAGTTTCTTGGGAGACAAAGTGTTTTGTCAACAACACTCGTCGTTACGTGTGCTTTGAGGACAAATCATCTTTTCAAGAGGAAGGCAATGTTATGTAAAATTTTAATTATTTCTGTGATTATTAGTTAAATTAGGAAAAGGGCATGATCAAAGATCATGTCCATTCACCAAGACGCACTCGAGGCATTATTTAAGCCAGGGGCCATTGTGTCCCGAATCGTTGATAAGAAACCAGATTCGTTGGATTGGGCCATCGTGTCCCGAATCCAATGAATCAAACACGATTCGCACGGATTCGTGTCCTATGGATCGTGTCCTATACTGACATGATCGTGTCTCGATTCGTCGGACACGACCGACGAAAAAAGGTGTCTGACGATTTTAAGGCGTCTGGAGAGGGGGAGTAGGAACCTCAGATGCAAAACGCTCTAGACAATCGGACATTGCCCCTAGGCCGGGCATGAAGGAGGAACGATGATGCCCATTGCTCCAAGGCAGCTCCTCAAGAGACATTGTTTTAAAAATGGCTTCGTCAGAAGGAAAAATCTCTTTAAGAGGATCAGGCGAGTCGGCCTCGTCGAGCCAGGGGGATTGAGAATATATATCTAAAGCCATGCTCGAGGGAGCATGTTGAGAAGGAGGAGGATCAGATGCGGCGACGATTTCACAATAATTAATCTCTACTGGAGTTAGGGGCATTGATTCTCCAAAATAAGTCACCTGTTCAGGCGAAGGGATGATCCATGGGTCGTCAGAACTAGAGATCATATTAACTTGAACGGTGTGTGGTGGTGGCGAGGGAAAAATACCCATGAGGACGGGGTCTTTGAAGAGACCGGGTCCTACACTGTCAGGGGGATTGGGGATCTGATCGACGTAAGGAACGTTGTTCTCAGAGGTGGAGGTGAAGAAAGACAATTGATCCACAGTAACAATCTTGCCCTCATGAGGGAACTTAAGAAGTCGGAAGAGGGTGGATGGCACGCATAACATTGCGTGAGTCCAACTGCGGCCGAGAAGCAAGTTGTATTTAAGCTTAGCGTCAACCACTTCTACTTCTACGTTGACTGTCTTCCCCTGTAACGTAATCAGCAAACTCTCAAGAACACCCAGGGGTTTCGATTCCTGACCATCGAATGCCTCTAAGGCATTTGGAGATGATGAAAGCGTCGGAGAGCCAATGGCCTTCCAACAAGCGGACGACATGACATAGGTAGAAGCACCTTCATCCACAACGGCCCAATGGATGTTAAGACCGTTGATCTTGACTTGTATCACAAGAGTAATTTGATGCGGAAGTCGGGGGGTAAAGTTTTCTAGGTCGAAGGTGAGAAGACTAGAATCAGTGGGGTCGATTCCACCTATCGCAGACAACAGAGATTTCCGTTGCGAAGGGCAACTTTGAAGGACTTCCAATGCGGACATAACAGAAGGTGCCTGTGCCAAATCCTTAACAATACTGTAGTGCTGAGCGGCGCGGGCATTTGGATTGTAGGAAGACCTTTGTAGAACACCTTTAGAAGTTGGTCTCACAACAGGTTCAGCAGTAGGCTTCTCAATTTCCAAAGGACTAGAGACAGGAGGAGGAGGTGGGCCATCCACAACTTCCTTCCCAGCTGCCTGACGCGATCCAGCATAATCCTTCGAACACGTAGCAATTGAGACAGGTGCAGCACCATTCATCATAAAGACCTGGGACCCAAATGGTACAGATGGTGAAGGCTGTTCAACCAGCTGGGTCTGCTGAGACGGGAACGGTTCTTTGAGAACTGTCGGAGTCCCTTTGGAACCTTTGAGAAGTTGACTAATTTCAGATCGTCGGGGACAATCCTTGGTATAATGATCTCCTTCAAAAATAAGGCAGGAGTGCTTCGGTTTACGTTGAGAACCGTCCTTAGTACGAGGTTTAGAAGACTCTGGTTTAGGGGCGTCGGGTTTGGATTTTCCTTTGCCCTTCTTCTTTCCTTTGGAGGCCTTTTCCGTAGGATTAGCCTGAACGACGTTGACCTCCGCAGTCTTGCCAGAATCTGGAGGAGCGGGGAGAGCAGAAGTATTGGAAGAATTGGACTTTTGCTTCCCATTCGAAGATTTTCGAGAATTTTGAGACACAGAACCAATAACACCATCCACTGCCGGGGTAGGTGGAGCTTTAGAGGTTCCTGGGCGTGGAGCATCAGTCAAAATATCATACAGCGTGCCGGACTGAGAGTATATCAGATCAAGATACTAGGCACGCGCGATGGCCTGTTTTTCAGTCACACATGCCCCCATAGCAATATCTTGAGCAATTTTGTTAACGAAGGATGTGGTGAACCAATGAGTTAGTAGTTGATCAGGTATATCAAACTTGATCAACCTACGACGACGTCACCACTCATGAATATGATCGGATATGTGGGTGGCTTTATCCTGCTTCAACGAAGTCAGGAGATGCGTCCTGGCTTCATAGCGAACCGGTAACTGAAAGTGAGTCAGAAAATCCATTGCTAAAGTATTGAAATATTGAAAGATGCCACGGGGTAATTCAATATACCACTTAGCGGCAGCACCGGTAAGAGTGCGCTGGAAGAGACGTAGACGAATTGAATCATTGACCCAAGAATTAGACGAACACCACAAATGGTAGGTCATTACATGAGCTTGGGGGTCTTCTCCAGCTTTACCTTCAAACTTAGGGCAGTCGCCGGGTACCTTGGTCGGAACCGGAGGCCAATAAGGATTGTGAAGAATCGGATCATTGGTTAATTTAGAAACATCCGGTAACTCCAAGGTAGCCAAAAACGATAATTGCGGATTGAACGGCATACCCGGCCCTCGATAAGGACCGGTACCTGTACTCCACGCTGGTTGAGTGTATCCTTGTCCCCATGGGTTCTGTCCCGAAGGATTCTGACCATAGGGGGTATAGGGCATATAACCAGTCTGATTCGGTTGCTGGTAACCAGTGTATGGGGTTTGATAACCAGAGTATGGACCCTGATTATATGTCGGTCCCGTTTGAGCAGTCTGTGGATTAGGCTGCTGATTATAGGTGTAGCTGGGTTATTGAGTGCAATAATGGGAACCTTGGGGCGGATTATAAGTCGGTCGAGATTGACCGTGAGGGTAGTAACCGCCTTGAGGTTGAGCGGGCTGCTGATAGGTGGGGCCTTGCTGAGCGCGATAATTAGGGTGCACTGGTTGATTCGGTTGCGGCATAGAGTAAATCGCCTGTTGAGCAGGGTTGACAGGATGTGCAGGTTGGCCTGGTTGGACAGGCTGACCTGGCTGAACGGGCTACCCTGGTTGAACAGGTTGCCTCGGGTGAACAGGTTGTGCCGGTTGTGCAGGTTGACCTGGATGTTGTGGAACACCAGGTTGTACTGGATGGGCCGGTTGGCCTAGTGGTGGAATGGAGCCAGGTGGTGGCTGGTAACCGATTTGACCTGTAGCAGGACCATAAGATGATCCTGGCTGATGTGCAACATTCGGACCAATAGGATACTGAGGTTGCGTGGGTTGGGAAGGTTGGACTTGCCCCCCAGGACCGTATACCGACCCCGGTTGACCTGTGAGTCCTTGAGGTTGCCCAGGTTGGACTCCAGGAAGAGGCTGCATAGGTTGACTTGAAGGGTTGTAATACTGTCCTTGTGGACCGTATAATGGCCCTTGTTAGTCCGAAGGGTAGCCTTGTAAGGGCTGTCCTTGTGGGTCATAAGGATAGCCAGGCTGGCCCGAAGGTTGGCCTTGAAAAGCTTGTCCTTGTGGGTTATAACACTGCCCAGCTTGGTTAGACGGAAAACCCTGAGCATGAAGGTGAGCCTCTAGAGCGGGTAAACGTAAAGGATTCCCGTACTCATCGTACTGATATGGAAAAACGTACACAGGCGTACCGTCCTGTGCATAATGCAAAAAATACGGGTGGTTGGGATCTTGAGAGGATTGTCTGACCTCGGGGTTCGATTGTTGTAAGGACAATCGATACTCCTCAGGAGAGATGTTCTCCGGCATAGCAGATGCTATATAGACGTCTTCGGGAAGCGATGTGGTCCTTACGGACTGAGTGGTAACAGCAGGTGTAGATGCAGCCACACAGACAGTGGGCTTGACAGGTACAGAAGTGACCTGAGGGGATGACGTAATGGGTGTCCTAGGAGACATCCCCAATGAAGGAATAACTGGCGTCGTAGAAGGAGTTGATATCCCCATAGAGGCGACGACGATCATAATCTGACTCAAAGATCTATACCATGCTAGTAGCGAAGGACCGGGCGAAGACATGACAGATAACTCGGGGTTGTCTTCTGGGAACAACTGGTAATCTTCACCAGACGTGGGGATTTCCTCACTAGGAGAATGGCTGGATGCACCCATATCTGATCCTGCCGCTAGATCTTGTAATAGACGGCGAGGACTAGGAGGAATAACAGCAGCTAGAAAAGGTGAACCCGATGTAAGAGGAGGGAAATGTTCCCCTACTCCAAATCCAGACCAAGTGTCGGATAAGGGCCAATTGAACTCAACTGGTCCTCCAAAGGGAAGCTTAGACAGAACCGGTCCCCCGTCGGGAAACTCAGAAACAATGGGCTGCTGATGTTCAGCAGAGGATTGCGAGACCTCTGATGAATCATCCGTATATGGACTACCAGTAGACGAAACTGAGGGTTCTGCCACTGTGACAATAATGACACAAGGAAAAGATCAAACACAACACACGGGCTAAAACGAATCAAGGCACACAATCAAACGGCCAACAAGCAAGATCTAACAGGGCGTGTGATCGCGGGTGATTTATTTTACGACATTGAAACTTAGAAACTTCACCATTTCATGTTTTAAGAGTCGAGAAACGGATGAAAGATGACTCTCTTTCAGTTTTGAATCAAGCGTGAAAGGACAAGCGCTTGGTGCTCTTTTCAAATTTAAGGAGTAAGATAAGATCAAAATGACTGCTTAGGAATGCTAGGCAAAGGGTGTACCAAATAACTGTGAACTGCAATATACACCTTGGTTTGAAAATGAAAGAGAAATCAACCAAGGACTTAACGTACGTGCAGACAATCTCCTCGAATGCTGTGTCCGGTGTATCACGGGTATAGGGCGACAGACTCGGCTTCCTGTGGATAAAGGATAGAAACCTAGTGGGGTCTCCCTTTATATATGCGACGGTACGGGGAGCACAAGTCCATACTAGTGCTGCCTAAAGCCAAGAGGCGAACGACAGCTACTAGGTTTAAAGATGCCGGAACACGTCTCTAGCCTAGACCTCTAAATATTTCGTTAATGTTTCAATGCTGCCTTAGTGTAAATTGAATGAATTTTAATGTTCATCTTCAATTATGTTTTAGTTTCCAGGCCCTAACGAGTGTTATGTCTCAAAATCTCCTAAATGCACACTACATGCCACAATATATCATTTCATTCGATGAAAGCTAATTACGAGAGAGTTAAGAGCTTTTCACACAATAACAAAATGATCAGACAACAACCAATAACGTCTCTAATGCAACTAATGGAAACTAAAAGCTTTTCTTTCAAAGTAACAAATCACTAATAACGCAGAAAAGATTCGATTTTCATTAACCAATCAAAGCAAAAGAGATTTTTATTTTTATTTTTATTTTTATTTTTATTTTATGTGTGTTTTCAATGTTTAAGAGCAAAGTGCATTAAACAAAATGAAAACTATGAAACAAGCAATTTGAGAAGCGATAGCAAAAGGAGTAAAAACAATCAAATTTCACTCAATGCAAGCACACAATCCAACCTCAAATTGACAAAAAGTCCCTCAAAACCAAGAGACACTGAAAGACTCAAATGAACCATGTAATCTAGGCCCAAAACGAGACAAAGCGGGATTCGAATGAGGAAGAAACCATTCACTCAAATAGCGCAATAAAACGATAAACAACCACTAAACGAATGCAGAGAAGCAATCACAAGGTTGACTGAACAGATAGAAACCAAAAACTCCCACGGGAGGCTCGACACATTATAGCACCTAGATGCCCTAGGGCTAGAATGAAAAATCGATAGAAACAGGCATACAACCAAAGGATGAAGGTCACAGTCAGTCAAACAAGGCTCCAAAACACTCAAGCAGTCGTAAAAATGAAACCAAACACACAGATCAAGCTCAGAAAGCTCAAAACAGAGCAAACCCTAGCACCTTTCAGGATTGGCGCGACTGTCAGGCTGAATCTAGCGCCGGAACAGGATTGGCGCGGGTATTACACTGGAAACATGCGCCAATGGGCGCGACTGTCAGGCTAATAAGCGTGCTAGTCGAGTTTACTATGGAAAAATAAAAAAGAGCAATCCAAGGAGCAGACTAGTGATGGTAAAGCTCAACAAAAGTCAAACACACAGAAAGAGCCAGCCAAAAGAGCTGATCAGGCAAGCAAAGTCAAGAATCGACCGAAAAGACAAGACAATACTCCAAATCAACGATCCCCAACGGAGTCGCCAATTTGTTGTAGAGGTAAATCCCCTCTGCGGACAGAGGCGATCCCTACTAGCTCAGATCGGGTCTATCAACAATCGTATCACGCTAAGGTGCAAGTTCCTAATTGCAATAGACCAAATTGCGACGAAGGCCTACCTCAAGTCCAACGTTGTTGTTCGTAGAGAAGATGGCGCTCCCGTTTCCTTGCTCTAGCAGATCACAATCCTCTCTCTTGCCGTGATTGAACACCTGCACACACAAGAAACACGACAAACACAAGCGTAAAACCCGATATATGCAATTATGTATCAGTCAGAGAAGACACAACTCATGATCATAATGAACAATACGAGTGGAACCATAACCAATAGTCGCTTATCATTAATTCATACAAAGGAAAATACAACTTGGCTCTGACGCTGAATCTTCCTTTGGCGGGTCGTCAGCGGAATACGTCTCGGTAAAGCTCGTCGGGGATGGGACAAGCCTCTCTCTTCGATCGTCAAGCTCCTTGCTACTGATTTGGCTCTATGAGGACTATTGCAACCTTCTTTAGGCTATGAAGGCTCTTGGAGACTAGCTTGCAAAGGGAAATGGCAAGCTTATATAGATGGTGGAAGGGGAGTTGGGATCCCTACAATCATGGGATTGGCCCTATCCTCAAGGAAGCTTCCATGAGAGGTGGAAAACTACTTTCTCTACATGGAGAACCGAAGCCAAACGTCCCAACTCGATTTAGAGTCCAGTTCAGGAGTTGGTTGGAGTCAATCTTCCGCCATTTATTTTTAAAAAACACTCCTTATTAAGCCTGGCGCGGGTGCGACTCTGGGACAGAGCGCCGGTTGGCGCGCCCTCTTTGGAGGATTTCCCCCATTGGTGCGGGTATAACACTGACTAGTCGTGCCAAGGATAAAAAGGCTATTTTTAGGGTTTTTCTCAAGGAGTTGTCTTCAAGGGAATGAAAGTCCATGTTCAGGGGAATGCCATGAAAGTGTTTTTAGATCATGTCACTGCTCACAGGTCACGGAATAAGCCCTCCAATGTGCGGGACGAGAAATAGCAGGGACGGTGACAAATTGCTGTGTAACACCATGAGGCTCCTCTTTTAGGTGAATTCATCCTCTTGTTGCGAGAGGAATTGGAGCACATATGGGAATTTGTAAAGTGTGAAGAAGAGCATGCTTGAGCAGTTTAGGGTAGAGACAATCGTGTATGTGCACAATAACCTTTATCTTATTTACATGTAGAGGGATGAGTGGTTGAAGGGAAAGACAAGGATGTGGGATGCCTTTCTTGATGATATGGATCTGGACAACAATGTTGAGTTGGCATTGGCCAACTTGGATCTTAATGAGCCAATGCTAGAGCCTGCCACATTTGATGATGGTGATACTGTAGAGGGGTCGTCTTCCACACCAATAGATGACATTGGATACATCGGAGGAGGGTGCAACAGAGGAGAGCAGTGGTGACCATGGTGATGAGGACAATGATATTGATTATGATGATGAGGATTGATGACTTGTGACTCATGCGCTATCTACTACCTTTAGGCTTGTAGACTTGTAGTTGTTTTGTATTTGCTATTTGTATTTGGCATTGTACTGCCTATGTAACACATTTTGATTTTGATGACTTAATGAGAAAACTACAGTATCTTGTCTTTCTCCTATTGGATCATTGATGAATATGTGACAATTGTATTTGTAATATCAATATGTATGTATAATGTATTAATTTACTTTGTATGATTGTATCTTTGTAAAACTTACATCTAGATGAAGATCTATGCTTGAATTAATGAATTTGTGTAAGAAATATCTAATTTTTAATATATATATATATATATATATTGTTTAATAAAATAATATATAACGTGTCCTGTTTCGAGGGGTCACCGTGTTCATGTTCGGCACTCGAATCCGCATGTCCTTTGTGTCCCGTGTCTCTAAATGAGCTTATTTCTTCACTCAACTCTATACTTTCCTTGTCCTAGGAAAATCTCACCTGGCTGATGCCACACCTCCAATCCCTAAAAATAATGGATCAAGCCAATGTCCTTCATATCAAACTCCAAAGCGAGGCCCTCCTTGCACATCCTTATGAGCTTCTTTGATCTTGTCAAGAAGATCGTCAAAATAGAGGACTAAGATAAGTGGTTCATGCTCAACAAGTACATAGAACAAGTTGGAGTCCACTCCATTCTTGGTGAAGCCCAAACCAAGAAGATATCAATCAATTCTAGCATACCATGTGTGTGAAGCTTGCTTCAACCCATAAAGGGGCAAGTGTGCTGTAGCAGAGAAAGGAATCAAGTGCGATCTTGCATAATGCCTTGATTCAACTCGAAGATTTGTGTCGAGACAGGGTGCATTCTACAAAAAATGAAGTGCTGTGATTAATAGCTGCTACATTGTAGAATGTTGTTATTGATGCTAAGGTTTTCCAGTGTAAGTATGAATTGTTAAGCTAAGAGGCTAGTAGTGAGAGTTTGTATGACATTGTCATGTACTATATATTGCCTTGTAGCTTGTGTTGAAGCCATGTGAAGCTGAGGGTGAGTCTTGTTAGGGGATAATGATTCGAAGTTGCTGCCAATATATTGTTGTTGCTTGTGGTTGAGTCTATATGCTGCAGAGATTCATATGTATGCCATGTATATTGTGGTGCTGCTAGGATGACAGTGAGATGCTATTGCAGAGATTCCATTGCTGAATGAATTGTTGTAGCTATCTCGTATGCTATTGTTGTAGTGTTGCCATGAGCTTTGTAATGTCATGAGTTTGATGTTGTGTTGCTTGTAGTGTTGTTGACATATTTGAGCAATGTTTGCTGAGTTGTTTGATGAGGAGAGGGCTAATATTGTAGAGTGTTTGTAACTGCTATGTATAGCCTTGCTGTTGTAGTATTTCCATAGCTTTGTATATGTTGCTGCTAGGGTGCTAGTAGAGTTATTGAATAATGGAGTTTTTAAGACACCTTATGAATCCACACAATAATACATCAGTTGGTTCTTTGGAATGAAATGCTTCTATAGATCAAAGAAAAAGGCAGAACAACAAACCTTTCTTAAGAGGAGTCCATGCTATTCTACAACTGGAGCAACCAAGGGATCTGCAAAAGGAACAAGAGATAGGAAATCTTCTTTTGCACATGGGTCAGACTTAGTGAATGCTCTTCTTAAATTGGAGAAATTAGACTCCCATCTTTCCAAGGTGAACGAACTAGATTGGAGGAGTCTAACTTGGGCTATAAGACCATCAATGGTTTCCTTGATACAATAGAAGTTCTTGGAGCATCCTTATGAAGGGGTAAGACATTGTGAGGAAAGTTTTCTAGCTAATAGTAGAAAGCTTTCAGGGTTTGCATAACAATGCGGGCCTACCTTTGGAAAGAGGCTCAAAATTTTAGAAGTCATGGACGAAATCAAATCATATGACATCATGCTTGATCTGTGTTGCAATGGTTTGATTGTTCAAATGTTCAAATGCTTCTTTGCCAACATTAAGGAACATTATCCGAACAATGTCAAAACAAACATGCAAAGTATTTTGTCTTTAGTTATGGGAGACTGCAATGCCGTTTGCAAGCAACTGCAATCCAATTTGTTGGCCATTTGGAGGGAGGAACAACTTGTCGCACTTGTTGCTTATGAACTAGAAAAAAAGTTGGTTGAGTGGAATATGAGGCTGTTCAAAAATCAATTGACCAAGGAGGAATTGATGATGATGAAGGAGCAAAGTTGTTCATCTAATCACTTGACTGGTGTTGGTGAAGTCAAGGATGCCAAGGTTTGAACAGGTAACAAGAATGAATTAAGGAGGAAAACTCTTTGCATCAGTTGCAAGGGACATTGGGAGCCTAATCACTCATGCTTGGGTAAAATGGTAGAGATGATAGGGGTAGAGCAAGAGGAGATTCCTTTTGATAAATTTTGATGAGAATGAGATGGTTTCTTCTACTATTGTTGAGTCCATTGCTTTTCATGAGAACACCTTTGAAGGGTATGAGAAATCATGTGAAGATGTTAACATCAATTCACCTACGCGTCCATGTTTGATTGCTGAAAATGGTGACTAGCAGATTGTTCCCATATGCGACGAAGGCCTCAGAGAAGTCACTCAGGAAGACTTGAGGGATGAGCTACTAATGATGATCCTGTATGAAGTGCATGCAGAGGTGCATGAACATGAGTAGTAGTATAGTATATAATATATATAGTGTGCATTATGAGTCATCTTTGGAGAACCTATTGAAGGCTCAAGTTGGAGCTGTGGTTGAGGGAGTTGAGCATCCATCTTTGGGGCTACTCATTGATAAGGTACAAGTAGATGCAGAGTCATCCAACACAGCTATCGAACTTTCATGTGAGAACCACCAAAGGGATAGTGAGCATTTCAGGACAAATCTTATGGCAATGTAGAAGAAGGCCCAAACACTCTGAGGCGCCATCTTGCAACAACTTGAGGAGCTTGGAGTTGCATGTGCCAAGTCAGCGACCAAGTTGTCTAACATTGGGGAACAACTAATCCCCTAACTAGGCATCCAAAGGAGCATATTTTGGAATTCCAACACAACCCTCTTCAGGAGTACATAGACATGGCTTGCAACACTATCAAGTTTCAACCCATCTCTGTACATTGGAGAGTGAGGGGCAGAGTTTTCCAGAGGGATCTTATCAGTTGACTAGGTGGAGCCTTCTAGATGGGTTGGCCAAGACCAAGTGACAAGCTGACAATTTAGGAGCATACCAGTTAGAATTAGAATGGCCTAGCAGAAGCATGGTGGAATTGTTTCTTGTGTGGGTTCTTATGCACATGATCTATGCTAGGGGATGGATTGGAAATAAGTGATGAGTTGGTATACTACTGATTGGATAATTTATGGAGAAACATCCATAGCTAGGGGCTTAATACAATTGCAGCTTTGGGATATGGGTGATGATGGTTGGCCGATCTAGGTGGATTTATTAGTGGCAAGATGAGTTAGAGGATTGTTTGGGATCTAGGTGGCGAGGGTTCCATTCATCATTGGGTGTCATGATGTGACAAAATGGTTTGTATGGGATCTTGATATTGGTGTACAACTCCTCTACAGTTGCCAGATGTGGATTGCTTCAGGGCAGGAAATCTCGGGGCGAGAGGATTTGTAATGTCCCCATTTGTGGCTTCCCTTATGATGCGGTTTGTGACAACTAGGTCACATGAGCGAGATTATGTTATCAATGGGCACGAAGGGTTTTGGAGTTGTTTCATGGGGTTCAACGAGGTTTGCTTGCTATATTTCATCATCAGGGTTAGTTCCACACAGTTCATTATTGGTTCCATTGCATTCCGTCGATTCCTGTAAAACGAGGTTATTATTAAGCATATTTTAATTAAATACGCTAAAGGTGTCATTTGGAGCGTATTATTTGGAGAAACAACTTGGTGTAATAGCTTGCTGGAACCGGATGAAGAGATCTATAGGATGTGATGATGAAAAATGACTTTTAGTGGTTGGAGAAATCAAAGGTAGATGGATCATTTTCTGGGATTAAAAGTGACTTAGATAAAATAAAAGGGAGGAGCTTCCAGAATGAAAATATAATTGCTTGTAGAAGGTTGGAGGGAGATCCATCATGTCTTTAAAAGAGGAGAGAGCAAGCCATTGGGGGCATCTTGGATTGGTGGAGTATTTTCTTGGAGAGTTTGAAAACTTGGTTTTGGGGTTTAGAGAGCCCTAGGACGAAAACCCTTGGGTTTCTTGGTGTGTTGGACGAAACCCCAACTCACTATTATGGAGATTTCATTTAGAAATCTGATAGAGCTTTATCAACATTAGTTGGTTAGCAGATCTATGGATTGGAGTGGGGATCACCCAGATCTCCAACTTGGACTTCCTTTCCAATTTCAGTTTTGCGAGGCAAGGATGAGTATTGCAACAATGATTTGGAGGTCGTATTGTCTATTTTGCAGTTGATTTTCAGCCATTGATAGCCATTCAAATATTTTATGGTATTTGTAATAGGTTCTAAGAACCATATTTTAATATAATAAGACTAAATCTTGCTGAGTTTTCTCATGTTGAAACATTTTTGGGTTTATATTGCAAATCTAATTAAATTGTTGGCAATATCTATCGTGTGAATTGTGCAATTTTTTGTTGGAAAATCAAAGTAGTTATATTAGGGTTTGATGCTCCGATCTTGATAATTACTTTTGTGTGTGTTGGCTTCTTTTACTTCTTTATTATCTTATCTTTCATCAAGAAATTAACATATTATGTATGTATGAAGATCAGAAAACAAGAGACACAAGATGTAGGCACTATGCCAAGGAAAAACCCAGTCAAGATAAGTCTTCCTTTCAATAGTATTCTTTGAGACTCTTCACCTTAGAAATATACCAGACCTTCCCTCCCACCAAGTCAACCTCTCAAATTTTCGACCCCTTTCCAGCAACTTCGACTAGGCAACAATTTCCAACAACCAACGTCTTCTGGCAACAAGAAAACTTGGAAGACTTCTTCGATGTCCCAATCTAGGGCATGAAACAGAGAGAGAGAGGCACCAAAAGTTTGATCTTCTTCCTCTCCTTAGACTTCCCCAAACTCGCACTTCCTTTGGCTCGTCGACAACAGACTTCGAACTTCTCTAGGTACTCTTGAGATATCGAACTAGCTTGAGAGATGATGGTCCAAATGACTTCGACTAGCTTATATTTATAGGCTTCTTGTGGGTTGAATAGGTTTCCATAGGTTGACTTGATGTGGAGGATACATAAATCATATTTAACTCAATTCTTAACAGATTTCCATGGTTCAAAAGCCCAAGAAGGGTCTCTTTGAATGTACAATAACTCTATAAAGTCAATATTAAGCCTAGGAGTCCACAATGGGGAATTTGACTAATATAATGATGACCCAAGCATGAATTCCATGCTTTAATAAGTCATTGTTACAATAGTAAAAGTTCTTTTCTGCATTCTTTTGTCAATTACATTTCACGTTGACTCAAATACATTAAATGAAGACCCAACCTAGTTACAATTTCCAACACTCCCTCTTAACTAGGGAGGTATTCATCATATACAAATACAATAGAAGATCTCAAACTATATGAAACTGTTAAACACCATGTTGAACACACACATGGTGTATGAGGAGAAAACACACACACACAAAGAATTCAACAACACAATGAAAGATAAGCGTGAGGCTTTCTTATTTTCCATTATACAAAGATGTACATTTATAGTACAATGGTGTGACTCTTGGTTTCACATTCCAAGGTCACTTGGACTCCATTGTGACTTTTCATATTCCACACCTACCCATGTAGGATTAGGTGTTCCAACATCCCCCTTTAATCCGAAGGGGTATGTGTGAGTCCAAGAAAAGAGTTGTAATACAAATCTGCAAAGTATACATGGTAGCACTTGGGCTGAATCAACTCTCTGAAATGTTGGAAAAAGAGGTGGTTTTAGGATGACCACAAACACTGGAACGCAATACATGTTGCAGTTCCCGGAACTCTTCCAAAACTGGCAAGAAGCTGAAGGCTTCTGCTAGAGGAATTGTCCCTCATAAAAAAGGGAGACCTTTGACCTAAAAGAAGGGAGGTCTACGACCTATGGTGGTTTTAGGTTGTCCACCAACCAAAGATGATGGTTTTAGGTTATCCACCAACCGAAAATGATGGTTTTAGGTTATCCACCAACCAAAGATGATGGTTTTAGGTTATCCACCAACCGGAGGTATGCTCATGGGCATCCGTATCTCTGGCTACATCTCTGAATTCGGAATGACGAATTGTGGCTCAGGCTCGCCTGAACTGCTGGCTACAACTCTGAACATGGAATGAGAGATTGTGGCTCAGGCTCGCTTGATCTGTCATCGAAGCTTGTACATGACCACCATTTCCCCCCCTGTCAGGGACAAGGTGAGATGATGGCGAAAACTCAACTGCAAGTTTGCTCAATATCCGTGAACAAGTTCTAACATGTGTCGTAAACATCTTCTTGGCTGCTGATGCCCATTGCCAAGAAGCGATCCATCCAAGATGAATCTTGGTTCTTGCAGGAGACTTGTGTCTGAAGCATCTGTCTGAAGAATGAGTGTGCCGACCACAGTGCTTGCATGGATGAAGATCAAAACAGTGATCTTTCATATGGCCAACTCGATCACAGTGTTGGCATTTCTCAATCTGTTGTGGAAGCGGAACAGGATCTGGAATGGCTACAGGTGAACTGTCATACAAGAATCCGGCACTCTGAAATTTGATAGGCTTTGTGTAGTCTGCAATATGAAAGGACACATCCTTGTCATATCGAAGACCAGTGCGGTGCTTGTTTTGGACAAGCTCTTCCCAAGGTCTGATGATGGGCTTGAGAAGTGCAGGCTGAGCTGCTGCATCTGCATGTACATCTGCTCTAGTGCA
This sequence comes from Pinus albicaulis, assembly GCA_034641835.2. Lineage (NCBI taxonomy): Eukaryota > Viridiplantae > Streptophyta > Pinopsida > Pinales > Pinaceae > Pinus > Pinus albicaulis. The sequence continues at coordinate 786,692,795 of CM076575.1, read as the reverse complement.
ATGAACTGAATGTGGATCAACTGGAACTTTATCTTCTTTCTTCTGATGAGAGTCCTTCACAATCTTCTGAACAGAAACAGGTTCAGAATGGTGACTCTTTTGCTGAAGTTCGTCTTGTTGGAGCTGAGATTCCAATTGCAAAAACTCGATCTTTTCTTGTGCATCTTGCAAACAACTGTGAATTTTACAAAGAGCATCCTTGCTCATTTTTATCATGTCATCAACATTTGAATGAATGAGGTCACTCAACAACACTAATGCCTCATTGATTTTAGCCATTTTCAACAACTTAGGCTCAAAAATGAAAGGGTGTCGGTTTCAATTGAAAATGCACCCGGTTACAATGTGATTCAACAAGAAAGATGAATGACTCAAAAGAATTTCCAACTATGGAAATCTCAAAGTATAAAGTGTGCTCCTCAAATGATGGAGGGCAATCAACAATCCAAAAACTCAAATACTGATTGCAACTGTGAAGAAGCAATACAATGTCAATATAATAGAATATCTCTGCAAAATATGTGCAGCTGAAAACACTATGCAGCTGAATTTTTCCTTCAAAGAGCTGTTTTGAATGATAGCAAACTTGTCTTCAAATGTGAAATTTTTTAGAAAATCACCCTCATAAATCAATGCCACAAATCACAATGTAAATCTGCAATTCTCTATGTGTTCAGTCCATGTCATTTCTTCAATTCTGCTCACATGTCATTTTCTCTTCATTTCTGCTGTTCAAATTTTCTCTCTTTCCTCTCTCTCTCTGTGCTGTTTTTTTTTTTTTTTAATTAATTAAAAATTAATTAAAAAAATATTATTTGGGATTTAAAAAATGAAGTGAATCAAAAATCGAATTTAAAAATGGGAAAGGGAAATTTTATTGGGAGGAATGGTAAGGGAATAGAAATAGTTATTATATGAATGGGAATATAAAAATCGAATGGTGTGAAGGGCAATCTAATGTTATGAAGGGAATAGTTATTATATGAATGGGAATAATGGGAATGAAAAGTTAATTTAAAAGGAGGGGAGGGAAGGGTATTATATTAAATAAATTTAAAAAGGAGGGAAGGGAATTGTAATGAAATGGGAGGGGTTTATTAATGGGAGTTTAATTAAAAAATTTAAAAGTTATGAGAAGAGGGGGGGTATTGAATTAAATGGAAGGAGGTATTTTAATTTAAAAAGGGAATTTAAATACTCGATGAGAGGGAGTCGAATGTATAGGGAGAGGTGTATTAAATTATATGGAAAGGTGTATTAAATTATATGGAGAGGGAGTCGAATGTATAGGGAGAGGTAACACAGGAATGGAGAGGAGATGGGTAAGGTGAACGGGCTGCCGAGAGTGGAGGAGCGATAAAGTGTGTGAAAAATTGCAGCGTTGTGGGTTGAGCATTTAACGCAGAGGAGTAGTGGTGTACTGTTATGAGAGGGTGGGCTGTTTTGTATGCAGAGATTGGAGAGTGCTGAAGCGGAGTAATGTATAGCCGGCACGTGGAGTAAAGTATGCGCAGAGATATGGAGTGAGTGTTTTTCAAGAGTGAGCGCGTGGATAGTCGATGTAGGGAGGTTGAGAAACGTGAGGGTAGACGCAGCGTTTGGTAATATGCAGGTAGATGCGTAGGGAGTTTTCCAGAGTGAGGGAAAGCAAAGTGCATTGGGTAGTAGTGTGTAGAGCGTGAGGTATGTGGAACGCAAGGCGGATGGGGTGTAAGGGGGCCGTAAGGCCGGGTTTGGGGTAGATGAAAGCGTATGAAAGCGTATGCAGAGCGTATGGGTTGCAGGAATTATTATTATTATTATTTTTTTTGTTTTTGTTTTAAAACAGCAGATAGCAGAGATAGCAGATAATAGAGAGAGCAGAGTATTCTTCCTTCCAGCAGCAGATATTGAATAAATGCAAACTCAGAAATCTTTCAGTAATCTAGCAGCAGGAAATTTTTTTAGAAATGCAGGATTTCAAGTAGTAATACACCGCAGAAAAATTTGCAGAGATTGTCAATAAAACTTTGAAATTTTTCCAGGAAAATGGACTTTAAAAATGCAGAATTCTCCAGAAAATTTTAGCAGTAAAACCCATGAATTTTTCCAATAGCTCAGCAGCAGAAAAACTCAAAATTCTTTTCCATTAAAAAGCCAGAAACTTCTACTTCAGAAACCCTCTTTAAACAATGTTTTCCAGCAACTCTTCAATGTAGAAATTAATAGAAATTGCAGGAAAAATGAGAATGAAACCTTCAGATGTGCTTCTTCAACAACACTGCTGCTCTTCTTCAAAACAAATTCTGAATGCTGCTCTTTCTTCTGAAACCACTTTCTGAATGTGGCAAAAAGACTGCTACAAACACTTGAGTGCTGCAAAAAAACCAACAATTTTTGCAGATATGCATAGGCCATAAACACAAATGGCTCACTCAAAGTGGAGCAGGGCCAGAAATCACCCGCTCTGATACCATGTTAAACACCATGTTGAACACACACATGGTGTATGAGGAGAAAACACACACACACAAAGAACTCAACAACACAATGAAAGATAAGCGTGAGGCTTTCTTATTTTCCATTATACAAAGATGTACATTTATAGTACAATGGTGTGACTCTTGGTTTCACATTCCAAGGTCACTTGGACTCCATTGTGACTTTTCATATTCCACACCTACCCATGTAGGATTAGGTGTTCCAACAGAAACAATGAAGAACTTTAGGCACCACAATTCCATGGACTAGATTCTTGACTAGGGCAATCTATGCATTGGTCTCTCAACAAGTTAGGCACCGTAATGCCACAGACTAGATTCCTGACCAGGGCAATCTATTTAAGTGGGAATAAGGAGGACTTTAGCTTTCAACCCTTTTAGGTACCATCAAGCTTACCTTCTAACCACCAACCCAAGGACCTATGTGCATATCAATGGTCATAGCTCTATGAGCCATGCCACCCTTCCCTACTTTGGGACCTAGACATCAACACAAAGTGTCGGCCAAATGTCCTCCCAACATTGCTTCACTCACAAAGCTTTAACAAATCTCTTCCATTTCCTTATCATCAATGCAATCAACAATATCTACCAAACCCACAGGTTTCTCAAATACTCAAACTTCTTATTTGGATGAGCCTTTGTTAGTATGTATGCTACCTGTTCATCTGTCGAGACATACTCTCCTAATAAAGTGGAACTTATTATTGATATGCTTCGTCCTAGCATGAAACACAATATCTCCATTCATCTTGATACAACTTTTATTGTCACAATTAATCACAGTAGGACCCATATACTTCTCGAACAAATTTGCCGCAAGCTTCCTAAACCAAATAGCCTCTTTTCCTACATCAAATGCAACCACATATTCTGGCTCATTACTAGTCAACGCAATAGGATTTTGCTTCCTACTCATCCATGAGATCATAACAACTCCCAAACTAAAAATCTTCCGATAGTGCTCCTTCCATCGATCTCATTGCCACCCCAATCAAAGTTTGTGAAGCCAATAAGCCTGAATTCCTTACTATCATACTTTAGGCAGTGATATATAGTGCCACGAAGGTACCTTTGTATATGTTTAGCAGCTATCCAGTGATCGTGACGAGGCTCCAACTGAAACTGACTGATAATGTTTATTGCAAAACATATATCTGGCCTAGTATTTACCAGATACATCAGGGAACCCACCAACTGTCGATATGAGGTAGGATCCACGAGACTAGAGTCAGATTTCCTAAACTTCTTGAGATTGGTGATCATAGGAGTAGTCATCGTCTTGGAATTTATCATCCCAAATTTCTGCATTAACTTGTTGATGTACTTTCCTTGCCCCAAATATATCTCTGCAGGTCTTTGCCATATTTCTAGACCTAGGTAATAATGCATTAGTCCTAGATCCTTCATTTCAAATTCAGCTGCCAACATCTTCTTTCAGTCTTGAATTCTTCGCTCTACACCGGTGATGAATAGATCATTCACATATAGTAGAATAATGACAAACTCATTATTCACAACCTTGATGTAGAGATTCAGATCAACATAACTCTTTACGAACCCGATTCTAAGTAGATATGCATCCATCCTAGCATACCATGCCCTAGGTGCTTGCTTCAAACCATGTAGGGCCTTCTTAAGTCTGCAATTATGAAAATCCCTGTTGTTAACTTCAAAGCCTGCGGGTTGTTTGATGTACACTTCCTCATCGATGGTCCCATTCATAAATGCGGTCTTCACATCCATTTGATGGATATTCTACCCCATTGTAGCAGCCAATGAAACCAACGATCTAATAATAGTGTACCTTGCTGTAGGTGCAAATTTTTCTTCATAATCAATGCCCTCCTTCTGAGAGAAACCCCTTGCAACAAATCTTGCTTTATACTTGTCTATACTTCCATCAATTGCATGTTTGATCTTATAGATCCATTTAGATGTGACAATTGATTTGTTACTAGGTATAGGAACGATTTCCTAAACCCCATTCTTCATGATGGATATATATTCTTCTTGCATTGCTTTCTTCCAAACCTCTTGATGCGCAACTTCCTTGAATGTAGATGGTTCAACTTCAATCAATTTTGTCATATATGCAACATAACCAGAATATCTTTTTCGTTTACTTCTTTCCTTGAAGGTTCATGTCCTTCATTATCTTCCAATGTAGCTTTCAACCAATTTGGCCTCTTCCTTGTGGTTGGGATGACCACCGATTGAATAGGCTCACTTGGTCCTTTTTTTTGAGGTTTGTAGTAGAGTTTTCATGATGAACTTCTTCTTCTTCTTCAAATATGGGAACTTCTTCGTCATCAGAATCAATAGGAATATCCTTTGATTTCTTGAATGCTTGATTCTCATCAAATATGATATCCTTTCTTACTTCAATATATCGTCCTTCCTTGATGTAGTTTCTATATGCTTTTGAAGAGAAACTATATCCAACAAATATTCCCTTAATACTTGTAGAGTCCAATTTCTTTCGCTTGTGTTTTAGAACATGAATATATGTTGGACTTGCAAAGATTCGGAGCTGATGCACGCTCAGTTTCTTTTTTTGTGAATACTTCTTCGGGTGTTGTATTATCAAGACTCTTATGAGGACTTCTATTTTGAATGTATACAACTGTCATCGCTGCTTCTCCCCATAAGAACTTCAATAGATCTTGATCAAGGAGCATAGTTCGAATGCCTTCTTTAATTGACCTATTCTTCCTCTCGATCAATTCATTTTGTTCGAGATAATAGGGAACAATGAGCTCCCTATTAATACATGCTTCCTTACAATATGAAATCAATTCCTTAGAAGTGTATTCCCCACCAATATCAGACCTCAAAGTTGTTATCTTTCTTTCGGTTAGGGTTTCCACTTCAACCCTAAATTTCTTGAACTTATCAAATACTTCATCTTTTGTTTTGAGAAGGTAGAGCCATGTCTTTCTAGAATGGTCATCAATAAATGTCACATAGTAGAGATGACCTCCAAATGATTTGTCAGACATGGGCCCACATACATCAGAATGGATGAGGTCTAATATCTCTTTAGACCTAGTTTCACTATTGTGAAATGTCTTTCTTGTAAGTTTTCCCAAAGAGCATCCGTTGCACACCTTCATGATCCAACTTTATATTAGGAATACTATGAACCAGTTGACTAAGAGTAGGGATGACCTTATAATGTAGATGACCATACCTTCTATGCCATAGCTCAATGGGACTTATTTCCATATGAACCCAAGTTTGAGAAGGTGGTGTAATGACTCTATATAGACTTCCTTCACGAACTCCAATAACCCTAGCTTTATCAATGCTAGAGTATTTTCCCCAAATCAATACTTTTCCATCAACAAAATCAATTCTTTCCCCTTTATCTTCTAAACAAGAAATAGAAAGCAAATTCTTTTTGAAACTTGGAACACATAGAATGTTGTTGAGGTGCAACTTCGATCCATTATCTAGCTTCAACGATGTTGATCCCATGCCTTTAACAACATAACTTTTGTTGTCACCAAATTCCAGTGCACGAGAAGATGGCTTCTTTGATAGTGTATGAAATTGTTTACTTTCTCCTATCATGTGTCTCGATGCTCCACTATCAATGATCCATGCATTGTCATCTTTAAGAGAACCTGTAAGAGCAGCCAAGAATCCTTGACTCTTGATCTTGTTTAAGTAATAGATGACCTTCTTGATCCAGCTTTCAGCAGTCTTGATACCCATTCTCATGTAGTTCATCAAAGATGGAGACTCCATGCCAACAAAGTGATCTTCGATTCTTCCTGACTTTAGCTCTGATACCATGTTTTAAAATCAAAGTAGTTATATTAGGGTTTGATTCTCCGATCTTGATAATTAATTATGAGTGTGTTGGCTTCTTTTACTTCTTTATTATCTTATCTTTCATCAAGCAATTACCATATTATGTGTGTATGAAGATCACAAAACAAGAGACACAAGATGTAAGCACTATGCCAGGGAAAAATCCCCCTCGAGGGGAAAACCCAGTCAAGATAATTCTTCCTTTCAATAGTATTCTTTGAGACTCTTCACCCTAGACATCTAGCAGGCCTTCCCTCCACACCAAGTCAACCTCCCATATCTTGCACCCCTTTCCAGCAACTTTGACTAGGCAACAGTTTACAACAACGAGCAACTTCTGGCAGCGACAAAACTTGGAAGACTTCGATCTCCCAATCTAGGGCACGAAACAGAGAAAGAGAGTCACCAAAAGTTCGATCTTCTTTCTCTCCTTAGACTTCCCCAAACTTGCACTTCCTTCGGCTCCTCGACAACAGGCTTCGAACTTCTCCAGCTACTCTTGAGATATCGAATTAGCTTGAGAGGTGATGGTGCAAATGACTGCGATATCTTGTATTTATAGGCTTCTATGGGGGTCGAATAGGTGTCCTTAGATCTCTTATAGGCTGACTTGATGTGGAGGATACACAAATTATATTCAACTCAATTCTTAACCGATTTACATGATTCAAACGCCCAAGAAGGGTCTCTTTGAATGTACATTGACTCTATAAACTAAATGTTAATCCTAGGAGTCCACAATGGGGACTTTGACTAATATAATGATGACCCAAGCATGAAACCCGTGCTTTAATAAGTCATTGTTACAACAATAATTTTTTTTTTCTTTATTCTTTTGTCAATTACATTTCATGATGACTTAAATATATTAAATGAAGACCAAACCTAGTTACAGTTTCCAACAATTTTATGGTGTATTTTGGAATGAAAATGCATGGTATAATGTTTGTGAAGCAAATGCCTGATTAATTATAAAGGGATATCACAATTTGACTTATTAATAGCATTTTTTTCCAACTTGGCAAATAGTAGAGATTAAGGAAGACTAATTGCTTACTTGCCAAGTTAATTTGTAATTATGTACATTTCCTTTGCTTTCTATTGGTTGTGCCTCAATCTGGATAGACCAATTTGTTGTGCCTTAATCTGAATAGACCAATTGTTGAACAAGACATTTGATTGAAGTAGCATAGTTTGGGATGGTATTGATCCCTAATTAGAGTGTGTCTTGGAGACTCGGTGAATAACATTTGACAGTGAAGACGTATCTTGGATGAGGGCTTGGATTGACTTCCAAAGCTAGTGGATCTAAACATTGTTGTTGGACGGGTAACTTCATGGTCATTTTTGAGTCTAGTCAGGTTGACAATGTAGATGATGAAAATTTATATGATTCTCTCATATGATTAGATTGTAGAGTTGAGAGCCTAGATTAGTGTTATTAATTAGTTGCATGCCTATTTTTGGAATCTAGAGGCCATTTAGAGCGTCTTTGTTGATGTATTTTGGTTTAGACCTGGTAAACACAAGGTTTCGAAAGAGGCTGAACTTCTATTGAATGAACCTTTTGAAAGTTATTGGTAATAGATAGATAAGTGTCCAGTTGTGGATGGTAGAAATGGCATGAGGTGTGCATACAATGCTATATATGTGATAAAATAAGCTGATTTTATTAATTATATTGAGAATTTGAGATGCATTTGTTATTATCTGCAGCTTCTTGAAAGTAAGATTGAAACTAGAGCTGCTGAAATTGGTCATGTTTTTGGATATCTCAGGTGACTTTTCATTTGCTTTTCATGATTTTTTTCTTTTGTTACCCTTGTTTTTTTGTCTTGCATATTTTTGAAGGATTCTAATTGTCGTTAGCATTCCTACTCTTTCAGGGCAGATGCAAATGTAGCCATTAAAGATAAGGCATTTGATTCAAAGGATGAGGTTATGACTCAGGAATATGAGAGTATCGTTGTCTGCACTGATTCTGAGGTAGCAAATACAGCTTGTTGGAATTAAGTAGATAAAAATGTGGAAGGAGTGTAAATTTTATGAAAGTCATATATTTTCCATTATTTTCAATTTTTTTGGGAGACTGTGCTAACATAGACACTGGTGATGAAGCCTTCAACAAGGAATAACAGTGAAAATAAATAGAAGGAAATTGAACAGGCATTATTGTAATGAAATTCATCTAGGCAATGTTTGTACAAACCACATACTGAGTGATGCTGAGGTTTTTAAACTATTGTTCTTGATGCTGATTCCTTTGCCTAACATCAATGCAGCAATGTTCATATTGCATTCATTGGTGCTATCAGGCAGACTGTAATTATCTACTGTTTAATGCCATAATTCTTTCTCTATATTTATTGAAATCAACTGTTACTTTTCTTTTATTCTGGATATCTCAATGCAGTAATTGACACCATCATGAAAGTGTGGATGCTCTGTTTGCCAATCAATTTTATGTTTCATCAGGAACACTAAGGTCCTAATATATATATATATATATATATATATATATATATAGTAATGGTAGCTGTAATATGTTTATAATTTGTTTGCTGTATATATCTCCTGTTACTTTATTTATTTCTGGTAACATTTGGTTTCATCAGAAGTCTGAGATGGAGATCATTGACATGACCAAAGTTATTGGAGTGTTGAAACAATTGACATGGGCTTCTGCACTGGGGCAGCTTTCAAAGATGGAAGCCAATCCCTTTGTTTATTTGCCTCTGGAAAGCACATCTCAGCAGGCTAGTAATGTAATATCACTTTTTTATTCTTGTTTCCATTCAAAACTATTTCGTGCAACTGTACTATATATTTCCGTTCTGTGAACTTTTTTGAAACAGAAATTGATTGGTACATGTAAAGAAGATGGATTGGAACTTGATGATCAATATCTATCTATTGAAGCCTTGGAACTTTTGGTAAGTCGTTATTTTTCCTACAATATTTTGCTGAAAAAAGAGTACCAGTTAATTTTCAGCGTGTGTTTTAATTAATGATGCCAGTCTTTTCATCTGTTAATTATATAAAAGAAATTTTGATGGATGTCTTACAAGGGCATTTATCAGTGTGCAAGCATGCTTGCATGCTAAACTTGATCTAACAATGGAAAGAAGAATAGGTAGATAGGAAGAACATTGTGGTTGTTGGTTTGCAGAATAATAGGTACTAATGCTGGTTTTTTGTTTGGAGCAGCATTCTTTTTGTAGTTATGTCTAGATAGGCTTTTGGCATGCTCATTTTTTTGTCAATTTATCTTGAGCAACTTTTTCTGTTACTCTTGGGTCTCTAGATAGCTAATAGCTATGTAAGAAAATTAATATGGTCTCTTCCTTGATTAATTTGGGTTTGCGTAATTAAGTTCTTAGTGCATAGTTGAATAAAATTATATAAATTTTCTGACTGTTGTGTGTCATGCAGATAGCATTGTTGTTGAGATACAAGGATCTAATAAGTGCCTTTTTTACATCTCCAAGTACAAAAGCATTTATCGTGGTACTGGATATTGTTTCTTGTTACAGCATCAAAACTATCTTTATTTTGAAAGGCTTCCCTTTTATTCATATCTCATTTTGATTGGCAGGGCCTGTTGCTATATCCTTCTGATGAATTTCTTCGATATCGAGCAGCTATGCTTTTTTTAAAGCTGGGGTGCAATTCTTTTCCCTTCTAATTGCTAGTAGAAGTAAATTTTTCTCATGTTATATATTTTGGCTATAAAAGTATTGTACCATCTTTACTGATCATCTGGATTTTGATGATATTTCTGTTGACATTCCTAGTTATATTATATTTTTGAGATATCATTAACAAAAATATGATTAACTATTGAAAAGTATCATAAACATATATTAATGAGATATAGATATATATTTTTACAGAGACATAGCTGATACAAATGTGTTCGTAACTCCCAACGTCCAAGTGTGAAATTGAAATATACGTCACATAGAATTACCATTAGAACCCATAGCAGTATTTTTGTATACATGGTTCTGCATGAGATATGAAGGACACATATTAGGCTGTAATATATAGTATGGTCTTATAATTCTATTGTTATAGGAATGTGTCTTCTGACATGAAGGAACATTGAACAAGGTGTCTTCTGACATGAAGGAACATTGAACACTATGGATGTTAAGGGGCATGCATGCAGTATTAGTCTGTATGTTGTCATTCTAGTGCAAATCTATATATCTTCTAAACACTTCCGTTTTCAATTCCCCTTTTCCTGACTTAGTTATGTATATGGAACCATAATTGATTGTTCATGTGAATGGCACTTCTGAATAGGAATGTTATTGGGAATGCGTAAACACGACGTGCCCCCCATGGTGGGGGACGTGCTTGCTCTCTCTCCCACGCTCCTAGGACAGGGAAACTCCCAGGGAAACGTTTCCCCATGTCCCCTTTTTTGAGGAAACTCGGGGAAACTGTGGAGGAACTTTTTTCTAGTGCTGAAAACGTCCCCCCATGTCCCCCCAATTTTATTTGCTAATAACAACTAAAATGATAAAAAATCAAAACGCCCCCCCATTTTTTTTTGCTAATAACAATTAAAAACATAAAAAATACAAATTTTAATATAATAAAATAATGAAAACAAAAACTAAAAGATAAATTAAAACTTTAAAACATAATCATTCACATTTCTCATTCATTTCTCATTAACCCTACAATTTTACCTTGCTGCCCAACATTTTCTTCTGCTGTCACTCGACATTTTACCTTGCAGCCCAAGATTTTCCTTCTGTCGCCGCTCAACATTTTTTATTTGCAATTTTCCATGATTCAGATTTACCATCGACCATCGATCGGGGCCTTAGACATTTGGAGCTACGATTTTCATTTTGTGACTTGGAGTTGCCGGATTGGAGCTGCGATTTTCATGTTGTGACTTGGAGCCACCAGATTGGAGTTGCGATTTATTATTTAGTACTTTTTGAGAAATTTACTATTATTTTCACTGCTTTCTATGTTAACTTTTAGTTTAGTATTTTATGGCTACTTTAGACTTCAACATAATGTCATTTTCATATGATGAATTTACTTTTGATGATCATTGTGTAATTTCAATTGTCAAATGATTAATTTAATTTAGGTGTTCCTTGCATAATATTAATATCCATTGTCAAATGATGAATTTAGATGGAACATTGCATAATGCCAAATGGTGGATTCAATTTAGTAATTTAATTTTAGGTTTATAATTTTACATTGATGATTGCAGAAATGTCAAATGATAATTCTGATTCATAATAGTCTAATACGCAGTGTAGCATGACTCTTATAAGACCCGCGAGTACTCGCAGATCTTGAAGGGTTTTAAAGCGAGACGATCATTCACATAGAACCTGTAGTTTCTACCCATACCTGCCAAAACCCGCATAAAACTTGGCTACCTGCATTGGACCTGTGAAGAACCACATATGACCCATTGTTATCGAAACCGGACCGGTTCTGAAAAACCGACCGGTCCTACCGGTTTGGAGGCAAAACCGGTCCGAACCGGCCCTCCGAACTGAAAATGAGTGGTTTGGTACTGAACCAGCCGATTCCATACCAGTCTGGTTCGGACCGGTTCCATTGGTTCACAAGCTTGGGCATTAAAAAATTTAAAAAATTAATTTTTTTATTTTTATTTTTAATTTTTTTATTTTTTTTAAATTATTATTTTTCCTAGTTACTAACGCTACCCTATGCCCCCCCTAAAGCTACTTAAACACCCCCACCCCCTCTATTTCACTCACACTATTCATTTGAGTCTCTTGCAATTCTTGAGCTGAGTTCGGTGAGGAGAATTCAGAGAGTTTTGTAGGGTTTTTCTAAGGGATATTTTTTGCAGATTTGAAGAGTTGATTGGAGTCTTGCAGAGTTGTTGGGTTGGTAGATTTTCGAGATACTTCAAGGATTTTTTTTTCCCAACGATCTTTGGGTTTTCTTCAGTGGTTTTTGCAACTGGTAGTAGATTTTTTTTTATTTTGTTGGGGTTGCTACATAGTTGATTTCAAAAGATTTTGGAGCTGATTTTCTCCAAAATTTCAGAGGGTAGATCAAGGGCCATGGGAATCAAGCCATAATCCCATTGTATACTTGGATGCTACTCATTCTTCAGATGAGGATAAGGAGGACGATCAGGATGATGATTGATGATTTATTATTTGATCATTGATTTGTTGTCGCTGTAGCTTGTAGTATTATACTATAATCTATGATGTTATTTTGGACTATAAAGGCCTTTTAGAGCCTGCTTCTTGATGTTTGTAACATTTTAAGTTCAACGATGTTTTGCACTAAGTGCTATTTTGGTTTTATGCACTATCACTTGCTATATAAATGAGAACTTTCGCATATTTGTGTATAAATGGTTTGTATTCATATGGATGGACATGAATATATTTGTTTTTTCTTTAAAATATGAATATTTTATGTGTTTTTGGTCAACTGGTTTTTTTTTTTTTTTTTTAAATTTTTTATTAATTTAAATTTCCGATGTTTTTCCGGTTCCGGTCCGGTTCCGACCAGTTCTTGGTCCACAAGGTTTTCCGGTTCGGTTATGATAACATTGATATGACCTGCATAAGACCCGTGGAGACCCTCAAATTTCGTTTTTTTTTTTTTTTGAAAACCATGTGGAGGGAAATGGAAAATGGAGGGGAATTTTTCCCGAGTCTTATACAGGTCATTCCCGAGTCTTATATGGGTCGTCGAGTCAATAGCCAGACAAGTCTTATAAGAGTATGAGTCGTGCAACATTGCTAATACAAAACGATGATCATATTTAGATGTACATTTCATGATTATCAAGATTTACTATTTACTAATTTAGTCATTGACATATTGTTGGGATTTTATTTTTTATTTTTATATATTAAATTTTTAATAATTTTATAATTTTTATGAGTCTGACGTCCCCTTGTTTCCCTGAAATTTCCCTTAATTTTGGGGTTGTTTATAATATATATACGCTCCCCTTGTGCATATCACCATCCCCGCGTTCCGGAAACTCAGTGGAACATTGGTAAACACCCACATATACACATATAATTAGTGGATTGGAACATAAATGGTGGAACAAAGGATAGCATTATCTGTCAAATATATAATATAATAATAGATAGTGTCATAATCCTTTTCAAATTGAAGATCCTCATCATTGCTAATATTTGAATGACTAACGGAATATGCTACACCTAAATTGACTGTAAAGGCCTATTCAAGACTTTCATTCTTTAATTTGCATATCTTGCAAAGATCCTTCATATGTACTCGGGATTTTGATTGGAAAGAGTGTTATGTGGAATGTATGAATGCTATATCCTCAATGCTTTTGGTGGGTAATTTTTTCCCTTTACCGAATGTATATGAATTCGTAAATGCTCCTTTTCTGAGAGCATCTGGCAAATTGGAGTGGACTGTGATTACTAAAATACTTATATCCTTTGCTTTATTACTTAAAATTTTCTTCAACTAATTGGAAGGATACAGACCTCCTGAAACTACAACTGAACTTCTGATGCTTGCTTGGGACCAAGAAACATCTTTATAAATGCTTTCTTACATCCATATTCAACTTCAACATACTTTTTTGGAGGCTGACTTTTTGGCAGTGTGATTTGCTGATTTTTATGCATGCTTTGATCATAAAAGTCCAAAAATAGGAAAGAGAGGTACCTTATCATGGGAAGTAATGTGTCTAGATAAGTCTTGATATTTTGTGGACTCGTGGAAAGCCTTGTTTTAAAGGCTTCTTGAAATTGGCATTTAGGAGAGCCTCTTGGCTATCATCATGAGACCTTGTGGGTGGCTCTTGACTCTTTGTACAGTCTGTGACTTTTCTGGTTTCGTTCAGAGTATCATTGGGGTTTAAGCAAATGGTATCAACTACCCCCCTGACACTTTTTTTACATAGATGAGTTGGAGTCTCTTCAGGAACATATCCATGATGATGACATTTGTCTTCTACACCACATGTTGATACCTTTGCTTCCATTTGTTGATGATTTGGTCCTTTTTGCCTCATCATTTGGGGGTCTATATAGACAGATTGATGCCTTATCCAACTTTGATCTTTGACAGATGATGGTTAACTTGGTAAAACTGAGTTTATGACCTTCACTGTGTTGAAGTGTGGCCTGTACAGTTACTTATTGTACTTTTGAGGGGAAGAGATCTAGATCGCTACAACTCACCCATACTTTGGGGTTCAATTCATGTGGTCAGGTTTCAACTTTTCACGTGCCCTCCAGCCTTGACCAAGCAAGGGAGGTGGCTTCCTTGCCCTTAATGAGAGACAATGCTTCCATTACCCTTTCCAAGATATCTTGTTGAAGATGCACCTCTTGGACATGATTACTAGACCCATGATCTTGTATGGTTTAAATCTCTAAAGCCTGAGTTTGATTTTGACTGATTGGTCTGGAGCCTTCTTCTTACTAATATCATCAAATGCAAGCAAACGATTCTCAAATCCATTGTTTTGGGAGAGGTTAGGGCCAACAGCTTTTCCTTGATACCAATTTCTAGTTGGTCTTGTTTTGTGACAAACGTAAATAATAATAATAATAATAATAATAATAAAGCAACAAGGGTCATACCGCTTTAGAGTCTAGACTCATCAGTAGTCCATGTAGAAAATTTGAATGATTTACACCCTTTCCCAGTTTACAAATTTTGAAGTGTTTTTCAAACCCAACCCACATGTTTTGACAAGCTGATATAAATTTTCATGCATTCATTTACAACATTTAAAGACTGCTTCTACTAATAATTTTTCCACAGCTGAAGCTAAAGAAAAATTGCAAGCTCATACAATTTAGACACGAGTTTTGGTCAACTTCACCCTGGAAAAACCCCACTGCCTCTTGGGGAAAACCAGTGCTGGAGGAGTTTTATTTTGCTGCTTATCTCTTCCCTTTAGCTGCTTCCCAGAGTTTCCTTCTACACTGAAATTTGTGACTGATGACATCTTCTCACAGTCTTCTCCTTCCAGCTAAGAACTCGACCTCCTATCAGCTCTCCCTGCACAGGGAATAGATCAGACACACAACACTTTTTATTGACAACTCTCACCCAAAATCTGAGACAAAATGCAATCAGAAAGATCATGCTCAATTTTGCTTAAACTCTCGTCGTAATAAGCTTTAACTGGCCCGAAATTTGCATACTTCAGGCTTGATATTCTCAGCCTCCTAGTGGCTAACTGTAGGGTATTAAATGAAGTGCCTGTAGACTGCTTCAAGCTCAGAAAATGATTCGATCTGGGTGATGGAGATTTAATAAGCGTGCTCCTTGGATATTCAAGCTGCTCTCCTCTGCTCCTCCTTTCTCAAGCTGCTCTCCTCTCCTCTCCTTTTCTCAATATACTCATGAGAATAATGAATGAGCTCTGCCTCCTTTTCTCCCTTTTTGTCTTTCCAATAAGATAGGAACCCTATCTTTAAGATCTAATGGTTGAGATTTAATCTCAAACTGCTAGATCAAGGGTGGAGATTAGTCCCTTACTTGACCCCTCCTCATGTGGTTCCCCTTTCTATTAATTAGACTCGTAGTACTTTTAATGTTTTTGTACTATTGTCACTTTTTCCTCATAAGGTCACTTTAAGAATACAAGAGACACTTTAATAAAATAAAATGTACTTGGATTATCACAGTATATCATAGTTGGTCTCAGCTTTTGACCAAATAAACCAAATAGCATCTTGCGAAGCCACAATGCCTCTCAACCTGCGTGACTATCTGCCAACCTGTCATATAGTTTGCGTCTGCGCTTCTTAATGCCACTGACCTTTGTTTCCTGCTGAATCATGACACAACTGCTGAGTCTAATGAGAAACAATCTTAGACAAAAGGTAATTTATGTGTCTCCCTATGCCAAAAAGAGAAATGCCTAGGAAACACCTCCTTGGTACCATCTTCAACACTCCCTCTTACCGAGGAAAGTGTTTCTCACCACTGCCATCCTCTCTCTGAAGAATACATGCTTGCTCCTTGGCAATGACTTGGTGAGAATGTTTGCTAACTATTCGTTAGTGGAAATATACTCAAGCTTCACAGCTACCCTCTAAACCCAGTCTCTGATGAAGTGGTATCTGATCTATATATGCTTTGATTGGTCACGAAATACTGGATTCTCAGAGAGTTTAATACAACTCGGATTATCACATTATATCATAGTTGGTCTCAACAACCTGCCTAACTATCAACCAACCTGCCATATACTCTGCCTCTGCGCTTCTTCATGCCACTGACCTTTGTTTCCTGCTGAATCATGACACAACTGCTGAGTCCAATGAGAAACAACACCGGAAAGTACTCTTCCTACCACTAGCACTACCGGCCCAATCTGAGTCCCTACAACCAATCAATCTGACTCCAACGTATGTGGCATAGTCCAAACCATAATCCACAGTGCCCTGTAGCCACCTCAACACATGTTTCGTAGCCACCCAATGCACTGTCCTGGGCTCCATCATAAACTTACTCAACGTGTTGATTGCGAAACAAATATCTGGCCTAATGTTGACCAGATACATCAAAGAACCGATCAATTGATGATACAAAGTGGGTTTCACCAACTCGAAATATGAAGCATGCAACTTTTTCCAGTTAGTGATTGTAGGAGTAGCTGTAGGTCCGCAACCCTCCATAAAAAATCTCCTCAAGATATCACGTGCATACATGCCCTGGGCAATGAAGATATGCCCATGCTCCTGCCAAACCTCCAACCCCAGAAAGTAATGTATAAACCCCATATCGGTCATATCAAAATCTGAAGCAAGTTATCTCTTGCAGTGCTGAACGAGTTTGTACTCCCCTCTAATAAACAAATTGTCCACATACAAAAGCAGAATGGGTGGATCATCACCAACCATAATGAAGTATAGGTTCGGATTAGCATCATTTTTTGGAAACCCATTTGATGCAAGTAGGCATCTATCCTCTCGTACCATGCCCTCGACGTCTGCTTCAGTCCATACAAGGCTTTCTTATGCCTACACACTTGAGACTCTCTCCCATGCACCTCAAAGCCCTGTGGCTGCTTAATGTATACCTCCTCTTGTATAACACCATTGAGAAAGGCAGTCTTCACATCCATTTGGTGAATCCTCCAACCCATCTCAATTGATATAGATATAACTACTCTAATGGAAGTGTAAAGAGCAACTGGTGCAAAGTTCTCCTCATAGTCAACTCCCTCTACCTATGACAACCCCTGCACCACAAACCGAGCTTTGAACTTCTCCATGCTGCCATCTGCAACATGTTTGATCTTATAGAGCCATCTGGAAGTCACCACTGACTTCCCCTTAGGTGCGACACTATCTCCCAGACATCATTCTTCATGATGGAGGCATACTCCTCCACCATGGAATCCCTCCAGATCTGTTGACTGGCAACCACCTCAAAACCAGCAAGAACTCAACAAAATCATCAAGGAGGACATCTACAGGCAATACATTCAGACTACATGGATCAATCCTTTGGGCGGGCTGCGCCCAAAGATGGCCTTCTACGCTTAGCAAGTTAGCACCTTCTGGGGATTAGAGATGGACTCATTGTTCAACCCCAGTATTCCTTCCAACATTAGATGCGAGCTATTAGGATCCCTCTCGGGGAGCTCAGGGTTGGATCGCACAGGCTTTGAGTGGAGACAGACCATCAGATTGACAGGACGGATAGGATCTGTCAGCTTTGTCACTTACAAGAGGTGGAGGTTGAGTTACATTTCATCTTCAGATGCCCATTCTACAATGAGATCCGAGGACATTTTCATTGCTTATTCAGGGGCCCCCAGAGCCTGGCCAGCTTCCTTAGATACATTGACCAGAGATGCTTGGCACTTTACCTTCAGGAGACCTTCAGGCATCGTTCGCTTCTTCTTCAGCCTCCCACCATTTCGGACACCACACAGAGGATGACAACTTTCTTCAAGGTGCTCCCTACATCGCGAGGCACCAAGAGAACCACCGATCGTTCCGTAGACCATGATTCCCCATCAGTGTGGATCCGGGGGTCTCGTCCCACTGGTCCCCATCAGTGCTTCAGGACCAGACCCTCCCCCAGTAGACGCCCCAAATCCTCCAGACGACAGCAACAACAGTCCAGTTCCTCCTCGAGTCAATAGACATTGACAAGTTTCCTTCAGTCCTCTTCTATCGGCCTCAAATGCTAGGAGTAGGAGTCTCCCCTCCTTCAGGAGGTTCCTCTTTCTTCTCCAGGACTTCTTCATTGCAACTCTTTGTCAAGATGCTTTAGTCATCTAGCCTTTACTTTGCATTTGCACTCTTTGTATTTTGTATTTCCTGCTTTTATAAAGGAAGAGGACCATTTGGTCCACCGACTAGGCATGTTGTAATCATTGTAACCGATAGTCTTGTTGACCTTTTTGTGGTCATTCATTGGACATTAATAAAATTATCTAATCTATTTTATCTTATCTCCACCACATCTGCCACAAAGCCACCCAACCTCTTTTGTGTTATGCACTCCCTTACTGACGACTTGGGTTTCTCCACTACCTCCTATTCTTCCTTCATGGTCTCTCGATTTCATCTTGGCTACCTCTTCCTTGTAGTAGCCTCCAGTGGTGGTATGGGAAAATCCTCAACTGGTGCCTCTCCTCCTGACAAGGAAGGCTCTACTATAACCAACAAAGATCCTGGACTCTGAGATGCTGCACTTGACGATCCTACACCAGGTGGTCCTAAATTCGGTGACAGTGGAGGTTGAGACCCTCTCACCACTGAGGTAGATGATCCTCTTGATTCTAATGTACCACCTGATGCTCCTAAAACCTGTGGTGTGGCCCCCTATTGAGTGGCCTGCTGCTCTACCTGATCAACCTGTCGAAACCTCCTTAAAGTCCTCTACTCCTTAAATCTCACATCTCGCCTCTGGCAACTTTTCTATGTGCAAGAATGTATATTTTGTAGGCCCTGATGGTCTCACTGTAACCCACTAGGATACCCTTCTCGGCAGTGGGTTCCAATTGTTAATCAAGGTTGTCATTGATGTCAATATGAGACTTGTGGTAAAACTAGGCAGCTGACCTGTGATCTTTAGAGCTCAGACAAACTTGAAGTGACTCTATGGGAGGCTCGGATTCGTTTAAAGGCTGAACCCGTGGACAGTGACACTTGAACCTGTGATCAATACTTCAGACTTGCTGCCTGTGGAGGCTCAAAGCTTGGGTAACTTGTAAAAACTCGGACTGGCAGTGACACCTGTGAAGAACACGAATTAGAAGCACACAACAAGATAATTAAGTGTTCAGAACTGTGTTGTATATTTCAGATTGTTTACTGTGTGACCACATTTTTTTGTGTCGGATCTGTGGTGTGCAGACCACTGTAAAAGCTCAGATTTGGAAGAAACTTAGACCTCACTGTCTTGTGGGAAGTGAGAGGAGATCTGTCTTGTAGCTTACATGGGACTGTTGCCATTACAGTAGCCCGGATTGCTAAGGAGACATTATAGCCTATAGCTTGATTGATTAAAGAAGTCTTGGACCTGTTTGGAGGACAAAACTATAACGGTGGTTTTGGGCATCATTTTTGGAGCAGTGATTTAAAAGATCGTAGACCCTTTTTTTTGAAGGCTTTGTTAAGTCTTGTTAAAGGAGCATTGATGACTTAAGAAGTTTGGAGCATCTAGCAGACTTGTTGAAGTCTAGTATGTAGAAATTGTGAAGACTTGTGAAGGCTTGTTGACTTGTGAAGTGTTCTTGAAGATTTGGAACAAACCTTGGAGAAGCCTTCATTGTCTTGGAATACTCTGAAGAATTGAAGGATTGAAGATCTTGAAGACATCGTTGAGGCAGAACTATTGAAGACATCCTTGGAGTATTGAAGACCATGATGCATCATTGATGTCATCATGAGGTAACTTGGAGAAATTGTTTGGGTAACATGAAGAGCTGTGGAGACACCTTCGTGAGTAGATAAGGTTGTCATTGATGATGTGACGTGGAGACTAAGTGAAGGCATCGCTGAAGATTGTCAGGGCTCGTTGAAGAAGACTTTGGGAGCCGTGAAGAATAATCAAACATATTTTGATGAAGTGAAGTTGAGGGTTGGAGCCTCATAGAGACAAGGTCGGTGTCTTGGAAGATAGGGTTGGAGCCCTAGGGGATTGGAGTCCTCAAGAAACCAGGTCGGAGCCTATACCATGATAGGGTTGGAGCCCTAGAGGTTGGTGCCTCAAATTGACAAGGTTGGAGCCTTGGAGAGACCAAGTCGGTGCTTGGCACAATACAGGTTGGATCCTAGAAGATTGGAGTCTTCATCTAGGGTTGGAGCCCTATATCATTATTGTACTTTACTTATTGTAAAGAAGAAATTAATAAAAGTATCTATTCCATCATTGTTCATTTGTGTTCTAAATATAAGTGATCTAACTGGTAAAATTAACAATTGAAAAGAAATACTGATTCACCCTCCTCTCAGTATTTCCAACTGCAACTTCGTCCTCTTCTCCTCAAGGACGTGATAATATGTTAGGCACCCAAACTTTCAACTTCTTTTTGGTAAACACCTCAGGAATCTTGCTCCCCAAGACTCTGTGTGGGCACTTGTTCTGCAAATACTGTGGTGTTACACACCTCGGCCCATAAGAAGAAAGGTAAACTTTGATCATGCAACATCACTCTAGTTGCATCTACTATGGCTCTGTTCTTCCCCTTTGCCACCCCATTCCGCTAGGGGCTATAAGGCACTATAAAATCCCTCTTGATACCCGCACTCCTACAAAACTCCTTCATCACCATGTAGGTATACTCGCCCCCATTATGTAATCGCAACACCTTGATCTTCCTTCCTGTCTAGTTCTCTAGAAGAGCCTTAAACTCTTGGAACCTCTTGAAGACCTCATCTTTGGTCTTTAGATATAAAATCCAGGTATTCCTGGAGTTGTCATCAATGAAGGTCACATAGTACTCACATCCAGTCAATGATACATGAGACATATGACCACAAACATCAGAGTGTACCAAGTCTAGGATACCTGCAGCTCTCACTGCTCAAGAAAGGTGACTTGGCGTACTTTCCTGAAGCACACCCCCTACATGCATCATGATGCTCCGTGCTGAAGTCAGGAAAACTTGTAACCATTTCCCTCAACATCCTGAAAACTCCATGGTGCAATTGGGCCAACCTCCTGTGCCATAACTCACACAACTCACTGTTGTTGTTCTGCGCCACCAAGGCTCTAATAAGCTGAAACATAAGCTTGTAAAGTCTCCCACTACAACCTCCAATCACATGAGCAGACTTGATACTAGATCCTCTGGGATATATCAATACTTGTCCCTTTTGTAACACCTCACAACCCCAGTCCTCCAAGATAGAGATTGATATCAAGCTCTTCTTCAGTCCTCGAACATAAAGAACATATGTCACCTTCAAAGGAGGCAATGACTCCCTCAGAAATGATACTGTCCCCACTCCTGTTGCTATGATCTTGGAATTATCTCCAAGCACAACTCCAAGTCAATGTCATCCTCTGAGAGACTCGTGAAGTGTTTTCTCACTCCGGTCATATGGCAGGATACTTCACTGTCAACAAACCATGCACGGGAAAATGTATCGTGAGTGGCTAAACTCACCACCAAGGAAAACTCATCCACCTTTGCTGATAAGGCACACTCTGTGTCAAATCTGGAAGTGAAATTGTCCACCTCTGCTGAAGCTACAACTCCCTGCTTCTTCTTGTTCTTCTTGTTGGGACACTGAACAACATAATGACCCATCTTCCCACAAGCAAAACAATTCACTTTGCTCATGTCCTCCTCCACCTTCTGCTTCCCCTTCTCCTCCTTTGCTCCACTAGAAGACCTATTCTTGGCCACCTTTTTTCCATTCACTGCAAGGGTGACATTCTCCTCCTCACCGCCCCCACCACTCTTGCTGCCCCCCTTAGCACTTCTAATCTCATCCTAGATAAAATCCTCCCACATCCTCCTCCAACTAGGAAGGTGCTCTTTGGCCACAATGCCATATATGAATCCATCCCATTTCTCGGTGAATCCATCTAATGCAATTCTAACCAAATGGTTCTCTGGGATAGCCTCTCCCATGACAAGCAACTCATCCTTCACCTGAGAGATCCTGGTGAGGTAGGAGGTCACACTATCGGTCTTGGTCATCTTGGTGTTTCTTAGCTTTTCCCTCAACACAATCTTCTTGTTCTCATTAGGACTCTGGTGTAATGTGGCCAAAGACTCTCAGATCTGGTAGGAAAATCTCATTCCGGTCATATGAGGGAATAAGTGTTCCTTGATGGCATCTAGAAGGATCCTCTTAGCCTTCACATTCCTCTTGTTGATTTCCACCAATTGAGTAGCACTAGTAGGAGGTTGTACAAGAGCCTCCACAATGTCCCATACTTCAACTTCCTCCAGTAAAAACATCATTCTCTCCTTCCAAGGGCCAAAGTTATCAGCCCCTGCCCAATCTGTCCTCTACCCTCAACCCTGTTCCCATGACCTTCCCAACCAACAAAATGGATCAAATCTGTGTGAACTAGGAACCTTCCTCCCTCTCAACTGTTGAAGTCTTTGGGTTTCTGACAAGTTTTTATCAATTCTGTTCACTGCTAGCAGTGGTTTAATGCTTGCTGGTCTTTGTATCAACTGTGACATAAATATCTGGTTTGACCTTTCTTTGGCTCTGATACCATGTAGAAAATTTGAATGATTTGCACCCTTTTCCAATTTACAAATTTTGCAATTGTTTTTTAAACCCAACCCACATGTTTTGACATGTTGATATAAATTTTCATGCATTCATTTGCAATATTTTAAGAGTGCTTCTACTAATATTTTTCGCACAACTGACACTAAAGAAAAATTGCAATTTCACACAATTTAGAGTCTAGACACAAGAGCTTTTGGTCAACTTGACCCTGGATAAACCCCACTGCCTCTTGGGGAAAACCAGTGCTAGAGAAGGAGTTTTATTTTGCTTATTAAAATAAATTTATACAACAAAATACAAGAAGAGTTAGACTTATCTCTTCCCTTTAGCTGCTTCTTAGAGGTTCCTTCAACCTGAAATTTTTGACTGATAATTTCTTCTCACTCATCTCTTTCTACAAAAGAACTGAGCCTCCTGTCCACTCTCTTTGCACAGGGAATAGATCTCAGCACTGTCTCCCTTTACTCTGAATTGTGGTCTAACACACAACTTTCACACAACCCTTTTTATTGACTGCTCTCACCCAGAGACCATGCTGAAGTCTGCTAAATTTTTTTCTGTAATAAGCTTTAACTGGCCCGAAATTTGCGCACTTCAGGCCTGAGATTCTTGGCCTTCTTGTGGCTAACTGTAGGGTATTAAATGAAGTGCCTGCACGCTGCTTCAAGATCAGAAAATGATTCGATCTGGGTGCTGGAGATTTAATAAGCATGCTCCTTGGATATTCGAGCCTCTCCAAAAGCTACAACACCACCTTTAGAGATTCAAACCACTGCTGCAGCGTTTTCTTCTTGAAGTCTGCTCCTTTCTCAAGCTGCTCTCCTTTCCTTTTCTCAATATACTCACAAGAATAATGAATGAGCTTTACCTCCCTTTCTCCCTTTTTGTCTTTCCAATAAGATAAGAACCCTATCCCTAAGATCTAATGGTTGAGATTTAATCTCAAACCCCTAGATCAAGGGTGGAGATTAGTCCCCTAATTGACCCCTTCTCATGTGGTCCCCCTTTCTATTAATTAGACTTCTAGTATTTTAATATTTTAGTACCATAGTCACTTTAATTTTTCTTTATAAAGTCACATTAAGAATATAAGAGTCACTTAATAAAATAAGGTGTACTTGGTACTTTTTCACATAGTGACTTTTAAATCACATGTGACTTTAATAATAAAGTACCTAGTGCATCTCCACATAAAAGTGTACATTAGCCCCCTTGATATTAATAAACTCATAATATCACGTAGACAAAAGGTAATTTATGTGTCTCCCTAGGCCAAAAGGAGAAATAGCTAGGAAACACCTCCTTGGTACCATTTAAAACAATCCATAGACTCACAGCATTAGAGTTATTGTACATCCATCATTTATTCATTATTAGCTGGATCTTGATTCCTCACTAGTGATGTAGTGGACCTAAGGGCCTGTTACCCACCACTTTGTGGGTGATATCCCTAGGAGAAATTTTTTCTCCATGATGCACCTCAGCTGGTAGCTAGAAACCCCTTGCAACATTCAACTAGCTCATTGAACCATTTCTCCACCACCTGAGCCACCCATGTGGTTCCTCACCCATCTTTATTGATCGTATGTTTGAAGGTGGGCCTCGTGAATCATAAAGGTATGTCTTGTCATTTGGTAATTGAGTATTGGGTTTACTTATTATGGATACTTCTGGGCATGGATTGATGGGGGAATTTGGTGGAAAGAGTGGGATTAGCTTGTGCTTCTGTCCCCTTGATCTCTTTTGGATGTTACCCTTGGATCTTAGTCTCGTGGGATCTCCCTTATTGACCATTTGGTTCTAGGGTGGTACTACTTGGGAAATCTCGACTTTGGGTGCGTGGTCTTGCTCCTTTATCCGCATATATTACTTCCTTTCCACTCATTATACTCCCATTCATCATTTCTTCAACCTTGGTCCACATTGCCTCTCTGGGTCCACATCATAGTATTAAAACCGGCCAAGTCAAATCGGAAACTGGTCAAACCGGTCGGACAGACCCCTGGCCGGCCAAAACTAGTCACAAAGCCCGGTTCAACCTTTTTTTGCCTGAAATCCCGGTCAAACTGGTGCTGACTGGCCGGTTAAGGACGAAACCGGCCAATTTATGGATAAACCGACCGGTTCCGTCCTTAACTGACCAGTCAACAACTAACGGCTTGTTGGGACCCACGCACGGCCAAAAAAGCGGTTTAGGGTTGATTTGGAGTGAAGGGGAGGGGCATCCTCTCCTTTGTCTCACACCATCTCATTTGCAGCTTTGTGAGTTTGATTGAGAGCTCAGAGAGTGTTGAGTGTTTGCTAGAGCAGTGATCTTGGAGGCATGGAGTTGGAGTTGGAGCTATCTTGGAGATAGTTTGGAGCTGTCAGTAGAGTTGGCATCTTCAAGAGGAGGCTAAGGAAGCTAGTTTGCATTGCCAAGTAAGGATTTTCACTTGAAAAATCCATCATTTCATTGTTGTTCATGTATTTATTTTCTCATGTGTTTAGCTATGCTATTGCTATCAAATCTCTAGTTCTATATCAAATTTTGTACGTTTGAATGTGCATTTTGTTTCGTAAATTTAGCCTTGGTTGTCCATTTATCTTAGTTGCATTTTTTTTTTAAATGGCAGATTTATTTCCAAATTTCAATTATTTCAAGGCAAGATGGCTCCAAAATCTAAGGACAGTGCATGGGGCCATTGTGATGTTGTTGATGGAAAGATGATATGCAAATTTTGTGAAAAATCTATTGGAGGTGGGGGTATTCTTAGATTGAAACAACACTTGGCTGGGATAAGAGGCCAAGTAAAGCCATGTGATGCACCTAATGAAATGATAGGTCCTGTTAGGGCAGAATACGAAGTTTGAAAAGTTTGAGGAGACTAAGGCTAGGGAGAAGGCCATCCAAGATGAAATTTTGCAAGGAAGAGGGAACTAATAGAATCCCTGAGACAGAGTGGGTATGATGATTATGACATTCAAGACTCCACTTCTATCCCTTCCACCAATGACCCCTTTCACTATGTTCCTCCTGTTGGCCAAAAATCAAAACCAACAAAGAGACCCAACATCTAGAGTTATTTCTCATTCACTGCTAATCCCACAACCACTTCCTCCCAGCCAAGGCGTCAACCCACTTTGGATCAACATTGGAAAAAATATTGCAAATATGATGCAGATGTCCCATTTAATGTTGCTCTCTCACCTTATTAACAAGCTATGTGGGACTCTGTTTTAGCTACAGGAAGGGCTTCAAATGCCCTACTGTGCATGACTTGAGGGGATCTCTTTTGCAAAAATAGATTTGTTCCATTGATGATTATTTGGCTGACTATAGATAGTCATGACTCAAAACAGGTTGTTCCATCATGTCAGATGGATGGACTGATGGAAAGAACCGCACTATCATTAACTTCCTTGTTTCTTGCCCTCAAGGAACAATGTTTTTGAGATCAGTTGATGCATCTGATAAAGTGAAGGATGCAACCCTTCTATTTGAGCTTTTGGATGAGATTATTCAGGAAGTGGGGGAGAAGAATGTTGTGCAGGTCATCGCAGATAATGCCTCAAACTATGTTCTTGCTGGAAAGATGCTCGAGTCCAAGTATAGGACCATATTTTGGACTCCATGTGCTGTACATTGCATAGACCTCATGCTTGAGGACATAGGTAAAGTGGAGTGAGTAAAAAACACTGTAGAGCATGGCAAGTGCATTACAAAATACATTTACAATGACTCATGAGTATTGAGCCTAATGAGGAAAAACACTGGGGGCAAAGAGCTTGTTAGGCCTGTAATTACGAGATGTGCAACTCACTTCCTCACGTTGCAATGTCTCAATTCTCAACAGAAAAACCTGCATAAAATGTTTTCTTCTGATGATTGGACTGAATCTCGGTGGGCTCATAGAGAAGATGGAAAAGACACCAAAAAGAAAGTCTTTGACAATTATTTTTGGAAAAGGTCTTTAGAGCTTGTAAAAATCACTGAGCCCCTTGTTAAGGTGCTAAGGATGGTGGATGGGGAAAAGATAGCAATGGGATACATTTATGAGGCTATGGGTTAGGCAAAGGGAGCAGATACGGGAAGTTTACAAGGATAGGTTAGCTAAATATGGTCGTATATTGGAGTCATTGATAACAGATGGAACAATCAACTCCATCGTCCTATACATGCAACTGGGTATTTTTTGAACCCAAAGTATCATTATAAAGCTCGGATAGGAGATCAGCAGGATGGAGAGGTCAGATCTGGATTGATTGATTGCTTGGAGCGCATGGTCCCTATTCGTGCAGACCTTTTGGAAACACATAAACAACTTACTCTTTTCAGTATGGCAGCTGGTACCTTTGGAAAGAACTTGGCGAAAATGGCAAGAGATATGAATCAACTTGGTAAGCAATTCCAATTTGTTTTTCTTTTCAAGTTAAATTGTTTGTAAATAAGTAATGAAATGAACTATGTTACTAATTGAAGTTTTTTTATTTGTAGCACATTGGTGGGAGTCATTTGGCGACCAATGTCCTCAATTGCAAAAGTTTGCAATTAGAATCCTCAGCCAAACTTGCAGTGCTTCGGGTTGTGAGCGCAATTGGTCTGTTTTTGAGTGCATACACACAAAGAAGAGAAACCGTTTGGAACAGAAACGATTAAATGATCTTGTGTTTGGGCAATACAATCTTTGCTTGAGGCGGAACCAACTGATGAACAAAACACCTGATCTAGATCCCATTGTGTTGGACGATATTGATCCAACATCAGAATTGGTGGAGGAGATTGAAGATCCAGTATTTGAGGCAAATTTTGATTTTGATGCAGCATTAGCGGGGGACAAATTTGAAGCAGATTTGGTGGCGCCATCAGATAGAGACCCAGGATTGGTAGCTGCATCAAGAAAAGGCAAACAACCAATGGAAGGCACTAGTCATGCAGCTCGAGTAACTCGTGCTTCCATTAGGTCCACTTCTATTGTTATTGGTGGTAATGGTATTGAGGTTGTAGATGAGCCTGAGGCTGAGGCATCCTCATACTCTTATCCAGATGATGTCTATGCAACTGCCAATGTTGATCCTGTGTCTAGTAGTGGTGATGAATTTGATGATTGACCATGATTCATGTGTACACTGTAGAGTCTAGACTCTAGACTTGTAGTCTTGTATTAGGCCATTGACCTCATAGCTTGTAGCATTGTTTTTGGACTTTATGGGCCATTTGGAGCCTCATTGCTTATGTATTTTTCGATGATATGTATTGCACTCGGTGCCATTTTGATATATTCACCTTTACATGGTATATAAATGAGCAAAATTTGCATATTTTGTCTCTATTGGCCTGGAATCATGGTTGCAAATCTTAAAAATAGTTTTTTTATTAAAAAATAATTATTTAATGTATTTTTTTAAAAACAGTTCGTTTAGACCCGACCAGTACCGGTTAGACTGGTTCCGGTCAGAAACCCGGTTCATTAGGTCCATCGGTTCCGGGTTCATTAGGTCCAACCTCTGTTAATTTTGGGCAACTAGGTCCAAACTCCATGTTGCACTGCTCATATGACGATGGTCATTTTTTTGTTGGATTCCTCTTTCAGAGAGGTGCAAGATTGATCTAAAGATCATTTTGATCGGATGAGCAGAACATTTATTTCGAATTTATTTTCCACATGTGCAAGGTTGACCAGATTTATCCCACATGCCTAAGAAATGTGTCACACACCCTCATTTATGAATATAAATCGGAGAGACTTGGAGGTAATTTTATCATCAACTCATCACACATTCTCTCATTGTGATTTGCTTGGTTTGATAGCCTTTGGAGGCCTTTTTCCCTCACATGTGCGCCAGCGGAGCTGATGTTTTTTGCGTTGATTTGTTTAGGGCGTTATGTTTTCTGCGCTGATATGTTTAGGGCTTTTCTGCTGCAACGTTGACTGTGGTCAACCCTTGGTCGTTTGACCTCAATCTTCTGCAGAAATTCTGATTTTAGGAGGCCGTATAGTTGGGCACTAAAATCGAGGAATTCCAGGTTGTTTGACCGAAGCCCTTGTTTTCTACGTTGACTTTTCTGAAGCTGCATGCATTGACTTTTCTGTGCTGTCCCTGGTTTGACTTGCGTTGATTTGCGATGAGTTGTCTTTGAGGGCTATGGGTGTGCACATGAAAGTGCTAGCTGATCGAGAAAGACTTTACTGGTTGAAGCATCCTGCTGACTACCATAACATTACAATATCTCGTATCTTTGCTGGACAAAAGGAATTGTAAATCTGATATATATTTGGCTTGTCTTCTATTGATCTATTATTCTGTTCTATCAGTTTTTGACTTTCAAGTTTATGTGATTGCTATTTTGTATTGGGCCTAAGAAAGATTGAAGTAAAAGTGCATCAAGCATAGAACACCATGGTTATCTAAATTTAACAACCTCCCTATGCCCTTGCGCCCGCCTTGGGTCAAGCCTTGAATGATGCCCTCGAGGTTGAAGCAGTGAAAAGAAAAAGTAAAAGCACAAATGGCCACATTCAACAGGAAATTGTACCACAAAATGCAAATGATGGCCGGGTCAAAAATAATTAGCAAGTGGGCAAAAGCCAATACATGAGCTCTACCCCATACTTATGGTCATCACCCTGGTTCCATAGGTCCTAGATGAGCCTCTTTTATCATTCAGGAACCCATGACTGTCCCAACACCTGGAGGTAAATGAACTGCCCTTCCTAAAATGGGGTGATCACAGCTATATCTTCACATCATGCTCTTGTCCATGGAGCCCCGAGTAGTTAATTAAAAAAAAATCATAAAAGGTAAACGACATATAAAGAAGGATGGAAAAATCAAGGCTGGGGCACCTCATGTTCCACGATTGCTCCCTCCTACACATTATATACCCAGGGGTAGGCTTTCCCTTCTCTAGCTACCCATGAGCCCCGATATGTGGCCCAAGACTGCACCTCTCATTCCCTATTCCATTTCACTTCTTTATCACTTGCCACCCACATTTGAGGAATGTACCTTGGACATAGTATCCCCTCTAAGGGTAGAAAACACTTAATAAAGTACCTGTCTAACCCCCTTTGGAGCTTGGAGTAATTAGCACTTGCCAAAGCCCACTACGAAAGGGCATGCCATTATGAAGTGCCCACTTTGTCTATGGCTTGTAAGCTCTTTTACACGATTACTCTAATGATTTGTTGTACTAGAAGGCTAGGGGATGCATAGGATCTTATACAGGATTGCAGATGGTGTCCATTTGGGTTTGGTCTCCCTATATAGGGTCCTAACATCCCAGAGGGCTACATTGGCACATGTAGGGTGTGTGTAGAGAGCCATGGGCCTCCACAACAGCAGACAACACTCCATGGATCCCCACTGATGTCCAGAGATTACTAGAGATCCATCTCTGGGACGAGGATGATGCACTTGGTACACTATGCCCAGTAGGACCCACAGGAGCACCACACACTTGGCAGGTGTCCCAAGACTTGTACGATGACATGGCAACATTCATTCCATCATTTGAGCCCTTACAGATGATCTACAGGCATCTTCTACTCATATTGGAGACCCATGGGGTCATTGGTGTGCCCCCACACCCATTGGGAGTACCTTAGGTCTACTACTTCGAGAACAAGGGGCCACCCCCTTGTCCATCACATTTTGAAGAGTTTATTAATCATTATGGCACTTCTGGAAATTATCAGGCCTTTTGGAGGGCCCCACGACATGCACATATTATTATTTGACCTCCTGAGAGGCTTATTATTTCATTTATGAGTTAGTTTGGTGGGCTTGCTACCAAAACTTATTTATTTGCACATTATTTTATTTTTAGGGGCTAATGTAGGCTCATTAGGTAAATCGAACTGCTAAGAGGTGTATAAATAGGAGTTAGTTGGATTCATTTGTATCATCACTTGACTTGGGATCTCTGTATATTTAGAGAAATTTGCATTTTTCCTTGGAGGACTATTTTTGGATGATGGATGAATTTGATGTATGGATTTGGGCTATTTCTATCTTGGAGCTTCTTATTTTCAAATCTGATGCTGGTTTGATATACTCTCAAACATTGTAAGTGCAAATTTAATGCTATTTTTCTTGTTGTTGCATACAATTAGATTTCACTATAATTAGGGCTAATTGCTACAGGTATGAAATGTGGAATTATGTGTCTATTTAGCTTATTCTATGTATGGGCCATTCTTAGATGAATGAAATGTCCTAGAGATCATGCTATCTTGATAATCTTGCACCATTTGTATGAAGTATAAATGCCTGAAAGTCACTTTACTTCTCTTTCCTCTAAAATTAGACAAAGTTGACTTTCTGGGCCTCCTTGAACAAGAAATTGAATTCTTCTTCATTATTATCCTTGAATCCATATCTCCAAGTGAATCATGCACAAGTCCATCAAAGGGTGATTATTTTCCTCTTTTTTCACATTTTTCCCTTTTCCCCTAGGTCTAGCCCCATTAGGTCACCTAGGGCATCAATTTCCCAGGAATCTAGCCACAAGAAAACTTCAATCTCCTGGAGGCAACTGCGCTAGTGGGTCCCCTCACTCTCTTCTGAATTTGGGCCAATTCCGACTGTGGAATCTCCGGATACCCTACGCTCTACCTCTAGGATCAAGATTTTCCTAGGTGTTCTCGAGGCTAGAACCTAGTAGGCTCAATTTCACGTGATTGCAATAAAATTATTATTTTATCATTTCCCCTCACCTTGGCCAGGTTAAGAACATTATCGGGTGCCAAAATACAACCCCTAACCTGGGCTGGGTCCACTTGGCCTTGTGTGGTCCCATTCTTTGTCAAAGCTGATTTATGAAGGACTACTCAGGAATCCAAGTTCCTAAAGGATTTTAGGGATTGAGAGCCCCCTATACAAATTTTATTCTTCGACCTCAACCCTCCAATCTTCATTCCCTCTCCCTAGAAGATCAAGTCCCTTGCTTAAAAGTAAAGAAAGTCCCATTCTTCATTATATCCTAGGGAAATGGTTTCTAGGGTCACTTCACACCTATTCATTGATTCATACTGTACAAGTGACTTGCTAAAACTACCGGGTCTCCTCCCATCGGTGAAAGTTCGTAAAGAGCAGTGAGCCTTAGTTGTAGTGACAGTGGGCTAAGTCTCCATCATTGCCCTTGACCTAGTAGCTTCCCTCATAAGAACCCCTCTTAGGTCCCCTGTTGGTTTGAGTGGTAACGAGGCCCATTAGAGTTAATGATAGGATAGGTATGGTGGCCATTTAATGTAATGTTTGCTAGGTCCACTATGTTAGTTATTATCAAATAAGGTCAAGGGGGTAGTGAGCATTTAATAAACATAATATGGCCAAGTCATTAATGTAGGGGTTGATAGTGTTTAGTGGTAGATTTTGCTAGGTAACTACAAATAAGGATGGATTCCTCCTTAAGGAATATGTCAGGGATTATAATTGTATTGGATCATTGCTCAGTTGCCTCCTTGAAGAGGCACGTGAACAGAGTTTATGTTTCCCGAAAAGGATTATATTTAATGTCAAGTAATTATTATATTGGAGCATGGCTCATTTGGAGGTTGCCTCCTCAGAGCGACATGTAAACAAGAGTTTATCAATCCATAATAGATTATTTTATGGTGCTACTTTACCTGGCATATTCTTGGATATAGTTTTTGTTATTCATATTCAACACTGAGGATCATATGAAGTGGTATCAAAGCACTTTCTTGGACCAAGGAGATATATTTTCCTTTTTGTAGATCGAAAGTGCAGTGCTGCCCCCCCTCAGGAGCGTGCTTCGGACAACCCTCAAGGAGCAATCTCAAGTGCACACTCGTGAATTTGTTTTTGCTCCCTAGCTTTTATTCCCATTTTTTTTTCACTCTACCGTTCAACACTCTTATAAAAGTTTGGGACAATGCTAGTGAGAAAGAAAATGGTTGGAACAACAAATTTTACATGTTCCCATTGTAAAACAACCTACAATAGTTCATATACTTGTGTAAGAAAGCATCTCTGTAAGATTATGCCATGTGATGAAAATAAGACTATATGAGTCAAAACTTGTGATCAAGTGCTAGCAAATGATAGGAATAGATATAGAACAATACCTAACCGCAATAGAATTCGCTCATACAAATAGAGGGTTTCCTTCTAGGGCAGAAAACCCTAAATTAACATAACTTCTACTATTAGATCTTCCACCTAATGAACGACAAGCCCCTCCAGAGTCCACACCGTGTGATATAGATAATAACTACTAGATGATTGATGTTATATGGTTTAATTCGTGTTTTTGTGCTTTATAACTAATTCACCATTCTACATGCTTTTGTTGACATATATCCGTCAAAATATATTATATAAAAATCGCTCTCAATTTGCTCCTCGACCCAAAAGCTTCTGAAAATTGTCGCTCCATGCTCCTGCTTTTGCTTCCGCTTTTGACTCCCCTCTCGATAGTGATACAAAATTTGAAACATGAAAGCTTTGACCATTTCCATAGTTTTCAATGTGGCTATGAAACAGAGATATTTTTTTGATCTTAGGTAATGAAGATTAATTTGGCCAGGGAGATGCTAGGCTTACTGGCAAAATTAGATATTAGGTTTCAAACTATGTTGCACGGGTTCGCGAACTCGGGGGTGGGGTTCTCAAACTCGTCTCGGGTTCTCGTCCCCAAGAACTAGATTTGGGTACGAGTTCTTCTGAAAAGAACCCATAAGAGCTGGGTTCGTCTACCAAGAACTAGGTTCTTCGTTAAAAAAAATTGGGTGCGTTTGACATTTAGGGTACTTGGAACCTTGATAATGGGTACTTGAAACCCCAAAATCAGGTTCTTTGTTGAACGATTTTTGAAATAAAAATTTAAAAATAAAAAAAATCGTGGAAAGTCAAAAGGTGAATATATAACCCAGAAAGCCTGAAATTGCTTCACTCTTCAACGACGACATTTCACTCTTTGACGACGACATTTTGTTTGAGACAACAGGGATTCGATTTGACTATTGAGACGACGAACATTCCCTGGTGTGTTTGGGGCAGTCGTTGGTGTGTGTGCAGGTGACTGGAGGTTCCCACAGAGACGCAATCCACATAGATGCAACCCCTGCTTGAAGATTCAAGGATAACTCTTGAAAATTCATCGTGCGACATGAATAAATTCTAGTTTATGTGTGTTCAAACTTCATTGTTTGCATAACAAAATTAGTAAATTAAAATTTAATTCTAAATAGTAAATCGACCCATGATGTCAAATATTGGAAAGCTTCCTTATGACAAGTATTAGAATCTTGAAGTAACCACAATAAATAGTCTACTGCCATATACTACGATTCCAAACTCCTGATTTTTTACTATAATCTCCACATTCTCTCATGGCCAACCGACATTACTTGCTTTTCTAATCACTCTTTTGATTGTGTTTTTGTTTTGTTTTGTTTTTTTGTCTACATTTTTTGCCAAGAATGTGACTTTTGGCCTTCTCTTTCCCTACTAGAGTTTTGGGCGAAATTGGTTTGGGGCCAGATTTACAAGTATGTGTAAACTCCAATTTGCACTTGATATCAAACTAGAAATTTTGAAATTTGAATGTTGAGTGTTCAATGATGTGCAGGTTTAAATATTTAAAGTTTAAATCATAAATATTTTAGTTTTCCTAAGTCACCTGATACGGGGATATGGGGATTCGAGGAATCGGATTTGGGTACGGTGACCCCTGGAATAGGATACTTCTGGGATACGATACGTTATATATTATTTTATTAAAAAATATATATATTTAAAAAAATATATATATATTAATATATTAAAAATTAGATATTTTTTACACATTAAAAATTTCAAACATAGATTTAAGATCTTAGATACTCATACATGATACATTGATACATCATACAATTGTCAAATTTACTCAAAAAGACAAGATAGTAGGATACTGTAGTTTTCTCATTAATTCATTATAATCAAAATGTGTTACATAAGTACACTGCCAACGGCAAATAGAAATAGATCAGTCACTGTAAGTTCAAGTCAGACCTCTGTAGCTTGTATCAGTTCACAAAATTGCTCACAATTCAACACCAAATGCTAAGGAGATAAACTAACGATCATGACTCAAGTTTAGTGCCAAAAGCAATGTGAAAATACCACTATAGTGCCATTGTAGAGTGATATCAGACCTCTGCAATAAAAATGTCAATCTGCTAACAGCAAAATCAAGTCACCCAAATATCCACAAAATGATAGCCAAACACTTGTGATTAATATTGCAATTATTACGAGTCAAATTAGAATACTTTTAGGCTTAGATTAGATGTTAATCTTATGTTTAGGGTCTGCAATATGTTTGACTTCAGGTCTCATATGTATTCAGTCACCAAAGAGGCTATTAATAAGAGAAACAAGGTCCCCAAATGATGTGGCCTAGCCTCAAAGGGCTAGTATGCTTGGAAGAGACCACAGGTTGCAACTTTGAGCCACAAAGTGATGCCCAAACCCTTTTCAAACCACCTACAAAAATAAATATGCTAGCCCTAGGCTACAAACACAATAACCTGCCTTTGAATTTGGCATCACCAAGGGAGAAAGAGACTCCTAGCCGCCTAGATGATTAGTATTGATGGAGAATGATGCCACCAAACCCAAAAACAAAATTTAAAACCCTTCCCAAGTCATATATCAACCTGTAACAAAGGGTTAGTTCAAAAATTACAATGGATCAGACCTTGTAATGTGAATTTCTCAATGAAAATCACCACCAAACATAGTCAAGACACCAATTAGGCCTGCAAACACAAATGATTAGGGGTTTTATAAAGAAAAAATCACACTTTTTTGGACAGCGAATCTGGCCGTACG
The DNA here is from genome assembly GCA_034641835.2 of Pinus albicaulis. NCBI lineage: Eukaryota > Viridiplantae > Streptophyta > Pinopsida > Pinales > Pinaceae > Pinus > Pinus albicaulis. The sequence goes on along the minus strand of CM076575.1, from coordinate 786,656,965 downwards.
GGATACGGCTGTCTCTGTACAGGGTGCGGTCGGGATTCGCCGTACCCTATACGGATACGGCCGTATCCCGTGAATTGGGTATGAATCCTGGCGAATCGTATCGGATTCACCGGATTCGGGATTCAGAGCCCCGGGGGGACGAATCTGGTTTCTTAGTAGTTTTCTTGTTTAAAGTTGGAAAATATACAGTAAACCCCCAATAAACCCACAGACTCTGTTTCCAAAAATGATGCACCCGTTCCCGTCCCCACATTTCCTGGCAACATAGCTTTCAAGTGGGCAATGCAAAGCCCAATGAGCTTTTAAAAAAGTCCGAAAATTTCCTGCAGTTGTTTGTTGGTGTTTTAGAAAAACAAGTTTTCATGGGTCATTGTTATGAATAACATTTATTCTAATTTCATCCAGGGATCGATGAAATTGATTGAATTGCTTAGGTGCTTCTGAAAGTTTGTGCTATCATTTTCTGGTAGAGGAAATCTATTCTTCATTGTATATGCTTCATATTCATTTTGTAGTATGTGTTAACATTTCCTAGGCATAGTTAATACGTGTTTCTTCTATATTCCAAATTTTGTGGTTCGTAATGTTTAAACTTCTTACTCGTTTTTCTGCAGGGCTGTTAAATGCCAGTCAGGTGGTAAGCAAGGACATGTGCGTCAATATATACTAGAGGCTTTGATAGAAGCAAAGGATGAAGCAAGTCGTCATCCAAAGAGCTGCTTACATGTAAGCATGGCTGACTTTTCATCTTGACTAGTGTCTAGTATTTGGATTTTTGGCTAAATCTTGTTTAATTGAAGGATCAGCTATTTTTCTTTGATTGATGCTTGCTGATATGACAGAGTCAAGTTGGTTATTCTATGCTAGAAAATATTATAAATAGCTGTCATGCTTATTCTGATTTACCAATTATCATGTTTTTTTATGATTCCCTGGATATAATTGAATTGGTTTTTACATGCAGTTTTGGGAGCTTCTTGGGCAACTTTTGTTTAATATAGAAGATCCAGAGGAGTATAGTCTAGCTCAAAAGCAGCTGGATGATGAACTGCACTGGCTTGAGACTGCACCTGCAGCTGTTGATGAAGAGGATAAAGTATGGTCAATGTTCTAGTCGTTGAAACTTGCTGAAACATGTGTTATTTGGTGTCAATAATTTTGTCTGACTGCTTCACTAGTATGTTTTCTAGAATTTGTGGACCCTTAAGAAAATTAAAGAGGTAACACACAAGATAATGGAATAGTGAAGACACAATATTTGCAATATAGATTAGCAGAATATAATAGAATATAAGAAAACAGAAATAACACATAAGATTTGCGATTTAGATGAAACATTCCACTAGAATATTCGGTACATTCAACTGTCATATTCTTGAAAGAGAGATAGATGAGAATTAGGGGATTATAAAAAAAATGTCAAACAAAACAATATTCTTTTTGAACGGAGTTTATTATATATTAAAGGAAACTAATTAATGCAAGAGCAGCAAACAATGTATCTAAGATAGCAAACCAAGGTGTTGAGGAAAGGAATGAAACTTTATCAAGTTAACTGCTTGGCAGAAATATTTTCTTATCTTGATAATTACTTGTGATTTCGTAGCAATCTTATTAAGTTCTTTTATGTCTTCTTTTATCATCTTATCATCAAGCAACTACCAAAACATAAATGCCTGAAGATCAAAACAACAAGGACACAGGTATAGGCTCTCAGCCAAGGCAAAACCCCTCTCCTAGGAGAGAACCCAAAAATTCTCTTTTTTTTCCTTTAGAACCAAACTCTTAGGAGAGAACCCAAAAATTCTCTTTTTTTTCCTTTAGAACCAAACTCTTAGGAGAGAACCCAAAAATTCTCTTTTTTTCCTTTAGAACCAAATCAAATGAGACAACCAAGACCCTTTGATGAAGACAAAGTCCTCCTCCAATCCACCAAGTCAGCCTCCCAAGATAGTCCTTCTAATCAGCTTCTTCAATACTGCATCATTTAAAATTTCGGTCCTACTGCATCAGAATTTTGACCTTACTGCAGACCTGCACTTTTGGCCCCTTAATGCAACCTAGAATCTCACATGTGTGAGGGAAAACAAGAGAAAAAACGAGCTTCACTTCTTTGCTAGGGTTCCTCTTCTCTTCGCTAGGATGTTTCCTTCTTCTTCATTCTTCTTCCTTGCCTTTGTACTTCCTTCAATCGCAGATGGAACTCTTGCTTGGATAGATCATCAAATAGGTCGAATGCAATTCTATATATATTCTCTTCAAGGTGGTTGAATCCCTTCAATGAGGCTGACTTGTCTTCTTTTGAGGCCGACTTGGTGGAGGAGTGACAAGTGACACATTTTACATAAAAATAATTTTCTTCTTTGATACAATGAGCCCAAGAAGGGTCTAATACGTAATGACAAGGACTAGGACATATGACATAAACCCTAGAAGCATTCAATGGGTGCTTTGACCAAGAACAAAAATAAATGAAGCATGAAACCCATGCTTATAAATAATTTTCTTTTACAATGTTTTTTTTCTTCCTTTTGATAAATACATTACATCATGGCCCAAATACAATTATGAGGACCAATACTAGGTACATTTATCAACACTCCCTCTTAACTAGGGAGGTATTCATAATTGTTCAATTGGTACAGGGTTGACCTCAATTTGAAATGTTCCGGGAAGAGTACAACAACATACACATTGCTAGGGATACCAGAACTGCGAAGATACCCACACATCAAAGATTCAAGGTTCAATGACACTATTTCTAGGATCCATCAACTTAATGTTCCAAATGTCATTTCCAAGACATTAATACAAGGATCTAAGACATTGTCAGGGACTAAGGTGTCATCAAGGCAACATGCCACTATAGGTACCATCAGGATACAACCCTGGTATCTTTCCTACCCGATATAGATACCATCTAGGCCTTTATACCAAGACCCCAACCCTTAGGGATCCAAGTATCATCAAGGTTAAACAGAATGACAAAGCTCCACATGACCAAGATACACCTGCAATCCTTATTCTAAAGAAAACATAAGGAAATGTTTATAATCAAGCATAAAAAATAAAGATAAATATGTATAGAGGGAATCAACAAGGTGGAAGCTCCCTCTTGATCTTGCATTAATCTAGTTTTTTGAGGGATTTCTTCATCTTATCAAAATAACAAAAGAACTTTTTAACAAAACATAGTAGATCTAGAAATCAAAAAGAAAAATTGATAAACTTTACAAGACATAGAAACAATATTCTATACTATAAGCAAAGGATATAGAAGGGATAATATCCCTAAAGAATTAATAGAATAAGTCTTTGACTTCAAAGTCCTTAGTTTTGGTCTTTTTTGGTGGAGCTTCATTAACTGCAACTATAACTTGGTCTCTTTTTCTCTTCTTGTTCATGGGATATCTAGGGGATTGGTTCTTGTAGTGTCCTATCTTGTGACAGTGATAGCATCTTCATGATCCATCTCCATATGGGTCTACTTCTATCAGAGTGCCCAAGGATATAACTTGATTACCAAGTCTTTATTCATCATACTCTTCATAAGATCATCATATCTTACTTCTTAGTACCTACAAGTACAACATTTACTGACAAGTACCACCAACCAAAATATACAAGTACTAAAGCATGGAAATAATTTCACTAATCTATGGAATCTTTAGAATGGAAAAATTTCCTAGGGTTTACAGATCCAAACCCTAAGTTTCACGATGTTATCTTTTGAAACATCAACTCTAGGGTTTGAATCTTAGATCCAATTCTACCCTCACTAGGAGATGCTATTTCACCCTAGACTATCAACAAACCCTAGAGACCAAAGGTTAGGGTTTCTATGAGGGAACAAAATAGAATAGGGTTAGGGTTTTTGAATAGGGATTTGTGATTTAATATCCATCTAGGGTTTATAATCCTTATGTTAAAAAATATTTAAAAAATATAAGACTAAGAACCCTAGACTTAAAAACATAAAACAAAACCTTATCGCATATTTGTATGTAGACCTTTAAACAAAAACTTTACAAATGAACTTGTTATGTTATACATGCCTTATAGTAGCTTTACTTACCCTTTCTTGAAAGTGATCACTTTCCAAGTTATACTTCAATGTTGTCTTTAGGATATTCTTTATTGGATCTTTGATTTTATCTCTACTATTCATATTCCTTGAAATGATGACAAACGATGTCTAAAGAGTGCTTCTCGACACCTACACTTTCTTCATCCTTATAGCCTAGGTCTGCGGTCTAATCCCATTGTTTATGACTTATAAAGATGCCAAAAAATATGTTCTTGAGTTCAATACTTCTTCTATAAGGTTCAATCTTTTCAAGTTAGCTAATAGTATACTAGGACTTGTATATGATTTCCAAAGGCTTCCTTCCTCCTAGTAGATAAAAATCCTTCAATAGATCTTCAAAAGTCAAAAGATGAGACTCCTCTTTTCCTTATGATCTTTGAATCTTCTTCTTGAATCTTTATGAGAGCAAATGACCTTCAAATTGCCTTTTTCCTTCTTCTATTTCACCTTAGTTCTAATACCATGTTGGAAAATCAGAAAGGAAGAAATATTTTCTTATCTTGATAAATACTTGTGATTTCTTAGAAATCTTATTAACTTATTTCATGTCTTCTTTTATCTTCTTGTCATCAAGCAACTACCAAAAAATAAATGAATGAAGATCAAAACAACAAAGACACAGGATATTGACTCTCAGCCAGGGAAAAACCCCTCTCTTAGGGGAAAATCCAAAAATTCTCTTCTCTTCCTTTAGAACCAAATCAAATGAGACAACCAAGACCTTTTGACCAAGATAAATACCTCCTCCAATCCACCAAGTTAGCCTCGCAAGATAGGCCTTCTAATCAGCTTCTTCAATACTGCATCAACCAAAATTTCGGTGCTACTGCATTAGAATTTTGACCTTACTGCAGACCTGCAATTACGAACCCTTAATGCGACCTAGAATCTCGCATGTGTGAGGGAAAACAAGAGAAAAAAAGGGCTTCACTTCTTCGCTAGGGTTTTTCCTTCTTCTTCAAGTCTTCTTCCTTGCCTTTGTACTTCTTTCAATTGCAGATGAAACTCTTGCTTGGATAGATCATCAAATAGGTCAAATGCACTTTTATATATAGTCTCCTCAAGGTGGTTAAATCCCTTCAATGAGGCCGACTTGGTGGAGGAGTGACAAGTGAAAAGCTTGATAATGTCCTCTAGGAATTGCCTTGGATCGAGAGGAATTGATTGGGTAATCTTGGGAGGAGTTCAACAACAATGAACTAGAACTCTTCTAACATTTAAGGTTGAAGGGAAAAACGTAGTAAGAATCATTTGGTCAATTGATTTTAAATTCCATTATTGATTTGTACTTTTTATCAAACTTAGCATTTATGATGAGCTCCTAAGGAGTTTCTAGCTTCAATATTTCAGGCTTTTGGGCTAAGATTTGCCACTTTTATACCTTGGGGACAACCACTACTACATTGTTAGGATATTTATTGCTGTGCTGCCAATGCATATTCATGCAAAGAAAATTGTTTTGCAAGTTATTATTTTAGTTGAGTTTGGTGTTCATTCCCTCATCACTACCATGAATTTTTATGTTGTGACCATGTTACACATTATTCAATGCATGGTGTGCTTCCACTTGGGTTGTAATATATATCCTTATCTACCTCAACAATCTTATGCAAATTGCTTGCCAAGTTGTTGTAAATAGTTGATATGATAATGTTTTTACTCTCCAAATCATAAAATTTGATATCGAGAAGTCTTCACGCCTAGATTTTTCTGTTGATATTCCCCAACTCACTAAGTGGATATTGACTTGAGTATCGTGGTATAAATATACAAATTCTACTTGAAAGCGAGCTTCATCAGTGCTTTCACAACCACATGCACATAAAGGAAAATGCTATTTGTGCTCTAGGATATATTTGATTGCAATTAGCTTGTAGCCTAAGGGTCCTTATAACATTATATCAAGCATGTCCCCATTTTCCGTGTATAGAAAAGGAATATTATTTTAAAAAGTAACATCACATTTATAAATACTATACGTGGTAACCATTATTGTCGTGATTGAACTTGGATCAACATTGTTTTGCCTTGAAATTATGACTATATACTTATTTAGTCAACAAGCTCAATATGTTATTTAAATTTGTTAGAGGTTCTTTCTTTTAAGTATTATGGTTTTATTTGCTCATGTGTTGGATAAGGAGCAACACATGCATCTCATCTTCTAATTCTTTTTGGTTGTATGTCAAGCATGGAGATTACTCTTTTGAGATGGGGCATTTATTATCTCTAGGTTGGTTGCTTTGCAAGATTTTTTCTTTAATGTTTTAAACCTGGAGTGAAGTAATCCAGTAGCCATGAGTGATTTGTTGGTATAAAAGGGAGCAATTCAGATTAGCTCTAATGGAAAGTGCCCTATTGGCCTACACAACTTGTGACCCTAAGCTCCCTAGGTAGTGACCTTAAAGCATGCTTGGAGAACTAACTGAGCCCACTGTAAATGCTGGAGATCAGTGCTTAAAAAAGGTGGTTTTCTTTGTTAATAAAGGTGCATTATATTTTGATGATGCAATTCACTACTTTATGAATTGGATTTTGAATTAAGTTGTGAGGTCACTTCTAAGGTACCATTAGGATTTTTTTTATTTTTATTTTCTTTTGTAAGGTTAGGCAGTCACTTTATATTAAACTGCAGACCAAAAGCTACTAGTCTGCCACATGGGCAACCATATCAGTATCAGTCTCAAAATTTTAACATTGTATATTGCCAACACTATAAATCTATCATCTACATATTGCTAAATATTAACAGTCAAAACTATACCATTGGCACTATAAAAAACTACAAATGTAGGCTTGTTTGATCAAGTTATCCAAAAGGAGAGTCCGCCTAGATTGGTGGTTTTGAGTCCTTGTCTTCCTCAAATGGAGTGAAAGTGATGCTTGCCATATTCTTGGCCAAGATTTAAACTTTGATATCCAACTCCAATTTATTTGGAATATAGCACAAATACCATGCTCTAGAACTCGCCATGGGGGATAAGATCCTAATTTGCAATCTCTTGACATATACTTCTTAGAGAGTCCAGAATGCCTTGAGTAGAACTTCGGTCCAAGGTATCAATATAAAGTTTAGCCCTTTTTTAGCGATATTTTTTGCAAGTTTGTTTCCATTTATCCTAACATGGATTAAAACGGGAGCCACGATTCCTTCCAAAAGGTTGCTACCCTTGCTAAGCTACCATGAAGTCACTAATTGCTTGAGATTTTAGAAGGATGTGAGCTTTATTTCAGTGTTCTAATCGCCCGAATTATTGTTTTGAGTCCCCTCCTATTCCCAATTTAGGAAATTACTTCTTTTGGCAATGAGTAATCCCTATTCCAAAACATATAATTCAATAAATTTGTTACTGTCTATCTCAAGATCTCCTAAGTAAATATAATTATGTGACCCAGAATTGTTTTGAATACGCCCTCGAAATAGGCTGGTCCTTGATTACCTTCTGAGGTCCAATCAAAGTTTTGTTTTAGAAAACCACTTGGGGGAGGAGACCAATAGTTTAGACTTGAAGAGCTTGGCAGAGACAAAGGAGCTTGAGGACAATTGATGGATTGATGGAGATTCAATAGAGAATGTGCTTTTCTTGATGATTGTAATCCCAATCTTTGGAGGTCCAGGGGATTAACAAAACAATTTATGGGATCTTGTTCAAGATAAAATACCAGATGAGATCCACGAGAGCTGTTTTATTTTTAAATATTATTCTATTCCTCTTTTTCTAGGTTTCCCATAAGATAAGTCATGGAAAGAGTTGCGAAGCCCTATTTAGTATTGGATTGGAGAAAGGGTTAGATCTTCATTCCTCTATGGTTGATAACAACCTGCTTTCGTTTCAATTCGATTGTTGAAAGACAATATCCTTGCGATCCCATAACTCCGAAGACCGTTTACAAGAAAGTAGAAGAAATATTTTGTCATAGGAGCCATGACTTAGTGAATCGAGAATTTATTGAAACCAATAGCTTTAAGTATATTAAAAATGAATTGCTAGCTATGTTGGTCAAAAAATTTCTACATACCTATTTTAATTAACATTCTAGGGGTTTTCGAAGATTTAGCTGAATAAATATGTTCATGAGCCAGAATAATGCTTTCTAGGATTTGTTCAAGAGAGATGAGATAGGAAGGACAATCCTAAGACTCTTTACAATCACTTTAGAAATGATTTTTTGGACTGCATTATAGTGCAATGGGGTGAAAATTAGAGGGAGAATAAGAGTGAGTATCTTTGGGGATAGGAGAAATAAAGGTGACATCCAAGGTTGAGAGGATGGACGAGGAAGCCCTAGAATCTTCCACTAGTCTTCACACGTCTTCTCATATGACTTTCTAGCAATCTTGGAAGAAATTAGCAGTGAAAACATTTGTCCCTAGTGATTTATTTCTCGACATTCCCAAGATTGCTTGCTTTACTTCTGTCACATAGATCTCCCTTGATAACATTGTGTTTTGCTCCAATTGACTAATTTTTGGATATGCTTTGTTATTTTCTGCATGGCAGGCCCTCGGTCTTTGATTGGTTCTGTTAGGATGTTCTTAAAGTGATCTACTAACTCCTTAGTTACTTCCTCATGATCTTGAGGCTTATGATTTTGAGATTTTTTAATGCTCACAATTCTATTGTGCTGCCTATTTTGAAATATGGATCTATGAAAAAAATTGTTGTTCCTTTTTCTTTCTTAAAGCCATTCGATTCTTGATTTTCATCTCAATAAAACTTGCTTTTGCTTAAGATGCTCTTCCAATTGGAGTTGAATAATAGCTTCTTGGTGGTTCAATTCTTTCGTCCTCCCCCCTCAATGATATTTTTCTGTAGGGATTCCATCTCTCTTTCCAATCTCTTCTTTTCCCCATGAATGTTGTTGAATTCTTTAATATTCCACTTCTTTATCTTCAATTTGAGATATCTTAGCCTATTCTAAAAGTGGTACATAATGGTGCCATCCATGCTTTTTGATTGTGTCCACCAACCTTCAATGCTACTTAGGAAAGAAGGGCGCCTTAATTAGAAAGATTTGAATCCGAAGGGTCTATGCTCTAGTCTGTTTTTAAAAGTCTTATTGACCAATGATCCGACTCATTACATAGAAGCTTCAAAGTTAATTCTAGTTCGACGCAATTTTTCAACCTACAGTTCTTTACGCTTTTGAGATATAAGGGCTAAGTTTGGTTCAAACAGATTGGGCTTAGACGGAGAGAGGCCAGACCTTGCTTCTCATACACACTATTCAATGCAAATGTACAATTCCACAACCTATTATCTAGGTAGAGTTCGGGTCCCATCCATTCCGCCTTGAGGTCATCTTTCGACTAGTTTCTTTCCTGCGTAGAGTTAGATCCCTCCAAGATTCTGCGATGGGGAGAGATCGTTATACCTTAAGTCACCAGGTTCGATGAACTTAATGGTTGAAGTTCAAAATTCGCCGAATTCGAACAAATTCGAATTTGTTCACCGAACCTCAAGATGAATATGAAGGCAAACTTCAAGGCGAACACAAACACAATTTTTTAGCTGAACATAAACGATTTTTTATTTATTTATTTATGAAATTCGGGTAAAAGTTCGATTTTATTCGTTTAGCTATTAGGTTTTGGCATTTGGGTGATTCAGTGAAAAAACATTGGCATTGACGCATTCACAAATCATGACTACTTCCATTTCTCCAACCGACCGTGGACTGCTCTTGGAGTCCAACCTCCTTCCACTGCTCCAGCCTCCAGCATTACACTCACAGCCTCCAGCCTCCAACGTTACGCTCACAGGCGAGTCTCCACTCTCGGCTCTCCGCTCACAGCCACAGGTGATAACCTACAGGCTCAGCGACAGGCGCCAACAACTCTCAGTCTTGATTCTTTGTCGACACTCAAGCCTCACACCTCTCTATCAACGTTCACAGTGTCACACCTGTCCTCTCCACTGGCGCTCACAGTGTGGCTCACGGGCCTAAGGCTGTAGGCTACAACCTATGCTCAAGTCTCCGGAGTGCACACAGTGCATGCTCTCCGCTCTTTGCTCGGAGCTTCAGCTCACAGCCGATCGTCGCACAATGTGCACAGTGCTACTGCTCACTCACTTACAGAGTCCAGACTCATCACTCCACAGTGCACTGCACACTCACGCACTTGAAATTCTGCCAGTCTGCTACAACATACAACGTCCAGTCTCTAGGTAAGAAAACCATTTTTTTCATTAATTAATATATACAGTTTTTAAATATATTGTGTTTGGACTGTTAGCCTTCAGGCATGAGCCTTAGCAGACCAGACAGTCCAAACACAATATACTGTAAGTCTGTATATTAAAAAAAAACTAAATTACAGTCTAGAAAAACTCTGAAAATAATTCATTATGCAAAAAATTTAGAACTAATTCAAATGTAATTAGAAAAAATTGCAGACATTTCACCCTTCACTTCAACACTCAGGATTCAGAACCTTCAAACTTCAATGGCACCCCCAAAACCAACTGCTGTAGCATGGAATTTTGTCACAAAAGAAGGGAAAATTCTTTTGTGTCAGCTTTGTGGACATTAATTAATTGGCTCTTTAACTAGAGCAGTGGATCACCTTCTCAGTATTAGCAATGGAAGTGGAGGTAGTGTTGAATGCTGCACTAAGATCTCAGATGAACAAAAAACCGCAGTGGAGAAAAACTATTTCACTTCAAAGACGAAAAAGGAAAAAAGGGAGAAGAAGAGGCAACGAATTGAGAGGGGGATTGCCATGCCTTCCTCAAACACCATAATTCAATCTCAACCATTGGTGGATCAAGTTCTGCTGCAGTAAAAACAGGTGGAACCAAAACATTAAATCAATTCTGGAAACCTGTGGAGAGATAAGAAGTTGATGGTGCTGTTGTAGAATTATTTTATGCAAGTGAAATTCCCTTTAATGTGGTCAGGTGTCCATATTTTAAAAATGTAATTAAAAAGGCCATTGATTTTGGAAAGGGCTATGTTCCTCTCGGATCTGAAACTTTAAAGACCACTTTGCTAAAGAAAACAAGAGTCAGAGTGACAGAAAAATTGTTTGAGATTAAAGAGTCTTGGAAGCATACAAGATGCACAATTTTGAGTGATGGTTGGTCAGATTTGTGTCATCGCCCATTCGTCAATGTGCTTGTTTACAGTCCTCAAGGGATAATTTTCTTGAGGGTAGTTAATGCAATGGATCAGGTGAAGACTTCAGAATTTATTTTTGGAATTTTGCATGAAGCAATTCAAGAGTTTGGGGAGAAAAATATGGTCCATGTTATTATAGATAATGCATCAAATTGTGTTGGTGCAGGGAAGATGATTATGGAAAAGTATAATCATATTTATTGGACCCCTTGTGCAGCTCACTGCTTGGATTTGATGTTGCATGATTTAGCCAAATTTCCTTTGGTCAATGAGACAATACGAAGAGCCAAAACAATTGCAAACTTCATCATCAACCATTGTCCTCGTTTGAGCATATAAAGGAAGAATGTATCTCAATAGTGACTTGTGATACATGGTTTGCTACTTTTTTTATTACTCTGAAAAGAGTTGTTGAGGAAAAAGCAAGCCTAAGAGTTGTTTTCTACAATACTGAGTGGGAGAGATCTCCCCTTTCAAAAAAAAACTAAGGGGAAACATGTTGAACAAATAATGTTCAATAATGGCTTTTGGGAAAATTCAGACAAGGTTTTAAAAATATATGGCCCAATTGTTAATGTGCTCCGCATTGTTGATGGTGACAAACCTTGTATGGGTTTTGTTTATGAAAGCATTGATTGAGGGCATTGCAAGTGCTTTTAATAATGTGGAAGCTTATTGCCAGGAGATATGGGAAGTAATTGATCAAAGATGGAAGATGATGCATAGTCCATTACATGCAACAACATGTTATTTGGACCCTAGATTGTTTGGGTTATCAAGACATAGGGATAAATAAGTCATGAATGGACTTATCCAGGCTAATGAGAAGCTAAATCCAAATGCAACAATTGTAGGTTTGGTCAGATCTCAGTTGAGGGCATACAGGTTAGAAGAAGGGCTATTTGGTACACAATCATCCAAGTTTGATAGGAGCAGAAGTGATCCGATAATATGGTGGGAGTTTTATGGTCGAGGGGTACCAGAATTGCAAACTTTTGCAATTCGTATCTTAAGTCAGGGATCAAGTGCATCATCGTGTGAAAGGAATTGGAGTTCCTTTGACCACATTCATTCCAAGAAAAGAAATATATTGTTATTTGGAAGATTAGAAGATCTTGTTTATGTTCGTAGTAACTTGCAGTTGGCTTTGAAAAATGTGGCTAAAGAGTCATCCAATTCCTCTACTCCGTGGATCGATCCTGTTCCTAATGCATCAAGGGATGAAGCTAATTTTTACAATGATAGTGACATTGATAGGGAATTGAGTGATGAATCTGATGCTGAGGCATCTAGTGGATTCAAACCCCTACTGCTCTTGATGATATAGAAATTTTTGATATCACAAGTGGGCCACGAGAACATCAGGAATAAAACTTGTGTTCTCGTTTTAGACTTCTAGTTTACTTTTTGCATGAACAATATTCTAAAACTGCCAAACTATTTTAAAGTTTATATATTTTGAATTCTTTTTTATCAGATTGTTTTCAATATATGAAATCTGATATGGCCCACAGTTTTGTTGAGTTTGATATTCTTATGGGTGCTAGACTCTAGTAGCTACAACCTACAACCTATTGGTAATGTCTATGATGAATTTTCACCTTGTTTACTATGTATGGAAGACTCAAGTTGGTTCTTTATTGGCAATTTGGCACTCGCTTTCATTGTTTATATGTGGAAATGATGTAAATGTTTGAGCAATAATCCTATTATCTATGTGTTTGCGATTTGCATTATGCACTTTGAAAATTGACAAGCTTATTTATTTATGTGCATCATATTTATCTTTCATCATGCTTAAAATTGTTTATATATATATATATATATATAATTTTTTTTTTTTTCAAATTTCTATATGTCGAATTTTATGCCGTACTTTATCAACAAAATTTTAGGTGCCGAACTTTATTCAAATTTTAACGTCGTCGAACTCGAACACGAACACGAACCTGGTGACTTAGGTTATACCTACCTAGCACTTGGCTCCTCAGAGGCCCTCGCTTCAGATTAGTCAACAGGCTGTTGTTGGGGGTGGTTCTTTGTGTATCTCGACTCGTCCAGTTTGTGGCCATTTCCCTAGAGTGCCTCCCCCCATTTAAATTATCTTGTGATGCACCTAATCATCTTTTGCTGACTGAACAGCTGCTGAATCAATCCATCAGAGAGGATATCTATCGGCTATACACTTAGGTCACTTAAATTTCCCCTCCTATGGGCCTTTGGTTTGAAGATGTCTATTTATTTGGAGCATTTCCTAGAGTTGCATGATGGCCTCATCATCCGACCTCCTTACGTCGACAATGGATGCACTCACTTAGGATCCCCTTGGGTCAACTTTGTGTGGGCTCCCACTGTCTTACAATCAAGACTGACCATCATATTCCTTGGTCGGACAAAATTTGTGAGGTGTGACATCTACAGGAGCGAGAGACTGAGTGGCACCTCATGTTCAGGTGCCCTGTTTAATATGAGATCAAAGGATGCTTCCATTGTCTCTAAAGATGTATTGGGGGCTCCGTCTCTACATTTTTCTGATACCAGGACCAAAGATGCCTAACCCTCTTTATCAAGGAGATCCTTGCATACAAATCTCAACTCTTGCATGCCTTGACTCAGTTTCAGATTTCTAGAACTGTTACCTCTTACTTCTTAAGTTGTTTCGTCTGATAGAATCAATAAGCGACAAATAGAGCCTCAGTGTGCAATAGTTGTGGAAGAAGGGTGTGACCTCTCCCCGCCTTTCGAGACATACATGTATATTTAAGACCAACCCGTAGATGTAGTACCATGCTTACTCAAACTATACTCGGAGAGTCAGAGTGAATGGTTCCAGATAGAGACATCGTAGGGCATCTCTCACCCACTAGACCTCCTCGTAGCCACAACTCAATGGACAAAGAATAATCAACAACTTCTTCCTTTTGACCTTAGATGTTATGAGATTGTCTTGCTTGCCTCCCTCGCCATCGGCCATCAGATATGTTGACAATGCAGAAGTGACATACTCTGTATCTCTCATTTTTTGTCACTTCATGTGATTTTATGCATCCTATAATTGTCATTCTATTTCACTTTAGTCTTATTTTGGTCATATTTTACCTTTCTTATCCTTGTTAGCTTTGGAGTTACAATGGAGTTGCATTTGCACTCCCATATGTCTTGTATTGACACAACATGTATCTTTTAGTCCCATTGACCTACTCTTGTGGTCCCCCAAAGACATTAATAAAATTAGCTTATCTTATCTCATCTAGTCAAGGAAAGAGATACAAAGAGAAGGAATCGATCCAGATGAGAAGAAATTTGAGAAGATCCCCCCATTTGTTGTTCCAAGTAAAGATTCCATTGTTTGTTTCTATGTTTATTAGATTTAAGAAATTTAGAAAGTCCGTTAAAAGAGAAGAGTCTTCATCCATTCTTATTATACCTCCTCATTAAGAGGTTTTATTGTATTAAAATTAGTTTAACACGACTTTTATAGGACCTGTGAGTACCTACTGGTCTTGACGAGTTTTATAGCGAGACGGGTCACTCGCATTGAACTCGCAGTATCTACCTATACCCACCAAAACCTGCATAAAACTCGGCTACCCGCATAAAACTCGGCTACTTGCATTGAACCTGTGAAGAACTGCATATGACTCACATAGGACCCGTGGAGATCGTAAAAATTTGACTTTTTTATTTTTTTGAAATCATGTGGAGGTAAAGGGAAAATTTTGCTGAGTCTTATACGGGCCTTTCTCGAGTCTTATATAGGTCTTAGAGTGAACTGCCATACGAGTCTTATACGAGTACGAGTCGTGCAACATTGATTAAAATATCCTCCAATGATCCATGATTTTCCTAAAATGGTGTTAGAAATATTCTAAATATTTTGAAGGATAATGTTCTAGTCTAAAGAAGAATTAGCTCGATATACATTAGTAAAAGTGAATGAGTGAAGAAGCGAAATTGTAGGAGGATTCCAAAGAATGGCTATGGCTCTAGAGGCCCCTTGAGCATCTTTTGCGAGTGATTGACTATATTTACAAACTGCCTGGAGATTTTTTCAATTGGTTCCATGGAACATTTAGTTCTTGTAGCATCAAAATATTTGGAGATTCTCGCATGATTCTGTTTGTGAGGAGTCTTTGTTCGGTTTCGACAATGATTAAGTTCGGTTCATGTTCGAATTTTTTGATGAGGTTTGGATGAGGTTCACCATTAGGTTCAATTATAGACATTTTCTATATATATATATATAAAGTTTAAAATGAAATATAGGATAAAATAGTAAGATATTGACATCAATAAACATAAAAAATGTTATCACGAACATGGAAATTGCAAGGATAGATTACAAGCTTGAGTTGTGACATGAGGTTATGAGTTTTGATCTATGGACTTGGTCAATGGCTATGAGGTTTGATGAGGTTCCTTGAACCTCAAAATTTTTTAAAGGTTCACCAAAATTCGAACCTCAAGGTTGAAGTTCGTCGAACCTTGTGACATAGTCTTAACATTACAACCCCTTATATTTCAAGAGATGACATTCATTGATAACTATGAGGGGGGGGTTTGTAGGTCTCTGTCATTAACATTATCTTGCCTGTATTGACAAGATACTCTCCCATTTCCTATATGAGCTGTTAATTACTTTTCTAACCCTTTTTCTTATCTTCCTTTGTAGGCTTGATATGCTTTTTGTGAATATTACTTTCGTTTCCAAAAGGAGGAGAAGAAAGATTACTTTGGGCTTGTTGGTGAAGTACTTCCTAAGCTCGCACATAGGTTTTTATAATGATTTGCACTTCTTCTATAGTAATCGATACTATATCTTTATTCTTCCATTCTAGTGCTAGTGTTTGTAAATCAAGATCCTGTAGATCCATTTCCTCGAGCTCCTGTGCTTGTGAGTGGTTTTACTTGTCATCACCTATTTGCATATCTTCAGTTGGATTTTCATGCTTCTATTTTTCCGAATTGCTTTTAGAATAACCAACTCTCACTTTTTTTGGAGATGGGTTTCCATTTGTTCTTGGTCGCTTTTCACTACCCTCTGCTTCGTCTTCCTCCAACTATGACAATATATCTATTAATTTTTATGTTGCTCCCAACCAACAAGTCTTTTGTCCTTTTTTTGGCAATGTTTCTCCTATTTGTAATTCTAGCAAACCCTTCTTGATTTGTTTCTTGCTATGTTGCACGGGTTAGCGAACCCGGGGGTGGATTTCTTGAACCCGTCCCGGTTTCTCGTCCCTAAGTACCAGATTTAGGTATGGGTGCTTCTGAGAAGAACCCATAAGAACCGAGTTCTTCGATGAAGAACCAGGTTCTCCATTAAAAAATTTTTGGGTTGTTTTGTCTTGAGTCTTGACGAGTATGATGAACCCTGATGATGGGTACCTGGAACCCTAAATTCAGGTTCTTTTGGGTTCTTTTTAGTTTTTATTTTTAAAATTTTAATTTATTTAATGGGCGTCCCCTAATATTCCAGGTAGCTAGTTCTTCATCTTACTTAGGCACATTGGAGTACTTATGCCTTTATCCATTCAATAAAGAGAAATAGGTTGGGCTCAAAGAAGGCAAAGAACTTACTATAAATTCATAGCGCACTTCATCTCATATCTCGAAAAGACCCTGGGTACAAGGGGGGTCCTTTCAAGAGATGGGATCAATACATAAATGATGCTATGTGTGTGGACGAGGAGATACAACCATATGGTCTTATTGAGCTACCTCCAGTTGCTATGGATGAGCAGGAGCCTCAAGATGAGAGTGATTCCTACCTGGAGAGCATGCTAACTGAAGATCTAAGTGATGCTGATGACATGGCTTGAGGAAGCCATTGTTCACTATTAGCTATTTTTATTATAATATTTAAAATTTCCTAGTTCATGTTTGGTGATGCCTTGAGGCAAATTTTGAATGTAGTATGACAATGGACTTATATCATGATTCTTATTAATACGTAAGCTCCAATTTGCACTCGATATCAAACTAGAAAGTTCGAAATTTCAATGTGAATGTTGACTGTTCAATGATGTGCATGTTTAAATCTTTAAAGCTTAAAGTTTAAATCATAAATATTTAAGTTTTATTGTTTAAAGTTGAAAAATATACAAATTCATATATGTTATAATTTATAAAATATAATATTTATATATTATATATATAAATTATAATATACCCCCGACAAACACACACACCCTCTTTCAAAAAATGACGTAGCCGTCCTCGTTCTTGTCCCCATCCCCATCCCTGAACCCACATTTCCTGGCAACATAGGTTTCTTGCATTTCTTGCATAGGTTTCTCTGTGGTCAAATTAGATGGACATTCTCTAAACAGATAAACATACTCATGACATTTCCTGTAGCGAAAGGGGATTTGTTCATAATCTAAGGGCTGTTCCCATGTGTTATCATGATAGCTGATTTGAATACTAGCTAGGGGTGGCTTTGTTAAATCCATGTATACACAAATGCATGCATGTGAGGTGTAGCAGCCCTGCCTTGTGGTTTCCGAAAGCATAACAAAGGTCCCTATAACATTTCCTATACACTCCATAGTATCCTGTTCCCAAAATTTCTGAGGCAGAGATTGAAGCTTTATGCAGACAAGGTGCAGAGTTAAAATCCTCTTTATTAGGACTGAATTGTTCTACCTTGGGTTTCATATAAAGACTAGTGAAGTTGAGGAAATATGGTCCTTGAAAATTTTTGTCATCATCTTCCACATTATTAAATTGGCTGTAAAAGACCCCGTAGAGCCTAGCATAAGCTTTATACCATCTTTCAGAGACTAGTTTTTGTAGATCTAAGTAATGATAATTCTTTCTGAGAACCAAATCCGAAAAATATTTGTAGATTAGTGCATGATATTTCATATGCTGAATTTTCTCACCTATATTGTTTGAAGTTATTTCAAACATATGGGTTTTTGTTGTCTATGGAAGGCAGGATACCATTTTTTTTCTTTTTTTGGAAGCAATACATTTGTGACGGTCGATGTTTGTCCTGCCTCACCAGGAGTAGAAAAACCTGGTAATCAAGAACGAAGCTTGAAATTTTGCACACCCTGTTACAACATTGTTGAAGGAGACCCGAGAGGCCTTCACCTCCCCCATATGGGGGAACCATTGTGTGCTCAGAAGCCCTAAAAATGCGGAACCCTAGTGGGAATCCTCAAAGCTCTACTATTGATCCACTCTGATAACATTAGGAAGTAGTTAAGAAGTCTTCTTTAGTTGTGTTAATGATTGAGATGCTAAAAGGTCATCTTGAGAGTGCTCCCTACCTTTGTGTATACATCATGAATCTTGAACTTTGTTGCTCACATATATTTATTTATGTAAATAAGATGCAATTTTAAAATATGAGCTTTATGTTTATTTGTTGGGTTATGTGATTATCTTTGTGATTGCATTTTCTCACTATTATCTAGTCACATTGATGTGTTATTTCTTGATTAACTCTTGACCAAGAGTTTCTCCATTTTGTGTCGAGTTATCATCACACTAGAGCTAATATGATGTATATTTTGTACCATACCTCTGTCTATATTGATCATTTTCATCTATAAATCATTTTCTAAACCAGAAGTATAGCTGATTTAGAATTCCCAAAATCACGAATTGAACCCAAAATTACTATGTTACCGGATCCGTTAGCCCTGATGGCTGGATCTGCGGATCCCCGGATCGGAGACGGAGACGGAGATGGATACGGAAAGATCTGTCATCTTCTCTCCGTGGGTAAAAAACTGTCATCATACATATCCAGAATGGAAAATTTAACGCAAATCAATCCAATGATAAGAAATTGATTAATATACATCCGTCCAAAAATAAACTAGGGAGTGCGGAAAATTTAACGCAAGTCAATCCAATGATAAAAAATGGATTAATGCATCTGTCCGAAAATAAACTAGGGAGTTACGGCTTACGGGGTACATAAAGCATTTTATAAACTTTAATATAAGACATTATAAACTTTAATTCAAGTCAATATAGCAATAAGAAATGGATTAAGTGGGCACGCCACAATTTATTATTTCTATGTTGACCGTATAAAAAACTTTAATATAAAGACATATTATGAACTTTAATACAAGGGAGTTGCTGGGCTACCTAAGATTTATTATTTTTATGTTGAGCATTTAAAAAACTTTAATGCAAGTCAATAAAGCGAATGATAAAAAAAGGATAAGTGGGCAGGCCACAATTTATTATTTCTATGTTGACCATATAATAAATTTTAATATAAAGATATATTATGAACTTTAATACATGTTATTTATTTAGAAGATATTTTAAAGTTGAAAAAGTAAGTTTATATTTTAATCAATTTTAAAGTTTATTTTCAAGTTTAAAAAATATTTTTTTTCTAAAATAAGTTTAATAATTATAACTACTAAGTTACCAGGATTCGGATTCGGATTCGGATTCGGATTCGGATTCGGATACGCTAGTTTTTTGAAAATCCAGGATCCGGATACGGCGAAGATACGTCAAGTACAAAAAAATATAATAATATTTTTTTTTTAATTTTAAAAAACACTTCAATATATAATCTAATTTAATATTCATATATTAAGTTTTTAATATTTGCAATCTATATATAGATAATTTAATTAAAACTAATAATAATTTATTATATATTTCTATATATCAAATTTAATTAAATTCAAAATAATAATAGTATATTATAAAATTTAATCTAATTTAATATTCATATATTGAGTTTTTAATATTTGTAATATATATATATATATATATATATATATATATATATATAAAACTAATAATAATTTATTATATCTTTCTATTTATAAATTTTAATTAAATTTAAAATAATAATAGTATATTATGATTTATCTTTTTAAAATATAATTAAATTAAAATTAATAATAATTTACTATATATATATATATAATTAAATTAAATTCAAAATAATAATAATATATTATAAAATTTAATCTAATTTAATATTTATATATTAATTTTTTAATATATATATATATATATATATATATATTAATTAAAACTAATAATAATGTATTATATATTTCTATTTATAAAATTTAATTAAATTCAAAATAATAATAGTATATTATGATTTATCTTTTTAAAATATACAAACATTATATATTGTTTAAATTATTTACAAAATTAAAAGACTATAAAATTTAAATTAATTTCGAAAAAAATAATAATGTTAAAGGTCATTGATGCAAGCATGAGCTACTGCTCCATACTACAGGAAAAAGACAAATACAACACTAATGTCACTATGTCGTTGCCTTTAAAAAGATTCCCTCTCTAACTTGATAATTTTAATCCACGAAAGTGAAAAAGGATTTATGTGAAAAAAATAAGCACGAGAATCCAGTTGTCCAGCTCCCTCATCATTACGACTCGAATTGCTGATATCAGAGGTTGCACATCATTTGGAAGGTTATTGGCAGGGTCGGAGTTAAAATATACAAAATTAAAAAACTATAAAATTTTATTAAATTCTAAAATAATAATAATAATATAACATGAATCTATTATCTTTTTAGAATATATAAACATTATCTATTGTATAAATTATTTTAACTAGATTCAAATTAAAAAACTATCAAATCTGCTTCAAGATTTCGCCGCGACGGATTTCAAGTTACGGTATTTAATCTTCAAGTTAGAAAAACTTCAAATTCAGTTTCTGAAGTGTATTCTTTTTTTCAGAAGACTTTCTTTCTGAAGTGTATTCACTGTTCGTATTTTCGATGCGGAGACAGTTAGCTACAGCAAAACAATCAATCTTCAATTTAGATAAACTTCAATTAAATAAACTTCAAATCTGGTTTCTGAAGTGTATTCACTGTGTGTATTCTCGATGCCGAGACAGCCAAACAATCCGCTGCGGCTAAATCTAACTTGAAGATTAAATACGGTAAACTTCAAAATTAAATAAACCTCAAATTAGATCCGTTTCACCTGTGCGGGATCCATTTCTTTTTTTCTGAGCAGTTTCCAGCCAACAAAGAAACGCCACGTGACGTTTTTTTTGACGGATCTCGGCGGATCCGGATCCGGATCCGGATCAGAGACGTGGATCCGTGGATCCTGGACCATGGGCAGCCGGATCCGGTAACTTAGCTAATATTTAATGTTTAAATATTTATAAATGATGTATTAATTATATTATGATTAACTTAATAATTATCATTAAATATTTATAAATGATGCATTAATTATATTATGATTAACTTAATAATTATTTTTAAAGTATTATATAGAAGTTATATATATGAAAATTTACATATGTTTTTTAATTTTAATACAAGTTTAATTAATGTTTAATTATTTAGGAATGATTTATATAATAATTATTTATTGGATGTAAATATTATATATTTAAAACTTAGCATATGTTTTTATTTTATATTTATATAAATTTTAATTTTAAAAATTATAAAATATTTTATATTTGCTTGTACTTGCCGTTTCCTTGGCGTTTCCGGATCCTGGCTTTTCAAAAAACTGGCGGATCCGTATCCGAATCCGGATCCGGATCCGAATCCTGGTAACTTAGCAAAATTACATTGGAATTGACAAATAAATGTGTTGACCAACTTGTCAACTAAAGAATACATAAAATAACTGAATTTTAATTATATATGTATATATTCACGAACAGTCATACTATATAATATAAATATGTACTAGATGTCAAGAAAATCATATTGTAGATTGAGTTAGTCATTGACATCCTTTGCATGTGTATCATCAATGGGTTGATTCGAGCCTCTAGCCATAGCACTAGTGCCAGAAGCTTTTGATGGTGGAAGCGGCTCCAAGTCCATCTAACTTAGGTCAACATTTGGAAATTCTACCTGGTTGATTGTGCATGATCATCTCTAAGGAGGGATCAATCTCCTCTAAAAGATTAGGATATGCAATATGTTTTTTTTTCTTAACAAGTCGTTGCACCTCAATCAAAGGTTTCTATTACCTGACTAATAAATCACTCAATTGATGTTGATTTCTGTGTGTGAGTGCTAAAGGACACTCCAATTACACTTACACCCACAAGCACTACCTTTCTGGCCCAATATCTGAACCATGACCTTTTGCAATTCAGAGCATTGGTTGCCAAATATCATCCAGTATTGAGTCAAGGATATATGGTGAAAATTCAAGAAAGGTCATGTTGAAAGTGCTTCTCAAGTGCTCCCTATTTGGGCAGGGAGCAAGTTTATTTGAGTGGGAGCACACTCCAAAAAATCAGTCCTAGAAGAGAGCGTGCTTTGGGTTTTTTTTGGGGTGAGTTTGACTACAGCTTCTATACTATCAATAATTTGCCTAAAAATGTCCATTTTGGTTGAGATTTTTGCTGCTGACACTAATCCAAAAGTCAGTGGGCAGACACTTTCCCAAAAGAAGGAAATGCTTGTTGGTAACTTGGTATGATCACATCCCATGCATTCCTTCCTTGTTAGGTTATCCTATTATCCCCCCCAAAAGAGCCTTCTCTAGTGAAGAAGGTTAACAAAAAGAGTACTGTATTCAATAGCAATTCTTGCTTAAAATTTTTGAAAACATTGTAGTTCCATAAAATATCCTTAAACCATTTTTGCTTTATGATGAACCACGTAATGCCCATTGGTCAAACTAATATGATGCAGCTGATCCTTAACCACAATATTATTGTGAAAAGCGATGACTTATGTACTCGAGACCTCAAGGAAAAATGGGACTTATAGATACCTTGACTCTGCTTACTTATGTACTTGAAACTTCAAAGAAAAATGTGACTTTTAGATACCTTGACACTGCTTAATCCATCTTGTCTCGTGATCCTTAAAGGCCCTCTTCCAATTAAGTCGATTGGGAACTTGAACTCATTACAAAATGTCACAAAATGTACAAAAGTGATTAGACTAGTTATTTTGCACATACACTAGTTTTTTCCAAAATATATGCATATACAAAATATACTTGTAATTAAGTTGATTGGGAGCTCAAAATATACAAAATATCACAGAATTGCATTATTGCAAAACTATGAGATTGAATACAAAATAGCTCATAAACATAGATATGTTCCCCTACACAAAATTGTTGTGTTTAGAAACACAACAATATCCAATAGAATGTTAATCATTGCAAAGAGAAAGGGAAGTTCATTATTTTTCATTATTCCATGTGAATAGTGTTACTTTATGTGATCCAGATTCCAAGCAATATCCTCTTGCAGATGGTGATTTGTGGACCATGTTGTCCAAATATTCTCACCTATATTTTCTCTTTGATTTTTTCAATATCAATGTCACTCCTGCTAACACATTCCACACAGTAATTGCTGATGTGTCATGCACAATTTTTTTTTTTCACTATTATTATGAGCAGAGAAATTCATTCTAAGATTGCTGTTAAACCATGGATTGTTTGCAGTTGATGGAGGGGCACTTATTACTGACTAGAGTTCTGGTAGAAATACTAGATTGTCGCATTATTGGATCCTCAAAGGTTCCTCACGGTCGACGCTTAGTGTATAAGGTACCTGCCATTTTTTTATTATTTTGTTGTGGTTTAATGTATATCTCTGGGTTCAACAATGATTTTTCTTTGCAAATGAATGCCAGCTTATCAGTACATTCCTGTTTCCGGAATCTACTTTCCTTTGGCATGATGAGGAAACCAATGGTAATAGCATACCATCTGGAGTTCAATTTGGTATTATAGGAACATCTCCGGAAAGTGATCGGGTCTTTCAATCAAAATGTGCTACACGAGCAAGCCGTGACAAGGCATTCCAGCTATTGATTTCTTTAGTGACTCATTGTATAGAAAGCCTCCATGAGCTTGTTGAACTGCTGGTCAAAATACACTTTACAGATGACTTAGTTGATTGGGAACAACCATCATCTTATGGACAGAAGACAGCAGGTGGCTATGTTGGGCTTAAGAATGGTGGTGCAACATGTTACATGAATTCTGTTTTTCAACAACTCTTCATGCAACCTGAAGTTCGGAAGACCGTGTTAAGTTGTGTAGAATGTGCTGATGTGGAGAAAAAAAATTCTGTCTTTTTCCAAATACAGGCCATGTTTGGTGCTTTACTAGGCAGCAGTTTGGATCATTACACTCCACAAGGCTTTTGGGGTGCTTTTCGTGATTATGATGGCTCACCTGTAAATATACGAGAACATCAAGATGCATTTGAATTTTTCAATCGGCTTTATGATGCAATTGATGAGACTCTCAAGGCTTATCATCCGGAAACTACATTGTCAAAAATCTTTGGTGGCATATTTGCACAGCAGGTAATGGGACATCATTGGATTTGGAATATTTTATTTAGGGTAGCCATTGTTTAGACATGTATTGATTTAATTTGAGTGGATGTTCAATCTGTCAGCATGTAAACTGGAAACCACCACTGGTAGGGTTTGATCTTGATTTCAAGTTGCTTTTTGAGATTTGTGAAGATGCTTATTCCCATCAGGAGATATTTGATTGCTAGATAGTTTTGACTTTCAATTTTTTCTTTTCTTTTTTCTGATGCATGAAATATTTTTTTGCTGACAACTATTTGATTTTGATTTTCAGGTTATTTGTCGTGGTTGTCGTCACAAAAGTGAGAGAGAAGAACCATTTGCTGCAATTAGTGTTGATGTTAAGAATAAGAAGAATTTAATTGAATCACTTAAATCATTTGTCCAGGGGGATTTACTTGAAGGTGAAAATGCATACTATTGTGAGAAATGTAACAAGAAGGTTGATGCTTTAAAGCGAACATGTATAAAATCCTTGCCAAATACACTAGTAATCCACCTGAAGCGTTTTGACTTTGATTATGAGACGATGCAAAGACTGAAGTTGAAGGACCGATTTGAGTTTCCGATCCACCTGGATATGAAATCATTTACTGTAGAAGGTCTTGCTTTACAAGAGAATGAAAATTTGGAATTTTCTGATTCCAAAAATTCGGATAATGGCTCTATAGAAGCTAGCAGTGAGCATACAACTAGTAGTGAAGGCAATCGAATTGTTCCTGGTGTTTGCATACCGGATTCATTTTATCAGTATGATCTTGTTGGTGTTGTTGTTCACACTGGAACGGCATTTGCTGGGCATTACTATTCATATATAAAGGAACGTCCTGGAGATGGTCTTCTCAATTGTCGGAGAGCAGGAACTGGAGGGTATGTAGCTGATGCAAAGTGGTAATTGACATATGTCCTCAATTTTATCGTCTTATGTGGTTGTGTTTTCTTACTAGATAGACTTTCATCTTTTTCTAATATGTGGAAGGTGTCTTCTAATTGTTTGTTTATTCTCAATATGATATAGACAAAATCCAGACACTCAAAATTCAAATTAGTGTCATTTGTTATATACAGTCAAGTTAGATTTGATTTGCAGACAAATTACCAGTCGTGTATGCATTGTGTTGCCATTCAAACTCTCTCTTAACAGAAGTCCTAACCCCAGTGGCAGAGCCTAGAGGCAACTTTCAGGTAAGCCATCCACTGTCACCTTGGTGGCGATGCCACTCTTCAGATTACAGAGAAGGCTTTCTAGCCCATGGGGGAATCTCTATGGTCAAATTTAGTGAGTTCATTGTAATGATCTGAGTTATCCGTAACTTGACTTAAGAAAAACTTGCCTATGATGATCAATTTGATTTATAGAATTAATGATCTGTTATATGTGCAAACTAGATCATAAGAAGTGCAATGCAAGAAGTCGAAGTAAAATGTTGGAAAAGTTCAACCAATATTGAATAACGTGAACTTTCCAAAGAAGGTTTCATGCAATTGTCCAAATGTAAAAGCCATAAATCAGACATAACATGAGCTTTTGAAGTTATTAGGACAAAACTGTATGAGTGAGTTGTTTTTTCTCAAAATAGCAAAAGCTAAAGTTGACATCCATGAGACTTGCCACAAAACAATACCATTTTAATTAAGCTACAATTTCACTGATCAGATTTGAGGGACAAATGAAAGTATTTTAAATGCTAAAGCACCACAAACTTCCCTCAGTGTTATAATTTCAAAATTAGTATGAGAGGAAACAGCAATAAGATAAGATAATTCTTATTAATGTCCAACGAATGACAAGTAGCTGAATGGGACTGAAGAAGAGTACAATCAGTATGAACACAATGTGGGAGTGTAAGTGCAGCTCCTAGAAAATGCCGAAGATAACATAAAGAAAGAAAGAAACAAGCGGTAGTGCTGCTGCCACACACACAAAGTAATCCACAGGTAATAAATTTTGCTGGAAGGATAAACGATTGACAAGAGGCTTATCATTAAATTCAAAGACTTATATGCTTCTTTGCTAGTTTCTTGCTTCAAATATTGCCCAGGTTTCTCCTCTTTATCATCTTCAACATTTGTTATTCCGTTCACAGTATCATTGCATTCGTTGTACACAGGTTCATACATATTCTGATATTTGGCTTCCAATGCTGCTTTTTCTTCCAAAAAATTGGACACTAGCACATCATGTTCAGCCTCCATTTTTTGCGATGGTTTCACTTTCTTATTTATTTTGGGAGGTATGATTCAAAATATTCTGAGGAGTTTCCAATGGCAGTTTGCAGCTTATCCTTATAAGGCATTTACAAGATAAATGCGGGGAGATGAAAGAATATTTGAATGCAAAGGATAATTTATAGGAGTATTTGTAAGAATCACCCTTCCCCTGACTGTCACTGTTTCCCCTTGGGTGTAATCACTGGCAGACGGTGTGCCCCTCCAGTCGGCGCCAATGTGATGATATACTTTCTCAATTGTGACTTAGAACCATTATAGACCATACATCTCAGATTTGCAATTAGTAAAGGAAAGAATCATCCATTCATGGACCATGTCAATATATCTTATATGCGTGTAGACCTTCAAAAGATGTTCCAACTGTAAACTGCCAAATCCAGTTGTGAGCTTAATGTTCAAAGATCACTCATCACCAACCAAAAATTAATTCTGAAATTGCAAGGTCTATTTGGAATGTTTTAGGTCTGCAGTGTATATTAAATCAAGGCAACTCAACTATGAACAGATCTACAACCACAGAACTGGTCCAAACACAGTGTGACCTAAATCACTGAGTTCGAATTTGATTACCTTCAATGAAGAAAATTTCAGTGATGAAATTCAGTATTAAATTAAACATAGACAAAATTTCGAAAATATAAAAATATATGAAATAAAACAAAAAAAATGTTGCTCCAGTTTCCTATTAGAGAACAGTTCTTTCATTATAAACATGCTCTTATGGTTTATATATAAGGACACTGGTAACAATAACTAATTGCTCCATAATTAATAAATATAAGATTGTTTAGCCATGATGATCAAATGGGATATAGAGATTCCCTTTTCTACATTAAATTAATACCTTTTAGGGCAATTTGAGACCCTATAATGTGATTGAGAGATGGCCAAAATTAAATTAAATTGTGATATAAATTACTCTTGATTATCATTAGTGTAGGATGTGTGTGCTGCAAATGAAGCTGGAAAGGAATGAAAACAAATGTAGCATTTGGGCAGTTCGAGTATCAGGGGAAATGAAAACCACATGTAGCAGGCAGCTAGAGTTTGATTTTTTTATTAGAAATTATTTTTTTTACTTCACTGAGTTGTGTTCCTGACATCGACTTTCAATAAACCCATGCGCTTATAGGCACATTTCCAAGGTCGAATTTCATTGAATCCACACAATTGCAGGCAAATTTATTCACTTTGGAGTTTGAGTTTGAGATCAAGTTTTGGGTTTAATTTGCAATTCACCGAACTGAAGCTGAATTTGTTCGAAAAACTTTCACATTTGATGAGTTTTGGATTTCAAGCCAAAAATGGGCTGAATGTGGTGACTTAGAGTGTGACAATGGATTAAATCCGAGCTATTTACAGTTCTAGCTATGTTTAAAGTCCATAGTGAACAGTGAGCAATATTGAGTGATTCTTACGGGTCAATTTAAGCCTCAGGCATCTGTTCATATGTGAATGCATTAAGATTCAAGCTCACTTCTCAAAGTGGTGATTCATTTAATTAGCAAATCAGAACAAGAGTTTGATTTAAGACATTCAAAAGATTTAATTTCAGAGTTATGAACTATTTGCCGATGAGATACGGAAAAGGACATGTAAACATTAAGCCAGGACTTACATCTGCCTTTAGTGTGTTAAAAACCACAGATTTAGTTCGAGTCGGTTCTTCAGTGCCAAATGCAGGGATAAACACAGCAAAGGGATGCTTCACAAATCTGCCTACTTGTTTGGTTATTATGGCATTACTTAAGCTTGTATGAAATATGTGTAGCAATAAACCATGAGATATTCAAGAAATTCAAATCCTATACATTATAAATGAGTTCCGATTTATAATCAACTGGGTGGAAATGCTTTATGACATTGGAAGAAGATTCTTAGCAAATCTGTTTAAGCCCACTGGGAATTGTTGAAGAAAATTTACTTCAAATCTGTGTGAGCAGCAGTGTTCAATAATAAAATATTGAATTATTTGAGACTTAACAGCAGATCACAAAAAGGTTTTAAGCATTGATTCTCTACTTATTAATATGAGGATCATAAGGAGGACCAAACATTGCAAAAGAGATGAATATTGCGAGCCAAACTAGTGTCAAACCCGTAGGTAGCAGTTTACCTCTGAATTATGTTCTTAATTTTGTCCGCAATAGTACACCCACCAAGAGTTGCTTCCTAAAAGAAGTCGGAAATACTCAGTCATTTAGCTGTTTGTGGATTTTGCTCAAATATCTTAAGTGATGTATGATATATTTTGTCTGAATAGAAAAGTAGGACAGAAAATTAATTTAAGGTCTAGCTAGTAAACACACAGATTTGCAGAAATCAAAATTTCAAGTTAACAATCTAAATCTAATAATTTAAACCTGTCAAATCTTTTAGACCAGTGTTTGACTTTCATTTGGGTTGTGGGGCTCACAGTAGGCCTTTATTGAGGCTTGATCTATGTGTCATGTCTTGGGATTCTAGGCAACCATAAAGGTTTTACCCAAAAGGTTCCCTTAAGAGACACCTAGATGCTCCCTCTTTCAAGTAGCAAGTAGTAGCTTTTATCCTATCTAAAGTAAGGGCTAGAAATCAAATGAATACTTATTAAACCAAATACCGAGATCTAGAAATAAATGGCGAAGGACCAAGAAGTAATCTTTACATCATGAAGTTTCTCCAGTTATAGCAAACTTACTCTTCTCGTGGCTTCTTACGTGCTTCTTGATCCACCTCAATCTGTCACATACAGAAGCTCTTGTTAACATTATACAAGCAAAACCCTAAAAAATGATCGAGATAGACTTCAAACACTAGTATATGATATAAAAGATGCCTTCTCATCATATTCTTCAACTGTTTACTAATGAAAGAGATGCCCTCTTATGTAGATAAGGAGCCCTACTCAAACCATGGGTGAGAAATCATGTGCCAACACAATACCATATTCAAATCAGTGTTATTGCAACTGGTGGAACTGGTCAGTCCGACTAGTTTGGAGGCAAGACCAGTCCGAATTGGTGCTTTAGACTCTTTTATGTCAATTAAGTACCGAACTAAACTGTTGCATACAATGCTTTACCATGCAACTAGAGACACCAAAAACCTAATTAAAAAAATGCAAAAATTAGAGATAAAAAAACACAGTCACACAATAACACTATTTTTCTTCAGAAACCCAATTGGGAAAACCCTCTCTTTGCTGTAGAATTTTATTGATAGAAATTAGAGCATTTAAATCTCTTACAAGGCAATTCTGTTTCACTTGAAAACTCACTTTTTCTCACTGCTATACTAGCTAAAAACACATTGCATCTACCTTGAGCCAACTCATACTTCCTTGCATAGTCTTTGCCCCTATTTCCCAGTGTTGGCAATCTCCTATTTGCTAGTGCAATAGTGGCCCCTATTGTTTAGGAGTTTCCTCCTAAATCCTAGCGCAAACGTGTAGGAAAGTCTCTCCATCAATTCTGTGTATAGGCTCCTACTTGATACACTCTCTCAACAATAAGCTATCCTTGATACGCTCTCTCAACAAGGAGCTCTCTCAACAAACTTGTACAAACAATAATAATAAAACTTGTGCCTTAGTCCTCCTTTTAAGCAGTTCGATCATGCTATATCTAGCAAGTACAATTTTAGAACACGAGTTAAGTTAGCCTTGTTAACTGAGTCGAACGGACTCTGTAAGTCGTCCTTGCCTCAATTAGAAATTGAAGCTCCCACTCGTCCTCTTCTAAATTTGAACTGGCACCTAGAGATCGGCGTAATTGACCCTCCAACTCCGCACATGAATAAACTAAATCCCTATGTTGCCAAGAAACGTGGGTTCGGGGATGGGGATGGGGACGACATTTTTTGAAACAGGGTGCGTGGGTTCGTCGGGGTATTTTTATATTAACATATATTATAATTTATATATCATATATAATACTAATTTTAAAGTGACTTTATTAAAGTCAATGAAAAATTAGAAAGTGAAAAAGTGACTATGGAAATAAAAGGCTAAGTGGGGTGAATTATAAAATAGAAAGTGAGAATTAAATGCACATTTATTCTCAGCCCTTGATCTAAAGCTATCTCAGCCATTGGATTTAGGGATTCCCCAAAAGTCACTTAGGGTTAGGGTAAAAGGAGAAAAGAATAGAAAAGGTTATTCGTTCTTTTCATGAGCAGATTGAGAGAAGGAGCAAGAGAGAGCAAGGAGAATTTGGATTTAGAGATTCTCCAAAAGTCACTTAGGGTTAGGGTAAAAGGAGAAAAAAAGAGAAAAGGTCATTCATTCTTTTCATGAGCAGATTGAGAGGAGAAAAACAGAGCAAGGAGAATTTTTGAGCAGGGAGAAGAAGAAGAGCACTACCTTGGCATGATTCCGAAGGCATTTATTTCAACAATCCGTACAACAGGATAGAGGAATTATTTTCGAGGCAACTTGGCACAAAAATCGAGAGAAGGCAACATTTATTGCAACCGTTGAGGCACTATTTTTGAGGACCATACAATGTTTTTCAGGCACATAAATCGAGGCAGTGTTGAACACTTTTTTGGGTACAAATTTCGAGAAATCCTTACAGCTAGGTTTGTCATGAATTTCAAGGCAGTTCATACAACTGTTCCAGCATGGTTTTCTAGGTTGTCCGTACATCATTTAATGTTGTAATTTTTGTTGTGTTGTTGGCACGCTTTTCGAGGTGGTGGCTAAGCACGAAATTCGAGATAAGTAAATTTGTGGTTGCTGGAATTTTTCTGTGTATTTCTGTTTCACTGTAAAAGCATTTTTCAGAAATAAAGATGAGCTCTCAAACTGGTTTTCCCCAAGAGTTGTAGGGGGTTTTTCTAGGGTCACATTGACCAAAAATCACAATGTTATTTTTCTGTGTGTGGCTGTAATATTTTTCTGTGTTTTTGTAAATTTATGTAGATGTTCTATGCTTGATGCAACTTTACTTTTATAACAGCAATCACATAAACTGTTAAGTAAAAACGCTGATAGAACATACCAGTGGATCTATAGAAGACAAACCAGAAACAGGAGAATGTGTTGGTGCGTTATGGTGGTCAGCAGGATGCTTCAACCAACAAAGTCTTCTTGGTCGGCCAACCCAAAATGTGTCACAACAGTCCTCTAATCAATTATCTAGTCAACTCAAAGTCAACCCCAGAAAAGTCAACGCAGTCCAGAAAAAGTCAACACAGGGCAACAACAATAAAGTCAATGCAACTCCAACTTCGGTCAACCTTTTGACAACGATTTTTGTGCCAATGAGTACGGCCTTCAAAAATCGAACTCTCCACAAAATTTTAGCCAATTCGGACCATGCGTTGACCAAAGTGAACGCTGGTCAAACTTCCCCAGAAACCCTAACTGCAGAAAAATTGCTGCGGTAAATTTCGTCCTTTTGCTGCAGTAGATTTCGTCCTTCTTCTCACGTGGGAGATGAAACTGCTTCTCAGATGCTCGTAGATAATCAGAGGAGAAGATGTGTGATGTTGAGTGAGTGAAATGCTCTCCAACGTTGACTTTATTTATATCCATCATTGAGGTGTGTGACACATCTGTTGGGGGTGTAAAACCTTAAGGCCGACCTGCACTTAAATTTATTATAAATAATAAATTCAAAATAAATGTTCTGCTCATCAGATTAAAATGAATTTTATATCGATTTTACACCTCTTCGAAAGAGGAATCCAATACAAATATTGGAATCTTCATCTGAGCATCACAAGATGTAGTTTGGACCTAGTTGTCCAAATTTAACAGTTTTTATTTCTGCATTTCCAGCGCTTGTGAAATTCCCAAAATTGCGTTTTCAGAAATTTATTTCATTTCCAGAATTTTGAATGTATGATTATGGGAATGAGCATTTAACTATATGGGAGTGATAAGGTGAAATTGAAAACTGGAGTGGGGTCCAAATTTCAACAGGGGGAAGCAAGTCGAAGTTCATACTTGTGATGAAGAAATCATTGTCACACACAGTGAAGAGTCGGATTATGAAGAACCGTCTTTAGCGGCAATCTCATGTGACTAGAAAATCCATGATGAAAGCTCCCTCGAAAATAAATAACAAGAAGCAATTACAAAATACGTTCCACCACATGTTCGAAAGAAGAGAGACCAATCTTTAAGAAGAAACATTAAGCATATGAAGCCACCAACAAATATGATGAAGAAACTTGGTCCTAAAACCTTAAAGCTTAAAGGGCTCATCAACGACAGAGATGTCGATATACTTATAGATTCTGGGAGTACTCACAATGGTATAAACATTGATCTTGCTAAACAACTTGATCTGTGTATATGCTCGGTCAAGGACGTCACCATATCTGTCGCTATTGGGCAAAAGTTCAAGGAAATAAGAGAATGTCGTAATGTTTCAATCTAAATACAAGAACTAGAACTACAAATAGATGTATTTGCCCTACCACTCAAAGGAATGGATATAGTTCTTGGTGCAGAATGGTTAACGCAACTAGGGAGCTATACAACAAACCTTGAAGAACAATTCGTGGAGTTTAACTGGCAAGGACGATGTTATAAATTAAAAGGTGTTAACACTTCCAGCCCCAAGGAAGGTATTAGTACTCGTGATAAAAGGACCAGTCAACAAAGGGATGCCACCCCATTGCAACAATGTTCGATTAGAGAAGACCTTTCTGGTTATGCTTTGAGGACAAAGCATCTCTAAAGGGGGTGACAATGTTATGAATAAAATACTCACAACTCTCAATTAAAATAAATAAAATATGAAATAATTAAGATAATTAAATTAATTAATGTCTCATTCAATTATGAAGAGACATGTGATCAATAGTCATGATTTTTTTTTTTTAATCTTCGTTGCCAGTTAATGCCTATAAAGACACATCGCACAAAGAATTGTAAACTATCCATTCATATTTTATTAATAAAATTTACTTATCTTACGAAATACCAACCTACATACAAATATTAAAGTTGCATAATTGTTTTTATGCTCCACTACCCCAAGAGCCCTCAATGCTCCATTCCCACCTTGGGAGCTCAACCAAGGAAGATCTATGCTCAGTGTCCTCGATAAACGAAGCCCTTTATGCAGAGGGGTCTCATCTATCAGACCAAGCTGCTCTCTGAAGACCAAGAACTTCCCTGTGAAAGGAAAATCTCACTGGGCCTTTGCCAAACCTCAAGGCCTAGGAGGTAGTGTATGCGTCCAAGGTCATTCATCTCGAATTTAGAGGCAACTCCATGTTACACTCGATTTTCAGGGGTTCACTACCTGTCAAAAATAGATTGTCAACATATAAAACCAAAATCAAGGGCATACATTAGACCACCTTGAAGTAGAGGTTGAGATCAATGCTGCTTCTTGTGAATCCAAGCTTCACCAAGTAACTATCTATACGGGTGTACCATCGGTGTACCATCCATTGGGGGCTTGCTTTAAGCCATACAGTGCATTCATTAACCTACAAACAAGAGTCTTTCACTCCACTTGAAGTCCTTGTGGCTGCTCAACGTAAACTTCTTCCTGTAACATGCCATGAAGGAATGCCGTCTTCACTTCCATCTAAAAAAGGGTCTATCCTTGACTTGCGGAAAGGGAAACTATCAAACAAATGGTGGTATATCGGGCCACAGGAGCAAATATATAATCATAATATTCTCCTTCTTTTTGGGAGAATCCTCTTGTCATATACCTTGCCTTATATTTCTCAATGCTTCCATCGACTCCATGCTTGATCTTGAATAGCCATTTTGAAGTCACCACCGATTTCCCTTTCGGTCTTGGAATGACATCCCATACATCATTCTTTATAATTGATTCATATTCTTCAGCCAAAGCATCCTTCTAGACTTGTTCTTTTACGACTTCTTCAAATGTGTGAGGCTTAACTTGAATCATATTAGTCATCGCTACCACATATCCCTGATACATGCATGACTTTTTGCTTTCTTTAAAATTACCTATGGAGGGAATAAGTCTCTCGACATCCTATTATGTGTCACGAAGCCAAAGTGGCCTTTTCTTGCCAAGGGGATCACATGGAGGAAGATCCAAGGGGTCCATGTGCTCTGTTGTATCTTAAGAGACAATCCCTTGGTTGTGAAAGGAATCAGTGCTTAAGACATTCAAAATGTGTGTCACAAATCTGATTTTATCATGAGGTCTTTGTTCTATCCCTATGGAGACTAGTTTTTTAAACCCTTAATGACCAGGAACAATAAAAGATTTCATAATGCCATTCACTGCTGATATCTGAATGGCAATTAGAACTACAGGGGAATCCCAAAGTAATATGTTGAATACATAGAATTTACCACTTTTAAGTTTCAGAGGCAATTCATGGAGGGAGAAGAAACTCGAAATAATATGTTGTAAACACAGAATCTTTTACTTCAAAGTTTCATCAGGAGTTTGTGAAGATAGGGGAAACTCAAAGTAATATGCTGAATACACATAATTTACCACTTTTAAGTTTCAGAGAGAATTTATAAAGGTAGAAGAGATGGAGTGAAGGAGCGCAAATTAAGGTTATTTACTCTTACTCACATATGTAATTAAGAGTCCGACTGCTACATTACATCACTTCATTCAAAGAAGAAAAGACACAAAATGGCACAAGAAACAGGAATCACCATCAACAATGCCAGGAAACTTACTGCTTCTTTCATTTACCCATCAGAAAAAGAAGTACAAATGTAATCCCCAAGAGGTCCAGAACTCGGAACCCCTTTTCACTCTTTTTCCCTTCCTTAAATACAAACAAAAGCAGTTTGTAACTGCTCGAGCTTCTTCAAACTCCTAAACTGCCTAAACTGTTAAACTACTTATTACATTGCAATCGTGCACACCACTGTAGCTTCGATCTTAACAAAGAAAACAAAATACACTTGGAATATAATCCCTTTGCTGAGTCTGATTTGTTGCTGATGTGTCTCCTTCCGTTTCGGCTGTGCTGTCCTAACAGTCTGCATAAACGCATCTCCACCCGACTCTGCCCATGCTTTTGCGTTTCGAACTCTGTCATCATGTCACCTACTACTCAACTCTGCCTCTTCTACGCGTGCCTGCTGTGTTTAGTCTTCTCTTCCCTTTTGCTCTGTGTTGGGTCACTTACTCTAGTCTCTCTACCAGCGTTCAGACTTTCCTCCATTATCAAGGCGTTTCATCGGCTTTACATTATAATCCTCCTTCTTTCCTCCGATGCAATTTCACACAGGAACGCCTTACCTCCGGATTTGAAGACTTTTGGAGTTCGCTTTCGAAACCACATTGCACTTCGCATGCCATTGTTTTTAACTTTTTCTTAGCACTTATCTTTTAAATCTTGCGATGTGCGCTTATGTGATCGGGCCCCACTGCATCATGAAACTGCATTTTAAACATTACTGTGGTCATATACGCGGAACATAGGTTGTAGGGTCCCACAATATGGTGACCAATCACGGTGCATCCCATATCGACGAACTTAACATATAACTTAAATGGTAAACAATACAAATGCCGATGTGAAGTTGTGACGTAATCACCATCGTAGATCTTTGCCAAATCCAACGGCCCCACTGTATGGTCTCACACTACTATCTCTCGTCCTTGTCGCATCGCAACCAAAATACTTTACCTTGCAAAGTCTTAATGCTAAAATTTAAACCCGCCAATGTGCGATATGCACTGGATCGCTGTGCCAACATGTGGCTCCTCCCTTTATCGCATCGCAAGTTTATTGTTTGACTTGCGATGTCATGTGAACTGTTGGTCTCTTCCCCTTAAGAGCTGCGATTCGATCCTCACTGTTCGATTGCCTCCTTGGTGTTTCTATCTTAGTCGATTTCTCTGCTTTCTACCGTCGCCGCTTTGCAACTCCGCTATCCTTCATGAGCTTTATTCAATCTTAAAAGTGCTGATCTCTCTCGAGCTTGCGAATGAGCTCAACTCGACCTTGTCCGATGTGCAATGTTCTGAACGTGCACATTGGTCTGGCTCTTGAACTATTCTACGCGTGAATAAGCCCGACTTGAGCCATCCTGCACACTTTTCTCTCTGCTGCTCCTCTGGCTTAGATTACACCTCCAATGCTGCTGTTTTCTTGATTTTGGTTCTGGTGCACTTGTGATGATGAGTCCTCATTGAGCTTGTGGTAATCCTTTCGAGCATGTTACAGGTCTTTTTGAAATTTTAACAATTGTTCCTCAATAACCTTGAACTGCTCAAAACCTCTCTTGACTTTTAGCTGAGTCAAATTTGGCTACAACATGCTCCATGGGCTCATTAACAATGTCTCTCTCGGATTTTGGTACGGAAGGATGTTCTAGAATATCCATATCATCACTTTCCTTCTCAAGAGAGGATGCAGAGGAAGGTCCCTTGTTTTTCTAAGGGCAACATCTTCATCGAATGTTACATCCCTTATAATTTCATCCTTCCTTTGGCCAAAAATATATATTCTAATGCTTTGGAATCTTCACAATACCCAATAAACGTACCTTTTCGTCTCGTGGCCTCCAACTTGTTTCTTTTGTCTTTCGACACATGGAAATATACGTGGCAACAAAATATCCGAAGATGACCAATGTCATGCTTGACACCTGTGAATACTTCTTCGAGAGTCTTGTCTAATGCTTGATGAGGAACCTTGTGTTGAACATATACTGCTGTATTCGTCGCTTCACCCAAAAGGAAATTTTGCCGCTTTTAATCATGGAACATGGTTTGGGCAACTTCCATAATAGACATGTTCTTTCTCTCAACCACTCCATTTTGTTCGGGATTATAGGGTACAATCGTCTCCTTCTTGTTACCTTCCTTCTTGCAAAAATCTATGAATTGATTTGAAATGTACTCTCCATCGTTGTCAGACTTGAAGACCTTAATTTTCTTCCCTGTTTGATTTTCGATCAAAGCCTTGAAGTCCTTGAATATATTGAAGGACTCATCCTTATGCTTCTAGTAATATATCCATGTCTTCCTTGAGAAATCATCGATGAAGGCTATGTAGTAGAGATGGCCACCAAGAGAATGTACATGCATCAATCCACATATGCTAGAATGAATGAGTTGGAGGGTGCCATCAGTGTTATTCTTGCTAGAGGGGAATGGTCCCTTTGTCTTGTTTGCACTGAGACATCCTGAACATACTCCATCATGTTGAGCTTGAACATTAGGGATCCCAATGACTAACTTCTTTAATTTCGGAAGAGCTTCATATTGTAGATGAACCAATCTTCGGTGCCATAGCTCGCTTTGATGATTAGTATCATGAACCATTGCTAGAAGAGTTCTTCTAGTGACTATACAGTCCGCCAAATCTAGATCCCAATGTGAAAGCATCTCTCATAAGGGATCCCATAGGCCAAGTAAGTACTTTTCCTTTGATAAAGGAAACTGTCATTCCATTCTCCTCCAAATTCTTCTTCAGCCCCGACACATACATCAAATCATGGAGCAAAACAAATTCCCCAGAGTCCAAATGAAATTTAACATAACCAAAGCCCTTAAGACAATGAGTATAGTTGTCTCCAAGAATAATATTCAAATTGGACTCCCTCTATACCAAATTACAGTGAACCTCCTTATAATGAGAGAAATGATGAGAGGCCCCACTATCAACTAGCCAACTATCCAGGGGAGAGTAACTAGAAAGAGCAGAAATAACTATGTATTCATATTGACCAACATTACTTTCATACATGGAATTTGTTGACTTGTTTTGAGGACGGTGATCTTCATCACGGTCATTCAGAGCATCTCATCTTCTTCTTTCATCTCTTCCATTACAATCATTCTTTCG
Organism: Pinus albicaulis; assembly: GCA_034641835.2. NCBI lineage: Eukaryota > Viridiplantae > Streptophyta > Pinopsida > Pinales > Pinaceae > Pinus > Pinus albicaulis. The sequence continues at coordinate 786,618,463 of CM076575.1, read as the reverse complement.
ATCATCTCTCCCTCTTTGATTATTGAACTTGTTATTGTTGCTTTTAGTGTTGTATCTTGGAGCATAGTTCTTCTCAGGGCAATCCTGAGCATAGTGACCTCTCTTGTGACAATTGTAGCATTCAATGTGCAATGATTCCTTTTCTCCTCCATTCCTCCTATTTGAATTTTGGGGAGCTTGCTTCCTTGAACTTGATGAACCTGCTTTTCCTTTCTTTTTCTAGTTATGAGCAACGAAAGCAGAGGGCTCTCTCCTTCTTCATGTTTTTGTATCCCGCCTCTTGAAATAATCCTAGATTCTTCTTCAGTGAGTTTTCCAACAAGCTCATCAAATGACAGGAAACTATTGTTATTGCTTATGGTGGTAATGAAGGTTTCCCAAATAGGAGGGAGACCTCTAAGGGTTACCAAAACCAACTCCCTATCAGCTATAGTTTCCTTAACTCTCTGTAATTGATTTTTAAGATGAGATATCCACATGATATAGGATTGCACGAATTCTCCATTATTCATCTTCATATCTTTGAGTTGATCTTTCAAGGAGATGATTTCATTCAAATTGTTGACTTCATACATGCCGACCAACTTATCATACATATCCTTAGACTTCTTCAAATTCCCAACTTAGGCAAGTAAATGATTTTGTAATCCATCAACTATAATTTTCTTTGCTTTTAACTCATCTTTCTTGTACTTTTTCTTGACAACATGTACTCCAAGATCATTGTCATCTGATATGATTTCGAACCTAATCTTCCAAGAAAAAAAATTGATGAGTCTCCCAGCTTCGCAGCTTCCTTGAAGAATGAGGTAGACATCTTGACTTGATTATGTAGACTCCAACTTTTCCAAAGATGATTGCTTTAGCTCTTATTTCCTTTGTGCTTGTCCTTGACCTTAGCTTTGATACCATGTTAATTTTCGACTGTTCTATGCTATTACAATTACTTTAGCCCAATTCACTTCCCCAATAAGCAATATTTTCAACAATAATTAGTTCTTCCAATATTCAACGGTAACTGGATAAAACTGTAAATGCAATGACAATAGGAGACAATCAAAACATCAACAAGAGACATTGATTTGGTCAAAGACCAGGGAAAAGCCCATAAGGGGGAAAACCTTTTGAAAATTTTCTTCCATTAAATTGTCATAAAATGTTCAGTATAAGAGTACAATGAGCCCGAATCCATAAACAAGAATCGAAGTCAAAGTTTTGACTTCTCCAACAAATCAACCAACCAAGTTCCAAATGCTATTGAAGAAAAGTCAAATTTGGTCAACTGCCATATTTTGCAATTTTGGTCAATGGTCAACAATAGTGAATGTGCCCTAACTAGTCCACAATAATGCAACTCAAGTGCTGGTCATACAGAGCCCAAAATAATCTAAAAATGCTCAGTCAAACTTGGTCAAAGGAGAGGGAAACTTTTGCAATGAAGTCTGCAATTTTTCCTGCAGTCAATCCAAGTCAAACTGCTCCAAATTCCTCAATTTTTGTGCCAAAGGATGCAGCCATCCCAAACATAAATTCTACCAAAATATTGAACCCTAAATTAGCTCAAAATGTCAAAGTCAACACTGGTCAACGTTGGTCAAAGTTGCATAAGACTTCAATTTTCGGCCTCTTGTAATTTCGTCCTCCTTCGCACGTGTGAGAAAGACCCTACAATTTTCAGATGCATCGAACCCAAGAAGAGAAGAGAAGTGTGTGATGATGATGTCTCCAAATGAGGCTCCTTGACTTGTATTTATAGGCGTTAGAGGAGGGGTAATTTTTCCTCTAGACTGACTTGATGAAATGTGTCATTGTGGGCTTGAATTCAAAAATACATTTTCTCTTTTCCAAATTCGGTGCTTCAAAGTTTAGTTTTGGTCCTCTTGAAAAGAGGAATCTAGTCCAATGATTGGAAAATTTCACTGAGCTGCCAAGTTAACACTATGCTTGTGACTATCCAGAAAATATAAGAGGACCAAGATACAACTACAACATTCATAGCAGCAATTTCAAATCTGATTATAGAAGAAGAAGAGAAGCTCCTACTGTTCGTAATTAAAGCTACCATTCTTCCAAGAGTTCAAGGAACCCAAGGTATGATAATAATACCGCTGAAACACAATCATAGTGCTTTCTCGTTTCCGCTCTTTCTAGTCCTCTCTTGCAAATTCTTGTGACAACTGGTTGGTTGATAGTGGTGCTTCAAGGCACTTTACTGGTTATAAAGAAGTTCTCTCATATCTGGTTGAGAGGGAGACGAATCTAAAAATCATTCTTGGAGATAACTATATATATCCTATAAAGAGATTTAGTTCTGTTTCTTTTCTTTTGGATTAAGGTAAAATTATATCTCTTCAAGAAGTTTTATATGTACTTGGTTTGAAAAGGAATCTTGTATCTATATATGCCTTAGAAGACAAAGGAATGAAAGTTGCTTTCATAAATGGAAAAGTTCTCACTTGGCCAATGAGATCTAGCATGAGAGATGACTTTTCTCTGGGATTGAGATTTGAAGGTCTTTATAAAGTCAATGGAAGACCAATCCATGCACCGATTTATGACAACAATCATCAATATGAACATCACCGCCTAAGGTTCACTCATTTTCACTAGAAAGCGTTGCCTCATGTGAGAAATATGGTTTTCAGAATGCCTGAGATTAAAGTAGATTGTGATGGGGTCTGCCAAGGTTGTGCAAGTGGAAAACATATGAAGAGACAATTCTCTTCCAGCAAAAGCAAAACTAGTCAGACACTTCATCTTATATATTCTGATTTATGTGGACCTATGTTTGTAACTTCTCTTGGTGGTTGGTTCTATTATGTAATCTTTGTGGATTTTTTCTTGCAAGACATGGATTTTCATAATGAAAAACAAAAGTCAAGCATTTAACATGTTTAAAGACTTCAAAGCTGTGGTTGAAAAACAAAATGGAAAGCAGATCAAAATCTTCAGATATGACAATGGAGGATAGTTCACTTCAAATGATTTCATTGACTTCTGCAAAGAAGCTGGAATCAAGCAAGAGACCACCATAGCATATAACCCAAAACAAAATGGTGTGGCTGAAAGAAAGAACAAAACTATCATGGAAGTAGTAAAAGCTATGTTCCATGATAAAAAACTACCAAAGTTTGTATGGGGAGAAGCTGCTAACACTATTGTCTATGTCCAAAATAGATCTCCACATCGAGCCTTAAACAACAAGACTTCTGAAGAAGTCTTCACTGGTGAAAAGCTCGAGGTTGGGCACTTGAGGATTTTTGGCTGCTCTGTCTACTTTCATGTGCCAAAGGAAAAGAGGAACAAGTTGAAAGCTTCAGGTAAGAAAGCTATGTTTTTTGGTTATTGTGAAAATTCTAAAGCTTTCGGAATATACGTACCTGGTCAAAGAACTATAGAGTTTAGCAAGGATGTAAAATTTAATGAAGATGCAGCTCTTGGAAAGGCAAGAGACACTCTTGTTCCTCCTGCTAATGTTGATAAACAAGATGATGCCTTTGAAATTCAAGAAGATCTTGAGCCTGAGTCTGAGCCTGATCTTGCTGATGAACCCATGGAGCCCATGGACCTCTTGGATCATCGTTCATGTGATGCTCCTGCTAGAAAGAGACCAGTATGGCTTCGTGACACTCTACAAATTGTTGATAAACATGCTTTCCCCAGAGAAACCTTCAGAGAAAGCAAGAAACCATGCCGGTTCCAGGGATACGTTGTAGCCATGAGCAACGTCATTCAGGTTGAACCATGGAATTTTGAAGAAACAATGAATGCAATGCTCGAAGAATATGATTCCATCATACATAATGATTTATGGGAAGTAGTTCTAAGACCCAAAGGTAAGTTTGTTGTGACTTCTGAATGGTTGTATAAAATTGAACATGGTGCAAATGGCCGTATTGAAAAATATAAAGCTAGATTTGTGGCTAGAGGTTTCTCTTAGAAAGAGGGAATAAACTCTGATGATATTTTTGCACCTGTTACCTGATATACTACCATTTGATCTATCGTGGCTCTAGCTGCTAGCCAGAGATGGGCTCTTCACCAAATGGATGTGAAAACTACTTTTCTACATGGCTTCATCAAGGAAGAAGTATTTGTGGAGCAACCACAAGGCTTTGAAGTACATGATCGAAAAACTCATGTGTGTAGACTAAAGAAAATTCTCTATGGATTGAAGCAAGCCTTAAGAGCTTGGTATGCCCGCATTGATAACTTCCTAATGAAGCTTGGTTTTACTAGAAGCAATGTCGATCCAAATCTCTACTTCAAAAGGGTCCAAGATATAACACGTTGAGAACCTCTTATCCTCCAGTGTAAGAGGGAGTTAGCTTCTGAGTTTGAAATGAAAGATATTCATTTGATGCACTACTTTTTGGGCTTTAGAGGTATGGCAAAGACGTGAGGTTTTCCTTTCTCAAGGAAAATATGTTGTCAAGCTACTGGAAAGATTTGGTATGACAAAATGTAAGTCCATGAATACATCAATGGAAATGAATTTGAAAAATTTATGTGGTTAAGCTGCAGGTGTTGATTTGACAAATCCTTTTGAGTATTGACAATTGATTGGGGCACTGATGTTCTTAGTGAACACTAGACTAAATATATGTTTTGTGGTCAATACTCTGAGCCAATATATGGTTAAGCCATCACTTGCAGACTGGATCGCTGCAAAGCATGTCCTGAGATACCTGCATGCGACCATCAATCTTGCATTGAGATATAATACCAGAGATGTGAGACTAAATGGGTACTCTGATGTTGATTGGGCTGGTAACTCTTTTGATAGAAATAACACATCTGGATGCTGCCCTAGCTTGTGATCTGCTATGATATCTTGGATGAGTAGAAAACAGAAGTCTGTAGCCCTTAGCATGGCTGAAGCCGAGTATATTAATGCTAGCATGGCTAGCTGTGAGGCAGTATGGCTGAGGAAGCTTTTTGGAGAGTTGTTTGAGCATGTGCTAGATACAACAGTAGTTTAGTGTGACAGAAAATCCTGTGTTCCATGACAAGTCCAAGCACATTGAGATCAATTATCACTATATCTGGGATATAGTGTAGAGATGAGCAATCAAACTCCATATTGCAATTGATGATCAGATAGTTGACATATTTACCAAGCCTTTGCCGAAAGAGATGTTCTTGGTATTTATGGAGAAAATTCGACTGGTGGATGTGACTCTTCGTGGTGGGGGCATTTATGGATAATTAAGAACACTGATTTATGCTTTTCCCTCTTGTTTGAGCTCACAAGTTTGGAGTGGAACCAAGAGAGCTCTTGGGGTTGAGGGAACTCTTGACTGTAGGTTGTGTGTGATCCTTGTCATGTGTTGACAAGTGGTAATTCCCCCTACCATCAAGTCTGGGACTTCGAAGAGTATACCATAGCATGCAGCGTACCCACAAGTTTGGCTTGTTGGGATTGCCACCCATGTAGTCAATGGGTGTGGTAAAGGTTGGTTGTGCGCGATCCTTGTCATGTGTTGACAAGTGGTAATTTCCCCAAAGTCTGTGAATGCAGGTGTTCTACCACTTAACTCTTATGGTAAAGCTTGGTTGTGCGTGATCCTTGTTAGGTGTTGACAAGTGGTAATCCGCCCAAGTTGTGTCAAGGTGGGAAGATTAGTGGATATAGGGTGATAGATGAATCTCCACTAGGATGATTTTTCTTCATTAGATTGAGACGTCATTGTTCCAGAGCAGAGATGAACAAAGATGACTATAGACAACAAAGATCTTTGTTGTAGGAAGAAATTCCTCCCTAGTTGAGAGGGAGTGTTGAAAATTAGTAGCCCATGGATGAATTTCCTTAAATACAATCTCATTTCTAACGATTCTGGAGTGACTTTCTAAAAATAGAAAGTAATGTCTAGCATCTCAAGTATGACTTTCCAAAAATAGTAAATCACCTTGCATCTATTGTTAATCGAGTATAGTTGAAGGAAAATCACTTAACTTATCATTAATCAATCCTAATAGTTCAATCTCAACTTAATCATCAATATTATTAATATTATAATTTAGTATTATTATCCTTTATGATACTCTGATATTATTATTAAAAGGAATTACAAGTCACCTTACCTTCATCACCACAGTCACTTTGCTCCTCTCTCCTTGATGACTCACATGGAACTACATAACTCTCTCTCTCTCTCTCTTAATGACACATTACAATCTCTCTTATGCACTCATTAAGGACATGACATATTCCTCTTACACTCATTAAAGGCATGCCATAAAAGATTCCTCTTATGCTCTCCTTAATGCATATGTTACACTCTCCTAATCCAAGGCATGTGTACCTCTCCTTAATGGCATAAGTTACTAAGGCATGCATTTTTCTCCTTAATGAGATGAGTTACACTCTCCTAAATGGCATATGTTACTCTTCCTCAAGGCATGCATATTGCTCCTCCTTTATGACAAGAATTCGTTGCTCCTCCTATATATGTGTCTCATGTCTTCTCACTTGACTACTACTACTTGTGCATTATGAAAGAAGAACTCAAACTTGAGAGAGACAGAGTTTGTGAGACTTGAAGAAGATTGTGAGAGAGGGAGACTTGGAAAGTAAGAGCAAAACTTGGTGACACAAGTGTTGATTTAGTTGAAGGGAAGGTTAATTCAGTGTTTGCGTCTGTTGCTATCAATGATCTTTATGCTAAAACTTGTTCAAATTTTTGTGAACTTACTCATTCTCTTGATCTCTCATTATACTCTGTATGTCTGCTGAACAATGGATATCTATTAGAAGAAGAATCTGGTTGGGTTTTCTCCTTTTGGGTTTTTCCCTGGTCATTGGATCTAAGTTCTTTGTCTCATTTTGTTCTTAACTAATATCGTAGCAGAAAGAAGTTTTTGGAATAAGTAATTGTTTCAACATAGAATAACATAATTTCAATAATTGAAACCAAAAATTCTTTTCACCAAGACACAAAATTTCTCAACACATAGAAGCATCATAATAGTCACAAAGATAAAAAACATAATCACACAATAACACAAATTTTTTCTTGGGAAACCCAACTGAGAAAACCCTCTCCTTGCTGGAGAATTTTATTGATGGAAATTAGAGCATTTAGATCTCTTACAAGGAAATTCTGTTTCACTTGAAAAGTCACTTGTTCTCACTTCTATACTAGCTAAAAACAGCTCGCAACTACCTTGACCCAACTCTAACCTCCTTGCGCAGTCTCTACCCCTATTTCCTATTGTTGGAAATCTCCTATTTCTTAGCACAATAGTGGCCCCTATTATTTAGGAATTTCCTCCTAAATCATATCGCAAACTTGCAAGAAAATCTCGTTGAAGTTGTAACTAGTGTATGTCTTCATAATATAATGTAAAACAATCTTTGATGTATTTATTATTAGCATTATTATTATTATTTTATTCTTGGTCAAAGCATGTTCTTCATGCTTATAGAGTCAAAAGAGTCATTTTTTTTATTACGAGTCAAAATGAAAATGTATAGTCAAGTCCCATTTGGACTTTTGTAAGGAAAGAATTTGATTTTTTTTGGATTCAATAAGTTGACAAAGTGTCAATTCGATCCCTGTAAAAAGTCGGCTTGGGTCTTCAAGAGACTCTTGTTAGGCCTCTTGGCAACTATATATAAGAGGTAATTCGAATCATTTGGTAGATCATCCATTGACATGACAACAAGTACATTTGAACCATATGAAGGAGAAAAAGGAGCAAAATTCAAAGGAGAAAGAATAGAATTCAACAGAGAGAAATATTCTTTCTTGACTGAACTTTCAGACCTTCCACAGTGGGCACATGTGAACAAAACAAATTTCTCTATGCTATTACAGGTTCAAAATTTCAGGGAGTTGACCAGAATGCTAAGTTTTACCTGCATTGACTTTGAATCTTGAAGGTGACTTGGAGAAGGGTTGGACATTTTGGTGGAAGTTTTGGTCTTGGTATTGGGTCTTGGATTATCTCATTTTGTTATGATTCTATAAAATCTCATTTTTTTTATGATTCTATAAAAGAAGGATTGTTGGGTTTTCCCCCTTGTGGGGTTTTGCCTTGGCTTGGAGTCTGACTTTGTTGTCTCTTGTCTCGTTGTCTCTTGTCTCGTTGTCTCTTGTCTCTTTGTTTTTCTTAAAAAGTGAACATTTGTAAAATTGCTTGATGAAGAGCACATAAGAAGTAATAAGAAGAGATTTGACATTCACAAGTAATTATCAAGACAAAGAAATCATGCCTAATCCTATTACACTTGGTTTCTTAACAAGTCTCTCTCTCTCTCTCTCAATTCTGCATATAGTCACCTCCTTGATACACTCTCCCAGCAAGAATCTCTCCTCACACAAACTTGTGCAAACAATAACAATAAAACTTGTGCTACTGTTCTCCTTTTAAGCAATTCAATCATGCTATCTATGGAAAGTACAATTTTAGAGTATGAGTTGAGTTTGACTTGTTAACGAAGTTGAACTGACTCTGTAACTTGTCCTTGCCTCAATTAGAAATTGAAGCTTCCACTCGTCCTCTTCTAAATTTTAATTGGCACTTGGAGATCGACCTAACTGGCCCTCCAAGTCTGTGCATGAATAAACTAACTCCATGAACTTTTCCCATCTCCACAAACTCATCCATGCTAAAAGGAAGATTGATCATGGTATTTCTTGACAAAGGCAGGAGTGAAGAAGAACTTCCACGCTACCATTTTCAATAGAAACACCCCTTCTAAGTGTTTAATAAACTCATGAAAACCATGAATCTAATGAATAAGAATTTCCAAGAAGAAAGAGACCCCTCCAACCAGTTGCATAAAGTGTGGAATAAGCTCAACCAATCTCTAAAAATCATGGAATAAAAGGTGCACTCTAAGGGAAGAACATATGGGGTGGCATGCGTGGCATAGTAAAGGAGGTGCTTTGATCAAGATGAGGTTAAGTAGATACATAACTAACTAGCATTGATCCGAACGAAAGGTGGCATCTACCCATGGTATTCATCCATCCATGAAATTTACCCATGGTATTGTAAGTGGTATCCACCCATGGTATTCATCCACCCATTGTATTTATCTACCCATGGAATTTACCTATGGTATTCTAAGTGGCATCCACCCATGGTACTCATTCACCTATGGTATTTACCCATGGTATTGTAAGTGACATCCACCCATGATATTCATCCTCCCACGGTATTTATCCACCCTTGGAATTTACTTATGGTATTGTAAGTGACATCCACCCATGGTATTCATTCACCCATAATATTTACCCACTCATGGATTTTACTTGTGGTATTGTAACTAAAAAAGGCTATAAGTAACAAGTCACATTTTGTAAAAGGATAAATTGTCTACCACAATGTAGCTTTTACAATTATTCTTTGTTTTAATAAAAAAGTTTCTTTGTGATTTTGTTTACTGTGTGCTCTCCTTTTTTTCTTTTGGGATTTCATTTCTTTTTAGATCTTGGGGGCCTCCCCCCAAGATTCAGATCAATTGTATCATATTCAGGTTACGAATCCATGGGAATGAGGGTTTGAAGAATATTGCAGTTTCAAACTTTTGCAGCAATATTCAGCGTACTTCATGCAAGTGCTACGACCCCCACAGATCATTTTAGAAGGTGCAAAATAACTCATTTGAAAGTCTTTTCTGTTAGCGTAAATGGGCTTTTTTATGGAATTTGATTTTGTTTCCCGGTTTGGAGATATGAGCAATTGAAGTTACACATATCTAGAATGTTGCGCGACTAGGCGTACAATGATTTTATGGAATCATTTTCTCACTCCATAGGTCATCAAAGTTCAAGCGTCTTATATCAATGGAAAAACCTCTTGAATACCTCTAATGGGTCATCACTTGTAGCAGAAGTTATCAAAAAAGTTGCAACAACAAGTCTATAATGTGAAAGAAGTCTTTACAACATCTCATTGGAGAATATACCAGACAAGCCACCATCACGGTTATGGGTCACCCACAAACTTAAGGTTATCGAAGTCCATTTTCTAGCCCACACACTGTTAGTATCACAGTTGGTCACAAGCATTATAGAGTATCTCTATCCTCGGATCTTCGTTTGCATGGTTAAGGGTCATCCACAAACCCACGCTTCATCGAAGTCCATTTGCTAGGCCACACACTGTGATTACCATAGTTGGTCACAAACATTACAAGGTATCTCTATCCTCGGATCTTCGTTGATCATGGTTATGGGTTAACCACATAAAACCATTCTCTTCAGTGGCTCTTCATATTCAACAAAGACTTCTCAGGAGGGAACTTTACACAATGGAGACCATTGCTTCTTAAGGAGGGACGAATGATTCGAACGGTAAATGGCATCTCCCCATGGTATTCATCCACCCATGGAATTTACCCATGATATTTTAAGTGGTATCTACCCATGGTATTCATCCACCCATGGTATTTATCCACCCATGGATTTGTGAGTGGCATCCACTCATGATATTCATCCTCCCATGGTATTTATACACCCATGGAATTTACCCATGGTATTGTAAGTGACATCCGTCCATGGTATTCATTCACTCATGGTATTTACCAACCCATGGAAGTTACCTGTGGTACTTGAACTAAAAAGACTATAAGTAACATGTCACATTTTGTAAAAGGACAAATTGTCCATCACAATGTAGCTTTTACAATTATTCTCTGTTTTAATAAAAAAAATTCTTTGTGGTTTTGTTTACTGTGAGTTCTCCTCTTTTCTTCTAATAGTTCAATTTTAAAAATCTTTGGGGCCTCCCCCCAAGATCTAGATCAAGGATCATTTTCATATTCATACTCTTTAGTCTCATTGGCCTACTTTTGTGATCATTTTTTGGAACTCAATAAAATTATCTTATCTATTTGATTTTATCATAGTTGATGATACAAGATGAGTTATGAAGAGTTGAGAAGAGCTATTGAATTGTGAAGAGATCAAACCACCCTAATTTAAGTTTGTGGAGAATTGTGTGTTGATGACTTTTGTGATTTGAAACATGATCAGATTCCACACTTGAGCTTCTCTTCAATGCATTGGGATCTTCACTTAGTTTCTAATATTGCTTTTGTCTTTTGTTATGACGACTCTTATTATTTGGATTGAAATAAGGCATCCTTGTAGCATTGCCTTTTCTTACTATATTTGTAGTGCCTTCTTGTTTCCCTTTTTGGATTATGTTTTCTTTGCACTTTCTTTATTATTAATTCTTTATTGGCAGAGATACCTGGATTCTCCATCATGTATTCTTAAACATCAGATCATATCACTAATTTCAATGGATCAACTATTATTTCTTTGGTTCCTAGTGGTTCTTTATTGAATGCTGATCTATGGTTTCTTGTTGTGACTTCTTTTCAATTTTTAACTTGTAATTTGTGCAATTTCAAGTTTTGACTAAGGTTCTCAAGACAAGACATCTTTTGTTTTCATATATGACAATTTTGCTTATTTTTTTGGCGTATTTTGTTACGAATTTTGATCATCTTGAATGCCTTTGAGATATCTCTAAGGTCACCTGATGCTATTGAATCAGACTCCAATGTAAAATCTTGTAATGTTATCTTCTTATAGGAGAATCTCAAAAACTATTTCTTCATGTTTATGATGGAAGTCCCCAATTTTTCCATCTAGGGTGAACATAGAATTATGCCAATCATCTGTACTCCACAAAGATCTAAATGGAATTATAATCTCTAATCTTTACTTGTAAGTTACTTCTGTCATATTTCTTTTTGCTACAAAAGTCTAGCTTTTCTATTATATTTTGCTTAAGAATTGGTAGCTAGTTAGCAAATTCTTCACTAACATAGTTATTACATGTGGTGGGAGCAATAGAAATAGTAATATCACCCCCTACAAGTATTCCATTTATTGTAAGAAGCATTGAAACACCATTTTTAATTTTTTAGAAAATCTTCCTATTTTCTCACTATTATATTCTTTGTCAATTTTTTTTTTTCAAAATATACCTTTGATTATTCTTTAATAATTACCTTAACTCTTCACTTCTTCAACTTTGGCTTTAAATAACTTGAATAACCCACATTATAACTTCAAATTGGGTCCTTTATAACCATTGAATGGAACAAGGAATTATTTGTATCAATGTTGCATGAATTGTACTCGTATAAGACTCGTTTGGCTATTGACTCGTATATCATGTGAAAAATCCTAAATCTGGATTCCTATTGCAACAAATCTGAATTACTTCTCCTATTATGTTTCTAATTATTTCATTACAATGAAATATTGAAGTAATTTCTGAAGCAGTCTACACAAATAAAACTGCAGAATAAATCTGAGTGTTGAAACAATCTGAACAAAATATAAAGGAAAACATTCACATTTGACACAGTTGTTTTTGGACAAAGTCCTTGGAAAAACCCAAATTGGGAAAACCGGTGCAGCAGATCTGAGTGTTTTATATTATTAAGCAACATAATCTTGAGTACACCTAGGGTGCCAATATCCGACTCACCCTTCAGAGAAATCTAGACAGAAAATGTAATTGTGAGATATACCTCACTCTGCAAGTCTTTGGCTGATCTAAACAGCGCTGGTGAAGCCCCTCTCTGCCTCTGCGTGAGTGCCTATGCTGGAACTTCATAAGCCTGCGTGCGCAAGCCTGAGAAACTGATCAAGATGATATGAGACTGAGTTTTGACCCTCCTAGCTTAGAAACCCCAGCCTCTAATTTCCTCCGGATTGACTCCAAGAGAGACTGCGCTTCTTCTGCGTGATTTCCTGCAGGGACTGCATCACCCCTTCAAAAAACTGCATTGCCTCTCTCTGCATCACTTCTGCCTCTCTTTGTAATGTACTCCTGGACCTCCTGACCAATCACTGTTTCTGGCCCTCTTTGGATCTGATCATTGAATCAAAATCACTTAGCAAACCCTGCCCTAGTGATTCGATTATGATCAAAAGCTGTGTCTCCTCACACAAATTCGAAAATGCCAAATGCTCAATGTGCTCAATGTGCTCAATGTGTTTTCCATAGGCCCCTCACCCTCCTTATATTCTTCTGTTGACCCTTCAATGACCAAGATTAAAAACATAATCAAGGGCTAAGATTAACTTGGAGGTGATCCATGTCTTTATCTAGAAGATTCACACTTAGTTTAATTAATACCCTTTAATTAATCGGTTTCCTTAAGTTTAGACTTAGGAAAACATTAAAAAACGATTAATTGATTTAATTAAACCATCTCTAAGTGGAATTTTCTAAAACCATTTATGGGTTGTATGGAATACATGTGTCCTAACCTATATACAAAGTTATAAGGCTAGAGCACATCCGATGCTACCATAAATCAACGCTCCCTCTTAGCGAGGAAGGTGCTCTAGCAAACAACTCAATGTGCTGCTGTTCTGACTTTTGGAATATCTGTTGTTGTGCTGTTGATGCTGCTCACCAACATTGCACAAAAAATAAAATAAAATAATAATAATAATAAAATTGCCGCACATGTACTGATGCTGACTTTGTATGATGCTGTCAACTGCCACTGTACTGCAACTCCCTTTGAATTCTACAGCCATGCTACTGCACTGCATGAGCACTGCTCTGCATTGCTGCTCATCTGCTGCTCAACTACAGCTGCTGCTGCACTGATGATTCAGAAAAACATCCGAAATTTTTCAGTAAATCTGCAACTAAAAAATAAGATTCACTGCTTCTAGCTTATGCACTAGCTCTCTAAAAATACTGCGTTGTTGCTGCTCTGCACTGCGCTACACCAGTATGTACTGCGTTGGTGCTGCTCAACTGCTGATGCTGCTGCTCCCTCTCTACGCTGATCAGACTCTAGTACTGCTAGCCACTGCATTGTCTTCTTATCCAAGTCAACCCATTTCTCTCCTTCGGAATATGAACTGACATAGCACAATCTCTTTCTGCCTCAATCTTGGCAGCTCCTGCTTGAGGATCTTCCTTCTCCTCTTTATCCTTTCTCTTAAGAGGACACTGTGTGGTATAATGTCCCATTCCCCCACACCAGAAGCATTTGATCTTAGATAGATCTTTCTTCTTCTGCTTTTGTTGCCCCTTTGATGCAAGGGCAATGTTATCTTCTTCTTCCTTCTTGACTTTCGAACCGCTGCTGCCATCCTCTAAAAGGATTTTGAGGAGGTCTCTCCTCAGCTCTTCTTGCTGCGAGGCTACCTACATCGCTTCCCATCTTGGAAGCCTTTCTCTGCCCAGAATGCTCTGGACAAAGACCTGATAATCTTCTGAAATGGAGCTTAGAGTGAGCCTTACAAGCTCTGAGTCTCTAGGTGCTACCCCTACTGCTGACAGCTTATCTCGGTTATCCTGAATACGAGACAGGAAGGAGTCAAAACGCTCTCCCTTCATTCTGGTATTACGCATCTTCTCCTCTAGGTACATCTTCCGCTGCTCGGAAGATCCTTGGTATAGCTTTTTCAGCCCTACCCACATCTCTCTAGCAGTGACTTTTGCTGCTATGTGAGGTACGATGTAATCCTTCACACCATCCAAGATCAATCGCTTGGCTCTTGTCATATTCTTCTTGAATTGTCTCAGATGTGCTGCATCCAAAGGTTCTACACATGCGCTCTCTATGAGGGCTTTTAGATCATGCTCATCAAGGAGAAACTCAATCCTTGATTTCCAAATGACATAGTTGGAGGCACCCTCCAATCTATCTTGGTCACGCAGCTCGTTGCTAGCCATCTCCTCAACTATCGATTTCTTTCTCTAACCCTTTGCTCAGCTAGACTTACACACTCCTTGTGGAGTAAGTCACTGCTTCTGCTGCTGCACGGGAGAACCTGAGTTTCTTTGAGTAAGAAACTTTCTGAGATCAAGAAATCCCCAATCTGTGTTTTTCAGAAAATTTTTGACTCTTTATGCACCAACTCTTATTGTTGTGCAGTAACTGCGTCCTTTAGCTACGCTGCCTCTTCTGCAACTTGAAAAATGCTTACCCCTCTGTCAGCTCTCTCAGAGGGAGCCTTTTTCTGCACTGGATTGCCCTTCTGGCCTAGACAACGTGACTCTTGGAGGGTATTCTGCTGCTTACGCAGATCCTAGTCTCTTCTGTGCTGATCTGCTAGTTCACTCTTGTTTCTCCTGCACTTCAACTTGAATAAGCTCTGATACCATGTGAAAAATCCTTAATCTGGATTCGTACTGTAGCAAATTTGAATTACTTCTCCTATTATGTTTCATAATTATTTCATTATTGTGAAATAGTGAAGTAATTTCTGAAGCAGTCTACACAAATAATATCACGGAATAAATCTAAGTGCTGAAGCAATTTGAAAAAAATATAACGGAAAACGTCCACATTTGACATAGTTATTTTTGGACTAAGTCCCCGGAAAAACCCAACTTGGGAAAACTGGTGCAACAGATCTGAGGGTTTTATATTATTAAGCAGCATAATGTTGAGTACAACTAGGGTGCCAATATTCGACTCACCCTTCAGAGAAATCTAGACAACAAATGTAATTGTGAGATATACCTCACTTTGCAAGTCTCCGGTTGATCTAAATGGTCTTGGTGAAGCCCCTCTCTCTGCCTGGGCGGGGGCACTGTCTGGGCTAAATGCCTTCAAGACACGCTGCCGTCACCTCTCTGCGGCGATCAAGCTGATGGGGCGAGTTTAGCCCTCCTGACACAGAGAAGCCCCCAACCTCTAGCTTCCTCGGGCCCCGACTGATATGGGGAAAACGATGTACATTGTGGTTTCTCACCCGAGCCTTTGCATCACCTTAAAAAGCGCTGCTCTGCCTCTCTTTGCGTCACTTCTTTCTCTCTTTAATGTCCTCTTAGTCCTCCTGACCAGTTATTGCTTTTGCCCCTCTCTGGATCTGATCACTAAATCAAAATCACTTAGCAAACTCTGTCCTAGTGGTTCGATTTTGATCAAAAGCTGTGTCTCCTCACACAAACGCAAAAATGCCAAATGCTCAATGTGCTCAATGTGTTTTCCATAGGCCCCTCACCCTCCTTATATTCTTCTGTTGACCCTTCAACGACCAAGATTAAAACATAATCAAAGGCTAAGATTAACTTGGAGGTGATCCATGACTTTATCTAGAAGATTCACACTCACTCTAATTAATACCTTTTAATTAATCAGTTTCCCGAAGTTTAGACTTAGGAAAACATTAAAAAACGATTAATTAATTTAATTAGACCATCTCTAGGTGGAATTTTCCAAAACCATTTCTGGGTTTTATGGAATACATGTGTCCTAGCCTATATACAACGTTATAAGGCTAGAGCACATCCGATGCTATCGTAAATCAACATAAGACTCGGGAACGACCAATAAAATATGGTTAATTTTAAGCAGAAAAAGAAACTAATGACAATTCCAATCCTTATAAGTTATAAAAACCACAATATATGCAATAATTCATAACATCATCTCATATCTATAAAATTACAACATAACATATTCGATTTTTGTGCTACCATTTATGCTAAATGGCCTTGTGTTTAGGGATGCCATGGCCCCTCAACTGATGGCAATTGCTTTTAGAAGCGATGGCCTTCCTAACATGATTAGATGTTTAATTTCCTCTCTTCAATCAAGATTCAAAACTTGGATTCATGACTCGATAACATCATGCTCTTTTTTTGCATTAAGTAATTGGCTATGGTAGTAGCATTTTTTTGGTAGATACATTTGATGTTATAGTTGCATGAGCATCCAATAGACATCATTTCATCTAATAGAGTTAATGTATGCTTGATTGCCAAAACTTTTATTCTTAATGGATAATCTACATTTGAGAGAACTCAGAACTGAGAACTCATAGCCTCATCTACATGAAGTACTTCCCATATTGTTGGAACCTGGCATGAGTTAAGCAAGACAATCATGAACATAGCTTTCCTAAATTATATCTGTCAACAGAAATTGGTTGACTATATAGTGATTGGTGGGTGTGATAGATTATCCCAGTGATAGGCTCCTAACTAGAACTTTTTTGTCTCTTGCCATACATGTTTTATTCTTTATGTTTCATTTTGGTTAGAGATCTTGATTGTGTATGCCTTACTATCTTGGTGTAATAGATACACAGATGGTATTTTCTTGTCCTATTTATTATTCATGGCCCTTTATGGAGACTAGTATATTTTCTTTCCTTTTCTCTATAATTCGAAGAGTTCTTGTAGGCTACAAAACACAAGTTATATAGGAGTATTGGTAGAAAGTGAACTAAATATGTTTGGCAGAAGCCTTGAAAGAAACATAGAATAGGCAAGCTTCTTTGCCATTTTATGGTTTATGTTGTGTACAAAATTGGAATCTTTCAAAACATTTTGTATTGTACATGTTGGTGATGCTTTTTGGTACTTTTGATTCTTGTGAATTAAAGCATTTTCTTCCCTCCAAATTCTCTTTTCCTCCACCTTATTTACAAAAAAGACATGAAAAATAAAATTAAAAAAAGACAAAAATAAAAAAATTGCATTCTGAGGGTCGGACGGGCCTTATAGGGGTCTGATGTGGGTCTTATACAAAACCCACGGGTCCTATATGGGTACACGAGTTTGATGCGGGTTTGCCCGGGTAAGGGTTTTAAGCGCGGGTTCTATGCAAGTGACCTGGCTCGCTATAGAACCCACGAAAACCCGCGGGTCTTATGCGGGTGGTGCTTCACTGATTTGTATAGTCCTCGGAGTTTACCCTTTTTATATCTTTTTAATTGCACTAATTATAATAGTGCTTCAAATGGTGGCTTAAATTTTCTTGAATGCATTATAAAAGGTCCCAGAAAAATTACTAAACATTGAAATTATCAGGAGCTCAACTTTATAAATCCCCATGAATATTTAAATATTATTTCATGCTTTTCTTTTAATATGCAATGCAATGCAATGGTTCTCTTAATTTTATGCTTTGCCAGTATTGCTAGCTAAAGGTAAAATTAAAAGCAAATTTATATTAATGTCCACTAGAGATGAAATAGGTCAATGGGATTTCCTTCAATGGAATAGAGGACATTATCCTAACAGGGTTCTTTATTTTTCCTAGGTGGATGTCATTTGATGATAAACAAGTTCAAGCATATGATCTCAAAAATTTAGAAAAGGATTGCTTTGGAGGAAAGTTTACTGTTGATGTGTATGACAACTTCCTCAAAACAAATTCTCCACAAGTAAGAATATTCTCAAGATTCTAAGCACTGTTGAATTTCATTCTTATCTATGACTTTTCCTCTTTCTTTGTTTTTCATTTGCATATTTATCTTGAGCATATTGCTTGCAGGAATATGATAAGCCCAATAGTGCATATATGCTTCTGTATGAACGAGCAAGATCTGAGGTAGAGAGCAATTGTTTTCTTTTAGATTGTTGAAGCATTTATTCCTTCTTTCTGTACTCTTATTTAATAGCGGGCTATGTGGTTGGCAGGTCTTTTTGGATTCCCCTGCACCAAGTGCTAATTCTTGCATAAAAGGTTTTTCACGTATGCATTAATTCTGTCATTAGTTCCCCTTGGTTTTTGACACTCTGTCCTAAATCAGTTTTCTTCTTGCTATTGTGCACAAGATGAAGATGGAGATGCGTTGATGAAAGAGATCCAGCAAGTGGAACCAACAGAAAAGTAGGAGCTTCCTACGTTCCCCAAATACACTTTTAATGCCTTTGTTGGGCTGAAAATGTTATAGTATTTAGCATCTGTTTCTTTCTCTGGGTTTTGTTCTTATCAAGGTTTTGTTGCATTTGTCAGGAATACTTATATAGAGATGCCTCCATCAATTCACCTTTGTGTGTGGAAAGAGAATTTGAAGTAAGTCCTGATTAATTTTTTTCATTTATGTTTTAGGGTTGGAGCAACACTGACAAAACTTGCATGCGGTCAATTTTCCTTGTCTACAGATTTGTACATGAGATGCATCTCTTGGATAAGGACTATTTCCGGTTCCTTTTGAAATTGGTTGAAGCAAACACTGATTTGATAGACTCAAGGTGAGTTAAATTTTGCGTAATCACAAGTAATTGTTTCATTGATTAATTGGCTGTTTCATAATGGGTCCATGTATTTTAGTGAAAGGTAATGAGAGAAACTTTTTTTAAGATAACTGATTTATTTTTTGGGCTACACATTCAACCTAGGATCTTGTAGCATACTTTAACAGTCTTAGCTACTCCGAAATTATTGGTCCACAATTTCGAACTTCTATTTCAACTCCCTAAATGCTAAACAAGGCAGACAAAAACACTTGAACAATTTGAAAGGATAACTTTAAAAGTTTAATCGAAATTAGACATTTGCAGTGCATGACTAGCTAGAAATTATTGCCCAGTACAGATCTACAACAAAATAAGCAAAATCTGTAGTGAATTTGAATGTGAATACACTAGATAAAACTTGACAAAATATATGTACAGATCATGAAAAAATTCTTCATGATGTGAATGTGATGATGTCCAAAATGAAACAATTTTCTAGAATGGAGAATAAAAGAGAAGGTATTTTGTATGTTTTCTACCCATTCAAATAGAGTGAGGCAAAGTTGAACAACCAAAAGGAAGACATGTTTTGCATGTTATTGTAGTTAGCAATTATTTATTTTCTGAATAGTGCTTATGACACTTCCTTTTGTTTGGTAGTTATGAAACACAAGACATTAATGTCCAACAGATGACCAAGAAGTGGATCAATAGGTGCCAGAGAGTACAATGAATGGTCAATCCTATAACACTCCTAGATGCTAAATAGTAGAAAGATAGCAAAGTGGAAAGATTCAACAATAAAATAAAAGAGGTGCAGGATCCATGTGAAGTAGATGAGGAAAACCCTAAGAGGTGTGAGGCCCTAGCTCAACCTCAACATCACCATTTCAAATAAAAGTAGAAGTAGAGCCCAAAGAGGGAAAATAGGTGTTTTTGTCTACATGTAATGAACTGATTGGTTCATTTGCATTGTGATGTATCCATTGAAAAGATTATGGAAACTGATAAATAAATTGCCATCAGAAAAATTATAGAGTAATATAATATTGATAGGAGAGTTTCACTACTTGAGTGGCCCTCAGATGTAGTACTTTGCATGTTGTGGTCCACGAGTGAGATCTCCTAGGCTCAATGTTCCTATTGGTTCGGTGAGAGGAGATTTATCATCTCATACATCTACGACCAACAAGCTCAAGAATTGAAGAGCATCACTGACATTTATTGGTACTACTTGTTGAGACATGTTGAAAGAAAGAAGTGATCAAATTGAGGGTATTGTATTTGGATAGATATGTATGATGTAGAGGGGTAGTGAAAAAAAAAACGAAAGGAACAACGAGAGTCCTAGAACAGATAGTAGAACTTCCTGTTAACTCACAAAGAAATAGGACATCTATAAACGAAATGTTATGTAGAAACAATCTCTTGGAGACAGTTGTTGAGAAATCTACGGCATCAACATCAATTGATTTCTCTTCTATTAGTAACTGCTTGTGAATGATTTTTACTTTCTTAGATTAGGATCTTTGTTTGCATAGATTATTAGTGTTCTTTTTCATCAAACAGTTACCAATGCATAAACCATAAAGAGACAAGAGACAGAATATAGGCTATCAACCAGGGCCAAAACCTCTCCCACGTGAGAGGAAAACATGAACAAATTCTTCTTATTATAGAGATTCCAATTGATGAATACCAAGACCAAGACCCTTGACGTATTTTCCACTCCAAGACCAAGACACAAAAGCCTCCTTGAAGAGATCCTTAGTCAACGATAGTCAACCTTCTGCTTCTTCCTTCTTCTCAGTTTCCCTTCAACTTTGCCTACCTTTTGCTTCCTCTTTGCATAGGGACTCCTAGAATTAGGCCTTCTTTGCATAGGGACTCCTAGAATTAGGCCTTCTTTGCATAGGGACTCCTTCTAGCTTGCCTCGGCTTCCTCTTACACTTGTTCTTCTTCCAACTCGGCTACCTAAGAGGACTGTAATTCCTCTCTGTTCTTTCTGTAGCAAAAGGGCTTCTCCTTCTTCGCACGTGTGTCCCAAAACAAACCCAAAAACATATCCAATTGATATCACAGACCTCACTCTATCTTTGCTTCACTTCGCTGGCTATAGGACTGTCTTTGTTGACCCTTTCGCTGATCTTTGCACAACTTGCTAACTTTAGAACTTGATCGAAAATCCTTGCTCTGAAATGAGGCCGAGTGGCCTATTTATAGTTGTTTGCCATGATAATAAGCCGACTTGTCATGAAGATGCGCCTACGTGTCCTTTGGAGAGATATTATTATTCCTTTTGACACCGACTTGAAGGGAGATGCTTGTGCTTGTATTGGAGGTCTATTTATACTTATCTAATGACATACAAAATGTAACATGCCCAAGAAGGGTCCTTTATACATGACATATTCTCAAATTGACTTTTATGACTAGATGATAAATCCTAGAGGCTCACAATGGGAGCAATCGCTAAAAATAAAATTCCTTGCTCATCAAACCCATGACTATTTTGATCTTCGATTCCCAGTCCTCAAAGAATATCGGTCCTCTATGACTACACTTATCTTGGATGCCCTAGCACATCCTCAAAGATCATCGTATGCCAGATGTTTACCCAATCCTCCATTTTATCTTCCCAAGTGAAGACAAGAATGGCGTGTCTATGTCTCCTTCTTAATTAGGGAGGTTATATCTATTCCAATAAAGGAATGTACCTAAGCTCCCTCTTAATTAGGGACCTACAACAGCTCCACAAGTGGAGATGATGGGACGACCAACTGCTTGAAGAACTCTTCCTCACGATGTGATGAACTTCTTTTTGTTACTCAAGAGTCTTCATGTTTTGGGACTTCATTATAGGGCACAAACCATCCATCACTTTCATCATTGAGCCATGTCATCATTAATTTCATTGGAAAGTGATCCATCAATTCATATCTGGCCTTACTTCATCCCATGCTGCCTTCTTCATTCCATGTTTCCTTAAGGATCTTTCATCCCACTACATGGTCATCATCGATGGAAGACATTCATAACTCTTCCCTTTGTAGCCCTGCATAAGTCCATTTAGATATCTTTCAAAAATATTAAATATTGACATATTGACACATCTCCAAAAGATATTCATTGTCAAGGGTCTCCATATTTTAAAATTCCATCAGAGTCTTCATATCTTTTCTAGACATATTCTAGTCAAATCTTCTAGTCCTGGATGTTGATTGCCTTCATAGTTGCACATTCCATGATCTCTTCCTTTCTTTCTTCACACATTATCTTCCAGGAACTTTTGCTCATAGTTCCTCCAATTTTTTCAACCACCTCATTTTTCAGAGTAGGACATATTATGTTGATTTCATCTAGTCAATGTGTGACCCATGCCTTCTTGCATTCTTTCATAAGAGGAGATCCTTTTACCTTTCATCCTCCTCTCAAGATAGAGCATTGATCCATAATACCTGCAACCAGACTTCAATCAACAACTTCTTGCTTTGGATCATCTAGACTTCTTGCAACAACTTCCTTGATTGAAAGAGCTTCAATCCCTTGATCTGCTTTCCCTTTTATGTCATCATACTGTCGTCCCATGAATTCCACAAGTTGAAATTCTTGATGAAACACTCGCTTCCTCTCTTGATCGGTGAACCTTCCAATGAAGATTCCATCAGAGAATCTTGAGGATCTTGAGTATCCCCATTTAGCAGATGTTTCCTTTTGACTAATGTATGACGAGCTCTATCCTGGTGGCTATTTTGTTTTCATAAGTGCCACTTATGTTTCCAATGAGGTTTCGAAGAGCTATATCCTTCATAGTTGATTGCCATAGCTGTCTTTCATGTTTCCCTATGATGATGTCATGAGCTTTTGCTTCTAATGCTTCTATGATGCCATGATGCATCATATCATGGTTCTACTTTACAACAGGAAAACTTAGAAACATAAATTAGAAAAGAACTAGGAGAGGAAGACTATCTCAATAGTTGAGATCTATTATTTCTTCCTTTTTAGACTTCTTTTCAACTTCCTCCACTTCCTTGGTGATATGGGCTTGTTCTCTTCCTCTTTTGTTATTGTCCTTCTTCAGCTTAGGACAATCTCTTCTATAGTGCCCATATTCTTCACACCCATATCATTGTATTTTAGCCATGTTCTTCTTTTTTTTCCGAGGACCAAACCTTCCAAATTTTCCCCCCTTGTCATTGCAGTGTATGTCGGATTTTGCTCACTTGATTCCACATCGGATTTTGCCTTTAACCTGGATTCTTCAATCTTGCACAATGACCACAATTCATGGAATGGAGTAGCTTCTTTCTTCCCATAAATACTTGAAGTAATGTTACCCACTCTTCTGGTAGTGCGTTTAGTACAACTGTAGTCATTTCCCTGTCAAACATCAATTCTCGCATATCTTGAAGTTGATCCTTGATCTCCGATATCCTCATAAAGTTTGAGGCAATACCTTCTTCTTTGACATCTTGAACTTGTAGAGTTCTTGCCTTAGAGAGAAAAATTCCCCTGCAATGCTTACCGAATACAACTCTACCATTTTGTCATATATTTCTTTTGAAGTTTCAAGTTTAGATACATATGGGATGAGGGGATCCTTGATGGATTCAATGAGAATCCTCAGAGCCCTAACTTCCCCCGTCATATACTTTGCAAGTTTTTGAGCATATTCTTTTCCCAGTTTAGTGATAAATCCTTTCACATGTTCCATCACCTCATTTTCAATGAGGTTCAGATTTGTCCATTTCTTCCATGCAAGATAGTTTGAAGCCTCGACCAATTTGTTGCTTTCCTTGCAAAAAGACATTTTGACAAATTCAAAAGTGGTCATAAATATACTTGCTTGATAGGATGCTCCCTTCTCCTTGCTGCTTCCTTGATGTTGATGATGATATAGAAAATAGAAAACTTCTCCTTGATGAAGAGAGTTTTCTTCAATAATGTTCCTTGATCCCATAGAGAGGGAGATACCTTAGGATCCTTTGCTGTGGAGACTTAATGATGAAGATCAATAATGACTTCTTGATGATGTCTTAATTGGTGAGGATCTTGCTTCAACGAGAGAGAGATCGCCTTAGGATCTTGATGACAACGTTCTTGGTCTTGCTTGATGTATAAGTCCTTTAACTTGATTAGGGTCTTTGAGCGCCTTTGAGATGGCTTGAGGGTTTCAAAACTTCTTTGTAGACTTTCTTTGATCTAGGGTTATGATACTTCCTTTGTAGATCTTGTCTTCAAGATGATCTTCGCTTTGATGCCTTCCTCGAGATCTAATCCTTGAGTGTCCCTTGATAAGATGCCCTTCCTTGTCTTTGTTACCTTAGCTCTGATACCATGTTGAGAAATCTAGGGCATCGAGATCAATTGATTTTTCTTCTATTAGTAACTGCTTGTGAATGTTTTTTACTTTCTTAGATTATTAGTGTTCTTTTTCATCAAACAGTTACCAGTGCATAAACCATAAAGAGGCAAGAGACACAGAATATAGGTTATCAGCCATGGGAAATACCTTTCCCACTTGAGAGGAAAACTCGAACAAATTCTTCTTCTTGTAGAGATTCCAATTGACGAATATCAAGACCAAGACTCTTAACCTATTTGCCACTCCAAGACCAAGACACAAAATCCTCCTTGATGAGATCCTTAGTCAACGATAGTCAACCTTCTGTTTCTTCCTTCTTCTCAACTTCCCTTCAACTTCGACTACGTTCTGCTTTAGATCTTCATTAGTTTCAGCCTCCTAGAATTAGGCCTTCTTTGCATAGGGACTCCTTCTAACTTGCCTCGACTTCCTCTTAGACTTGTTCTTCTTCCAGCTTGGCTACGTAAGAGGACTGTAATTCCTCTTGAATATTTATGTAGCAAAAGGCTTTCTCCTTCTTTGCATGTGTGTCCCAAAACAGAGCCAAAAAAAGATCAAATTGATATCACAAACCTCGCTCTCCCTTTGCTTCACTTCGTTGGCTATATGACTATCTTTGTCGACCCTTTTGCTGATCTTTGCACCACTTGCTAACTTCAGAACATGACCAAAAATCCTTGCTCGGAAATGAGGTCGAGTGGCCTATCTATAGTTGTTTGCCATGATAATAAGCCGACTTGTCATGAATATGAGCTGACGTGTCCTTTGGAGAGATATAATTATTCCCTTTGAAGCCGACTTGAAGGGAGATGCTTGTTCTTGTCTTGGAGGGCTGTTTATACTTATCTAATGACTCATACAAAATGTAACATGCCCAAGAAGGGTCCTTTATACATGACATAGACTCAAATTGACTTTTTTGACTAGATGAAAAATCCTAGAGGCTCACAATGGGTGCCATCACTAAAATTAAAATTCCTTACTCATCAAACCCATGAGACAAGTATTACAATAATAATTTTATTTTTCTTCTTTTCATCAATTACATAAAACCACAATTACACATGTCATGAAGACTGAACCTAGTTACACTTTTCAACAAAAATGTCATTGGGAAATCCTCTCAAACTATGTGAGGTAATATCTTTTGAGTAGTGAGATTATATTTTTATACTAAACAAAGATTACAACAATGTAGGATGGAGGGTGTTTTCCACCAAAAGTGGGTGACATGTAGGAGAAACTTTTCTCCGATTTATCTCTTCTACTCGACAGCCAGTAGCCCTTGACAACCACCTTGTAGCTGATGTGATCTGCCATTCATATCTCTACCACTTGCATCAGTGATATGTCTGCTCGACCATTTGTCAAGAGCACATGTTGGAAGGTGGGCAACTGATCAAAAGGTAGTTTACTCATTTTGCAATCAGGTGCTTATGCTTGTTTGTATTTGGGCATTTTGGCATGGACTATTTGGAAGAAAGAAGACTTCTGGCCGTAGTCTTGTTCCCTCACCTTAAATGGAGGGTTAATTTTCAATATGAGGCTAATGGGACCTCCCCTAATGGCCCATGGCTTTAGGAAGGGGCACTACTTGAGAAACCATGATTGATCATAGACCCATCTATCCCTTTCGGAAATTGTAACTAGGTTTGGTCTTTATAATGACCTATTTGTAATCATGACATTGTATACTTTGTATAAAGAAAGAAAATAAAATTTATATTTTATGTAAAGCATGGGTTTCATGCTCAAGTCTAGGTCAAAATCATATTCTTCGTGCTTCTAGGTCTTTCTAGGAAAAAGAAGAATTTATGTCATGTACTATAGTCCCATTCGGTCTCATTGTAATAAAGAAAAATATTTATTTTGTTAATAAAAATCCATTAATTCCTCCAAGACCAAGTTAGCCCTAGTCAAGGACAAGTCGGCCTGAGGGAGGGCTATTTAGTATTAGACCTCTCAAGAAGGCTATAAATACAAGGAGTTCGACCTCATTTGAGACACACATCTCACACAAGTTTGATGTGCAATACCGAAGGAGAAAAAGAGCTGGAAAAGAAGAAGAAAATAAGTCGAAGTCACTTATCTCTCTCCACACATGTGAAGTTAGGGTTCTGTGGCTGCCATTTGCAGGAGGCCAAAATTACAGGGCCAAAATTCTGAAGTGCAATTGCAATGCCGAAATTTGGGACGAGGTTGCGATAGGTCGAATTTTGGAAGCTTCCTTGAAGAAGAATTGGCTGGGGGGCTGACTTGGTTTTGGGGAGGAGGGTCTTGGAAGTCTCATTGTAAGAAGATTCTATAAGAAGAGAAGCATTCAAGTCTCTTGATTTTCCAACAATCCATACTCCATACATACCACTTTCCATCTTACATTACAAGCTCTTATTCCGCCTCCCTTCTTCGGATTCAACTGACCATTGGTTCATTGGGATTTGGCATCCACACATCCTTATAGCTTGGTAGGGCTTAGAAATGCACCCTTGGAGGTTGATGCAACTAGAAGCAACAAAAAAAGCATATAATGGCCATAAGAAAAACAAAAGAATTATTAAAATGCAAAAGATGGTCGGGACTTACAAATTAGCATGTGGGTAAAAGGCAAGCACGAGTTCTACCTATGTCATATGGCCATCCCTTGGTTCCTGGGCCAATGCTGTCCTATCCCATAGAAGACAATGAACCCTTGCATGTTCCAACCCCTGATGGGCGATAAATTGCCCCATCTTGAATGGGGTAATAACTGCTATACATCATACAAAGCAAGCTTTCATTCCTAGAGCTATGAGCATTCAGACAAGGAAAAATCAAGAAAAAGTAGAAGGCATATAAAGGGGTGGGAAAGAAAAGGCCGAGTTAACTCATGCGTCCATGATTGCTCCCTCCACATCTATACACCCAAAATGAGGTAATTCATCATAGTCGGTCCTTTTGACCATGAAGTTTTCTTCCCTTTGTTCCATGTAAGATGGTCGGGACTTACAAATTAGCATGTGGGTAAAAGCCAAGCACGAGTTCTACCTATATCATATGGCCATCCCTTGGTTCCTGGGCCAATGCTGTCCTATCCCATAGAAGACAATGAACCCTTGCATGTTCCAACCCCTGATGGGCGATAAATTGCCCCATCTTGAATGGGGTAATAACTGCTATACATCATACAAAGCAAGCTTTCATTCCTAGAGCTATGAGCATTCAGACAAGGAAAAATCAAGAAAAAGTAGAAGGCATATAAAGGGGTGGGAAAGAAAAGGCCGAGTTAACTCATGCGTCCATGATTGCTCCCTCCACATCTATACACCCAAAATGAGGTAATTCATCATAGTCGGTCCTTTTGACCATGAAGGTTTCTTCCCTTTGTTCCATCATTATTCACATGGCACCTATTGATTGAAGGGTGGACCAAGGACATGTCACTTCCCTTTGGGGTTGAGAGCACTTAATAGGGTTGTCTATTAACCAACCCTACCTAGGGAGGTAACACCATTATGTGGCTAAGGCCCCAATTTTGGAAGAAAAACCTTATATGAAGTGTTAATTTTCCCATTTCTCTCAAGCTTGGTTCACTTACATGCAATAATGGTTAATGAACTCGATGGTGAAAAATGCAGGATTGTGTATTGTGTGTAATTGGCAGGTGGCTCCATCTATAGGTTTGGGCAACATAACTAGGGTCCAGGTCCTCCAGAGGACATTTTGACACCCATAGATGATGCGTTGAGAGCCGTGGGTCTCCGAATGGTTTTAGAGCATCATTTATAGCCATGGGCACCTTAAACATCCACAGTGTTCCTGCATTTGCTTTATTATTCATGGGTTGATGCACCTTGACTAGCATACCCCCAATCACATGGTTTGGCAGTTGACATAGGGCCCAGATGAGGCTTGTCTCTTACCTTGAGACATGGAAGGGCTAGCACCATCTTCAATGCTCTAAACATTGGAGCAGAGCCAACCATTTACACTACCAAGAGACTCATGAGACCCATTTTGTGCCCAAACATAAAGTTGGGATCAACATGATGATTTTCATAGAGACCTAGGGGCCAACTCCTAGACCTTGATTTCAGGAGCCCTCTACACTTGTCATGGCACCAGAGGAGCTCAATGCAAGCCCTAGAAGGGCCTACGACAACATGATGTCATCATTTTGACCATCTTGTTGGGAAATTTATGTTGAATTATTGTAGTTGCGGTTGGTATTTAAGTCAAGAAAATCAAAGAGAATTAAATGGATATTTTATTATTCATGTAGGCTCTAAACTGGACAAGTGGACCCCACCAAGAGAAGGGGTTTGACCCTTGGTCAAAACCTACTTGATAATACACATGAATTGACAAAGAGACCCCATTTGACATTATCAACTTGACTAAACCACATGATAATGAAGGAAAAGCAAGGTACAAGACAAGAAGAATGAAATCACAACCATGAGGATTATTGTTGAATCTATTAAAGATCATGTGATTTCGTATGTGTCTTGTTTGGACTCTTCAAAGAAGATGTATGATGCTCTAGTTGGATTGTATATCATCAACAACATTGGTTAGAAAATGAGTTTGAAGAATGAACTTCGTGATGTTAAAATGACAAAGGATGATACAATGGCCGCACATTTCATGAGGATCTCTCAATTGAGATATCAAATTCAAGCTATTGATGAAGTTAATTTTAATACAAAACTTGTGACGACAACAGTTAATGGATTTCTTGACTCATGGGTTTCGTTGCTTCTAATATTTGTGGCAGAAAGGATATTCCAAGCTTTTAAGAATTATGGACCTAATTTTGTCAAGAGGAATCTAGACTTGTCTTAAATAGAAAGACTATCAAGCTTTTGCATCCCACTCTGAAGATGGTAGAGGTAGGAGAAATTTTGGAAGGTTTCAAAGGAACGCAGGAGGAAGACCTCCTCCCTCTCAAGGAAAGAAGGATATGTTGAAAATTCAATGTTTTCGTTGTAGCAAGTATGACCACTACCAAGACAAGTGTCTTGAAGGAAATAATAATAGGAAGGGGAAGGGAAACCATCATGCCTTCGTTGCAAACAATGATGATGATGAGCATCCATATTAGAAGAAATCCAATAATGACACTACAAAAGTATTAGTATCTAATGTTAAGGACGAGGATATGTTTTATTATGTTGATAAGATTGCAAATAGAGTTTAGTAATTTCTACAAATAGGGACGGAGCAAAAGGGAGTTAACAATTCCCTACAATCCTCAAAAGATAAGTACACTATATCTGTCCTCCTTGTTTAATATTTTTTTTGATTTGTTGCCTCTTGTCTTGTTTCTTTTGCTGGGTTATAATAGTTCCTCTATGGGCCTCGTAGTGAGGACTGTAGTTACATCACAAAGGCTACCATGGATTTGGCAATAGTCGGAAACATTGGAAGAATGAAAGAAAGCTCGTTGTAAGAGGATTCTCCCATAAGTGATTTTTGTTCGAGAGGGAGAAATTGTACTGACCGGAAGGGCTCCAGAAGCAAGCTGGCCAACAAGTTTGAGGGATGTCATTTTGTCGAGATCGATGGAGAAAATCAGTGATGACTTCAAGGTGGATTTACAAGATCAAGCATTTGGGTGATGGACAACATGTCGGTAGCCATTTCGATGTTAACTAATCAGATGACGCTGAATGACAGAGGGAGTAACTCAGATTGTCTCAACAAGATTTTTTTCAGCGTTAGAGGGAGCACCTAGTCACGGTGACGAGAAAGTAGCTGTGGTAATGGATTCAAATTGGTCAGTATATGGTTGAGCCAAGGCATGTGGCACAACATGTGTTGAGGTATCAACATGGTACAATTGGATATGGATTGAGATATGTCTCTTACAATTGCAGGGATTCACTGACTCAACTTCAGGTCTACCATGATGAGCAGGAAATTTTTAGCATATGACGCATAGTATATTACAATTTGGCGAGTTGTGATGTAGTGTGGCTTCAGAAGCTACTCGTAGGATTGTTTCATCAAGTGCGGGAGACTACCATGATGACATGTCAAAGCACGTGGTACAAAAGGACTAGTGAGGCTCCCATGTATTTCTATAGTTGAGCTAGTTGCTAAAAGCCTATGCCCTTGGATGAAGTTGACATACTTCTGGGACCGACTTCGAGTGATTGAGAATGCTTCCCTTGGTTGGAGGGAGTGTTGATGTTGTAGCATTAAGGGGCAGATAATCTCCTTTAGGTCATGGGTATTGACCAGGAGACCATGTAATATGGTTGTGGAGATCTCCGTTAGTTCATGGATATTGACTTGGAAACCATGTAATATGGTGGGGAGATTGGCCTAGTTAGCATCAAGGCATGGATTGCTCTCCCGGTTAGTGGGGTTCTGATCATATTGCCATGGGGTTTGGCTAGTTGGTTGAGCTTGTGCCTTGTAGCATTGAGCAAGTATTTTTACCATTTAGTGGTAAATCAACCCCGGGTTTTACCATGGGTCAAGTGGGGTTCCTGACAAGACTCCAAGTGGAGACCAGGTAGATTGGTGTGGTTTCACCATGGGTTAGGTGGGGTTCTTGACAAGACTCCAAGTTACTTGGTAGATTACCCAAGGACTAGTGGGTGACTAATTCCTTTATTGAGGCTAATACGAGGATGATTTCAAATATTTTACTGGAATCGAGAAATTGTATCATCGTATGTACATCTCTATGGAATTCAAGGAGAAATACCTCCCTAGCTAAGAGGGAGTGTTGAAATATTGTAGCGGCGGTCGGTATTTAAATCAACAAAATCAAAAGGAATTAAATGGATATTTTATTCTTCATGTAGGCTCCAAATTGGACAAGTTGGCCCCACCAAGAGAAGGGTTTTGGCCCTCAAAACCTACTTGATAAGACACTTATAAATTAGCAAAGAGACCTCCTCATTTAGCATTATCAACTCGTCTCCTCTCAAGCAAATTTGATCTTTTCTTCACACATGCGAAGGAGGAAGAAATCTAAAGTTTGACCAGTGAACCTTGACTTCGAACAACGAACCTTGACTTTGACCAACGAGTTTTGACTAATGAGCTTTGACCAGCATTGACTTTGATTATTTCTAGGCTCCGTTGACGAACTCTTTGTCTGTTCTTTGGAACGAATATTCTGACATCTTTAACTGAAGAAGTTGATCGTATTTTTGATCTGATTTTTTGGGCGTTGATTGTCTTTGATCGCAGGTCAAATAGTTTTGGCTGAATCATTCATTGAATTGCACGGATGAAATTCAGCCCCTTTGACCTCAATTGACCAAGAGCAGTAGCACACCAAATTTCTACGTCTTTGACCAGACTTGACTTGTGAGTAGAAGTTTGACTTTCTCTCTCCTTTGACTCGTTTGACTTGAAATTTGGTTTGATCAATGAAATGCTATTTTGAATGTGATTGAGTTGGACAATTTCTCTTAAGAAAAGATTTGCTGGGATTTTCCTTGGTTTGGGTTTTCTCATGATAACTTTTTGTGTCTCTTGTGCACCATTGTTTTACTGTGATCTCTACTGCCCTACTGTATTTATGGTTGAAATTTTATGAAGTGTAATTGCTTAATGATCTAGAATGTGCTAAAGATATAATTTTATCATTCGAAGTAATTATCTAGTATAAATTGTGCTAGTCTTGATTTCTCGTTAAAAATCAACAATTTGTTATGTTTCACATTGGCTACAAAGTCGACTTGTGACTTTGATTAGTGCTTTCCCTTTATTTTAATGTTTGAGGGGCTTTTAGGCACAATTAGACATTAGTTGCACACATATATATTTGAGATGCATTCGTAGTGATCTCTCAGCATCTCATCACTTGGAATTTCGACCCTCTTGAGCAATTCACATTCTTCTCTTGTGGAGGATCTGGAGTAATCTTGATGCACTTTAACATTTGGAGCTGATTTGTCTATCATTGGAGCTATTCTTTGGATGAATGGAATGGATTCTTTGTACGTTACCCTGCAAGTATATTTAGATGTTGAAAATTTATTTCTTACATGTCTAATGTATGGAATTTTGTTGATTCTAGTGATTGTGATTGTGCCATATTTTTGTTGAATATCTATTAAATGCTAATCCAGATGATCTATAACATTCATTGCTCATAACTAATGTGTAAATGAATGTCCGTAGTGGTGAACTCATGGTAGCTCTCCCATGAAAAATCCATCCTCCATTGCATAGGTAAGTTTTGGAATTTTGCTTGCTTGGGCATCAAAATTTTGGCCTCCTTAGAAGCTCTTTGGCTAATCTAACACATTGAGGACTCCATACTCCCAAGGAATCAGGGTCTGGTCGATTTGGTTGGTGATCACACCTTAATTTTTTCCATTGTCTCTCTCTCCTAAATTGACCCTTTCAAGGCTAATCTAGGAAACTAGGGTTTGGTGCAAATCCAAGGCAAGAGGAATTTTTGTGGTTGGAGAGCCTAGACATCAAGAGGATAGTATTTGCCATAAAAATCTATTCTTTAGTCGACATCCACTTCAATTTCATCCATAAATTTCTTAGCCTCCTTGATATGACTTTATGATTTATACATCCAAACTCAAACCATAACTCCCATAATATTTAGATCAATAACCCCTCTAAGATTCAGATCAATTGGGGATTAACTTCACTATATTTGAGGTCATTTGGCTGGATGGGGGTTTAATGACCTAATTTTTGACTTGAAAATATGCCCTTCATTTGCAAGATTGTTTGGAGGTATCAGATCTTTAGTGCCACTTCCTTGATGGAATATTATGCACCCTTTTTCTTGAGGCTGTTCTTGTAACAATGAAAAATTTTGGAATCATTTTGACTTGGGTAGCCACCTTACCACATTTTGAGGCTTGGACCATGAATAGATTGATCATCTACATCAGCTTTAGACCAATTGGCGTGTTGACGTGGCAACTTGGACCAATTTTATTTATTATTGGGTGGATTGAGCCCCCTTGTCAGGCTTTGACTCATCAAATCATTTTAAATGTGGCTCGACCACTTTACTTTAATTATGTGATAAGTTACTTGTTCTTAGAAGTCAATCAGATTTAGTTTTCTTAAGATAGATACAAGGAATTAAATAAAAAAATGATATTTTATTGTAAAGGAAGTTAGAGCTCACTCTATGAATAAGGGAGAGCTTCCTCAGTTGTACTCATGGTTGGATTGTGAGAGGACTTAAATGGAAATATCTGTATTGGAGCATTTTTGATTTTGAGGGGTTACTTATGTGGTGAATGTTAGAGGGTTTGAACCTATTCTTTCTTGGTTATTTCTCCTTCATCATTAGTGGCATCATTGTGATTACTCAATACTACCATAAGGGTACTAAGTTTGATCCATTTGAAGGGCAACTTTGTCACTTGGAAGGAGAATGTCTAGAGGATCTTCTCACATGCTCTCCTTTGTTTGTTCTGGGTAAGTTTTAATCTTTCTTGCTAGGCCATACTCTAAAGTTTGTTAGTAAGGATTTTGATCCTTTTCCATGTCACGATTGATCTTGTGGTTGAAGGATTTCTCTTTGGAGGGATCCCTTCTAGTGGGGCCACGATTTCATAATTTTCCCTTGATCAGCCAAGAGGTTAATTTAGTGATTGGGTTCTAAGTTCTTGCTTTAGTCCACAAGCACCAAATAACTAACCTAAGAGGGTTTTTCATCTTGATCTCATCTTGCCTCTTGATTCCAATTGACTCCATAGCCTTAGAAGGTTATTGACACTGATCTTCATATCTCTCTATCACCTTTTTGCCGTTTTTCTCAAAAATCCCTAAGAGTCTCCAAAAAATGTTTCGTTGGGGCTACCATTGGCATCACCTTGTGCTCTTTTGACCAAGCCTTAGTGATCCTAGTAGGGAAATCCTTGTTGAGTTGGAGGATAGATGGCCTAAAATGTGAGGATAGGTTGTTGAGGTGACAATGTGTGACCTTCCTAAAAGATTCTTGTCAGATCGTGCATTGTATATTGAAATTTGGGGCTTTTATCACACGTAAAATTTGGGCAACAACATCTTTGCCCATTTGGTATTTCTTATGTTCCAATATTCCATCTCTTTGATGTTGGTGACATTACCTATCTTTTGTTGTAGCTTTTTGTTGTGAGTCTTATCATAATGTTTGGTACCCACCACTTTGTGGGTGATATCCCTAGGAGAAAATTTTCTTCAAGATGGTACTCAGCCAACAGCCAACAACCCCTTGTAGCTAATAACTAGCTCGTTGTGCCATTTCTCCGCCACCTTTGCTAGCCATGTGGTCCCTCGAACATTTGTCATGATCGTATGTTTGAAGGTGGGCCTCCTGAACCTAAAGGTATGCCTTGTCATTTAGTAATTGAGTATTGAATTTGCTTATCTTGGACACTTTTGGTCGTGGATTAATGGGGGGAATTCAATAGAAAGAGTGAGCTAGGTCTGTGCTTCCGTCCGCTAGACTTCTTTTGGATGTTACCCTTGGATCTTAGTCCCGTGGGATCTCCTTTACTGACCGTTGGGTTTTAGGGGGTACTACATGGGAAACCCCCATTTTGGTTGCGTGATCCCACTTCCCCATCCACATATATCACTCTCCTTCCATTTATTATAACCCCATCCATCACCTTTCCCACCTGGGTCCACATTTATCCACTGGGTCCACATAGGGGTAGTCTCCCCTTCCCCTTGCCCATGCCTTCGGTCAGGCTTGGTACGATGTCCCAGAGGTTGAAGCAGTTGAAAAGAAAAAGTAAAAGAATAATTGGCCACATTCAATAATGAAATGTACCAAAAGATGCAAAAGATGGCCGTGACACATATTTAGCACGTGGGCAAAAATCAGTGCATGAGCTCTACAACATACCTATAGCCATAACCTTGGTTCCATAGGCCCTAGATGAGCCTCCTTTATCATTCAGGAACCCATGACTGTCCCAACCCTTGGTGGGTAATGAACCACCCTAACGTAAAAGGGGTATTCACTGCTACATCTTACACATCATGCTCGTATCCTTTGAGCCTCGAGCAATTAATCAAAGAAAAGTCATAAAAGTCAAAAGACATATAAAGAAGGGTGGAAAAATCAAGGCCGAGGCACCTCATGTACCACGATTGCTCCCTCCTATACATTATATACCCAAGTGTGGCCTTCCCTTTCACTAGATACCCTTGTACCCTGATATGTGGCCCAAGATTGCCCTTTCATTCCCTATTCCGTTCACCTCTTTATCACATGCCACCAACATTTGAAGGATGTACCTTGGATCAATATTGCTTTACGCTGTATCAGTTATTGAAGCCCAATTGAATTTTTTATTAAAAATATATTTAGATCAATGTAATATAAGTAATCATAAATTGTAACTGAAGATAAAACAATGCATGAGAAAATGAAGAAGACAATATCATAACCATGTGACACAAAAATTAGTCCAAGACTAGGGAAAAACCCTACTGTGGGGGAAACCCTTTCAAATCTTCTTCTTCTATATATTGTCCTCAAAATATTTCAGCAGAGAGTACAATGAGCCCAGTACATGTATACAACGGAAATAATAATATATGATCTGTACATCAGTGCTACAATAGTAAAACACGAAACCAGTGGATCACAAATGCCAAGTGATCTTAGCTGCCTCGATCTAGATCTGAATCTAGAAAACTGTCAATATATGATTTGCCACTGATGTGACTTTGTGATGAATGACTAATGATACTGCGTGAGCAACTGACATAATACCAAATCTGATTTGACCAATAACTCTCAGAGCCGCGACTAGGGAGTTCTATGCCCGCAGCTGAGGGCCTGAATACCCTAGAAATTTGGCCACACCCAGAAGCCGCCTGTAGGCGACTTTACTAGCAGAGTCGTGACCACAACACGCTTAGCCTGCGACTGAA
The DNA here is from genome assembly GCA_034641835.2 of Pinus albicaulis. NCBI lineage: Eukaryota > Viridiplantae > Streptophyta > Pinopsida > Pinales > Pinaceae > Pinus > Pinus albicaulis. The sequence continues at coordinate 786,582,317 of CM076575.1, read as the reverse complement.
GCCTATCAGAGCTGCTACCTCAAATCCTCTTGCCCGCGACCCAGATCCAAAATTCCCAAATCTGAAATGTGCCCCTGTCTGTGATCTCGATCGACTGCGTGAGCCTCTTGCGACGTACTGGTGCGAGCCAGAAAACAAAAATACGACCAATAACCAAAACAACATGAAGAAGATCTCATGAACGAATGTGTGCAAATGAGCTTGGGGTCACTTCTATTTATAACTTGATGAGGAAGTGTTTGTGGGTTTGACCAGATCAACATGCAATTTAACCAACTCATAAAATATTAAAATAATTTATATTATAACTTCCGCTTAACCGTTTGGAACAATCTATAGGTCAATTTTGATCCTCTCAAAAAGAGGAATCTAATTAACTTATTGTTTTAACCATCAGCATTAACCAAAGTGGAATTTGACTCTAGTTGCAAAAATTAACACTCTCTCTCAACTTGGAAGAATTCCACTTTGCAATCTCTGCTTGAAGATCTTTGCATCAAGGTGTTGTTGCAGCTCAACTCAATCTGCTGAAACTTTCTCGAATCTTAGAAGAATAATAATCGAGGAGCAATAACTTCTATCCGCATCTAGCAACAAGATAACTTATCTCATAGGGGAGCACATCTCCAACCCTGGAGTATCATCGGGGAGCACAGTCTCAACCCAATCCTGTCGCCTACCGATCTTCCCATCAATGACTCTCATCAGTCATGTGGTAAAACACCTGCATCATAATCCAGCTTGGATGAGGTACCAACTTACCAAGAGGCAAGGATCACACATCTCCAAGCCTCCTCAACCCATTTTCCAAATAGGAGGGTCAATCTCGACAAGCTCCTCTTGTGGGTATGATGCCAACTAGGGTATACTCTGCAATGAACAATGGTGGGGGAGATTCTCGACTTGTCAAACCAGACAAGGATCACACACAACCCACGAGTGACAGATAGGGGAGCAACGTCTTCAACCATATTGTCCAAAGTTCCCTCAACCCCATGAGCCCTTCATCTCACTTCCTCACCTCGAGAGCTCAAGCGGGGTAGGAAGAGCTTGCTGAGTGTCCTCGATTAGCGCTGCCCCTTATCCGGAGGGGCTATATCCAATAGTACAAGTTGTTGTTTGAAAAACAACAACTTCCCTTTCGGTAATAGCTTGGTGAGAATATCTGTAGTCTGATCATCTGTCGCAATGTGTTGGAGTTTAATAACTCCTCTCTGCACCATGTCACGGATGAAGTGATATGAAAGATCGATATGCTTGGACTTATCATGGAATACATGATTCTCTGCCAAACGAATCCTGCTCTTATTATCACATTATATCACTGTAGTATCCAACACTTGATCAAGGAGCTCGCCAAAGAGCTTCCTTAACCACACAGCTTCACATCTTGCCGTGCTAGCAACAATGTACTCTGCTTCCACGGTGCTCATCGCTACTGACTTCTGTTTCCTGCTCATCCAGGATATCATGGCAAAATCAAGGCTGAAACAACATCCATATGTACTCTTTCTATCGATGACATTGCCTGCCTAGTCAGCATCAGTGAATCCAGGAAGTTGGATATCTCCAGCAGAGTATCTCAAACCAAATGTGATCGATCCCTTTAAGTATCTCAATACATGCTTGGCTGCTATCTGATGCACATGGAGGGGGTCAGTCATGAACTGACTCAATGTGTTTACTGCATAACATATATCCGTGCGGGTGTTCACAAGGAACATCAGAGCCCCAATCAATTGTCTATACTTAGATGGATTTGCTAGATCAGGTCTAGTTGTCTTTCCACACAACTTCTTGAAGTTCATTTCCATCAGAGTGACCATGGCTTTGCATTCGATCATATCAAAATTTTCCAACAACTTTACCACGTACTTTCCCTTTGAGAGAAAGATTTCGTGAGGCCTTTGCCATACCTCAAGACCTAAGAAGTAATGCATGAGGCCGAGGTCTTTCATCTCGAATTCAGAGGCAAGCTTCCTCTTGCATACGATTATCAATGGTTCGCTTCCTGTTAAGAATAAATCATCAACATATAGAACCAAAATTAGAGGCATACCATGAACAACTTTAAAATAAAAGTTGGGATCAACACTGCGTCTAGTGAAATCCAGTGTCATTGGATAGCTGTCAATGCAAGCATACCAAGCTCGGGGAGCTTTCTTCAATCTGTACAGTGCTTTCTTCAACCTGCAAACATGTGTTGTGCAGTCTTCCACTTCAAATCCCTGTGGTTGTTCCACATACACTTCTTCGTGTAACATACCATGGAGGAAGGCGGTCTTTACATCCATCTGATGAAGTGACCATCCTTGACTAGCAGCAAGGGCTACTATCGAACGGATAGTTGTATATCGAGCCACAGGTGAAAATATATCATTGTAATCTTCTCCCTCTTTCTGAGGGAAACTGCGAGCTACAAATCTCGCTTTGTACTTCTCAATGCTACCATCGACACCATGCTTGATTTTGAACAACCATTTTGAAGTCACCACTGACTTCCCATGCGGTCTCGATACAACATCCCTTACATCGTTTTTCACGATTGATTCATATTCCTCGGTCATGGCGTCCTTTCATGCTTTCTCTTTGACTGCTTTTCAAATGAAGATGGTTCAACTTGAATCATAGTACTCACGGATGCCAGATAACCTTGATACCTGCAAGGTTCCTTCCTTTCTTTGAATGATCGACGAATAGGAACATTCCTTTCACTGTCTTGCAGTGTGTCACGAAGCTAAAGCGGTCTCTTTCTTGAAGGCGGATCACTGGGAGGTGGATCTAATGGATCCATGGGTGTATCATCATTTCCTGACTCTGGCATAGACATGATATCTAGAATATCCTTATCAACATTATCTTCCTTGGGAGGCGGAGGAAGATCTCTAGCTTTACAAAGTGCTGCATCTTCATCGAAGGTTACGTCCCTACTAATTTCAGCGTTCCTTTGATCAGAAATGCATTTCTGTAAGCTTTGGAGTTTTCACAGTAACACACAAATATGCCTTTTCTACCTGTAGCTTTTAGCTTATTCCTTTTATCTTTCGGCACATGAAAGAATATGGGGCTTCTAAATATGCAAAGATGACAAATGTTTGCGTTGTTACCTGTGAAGATTTCTTCTGGATTCTTATTCTTCAGCACTTGATGATGCACTTGGTTCAGAATATATACAACAACATTTGTTGCTTCAACCCATACGAACTTAGGTACCTTCTGATCATGAAGCATAGCACGAGCAATTTCCAATATCGACCGATTCTTTCTTTCAGCAAGGCCCTTCTGTTCAGGGGTGTATGGTACGATGGTTTCCTTCTTGATCCCTTACTTGAAGAATGTTATAAATGATTTCAACCTGTATTCTCCTCCATTGTCGAATATGAACACTTTGATCCTTTTATTGGATTGATTCTCGACCAATGCTTTGAATTCCTGAAATTTGTCGAAGGCTTCATACTTGTGCTTGATGCAATATAACCATGTCTTTCTGGAGTAATCGTCAATGAAGGTAATGTAATAGAGATGGTCGCTAACAGAGTGCACATGCATCAGACCACATATGTTTGAATGGATGAGATGGAGGATGTCATATGTTTTGTTTTGGCTTGAGGGAAATGGTCCCCTAGTTTTCTTTCCACTAGCACAACCAGGACAAACTCCCTCATGCTGAGCATGTACATTGGGAATACCAGAAACCAGTCTCTTCAATTACGAAAGAGTCTCATATTGTAAATGAGCCAGCCTGTGGTGCCATAATGCTATAATTCACTGAGATGATTGGTGTTATGGGCCAACGCACAGAGTGGCCTTCCAGTGACCTTATCGAGTCCCTTAGATCTCAGTCCTAATGTGAATGCATTTTTTATATGTGAATCAACAAGCCAAGTTAAGACCTTACCATTGATGAAGGAAACCCTCATCCCTTTATCTTCTAACGCAGATATAGAAATCAAATTCTTCATAGGACCCGATACATACATGACATCATTTAACAATACTAATTCCTCGGTGTTTAACTGAAATTTAACTGGCCCAAATCCTTTTACAAGATGAGTGGAGTTATCTCCAAGAATTATCCTTAACTTAGTCTCCCTCTCTACCAGATTAGAGAGGACTTTTTTATAACCAGAAGAGTGATGAGTGGCCTCACTTTCGACTAGCCAACTATCCCATGAATCCGATGGAGAAGAACTATTATGTGTAGAAATAAGGATATATTCATTTTTATCTACAATATTACTTTCATACTTGGAAGCTTTTGACCTCTTTTGAGATGGACGGTATTCTTCACGATCACTTGATGAATCTCTTCTTCTCCTCTCATCCCTTTTGTCACGACAATTTATTTGTTTGTCTTTCTTTCTTTTATAATAGTTGTTGCTGCTGTTGTTGTTGTATCGTGGCTTCTTTTTCTCTTCTGGACAATCACTGGAAAAGTGACCTTTCTTATGACAATTGAAGCATTCAATGTGAGGAAGGGATTTGTCATTCCTCCCTTTTTTGAGTTTTGATGATGAGGTCTTCTAGATGGGCCTCCTTTTGATCTCTTTCTCCTTCTATTGTTGTAGGCAACATAAGCAACAAGCTCTTCATGTCTCGGAATCCTCCCTCTTGCTATCATTTTGGATTCTTCTTGAGTCAACTTCCCAACTGTTTCATTAAATGACGGAAGAACATTGTTGTTGCTGATAGTGGTAAAGAAAGTTTCCCAAACAGGAGGGAGACCTCTAAGAGTCACGATAATCAATTTTCTGTTGGGCACATCTTCACCAATCCTTAGCAGTTGATCTTTGAGATGAGAAATCCTCATAATGTAAGGCTGAACAGTCTCACCTTTGTTCATCTTCACTTCCTTGAGTTGGTCTTTCAATATAAGGATCTCATTCAGATTGTTAACCTCATACATGCTAGCTATCTTATCATACATATCTTTAGACTTCTTCAAATTCCCAACATAACAGTATAGTCAGATCTATGCAATATAAGTAACCATAAACTATAATTGAAGATAGAACATTGCATGCAAAGACAGAGAAGACAATATCAAAACCATGAGACACATAAATTGGTCCAAGACCAGGTGAAAGTCCCATTGTGGGGGAAACCCTTTCAAATCTTCTTCTTCTATAGATTGTCTTCAAAAGATTTCAACGGAGAGTACAATGAGCCCAGTACATGTATACAACAGAAATAATAAGATTTGATCTACTCATCAGTAGCTCTACAATAGTAAAACTTGAAACCAGTGGATCACAAACAATGTTATCGGAACTGAACCGGAAAACCTTGTGGACCGGGAACCGGTCGGAACTGGAAAAAAAGGGGAAAAAACCGGTTTACCAAAAACACATAAAATATTAATATTTTAAAGAAAAACCAGATATATTCATGTACATCCATATTAATCCAAACCATTTAAACACAAATATGCAAAAGTTTTCATTTATATAGGTGCAGATAGCCAAAATAGCACTTAGTGCAAAACATTGCTGAACCAAAAATGTAACAAACATCAAGAAGCAGGATCTAAAAGGCCTTTATAGTCCAAAATAACATGCTAGATCATAGTATTATACTATAGCCTACAATACTACAAGCTAAATATGATCAAATCATCAGTCATCATCAGAATCACCATCCTCCTCTTCCTCATCCTCATCCTCCTCATCCTCATCTGAAGAATGAGTAGCATGATCATCCAAGTTTGCGATGGGATTATGGCTTGATTCCCCTAGCCCTGAAGCTACTACTAGTGCTTCTGATGTATTTGTGTAGAAAAATTTAACAAAAAAAAGGGCAAAAATTTCCTTGATTTACACTCTAAATATTTTGGAGTAAATCAGCTCCAAAATCAGCTGCAAAATCAACTATGTAGCAGCCCCAACAAAATAAAAAAAATTCTTCCAGCAACTGCAAAAACCACTGAAGAAAACTCAAGGATCTCCTGGAAAAAAGAAAAAACTTTGAATTAGCTCGGAAATCTTCCAACCCAAAAGCTCTCCAAGACTCCAATTAGCTCTTCAAATCTGCCAAAAAACTCTCTAAGAACAACCCTGCAAAAATTCTCCTCACCGAACTCAGCTCAAGAATTGCAAAATACTTGAATGAATAGTGTGAGCGAAATAGAGGGGGTGGGGCTCTTTAAATAGCATTGGCCTCTTGGAAGCTCACCAGAAAATTGACCTTTGCACCTATCTCTCTCTCAGCCTCTGCTCACTAATAACTCAACCATGGAAAATCAACCTCCTTACTTCAACAATTGGACCTCTTCATTTCCTAGCAAATTGGCCTCTTGGAAGCTCCCCAAAATTATCCCTATATTATTTTCTTTCTCCTCAGTCGAATTGAGCCTCACGCTCTAGAGAGTTCTCTCCTTCCTCTTGTGTCCTCATCTCTTTGGTAGGCTTCTTTTATAATCTTCATTAAGGCCAAATCCCTAACCCTAATCTCCCTTCAGAAGATCTTGTAGATCAATGGTTGTGAATCGTGATTATTGCCAAGTCACCTAAATAATTAAATTATTTATTATTAGGAAATGACTTAATAATCCATAATAATAAATTATTAATTGAATATAATTATTGTACTTTTCCTAAGCCAGATTTAGGAAAGAAGAAATAAATCACTTACTCCACCAAGCAAAGACCTAAAGAGGCAATAAATCATCTTCCACATGCTATAAGACACGAAGCCTATGCTGAAGAACTTTTGAATCTGCCACAAGCTTCAGGAAATATATCAATAAATGATAAAACTAATATGTATGATTAATAATTATTAAAGGACAAGTTTGATAGTTGGGACATGACTATTAACGAAACAACATCCAACCTAGTATTTATACGGGCCCTCATTTTAACCGAATCATATCCTTCTTTTATACATTATTCAATATATTATATTGTATCCTCAGTGGATTACATTATATTCCATGTATTTTGGTTATTCTATTTGTGAGATAGGTTTGGATATTATATTTGGTATCAGAGCCAATTCTAATTTCGACCTTTGACCACTCTCCTTATCAGATTTTGTATGACTTGGCTTGTGCTCTTTACCACAGTTGCAGGAACCCCCCCTCACGAGGATCAAGAAGTGGAACAACGTCTCGTACAGATTCACCACTGATACTCTGGTGGAACCACAGATCCGAAAATTGGATCCGCGGTTCTGCCATTTTTGGCGGTTTCTAGAAAAACAGATCTGCAGGGGCCCGATCTGTTGTTCTGGCTGCTCGATACGCGGATCTAGAAAGGATCGACTGTGGATCAGTGTAGGTTTGGGCATGTATCCGTCGCGGATCACGAGCGGATCCGAAAGAAGGTGGATGGTTCACACGGTTCTGCAGGGATTTTTTTGTTTTTGAATTTTCGAACTGTTATGTGAGAAACTACGCTTTTTGAATACTCCCAAGGTGCCCCTTGATGCTCTCTAGAGACTTCCTAGATGCTCCTTAATGTTATTGTTAAATTCTTAAAGGAAAAGTGACATTCTTCTTTATTTTTCATTTTCATCCTTTTACTTAAATTTTTAACATGACCATGAAATGACACTTGATGTTTTAGAGTGGTTCCAACCTCATCAGACTTCATACGGAGAAAATAGAATTTCATATCCCATTCAAAATTCAGCAGACTTAACAATTTTCAGGGTCAATGGGATTGTGGCGTTTCATTGGATTATATCATGTATGAGGGCATGTGATTGGCATTTAATCAAGAGCACCAAGCCCTATATGTACCCCAGTGTTGGTGTTGTTGATTGTTGAACTTGTTTATCATGGAGTTAGCAAAATTGTAGTCAAAATCATTGATCAAGCATGTTAAGCTCTCTCTACCATAATATAAGGCTTGGATTAGGTTGTTTGATCAAAATTGGGCAATGTTGACTAATATCCCTAGAGAATCAAAGTAGAGGCAAAGGCTAGACAAGAGAAGAGGAATCTAGATTCTAGATAGTTGATGTTGGAATAATTAATCATTGATGTGCAATGGATGCTATATCTATCTTGATTTATGTAAAAATATGCATGTTTTCATGTCTTCTACAACTAATTTGGTATTTTGGATGTTTTTTTTAAAATATAAATGCAAAAAAAATATAAAAAAATTATATATATAGTAGAACTTCGCTTCCTAGATTTTTAGGAAATGACGCTTCCGTGTTCCTGCTTCCAAAAAATGCCCCCGCTTCATGCAACGTTGGTCTTGATCATCAATTGGCTTTTGTCCATCTTTAAATTCAGAATTTCTATTGAAGAACAATTATTTGGTTTCATGGATTTCGAAAAGAAAAACAAAACCATAAATCAAGTATAAATCTTGAAAAATAGAGAAGAGCATCTGCTGCCAATGATTTGATATATATATATATATATATCATCTTATGAAAAATAAACAGAGGCTAGATTAGCCTCTGAAAATCAGTCCTAGGGAAACTAATCGTTGTAGTAAAACCGTACAGCCAAGGATTGCGCACTAAATTTCTACCGTTCATTGTTAGCGGCAATAGTCTCCATACAGTGGCCCTTACCTTCCTGTACACATTAGCAACAACTCAACATTTTGTTGTTCTGTACATTCATCTCGAAAATTATTAAGTGCAATTAAATTAGATGTACAAATTAATTAATTTAAAAGCCATATGGTCCAATTTGAGGTGTGTAAGATTAATTTTGTGCATGGTTTAATTGATGCAATGTAGTTAGCAGAAAGATTCCACTGTACCTACCTGCCATTGCATCATTGCAATCATACGTACTTGCTATTGCATCCTCGTAGCCATACAACTGGTGCAACTTCCTTCCCTATTCGCTTATATAATCATGATTATCAATTAGTTGTGATGTTGCACTAATTGACCATTTATTGATAATTAAACTTTGAGTTTGTAATTACTAAGTGTCAATTTAACATGTGACCCTTCTGCATGGTCACATCCTCTCCCACGACAATTTACCTAAATTTTAGAAACAGGTATTTAATAACGAATTTTTGAGGTCAAAAGTTAGATTAAAAAGAGGAATTTTAAGAGAAAAAATATTAATATTATTAAAGGATATATATATATATATATATTGGTTGTAATGGGATTATTAAAAGAGTAATATGTGGTGAAGCAAAGAATAAACTCGAAGGAGAATATAAGTGGAAATTTAGAAGCATTTTGTTATTAATTAAAAAAGGTATTGCAAAAGTAATACTTATAAATTTATATCATGAAATATTAAGCTTAAGTGAAATATTATGAGTATTTGATGGAAGATAAAATAGAGTCAATTACCGAGGAGAAAGGAATGGAGTCTATAACTGAGCAGAAATGAAGATTTCCTAAAACTTCAAATAAATGATCTGCAGATGTGTAGGCTGCAGTTAGTGTCTACTTCAATGTTTTCTAAATAATTCAGTAAAATAACTTGTTAATGCTAATGAAACAAGTAGGTGAAGTAGGTCTAGATACTGCAGTAGGGTTTCTATTTTGAAACTTTCACATGGTATCAGAGCATTGCAGATGATGTCGATCCACCAACAGAGTGGCTGAAGAAGATTGTTGCAGAGAAGGCAACTGAAGCAATAGAGTTCCAGAGAAGGCAACTGAAGCAATAGAGTTCCAGAGAAGGCAACACAACACTTGGAGGACGTAGTCCCAACAGAGGCCACGCTGAGGCTGATGCAGACCCAACTGAGTGCACAGAGGAAACACAGAGCCTTCTAGAGTGACGCAGGAGGAGCCTGCGCTGCGCAGAGCTGGTCTGCTCACACAGAGGCTACGTTGAGCCAGTGTGCTCATGCAGAGGCTAGCCAGAGGGACGCAGTGCAGAGCTTTGGATCTTCAGAGGTTGCTGGTGTGGTAGAGGTGTTGTCGGTGCATAATCGTGCCTAACAAAGGTGATAAGAAGGGGAGGAGAACAATTTCTCGGTAGATCTGCGCCAAAAGGATCTGAGATGCGATCATGAGGGTGATTGTAGAGAATTGATTCAGTTGTTTTTGGCTAAGGATTTTCGTGGGGGAAATCAGTTGTCAAAGGGAGCAGCTACTATAGAGGGTTTCTAATAGCGAAGAAACCTAGATCCATTTTTCTATTGAGTGTTGCAGCAAAAAGAGGGAGAGTATCTGTTCCAATAGATATGAGCAGAGATGGTTTCTCATGGATTGAGAGATCAGGATAGGTTGGACGACATGCCCAACTTCGTTATCTGGAGGGCCAAGATCCTGACAGTCCTGGTTGAGTATGACATCAAGGACCATGCTGAGAATGTCCTAGTTGTGCCTAGCGATGCAGATCCTATGAAGAAAATCAAGGAGACTCAAGCGCGGGCAAAGCGCTTGATCGTGGACGGAGTCAAAGATCACGTCGTGCCACATATTTTTGAAAAGAACACGACAAATGAAATGTGGACAACTTTGGACACGATGTATCAGGGAGGCTCCGTCCAAAGAAAGATGCTTCTGGAGGATCAAATGCGGTTGTTCTAGATGCAGAAGGGTGAGGAAATAGATCCCTTCCTCTTCAAACTTCAGACTCTGGGATCAACTGATTGCCATGGGTATGACTTCGAATGAGGGGCTCTTGGTGAGGACTGCCTTGAATGCAGTCACCGAGGAATGGGGAACGTTTGTCCAATGCATCTTGGGCAGGGCAGCGTTACCATCCTGGGCGGATATGTGGGCAATCCTCTGGTAGGAGGAAATCAAGAAATTTAACAAGAGGCAAAGCAGCAACATCGGTACAGTCAAAGTAAAGAAAGAGGAGGAGGAGAATGCAACCCTTGCATCAAAGGGACAGAGGCAGCAAGGGAAGAAGAAGAGGGACCTATTCAAGGTCCGGTGCTTCAATTGTGGCAAACTTGGACACTTCCCTAGCCATTGTCCTAAGAAGAAAGACAAGGGATCTTTTGAATCCAAGGTTGCAGCAGCAAAGGGGGACGATGGTAGTGATGATGACGTAGCCATGAGTGCTCATGAGCCACGGAAGTGGGGCGATATTGATCTGTAGATAAGTTACAGATGGAGGTGGTGGGATCCGAGGTGCCCAAGCTCCTGGATCACATACGAGCTACAAGAGCCTTAGAACGGTAGCAGGACAAGTGGAGCAGCTGGTGCAGGAGATCATAGTGAAGCAGAGGGCAGAGCTGGGATGTCGTATATGGGAGCAGCGCAGTGCAGAGGCAACAACAATGTAGAAGCAACAACGCAGAGGCTGATGGGACTTCAACAACACAAAGGGGCAATGCTTACACAGTGCATAGCTGCAGCAACGCCGTGGCTTCAGGAGGACATTGCAACGTAGTAGCCAAGGGAGCTTCAATGCTGAGATGCAACCCGACTGACTTGTTTATCAGTTATTGGGCATGGGTCCTTTAGTTGCTTACTTCTCAGCAGCTGAGTTGCAGTGCAACGGTTGGTAGCACGATGCAACAATTTGAGAGGGAGTTGCAGTACGGATGTAGCAGTGTCAGAGGTAGTGACGTGGGCAACAATACAGAAAGCAACAACACAGTGGATGGAGGGCAGTAGACCAAGCATCAACAACACATAGACCGATGCCGAGATCTGGTAATACTTGGTGTGGATGTATTGCTAGAGCACACTCCTTGCTAAGAGGGAGTCTTGAGATTTTGAGGTAGCATCAGGTGTGTTATAGCCCTGGAATTTTGTGGAGGGCTAAGACACACGAGATCTCCAAAACCCATAAAGCGTTTGGAGAAATTTCATCTGGTGTTGAAGTTATTCTAATAATTTTTTTTTATTTTTTAATGAGGACCCTAAGTCTAACTTAGGGAATTAGAAAAATTAAAGTGAATTAATTAAACACATGTGATGAAATGTTCCAAGTGACGTGGAGCAAACAATCTTTTAATTCGAGCCGTCGATTAGAGATTAGATCACAGTCATTGGTTTTCTTAAGAGAAAAGTATAAGAGAAAGGCTTGGGGTTAGTTGGAGGACACACACACATTGGTAGAGCACTAAAGCCAAGTCATATTTCTGAGGCAGGGTTTTGCTGAGAAATTCGAAATGAGTTGCAGTGCAGTGAGGGCCAGAGATTGGAAAGGGATAGTCTAATCCAAGGTTGAGAATACAACAAAGAAGAGGGGCAGTGAGTACCAGTCAGCGCAGAGCCAGCCAGGAGGACGTAGTTCAACGAGCACTATGCAGAGGCTGTGTAAGCCCAGCCAGGGTCACGCAGACCCAACTAGCGCAACACCGGCCAGGGTGACACAGTCCTAGCTGGAGCAGTGCAGCACCAGTCAACGTGACGCAGTGGGGACACTGGCTAGTTGAGGGTTGACGCAGAGGCTGTGGAGGCAGCGCTGAGGGTTCCAGTGGGCCAGAAGGGGCTCGTGATTTGTAAATCCCGTTTGAGGGTGTGATACAACAATATCTTCTGTCTTCGAGTGAAAGGTACTTATTGCCATGTAATTTCTCTATAGGGCCAACCATGTCTGGTGCCCAGAATGTTGTGTTCAGTTTATGCATAATAATATAAACCCTCTAGAGCTGCTGCATCGGTTTTCTCGCATTGGGTTTTTCCGGGGACATTTATGCGAAAAAGCTTCTGTAATCTTGTCACACGTGTGTATTGTTGTTAAGTAAATGATTTATAGATGTGTGTCTAATTTAATGTTTTTGTGAATAATTTTGTAAAGTAACTTGTTAATGTTAATGAAACAAGTAGGTGAAGTAGGTCTAGATACTGCAGTGCGGTTTCTGTTTTGAAACTTTCACACTCTGAGGTCCTCTTTACATTGACTTCTGGACTGATATTTTGAACACACAGTTAGTTCAGTGAAATTTTTGGCCTCTTGACAACTCCTCCTCCTCTGGAAAGGACCTTCGAACAGTGTCAGCTCTTGGAACTCAGGTTTACACAAAAGAATGTAAGCCCACAAATATCTGATATTTCCTCCCTAAATACGGGTTGCTCCACACTTAGAAAACTGGCCCGAAAATCTCGCTGTACAGCCTGAAATTCTCGCTGAGCATACCCAGAAGATGCAGAACTCATGAAGAGTGATTGTAGGAGTGTCTATGCTGGACCTGTCTGAGATATACTCTGATTTGTCTCTGAAAAGACCCTCGACCTGTGTGCAAACCAAAGAAGCAAAAATCGCGATCGGGATTAAATCGGCGAGGGGAAAAAATCGGAAAAAATCGTAAAAATCGGGAAAAAATCGGTAAAAATCGGGAAAAAATTGGCACATACAAAAATATTCATTTTTTTTCAATTTTTTTAATATCTAAAGCACCCACAACATAAAATAAATGCATTGACACATAAATATGAAAAAAAAACTAATATATAAGACGTGTAATATCATGTCTAGTGCTACATCACACATAATAGTGAATCATGTCTTGAATACTAAGTCCCGAGTCTCAACTCAACCTCAAAATATCAACAAAAAATATAATAATGTATCTCATATCATGAGTCATAATGTTATATACAAAGGAATGCACCAAATAACCTATACTACTGATTTCCTCTGCCCCTCTTGCGAGAAAATGTAACATCTTTCCCTCTAGACGAAGAAGTTGGCGGGGCTGGCAATGGACTCTGTTGTGCTCCAGATCCTGAAGCACTAGGAGCTAAAGGAGGTAGACCACGTCCTCTACCGATAGCAGGGGTAGGTGGTGTCACCTCCTCCTCCTATTGTTGCTCCTCCTCCTCCTATTGTTGCTCCTTCTCCTCCTCATGAAACTCATCATTGATTCATCGCTACTAGAAATGGGATCATCAACAAGAGATACATAAACATCATCTAGCTCAAAGTCTTCAGACTCTTGATTAAACAGCTGATTTTGGTTTGAGAAGGGTTCTTCCTCAACCTTCCTATGCAAGAGAAAAGATTAACATACTAACCCAAGCTTGTTTCCTTTTGAGTGAAGGGCATTCTTGTTAAGGCTACGTAGGAGTCTCAACAATCAATACCACCAACATCAACAAAGTTCAACAATCAATGCCACCAACATCAAGGTTCTTAAAGGACTTCATACTCTTGATCAAATGCCAATCTCATACCCTTACACATAATAGAATCAAATGGAAACAATGCAAATCCCCAAACTATGAAACCCTGAAAACCATTAAGTCTGCTGAATTTTGAGTGAAATCTAAAATTCTAGTTTCTCCATATGAAATCCAATGAGGTCGAAACCACTCTTAAACATCCTGAGTCATTTCATGGTAATGTTAAAAATTTAAGTAAAAGGATGAAAATGAAAAATAAAGGAAATATCACTTTTACTTTAAGAATTTAACATTACCATTAACTGCCAACAGGGTGTGTCAAGAAAATGAGAGGGCTGCAAAAATGACCAAAAAAATTAATCGGCGATTTTTTCAAAAAATCGGGAAAAAATCGCCGATAGAATCGTTGAGTTGAAAAAATCACGATTTTTTCAAAATATCGCGATAAAATCGCGATGTTTGCTTCTATGGTGCAAACAGTGGCTGGGGCTACCTCCATAAACAACAACCTCTCCATTTGGCTTGAACTCGGCCTCCTTGAGAGATTCTATCTGCTGCAGTAGTATTTTTGCCTTGTTCTCTGCTGTAAGGTATTTCTCTGAAATCTCTCTGCCTCCTTCCTCTCCTTACTCTACTTCTCAACAGCTCTCATGAGAATAATGAATGAGAGAATAGTTTCCTTTTCCCTTTTTGTCTTCCTTTATTGTGGAGAACCCTAACCCTTAGATCAAATGGCTTAGATTAAATTTCAGCTCATTAGATCAAGGGTGGATATCATTCCCATTAATAATATAAAGTGTACTTAGTACCTTTCACATAAAGTGACTTTTAAAACACATGTGACTTTAATAGCTTAAAGAACATGATACAAGTCTCATAAAAAATACTGTTATCTCCTTGATAGTAATAAACTCATAATATCACTTAGACAAAAAGGTCATTAATGTGTCTCCCTAAGCCAAACAGATAAATGCCTAGGAAAAACCTCCTCGGTACCTTCTTATTTTTTCTTCTAACACTGAGGCCCTGTGGTGTGGTGTGACCCTAAAGCTGGCCCTGAAGTTTGAATCAGAGCTTAAGGAGTTTGAATTCTCCCGGAAAAAATAACTCTCTTATCTTTGTTTTTAAGTAACAACTTCTGAATCGGCATGCTGCTTTGTAAACTGGCATCATGGTTTCTCCTTAATTGGCATAACAGAAACTGGTTTCTCCTCCTACACAGCAGAAACAAATTGGACAGAGTGAGGCTTTGACACCAAATGTTTAATACCTGTGAGATAAATATAATTGCAAAAGTATGCATGGAAATATATTGAATAAGTAATTGAAAAATTGATAAGATGATGAGACAGTTGATGTGATCTCTTTATATTGCATTTGATTTAAATACCAAGTGAATGGTCACGACCTTTGGGTTTTAATCAATGATTATAAGTTGTATATTATTTATATTAGTAATATAGCCTAGGTACATTAAGTCTCTGTTTGCAGTAAGATTTATTTGGTTATGAATAACTGGACCAAATAAAAGTGAGGAACTGGCCGAAATAAAACTAAAGTTATCACCCCAAACACTTCCCTACCAACCTGCTTAGCTTACTGATGACAGAAGGTTTATTAGCTATGTTGCATGGAAGTTCTAGGAACACGACATTTCGAGACATACCCGTTCCTGAAACTGTGAAACTCGGCCGAAATGACTGAAACTCGACCATCTTATAATCATCTATGACAGTTAATATGGACTTGGTTTTCCTTCTAAACTGTCATCTATGGGTCTTATTCCCTTTTTTCTTGCAAGATAATGTGTTATTCACTTATAACGTTTCGGCTGACGTTTCCATTTTGGGAGGTGATGTTTCTAAACATACCCGTTTCAGTAACTTCGAAACGTTTCAGCGCTTCGTGCAACTTAGTTTATTAGCCAACAGAAAGAAATCAAAGCAATTCTGGTTATCTTATGTTTATTAGTGTTTTGCTTCTTGTAATGTTATTATTGTAACTACTATAGCATGCATGTCCAAGAAGCCTTTTTAGTAATCATCAAGACTCCATGGGAAATGAAGGAGACTATGTTCGTTGGCTGCCATTGACCTTCTCCTTATCTGTTATTTTCTTCTTATTATCATTGTTCTTTTCTTTTTCATTGTTGGAAATTGTTATTATCACATCTAGTTAATGCTACATTTTGAATGGAATTATTTGTTTATTGCCAATGCTTCATCTCTCAGTAGCTATATTCTACGTTTACTCTCATTTTGGTTAATCTATAAGCTTGTTCATTGACATTCTTCTTATGTGTTCCATTTTTCTAATTAACATCTGCCATACCTTTTTCATGGTTTAAATAGTTATTATTGTCACATCTCGTTATTGCTACATTTTGAATGTAAAATATTTTAGTGAAGTGCCTTTTACCTCTTTTTGGTTATACTAAGCCCCTTTATTGGGATGCATGGCAGTTATATGAATCAGCAAGTGGAGAGACCAAGTGGCACAAGGACAGGAGTTATGTTGACTGATGTTGTTAAAGATGAGTTTGCAAAGTTGAATATATTTTTGGTAACTGAATTTTTATTCAGGGTGTACTTGCATACACATCAGAATCTCCGAGATGATTTGCCTCGTTGGAAGGTAATTCATTCATTTGAAAGATATTTGATAAGCTTACTTTGTGGAATTCTTTTTCTTCATTGTTCTTGCAATTTATCTTTTAGTGTTAACCTGCAATGATTCTGGGCTGGTATATCGTGTTTCACAATATCTCTTTGATAGCTCTAAGTTGTTAGGATTTTCAGGCTATCCCTTGGTATGCTTGAGTTTCATTAACACTTCTGTTGTTGCATTTGCAGGTTCTCTTGTGTAGGATGTTTGAACACAGTCCTGTTGCTTGTCAGAGTTTTATTTATGCATTGGTGAAACAACCAAATTGGATATTTGATTACCTTTTAAAATGCCCCATTGATGAAATTCAACAGGTAATTCCCTCTTTCAACAGTGCAGTAATCTTTTGCATATTTATTTCTGTTCATTTCCCTGTCCTCTATAACTGTAGAAGTTGCTTCCTTGCACACATTTTGAAATGCCCCATTGATAAGAAACAACTAGTCTGTCCCTTTTTGAACAGTGCAGCAGTTTGTATTTCTGTCTTATCTGTTCATTGATGTTGTGTCCAAGCCCACAAATTAGAGATTGCACAGCAGATTCAACAACAAACACATAAATCTACAGCAGAAATTCACTCAACAATTCTGCTCAATTTATAAAAACAACAGTGGGTTTAAAGACCTTTGGAAAAACACGGCCAAATCCTGCATTCTACTATATTGTCCAATAGCCTCTTACACAACTACCACATTTGAGCCCACAATCTCCTGTCTGTTGTTCGAGTTTCTATTTTGGTAGAGTTTGAACATGATAACTGCATAAGATGATCAATACTTCTAGTAAGAAATTGTGGTACTGGAAGGTTCTGTGGTATGATCTGAAATGGAAGTAAGATCGTACTTTCTCCCTTTGGCAAAAATGATTAAACAAATGAGTCCTAGCATGCTGACTCGGACCTCTACTGAAAACAAGCAAACTTCAATAGAAAGAAGAATACAAATCAATCCTCCCTCAATTTGACGAAAGAGTCTGATGGACTTTGTACTGAAATCTGGAATTTCGGCTGCTTCATTCGCCGAAAGGACCCTGCCAGTGTCTTCGGAGCACCTTAAAACCTCTATCTAGGCTTTTGAATCACTCCATTTGGTTTCTGAATGACTACGGATTCCGGAAAGCCCAAAACTGACTAGCTCACGACTTCAAACTTCTCGATGCCCTGATAAGATGCAATGGATCTCTGAACTTCAACTCTTGTAGTTGAATTGAATCTGCTGCACTGTCTCCTTGAATTAGCTTCCTGCCTTAAACTTAAAGAAGAATTCTCACACTGAATATGTGATCTCCACAAGTGTGATCCTCTTCAGCAAACTCACTACAAAGCTTCGAATTCACTTTAATTGCATCCACTCCTCTCCCTCTCTTTCATGAATAGAAAGGTGAATTTATAGCCTCTTAGGTTCACTCGAACTTCTTTTAGGCTAAGATTGGCATGTATGTGCTGCATTAATGGTTCTGTTCCTTGGCCTTGTCACATTGTGACACTTAGGCAAAGAGGTTACATGAAGTTTGATTTATTATTAGCACTTTTAAACAACAAAACCCAAATTTGGACCATAGGTTATAAAAATTCCGCTACGGTTAGCTGACAACGTGTGATCAGGCGCGGTCTAACCATAGGTGGCCACTTGGGCAGATAATGTTCGATGGTTCCGCTGTTGCTGAGCTGCCCATGTAACAGCTTTCCTCCGAATGCTACGGTCTGTTGACGGATAGTTCTGCTGCGGTGAATCCTGGCTGTCTTTTTCCTCCATTCACAAGCTGCCTGCTGTGGTTAACTTCGCCGAGGTTTTGAGCTGCATTAAATGTTATCCAAAAGGCGCTCATTGCATTCCCATGTGCCCAGGCTCCAATGGTTTAACGAATCCAGTGCGGTGAAGTTCATGGTTAGAACGGGTAGTTATACAAATTGCGGCTCAAGCACATTGCATTCACATGCGGGGGTAATCTCCGATACGGTTACAACTTATCGTGGTTTGAGCTAGCAGTAGCATCAACTGTGAATTGTTTCAAAACCTCGACGACGTTCTCATGTTTTCAACTCCGCGACGGTCATCCCTTGCGCACAGTCAACTCTACCTGACAGCTTATCACTTTTACAAAGACCGAAAGTTAACATTTGAGGATTTAAAACTTTTGGTTTTGAATTACTTAAGTGTTACACCATAGGTTTGTACGATGGTGGAATGTGTTAGGTCCGAAAGCTTAGTTTTAGTGCTAGGGCTAGGTTTTGACCTTAGCTTAGGTTTATCACTTGGGGTTTGGAATTTTAGGTTTTAGACACAATACATAGGTGCCATGACATTTTACATCAAGACCATAGTCACTTAGGATTTAACCACTTAGGTTCTAACCTTAGTACTTAGCCACTTAGGCTTTTACCACCACAGAGTTAGGGTTACATTGAATTCATGACACCATGTTCAAAATATCATCAACCAACATTGATCTTTGCATTGAAGACAATACTGTTGAAGTCGATAAAGCTGACGATGAACTGGACTCCTTGGATAAACTGAAATGACAAGATCCTCCTGTAACTTGCCAAATATAAATGTGCCAACATTAATCGACATCTTACCATGCATCGGAGATGTGTATTGAATTTGATTTGATCCAAACGATGGAAATATCATGTCGAATGATGAAAACTCCTCATGACCAACCAGGCTTCATTTACGCCTGTGGTTCATAAAATTTGATGGATGTTTTCTCCACCATTTGGTGTCCAAATGAGAAATCATAAGATGCGCTGGATTTAGAACGACGAACACTTCAAGTTGATGCTGACTTCAGGTTGAGCTGGAATTGTCCATTTTTTGCACAAGTGGAACAAATTGCTACATGGGACCCATCTTGGTCGCTAAGCAAATTTCGACTTAAACATACAAGATCCATTTCGGATCATGGTAACTGCTATAACTTCTGTACCAACATGATCTGATCAGTGTCATCTTTGGTGTTTGTACTCTGTTGACATGGCCGAAGGCCTAATGTCAACTTTGCAACTAACTTGTATTGTAGAGTTATATTCCTATTGTTTTCATTGGTCCCAAATTCCATTTGAATGTTGACATGGACTGTTTGCTGCTTAATCCCCTTCCACGTTGTGTTTGTTATGCATCAATTGACTTTCCAATCTTTTTCCACAAGTGATGCACAGGCCTACTGAGAGGTTAATTGTGAATTACTGAGATGTATAGAAGTGAAATTTTATTTTAAAAAAAGGTTTCACTACCAATTTGCACCAAAAATTCTAGCAGTTAATGGTAATGTTAAATTCTCAAAGTAAAAGGATGGAAAAGGAAATATGAAATTTCCTTTATCTTTCCTTTTCTATCCTTTTACTTAAACTTTTAGCATTATCATTAATTGTTTCAAGATATTTGAGAGTGTTTCCAATCTCATTGGATTTCATATGGACTAAGAAACCAGATTCATGGATATAGGGCCACGTGTCTCGAATCCATCATGTCCGACACGACATGTACGGATTCGAATCCGAAAACCTGGATTCGATCGTGTCTTGTATGGACACGATCGAATCCGATTCTGCGGGACACGAAACTTGCGAAAGTGCGTTCGCTAAGTTATAAAAGTGGGTTTTTCGTCATTGTTTCTCACCATTGTTTGTATGTGAGTTGAGCATAGAGCAAGGATTAGCAAGGAGAAAGGGAGTGTTTTCAAAGAGATTCAAGCAACTGGTAAGTGCACTGTCTCTCTTTGTCTTTGCGTTTAGTTTGTTGTTAGTGTTTGCATGTGCATATGTTTTACATATTTGGTCATTTTTGTTTATTTTTTACAGTATTCATGCCTCAATCAAGGGTAGCAAGGCAGGGGCAAAGAAAGGGGAAGAATGTCCCCATTGGAGATGCCCCTCTTGTCCCTATTTCATCAGGGTTTGCAAGTATTCCATCTGTTGGAAGTGGGGTTGCGACATCAACTTCAAATGTTCAGAGAAAACAAACTCAAGACCCCAAATACCCATTGTGGAAATATGTGACAAGAGAGGCAGGGTGAGGCAGCAAGGCGAAGGGAGGAGGGAATGTTGCATGGAAATGCTGTTTTTTCCACAACCATTTTACGAGCACATATTACCGTGTGAAAGCTCATATGTTGGCTTTGCCAAGTTGTGGCATTTAAGCTTGTACAATAATTCCATTGGCAAGGAGGAAGGAATTGGAGAAAGAGGCATTTTTTGGTGCGACAAATGTGGCATTAAAATCAAACCAAAACAAGAATGATGATCCCCTTCCATTCTTGAGGAAAAGCGGCAACAAGTTCCCTTTTGAGAGGTTTAGTGGGGGACAAGTAGCAAAAAGAAAGGCAATGTCACTTTGTCTGATGGACAAGATTTTCCAAAAAGAGAAGAGGGAAGAGCTTGATCTCACCATTGCATTTCTTTTTCTATCAGAGCTTCATATCCTTTAAAGTTGCACGATCACCTCTATTTATTGAGATGTGCCGAGCTCTAAGTCAAGGGGCTCCATCAGGGTATGTGCTTCCTGGGTCAGATAAGCTTAGAAGAAATTTGTTGACAAAGGCAAAGAAAGAGGTGGAAAAAATTCTTGAGCTTATTAAATCAGCATGGCCAACATCTGGGGTTAGCATTGTTTTTGATGGATGGACAGATCTAGCACGACACCCACTCATCAACTTCATGGTATCATCCTTGAATGGTTCAGTTTTCTTGAAATCAGTGGGTGCACTTGGACAGTACAAGGATGCATAATATATGGGTGAGTTATTTATTAAAATTATTGAAGATGTAGGTGTCGATTCTTGTGTGCAAATCATTATAGATAATGCACCTGTTTGTAATGCTGCTGGCATGATTGTGGAAGCAAAATATCCACAAATATTTTGGACACCTTGCATTGTCCATTCATTGAACTTAGCACTGAAATCTATTGCCTCTGATGTGCTTTGGATTGGAAGCATTATTGAGGATGCACGATATATTCACAACTTTTTACAAAACCATACAAATGCCCTCACTATCTACAAGAAGTACACCAATCTATCATTGTTGAAGATTGAAGATGCAAGGTTTGCCTCTTCATTCATCATGTTGAAGAGGTTGAGGGAGGTCAAGACCGCTCTTGGGGCCATGGTTATTTCAAAGTTTCCGTCTTTTTGGAGAAAGACGGATCAAACAGCCTCAAAGAAAGTGAAGGACACAGTGTTGGATGATGTTTGGTGGGAGAAGGTAGATCTACTTATTCAGATCATGCACCCTACATGTCCTTGCTTCGATTTGCAGAAACAAACCAACCCATCCTAGGAGAGGTTTATGAGGGATGGGATTCCATGATTGAGTGTACGAGGACCATTGTTTTACATAGTTAATGCCCAAAGTATGAGACATCACCAGAGGCCTTCTTCACCAACATACATGATATTCTTGTCAGTAGATGGGACAAGAATTGCACACCTTTACATTATTTAGCTCACTCTTTGAACCCAAAATACTACATCCATGAGTGGCTGGATGGTGGACCTTCTCGTAGATTCCCTCCTCACATGGATGGTGAAATCTCACAGGAGAGGAAAGATGCATTCAAGAGGATTTTTCAAGATTGGCATCCCTTAATGAGGTGGAGGATGCCTTTGCAGAGTTTTCCACTGGCACTGGGCGATTTGCAGGCTATGATGTGATTCGAGATAGGGGGGCTAAGAAGCCGTATTCTTGGTGGGCAACTCATGGGGAAACAAACGCTCCTCTACAACAGTTAGCCATGAGGCTCCTCTTTCAGGTGACTTCATCCTCTTGTTGCGAGAGGAATTGGAGCACATATGGGAATTTGTATAGTGTGAAGAAGAGCAGGCTTGAGCAGTCTAGGGCAGAGACAATGGTGTATGTGCACACCAACCTTCATCTCATCTACAGGCAGAGGGAGGATTGGTTGAAGGGAAAGACAAAGTTGTCAGATGTCAGATGTCTTTCGTGATAATATGGGCCTGGACAACAGTGTTGTGTTGGCATTGGCCCACTTGGATCTCAATGAGCTAGTGCTAGGGGTCATCCTCCACACCAGCAGATGCAATGATGACACTAGATACAGAGGAGGAGGTTGCAATAGAGGAGAGCAGTGGTGAGCATGATGATCAGGATGAGGACAGTGATGCTAATTATGATGATGAGGATTGATGACTCATTGAGGCTTGTAGTCTTGTAGACTTCTTGTTGTTTTATATTTTCTATTTCTATTTGCGATTGATAGTGTACAACCTAGACCCTAGAGGCTAGTACTTATGTAACACATTTTGATTTTGATGACTTAATTAGAAAACTACAATATCTTGTCTTTTTCCTGTTGGATCATTGATGAATATGTCTATTACTTTGTAATATGCATGATTGTAAGATGTATCAATGTATTAATGTATCATGTATCTTAAATCTTTGTAAAACTTACATCTAGATGAAGATCTATGTTTGAATCAATGAATTTGTGTTCGAATCCGACACTCGAATCCACGTGTCCATCGTGTGCAGTAACCTAGTGTCAGGGGACTTAGCATATGGAGAATGTAGAATTTCATATCTCATTTTAAAATTTTCAGGATTTGAGGATTGATGGGATTGCGACATTTTCATTAGATTCTATTGCATATGACGATATGAAATTGGCATTTAATGAAGAGCACCAAGCCCTCTATGTACCTTGATGTTGGTGATATTGATTGTTGTGCTCCTTTGTCATGGCCTTGGCAAAAATGTAACCTTCACCCAAGCCAAAACCATTTCTACCATTTATTAAAGCTTGGATTAGGTAGCTTCGTCAAAATTGGGTGGTGTTGCCTAATGTCCCTAGAGGATTGAGGTAGGGGAAAACAGTGATACTAATGATGAGGATCCCAATATAAGTGATAATGGAAAATTGCTTGACATTTATGATTGTCGTTTAATTGTTCTTGCTCGTTTATTTATAATGCTTTCTTTCCAAGTTTCAATATAATGTGCGATTTATAAGCTAGCACATTCTGTAGGTGTGTATCTAGTGTTTCCCGTTCTCCATTTTTTTTAATTATTATTTTTAAAACCTGTACCCGTTACACTGTATCATGCAAAAACAACACTTTAACACATCCCTAATTGTATTGAACATTGAAGCTGATTAGGATGCAACCATGCGTCTTGTATTGATGTCATCAATAAGACCTAGATTTATGAGTGAGCCCTCCATTCATTATACAAATAAAAACTTGACAATAGAAAATTAATTTTTTTTTGGTTGATACTGGATTGGTCAAGATCCGTGGATGCCCTTGCATTAGTTGCTTCTCAATAACATTTTGTGAGCACTCTAATTGCACTGTTGTTGATAGGTTGTCAATTGCCAGTGGCCTTGGTTTTTGCCTTATTTACTTTCTTTCTTCCAACTTAAAACTCTGAACCACTCTCCATTCATCTTCTTCCTTCCAGTTCTTATTTCTTCCATCATTTGCTGCAGACAACCCCGCTTGCATACCTTCAATTTTAACTTCTACTTATATTCTGCAACATCTTTGTAGCTTGCTACAAATCTACCCCAATGGGCCTCCCTCATTTCTTTGTCATGTATCACGAGTTTTTTGTCTTTTCCTTTCCTAGACTAGTTTTGCTGTCTTTTGGCTTTTGTAATTCCCCATCTCCTTTGCTCTTCATTGCCATCATTCACAACTGCTATGTTGCATGAACACATCAACTTCTTGTGTCATCCATCTAAAGGTTCACTCCTCTCCTTCACTGTGATGTTGTTGCTAGCACACTTATTCACAACACCTTCTTCTTCACTCCACTTTTCTTCTGTTATTCCTTCATGTTATCTGCAACAAAATGAACATGCAAGACACTATGTTTCAGAATTTCGTCTTGCCCAGTAACTGTAAAATCCTTAATGAGAGAGAGAGAGAGAGAGACCCAAAACTTTGTTCTTGTTCTTCTTCGTTATTTTCCAACTTTTATCTTGAGGAGATCGAACTTGCTTGAGAGTGTGTCCAAATGAGGTCAAGTTCCTTCTTATATATAGGCTTTTGAGGGGTACAAATTGCTATCTTTAGGCTGACTTCTCCCTGCATGTAGGCCGACTTGATCTTTGTGCCACAACAAGGTCTTGGAGAGTCTTTTAACTCTATTTTGACTCAAATAAATTTTCTTTAAAATATATAACATGCCCAAATGGGTCTTTAATACATGATAATGACCCAATTGACTTTATGACAAACATAGAAGCACTCAATGGGTGCTTGAACTAAAAATAAATTTCCTGTGAGCATGAAAACCATGCCTCAAGATTCAAGAATAACAATAATAAAATTATTTTTCTTTCCATTAAATACATGAAAATCATGATTAAATACGTCATCATGAGGACCGAACCTAGATACATATTGTAACAATTAGGACTGGTTAGGTGCCATACCGACCAATTTTTTACCAAGCAGACCGGTTTGGCACCTAACTGGTCCTAACTGGCCGAGTTCGAGACAGACAAACCAAGTCCGTCCGCACGGAGCTCAGCGACTTTGTGGGGCCCACGTATGGTTTTTTAAGGTTGTTTTGCCCAAACCATGGGTGGATTTCTCTCCAAATTTGCTCCCTTAAAATTATAAAAGAAATCTCAAGATGCCATTTTTCTCACACAATTGATTTCAAGTGTTTGTGAGAGTTTGAGAGCTTGGGCAGTGCTGCAACAACCTTGAGTTTTGGAGCAACAACAACAATTTTGGAGGTTCTTTATCATCTTGGAGGAGCTTTCTAGTGGAGTTGGCATCTTTGGGAGGAGACTTCATCAACTAGTTTTCATTTCCATCCTTCTAGGTATGATTTTTCCCGAAAAAAATTTCAAATTTCATTGGTCTTTGTTTTTAATTCCACCCCCCCCACCCTTATTGATTTCAAGTGTTTGTGAGAGTTTGAGAGCTTGGGCAGTGCTGCAACAACAACAATTTTGGAGGTTCTTTATCATCTTGGAGGAGCTTTCTAGTGGAGTTGGCATCTTTGGGAGGAGAGTTCATCAACTAGTTTTCATTTCCATCCTTCTAGGTATGATTTTTCCCGAAAAAAATTTCAAATTTCGTTGGTCTTTGTTTTTAATTCGACCCCCCCCCCTCTTTCAAAGTTTCAAGTTAAAATGCATTAAGGAAGAAGTATAGTAGTTGAGCATAGGTTTTGCAATTTCCTATTTTATTAGCAGATCTCTTTCATTCAAAATATGAAGTTTCACCATCCATTATGGCACCAAAAGCCAAAGATGCTGCATGGGTTCACTGTGATGTTGTTGATGTTGTGCAAATATTGCAAGCACCCGATGGGAGGAGGGGGTATTTATAGGTTGAGACAACACTTCGCTGGTATGAGAGGCCAAATTGTGAATTTTGGGCAACTAGGTCCAAATCCATGTTTCACTGCTCATATGATGATGATCATATTTTTGTGGGATTCCTCTTTCGGAGAGGTGCAAGATTGATCTAAGGATCATCTTGTTTGGCTGAACAGAACATATATTTTGATTTTATGTTCCACACGTGTGCAAGATCAACCAAATTTGTAATGTAGGCTCACAAGCCTAATTGATGTGTCACACAACCTCACTGATGGATATAAATTGGAGAGACTTGTAGATCATTTGATGATCAACTCATCACACATTCTCTCATTGTGATTTGATTGGTTTGACAGCCTTTGGAGGCATCTTTCCTTCACACGTGCATAGCTAAAGCTGGGGAAATCTGCGGATTTGTTTTAGGGCTGTTTATTGTGCGTTGACCGTGCTCAACTCTTGATCGTTTGACCTCCAAACATTGCTGAAAATCTGATTTTTGAAGGTCGTTCAATTGGGCACAAAAATCGAGGAAAAAGTAGGTTGACCGAAGCCCTAAATCTGCAACGTTGACTTTTGTTGACTAGCGTTTACTTTTGATGAGTTGTCCTTGAGGGCTATGTGTGACATTTTGGAGGGTTGGCTAATCTGATGTTGAGAAAGACTTTGTTGGCTGGTGCATCTTGTTGATTGCCGTAATGCACGCTATCCTATATCCTAAGTTGTACAAAACGTCCTCCCCACCCTCGTTTCAGGCATAAAATCAAACGGAAACAGGGAAAGCCATACTGTATGGCCAAGAAATGTGTTTCCCGGCCGTACAACTGTGCGTCCTCCCAGAACAACGCTATTTTTTGATTTTTTTGGGGATTCATGCAATGTATTATTATTTTATTCGTTTTATTTGTGTTTTGGATGCTTCTAGATGGCTTTCTAAAGTTATAAAAAGGGGATTTGCTTCATTCTCTCATCACACGAATTGAGCAAGTCGTTTCACTCGGAGAAGAGCGATTTTGGAGAGGAGAAAGGAGGAAGAGAGTAGTGCTTTAGCTTGGGTGCTTTCACCATTGAGCAAAGGAGATTTCAGCAGAAAGAGAAAGAGATTTGAGTAGATTTGGAGTGCGAAGTTTCCAGCTACGACATTCTTGGTTTTTGGCTTTTAGCTATAGCCATATTTATCTTGTTTTTTCTGGCATTTTGGGGTAGCTTCAGCTACAGAAAATTAATTTGGGTAAGAAGCATTCGATTTCTTGGTTTTTTCTCATTGTTTTGTCTATTTTTTGAGGGTTTATGCTACCAAAATTATAAAAACATTTTTTTTTTTATTTATAGATTTGTTTTTTTATTTTTTTGTGCAGCAATTGCTTCTTCCATCCAAGGTTCAAGTGCAAACCCGAAGGCCAGCCCAAGGGCTGAATATTATCCTCTTTGGAGGCATGTTGAGAAGCTGGAAAGATGTGGAGGTGGTGGCTCATGGGAATGGTGGTGTACTCTTTGCAATAATTCTTACAAGGGCTTTTACCCAAGAGTGAAGGCACATCTTTTGCATGGAGGAGGACAAGGGATTGCAGGTTGTATGAAAACATCAGACCCTATGGCAAGGAGGGAATATCAAAGAGAGAAAGATCAGGCTGATGGAATCAAAAGAAAGCATGATGATTTCAGTCAAGGTAAAAATCCAGCAAACATTGAGCCAAGGATTGTAATTGAAGAAGAGAGGCACTCAACAACTAGAACAACCACCATCCAGAGGGGCATTTGGTACAGTTCAAGATAGCAGAATTGATAAACTAGTGAATGTGCAAGGAAGAGAACAAGCTGAATCCGGAGTGGCTTGATGCATCTATGCATGTGGTATCCCATTCAATGTTGTTTTCTCCCCTTACTGAAAAGATATGATAAGGGCAATTAACAAAGCTCTTCAAGGGTACAAGGGGCTCAACTATGAGAAAGTTAGAACTCAGCTTCTAAAAAATGAGAAGGATCTTGTGGAGGATGTGTTATCACCAATTTGTTTCTCTTGGGGTAGCTCTGGGGTTACCATAGTCTCAGATGGATGGACAGATACAAGGTGTAGACCATTGATAAATATCATTGCCACTTCACCAAAAGGAGCAATGTTTCTATAGGCGGAAGACTGCTCGGGAGACGTAAAAGATGCACAATTCATTGCTGATGTCATTATCAAATCTATTGAACAAGTTGGTCCTAACAGGGTGGTGCAAGTTATCATGGATAATGCATCGGTATGCAAAGCTGCAGGTTTGATTATTGAGGGGAGGTATGACCACATCTTTTGGACACCTTGCATTGTCCAGAATCTGAATCTGATCTTAGAGGAGATTGACAATAAAGTTCCATGGATAAAGGAACTCACAGGGGAAGCAAGGGAAATTGTTAAATTCATCACCAACCACCAACAATCTCAAGCAATATTTCGAGAGTACTCCAAATTGGAGTTGTGAAAAGTTGCTGAGACAAGATATGCCTCAAACTTCATAATGTTGCATCGCCTTGTTGAGGTTAAGCAAGCATTAGTGTCTATGGTGGTGAGTCAGCTTTGGGTCGAGTGGAGACAGGAAGATTCAGAGCGGGGATCTACAGTGCGTAGATTGTGCCTTGATGAGGATTGGTGGAGCAAGATAGATTTCTTGCTAATGTTCACAACCCCTGCATTTGAGCTTCTTCAGAATGCTGACACCGACCAACCTTTCTTAGGAGAGGTATATGATGGCATGGATTCCATGGTTGAGAAAACTATGGAAATAACTTCACAAGAGTCTCCACAACTTTTGTTTGTAGATGGTCAGTTTGTCTAATTAATCAAGAGAATCATTGTTGACAGGTGGAACAATTTCAACACTCCATTGCATACTTTAGCACATGCTTGAACCCAAAATTTTATGATGAGGAACTTATTGCTCAAAGTAATGGGAAGAGGAAGGCACCCCATAAGGATAGAGAGGTGGCTGATGGGGTGAAAAAAGCCCTTGGGAGAATTTTTCCAGCTCATCTACACATGGAGGTGAAGGAAGAATTTGTCAGTTTTGTTGCAGGAATAGATGATTATTTAGATATCTCATATTTGGAGGAGAGAAGCACCATGAATCCAGTTAGGTGATGGATTTGTCATGGAGCAACTGGTGTACATTTGCAAAACCTTGCCATTCACGTCCTTTCACAAGTGGCAAGCTCTTCATCAACAGAAAGGAATTGGAGCACCTATGGTTTTATTCGTTCTGTGAAGCACAACAGGTTGGGCTCACAGAGGGCAGAGGATCTTGTTTATGTGCACTCCAACCTTCGGCTTGCATCTCGTAGGGGTCCAAAATATGGCAATGGTCTTTCTAAGGAGTGGGATGTTGATCCAGAAAACCCTGATTTGGATCTTTCTTGCTGCCTTGAATATTGAGGACCAAGATCATAGAAGTGGAATTGTCTAAACATCTTCTTCAGCTACACCATCCACTACTAAGCATGCTTCTGCTGCTATATTTGATGAGGATTTTGATAATGAGTATTAGTCTTTTGATTTATTGTACTTTCAGCCTCATAAATATAATAATGGTTGATTTTGAGATTTTGATATATAATAAAGGCTGGTTTTGGATATTCCGATATTGCAATTTTCATTATGTGTTTGTTATCAATGATCATTCATGAGTAAATGTGTTGTAACTTGTAAATTTGTAATAGTATATGCTTTGAATTTATGATTTATCATGTATGTTTTAAACTTGTCTAATTTCACATAACATTTCTTAAATGTCCTAAATTATGATATAAATTTAAATTATATATATATATATATATATATTCCACGTTACCCCATTTACAAAATTTGGGAGGTCGCATTTCGTATCGCTTCTCGTTTCGAAAACTCGTTTCCGTTTCCCTGTTTCGTTGAACTTAGCCTATATCTTTGCTGGACAAGTATAATTGTAAAATTTGATCTATATTATTGGCTTGTCTTCTGTTGATCTATTATTGTGTTTTATCAACATTTTACTTTCATGTTTATATGATTGCTAAATTGAATCGGGCCTAAGAAAGATTGAAGTAAATTTGCATTAAGCATAGAACACACCATGGCTATCTAAATTTAACGTGGTATCAAGAGCTGAGGTGAAGACAAAGCCCAAGAGGTGAAGAAATCCTATGAAGCACCAATGGCCTCCTCAACCTACAAGGGTTACAAGTCTGAAGATAATTTGACTGATAAGTCTGATTATCATGCATGGAAGATGTCCTTGGATTTGGTATTAGAAGATCAAGATGTCATGAACTATGTGCAGGGGAAGATTGATGAGCCTCCATCAAATGCACCTGCCACAAAGACGAAGTATAGAAAAGGGGAACTCAAAGCAAAGATGATTATCTGAGATTCTATTCATAAGCACTTTGGTTGCTTGCATTTCTGAGCTAACCACATCTAAAGAAATGTATGATACGCTGGTTAGCATGTTCAAGGCTAGCAATGCTAATCAAGTTCTTTTCATCAAGAATCAATTAAAGAATATCAAAAAGGGCAGAGAAGAATCCATTCAATCCTATTTTATGAGGCTCACTGAAATCAGGAACAATCTTCTAGCTATTGGAGAAGAAATAGTTGATCGTGAAATGGTTCTTATTGCACTTGTAAGTCTCCTCGTGATTGGTATGTATTCAATACCACTATTCTTAATAATAATGTGATTCCTGTTTTTGATGAAATTTTGACGAAATGCACTCAAGAGGAGACAAGAATGATGGAGAGAGATCATCCCTCTAATGGAAATGGAGGTGACCCTACTGCCTTCACCGCTCATGCAAAGAAGAGGAACAATGGTGGTCTGAGAAATCAAAACCATGGAAGAGAGGGGCCCAAAGGAAGGAAGGGAAGATGCTACACTTGTAACAAGTTTGGTCACTATGCAAGAGAGTGCCCTAATAGAAGGGACTCTCCCAGGGATGATGACAACAACAACTCTAAGGGGAATGGCAATCAAATGAACAACAGGTTCAAGGGAAAAACGAAGCCTCCCTTTGATCGTAGTGGAAATGGGCAACCTTTCAAAAGGTCAAGAAATTCTAGGTACAATGAGTCTAATGTTGTTGATAATAAGAAAAATGAATTTATTCTTGTATCTGCCCTCTCTACTGCATCTCCTCCCAACACCCTGGATGTTTGGTTGATTGATAGTGGCGCTTCAAGGCACCTCACTGGTTATAAAGAAGCCCTCTCTGATTTGATTGAGAAGGATACTAATCTAGAAATTATCCTTGGAGATAATGCCACCTATCCCGTGAAAGGGATAGGGACTGTGACCATTCATTTATCTAGAGGTCAAGTCCTCCGATTACAAGATGTGTTATACATACCTGATTTGAAGAAGGACCTTGTGTTTATTTTGGCAATAGGTGGCATTCGTTGATGGAAAGGTACGCGTCTGGAAGAAGAACTTCAAGGAAACTCTTGCTATTTGTTTTAGAGTTGATACACTCTACTAGGTTGGAGGAAGTCCATTAGGGGCTATGTCATGTGATATAGAGTTATGGCACCGGAGGTTTTCACACCTTCATTACAAAGGCCTTCTCGAAGCAAGGATGGTGGTGACAGGGATGCTCGAGTTTAAAGATGATCATGAAGGTGTATGTCAAGGTTGTGCCGAAGGGAAGCATACACCGGGACCATTCCCCTCAAGTGTCACAAAGACGTCTGATATCTTGCAGCTTATACATTCTAATTTATGTGGTATGCTGCCCGTGACATCCTTGGGAGGATGTTCCTATTACATGAATTTTATAGATGACTTCTCCCGCAAGACCTGAATATATTTCTTGAAGAAGAAGGACAAAGCTTTCAAATGGTTTTTTTCCTTCAAGGCCTTGGTGGAAAATAAAACCAAGAAGAGAATCAAAGTTTTGAGGACAGACAGTGGGCCTGAGTATGAGTCAAATGAGTTCAATGACTTTTGCAGCGAAGTTGGCATTAATAGGGCGACCACAACTGTGTATACTCCTGAGCAAAATGGTGTTGTTGAAAGAAAGAATAGGACCATTGTGGAAGCTGCCCGTGCCATGCTATATGACTAAGGCCTTTCGAAGTTTCTATGGGGAGAAGCTACGTACATTGCTGTGTACGTTCAAAATAGATGCCCTCATTCCGCTCTGGACTCCAAGACTTCCGAAGAAGTCTTTTCTGGTAAGAACCCTGATGTTTCTCATTTTAGAGTTTTTGGTTGTCCTGTTTACTTTCATGTGCCGAAAGAAAAGAGAAGCAAGCTGAATGCTTCTAAAAAGAAGGGAATTTTTGTGGGCTAAAGTGTAACTTCGAAAGCATATAGAATCTATGTGCCTGGTCAAAAAGAAGTGGAGATATGCCACGATGTCATCTTTGATTAAGACGCTGCCCTCAAGAAAGTGAAAAATCTTCTTAGCTCCAAGGAAGACAAACAAGATGAAGAAGCAGGGAAGCAGGAAGAGCCGAAGGATCAACCGATGCCCAATGTTGAAGGAGCTATGCATCCTATTGATCCACCTTCTTCTAATAAGAGAAGACCCTCATGGCTCAGGGACACTCTCGAAGACATATTGCCCCAAGGGGGACATTCCGTGAAGGCAAGAAGTCGAATAGATACTAAGGGTATCTAGCAGCCATGAGTACGATTGTACAATCTGAGCCTCGACCATTTGAAGAAGCTGTAAAGCATCAAGTTTGGAAGGATGCTATGCACGAAGAATATGAGTCCATTGTGAAGAATGATGTCTGGGATGTGGTCCCGAGATCGGAGGACAAATCTGTTGTTACCTCGAAATGGCTCTATAAGATCAAGCATGGATCTGATGGTAGTGCTGAAATCAATCTTCCAGTTGCTGGAGGGTTTTATTATTAAGAGTATTTTGAATACAACAAATCTGGGTTCTGTAATGAATAAAATAAAATAAATAATGGTTAATTAGTTAATTAGTAATTAGGTTGAAAGAGCATGTCTAATGAGACATGACCTTTCGTGAAGAGGCACCTGTCTAGGTATATAAGCAGGCCTCATTTGTAACATTCAATCATCAATCATTCATCATACCTTTTATATAATAATATTTGTATCGTCATGGATATTTTCATATTCCAAGTGTTTTGGAGTATTTAACTTGAGAAGGAACTTTGTTGACCTCATTTGGTATCAGAGCAGTTCGAGCCTTCAACCACCTAAAAAGAGGTTAAAAAAAAATTTATTGGAAGAACGGGGAAAAACCATTATAAAAAGAAGAACAAAAAAAAAGTCAATATGTATTTAGAAAAAAAAAAAGTTAAAAAAAAAGAAAATAAATAAATTTATAAAAAGGTAAAAAAATAAATAAAAAAATAAACCAAAACAAAAATAAAATTGATTAAAAAAAAATCAAGATCAATTTTCTTGCCCAACTTCTAGCAGCCGCCATTGCTATGGCTGTGACACTCTCGATAGAAAGTAGTTTCTGCTGCCACCTAAGACTCGATCCCTGCCAATTCTGCTCCTTCCCCAATCGTCTCGTTGGGTTGTAGTCACGATCGCTGCCTCCTCCCATCGACCGACTTCCACCTTCCCCGTTGCATCGACATTGTCCATCTATTGTCACCCGTCAACGGCCTCGTCACCCCATTGCTCAGCGCTGGTCTATCCCTGCCCTCGCACGTCTGTCTTCTGCCGCCACCAACTCCTGCCGGCTCTGTTAGCACCATACTCCACCTCCCCTCTCCTTGACCAACCGTTCTTTCGTTGTTCCTTGGTTGCATCCAATACCACTCCATCGTCACCACCGCCACCATTGCAGGAACCCAACCGCTGACCCACATACCTCCGAAATTCACAAACTCCGCAATCGACCACACTAGCGATTGTTCTTCCTGTCAGTTCCGACAACCCGACATATTCTTCCATCTGCGTACTTCGCCGCCCCATTTTTGGGTCCTCCGTCAACTATTCCAAATCAAAACACATTGGCGTATCATTTCGATTCCACTCGTTCATACAGTCACACTTGTGCATATCGTTTCGATTCCACCCATTCGCAAAGTCACACCTCAACGTTTTGAACTTCTAATTTTTGGAGGAAATATTTCAGGCTTAAAGGTTTAAGAGTTTGAAAAAAAATAACATTATTGTGAAAGCCAATTCTTCTTTTCTTCGATATATATATATATATATATATATTTAAAAAAGGAAGAGACATCCTTCAAAAAAAAGAGGGGTAAATTAAAAGTATTTAAGTTCAAAAATAAAATAAAAAAGAGTATTCACTAAGCACAGGTTCGGGCTATTATAAAGAAATTAAAAAAAATAAAAATAAAAAAAACAATTAAAAGAGATTTAAAAAAGAAAAAAAAAGAAAGGAAAAGTCCAAGTCAAAACATAACGAGAGAATTTCTTGAATGATTCAATACTAAGGGTCCAACGAAAAATTATTTGAAGGGATAATAAGTTTTGAAGATTATAAAGGTTAGGGAGGGTTACTTTTAAAACCCGAATCTCATCTCGATAAATACAAAATAGAGTCTAAATTAGAATTGAAGAAAGGGAGATTTTTAGAAACCTTACCCATCGACGCTAAAGTGCTATTTAAAATTAAAGGAACTCTCACAGGAGAGGATGTCACTATTGTTATATCTCCCATTGAAGATAAAAAATACGTAAACCCTAAAATTGCAAACTAGTTGGTGATTCCTGAGTCAAATATAATCGAAAAATTAGATTTTTTTTGACAAAAAAATACGACATAAAAAGTCTACAACTAAATATTGGGGATTATACTTTTATCTCTCAATTTACCGTAAAATCCTTACTTTTTGACAATAGTGACATTGTGTTAGGTTCACTTTGGATGGAAACTCTAGGATCCTTTATCTTAAATACGAAAAAGAAGTTTTTAACATTCCCCTACAAAAAGAAGAAAATAATGCTACAGGACGTTAACGTGAAACCAAATTCAGTAACACCTGAAGACATACAAGAAATTTCAAAAGTAATTATTCAAGAAAGTAAAAAGGCGATCCAAAATATGCAAAAGGAAATTGACAATATTACCACAAACAAGAATGAAGAAGTTGCTCGCCTCAAGGGCCACAACGAAAAATTGCTATCGCAAATTAAGAAGAAAAGGACAAGAAGTCATTAGAAAACAAGGTACAACAACTTGTCAAAAAGGAATCATCGAAACTTTCAAATGTAGAAATTCAAGTTGATGAAAAGACATCAAATAATGATCTAGTCAGTAATACAAATCCAGAAAACGACACCAACAAAATAAGGGAAACTCAAATCACCAGAATTTCCTATCGACATCC
This sequence comes from Pinus albicaulis, assembly GCA_034641835.2. Taxonomy (NCBI): domain Eukaryota; kingdom Viridiplantae; phylum Streptophyta; class Pinopsida; order Pinales; family Pinaceae; genus Pinus; species Pinus albicaulis. The sequence goes on along the minus strand of CM076575.1, from coordinate 786,547,067 downwards.
GAATCATGGGAGTAGACAACTTGATCAAGCTACGTATTCAAATCAAAATCAACAAGCGCATATTCCGAAGAATACTAATGTCGGTGCAATCCGCTCATGTGATAACAAGTCGTCACAAGTTGCTAATCATCGTAAGATTCCACAGAAGATTGATTTAGGATGGTCTAATCCATTCTCAGTGCGACAATTTTGTTTGTCACTTAGAGGATCATATCAACTTGTATTGACAAGGATGACTGCCCCGAGACGAGAAGACATTCATAGCAAGAAAAGAAATCAAGGCCTTTCATCAACAAGCTTTGAGGACAAAGATTTTTGAGGAGGAAGGCAATGTAATGAATAAAATAATATAAATAATGGTTAATTAGTAATTAGGTTGAAAGGACATGTCTGACGAGACATGAGCTTTCATGAAGAGGCATCTGTCTAGGTAGATAAGCAAGCCTCATTTGTAACATTCAATCATCAATCATTCATCACACCTTTTATATAATAATATTTGTATCCTCATGGATATTTTCATATTCCAAGTGTTCTGGAGTATTTAACTTGAGAAGGAACTTTGTTCACTTCAGGTTCTAGATTTGGAAAACCTAACAGAGGAAATATAGATATGCAACTAACCTACTGTTCTGAAGCCAAAATATTGATTGATCCACACCCTCAATCGGGATATATAGAACTCAGCCAGATCTTGGCCCTAGAAACCCCAACGCTACCCATGAAGCTCCTTGCATTAGCCTCTACGTCCCTCTGCGCTGGTCAAGAGAGGGCTCCATAACCCTAGAATGGGTGACAGAGACCCTATGTTGCCCTTGAGGGACTCTGCGTAACCTAGAGGGTCTCCTGCTGCCCAACGATGCCCCGGGAGAGACTGCGTAGCACTTGCGTAGCTGAAGCTACCCCTGCGCTGTGCAACTGCTGGCCTCTCTGCTGCTTCTGCTTCTCTGCACTTTCTCTGGAAGTTGCTTTTTGCTCTTGCTGATTCTAGGCACTAGGATCAGACCATCCCCTTTGCCTAAACTCCCCTCTCTACAATTGATCAGATCTTGAATTAATGGCTAAGATTAAAAGAAAGCTTGATCCGTGTGAATTAAGACAATTTCATCACATGTTTAATTTAATTAAACATGTGATGAAATAATTAATTAATTAAATATCTCCCAAACCAGATGAAATTTCCCAAACCCCTTTCTGGGTCTTGTAGATCAGGTGTACTCTAGTCCCTCCACAAATTTTGGGAGCTAGAGAACATCTGATGCTACCCCAATACACAAAATATCAACATTGATTCTCTCTAGGAGAGTGTAATTTAATTGTATCCAAGTGAGCCAAGTAAATATAAGTGAACTCCTATTGGCCTTTCCGTTACTAAGTTTATTTGAGTGTTATTTCTTTCTCTCTTCTCTCTTGTCTTGCAATTGCTAGTGTAGTTATTTGATCACAACTAGATCCCGTGCTTGTGTTAAAAATCTAACATTACGTGTCTGTGTATTGCCTGAAAAATCTCCCTGGAAGCGGAGAAAATGGGCAACATTAAGCATTTGTAAAAGGAATGTGGAGGGTGTTCAACTAGGATCATTTGACTTGCATTCACTTAATGCTCTTTTTTTGTTTGTTTTGAGATAATCAGTTGTCATTTTCTTTGAGTGAGCTATTAAATCTTTTCCTGCCAATACAATACATATATATGATGACACTGTTGACCACACTTTGTCAACAACCCCATAGCGGTAGACCCCTATTTTTTCAAATGGCATTCATGATGTTAGACGTGTTCATGCCATTCAGATTTCATCATAAGTAGACAATTTTATAAATGATGTAAATGCATTCTGCATGTTTATGATGTAAATGATCTAAGTAAGACCACTATGTATGTAACAACTTAGGTAAGCCTAGTATTTTGGTAATGATTTCTATTCTAGGAGGTTTTTTGTCTCATTGAGTCATTTGTGTTTCTCGACACAACTGATTGACAAAGTTTTCCCTTCCAGCCTCACCCCAAAGCTAGGGTGGATTTTGTCATCAAGATGCTAAGTGAGTCCTAGTGTTTTCTATCGAGTCTTTGTAAAAGTAGTTTGAGAATAATCCTAGCTAATTGGCTAGATTATTTTATTACAAACTACTTGGTCTAGTAGATCATGTTTTGAGTCGCAGAATTGGGTAGCTATTTGAGGGTATGTCACGAATGGGTATTCCCCCTTTATGTGTCTAAATGTATTTATCTTATGTAAAGAGGGTTGGAAAAATAATAAATCCCCCCTCAGTCAATTAATTAAATTTTCAAGCCAATTTAAATTAAAAATCCTAAGCCAGAAATTTAATTAATTTTAAGTCCTAGGTGAGTTAAAATTCTTCATAGGCAAAATTCGTGGGTCCTTAAAAAATAAATTTTTAAAGGTTCCAAGCCAAGGGAATATTAAGAATTTCAATAAATTTTGGACCCTTGGGCCTTGGTGGTTAAGTCAAAGTAAAAAAATTTGAGGTAATTAACTCAAAAATATTATTTTTGAGTTAATTAAAATGAAATTAAATGATAAATTCAAATTTCCTCAAAATTATAATTTCGACGGTCCAGATTAAAAGATAATTAAATTTTTTTTGATGGTCGAGATTATTTTGACATGGATCAACCTAACTAGCCGTTGGAGATTTTATCTTATAAATTAGAGGTCTTTGTATGTCATTTGCATCCGATCTTTGGATCATGTACTTGTTCTCAGAAGCTTTTGTAATTTTTTGATCAATAAAGCATAAAGAATTTGGGGTTACAAACTTTGGTGTTCATTTTCCAGATCTATTTGGTGATATTGTCTCTAAACTCTGCTACTTTTATTGGCATTTGATAGTTGATGGCCTTTATGGATTGATCTGCATACAGGTATTTTGTGCAGTTTTCTGGGTTTTCTTAAATTGCATTTTGATTTGATAGAAATATCCGTTATCAATATTTCTGAAAGGTCTCATGGCTATTTTTTAAATATCTATCAATCTAAAATTTAGATCTAAGTGTGCAGAGATCATTATTCAAGATTTGAGCGTTTGGGGAAATCTTTAGTTAGATCAGTCGACTTTCAGAGTTCAGAAAATTTGAAAAAACCCATTGTTTCTTAATTTCCAAGGTTATCTTACAGAATATTTTTTGTAGGGTCTTTCTAGAGCTTGTGCCTAAATAAAAAAATTTATCTTAATTTTTTTGAATTTAAAGTTAGATCTGGCTAGTAAGAGCCTTAAATCTTTAGATCTGGGAGCGAAGTCAGACTTATGCTCCTCAGATCTGACAGATCTGCAATTCTTGTGCATAGATCTGTAAATATATTATATAGATCCGTAATTTACATGTGTAGATCTGAAGTTTTGTAACATAATTTTGAATTCTAATATTTGGGGTTTTAGGATTTTCTCTATTATTGTACATATTGGGTATTTGGTTTTTCTTTTTTTCACTTGTGCAGGAATAGATTTGAAAAGTCAGCCAAGGAAATCTTCAGATCTGAGCCAGATCTAGACCCTGGAGGGCAAGATCTGGGCTCAATATTTGTTTGCAGGAATAGATCTGAAAAATCAGCCAAAGAAATCTTCAGATCTGAGTCAGATCTAGATCCTAGAGGGCAAGATCTGAGCTCAATATTTGTTTGCAAGAATAGATTTGAAAAATCAACCAAATAAATCTTTAGATCTGAGCCAGATCTAGACCTTTAGGACGTATAGGATTTTGAGGCTATTTTTACAAGATTTTGGTCTTTAAAATTCTAATTTTCAAACAACAACATTATTCCAAAATTTCAAGAATTTTCAATAGTGGGATCTTCAAAGCCCTAGGCCAAGGGTTTGATCTCTTAACCCTTATTTTCTGCAAATTTTATTACAACAAGCAAATCACAAATAATTAGGCCTTAAAAACACATTTTATATGGTCAATTGTTTAGAATTGCAAAATCTTCATTTTCAGATTTTATGGCCATTTGGGCATCTTTAATTTTGCTTAGATCTGACTTTGAAGCTTGCTGGAAATTACTGCATAGCTGTGATGTATATCCTAAATAAGGTCCAAAAAATTTGTTCAGTTTTTTGGCAAAACTTACTATTTTTATACATAGTGGGGATCATTTTCAGTATTTTCAGTTCGCTGATCTGTTATCAATTCATTGCTATTACAAACTTATCAGTTCTAAAAATTACTGAATCAAACTCTCTTAAAGCCTTAAAATTGAAATTTTCAAGTTTTAATATATTTTTTGCTATTTCTTGAAGTATTTGGCAGCGATTTTGGGCAGTATTATCTTGTTGATCTATCACTGTTTCACTCCTGAAATATAAATATTAGATCTGAAATTTCTCTTAATGAAAGTTTAAAAATTGATTTTTCTTCAAGTTCAACAATTTTTACTATTTTTAGTCATTTTGGGCATTGGTGTTGGTATCGTTTGTTTGCTGATCCATGGTTTAAATCACTGCTGTAATTTATATTTCAGATCTGAAATCTTGCTGAAAAATATATCCTAAGTTTGACTATAGGAGAAAATTTAATTCTTGGATTTGCAATTTTAAGAACATCATTTAATCCGTAAATTGCTGGATGAAGTTGTTTTATTAGCATTATACTTTTATGGTATATCTAGATGAATAATTACTGAGATTTAAGTGCTAGTAAATTTCATATGTTTCAGTTGGGTTTGATGATCATTGACATTTGAGTTTTGGAACGTGTTCTATCAATTAAAATTGCCTAATGTTTAATTAACTTGAATTATTGGATGTTTATTGAATACTAATGTTTGGGAAATCTTTTCAAGTAAGTGTGATTGATATTTGATTTTAAGAGCTCTATTGTGTATCTGTATATCTTTTAATCGAGTAATTTTGGCATCTTCATAATTGACAATCTCGCTTAAGTACTTAGTGGTTAGATCAGATTATTTATAATCTAAGTGCTTTAGGCTTTTTAACATTAGCTCTCATCTTTGAAGCTTGCTTCATTTCGATCCTTCTTCAAATCGTTTTCCTTGCATTTTGTATTCTAAATTAACATTCCATAGCAAGAGTTTCTCATCAAGTACTTGGTTGTAATTTCCTTAGCAGGATAGTTGACTCTACAAGGCACTGGTATCAATCTTTCCAATTCAATCAAATCATTTAATCTTGCTAGATATTTTACAAGTATTTGGTCGTTTAACTGTGTCTCTCGAACTAGTTGGTTCCCAACGAGTTCTCTTTCATTCCATTTCCATAGGGTCTACCCCCCTTAGTCTGCTATAAGGAGACAACTTAAATAGAGAGATTGGAGATCAGGGTGACAACCCCTTTTGAGCTATTGTCGCGGTGCCCAGACATTCCGTGCGACTACAGACACTTTTCCTTACAATACATAATTTAAACATAATTTAAAAGGAAATGCGGGCAGGGGTATATGTACATTATATATGTATATAAATACTTGTAAACTCCACATCTAGATTCCTATGTTTTTAGCATGTATTATGTGAAGGTTATAATTCTGGGTACATTCTCTCCCAGATATTTGTATACTGAGAGTTTTATTTGACAAGGTAAATTTGTCTAAGTTTCATTGAAACAGATACGAGAACGGATATGGATATGGGGTTTGAAACATATATGACAAATTTTCAAAAAATCTCGATACAATACGGCAAGGAAACGACACACACACACACACACATATGTTACAAAATAAGTATTTCATATTACCATTAATCTATTAGAATCTAGATTCTATATCTAAAAATGCATAATCAATTATCATCTATCATCATCATCAATTCAGCGTAAACATTGCCATCATCATCAATGATTATTATAACATTCATGATTCAACATGTCATCAAGTTTTTGTTTCAAATTTCAATCATCAACATGACAAGTTACAACATCATCACCAAAATTAATAATGCACACTACATAGTACAAAGTACAAAATGCATATTATGGTATTCAATATTCATTGTTCAAAAGTTTAAATGTTAAAACACCATCATAAATTACATTTACATATCATCAAATATGTCTTCATTCCTATCATTAAGAACCACATCCTCTCCAGAAGTGGGAGCGTTGCTGCCATGTCCACTTGAAGATCCACCTATTGGTGCCTTCTCATCAAACAAAGTCATATGAGACCTGACATTCACCGTCATATCCAAGTCGGACAACTCCGGTTCCTCTTCCCACAGTTTGGTGGCCCCAAATTTGTATTCGTCTCTCTTGTGTGACAAAAGGCGAAGGTTTGAATGAACATACACTAGTTCTTCAACCTTCTTAGAGCTCATTTTGTTTCGCTTCACTGAATGGATGAAGCCATATGTACTCTAGTTCCCTTCTGTTGAAGAGGAACTAACAACCTGTGACAAGATCTTGATGGAAAATTTTGGATATGTGAAAGTTCCCCACGATAGTAGTTCCACCAATAAATTGGACTTAATTTTGTCTTGTCCCGCATACAATCAATATCAAAACCCCAACCTTCTGATCCCACAAAATGAACAAACTTTGCACGAATCCGAATCCCAATTTCAAGGTCTACAAAAAGTTTTCTAAAAGCCTTTTTAAATTCTTGTGAGATTTTTGGGTCTTTGTTTGGTGCAATTCTTTTTGGATCAATTAGTAACTCTGCAACATAGTATTTTGGATTCACTGCATAGACCAAAAGGTGTAATGGGGTGGCCATCTTGTTCCACCTTTTGGTTTATATATCTTTTACTTCTTTGTAAAATAATTCATTTGGGTCCTTCTCCTTGGCATTTATAACTACCCTTATTTTCTCTATCATGGGATCAATGCCCTCATACACCTCTCCCAAATTAGGAATACCTATGTCAAACAGGCAGAGCAGATCCACAATTGGCTTAGTAAATGCCAAGAGGTACTCCACCTTATCACACCATTCATCATCAACAACCAACTTTTTCACTTTTTGTGCTCTATCAAATTGGGATTGCCTCCATTGATTCCGAAGAGAACTGCATACCATTGATTGTAATGCTTCTTTTACTTGCATAAGTTTTGTTAAGACTATGATGTGAGAAGCAAAATGAGTCTCGACAACTTGCAAGTGCCAAATTGCCAATGTTTCAATAAATTAAAAATCATAATTTGATTGAATATTTATTATGATTCACGAATCATGACATTTGAAAATCCAATTTACATATTTGAAATTTGAATTTAGAGTCATAAAAATTAGAATTTATAAAATAAACTCTAAAGTTTAGATACCTTAAAGAACTCCAGCTTCGCAAATCCTCTGTAGATGTCTTGGGATATGTGGTGGTTTGTGATAAAGGCTTGAATTTCTTTTGCCTCTTCAAAAATAACATGAATCCACTGAATTTGCTTACCCATTTTGCTCAACATGAGGTTTAATGAATGTACAACACAAGGGGTCCAAAGGATGTGTTGATATTTATCTTCAATAATTAGGCCGGTTGCTTTACACATCTTTGCATTGTCAGTTATTAGTTGGACAACATTTTCTAGCCCCACCAATTCAATTGCTTCAATCAAGATGTCAACAATGAATTGATAATCTTTCATTTGTACCTCACAATCCACTGTCTTCAATAACATTGCCCTCTTTGGGTTCTGAGAAATCACATTGATCTTATTTATTTGATCTTTCCATCCATCAGAAATGATGGACACCCCTGAATTGTGCCATGAATTATGAATGAGTCTTAATTTAGCTTCCAAATCTTATTTCTCAACCCTCAACATTGTAGTGCAAACTTTCTTATATCCAGGACTTTTGTACTCTTTTGGGGCTTCATTCACTGCTTTAATCATCTTTGCTCAGTAAGACGTTCACACAAAGTTAAAGGGAAGACCATTTGCATAAATGCATTGACCCCTATAGCTGCATTTGCTGTCTCTCGAGCATCATTATTAAAACTCCTTTCAAGTGGTCCCAAATTAGACCTCTTTGCACTAACAATTCCATGAAAAGAAGTGGAGAATTTGATGAAAATGCACCCACCCTTGTTGGTTGTTTTAATTGAGAGGCAAGATTTATCTCATTTCCTTTAGCATATGCCTTGTCTTGTTCTTATTGATATTTTCCAAGTTTTGCCTTGCTTAAACCATTTTTGTGTCCCATTCTATTTAGGCGGACCACGACATATTCGAATTCCATTGCCTTTTCACCCAAATAAATGTGCTTTAACCTGTGTGTATGATCTTTTATACTCCATTTTACACTTACTGCAAAGTCATGCCAATGATCCCCCTCCTTGGATCTTCTTAACAATAGTTACAAATTTCCAAAGTGATGACTTTTGATCAACTTTAGGGGCAGATTCAATTTCATGTTCCACTTCACGATGGTTGAACTTGAAATTTCCATGAATGATGATGATGATGTAAAATTGACAAATGTTTTTCAAAACAAGTTACAAACTTACAAGCTTTGAAAATGAACAATCATTATTAAAACCAGTGATTGGACATGTAATCTAAGTGATTGAACATGTAATCTATGTGGCTTATTCACTATATCTCAATGTCTCATAGACTCATTCTCTAGAGCTACTTTCTCTAAATATTTAATATGAAATGCACCTTAAGTTGTTTTGTCGAGTTGTGGGATACGTTTCACAAAATGAGGGATTTATGGGTGCGCCAACCCCACCCAAACCCCCTATTTTTTTTTGAAAATGCATAAAAAATTAAAGAAAACATAAAAAATGTTTGAAAAAACAATATTTTTAATAAACTAATGAACTAAACTTAAACTACTAAACTAAACATTTTCCTAAAATTTAACGGGTCCACACTACCCAAATGTGCATTCTCCACTCCAATGTTCCTAGAACATTGAGATGGATAGATTAAAGTTATATAAAGATGTGCTAATGTTGAAAAACAAACCAAAGTTGGTAGAGTGAAAGCTTGTCAAAATGGATTTCAAACAAGGTCTAAATTTTCATACAAAAAATTTAGTGCCTAGTTCTCTGGACCATGTTTTGTCTTCCAAATCCAAGTAGCTCAAATATTTTTGCATATTGATATGATTGGGACATGTGTACTAGGTCTACAAACCAAAGTTGGTAGAGTGAAAGCTTGTCAAAATGGATTTCAAACAAGGTCTAAATTTTCATACAAAAAATTTAGTGCCTAGTTCTCTGGACCATGTTTTGTCTTCCAAATCCAAGTAGCTCAAATATTCTTGCATATTGATGTGATTGGGACATGTGTACTAGGTCTACATCCAAGTCTTTGCATACCTTCAAGAATTTACATCTATCTATTGACTTGGGTGTAAGATGTAACCTTAGTGATAACCATTTCACTTGCTGTGAATCCAAGGCTTGGATGATCCCATATGAGTTCCTAACCTCAAGACAGGAATGCGTTTTGTCATGTGCTTTGTGGCCCTCCTTGTTCGAAATGAACTTGCATTGTGCCTTGTTCGAGTGAGAAACTATTTTAATTGTAGGTTGTAGAGTAAAAAGAAGTTGGACTTCTAGATGTAAAGTTATTCTCATGAAACCTTTCGAACTCTACAATGCAACGGAGCAGGATTCAGAGCTTACCACAGTTAATGAGTGCAATAGCCTATTCCAGAGAGTCAACGACAACTCACTGAGCCACTCCACACAGTCAGCCACGACTAATTCCAGAGTCCAACGACTCACTCCACAATGCTCCACAGTCGGCTCAAGCTCCTCACAGTCCGCTCCTCCAGTGAAAATGGCACTCACAGTCGGCGGCTTCCGAATCCTCCAGCGAAAATGAGAATGATAAGTCATAAAAGACAAACTGTAAACTTTAAAGGTAATAGGTTAGGTTAGAATTGATGACCGACTCAGTAAAATAATTAACGTGAAAACCAAAATCATAATCCATTCCCGGTGGCCAGAAATTGTGATACGTTTTCCATTTAGGCGGATCTGTTTCAGCAAGTCGGAATACTTTTATTTGGGGGGTGGATCCATTTCAGAAAATCGTAATACATATTCACATTTAACGGAAATAGGTCAATTTTCCCCAAAAAACGCGTAAAAAACATTTCAAATGTCCAACTGCCATTTCCGAAAAACTAACACGACACAAATATATATCCAAGCCGTTCTTTTGGTGTTTTGTTCCAGTTTCAGGATCCAAAATGGCGAACAGCGTTTCTGGGGGGTTAGGATCACGTTTCCGGCAACTTTTAATTTTCCTTTGAAATAATTCACTGATTCAGTTGATGCAAGCATTAAGATTTATTCATAGCTTTTCTTTGATCATTGAAAGGTATAAATAAGATTTATTATCTGTTGGAGAGCTTGGTTTTGGTATGGAGAAATTTTAAGATGCAGGCTTTGTTAGTTTTGGTGGCATTCTGTAATCTTTTTGTGCAATAATTCGTCCAGGATTTGTAGTCAGGAAAGTTTGACTTGATTACCATCCTTGGACTTGGTATGCCTTGGTCCTTTATAGACCTCATCTAATTTAATCACCCCTGTTTTGCTGCAGGTGTTTTCCACTCTCCTTGTACAGGCTTTGCAGTATGCTGTGAAATTTTGCCATCATCCGTCGTCTTCAGATTCTACTGCCCCTACAATAGATGATTTCTGTGTAGACGATCTGATCAGTGTTTTTCTTGCACTTCTAAAAGATGGAACAACACCAAAATATTATCTTCATAAGGTATGATACCTATATTCTTTCGGTACAATCAAAAGAACATCAAGTGAGAAGTTTTTACATGTTGATCTGTTATTTTATACCTTCTGTATTTTTTTTATTTAATTGTTAGCCATGTTGTATTTTTTTCAATTATATAGATTGCTCTGTAGCTGTACAGGATGCAAATCTGTTGGTTGGATGTATCTCTCTGTGCATGATTCCCTTGTTGTAGGCTTGCAGCAACAGGCTAGGCAGATATTTTAAATTGTGATAGACATGTTGAGCCTGTATGTGTTTTTATTATGAAAGTGATTGGTGTCTAAACATGCGCAGAAACAGATTTTATTTTGGCGATAGTTTAGTGAACCAAATAGTTTATTGACCAAGCATCTATCTAATGAGTATGATGACTCATCGCATAATGTCATGGAGGCAAAAAATAGTAATATAAGATTGATATGAATGTGATGACTAAAATGTTTAGGCTTAGTATATTAATTACATGTCACTTCTCCTGAAGATGCTTTGTCCTTGAAGCAGGATAAAACACTGATGGAAGTGATCAGAGACAACCGCGAGTCAACATCAAATCCCATTTTTGGTCTGATACATAAAAACATCTCTATTCGTGATGAAGATAGGCATCTGAATTCCCCAAAGCACTCAATAAAAAGCTGTGCACTAAGTCACCAGGTTCACCAGATTTGAACTTTTATATAAATTCAACACCATCTTCAGGTTTATTCGCTGAGCAATAGAGGATGTCCCAAGTGTTAGTGTAGGAGTGGTTATGGTTTTCCCTTTCTTTTCGTAATTCTCTTCCTCAGCAATGAGAACAAATCCAAAGTTCCTGAGATCCTTTGTCTATCAACATAGTCTCCTACTACTCATTCATTGGGGTTAAAGAGATACAAAGACCATGATATCACCAACAATTCGCTCAATCATTAACACTTGCCACCACCCCTCAAGATGCTTTGTCCTTGAAGTAGTGATCAGGGTTGACCATGAGTTATAACAAATGCTATTCTAGGTTTAATGTATAAAAACCTCTGTTCATCATGATTATATACAACTGAATTCCCGTAGTGATCAAGAGAATGTCGTACACTAAGTCACCAAGTTCACCATATTTGAAAGATGTTTGAATTTAGGTGAATCTGAAACAACTGAATAAAATTCATTGAACTTTTATGTAAATTTAGCACCATCTTCAAGGGTCTCCAAGTGTCAATTTAGGAGTGATTATGGTGATCCTTGCTTGAAATTCCTTTCCTCAGCAGTGAGAACAGGTATTCCAACTTGGGTAATGCTTTGGCTATCAACAAAATGTCCTGCTCATTCACTGTGGTTAAAGAGATACAAAGATCACAGTACAGCTAACTCATCCATTAACACGACTTCCTTCTGATCTTTTGCAACTTCACTTGGATCCGATGTAGGACCCAGAATGATTGACATGCCTTCATTAGAATGCTCCACATAATCTATAGGTCTCTGGAGTCTGCATAACATCTAAGGTTCCCAAATGTTTATGTTTTGTGATTTTATATTTCCAAAAATTTCTGTAATAAATAATGTTGATAAATTAGTTTTTTTTCCCCTATAATAATAATAATAAAGTATAATAGTAATAATAGTGTTGGGAATCACGATTGTCGTTAGACCAAAACCCACATGTGTTAGTCAATGATCACATCGCCAAAGATAAGGATCCAAGAGAGGCGGTTAGTCCATGTCGCGAAACACACGGGGAGCATTGGTTTATCCAATGTCTAACAATCTCAGCCCCAATGCGAGGCGGGTGTGTATCGGAATTGTGAGCTATGCTCTAATACCACTTGTTCGGAGTCACGATTTCCGTTAGACCAAAACCCGCAGGTGTTAGTCAACGATCGCATCGCCAAAGGTAAGGATCCAAGAGAGGCGGTTAGTCCATGTCGCGAAACACACGAGGAGTGTTGGTTTATCCAATGTCTAACAAATAGTCTATTTTTAAGGTCACGATATAGCTAGACCCCAAATTGATATGTGAGATGCCCTTGTTTGTGGGACAAGGGTCACCTTATGCACTTGTGAACTCCAAGGATGAAAAATGTTCTTAATCATTAGGCCCACTCAGGTACAGTAAAGTACATATAATAATATGCATGTTATAAAAAGTTATTAACTTATATGTAATAATAAGTATTTATATACTTTTTATATAGCTAAGCCTTAAAGTAAAATTTAATAATATGTTATTTTATATAGATATTCTGTGTGTGTTATATTGTTTAAAAGTGTGTGTGTGTCTATATATATATATATGTATTCGAATTAAAAAGAAGTTGAAGGCATGTTTCTGACATGGTGGCTATTGATCCATGCTCAAATCTAGTAGATTTTGTTGGGCTTAGAAAGCTGCAATTGTGGCTATTAGTTTTCCCACCCTCTATTTGGATGTTGCAGGAGATTCCGTGAGGTTGTCCTTCGAGTATATATTGTAGTTACCAAAATTGGGATTAAATCCCGATATAATGGGAGGAAAAATAGAGGCACACAAAGGTGTCTGTATGTTTCAAGATAGCTATAGTATACATCTAAAAGAAAGTTTGACTAGTCCAAGGAAGTTGATGTGAAGGAATCACTACTGACTGTAACAATGCAGTTGAATATTGTGGGCCCTTGTAGCAAGGTAATGAGCCACGAAGACGAAACCTCAATGGACCTTGCCCATCCTTTGCATCTTTGGGGCTATAGCTCCATATCGCCCCACCACTCTCTTGGAGGTATAGCTCAAACATTGCAAAATATTCCTTCATCCTGAAGGACAATTTATCTATCTCTGTGGACACTGCCGCCTGGTCTTGCTTCTCTTGCTTGTCCTTCTTGAGAGGACACTACATACTATAGTGGCCAAGCTCACCACATCCGAAGTACTTTACCTTAGATAGGTCTTCTTCTTTTTCTTCTCCCCTTGTTCTTGATTGGGACCCTTCGATGCTAGGGCTACAGTGTCCTCTTCCTTCTCACTCTTCACGCCCTTGCTGCTGCTTTTGTTGTTGGAACTCTTTAACAAATATTACCTCAACTCCTCCTGCTGTAGGTCAGACCACATCTAGTCCCATCCGGGTAATGTGTCTTTGTCCAATATACTTTGGATGAAGACCTGCCAATCCTCTGAGGCACTATTCAGTGCCAATCGTAAAAGCTCTGTGGGTTGGGGTGCTTCCCCAACAATGGCTAGCTGATCTTGGACCTCTTGAACCCTGACGAGGAAGGGATCTATGCTTTCACCCTTCTGCATCTTGATGCTTCTCAGCTTCTCTTGGAGAAACATCTTCCGTTGCTCGTAAGTACTTTGATATAGCTGGACGAGAGTGTCCCACATCTCCTTGGCAGTACCTTTGTCAACTATATGGTCTCGAACTGCATCTAGGATCAATCGCTTCACCTTCACCATTTGTTTTCAGTACTCCTTCAACTGATCTGCATCCTAGGGTACTGCTACCACATTGTCTACATTGGCTTTCAGGCCATATTGATCTAGAAGGAAGGACATCCTGGCCTTGCAGATGACAAAATTGGAGGCTTCCTCCAATCTATCTTGATCTCTAACCCCAACTGTGACCATCTCTTAATTTGGTTGAAAACTTAGCTGTAGCACCTGACTGCCACTAGTTTGCAACTTACTCTGGAATCCTGACTGCATTAGCTGACACTGGTCCACCTGCTACTGAATATTTTGGGCCCCTGTGGCAAGGTAATATCCATGAGGACGACACCTAAATGGACCCTGCCCAACCTCTGCAACTTTGGGACTATAGATCCATATCACCCCACCTCTTTCCTGGAGGTATAGCTCAAACATCGCAAAATATTCCTCCATCACGGAGAACAATTTATCTATATCTGCGGACGTTGCCTCTTGGTCTTGCATCTCCTTCTTGCCCTTCTTCTTCAGAGAACACTCCGTACTATAGTGGCCAAGCTCGCCACATTCGAAGCACTTCACCTTAGATAGGTCATTCTTCTTCTTCTTCTCCCCTTGCCCCTTACTAGGACCCTTCGATGCTAGGGCCACATTCTCCTCTTCCTTCTCACTCTTCACGCCCTCACTGCTGCTTCCACTGATGGAACTCTTTAACATAACTCACCTCAACTTGTCCTGCTGTAGGTCGGACCACATCCTATCCCGTACGGGTAATGTGTCTCTGTCCAATATACTTTGGACGAAGACCTGCCAATCCTCTGAGACACTATTAAGTGGCAATCATACAAGCTCTGTGGGTTGGGGTGCCTCCCCAACGATTGCTAATTGATCTTGGACCACCTGAATCCTGGTGACGAAGGGATCTATGCCTTCATCCTTCTACATCCTGATGCTTCTCAACATCTCTTGGAGAAACATCTTTCGCTGCTCGGAAGTACTCTAATATAGCTGGACGAGAGTGTCTCACATCTCCTTGGCAGTACCTTTGCTAGCTATATGTGAAACTATTTGGTCTCGGACTCCATCTAGGATCAACCGCTTCGCCTTCACCATTTCTTTTCTGTACTCATTCAATGGATTTGCATCCTAGGGTACTGCTACCACATTGTCCACATAGGCTTTCTGGCCATATTCATCTAGAAAGGACATCCTAACCTTCCGGATGAAAAAGTTGGAGGCTTCCTCCAACCTATCCCGATCTCTAACACTAGCTGTGACCATCCTTAAATTTGGTCGAAAACTCAGCGGTGACATTTGACTGCCAATAGTATGCAACTCACTTTGGAATCTGACTGCATTAGTTGACATTGATCCACCTGTTATTGAATATTGTGGACCCCTGTAGTAAGGTAATGATCCATGTTCCTTTACAACTCTATGACTACAACTCCATGTCACCCCACCTCTCTCCTGGAGGTATAGCTCAAACATCACAAAATATTCCTCCTTCTCGAAAGACAATTTATCTATCTCTGTAGACGCTGCCACCTGGTCTTGCTTCTCCTGCTTGCCCTTCTTTTGGAGAGGACACTACATACTGTAGTGGCCAAGCTCACCACATCTAAAGCACTTGACCATAGATAGGTCCTTCTTCTTCTTCTCCCCTTATCCCTAACTGGGACCCTTCGATGCTAGGGCCACATTCTCCTCTTCCTTCTCACTCTTCATGCCCTTGCTACTACTTCTGCTGATTGAACTCTTTAACAAAGCTCACCTCAACTCCTCCTCATGTAGGTCTGACCACATCCTAGCCCATCCGGGCAATGTGTCTTTGCCCAATATACTTTGGAAGAAGACTTGCCAATCCTTTGAGACGCTATTTAGTGCCAATCGTACAAGCTCTGTGGGTTGGGGTGCCTCCCTAACGACTGCTAGGTGATCTTGGACCTCGTGAATCTTGGTGAGGAAGGGATCTATGTCTTCACCCTTCTGCATCTTGATGCTTCTCAACTTCTCCTAGAGAAACATCTTCCGCTGCTCCGGAGTACACTGATATAGATGGACCAAAGCGTCCCAAGAACAACCAGTCTCTCCCAATCAAACTGATTGGTAACTAGCATGCTATCAAGTCCTTCGAGAGATTCACCTGTGAAACACAAACCCCATTCATCAATAATCAAAACAAACTATGGGGTTTCGATGTTGCCCTTCAACCAATTCCAGTAGGACTATGAATAGAATCTTTCAACAAAATATTCCTCTTCCTACTTTACATGTGGCAACATATCTTTGCATAATATATTCTCCAACCATGACTATGATTCTTACTCATGGACTTCACTAAGACTTACGACTGTTAGTCCTGGTCTAGTGCATGATACATGAAGTAGAGAATCATAACCATTTCTTCTTCCTCTTAATCTAGGGAGATCAACTTCTATCCAGGCTCCCTCTTAATGTAGGGAGACTTAACTTCTTTAGGTGTTGGAGAATCTTTCAAGGCTTCCATTCTTTTCATCATACTTATCAACTTCTCATCTTTATGATGTACGTGCACAACTTTAAACAACAAGTACAACCAAAACTATAGAAGCATGAAGTAATCCATATCAGAGTCACAAAAACTTTTTCAACTTTATATATTTTAGATGCCCAAACAAGAGACATATACTCTTTAACATTTTTCTAGGGACTTTCATGATAAACCCTAGACTACTTCATAATGTCTTTCATTCTTATCTAGGGTTTCAATGTTACTTCCAAGGTATAACATATAGAAAACCCTAGAACCAACATAGACATACAAGATATCTAATAATATTTAAAATTCACATGATAGACCTTTCACTAGGGATTCATACACATCCTAGATTTCATACAATAAAGACAATCAAGATTAATCACAACTTAGACATGATCAACTTTCACTAGAGTTAGTTGTAGACTCTAGATTTCAAATCAATTGACAAAATATATCATGAAGAGCTTCTATTAGAGTTTAATATACATCTTAGAACATCATAAGTGACATCCATTAAGATTCAATGTAAACCCTAGATTTATCATCTATAAATTCTCAAAATACATCATATCAACATAAATACTATAGAATTTAATCATTGCTAGGATTCATTTATAGACCCTAGGGTATCCTAGATCTTTTCAAACTTTGACTATGGTTTGTTTCCAAACCCTAGATTCTTAGGACAATTAGAAATTAGGTCAACACATATATCTAGGAGATCACCATTATAAGCACATCATGTGTTAGTCAACATTTATACAATAGACACACACAGTCCTAGACTAGGCTAGGGATTCAATCGCGAGAACATATACCTAGGGTTACACTCCTAGGACTTTTCATCAGAAGGATTTAGCCTGTAGACCCAACCAAAACCCAAGGTTTCAGTTCATTGTGAAAGCACATCCTTATTATATCAGACTTAAGGTTCGAGATTTCGAACAACATCATCTTAACTCCAACAAGTTTATAGCTTCCATGTTCTTATCAAAATCCCAAACATCATGTGTTAGTCAACATTTATACAACACAGTCCTAGACTAGGCTAGGGATTCAATCACGAGAACATTACCTAGGGTTACACTCCTAGGACTTTTCATAATAAGGATTTAGCTTGTAGACCTAACCACAACCCAACATTTCAGTTCATTGTGAAAGCACATCCTTATTATATCAGACTTCAAGGTTCGAGATTTGGAACAACATCATCTTAACTTCAACAAGTTTAGAGCTTCCATGATCTTATCAAAATCCCAAACTCGACATTATCAAAACATTAATCAGAACAACAATTTCCACAAATAGCCCTAAATAGGTTTAGTGTTTCACATGTCAACATCACACCCTTAGGTTAGGGTTTTCTAGAGAACCTCCTCAAGGTTCTATACAAGCAATTTGAGGTGTATAAGGTGGGTAGATTCATTAGGTGATGAGTCATCCCAAACAAGAATCCTTTTAGGATTCAGTAGTGCTAGGCATATCAACAAGCAATTTGAGGTGTATAAGGTGGGTAGATTCATTAGGTGATGAGTCATCCCAAACAAGAATCCTTTTAGGATTCAGTAGTGCTAGGCATATCAACAATTAGTAACATATGAAATAGATATTTCAAAGAGAATAATAAGACTATACATTTCAAGACATACCTTTGATTCTTCGACAAACCTTTATGACTTGTGTGGCCTTGTTGTTTGAGCCTTCTCCGTGATTCTTGGACGTTCAACAGATTGATTCCTAGACAAGGAATAGAGGTTGACAACGATTAGTACATAATACAATCAAAATCTTAAACAAGTACATGAAGACAAATAGAGGGAATGAGATACTTATCTTGAGGAGTTGATATGGGCTCCCTCCCAAGCTTGAGGGAAAACCTAAAACTTATAAAACAAAGAAATACATTTCCATGAAGATGTTAAACCTATACTACATAAAATATACAAATGAAACATAAGATGGAAGGGGCTTAGTAGTGCAAGTCCCTTAGTTCTTCTTCAGTCTTTTCTTTCTTCTGGGATGATGTCTCTTCAGCCATGTTTGCATGATCTCTATCTCTTTTCCTGCTCCTGGGGTTGTCAAGACAATCACTTCTATAGTGTCCCATTTTGTGACAATGATAACACTCGATCTTGGACATGCCAACCTTATTCTTTGCCCCTTTCTTCTTGAATCTTCCTTTATAATTGGCAACATAAGCATTTGATACTTCTTCATTGTTGGTTACCATGCAGACCCTTAACTCCTCTTGACTACATGTTGTCCATAACTCTTCAAAGGTGGGCGTTTCTTTCCAACTGTTGAGGGCTAAGGCAAAGGAACTCCAAGAAGATGGTAGTCCCAGAATGGCTGCAATTACTAGTTCTTTATCTGGCACTATTTCATCAATGGCAAGGAGCTCATCCCTTAACCTTGCTATTTTCACAAAGAAAGAGGAAACAATATCCTCTTTTGTCATCGTAACAACTTAGATCATTCTTTAGGCTTGCCACCTTTCCAATGTTCTTGATAGTGAATAGTTTTGACAAAGCTTCATACATTTCCTGAGCATGATCAATATTTGCTATGAAGGGGACACGGTTGTCATTTATGCCTTCAACCGTCAAAGCCATAGCTACCAATACTAGTTCTCTGTACTCCACCTTATCAACATCACTTGACTCCTTTGTAGGCCTTTTCATTTTTCCTCTGACTAAATCCAAGACCTTGTTTTTTTCAAGGATGATGTCAATCCTCTTCTTCCAAGACCTATAATTTGAAGCTCCTTCAAGCTTGTCTTCTCCTTTGATAGTGTTAGACATTTTTCTTGAAGATAGTGAAGACTTCTTTCTTCAAGTGAACTCCTTCCTTGAGAAAGTCCTTGAGATTGCCTTTTTCTTTTTCTTTCACCAAAGCTCTGATACCATGTTAGAGAATCAGAAAGGAAGACATATTCTCTTGTTCTTGATTGTTTACTTGTGATCTTCTTTAGTTATTATTATGTTCTTTTATCTTTTTTCTTACTAGTTCATCAAGTAAATATCAAAGTAAATACACATAGATCAAGGACACCAGATGTAGGCCAACAACGATGGCAAAACTCCCATCGATGGGAAAACCCAGTCAAGATAATTCTTCCTTTGAATAGTGATTCTTGAGACTCTAGACCTTGATCCAGGCTTCCTCCACACCAAGTCAGCCTTCTTTGTGATCCTTCCTGAATCTGCCAGCAACAGCGGCACTGAAACTTCAACTTTGATTTTTGAGACTTCGATCTTGAGGTAGAGACTTCAATCTAGCTTCTAATACAACTTCTCCAAGCAACATCATCCCAAACTATAGCTCGGAATGCAGTGGGAGTAGTGCCAAAATTTTGATTTTATTTAACTCTATAAGTGTGCCAAAACCGAACTTAGAAAGTCCCTCTCCAAGATCTCACAATTTCTCCTTGTAGTAGCTTCCAAATTGAATTTTTGTGTTGCAGATTGATGTCTTCATGTGAGTTTGGTTCCACTATATATATAGGCTTCTGATGAGTTCGAATCTCACGAGTTGAAGCAGACTTGATCACCTTTAGGTCGACTTGGTGTGGAGGCTTCATAAATTATATTTTACTCAATACTTGACCTAATTTCATGATTCAAAAGCCCAATATGGATCAATTTAAATCTGCAAAAAACCTATAGACTCAGAATAAAACCTAGAAGTCCACAATAGGGACGTAAAATAAATATGACAAAGCATGAAACCCATGCTTTAATAAGTCATTCAATAATAATATAAAATTCTTTTCTTTATTCTTTTGACAATTACAATAATTATTGACTGAAGTACAATTATGAAGACCGAACCTAGTTACATTCTTCAACACTGTTCCCTTTGAACAACAAATTTTTTCCTTCTCTTTTGATCTTTCCCGTTTGATCAAAATCACTCTGATACCATGTGAAAATTTCAAGTCGGAAATCCTATTGCAACAACTGATATTATTTCTACTAACTGTTAATTAAATTAGCAATATTTTGCTACAACAAGAAATAAACACACAACAATCTTCGCAAAAATACTTGCGAAAAATAATAGCGTTGGAAATTGAGAAATAGTTAGAACACATAAAAATTGACACACTTGTTTTTGGACAAAATTCCTCGGAAAAAACCAACGTGGGAAAACCAACACAACCGTTGAGGGTTATTATTATTAAGCAACAATGAATTTTTGAGTACAATCTATGGATTCCTAGCTGGAAATCTAATAAGCAAGTATCTGACAAAAGTAATTAGAGAGAAAATTCTCACTCCACAAGCAATCCCCATGCTGGCTCCTCCAAAAAAATCTAGCCGCCCAAACCCTTGCACAGACCCTCTACGTAGTCCTTGCGTTGCCTCGCGCACCTATGGCTCTGTTCAACCTCTGATCAAGCTATATTTCTTGTCTCTGTTGTTGGAAGTGACTCTCTAGGCCTTTGGAAGACTTTCTCGACCTCTGGAAGTTGAATCGATTTCCTCTCCAGCGAAATCGAACTGCTATGCTGACGCTTCTGCACAGGCCTTGCGGAGCTTCTACGTGGAATTTTGGGGTAGCATCAGGTGTGCTCTAGCTCCAAAACTTTGTGGAGGTGCTAAGACACGCTAGATCTCCAAGTCCCAGAAAGCATTTGGAGACATTTCATCTGGTGTAAAAGTTATTCAAATAATTAAATTTTTTAATGAGGACCCTAAGTCTAACTTAGGGAAATTAAAAAATTAAAGTGAATTAATTTTCACATGTGATGAGAACATTCTAAGTGACGTGGATCAAGCTACTTCTAATCTTAGCCGTTGATTAGAGATTAGATCATGACCATTGATGTGTCAGTTGGAGGACATACACAGTGAATCTAAGAGATCAAGTTCTTCTGACATAGCAGTGCTTGGACGAAGATCAGATCTGAGTGATTCAAAGAAGCAGTGAGGGGTGGATGCAGTGATTGGTTAGGAGGACCAATAGTACAACACAGAGCAAGAGAAACAAAGACGCAGTGGAGGCATTGCAACTATTAGAGGGTGTGACACAGTCCCTAGAGAGGGTGACGCAGGTCCACGCAGGGGCAGCGCAGTGTCTCCAATGAAAGTCTGAAATTCAGCTGGAAACTGGGGTTTCTAAGTCAGCATCGATGAAACCTGACTCAAGAAGACGCTGATCAACACAAAGCTAGTGACACAATCCCTCAGCCAGGGCCACACATAATTACGTAGTGGCAGTGTAGAGACTGCGCAGAGTTAGCTGGGGTTTTACCAATGGCTCATTTGGATCAGCCGGGACTTGCGAGAGTGAGGTATATCTTACAATTTTCTCTATAGCCGAGGTTTTCTCTGTTGGGTGAGCCGGTTTATGGCACCGTAGATGTACTCAGAATACTATTGCTTAATAATAATAAATACTCATCTGCTCCACCAGTTTTTCCGCATTGGGTTTTTCCAGGGACATTTGTTCGAAAAATCTATGTGTCCTTTGTCATATGTGTGTGATGTTCAGTAAATGATCTGTATTTGTGTAGGTTGCTATTTGTGTTTACTTTGATGTTTTTATGAATATTTTCAGTTAAATAACTTGTGCATAATAAAAACAAGTATGAGAAGTAAATCAATAGTTAGCAGTAGGATTTTTGTGCTTAGAATTTTTCACATGGCATCAGAGCATTGCAGATCAAGTTGAACCATTAACAAAGGGGCTGAAGATATTTGCTGCAGGAAGGGCAGTTGAAGTAGCCAGATTCGAAAGAAGGCAACGAAACACTAGAGGGACAACATAGACCCTGCAAGGGTGACACAGAGTCAGTCTGCTCATGGAAAGGTTGACGCAGAGCCAGTTTGCTCACGCAGCACCAGGAGAGGGACGTTGAGCCAGTCTGCTCACGCAGAGGGTGACGCAACACCAAGAGGGTGATGCAGCCCAAGAGGGAGAGACACTATGCAATTTGCCAAGGCTGGAAGTGTAGCTTTCAATCATCAAAAGTTGCTGGTGGGGCGTCGGTTCCTATCGGTGTAGAACAATGCCTAGCAGAGGTGACAAAGTGAGTAGAACATTCTCTCCGCAGATTTGTGCCAAAAAAATCTGAGATTCGATCAAGAGGGTGATTGTAGAGGACTGATTCAGTAGATTTGGCGGAGGATTTCTAGGAGGGAAATCAGTTGTCAGAGGGATCAACTACTCTCGAGGGGTTCATGGCCAAGAAACCCAGATCTGGTCTTCTGTTGAGTGCAGCAACAATAAAAGGGAGAGGAATACCTGTTTCGACAATTTTGAGCAGAGATGGCCTCATAAAGAGTGATAGATCAGGATAGGTTGGGTGGTGTGTCCAACTTTGCGATCTGGAAGGCCAAAATCATGACAATCCTGGAGGAGTACGATATCAGAGACCACGCAAAAAATGTCCTAGCTGTGTTGACTGATGCGGACACTTTGAAAAAGTACAACGAAAATCAGGCACAGACAAAGCGCTTGATCATGGATGGGGTGAAGGATCATGTGGTCCCAAAATTTCGAGAAGAGGACGACACATGAGATGTGGACAACCTTGACCATGCTGTATCAAGGCAACTCCGTCCAACGAAAGATGCTTCTAGAGAACCAAATGCAAATGTTTCAGATGCACAAGGGAGAAGAGATCGATCCCTTCCTCTCCAGATTGCAGACTATCCGAGATCAGCTGATTGCCATGGGGGCAACTCCGGATGAAGGGCTCTTGGTGAAGACTGCGCTGAATGCAGTCACTGATGAGTGGGAGATCTTTGTCCGAAGCATCTTGGGGCAGAGCACAACTCCCAAACTGGGGTGACATGTGGGCTACCCTTCAACAGGAGGAGATTCGGAGGATGACCAACAAGGAATTCAACAGCTGAGGTGTTAAGGTGAAGGAGGAGGAGGAGGATGCGGCCCTAGCATTAAAGGGACACCGAAAACAAGGGAAGAAGAAGAAGGACCTATCTAAGGTTCGGTGCTTCAGATGTGGCGAACTTGGACACTTTTCCAACCCTTGTCCTAAGAGGAAGGACAAGGAATCTCCAAGGCAACAACAGTTAGAGGGGACAATGGTAGTGAGGATGATGTGGCGATGAGTGCTCATGTGCCTCGAGAGAAGAAGTGGAGCGATATTGATCTGTAGAGCGACTATAGATGGACGGGCAGGATGCTTGAGGTGCCCAAACTCTTGTATCACATACGGGCTACGGGAGCCTTACGACAATAGCAGGATGATTAGAGCAATGGGTGTAGAGGATCATAGTGAAGCAGAGGCAGTGTTGGGACGCTGGAGAGTAGAGCAGCACAATGCAGTGGCAGCAGCAGCATGGAAACAACAGCACAGAGGGGCAGTGCTTACGCAGTGTAGAGCAGCAGCAACGCAGAGGCTCTAGAGAGACAACACAGTGCATCAACAGAGGGTGCTTTAGTGATGAAATGCAGCCCGACTGACTTATCTGTCAATGATTGGGTAGAGGTCCTTCAATTGCTTACTTCTCAGCAACTGAGTTGCAATGCAGCTGTTAGCAGTAGCAGTGCTATAGGCAACATGATGCAACAATTTGAGGGAGAGCTACAGTATAGATGTGGCAATGTCAGTGACAGTGACATAGCAGTACAAAGAGCAACAGTGCAGTGGATGGAGGGCAGCAGGCCAAGCATTAGCGCAGAGACCGATGCCAGAGATCAGGGCAATGCTTCAGTGTGGAAGTATTGCTAGAGCACACTCCTCGCTAAGAGGGAGGTTGAGATTTTGGGGTAGCATCGGATGTGCTCTAGCTCCAAAACTTTGGGGAGGGGTTGGAACACATGAGATCTCCAAGGCCCAGAAAGCGCTTGGAGAAATTTCATCTGGTGTAAAAGTTATTCAAATAATTAAATTTTTTAATGAGGACCCCAAGTATATCTTATGGAAATTAAAAAATTAAAGTGAATTAATTTACACATGTGATGAGAACATTCTAAATGACATGGATCAAGCTACTTCAAATCTTAGCCGTTGATTAGAGATTAGATCACGATCGTTCATGTGTCAACGAAAAAAGTATAAAGGAAGGGCTTGGGGTCAGTTAGAGGACACATACAGTGAATCTAAGAGATCGAATTATTTTGACAGAGTAGTGCTTGGACGAAGATCAGATCTGAGTGATTCAGAGAAGCAATGAGGGGCATATGCAGTGATTGGTCAGGAGGACCAAGAGTACAACACAGAGCAAGGACAACGATGACACAGTGGAGGAAACACAACCATCAGAGGGTGTGACGCAATCCCTAGTGAGGGTGACACAAGCCCACATAGGACTCATGCAGGGGTGGCAAAATGTCTCCAAGGAAAGTCTGAAATTCAGCTGGAGACTAGGGTTTTTGAGCCGACAGGGCTGAAACCTGACTTCAGAAGAAGATGATCAGCGCAGACCTAGGGTGACGCAGTTCCTCAACTAGGGCCACACGATCTTACGTAGTGGCCACGTAGAGACTGTGCAGAGCTAGCTGGGGCTTAACTAGTGGCTCATCCGGATCTGTTGGGACTTGCGAGAGGAGGTATATCTCACATTTTTCTCTGTAGCCGAGGTTTTCTCTGTTGGGTGAGCCGGTTTATGGCACCCTAGATGTACTAAGAATACTGCTGCTTAATAATAATAAATCCTCATTTTCTGCACCGATTTTCTCGCATTGAGTTTTTCCGGGGACATTTGTCCGAAAAATCTTTTTCCTTTCTCATATGTACGAGATGTTCAGTAAATGATTGTATTTGTTAGGTTGCTATTTGTGTTTACTTCGATTTTTTTCTGATTTTTTTCAGTTAAATTACTCGTGCATAATAAAAACAAGTAGGAGTAGTAAATCAATAGTTAGCAGTAGGATTTCTGTGCTCATAAATTTTCACAGTTTCAAACCCAAAAGATGCAAACAAGAATGGGGGGTTGAGATTCCATGGATGGGTGAGTTAAAGGGGCTTATATGATTTAATAATTATATAAAGTAACCATGCATGTAAGCTATAACCAAAGTCTATGATGAACTTGGTTGAATGTCGAGTGGAAAATGGAGGGCATGCACATAAAATGTATGTGTTAACTCTGTGAAGGGGATGTAGAATAAATTCCTGTGCTATGGGGAGTATAGACGAGCTGGTGAGAGATTCTGGAAAGATGGCCATGGAAGCATGGTTTTCGTGGTGGAAATGGAGGCTTAGAAGGGTACTTCGAAGGCTCGTGAGGGCAGTAGAATTCGTGGAAGCCACAACACTATTGGTTGGAGGCCATCGAGCTTGGTAACTTGGCTATGTGAGGCCTAGAAGGCCTGTGACGGCTATGGAACTCCTAGAAGCCACACGACTATTGGTTGGAGGTTGTTGGGCTTGGTGCATTGGCTGATACTTCTTGGTATTGAGTATGTTCTATGGTTTTGAGCAAGTTGGTGTTGATTGCCCCATGGAGTCATAGCCCCAACTTGGGGATGACCTGTTGTCGAAAGAAAAGAACAATGTGTTATATGGTTGGGTGGAACATCAAAAGTCTACGGTTAGTTGCGCCATTTAAAAGATAGTTGTCTTATGTGTTGCATTGTATTTTCCACGACGATGTGTGTGTATATATATATATATATATATATATAATGTTAGATTGTGCTTGTGCATATGACTGTGCATTTAGATATATATTACAATATGCTGGTAATTTCTAGAAGAGGGGAAATTTTCATGTCACCAGGGATTATCTAGCATGGAAATTGGGCCCTAGGAGAGGCAAGGGTGAGCTGGCAGTGGTCGAAGTATGTTATGAAGAAGCTTCTTCAACACGGTGATTGTGGGAAGATGAAAAGATTGTAGCAGTTGTGGGCACTATTACAATTGGTGATATGATTTATGAATTGCCATGAGCAGAGTTGAGAGAAAGAAAGAACAAAGTAGTTTAACAATAAAAGAGGATAGGTGCAACAAGTATTTATTTATTGAAATTCTCTCGCAATATTACCCATTTTCATCATTGATTCCCATTCTAGATTTTGTATATATATATTTCGCAAACCATGTGAAAATATGTAAATATCGAGCTCAACAAATGAATAATTGAAACCCTATTGCTCAAAATTTATGTCGACTTCTACAAGTATCATTTAGGGTTTGAACCTTGTCAACAAGAGTCTTGGGCATGTGATGGAATGGAAACTATGATCATAAACTACAGTTCCACATTCCTCAAAAATTGACATTAACGAGCTTTAGTTTCTTCTTATCCATTTTTCAATTAGTTGGTTTGTTGAAAATGGATTTCAACATCATCATTGTTGGAACCCTCACAAAACACATGAAAAGAATTAGAGGATGAGACTTAAGAAAAGAAAATTGTTGGATAACAAGTCCAACCTGTGAATAGACCTTTGAAAGTGAAGCGAACAAAGTTCCTTCTCAAGTTAAATACTTCAGAACACTTGGAATACAAATATATCCATGAGGATACAATATTATATTAGATGTAAGATGAATGAGATATATGATTGAATGTTACAAATGAGGCCTGCTTATATACCTATGCAGGTGCCTCTTCACGAAAGGTCATGTCTTAACAGACATAGCCTTTCAACCTAATTACTAATTAACTAATTAATCACTATTTATATTATTTTATTCATTACATTGCCTTCCCCTCAAAATGCTTTGTCCTCAAAGCTTGTCGATGAAAGGCCTCAATTTATTTTCCTTCTATGAACATCTTCTCTTCTCGAGGCAGTCATCCTTGTCGATACAAGTTGATATGATCCTCCAAGTGACAAACAAAACTGTTGCACTGAGAATGGATCGGACCATCCTAAATCAATCTTCTGTGGAATCTTACGATGACTGGCAACATGGGATGATTCGTTACTATTCTTCGAAATATCAGCTTGTTTTTGTTCTGAATACATAGCTTGGTTGAGTTGTCTGCTCTCGTGATTTGGATGTCGATAGGGAACTTTTTTGGTGTGACTTTGATTTTCTTTTGCTGAGGACGTTATTGAGTAGGTTACAGAACCTTCACTTAGTATGTTCTTCGTCTGAACTGCAACATCGAAGTTTGTATCTTTTGCAACTTGCTTGTTTTCTTCTTGAGTTGTGACATTTACTGTATCAATGTTTGTTTTTCCTGCAACTTGAACTTCTACATTTGTCGGTTTCGACGATTCTTTTTTGACAAGTTGTTGCACCTTGTTTTCCAATGACTTCTTGTCTTTCTTCAACTTCTTAATTTGTGTTAGTAATTTATTGTTGTGATCCTTGAGGCGAGCAACCTCTTCATTCTTGTTAGTGGTGATTTTTTCAATTTCCTTCTGCATATTTTGTATCACCTTTTTACCTTCTTGAGAAATTACTTTTGAAATTTCTTGAATGTCTTTAGGTGTCACTGAATTTGGCTTTAAGTTAACGTCTTGTAGTGTTATTTTCTTCTTTTTGTAGGAGAATGCTAAAAACTTCTTTTTGGTATTAAGGATGAATGACCCTAGTGATTCCATCCAGAGCGAACCCAGAACTATATCACTATTATTGGAAAATAAGGTTTTAACGGTGAATTGCAAGACAAAGGAATACTCCCCAATACTTAGGTGTAAATTCTCTATGTTGTATTGTTTGTCATTTGCGTTAAATGAATTTGGTTCAGTTATATTTGATTCAGGGATCACTAATTGGTTAGCACATTCGGTACTAACATAATTATTCTTTCGAGTAAAATCGATTGGTATGAGAACCTCTTTTCCTGCAAGTGACCCTTTGATTTCAATTAGTGCATCGACACACATACAATAATTTTTAGGAAATCTTCCCTCTTTTAGTTCTGTTTTGGATGCCATTTTGTCAGATAACTTTGGGGTTTTTAAGGGTGACCCTTCCTAATATTTATAATACAATATTATTATTTCCCTTTAATAAACCCTCAAGCTTAATTAATCTTTCTAATATCCTTTACTATTATTCCTTCAATCTTTGGTAATGAATCTTTCACTAATATTCTCTTTTAAAAGAGGCTCAAATTCTTTTATATATGTATATATTCCCTTTTTAAATAAAATCTTTAGAATATAATGATTTATCTCCTTTTCCACTTTTCCAATACTTAAACCTTTAATAACCTCCTTTTCCTTTTATATACCTTAGAGCTTTAATAATGATTCATTAATATTTTAAGAAATTCTTAATAATAGTTTACCTTCCGATTTTTTTGACAATTACTTCCTTGATTTCTTTTTATGAAATCTTCTATAATTACTAAGAAGATGTTTGACTTTCATAATATATATATATATGTTTTTTAAACTCTTTTTTTGTTGAAAGGTTACAACCCTAGTGAAACGTGGCTATTTACATATATTCACCTATAAAATATATGTCCACGTATGTGTATTTGACTCAGTTAATGTTCTCCACGTAAAAGTAAACTTACCATTCACACAGAGATTTTTTATTCCTTTTCTTCTTATTTTACCTTGCAAATACCATGGGCTTCTAAAACCACGAGCTTGTAAACCACTTAAAGAATAATCAAAATAACCTTATTTACTCTTCCTTCTTTCTTTTTCCTTTTTATTTTTAAATTGTCTTGGTATGTATGTATATGTACTACTTTATATATATCTCTTTTTTTCTTTTTTATTTTATTTTTACTATATATATATATATATATTTGGACTATATATATATTGCTTTTGCTTCTTTTTTTTCAAAAATTTCCCTTTTTTTCTTCAAATTTTTAATTTTGGCGAAAGGCCTACTGGTGAAATTTCTTCAAATTTTTATTTTGGCCAAAGGCCTATTGGTGAAAATGGAGAAACTCCAAGACTGGTAGAGAAACGCTTCGACGACAACAATGTTGATGAATTTTTGATGGCTAAAGCCCTGAACCGAGGAGCGTAGCTCTGTGCAACGATGAGCGGCCAGAAGATCGAACTGCTTTGATACCAAATGAAGCAGACAAAGTTCCTTCTCAAGTTAAATACTCCAGAACACTTTGAATACAAATATATCCTTGAGGATACAAATTTTATATTAGATGTAAGATGAATGAGATAGATGATTGAATGTTACAAATGAGGCTTGCTTATATACCTACGCAGGTGCCTCTTCACGAAAGGTCATGTCTTATCAGACATGGCCTTTCAACCTAATTACTAATTAACTAATTAATCACTATTTACATTATTTTATTCATTACAGAAAGGGCATGCGAGAATGGATTGTTTATGAGAATTTGAGTCCAGGAATATAAGCCAACAATGGAGAATGGGTGGGAAAGGAAATTGGCACAATGTAGGAAAAATTGCACAGGACCATGTGAGGAGGAGCTCTAACTCGATGAATGCCAGAAAACCCACGATAGCTCTGATACCATTGTTGGACACATGAAAATGGAGGAAAGGGTAAGATAAGTGTGTAACGTTTTCTTCACTCATACGATTCACATGAATACATTGTTTTATGACCCTTGGTTTCATCTTCTAATAACTATTTTGGATTCCTCATGACTCTTCATGTTCACTTGTGGCTTTTTGCTGTCCTTATAAGGGAAAAATTCAAAATTTCATAATCTCTAATGGTTATGTTTCCAACAATGTATTCACAAGCTGAAGATTTTACTCTAATAACATATACAATTGTGGATTGGACATATGGTGTTGATGATAGGAAAAGTACAAGTGGAGTTGCATTCTTTCTGGGAACAATGTAGTGTCTTGGTTGAGCAAGAAACATCCTTCACTCTATCCACAACAAAGGTCGAGTATATAGCATCAACATCATGTTGTGCACAAGCTCTTTGGATGAAGCAATCATTGAGAGATTTTAAAGTAGAATTTGATCATCCAATCCTAATACTTTGTGACAACATAAGTGCAATACACATTTCAAAGATTTTTTTTTTTCTCTCGAAAACAAATATTGTTCCAATCAAGTATCACTTCTTAAGAGAACAAGTAGTAGAGCATAATGTAAAGTTGAAATATATTTCCATCAAAGAACATATTGTAGTTCACAAAACCCCTTCCCAAAGAGACATTTGAATATCTCAGACAACAATTGGGACTAATATCCATCTCATCTAGTCACTAAGTGCTTAAGGAGAAGTACAAGTTCAAGGAGAGCATCCCTTTGCCATTGATGTCAAAAGGGGAGCATTGCAGCAAGGGGGGAATTCTTTCTAGTCTTGGTGGATAGTTTGCGTTGTATAAAGGGGTGCACTTGAAAAGGTCAAAGTGATTACTAAAAGTGCACATAAAGAAGTCATTTTTTTTTTTAAAATTGGTTTTAACATTGGTGGTTGCAAGTCCATGGTATTTGCAAAGGTGAAATAGAAAGCAATTAATTATTTAAAGGGGTGCACTATATATATATATATATAGTTTGCGTTGTATAAAGGGGTACTTGAAAAGGTAAAAGTGATTACTAAAAGTGCACATAAAGAAGTCAATTCTTTTTTTAAATTGGTTTTAACATTGGTAGTTGCAAGTCCCATGGTTTTGGAAGCCCATGGTATTTGCAATGGTGAAATAGAAAGAAATTAATTATTTAAGTAATGTTAACGTGCCTTTTCAAATCGACACATATCTTCATGAAGGGTGATAATGGTGTATAAAAAGAGAGAAATGAAGGGAAAAAGTGTGTGAACCAAAAAGCAATATCCTATATAAAGAGGAGCCTCTTGAGAAGGAATAGTAATGTGAAGGTGTGAGCAGAATTACAAAGGAAATATGAATGATGATTTGAAGATGTCGTATTCAAGAAACCAAAAATTGTAATTGAGGGTCGGTGCCGCTCAAAAGAAGAGATTGTGTCTCTTGCTTAGTTGGTGCTTAGCAGTGGGGATTGGTATCTCTAATAGGTTGGTGCCTATGAAGATCCATAAGACTATGTTGGTGCCTACAAGGATTTGTATTAATGGTGACTGGTGTCTCTAGTATGTTGGTGCCTACAAGGATTTGTCTCAGTGGGGATTGGTGTCTCTAGTAGGTTGGTGCCTACAAGGATTTGTATCTGTGGTGATTGGTGGCTCTAGTAGGTTGGTGCCTAAGAAGAGCTATAAAGAGAAGTTAAATATTTGTGGTTTCCTCCCAAAAGGGTTTCGATGTTAATATTGTGTTCCGGGTTCTATAATTGATAGATTCTATGTGGGTGGTTGTTTTATTCAATGTTCCACGGGGATGCGCCTCCCCACCTGGGAAACACATCCCTGCTCTTCCTTGCGCTCCGAGGACGTGGGGATGGCCGGGGGACGTTTCCCCACGTCCCCAAAAAACAGAAACGCGAGGAAACCCAAAAGGGGGATGTTTCCTCCTAAAAGAGGGAATGTTTCCCGCGTTTCCAAAAAAAATGAGGTAAAATCATTAAAAAAAAGTCAAAACTCTATTTTTTTTTTTTATAAAATATTTTAAATATACTATGAATCGATGGGGGGAAGGGTTTTTTTTTGGGTATTTCATATTTAAGGGACCAACAACACGGTAGATATGGAGAAGGGACTTGATGAGACACAGATGAGGTTGGTTGGTGCGCCACTTAGCATGTTTGAGAATGCAAGTGATTCTAATTTTAGATGGTGACATGGTTGATCCTGATTTATTCATGCAGCAGCTGGATGCAGAGACTAGTGGGGTATTACCTTGAGCAATTATGCTCCTTTGTCATTTGATATGTTCTTATGTTATCTTCTTTTCTGTTATATGATATATTAGACTTGACTTTATAAAAATTTGAATCTTGATGTATCAGTTTTGACTTTTATTTCAATATTCAGTATTCACAATTGGAACTTCAATATGGTTTAAACTTTTATTTTCATTGTACAATGTTACAGTTACATGTATCGTTGTATCATGCTTTTCGTTTTATATTTGTTTCAATTATATGATTCATCGATTTATCCTTCATGATGTAAGTGTTATATACTGATAAAGACAGTTAAATTATAAAATTTCAATGATATATATATTATTAATAATTGTTTAGTATTTCACTATTTTTGTCGGGGTTCCTTGCGTTAAAGACCCTAGACGTCCTCCCACGCTGCCTAAAAATTGGTGGGGAGCTTTTGCATAGGCCGCTCCTGCATTTCTCCGCTCCTTCGTCCCCATGTCCAGGAAACTTGGTGGAACTATGATTTTATTGTGGTGATTGAAGTGAAACAAGTAACAAATTGTCTTATATTGATTCACCCCCGTTCTTAGTATAAGTGTTTGTTTAATATTGAATTCCTTCAATTCTTCCACTGAGAAAGTACCAAGGTAGATGATAAATTATATAATGATCCATTTTGAATCAAGAAAGTATAGTAAGTGTTGGAACTGGTCAAACTGGCAGGATTGTTTAGTATACAATCTGGACTAGCCCTCCAGCAGGTTCTTAATGGCTCTTCAACTCAGTTCTCCAACTAGTTACAGTGCAGGTCTGACCCTTAATAGGTTCTTGGTCTGACCCTTGGTTCCTGGTTATGATGAAATTTGGATAGTGTATAAGAACCTACCACAGGACTAGATTGATTTTATGATCTCTCTTTTCGATAAACACTACATAGCTATCATGCACTGCGTTGGTAATATTTTGCATGGTCGAAATGTTGAATGAATGAGTGAATATTTACATTTTGAAAACTAGAGCCTCATGGGCATTGGTATGGATAGCAAACATCTAGTTATTTTCGAAACCAATGAGGTGTGTTTTCCAATCTTCCTCAATTTCAAGGAATTTTTTGTGGGTACTTGGGGGAAGTCCCCGGTGTCCTTAAGAAGATCCCATCACAGTCTTCAAGTCTCTTGGGATAAGGTAACTCAGGGGACACATCCGTCAGGGCTAAGGGACAATCCCCCCTTGCTATACTGGTTTCCAAATATAATGTATTACATTTATCGTGCCAAAGTCTCTTTTATACCCTCAGACTTTATTTGCTGCTTTGAAATTATAGACTGCGGTTGAAAGGACATCTCTCTTAGAAAGTTTTACAATTAGGATTGCATGGGTTCACCCTCACAGCTACATACATTGTGACATCGATACTGATGGATACGGTGGTGGCCAAAGTGTAAATACTCTTTTGTTAATTGGTGGTTGGATTTCACTCAGTAGTACATGCATCCCACAGCAATACTTCATATTTGTCTATACCTGTGTTTATAGACTTCATACTTTTGTATTTATCTCAGAAATGTATAGGTAGTTCATTTAGAGTTTACATATCCTGCATGATGTAATTGGAAGTGGTAGCAAAATTTCTCCGATTTTTTCTACCCTGAAAGTACCAAGATAGATGGCAAATTATATAATGATCCATTCTGAATCAAGTAGGTATAGG
The DNA here is from genome assembly GCA_034641835.2 of Pinus albicaulis. Taxonomy (NCBI): domain Eukaryota; kingdom Viridiplantae; phylum Streptophyta; class Pinopsida; order Pinales; family Pinaceae; genus Pinus; species Pinus albicaulis. Next base: position 786,513,211 of record CM076575.1, on the reverse strand, counting down.
CAGTGTAGTTGGAACTTGCTGGACTGGTTGAACTAGCAGGATGGTTTAGTATCCAATCTGGACTGGCTGTCATCCAGCCGGTTCTCAATATCTCTTCAACCTGGTTTTCCAGTTGGCAGGTCTCACCCTCGGTTCTTGGACTGACCCTTTGTTGGTTCCCAATTCTGGGCCTTTTGGATATAGGGTACAGGGACATACCATGCAAGGGACTCACTGTTTTACGATTACCCCCTCTTTAGATAAGCATAGTATTGAGTTCTTTAGATAAGCATAGTATTGAGTATTCTATATTGCACTGCATTGGTAATATTTTGCATGGTCTAAGTGTTGAACCAATGGGTGAATATGTACATTTTGAGAGCCAGAGCCACATGGACACCGGTATAGAAAGAAAACATCTAGGTGTTCTTGAAACCTTTGAAGGTGTGTTTCCTAAACTTTCTCATTTTCAATGGCAATTTTGCAGGTACTTGGGGGTAGTCCTCTATGTCCTCATGAACGTCCCATCAGAGTCTCCAAGTCCCTGGGGATGAGGAAACTCAGGGTTAGAGGACAATCCCCTTTGCTATGGTGATTTTTAAATGTTACATATTACAATTATCCTGCAAAATTTTCTTTTAGATCCTCAGACTCAAGACTATTTTCTTCCTTGAAATCATGGAATGAGGTTGAAATGGCGTCACTCTTAGAAGGTTTTACTAGTATTGTATGGGTTTGCCTTCACAGCTACATACGCTGTGGATATGCCATAGATACTCATGGGTAAGGCGGGCTAACACTCTTTTGTTCATTGGTAGTTGAGTTTCACAGACATCCGACAGCTGTATTTCATATTTAGCTCAGAAATGCATCGGTAATTCATTTAGAGTCTCTACATATCCTGCATAATGTAGTTGGCAGTGTTAGCAAAATAATTTTGGTCATTTTTATACAGTGATGTAGTTCTAGTCTTTCTTCTTTCTGTTCTTATATTGATCAACATAAGGTCATGTTTCCCTGTTTTGTAACTTCCCATCCGCCTTTGTACCATTTTTTAGTACTTATGTTCTTGTTATGATAATTGTTGTAATTCTTCTTTTTCTTTGTTGCAGTATTTCAAGGTTATTTTGGAATATGCTCGATTTGGGCCAGAGCAGCGTGAACATTTGTTGCAAAAAAATATATTTAGCCATCTGGTAATTCCTTATATTCCTTACTTTCTATTGTTTTCCAATGTTCCACGGACAGGGGGGACGTACAGTGGGGACATGTGGGAGCATCTCCAAATGTTAGGGAAATTTAGGGGGATGTGGGGTCATCTGGGTACACACACACACACACACACACACTATAAACATGATTCAACTTCAATTTCAAAATGAAATACGTTGATGCATACATCATAAATGATTCAGTGAAATAGAAATAGTAAAATATTGTATTCATTGATTTAAATTTATCATTCATTATTCTAGAATCTGATTAGTACTAAGAAAAATATTATAAACCAAGGCCTGAAGACTGGAATGGTAAATTGAAATTACTCAATCTCAAAATAGTAGAGTGACAAGTCAAAGCCTTGCTCTGAGTTCATCAGTATCTAGAGTCTAGAGTCAAGACTCGAAAGTTAAAAGTGAAATTGAGTAATGGACAATGAACCAATGTTATAAAAACTGGACTGGTCCTTGAATTGGTCGACCCCAAAGCCAAGAACTGGAAAAAAACTGGACCAAAAATTACGTAAATATTCAAATTTTGAAAAAAAAAAACATAAATATATCTGAATCGAAACCATTACACACAAATATGCAACGTTTTCAGATATATAGCAAGGGTGCATATAACCAAAATAGCACCAAAGTGCAATGCATCTTTGAACCAAAAATACATAAACAAAAAGGCTCTAGATGGCCCTCTATAGTCCAAAGGAAAATCATGCTACAAAAAATACCTACATATGATCAAAATCATTGCATATATTGGGATTGTCATCATCAATATCATGAAGAATTAAAATAAGATGGAAAAAGCTTAAATGTCAAATCGAGAGTTTGCTGAGTGATGCGTATATTTTTTACTAGGGTCCTGACACGAGTTCAACAATCATTGCCACCAACATCAAAGGTAATAAGAGGGCTTTGTGCTCTCGATAAAATGCTAGTTCCATTTCTTCATACATGATAGAATCCAATGGAAACTTAACAATCACCCCAATCCTGAAATCCTAAAAACTGTTGAGTCTGCTAGATTTTGAATGGGATTTCACCCTATGAAATCCAGTGAGGTTGGAGCCACTCTCAAACATCATGAAACAATTAATGGTAGTGTTCAAATTTTAAGTAAAATGAAATTTCACTTTAAGAATTTAATATTACCATTATATACATAGTTTTTGTAGGGTCCTAGGGTTGAATATTAGGCTGCCCCACTCGAATTATTATTTTTAGGCAAAATTCAGGGAGCAGACCTAGACGTTCCCTTTAGAGGTGAGATGCCAAGAAGCCCCTCTTTTTGAGGGGATGCCCACAGACACCCCTTTTGTGAAACGTGTCCCGCACATTGAGGAAACATCTCCCCCTGCATTACCCTGAGTTTTCCCCAAACGGGGATATGGGAAAACGTTTCCCTAGGTGTCCCTTTTCCAAGGAGCTTGCCAAACATGGGGAGCACACCCCCCACCCTAGGGGATGCGTCCCTCTGGAACACTGTTGTTTTCTTTTATGAAGATGTTCTTGAGTTGCTCATCTAACTCATATGAGCTTTTTTCTTTCAGATTGGATTTGCCACAAAGCTTAATCTCCAAGATGTCAAGCAGGATCTCTCATGCTTACACTCCATTGTATCTTTGCTTTTGCGTAGCTGTGATACAACTCCGTTGAACAGTGAGTGGTTCTTGTACTATGTACTGTTTAATATCAATGCTAATGCATATTGTAGACCAACCAGCAACTGATTGGATCTCTGGGGCATCATATAGCTTTTTTAAAGAAAATAAGAAATATCTTTTGCAGATGATGCTGAGCAGAGGATGGTTCTTCCAAATCCTAACCAGCTACAAGAACATCCATTTCCCTTACCAAGGGATGCGGAAGAGGCAATCTTTAAGCATCGTTTGTATACCAATATCTTGGTGGGTGAAATATTTGATGTCACGAGTAGTGTTACATGTGAAATATATAAGCTCTGAAATGAATGGGATTTCCTGTCATTAACATATTATTAACTATGATCACTGTTCTTATTAGTCTACCTGTAGTCTACTCTGAATTTAAGATGTGTACCAAGAATCATACTAATTTAGTCAATATTATTGATTGCAGATTGAGACTTGCCCAGATCAAGATGAAGTCATCACACTACTGGAATTTTGTAGCTGGCAGAACCAGTCATTCAGTTTGGTAAGTATTTAATTTTGAAAATGGAATTTGAGTGTATTCTGATCTTATGCCCTTGACAGTTATGGGTGTGACTTGAACACATCTATGGTTCCAGTGTTTGCTGCAGGATATAATGGAACTTGTGCAAAGGGCTGTAAATAATGAATTAAATAATCTTCTGATTTTGCTGACGCGATTACTGCTTTTGAATGATTCCCTGCAGATGGTATGATTTTCATTCATGCCCGATTTACTCTTATGCTTTGCTTCTCTGTATAGAATTACTTTTCTATTAATTAATTGTCAATATATATGGTTTCATATTTGTAACTTTGTGTATCTGCAGACAAGGCAGGAGATAGCTCTTCTTGGCTTCGAGAATTTTCCTCTAGGAATTATGGATTTACTTGTTTCCAGAGTATGTTGAATGTGCATCCAAGTCCAAAATGGTTACTTTTGTACTTACAAAAGAAAAGAACTAATTGTATTGTTCTGGGTAATTTTCAGGAACAAATGAGTTCATATAAGCGTTACACTTTGCTCAAGTTTGTTGTCAAGCTGGTTGCCCGATCCCCAGATACTCGTTTGCTACTCCTAGGGAAGCAGGTTGAATGGTCAATAGTTGTTGATTGGCTCCAAGATCAGCTGGATACAGATATATCTTCTGTCACTTTACAGGGTTCTAGGGTGTCAAATGGAGATATCTCTCGGAACCGTTTGCAGAGGACTAGTACATCAGAACGAACTCTTCACCAAGCTCGCAATTTGTTCAACTCTTCAGAAGGAGATCACTAATATTCTTTCTAAAAGCGGCTTGCAATCATTTTTGAATGAGATCACTAATAATTCTTTCCCTATATTGCTCCTTGTATTATGATGGTTCACAATTTTGGAGTTATTGATTTTTTGATAGGAATAGTTATGGTGGGTCTGGTAAAGAGCTTTTCCGGGCCCAACTCAGTTCTTTCAGTGTACCATATGGGAAACTTGTATATCGCTAATGTAGCCTTCTGTATATAATCAATGTAAAGTGTAGAGTAGTCAAGGAATTTTCAGTAGTTGTAATTTGGTATAAGCTAAGATGGTTTGTGACCTGATTTTTCAGTTCAAATGTATTCACCTGGGTACTGTACCCAGATTATTTTGGAATGCTTCATTTATATCAATTGAAATCAACACATATGACCAAAGGTGTATTGTAACATAATCCCAGGAAAAGAGGTTTTGGGGTCATTCACATGTTATCATGTTTCTTTGTCAAATTTTCTCCCAGTGGTATCCACTTGGACAGAATTATAATATACACCCACCGAAGGTTAGTGGAAATCTCTTAATAACGTATGAATAGGTAGAGAACTGCTTATGTTAGAGCACTATAGGCAAGTAAAAGTAGTCCATGCACTGAAACAGTAACTTTAACCATGAGAATTAATGTCCAAGGATATTGAATATGAATAATGGTGACTTGGCATTTCATTGCAACGACTTCAAGTTGAATCTTTCCACAACGTCTTTACTGAACCTAGTATTATTAAATCCTTAGCCATGATCTTGTCTTTGAGAATCCTTGTTACTTATCGTAGCTCTCATGATTGAATAGACATCCTCGCTTTGACTTGTTGCAGTTATTATAACTTAATTGCTTAATGTTGACAGTTATCATGGCAAAATTGGCATTATTGATTTTTGTTATCTCCCTGTAATCATGCATGCATACAGGACATCTTGTCGTTGGCTCATGGTTTTATTGGCTTCCTTACAGAGTTTTCTCACCCGTGGGTTACAAGTCATGACTCTTACATTTGGATCTCTAAACCTCTCTTTTCTCTAATGTTTTGATGAAGCATGGGAAATTACGTCAAATACAGCTTCAATACTTCCGTCTCAGCACTGTTGCACTAGCTGAAATGATTGATCAGTGTTGATCAGTGTTTCACATAGTGACATAGGCTACTACCTTTAAAGATAAATTTATATTGCTTTGTAAAACATAATTACATTTATTTGAAAATGTCGGCTTCCCACACCAACAATGCTATGGTTAGCTACATTGCAAAAAATCATTTTTCTATAATGAGAAACAGATTACTGCTAATAGAGTATCCCAATCTTTATTACTTAGAAGAATGAAACTTACAATCATCAAGATTGCCCAATTTAGACATATTATAGAGTTGGACTTGGAGAGGAGATCGTCCAAGTTGACATGGAGCAAGACTGTAAAGTTCATAGGTTGGCCTACAAGCTACTTGTCATTTTGCCCTTGTAGGTGTCTGATTTTATGGTTGCATATTACGATGTTGCAATGCATGAGGTTTGTTGAGTCAGGAATGTTAAAGCTCAAATAACAAACATGGATGTTGAAATCTTGGAGAGGACCATACTGGGTACATGAGGTTTGTTGAGACGGGGATGTTAAAGATCAACTAACAACCATGGATGTTAAGATCTTGGAGAGTGGACCATACTGAGTACATGAGGTTTGTTGAGACAGGAATGTTAAAGCTCAAATAACAAACTTAGGCGTCAAGATCTTGGATGGTGGACCATACTGCCATGTAGAAATCCAAATCTAATACCGAATCAAATATTTGATCAAGCATGTAAGCAAGCCTCTATCCAATCAAAGTCTACCATGTAACTTCACATTCTATATTTATTGTGGCACGCTAAGTGTTGAAATTCACAGCGTTGTTATCCAGACAAAGATATTGTGGGATACTTGTAGGGAAATATATGTCATGGATGTGGTAAATCAAATGGCCAACAAGCATTAGGGACATCACGGTGATCTCAAGGATTAACCACGGGTCACTAGAAAAATTCACATTACATTCAGATTAGGAAACTTATAGCAATCTAGTAGAATATAATACATTAAATCATGTAGTATTTGAATGACGAGGTTACATGACAATTTCTGCAAAACGGCTCTTGTCAAATGACTATAAATAATGTAATTGCATTGTAAATATTGTGTGGAGCTCAAGGGCAAGGCTCGGCCACTGCATGTGTGTGAGTATACAATGTAATATCCACAAAAAAAAAAAAAAAGTTCATTGAGAAGCTAGGGGACTATGAAGAGGAGGGATGCAGGTATGATTTTATCTGACTATTGTAATTTGTAGATACAACCTTTCTTGCTCATGCTCCCTTGTCAACCTTTTCCATCTATCTTTGACTTGTGTTGTCCATGTCATTTTCCTCATGTTTTGTTGGAAGGGTGAACTACCCACGCAAGACAAGTATATATTGTGCAAATTCTTGGGGAGGATTATTATTCAACATTATCTATGAATCAGCAATGGCAAGGGAAACCCATGCACTTAATACTGTGAAGAGCATGTGGAGGTTAGGGACTTGTTAAGTATACGAGAGGAAATGGAATGGTTGAGTGAAGAGCCATGATTAGAATGTCAAAGATAAACACTTTTAAAACCTCCAAATTTGTTAGTACTCATGAATAGTTTGAGCCAAGTGATTCACTGCTATTCAAAGTAGGAAAACACAATGTTAGATTTTTCTCCATGCACCATAAGGGAAGATATTTGAGGCACTTGGAAGTAGAGAAAGGGAAGATTATTCTTTGTTGTGAAAGAGAAGAGAGTGACATGGTAGATTAATGGTTTTACTAGGGCTTGGAGTGGTAACTATGAGCATATTTATTGGCATTAGAGAGATGGGTTTGATTGAGTGGAATTAGATCCCTGCATGAGCTTCCTTTGCCCTAGAGTATCTTAATGTGGCTTGGAAGTGGAATCCAAAGTAAGTTTACATAGTTGGATGGTGAATCTATCTTCAACATTTAAGTTTGGTGGAATTCAATTCCATTACAAATAAGTGTTCATGTTGTCTAATTGATAAATGCTTTTTAGTTGCAATATGTTAATGAACGACTTCAAAACATGCAAATGTTAATTTTGTTGTTATTTTAGTTGCATGTGATTTCTAGGTTATATTGTTGTTAGAATTTGAATTTGGCTTAATAACTAGTTAATAGATGTTCAAACTTCTTATGGAGTAACCCAATGGCCAAGTGAGTCTATTCATGTTGCATTTTTATGTTCTTGTCGAGTTTGAATTCAGCATGATCATTGGTTATTAGAGGAAATAATTTTGCATGTGTTTCTATGGCCAAGGGAGGCTTCTAGGGACATACAAAGCTTTATATATATATATATAGAGAGAGAGAGAGAGAGAGTGTGTTATGAATTCCAATTTTATATCATTCTAATGGCCACTCCATTTGGGTAAGGGCAACAGATACATTATTCTAGGGTTTTATGCATGTCAAACCAACTTAGTAATATAGGTATGGGAAAAGTTTTGGGGGATACTTTTCTAGAATTGTGGTGATCATAATATTTGGTTGTCTTGGACATGTCTAAAACTCTAATTCTCAATCCAATCAACATTAATGCTATTACTTTACTGTAAATGTATAGGAAATATTCTTGGTAGATTGGCTTCTTAAAGTTATCAATGGTATTCATGTGTAAATCTATTCTTATTTCAAATAAAAAACCATGACATTTTTTTCATTGAAGTTATAATTTATTCATTATTGAGCATCATTAATATAGTTATAGTAGATTATTATAACATTATGCACATTGTGATGTACATTTCAATCTGTAGACAAACTTATACAAGACATTGTCAACCTTTCATTGTATCAAAGATACATGTTTGTATTTCATGGTTTGAGGCCTTTAAAAACAATGGAAAGTGAGGACATAGAAAGGACATGGGATCAAGGTTATAAAAAGTAAGGACATGGGATCAAGGTTGAGAAAATTTTAGGAAATGTGATTTGTTAGTTTTTTTTTTTTTTGTAAGTTGGGTAGGACTAGATCTTCATTATCATGTTTAAATACAATACCTCGATTGGGGTGGGGAATTGAACCGATGACTTTACATCAAGGAGTGCCTTAACAGGGCACCCGATCACTGTCTATCCAAGACTCTGTGGCCGTTTTTTATTTTTATTTAAACTCATTTTTCTTAAATTTCTGTAAGTTTGAAAAATGTAAGTTTGGATCCTTCAAAATTTCTATGAATTAAAAGTCAGACATGCTTAAATTCCCATGTTTTAAATCTCATGTAATATTCACAAAAGACTCAATATAGATTATCAAAGAAACAATCATAGTTATTTTGTAGCTTTTATGCATGGTTCACTTCATGTATTTTCAACATCTTTATGTGAGGAGTTTTGTATTTGAAAATCCTTGAATGTTCCATTATGGTAACACAATGCATTATAAATAAATATTCATGTACTATTATACAATACTAAGAAAGTGTACAATATATGTATAATAATTAATACTTTCCTTTTTAATTTTTTCACACATTTGACATGTGTCTCACCTTGGATATTTTCCATGCTTACATTGCCTTTGAAGCTAGGTTTTCCTTCGCCGCAGTCTTTATTAGAGTTTGTCTCTACATATAATTTGCATCCCACATTTAATTCTCCTCCTAGCTTTTCTTTAGTGTTCCTTGAAACAAATGTTCGCTCTCACTTTGGCCCATTTGGAAGTTGGTCTTCGAGGTTTATTGTTTGACTTCAACCATAGTTTGGATTCTAGTGCAACTTTTTGAAATGTTTAGAACAGATTTTGTGACATGCAAAATATGAGAGAGAATTGCTACATATAAGACATGAGGAGAGATCATTAAATTATAATTGCATCAAAGTAATATTTAAATATTTTCATATAAATGAAGGTGGTAAATTAGAGGGTAGGTAGAGTTGACAATTACATTGTACCTTTGTGGGTTTTGTTTTACAACATATGATTTACTTCTCTTACAAAATCATTTATGTTGTGCTCAATTATAGTTATATGTATTTCATCCCCTTATATGTGAGCATGGTGTGAGTGACGTTATTGTCATTATTTGTGAATGTAAGAACATAATTAATAAGTTGAAGTTGTGAGGCAAGGACATAAGCCTCATGAAGAAAAACAAAATTATAAATGAAGTATGAGTCATGAGGAGTTGAATGATTTCCTTAAAAAATATTACAAATGTTTTTCATTGAAAAACAAAAGTTGATCATGAGAAATTTTTTGTTGCTATGAAATTGTTGTCATGGGTTTGTTACTCACAAACATGTTGCAAGAATCGTGAGGCTTTTGTAGTAAAAAGTGATGTCATTAATGAAAGGAAGACATGACCCAGTAGGATCTTCTCTTAACAATAGAGTAGCACTTAGTAGCATGATGACTCAACATTTAAAAGTCCCACAATGTTAGAGAAACAACCATGATTTGTGGGGGTGGTTGCACTAGGACAATTAAAGAAATCCCATTAATTATGGGGAATGCTATCCATTTGCAAAAACGGCTCCATGGTGCGCAACAAAGTGTTGCCTAATTAATAGAACAACTTTCACCAATCCAACATGATAGGATGCACAAATGTGTTATTAAAAATGTCATCCATTCCTATGGCAGGGAAAATTTAAGTAGGGGAATTAGTCAGTTGAAGAGTTTCCCCAACAACATTTCCTCATAATTTTTCACCTAACTAGGAAAAGGTTGTTGCACAATATTGACAAAACTTACTTCTCCAACAACAAATACATAGGTTGTGAGAGTGGAAAACCCTTTAAATGAAGAGAACCATGGAGGAGCAATAACAAAAAAAGTGGAGAAAAACAAATCTAGGGAAATTACCTACAAAACTAGATCATGCCCAATTTCAAGGGTAAACATATAAATGATATAGAGATGTTGAGACCCTTGTTGCTAAGGTTCTCTATTAGTGGAGGAATGCCATTCATATTGAATGTTCTTCTTCATATATATGAGTCATAGAGAAGAACCTAATAGTTTTTGTTTTAAAATATTGATTTCCAATTGCTTACACTTTCTCTAAGCTTTTGGTATTTTTATGCAATATACAATTATGATACTATAGGAAAAGCATAGTCACAAACATACTGGAGTATAAAACTTGGAGATAAATAGAAATAGATATATACTTTTGATAATTGGATAAGATGAATTACAAATGGGAGAGACCAAGGCTTAAATACAACCTTATGGTGTCTCTTGGTGAGCCCTTTTGCCTAATACAACCCAAGACAATTACATTTAATAATAATTAATAATTTGTACATAACATTGCCTTCCTCTCAAAAGATGTTTTGTCCTCAAAGCATACATAACGATGGATGTTGTTGACGAAATGCTTCGGTCTCCCAAGAGGCTTCTTCTTCCAGTAAATCCTTCCACTTGATTAAGTATTCTGTGATTACATGAAATCAGAGCTTCCTTTCTCTAGTGGACATGATACTTTATGGCTCTAAAATGACCCTTCATCATCTAAAAATGGAAGTGTTGTTTGTGCTGTGGAAGACGTTGTGAACACGACTTTTATTTGGAAGGCTTAAGCTATAAGTGACATGGCTGATCTTTTTGTTGATTTGATATGGTCCATAGAACTTTGGTGCTAATTTATGTTTCCCTTTTTGTTTAAGGGACAATTGCTTGTATGGTTGGAGCTTGACAAAAACCCATTCTCCAACTTCAAATGATCTCTCAGTTCTATTGCGGTCAGCCTGTTGCTTCATATGATTTCGTGCATTATTCAGATTTTCTTTTAGGATCTGGACGACTTTTTGGGTTTCTTCTAGTTGGTTTTTAACCGCTAGTAGATTTGCCTCGACGGAAGCTAGATCTTTCCATTTCGGGGGTTCTTATCCATACAAGGCTTGGAATGGAGTAATTTTTCCAATGTATGGTAAGTAGCATTATACCACCATTCAGCGAGATGCAACCAATGAACCCACTTATTTTGTTTTTTTGTAACGTAACAACATAGGTAAGCTTCCAAACATTTATTGACAACCTCTGTTTGTCCATCTGATTGCGGGTGGTAAGCGGAACTCATGTTTAGGTAGGTTCCTATATGGTTGAATAATTCTTTCCAAAAATTACCCTTAAATTTGGCATCTCTATCGCTCACAATGACTTTTGGAAGCCCGTGTAGTTTATAAATATGTTTGCAAAATATCTCAACGATTTGCTTTGTTGAGTCTGTTTTCTTTATAGCAATAAAGTGAGCATATTTAATGACTCTGTTGACTACTACAAAGATCTTATCCTTTCCATCAAATACAGGTAACCCTTCAATAAAATCCATTGATATTTCTTCCCATTTTTTATTTGAAATGTTTAAGGGGTAAAGTAATCCAGGTGTCATAATATTTTCACTTTTATTTCTTTGACATTTGTCACATTCTGCTACATATTTCTGAATATCGTGACTCATACCCTTCCAAAAGAATGATTGACGTGCATTGTAGTAAGTTTTAAAAAATCCTACATGCCCAGATGACAAGGAATCATGTTAGTGCTTGAGTATCTTTGATATAAACTTGGAATTTGAATTCAGATAGATTCTTCCCTTGTACCATAAGATATTGTTTTTCCATTCAAATTTTGAGCTTCCTGGGATATTATTTATTATAGCAGTTATTTCTGGATCTTTGGCGTATTCACTTCGGATCTCATTAATCCATTCAGGAACAACAACTGAGACTGCAAGTAGTGTTGGTTCTTCGTCCTTCTTGGATAGGGCATTTGCTACTACATTGTCTTTTTCCCTTTTTATGTAATATCTCCATGTTGAAGGCGGCAATTTTTTCAATCCACTTTTGTTGTTCTTCAGAAAGTGTTTTTTGTTGGAGGAGGTGCTGAAGATTGTTATGATCCGTTCAGATGGAGAACTTACTCCCCAACAGATATTGTCTCCACTTGGCCAATGCATGCGTAATTGCGAGCATTTCCTTGTTGTATGTGTATTTAAGATGCTCTCGTTTATTGAGCTTCCTGCTTTCAAAAGCTATTGGATGCCCTTCTTGCATCAATACTGCACCTATACCGAATCTAGAGGCATCACACTCGATGATAAATGGTTTCGAGAAATTGGGAGTCACCAATACTGGGGCATTAGACATTACTTCCTTCAATTCTTCGAAACACCTTCCTGCTTCCTCATTCCATTGAAACGAATTCTTCTTTAAAATATTTGTAATAGGTGCAGTTTTGTGCACATAGTTTTTAATAAATCTTTGGTAGTATCCTGTTAATCCTAAGAACCCTCTTAGCTTGGATATACTAACTGATTTAGTCCATTCCTTTATAGCCTTGACTTTAGAAGGGTCCACTTTTACTCCATGGAATATTATGTGTCCAAGATATTCTACTTCTTTTCCAAAGGTGCATTTGGATTCTTAGCATAAAACTAATGGTCTTCCAATAGCGTAAGAACTTTATCCAAACGCTATAGGTGTTCCTTCCAAGCTTTATTGTAAATTAAAATATCATCAAAAAATACTAGTACAAATTTCCGAAGATATGGAAGAAATAATTCGTTCATAGTAGCTTGGAACGTAGCTGGTGCATTTGTTAACCCAAAGGGCATTACTTTAAACTCGTAGTGACCTTCTTGTGTTTGGAACACAATTTTTGGTATGTCTTCCAACTTGATTATGATATGGTAATAGCCTGACCTTAAGTCTATTTTTGAGAAGTATTTTGCACCATGTAGTTCATCCAACTTTTCATCGATAAAGGGAATTGGAAAATTATTTTTAACTGTTATCTTATTTAATCCTATGTAGTCAATGCATATCTGAAACGTTCCATCCTTCTTTCTTACCAATATAACTGGAGCAACATACAAACTCTTTCTTTTTGAGATGACCTCACATTTTAAAAGGTCTTGGATTATCTTCTCAATTTCAGTCTTTTGGTGATGCGAATAGGGATACAACTCGATGTTGACAGGCTCTGATCTTGTTTTGACTTCTATTGTATGTTCAATTTCCCTATTAGGAGGCATTTTCATGGGCAGGTCTTGGAATAATTTTTTGTGCTTCTGAATTAGCCCTTGTACTTTTGGTTACCCTTCATTGATCATTTTTGCAGATAACATTTCTAACTGGTGACATTGTACTATATAGGCTGGCACTCCTTTTCGAATCGTTTTCATCATCTGGGATGATGACACAATTTGATTTTCTGGTGCTTGGAATGCATATAACTTGTGCTTCTGCCCTTCCCATTTAAAGCTTATAAACTGCTTTTGATGGTTGGCAGAGTAAGTACCTAAGGTTTGTAGCCATTTGATTCCTAAGACCACATCTACTCCTAATGGTACGGTGTAGAATGGAGATTTTAAATTAAAGTCTTGAATTTTCAATTTGACCTTATGGCATTTCCCTGCCTTCTCAATTTTCTTACCATCGGCCACCATTACCTTCATATTGGGCATGGGAAACGTAAAGATGTTGAGTCTTTTGGCCATGGTTGAATCTAAAAAATTGTGGGTGTTTTCGGTGTCGATGAGAACCATTACGTTGTTCTTCTTAATATGTCCTTTTAATTTTAGTATCTGAGGTTGTGATATACCTGTCATAGCTGATAATGACACTTGCAAAATGCTTTCGTCATCTAGTTCTGGAGAGAACTTTGGGGTGTCTTCCATTCCTTCTACATCTGATTCATCATTGTTAGAGTCATTAGTTGCTTCATAGTTATACAAATTCTTTGTCTCTTTTCCTTTAACACACTTACGCTTAGGGTCCCACTTTTCACCACAACGTTTGCACTTGCCCTCTCTCATCCTTTGTATTTCCACGTTCGATTTTTCTCCTTCGCGAAGATGTGGTGGGACATATTTTGTGTTATCTATATTTGCAGATTGAGGAAATCTTCGTCTCAAATATACTCTTTCTGTTTTTGACCAAAATAACTTTTCGAATTTATTTTCAGCAACTTTTTCTTTTTGTCTTGCTACCTCTATTGATGTAATGTCATGAAGCTCGAGCTCTACTTTTATATGGGTTTTAAGTCTTGAAATGAAAGATTGGACTAAACGAGATTATGATAATCCAGGTACGCGTGTCGCTAAGGTCTCTCATTCTCGAGTGTACTCGTCCACATCACCTTTTTGACGCAATTTGATGAGTGTTGAAAATAACTCTTCTTCCTTGATACCTTGGAATCTTTTAAAGAACACATCCTTAAAATTTCTATAACTGATAGCAAGCGTTGTCTTTTTCCACCACATATACCAATTATATACTTCTCCTTCCATTTTCATGGAAGCATGCTTAATTTTTTCGTCATCACTGTCAATGTCGTAAATCTCGAAATATTCTTCGGCTTTATTAAGCCACACAACGTTGCCTTTTTCGTTACAGTCGAACTTGGGTAGCTCGATTTTTTTTCTTCATTGATATGCTGCTAACGGTGGAGCGAAAAAGGGGTATTGATTATTGAATGCATTCCAGCGCTGTTTATTTTGAAAATTCGCATTACTATCTTCTTGATGGTGTGGGGATGAAGTTTTGGGAGAGTCGGTTTTTTCATGATGATCTACTGAATTTCCTGAATCTGCTGAATTGTTATGTTGACCATGTTCAATATTCTAGAATATTTGTTCTTGCGTCAGCTTCATCTTGTCACAAAATAGCGGTTAGCACCAACATTGCTTTATTATGATTGTTTGTGGACTCGCTATGGTTTTTCCCAATTTGTTTTTCTATCCGATTTGTCGTGTCTTGAAGTTTCTTGATATTGTTGGAATGGCCTGTAACTTTACCCTCGAGATCGACTAGTTCTTGGGTAAAGTCATCAGATTGATTAGTAATCTTACTCTCAAGATCAATCAATTTTTTGTGGAAATCGACCATCGACATTGATGCAGCGATCGAGCGTGTATGAGGTGGAGTATACTTATCCAGCTTAATCTTTACTTAATTTGATCCTAATAATTTATTATTATTATTGTTTTTTAAATAATAATAATAATAATAATAATAATAATTACTATTATTTTAATTATACAATTATTATATAAATTATATAATACCAAATGGAGTATAAATTATATATATATATATATATATATATATATATATATATATATATATATATATATATATATATATATATTAGTTAATTATTAATTGTAACTATATAATATCAATTCTATGACTATCGACCAACCTTCACAAGAAAAATAAATCGTCCTACGGGTTTGCGGGGCAGCGAACGATTGTGACGGAATTGTGAAGTAGTGGATGGCATGAGTTATGGCAGCAGTGGATGGTATGGCAGACGAGGCATATAGGTCGACGGGTGGGGTGGACAGGAAGGAGGAGTCAACGGTATAAGGCAGTGTCGTGGGAGGAGGACATACGATGACTGTTGACCTATGGAAAAACAACGTCGGGGGAAGCAGATGGAAGCAATGTTGGGACAGAGGTGGGAGCACGCGGTCAAAGAAAACAAGGAAAGCAGAATGGCGGTCGGGACAGAGGTGGGAGCACGCGGTCAGTGGAAACAGGGAAAGCAGAACGACGGTCAGGACAGAGGTGGGCGGGATAGTGCGGGTGATAGCGTGAAGATGAATGTAAGGTGACAGGGGAATGGTGGTCGAGATAATAGGATGGAGCCCTGGCGAAGTCGAGTGGAACATATTGTGGATGGATTTGAACAATTAACAGTGATCGTGTTGTACAAACAACGACAACAGCGCAATGGTGGCTCTGATACCAAATGGAGTATAAAACTCAGAGATAAACAGAAATAGATATATATTATTAATAATTGGATAAGATGAATTACAAATGGGAGAGATCAAGGCTTAAATACAACCTTATGGTGTCTCTTGGTGAAGTGGCATGATCAAAGATCATGCCCCCTTTTGCCTAATACAACCTAAGACAATTACATTTAATAATAATTAATAATTTGTATATAACACATACGGAAACAACCTAGGAACAAAAATATTCAAATGGGGATTGTTTCAGAGTTTGTAGCAAGCATGTCAATTTGCAATTTTTGTGAATGAAGCAAGAGAAATTCCAAAAATTAATTCAATATGATTTCCAAATGTGTAGTAGTTCCTGCTTGTACAAAATCAAAACATTAAAACATCAATATTGCTTTCTACCTCATTATGCTTTGTTTATGGACTTTAAGCCAAATTCCATTAGACTAATGGTTCCTTTTGTGGGGCCAAGCTTAGGACTATTTGGATCATTAAGTATTTGAAAAACCCTTGACGATCCTATCAATTCTAGCATGCATGCCTTATGCCTTTTGTTAGGATATTCCAACACAGGAAATAGTTGACATTTTTTTTTAAAGTACAACTACATCATCAACTTTCAACCTCTCATGTAACTATTCGACATCTACAACAATTTGCTTTAAAAAATGCATAACTTTTTCATCCATAAGCCATATTCAGAGCTGTTTTTTTTTAACCGACCTAATTTTTCGAGATCTTTCCATTAGTACAATTGGTTTCAGCCTTTTTAGCTTTAGTTGTTTTTTAAACAATGGAAATTTCATGCCCGATTATTTTTAACAACACTAATTATTTCCAATGGCTATCTTACATGGTAGACTTAGAAGTAAAGGGCTTTATAGAATAGCCATAGGACAAGAAACTAAAGCTATCGATGGAGATAAAGTCACTAAATGGGAAAATAAACAAGATCAAGCATGAGGGTTTATAGGAATGTCCATTGCTTAAGATCTTATATTTCATATCTAGAAAATTGACTCCCCTGATGCAGCTATGAAAAATATAAATACTGTTTTTGGCATTTAAAATGAAATCGGAGCCCACTAGCTTGAAAATAAGTTGCTTACTTTGGACCCCAATAATTTTTCTATTGAAGATTTTTTGTCCAAATTCAAGACTCTTAGAATTCCTTTAGAAGGTTGTAAGGTCAAAAAGGAAGATGGTAGCCTTATTTATTCCATTCTTGCTAAGCTTCGCCCTGCATACTCTGTATTTGTTTCCACCTACCATTCCACTAGAGAAGCCCTAATTTCTCAAGGAACAACCTACAAGCCCCCCTCTTTTGATGCCTTTTGCGATTTTTTGATAAGAGAACAAGAAAAACTCTTACACCTTGGTTTTATTAATATTGGAAACTCTTCTAAGCAAGCCTTAGCATCCCAACATCAACCATATCAAAAGAATCCTAAGAAGCAACATCCTAAAAAGAATGGTCTTAAACCAAACAAGGGTCTTAAGCAATTTTAGCCGCAAACTGAAAAAGCAAGTCAACAAACTCATAAGGAAAATAAAAACAAAGGGAAGAAAACAGATGGACATTGCAACTTTTGTAATCGTGATGGCTACGTAGAGTCAAAATGTTTTAAGAATATGGAATCCTTGTAAGTAGCAATGAAGAAGCATGTTGTGGCTCATTTGCATTTACTTTTGAAATATTTCTCAAAACACCAAAAAAAGCATATATGTTAGAAAATGTAAATTTTTTTTTTATGTAAATTTTTTATTTATTTATATGTTGGTGTATTAAAATTATGCGGGGAGATGTGTAGGTGGGTTGAGTCGTGCTTATTCATGTGCAGAACAATGCACAATAATACCTCTAGGGCACCTCCATTTCATCTCCGCTCCCTATCCTCCCCGCCATGTCACCTCTTCTCCCCGCATATCGCAACTTCAAAATTCCATTACTGATCTCCCATCCTCGATATCTTATGAACACCGATATGTGATTTGTGATAAGTTTTATATTTCCGATTGCGATTTGCAATCGACCCCACCTCCACTTGCCACGTCATCCCTACCTTTATCGCATATCACACGTCGCACATCACAAGCTCATGAGGAATGGTGCTCATGAACCATGTTGGAATGTCGAAATGCGAAGTACGACAAGGGCTGGACGTGATGCAACTCAGAACAATGATTTAATATATTCCATTCACACATTGCAAATCGAAAGCTCAGGAGGAATGACTCTCATGAACCATGTTGGAATGGCGAAATGCAAAGTGCGACAAGGGCCAGAGGCGATAATTTTCAAAGGAAAATTTGAATTTATTTAAAGTCTAGGATTGTGTGCAGTTGCGTTGTCTTATGAAGAATTTTGAACGCAGGAATGAGAAGAAGGGGCAGACTCAGGCAGAAGGGGACATGATAACATTGTTTGAAATGTAGAGGCAAAGGCATAGTCGAGCAAAAGGACCATATGGTGACACTGTTGGAAACACAACAACTGGTTCGAGTCGGGCAAAGATGCGTTATTGCAAAATTGTTCGAATACCACATCAGAAACATAAAGGACATGACAACAAGTAGAAAATACAAAAGATTGAACTCTGGAAGAAATGCAGGGCAAGGATGTCTGATCTATCAGGGAGACACATCAACACTTCGGGGAGACACATTAGCAATAAATCATATTCAACAAAAAGAATAATATTCCAATTTTAAATTTGTTTTCTTTGTTTGTTAAGATCGAAGCTATAGCGATGTCCTCAATTGCAATGTAATAAGTAGTTTTAACAGTTTAGGTAGTTGAAGTAGTTTAAAGAAGTTCTAGCAGTTACGAACTGTTTTTGATGTATTTAAGCAAGATAGAAAGAAAGAAACAGGGGTTCCGAGTTTTGGACCTTTGGAAGACTAAAACTTTGGTACTTATTTTTCTGAGGAATTAATGAAAGAAGCATCAAGTTTCCTGCAACTGTTGATGGAGATTCGTTTTTCCTATGCCATTTTGTGTTCCTTCTTCCTTGAATGAAGTGAAGTAAAGTAGTTTTCGATCTCTTAATTACATCTATGAGTAAGAGTTAAATAACCTTAATTTGCGCTCCTTCACTCCAGTTGTTCCTTCTACATAAATTCATTCCGAAATTTAAAGTGATGGATTATTTGTTACAACATATCATTTTGAGTTTCTTCTACATTTCTTCTTTTCCATTTAGATTGTAATGTCCCATAATAATTATAAAATAATAAATAATATATAAATAATATAATATAATAAATAAGTAAATAAATAAATATTCAAGAGAATAATAAATAAATAATAAATAAAACATTAAACAATAATTGGAGTTCTAAATAAAATAGTAAATAATAAACTGGAGTCCTAAAACAATAAACAATAAGTAAAGTTAAAGAAAGAATTAATTAACAAAAGTAAATAAATTAACAAAGAGTTAAACTAAGAAACTAATAGAAAGAAAGTTAAACTAAGAGAACACTAAATTAAGTAAAGCTAACAAAAAGTAAGAGAACACTAAATTAAGTAAAACTTAAGTTGCATGTTGACATAGTGAGTGTGTACATGTGGTTCCCATTGCATTGTTTGGTCTATTTAATAGACATTGAGGAAGATTCAAAGATCATTCATTCTTTCATCCATTCTCTGGAGGGAAAGGTATGGTGAGGAAAATGATACCCTGGCAGTAGTACGTTGATTGAGGGCTCGGGGGTGGCCAACTGTGGAAAGATTACATACAGCTGAGCCTACGGTTGGGTGGAGAATTGTCCCCAAAACTTTGTTGCGGTCAGCAGGATCCAGATAGCGTTCAACCTTGGAGTCTCAAGTAAGGAAATTCGCCATTACATGTAAGTCGTCTTGCTCATGTTTCTGAAAATTCCATGATGATTAGTTAAATAGTTTATGGGTTGATTATTCATTGTTTATGTGATATAATTAATTACATGTTAAAATTGAGGTTGTTACATAGATATCAACAGTTAATGGCATTGTAGAGTATTTCATTATACTAGATTATTAAGGGTTTTAAATAATTAGTTTCCAAAGGTATTGAACGAAGACCGCCTAATATAATTACTTTTGTGACACATTTTTCTAAATTTCTTAAGCACTGATTCCTTTCCACAGCCAAGGAATTGTCTCTTAAGAACTAACATTTTCTGGCGCCGTTGTCGGGGACGAAGAGACGAAGTTTATTTTCCCTAGTTTTTTCACATTATTTCCTTTGGTTGTTTAGTGAGGAGAACATATTTGGTTGTGTTTGTTATTCTCAGAATTCTGGCTCACAAAAGGCCTCACACGAGGTCGGATACCTCACAGCAGAAGGTCCCTGCTTTGTCAGACCTTGAAAGATTGGTCTCTAAAAGGGTTCAAAAACCCAAAACCCCCTCAATACCTAGTCCTACATTGTCTGCTCCTGGCAGTAGTTCTAGTAATCATTTGTTTGAATATATCTCTAAAGTACTTCATTTCTTTGAACAAGATTCACCTTTCACACCAATTTATTTTCAAGAACCTAATTTGGAAGAACACTCCTTTGAGTCTATTTATTTTACTTTTACTCAAGCTCAACAAAATCTAATTATTGGTCCCTCTGCCATTGTCCATCAACCAACTCCCATATTAGTTTTACCTCCACCTCCGTTCATTTTCACAACAGGTTCATCGATTGCATCTAGCCAAGGAACAATTAATCAAGGTGAAAACATGGTAGCACCAACCTTTTTTGAACAGATATGCTTCACTTAACCTTCCACAACCAATGAATGCAATGCTTCAAGAGTATCTTAAATTGATCCTACTTTTTACTAGAGAAGATGAAATAACTGCGGAAAAACACTTGCCTGTGTTTTGTAATTTTTCTGAAAATCTAAATGTAGAACATCCTGATGTTGTAATGAGGCTTTTTGTTCAGTCTCTGGATGGAGAGGCTAGAAAGTGGTTTAAGGGATTTCCAAATAATTCTATTAATACATGGGAAGAACTAAAAAATCAATTCACTCAGATATGGGGTGAAAAAAGGGATCATGGATATTCACTAACCGAATTCAATGCAATCAAAAGAAAACCATATGAGAATATATCATATTTTATCAAAAGATTCAATAAATTGTATCACAGTTTTCCTTTAGAAATGAAGCCCCCTCATTTTGGAGAAAAGGTGGTTTTTGCTGTGGATTTTGAAGCCGATTTTAGTTTCACATTTAGATAAACGAGATCCCCTACTCTAGAGCATATACATACATATGCTTTAGAAATTGAAGCTAATATGACTGCAGCTGGAAAGATAAAAGAAAAGTAGTTAGTTCAAGAGAAGGGAAAAGCAAAAGAAGAATCACCACAAGATCAAATAATTGATGATATGACAAAGGTGATAAAGAATTTGTCAAACAAATTAGTAAAGATGGAATTGGAAAGTAAAAACTCCCAAATACCAGTACAACAAAACAGAGGAGGATTTAATCCTCAATTTAGAAAACAATCCCTGCAAATTTTGCAGAGAGAAAGAAGAGATCAAGATCAGGTCCAAGCACCACTGTATATAGAAACAACACCCAGATAGTTAGTAGAAGATGACCAAAAAGAAGCTGAAGACCAAATATCTACTATATACACAGGAGAAGATGATGAAGAGGAAGATTTTGAAGGAGAATATTCTGAAGTTGAAGTATCTTTTGATCGAGATGAAGTGGATGAATACTGTAGGCAATTCCTATATTTCATTCAAGATGAGTTACATAAAAAGTATGATTTAAGGTATAGAAAGAGATCTAGAGTGTAGGATAATGAAGGTGAACAACAAGATTCTATTCCTCCTCCAATGGTGATTCCACAACAAAAGGACCCTGTAAAACAAGTTAGTAATGGGAAGCAACCTGTAAATTCAGTTAATAGAACATATGTGCAGTAGGGTGAACCTTTCGAGAAAATTAGTTGATACTAATATTATGGAGAGAGTTGTTCCTGTACCCGAACAAGCAACAAATTCTAGAAAGAGTGAAGAAGAACTTGAAAAGAATGTTAAACAAACTCATGCTTTCAATTTGACAAAAGAGTTGGAGAAGGTAAAAATTCAGGCACCTCTTCTAGAATTAGCTAAAATACCAATCTACAAGAAAGAAATTTCAGAATTTATTAATCTCACACAGATTGAAGATATAAGTGACATTGTGAACTTACAAGAAGAGAAGCCAGTGGTCACCTTTGGTCCTCATGTAGAATAAGTAGATCCTTCTGTTCCACCATTCTATATTTCTCTGTTGCTTCATTACTTTACTCTCCATAATTGTATGCTGGACTTGGGAGCATCCCATAATCTCATGCCATTGTTTGTTATGAAGGAAATAAACTTGCATATTACCAAACCTTACATGGATCTGTATTCATTTGATTCCAAAAGGGTGAAATGTTTTGGGTTAATTAAAGATTTAGTAGTTTCTTTGGCACAAATTCCAGCAAAGAGTATAGTCATGGATGTATTTGTTGCTGACATTTGATAGCAGCCTCAGGGCTGCAACACCACATTCACACTCTCTGATGCCTATAAAACGCATGCATCCAATTATGTGCCCAATATATTTTTCAACCTGGGAAATTTTAAATATATGCGGAAGCTTCTTTTAAACTCATGCTTATAAAAACCATACAATACAAATCTGATTGCAATCTTCTTATCTGGAAGCTTTCTTATTTAAACTTTGTGGTTGGAACCATAGTCAGACTCATTTTATGAAGATTCGAATTCAATATTTGAATTACAATTTTCCAATACAAATTTTCAGCCCTCACACACACACACACACACACACACACACACACACACACATATATATATATATATATATATATATATATTTATGGTAATACTTCATCAATCTACCATATATCTGCACCTTTAAATATTTCATTTGATTTAAAACCCCGATTTTAAATAAAACCCAAACACTTCATAATGGCATCGACTTTGGTTAAAGCAACACATATATTAACATGAACTTTTCGGCCCACATCTTACCTTACCTCCTTAACCTTCAAGCAGCTTCAAGATGTGAACACCATCAGATCTCCATTGTGTAACATGGAACGGATATCACATCCATTCGACCTCCGTAGTTTATCATCCAAAAACTCCACGAAATGGATGGTAATTGAATACTACTTCAAGCCACGTGTCAATCATTGGCCTTTATCGCGTTCAAAATGGATAAACCACTTACCATTTTAAAATCACACGAAAAACATTTCATGGTTTGCAAAACCACCTTTACTGTTTGCACGCTCATTACACCACACCATTGTTCACAGCTACTTCGAAATCCGCCTTGTTGTTCCCATTGCATAGTTCTACTTAAAACCCTTCATTACGACATCACTGCAATTGGACGATCCTTCAATTCATATTTTCATTATGCCTATAACTTCATTCATGGTTCAACATGAATGCTGGTTGAAATCCCATGTTCCAATGCTCCACTCTGTCTCAATTTAAATCTTGGCTCCAACCACTTCAAACTATTCTGCGTTGTCTATTCGATTTCTTTAACTTAGGTTCCGTTACACTCCTTTCAACGCTGCTCCATCGAGACTGCGCCATAACTCTTCATCACACATTCATTAATTTGATTGGTTTTACAAAAACTCTGCCCCTTTTTCCTGATGTTCGACTGTGATACTAATCACGGTATGGCCCAGTCCCTCTTTGCGCATTCATATGAATTGGAACCCAACAATCGTTTGCATAAAACAAAAGCCCTTCCACTATGCATTTGATCTCCAACTTGCTACAATTCAAAGATGTGAATAAAAACCTCTATCACTTATCCACGCATGGATTAATTCCTATATCAAGTCTTTGTGGTTCAAATCCACAGTAAAGCCCCAAATTGATTTCAAAAAAACCCGATCCTCTCTTCACTCTTTACACACAACAAAGTGTGTATTTTCTCCTTGAAATGATTTTACAATATCGATTTCGATTGAGGAATGTATCCGGTCAACTATTCCTCAATTCACACAATTCACACCATTCAAATAAACACGCAATCACATGCAATAAATCAATCCTATGACCCAAAGTAAAATTGACAAACTTCTCTGATTTTATCGATTTCAAAAGTACACCATAAACTCAGAAATGGAGTACAAACTCAGAAAATTGAGTTCTATATTAAAATTGGTATTTACATTGGATCTCTCCTTGGCCTGATCTTCTATATCAGTGGCCTTCTTCCACTACTTGCCCGAAGGCGTACAAACAAAACCCTGTTCCTATTCTACTCAATCTACCCAATCTCTAATCTGTCATTTTTTAATGCCTTTGAGGCTTACATTTTATACAAAAAGCCTTGGAACTATCTTTGGTTTCAGTTCCTGCATTCTCTCAACAAAATCCCAAATATCCTCTAATTCCTGAAATCACTATTTAATCCCTAAAGATCCTCTTTCCTCTACAATTAATGAAACAAACTTCAATTTAAAATCTCTCAATCCCTTTACATTCTCAACTAGTCAAATTCTCTCATGTTCTCAAACATTCGAGAACATTTACAATTCCTCTCAATATTTAATTAAAAATAATTAAAAGTCACTCAATTCATTACATAAAATCCAACTCCCTTTAAAACATAAAATTCCTAAGTCTATTAAATTACAAGGAATTTCCTTTTAGCCTAATGCCCCTGCATCAACATTCCAGCCAAGTTTGGAATAAGATCTTGGGGAGAAAAGTTGGGGTGTGT
The DNA here is from genome assembly GCA_034641835.2 of Pinus albicaulis. Classification (NCBI taxonomy): domain Eukaryota; kingdom Viridiplantae; phylum Streptophyta; class Pinopsida; order Pinales; family Pinaceae; genus Pinus; species Pinus albicaulis. The sequence continues at coordinate 786,488,528 of CM076575.1, read as the reverse complement.
TCTAAAATTAGATTACACTTATGCTATCATTCCTATTTTAAATGGGTAAGAAAGGAGATTGTACAGGGAAACAAGGTTCGTGAAGACCACTACCAAGAAAGATGCAGGAAATTACCATATTTATAGTCAAGAAATAAAATATCTTTCATGTTTCATGCTACATGAAGATGCAGAATTTGTTGAAGACACAGTGAAGAAGCTCTCTCTAGCAGTTGTAAATAATGAGCCGCATTCAAAAAATATTTGGAAATTCTACTTTGATGGTGCCTACTCCAAGGAAGGCACAAGAGCCAGATTCTTGCTTATATCGCCAGAAGGTAACCTCATGCCTTTTTATTTTAAATTAGAGTTTGATTCAAAAAACAATGTGGCTGAGTATGAGGCGTTAATCTTAAGCCTTTAAGTTGCTAAACAGATGGGAGTCCAATGTATTTCAATTTTTGGTGACTCTGAATTGATAATAATGCAGATTAAAAATCATTGTCAAACCAAGAATCCTAGATTAAGATCATATAGGAATGAAGTTTGGGATCTGATAGAAGACTATTTTGAAGCTTCAATCTTCAGTGTATTTTGAGGGAGGAGAATAGATTGGCGGGTTCTTTAGTAGTTGCAGCTAGCACCTTCAAGCCACCTATGAATCCAAGGTTAAGGTATGAGATTTAAATTAGACATAGACCCTCTGTTTCTTGATAATGTGAAACATTGGTAGGTGTTTGAAGATGATGAGCAGATAAATCATTTCTTGACAATGATTGAAAACTTTGAATATGCTGAGATAGCTCAAGAAGAAGAAAAAACCGAGAAGAAAGGAGATATACGAAATCTTAAGAAATCAATAGGTGAGTAGAAAAATATCTGATTGAAAGATAATGTACTCCCTAAAGGACTAGTTCCCCTTGAAATATTATTTGATTCTAATGATGTTGCTGTCAATTCAAATAAAATACATCAAGAGGAAGAGATGGAATATTGTAATTTGGGAACTCAGTAGGAGCCAAAAATGGTGAAATTATTCAAAGGTGTTCCCAAAAATTATAAAGAAAGATAGATTGATCTTTTTTAAAAGTATATGGATGTGTTTGCTTGGTCATATGAAGACTGGAAAATGTATGGTAAAAGCATAATACAACATAAGGTCCCATTGAAAGAAGGAATCAAACTACACAGAAAAAAACTCAAATAGATTAATCCATTACTGTTAGCTCCAATTGAAAATGAAGTGAATAAATTGCTGCAAGAAAAAATCATAGTCCCTCTCAGATATTCGGATTGGGTTTCTAATTTGGTTCCTGTGAGGAAGAAAAATGGAGAGATAAGATTGTGTGTGGACTTCAAGAATTTGAACAGAGCATCTCTAAAGGATAATTATCCTTTACCTAAAATGGATTATGTCTTACAAAAGGTGACGGGAGCTTATAAGATGTCTATGGTTGATGGATTGTCTGGATGTAATCAAGTGGCAGTTGATAAGGAAGATAAAAAAAAGACAACTTTCACAACCCCCTGGGGCACCTTCATATATGCAAGGATGCCATTCGGTCTTATGAATGCAAGTGCAACTTTTTAGAGGTCCATGGACATAGAATTTGTAGGTGACAAGTATGTAGTTATATATATGGATGATGCAAATGTTTTCTCAGGGTCAGTCGATGAACACCTAGAACATCTAGATTTTTTTTTTGAAAAATGCAAGAAGTTTGTGATGAGCTCCATCATTAGACATATTTGGAGGGGTTAATGGTCACCTTTTTGCCTTCGTAGATCTATTTTTCTTATATTTTTATTTTTATTTGGTTTTATGATGCTAGTATAGGTGGCGATAAAGGCTAACATACTATGAGTGTTTAATATGAGGTTGAGTGCAAAAAATCATGAATTATTAAACCTTTTTATAAGGATTTTATCATAAAGGCTTGAAGGAGATAGCAAGGAGAAATTATAAGAGGATTTTACACCCTCCTTGAATCTCAAAGGTAGCTGAAGGATCCCAAAGATTCTCTCGATCAATTCAAATTCCAAAGGTAGCCAAAGGATCCCCAAGGATTCTCCCTAGAAATTCAAATTCCAAAGGCAACCAATCAACTCAAAGAGGAGTGCACTTGATCTTTTTTTACTGGGAGTCAAGTGGATTCAATCACCATTTTTCTAGGGATTTGTTAGTAGCTACTTTGTAAAATAAATAAAGAAGAGCTAGAGCTAGGAAGAGTTAGTCAGTGAGTCAATTCCATTCAAAACTATTGTTGTGAGCTATTGAGCTTTTAATTTTATTTAGTGATCAAACTTTCAGAGATGTATGAGGTTATTCTTTTATGAAATGATCAGACTAATTTCGTTCGACTGATTAAAGTTTCATAGAGCTAGGCTCATGGGTTAGGGCCCAATCCATGTGCCTCAGCTTCTCTTCTATTACTATCTTTTCCTTTCTGTCATTTAGCTAGTTTTTCTTCTGCCATTTAGTTAGATCTGCTTCTGATATTTTCATTGTTGCTTAGTCTTTGCTTTCTATTCATTGTTGTAGTATTATTTTCTTACAAGTAATAGATTAGAGGATAAAAACTCCAAAATGTGTGTTGAAGACTCTCCCTCTCATCTCTCTTAATAGAGCTCGAGGAGGGCGAATCTTCCCACAGACCTAGAAACTGATTTTGTTACGCCTCCATTCCCTCCTATTTTCTGCTTCCTTTTGCTGCTGCACCTACCTTTTTCCCTAAATGCACTGAAGCCCCTCAACTCCACCTTATTCCTTTGTTTTTTTCTATTCACGGTTACTTTACCTTATTAACACAAAACACGTAAAAAAAACCATTCAAAACCCATTTAAATGCTACCTCCGCCCTCCTCCTCCGTTCTCCCGCTACCGTACTTCGCCTGTTCGTGAAGTCACACTTCACAGCTCTTACCTTTTGTCTTGAAGTCTTACCACTCTCCTTTGCCAATTGCCCGCCTTATTCCTTTGTTCTATCAATCGTCGTCGTGTAATATTCCTAAATTAGCATGCAACTAATTGGAATATTAAAACCTAATTTTTCTTCTTAGTTAGAAGAATAAGAGGGTAGGGAGACCCATAAATATCCTTAGTATAAGGAATAAAAATACTCCAAATGTGAATGGATGGCATCAAAAGAACTGGATAAAGCTCCCCTATGTGTGAACAAGGGAAGAATCTTGTGGATTGGGTCAACTCTGACCAAATCAACAGTGATGGTATGGAAGTAGTGGGCATTCAATGAGGGACAACACAATTTTATATGGAGCCTCTTTGCATGGAAGTAGTGTCATGAATGAATGGGGCTTAGGGTTAGAAAGCTCATCACTTATATAAGGAAGAGGATGGAAACCATATTTTATTAGCTTATGATATGATATTTTGATTATATGGTCTGTTTAGACATATAGCTTTCTTCAACTGTTTAGCTAAGATTGCAGTGTTGTTTAGCACCGGGTGTTCCTGATCAGGAATCCCACCTCTTTCCTTGAGAAGCATCTAGGAAGAACTTTGTACTACATTGCCACATTCTGGAATTTGGCCAAGCTTCAACTTTTTTCTACAACATAGATTCTGTTTAGATATGTGCTGAGTTGCAGGGTGAAACAATGGAGGGTTTCTTTGGGCCATTTCTGAGCTTGTCTTTAGTGGAGGAAGATTTCTTTCCATTGGGAGATCAGTAAGGAAGGTCCATGTGCTTCATATCATATTTTGGCATTAGGCCAAGGCAACATCATCCCCTACAACGTAGTTCCAGTCCATGACTACGTTATTTTAGTGAGCTGTTGTAGGGGTAAGTTCAGCGCTCCATTGGGAGTGTTTGCTTTCCATTGAAGGGACCAACCCTTCATTGAGAGAGTCTTTTGGAGGAGTTCTTTCAGATTTACATCAAATTCAGCCACCTCCTTTTTAGGTGCCCAGTTGCAGAGTTTATTTAGCCCTAGGGCTGCATTCCGACATTCTGATATTTTGTGTATTTTCGGAAACCCTTCCTGGGTTATCTAGGAAATGTGTATGGGAGCATACATCTCCATTTTCTGGCCTTGTATGAGCATGATCTTATCAGATCCATTTATATATATTTCCTAGTTGTTGGGTGTGGAGCCTGATTATCTTGTTTACTTTGTATCACAACATTTGACCCTTGTACCTTAAAAGGGGCGGCAACGCCGCTTGTAATTAATCGCTGCCGTGGGGGGTCCAGGGGGGGGCGGAAGCACTTTTCGGAGCCCCCCCTGGCGGGGGTTTTCGAGGGCAACGCCCCCGAAGCTAAAAACATATGTAAAATTTCCTTGTAAAAGTATAGTAATTTCTAGTCAATCTGGGTCGTTCATTAGGCAAATGATCTGACGGTAGAAGTTATGTTTAGATTAGGGTTTTTTTCCCTAGAAGGCAACCCCTCGCTTTTATGAGGGCATTGTATTGCGGATGTGCATGGTATGTGTATTCTTGGAGTGAGAAACAGAGAGGGAGACTGTGAGAGAGAACATAGGATATTACATCGGATCTGCTGTAGGTTTTGTCTCTTCATTTTGCTGGATAATAGAAAGGAAGGACTGGCTGTTTGGGGTGGACGTAGCCCAAATTGGGTGAACCACATATATCCGTGTCTCTCTAGTTTTATGTGTTTTGTGTGCTTTTATTTTCCGCATATTTTATGTGTTGAATTGCTCTGTAATATTTAATTTTCTAACACTAGTTGTAGTATTAGTCATTAAAATTGCGTTGTACTTGCATCGGTATTCTTGTGTAGTAGTGTATCACATGTTTTGGGTGCTTCTGGGCATTGGAGGCTTCTTTTGCCTATCTTGAGGGATTGATCCCCAAGATATTGTACTTATTTATTGTTGTTATACATAATACCATGGATCTATCATTTTTCTCATAGGTAATGTGTTAATATTTGCTGCTATTTCAATTATTGTGAGCTATATTCTTGCTTTTCCCATTTAGGAATATTATAGTGCTATCAGAGCATAATATTGGCTCAGCCTATGAAGACATTGCATCTATGTTATCAAAAGAAGAAGAGGCTTCTCACATAAAGGAGAAGATTCACAGAAGAGACAAAGGAAAGTCTCCATTATTTGGAGAAATGGAGGGAAAGAAGTTTTCAGAACTTCTTCTCCAAACTATCCATGAGCTTAACAGAGAAATCAAAGGAATGAGGAGGGAAAGACATGAAGGTTTTTTAAGAAGATTTTCACATGAAGAAAGCTCCAGTTCTTCATATTATGGGTGTGAGCATTTAGCCACACAAACATATCTACAACGCTCCACCATGCCTATGTTCATAGCAAGAGAGATGGAGGAAGGAGATGTACCAAAGGAGGAGACTCTTGGTGACTATCTTTAAGAATATGAATCTCAATCATAGAGGTTCAGAGATCATCTAAACTTCCAAGGGTTTTGCAAGATCAAGGAGAATAGAAGACCTAGAAACCATGATAAAAGAAAAAGGTGCAAGAAGCATGATTTGGATAGATTCTTTCTATCTACTTTTGATGGGTGACCTAGATGCACAACTAGGGCTTGGGTGAAGGAGCTAAACACATATTTGCAGCAGCACCAAGTTTAAGAAGAAGAAGCCATTAGAGTAGAAGCGCTGCATCTTGAAGTAAGGCTTATGCCTGGTGGTTTTATGAAACTTCTTCCTTGAATCATGTAAATGTATCTACTTATGCAAAGTTCACTAGGAGGTTAGTGAAAATATTTGATGTAAAACATTCTGAAACTTCCTTGGTTGAGCTAACCAAGCCTAAACAAAGAAAACCTTTGCATGAGTTGGAAAGATCCATAAACCCAACTGTTAGGATATTCCGAAACATAGGAAATATTTAAGAATAACTTCGTCTAGTGTAGAGTTAGGTAAAGTGTGTTTCTTTACCATGTACATTTGTAACTTATAATCTGACGATCATGATTTGTATTGATCTGACAGTTTTCTCTCACCTCGGTATTAATGACACTTGATCCGTGGCTTAACACCTGATTGGTCCATGATCTCTATTTAAAGAGCATGGAGGGTCATTTTTCCAGTAACCGTTTATGAGAGAAACATATGTAACTTTTCTTTTTATATTAATAAATTCCCTGAAGTGGCCGTGTTGGCTCAGGGCGTGGACTGTTTTCCTCTTTGAGGGTTTTAACCACGTGATTATACTGGTGTACTGATTTGTGATCTGTTTGTGAGCGGTGAAATTTGGTTCTTGATCTACGGAACTTACCCTGTAAATTCCTACATGGTATCAAAGCTATTTTGAGGGCTGCGTCCATTGTTGATCAAAATCCGAAGCCGGTTTGACTGCATGCGAATGATGTTTTGTAGATCTACTATTTATGAACATTTTTGGGCTTGGAGAACTGCTCGGTTGTGTCCCGAGTGTCTATTACAGTGAGGAATGCCTTTCGTTTCATGCGAAAAGGTTTCCGGCTGCCCAAGTTATGTCAGTTTAGATCTAGAGGTATAAAGCATCTATTTTGTAGTTATATTTGTTAGTAGTTCTGCTTATTTTGGTTTTTTTTTCTTTTTTTTTTTGGTAGTAAGGTTTTATTTATTTGCCGAATCTATACCCTCTTCTCTGTGTATTCTCTTTTTTGTGCGCTCCGTGCGATCTCAGCAAATCAGAAACAGGGAAAATATATATTTTTTACTACATATGCTCTTTCCCCGCGTCTTTGTGCGATCTCGGGAAATCATAAATAGTGAAAAAAGTGATAGTTGTCGGTAAGGCTAACCGAAAATCTAAAATTCTACCGTAAGGCTTTGCATTTCATTTTTTTTTCTCGGTTATTGTGTTTTTTTGTCCAGGAAAAGGCACGCACACCGAATAGTGAAAAAAAAAGAAAAAAAGAAAAAAACCCTTCCTCCTTTCATACAATAGCATGATCCTTTTACTATCTCACTTGGTGAGGGGTTAGTTTATGAGAATAGAGGTCTTGGGTTCAAGTCTCCTTCTCAAACTTCTTCTGTAAAAAGTTTTTCTTTAAAGGGGTGGAATTTTTTTTAAAAAGCCGCACTTCATCCCATTCCCGTAACTATTCGGCATCTACAACTCAGATTTTTCAAAAGGCATAACTTCTTCATCCGGAAGCCATTTTTTGAGCCGTTTTTTTTTAAACGACCTAATTTTTTGAGATATTTCCATTGGAGCAATTAATTTTAGCTTTTTTTAGCTTCAATTTTTTTTTTTTTTTAAATGGAAAGTGCATGCCCGATTATTCTTAACAGCACCAATTATTTCCAATGGCTACCTCACATGGTAGATATAATTAGAAGTAAAGGGCTTTATAGAATAGCCATAGGACAAAAAACTAAACCTTTTGATGATGATAAAGTTGCTAAAAGGGAAAATAAACAAGATCAAGCAGGAGGGTTGATAGGAATTTCCATTGCTCAAGATCTTCGATTTCATATCCTTGACATTGACACACTTGATGAGGCCTTGGAAAAGCTAAAAAATGTTTTTAGCATTCAAAATCAAATCTGGGACCACTAGCTTGAAAATGAGTTGCTTACTTTGAACCCCAATAATTTCTCGTCCATTGAAGATTTTTTGTCCGAATTTAAGACCCTCAGAATTCTTTTAGAAGGTTGTAAGATAAAAAAGGATGATGGTAGCCTCATATATTGCATTCTTTCTAAGCTTGGTCCTGCATACTCTGTATTTGTTTCTGCCTTCCATTCCACTAGAGAAGCCATCATTTCTTCAGAAACCACCTATAAGAATCCCTCTTTTGATGCCTTCCGTGATTCTTTGATAAGAGAACAAGAAAAAATTTTACACCTTGGTTTTATCATTGCTGGAAATGCTTCTAAGAAAGCCTTAGCAACCCAACAACAACCATATAAAAAGAATCCCAAGAAGCAGTATCCTAAAAAATATGGTCCTTAACCAAACAAGGGCCCTAAGCAATTTCAGCCAGAAACTAAAAAATCAAATCACCAAAATAATAAGGCAAATCAAAACAAAGGGAAGAAGAGAGATAGACATTGCAACTTTTGCAATCAGGATGGCCATATAGAGTCCAAATGTTTTAAGAAGATGGAATCCTTAGAAGCAGCAATGAAGAAGCACACCATCAATTTGGAGCACTCTTCACCTTCATCTTTAGGCATGGCACTTTCTGCTTGTGGTTGTCAAGCATCAAGATCTAGTTATGCATTAAATGTATCTTCTTCTTCTCCTTCTCATCAGTGGCTCATTAATTCTAGAGCTTCTTACCACATGGCTAAAAATATATCCATGTTTTCTTTTTTAAATGATTGTAACACCAAACATATTTATGTTGGTGATGATAGATCTCTTAGTGTTGTAGGATTTGGAACCATTCATCTAGATAATGGCCAGTTTAATTATGTACTATGTGTTCCTACCTTGTCATGCAACCTTCTATATGTTTATCAGATAACTCATTCAGGTGAAGGGAAAATAGTAGAATTCTCACCTCATGATGTTGTAATCAAGGACCTCAAAGATCCTAAACATATTTTAGCTACTGGCATTGCTGATGATTCCACAAGGTTGTATAAGTTTGACAACTTTGGGTCATCATCTCTTCCCTCTATTTTTGTTGCTCATAATGATGACGTGAGCAAACTTTGGCATGAGAGATTTGGTCACTTAAACTATTTCTCTCTTCAAACTCTATGTAAGGAAAATATGGTGACGGGCCTTCCTATGGTATCTTGTTGAGATGGTGTTTGCTTTGGATGTGTACTTGGAAAACATCATCGTGATAGTTTTGACAAATGTGCCTCTTGGCACGCTTCAGCCCCTTTGCAGTTTGTGCATAGTGATTTATGTGGTCCACTTCCTGTTGTTTCTTTCTCTGGTTGCAAGTACTTCTTAACTTTCATTGATGATTTTTCCAGACGCACTTGGGTATATTTCTTAAAACTCAAGAGTGAAGTTTTTAACATGTTCTTGGCCTTTAAGGCCTTTGTTGAGAAACAATCTGGACATCAAATTCTTAAGTTAAGATCAGACAATGGCAGAGAATATGTTAACAACAAATTTATCAACTTCTGCATTGAGAATGGCATTCAATTGCAACATACTGTTCCATATACTCCACAACAAAATGGTGTAGCTGAAAGGAAGAATCACACCTTAAAAGAAATGGCTAATTGTATGCTTCAATCTAAAGGACTTGGTCTCAATTTTTGGGTAGAAGCCATTAATTGTGAAAATTACATAGTAAATCACACTCCTACTAAGGTTTTAAAGAATATAACTCCAGAAGAAGCTTGGAGCTCAACCAAACCAGATGTAAGTCACTTTCATGTTTTTGGAAGTGATGCTTGGGCCCATATTCCAGATGCAAAACATAAAGCCTTAGAACCTAAGAGTGAAAAATGTATTTTTGTTGGATATTCTGAAGATGTAAAAGGATATAGAATTCTTCAACCAAAATCCAAAAATATAATCATTAGAAGAGATGTAAATTTTGATGAAAATATATTGACTTGCGAGCCTAGTTCGGCGGGTGTGCCACCTTTGGCCTATGAGCCTGATTCGACATATGTGCCACCTCTCTCTCTCTCTTCTATTTTTAATATCATTCCTTCGAGTTCAGATGATGACAGCAAGGATGAAAATCCTCCTCTAACTCGTGAAATTTTTCCTTCTAATCCACCACTTCCAAGATGGGTCCGCTCTACTCGAGATGCAGCAGGTTCTCTTGCAGGTGACCCTGCCGATCGACGATGTACACATTCTTAGTTTGAAAGAGCCTCTTCCTTATTGGCTCAAGTTCCAGAAAAAAAATTGATCTAGAAACCTTTGAAGAAGCCTCCGGTCATCCAGATTGGGATGAAGCTATGAATGAAGAGTATCATTCCTTATTGGAAAACAATAATTGGGATCTTGTTCCTCTTCCAAAAGGAAGAAAACTTGTTAGATGCAGATGGGTTTACAAAACAAAGTTTGGACCAGATGGAAAAGTGGATAGACATAAAGCTCGTCTTGTCACTAAAGGTTTTTCACAAGTTGAAGGCATTGACTATGCTGAAACCTTCTCCCCTATTGCCAAAATGAATTCTATCCGCCTTGTTCTTTCGCTTGTTGCCTCCTTTAAATGGGAAGTCCATCATATGGATGTTAAATCCTCCTTCTTACATGGATATTTGCATGAAGAAATCCACATGGAACAACCCCCTGGCTATATCCAAAAAGACTCCAGCCTTGTTTTTCGCCTTAGGAAGTCTCTCTATGGTCTCAAACAAGCTACTCGGGCTTGGTATGCCAAAATTGATAGATTTCTCTTAGATAATGGCTTTTCTAGGTGTGATTCCGACAACATTGTCTACACCAAGAAAGTGGGTAATTCTTTCACCATCCTTGTTCTTTATGTTGATGATCTTATCCTTACTGGTAGTAATCCAAACCATATAAACCATGTGAAGTCTAGCCTCAAAAATAAGTTTGAAATGATAGACTTAGGACACTTGCATTATTTCCTTGGCCTTCAAGTCTTGCAATCCAAGGAAGGCATTACCCTCTCTCATTCTAAGTATGCCTGTGATCTTCTACACCACTTTCAGATGGAAGATTGTAAGCCTGCCCCTTCTCCCTTCTAGTCTGGAGTCAAGATTTTAGTCAACTGTACTACCCCTGAAGTTGATGCTACCTTATACCGTCAACTTGTTGGTAAAATTTTGTATCTAACCCATACCCGTCCTAACCTTTCCTTTGTCATTGGTCTTGTCGCTCGGTTTATGCACTAACCTCATGAAAGTCACTAGAAAGTAGCTAAAAGAATACTTCGATATATTCAAGGTACAATTCTGTTCGGGATTCATTACATTGCAGGAGCATCTCCCTTGTTGGTTGGTTCCACTGATTCTGATTGGGCTGGTGACCTTGATGATCGAAAGTCCACTGCAGGATATGTATTCACTCGTGGTTCAAGACCTATTACTTGGTCTTGTAAGAAACAAAGTGCCATCTCCCTTTCTTCAGCAGAAGCAGAGTATCGTGGTGCAGTTGAAGCCAACAAGGAAGCCATGTGGCTTCGTCAGATCCTGTCTGAATTTGGTCTTCATCAGCAACATCCAACTACACTTTGGTGTGATAATCAGAGTGCCATTCACCTGTGTAAAGATCCAGTTCAGCATCAGCGTATGAAACACATTGAAATCCACATACACTTCATTAGAAAGCTCATTCATGATCGTGTTCTTGAAGTGCAGTATTGTCCGACCAATGATCAAGTAGCCAATATCTTTACGAAGGCTCTCACATAAGTGAAGTTTACCAAACTTCGATCCATGCTTGGAGTTCAGGAAAGTTGTCATTAAGGGGGGATAGGCTGTAATGCCTCCTTCCTTCTCCTATTGTGTCACTTTTTTAAATCCTTCAATCCTATCCCAATTTGTTCTTAAGGGGGGATGTTAGGATATTTTGACACATAGGAAATAGGATCCTTTTGTGTCACCTTTGTAAATCCTTCAATCCTATCCCAAGTTGTTCTTAAGGGGGATGTTATGATATTCCGACACATAGGAAACATTTAAGAATAACTTAGTGTAGTGTAGAGTTAGGTAAAGTGTGTTTCTTTACCATGTACATTTGTAACTTATAATCTGACGATCATGATTTGTAGTGATCCGACGATTATCTCTCACCTCGGTATTAACGACACTTGATCCATGGCTTAACACCCAATTGGTCCATGATCTCTATTTAAAGAGCATGGAGGGTCATTTGTCCGGTAACCATTTATGAGAGAAACATATGTAACTTCTATTTTTATATTAATAAATTCCCTGAAGTGGCCGCATTGGCTTAGGGCATGGACTATTTCCCTCTTTGAGGGTTTCAACCACGTGATTATACTGGTGTACTGATTTGTGATTTTTTTGTGAGCGGTGACCTTTGGTTCTTGATCTATGGAACTTACCTTGTAAATTCCTACACCAAATCCATTCAAGAATGCTATTAAGGGGTTTAAAAACTTGCAGAATATCTTGCTAGAGACAAGATCCCCACTTCAAGAAGGGCTCTCTTCTCAAAAGGAAGACATGGAGATCTATTTTTCAAAATAGGATCAAAACAAGGAACCTCTTAATGATGATGAGATAAACTCCATTAATGATAAAGAGAAGGCAAGAGGTAACAACACTGTCATAGCAGAAGCAGATCTAGTACCTCATGAAGAGGAAGATGGAGCAATTGCTCCAAAGAGAGGAATTATTGTACCTTTGCAAGAAGTTCCAAATAATATCACATGTAGAGATCAGGGCACAGTCCATGAGCCGCATGTGCCATCATTGATATATTGTGAGATCTTGAAGATTAAAGAAGAACATAGGGAGGAGGACCAACATCATATGGTTAGGAGCACACACCCCTATCTATTTCAGAAGGTTGATGCACAAAAGAGGAAGATTGATTTGCACAGTGAGAGCAAGGAAAAATCAGTCCACTCTTGATATTTATGTCTCATTGCATGGAGGCGTTCCACCTGGGAGACCACCAGATCAGGAGATGATGAGAGATGCTCCACATCTAGGTGCACCACTCATTGATCTCGAAGGGGTGAGCACCTTGGGAGGACTTGACACAGCGCAAATATTCTGGGGTAGGCTCAAGGAAGGGAGATACATTCTCCCAATATCAGTATTATCCACTCTAACCAAACATATTGCGCTGAGAGAAGATGTTTCAGGGATGGATGGCGCCATGTAATATTCCCAAATGGGGAATTCAACAATAAAATGTAGAATGTTATGAAAATAACGCAGTTCATCTTAGATAGAGTAGGAGGCCAATATGGAGACCTTTCATTTGTTATTACAACAGTAAAATGTATGTAAAAAGTGGCCCATAAGATGCAAAACAAGAAAATACAAGTCTCCAATGAAAGAAATCCTCAAAATGAGGTGCTACAACCATGTATGAAGACTGCAAATGCCTTGCATCGTTATTTTATTGGCTCTGCAAAAACTGTAGATTACACATCATATCTAGAGCAAGTATGTGGACAAAAAGTTAGATCTATACCAGATCTATACACTATACAAGCTCCTTTATTGAACCCCCTTGGGGTTTTCAACAAAACACTAAGTACAAGATATAGATATAAGATATAAGACTGCAGATCTATGGAAATATTCAGATCTGGAAAGTAGATCTGATCTGATATAAAAAATAAAATGATCTCCTCCAACAGATCTCCAAAGTGAAGGGAAGATCCCCAACACTAAGAAAATCACTCTCCAAATGATGTGCTGAAACACCCTGCAAATAAAACTACAGAAATAACACAGATCTAGATCCATACTACGTTGTAGGGATCAAAATACAGTTGTCCTGCAGCCAAGATATTAAAATGATGCTCAATATCTTCAATACTGTCCTCCCAATGAAGTAGAACCCTCCTCCACTGAAAAGAAGCACTGAAATGGACTAGATCTGAAAGATCTAATCTCCACTTGCTGCAGCTTGCAAAAATAGTCAAACCCTCAACAGGATCTGTGCTGTAGTTGAAAGAAGAAGCTTGGCCCTAAGCCAGATAGTGGAAAATTCTATACAAACTCTCCCAAGAGCTGCTCAATGGGAAAAGGTGGATTCCCGACCAGGAACACCCAATGCTAAACAACATTCAATCTTAGCTAAACAACAAGAGAAAGATATATGTCTAAACATACCATATATTCAAATTATATGATAAACATCAACAACCTTCTAATGCGGCCATCCTCTTCCTTTTATAAGTTAAGAGCTTGAAGACCCTAAAACACTTCCAATGAGATCACTCCTTTCACACAAGGCATCTCCATCCAAAACTGCGCTGTGCCTCATTGATGGCCACTCCTCCAAGACAACATTGTAGATTTGTTCAGGTTTGACCCATTCAAAATGTCCAGCCCCTTTCACACCTAAGGGTGCTTGATTTAGCAGCCAAGATTCAACCTTTTTATGTTTGGCATTTATTTATTCATTATTTAGGAGTATTATGGACCTCCTTTACACTTTTATTCTTTAAACAAAGAAATAAAACAAAAGTGAATATTCCAGTTAGCTTAGGACTAATTAGGAATATTAAAGTCCTCCCCTCCCAAATGTTTCTTATCCTCAAGAAACTGACAAGGTGAGTGCTGCAACTCTTCTCCTCCTCCATTGGTGACACCAACATGTGATAATATTCCTCCATAAGCTAAGTGTTCACCAATCCAGCCCTCCATGAATTGCTCCTCCAAATTTATCATGAGATGTAAATAATCCATCCCATAAGGATACAATAACTTAAATGAAACAAATATGGTTTTCCCAATGTTCTCCATGAAACATGTAGCATAATATACATGGAGAATATCCATCCCATAGGCCACATGCATACCTCCCATCCTCCTGTGGAGTACTAAAAAGGTTTTGATTTCAGTTAAGCATCCGTTTACTCTTGTATTTCTTAAGCACTGTACTACTAGCATTACTCTGACAAATGAGCCTCGGATTGAGTCACTCTTTGTAATGACAAAACGCTCTCGGGTTGACATATTAATGTGAGGTAATTAGAGGTGAAAGAGACCCTTTTTATAGCTCTACACCTCCCTCCATACATTCCCATAAAAAGTACAAGTACATCATCAATGTATGGGATCAAAACTACATATATACAAATATAAATTTGTGCATATGGAGGTGGGTCATAGTCCCACATGTGGAACTAGCACAGGGCATCTCCTGCTTGCATCAGATCATGATGTGGTAAGTGGTTTCCCCACCACTTACTTGTTTCCCATGTCATCTCACTATGGTTGAAAGTGTGAGATATATTTGGTGCTTTAGGAATGCACCCATCATGAAACAAAATCTCCCTTTGTCCTCCAAGGGAGTGGCCATGTTCATAGATTTTTGTGGTCCAAAGTTGGCCATGAATTTTATAAGGTACAATACTCCTCCTTGGAGTCATGGCCTGCATATACATGGTGAAATAATGCAAACAATAATCAAATGAAATATTATTTACATGAGCATATTTTCCACCAAAATTTCTCCTTAAACAAATGGAGTGGTGCATAGATTTGTCTCCTTCCTCAAAAAGAGAAAGAGATGGCTAAGTTAACTCCTCCATAGAGTTATGTTGCTGCCCCATCCCCACATGGTACATTGTTCTTTGAAAATTCTGATATATTTCTCCTTCAAATCCCCTCCAAGTGTAGCTCCTCATGATGATGTTGTAGAATCTCATGGAGTATGTATGGCTGAAACATAACTCTTCATAGTCCCTTTGTAGTAACTTATCCTTGAGCTTGGAGGCTCTATACAAGAAGATCCTATCATGATAATAGATGAATCCTTCATGGACTAGATAGCCCTCTTCATGCAGTTGGTCATCAAGTATCATGCAAGTGTGAAGATCCTTGGAATAATCCACCAAGAGCTGGGATTTCCAATATGGATCAATCTCCCATAGTGACAGTGCTGATGATCTATCAACAAAAATGTATGTCATATGGCTGCTCTCCTCCTTGACATCTTCCATGCCAAAGATATAATTTGGAAGGTCATTCCTTTCATGCATCTCCTCCCACAACGTAGAATCTGAAATGAGAGTGGGTAATGATGATGTTGGGAGAAGATACCCCTCCTCCTTGAGCCCACCCAAGACTCCCAACGTTGTATCATTGTATTCCAATGCTCCCATCCCTCCTGGATCTAATATTGGAGCATCATGTTGTGAGACATCTCCCACAAAATCTGAATCAGGTGGTTTTCCACTAGATAAAAGTGTCCCATGCAGCAATCTCCTGAGCATGATAGATGGGACTGTAAGGTCCTTGCTTCCACTATGAAAATCCATCTCTGTTCTTTGTGTGGAAGTGGTATGTGAGGCATATTTATGCATGTCTTTTTTCATTTGAGTCTCACCACTCTTCTTATCCACCCATTCCATTTTCAAAGCCTCCCAATTAGTGGTGACTTTCCCCAATGTAATCAACCATTGAACACCCAAAATCACATTGGTGTCAGGTATGTCAACCACAAAGAAATGATCAACCAATGTATAGGTCCCATGGTGACTAATAAGGATGGTACATAATGATTGCATTTCATTTTTCTATCTCCTGGGACCAAAACAGAGAATCCCTCAAAAGCATCAGTGGGTATTGCCCTCCTTTACACTAGTTGGGCATCAATGGAATTGTGGGTAGACCCACTGTCAATCAAAACATAAACCCTCTGATTCAAGAGGAAACCTTGAACTCTTAAGGTCAAGTACTTAGGTACTCCTCTCAAATATTCAAGAGCCCCTCCAATAGGAGAAAATGATGCATTCCCATCTCCTGATGGTGTTGGCTCTCCTCCTGTAGTGTCAGCACCGTGACCTCTTCTTGGTTCATATTCTTCTTCCTCCTCATCATCTGAGAAGACCTCTATGTAATTTTCTTTTCCAAAAACACATCTATGTCCAAGTGCCCATGATTCTTGGAAAGTGAAGCAAAGCTTCCTTCTTCTTAGATCTCTATGGACATCATCATCAAGAGGTTTCTTGTATGAGCTCTCCTTTGAAGGAGCAACTTTTTCTTCCTTTCCCTTTGAAGGAAAAGA
The DNA here is from genome assembly GCA_034641835.2 of Pinus albicaulis. Taxonomy (NCBI): domain Eukaryota; kingdom Viridiplantae; phylum Streptophyta; class Pinopsida; order Pinales; family Pinaceae; genus Pinus; species Pinus albicaulis. Next base: position 786,471,980 of record CM076575.1, on the reverse strand, counting down.
GGGCTTATGCTGGAAATTTGCCTTTGCTTTTGTCAAGGCATATTGAAGGTCTCTAGCCCTTTCAATAGCATCATGTAGGGTAGTGGGCTTGGTATATTTAACCAACCCATGAATAGGTTCATCTAAACCATCAATGAACATGTACACCCTTCTAGTTGTAGAAAAATCAGGAACCATAACAGAAAGCCTTAAAAATTTAGAAATGTAAGTTTATGTATTACCTGATTGTTTCAAATTTTCAAGGCTCATGAATGGTGCCTCTGGAACTCTTCTATCAAATATTTCCACCATCCTTCTAGTGAACTTTGAATAAGCAGTCACATTGGCATGAAAAAATGTAGACAAGCCATGGAACCATCAGTCATGTACTTCACCTTTAAGGTACAACGCTGCAATCTTGATAGCCTCCATCTCTGGAACCTTTTTCATCTGAAAGTAGATGTCAAGTTTTTCTACCCAAGGTTTTGCAGAACACTTGGATGACCCATCAAAATTGGGTAAAAATAATCTGCCCATAGTGTGGTGTCGGTCATGATTCTGAATGAATCCACCACCTCTATGAGCCTTGGTCTTTTATTATCCTTGAAGTGACAAAACTCTTGAAAACTCAAGTGGTCTTTTAATCTCTGATTTTGAGACTCATATTCTTCAAAATAGTCTTCAAGGAATTCATGCTCTTGAAACCCTTCATTTCCCACAACAAAAAATGTAGGCATGGTAGAGCATTGGGAAACTTGTGGCTGATGCACTGGTTGATCATTCAAGTGATGAGACATGCCATAGCCTTCTCCAAGATGGAATCATTTAAGGGATTCTTTGATTATGTCCATTCTCATCTCTTTGATCTCTCTAGCAAGATCTTGCATGGCTCTAAGAAGGATCTTAGGAAAATCCTTTTCTTTATCTTCACCTCTAGTTAAAGGGGCTTTACCCTTGTCTTCATTATCATTTGTGTAATCAAATTTCTTCTGTCTTCTCTTTCGGTACCTCTTATCTCTGTCAGTAAGAGGCTCATCTTCTTCAAAAGACATATTGGCTTCTTAGAAAGCACAGGCTGTGCCAAGATGATGCTCTAATACCAATGTAGTATTCCTAAATGGTGAATGAAACAATAGAATGCAAAATGTTATGAAAATAATGCAGTTCATCTTAGATAGAGAAGGAGGCCAATATGGACACCTTTCAATTGTTATTACAACAACAAAATGTATGTAAAAAGTGGCCCATAAGATGCATAACAATAAAATACTAGTCTATGAAAGAAATCCTCAAAATGAGGTGTTGCAACCATGTATAAAGACTGCAAATGCCTTACAACGTTATTTTATTAGCTCTGCAATAGCTGTAGATTACACATCATATCTAGAGCAAGTATGTGGACCAAAAGTTAGATCTATACCAGATCTATACACTATACAAGCTCCTTTATTGAACCCCCTTGGGGTTTTCAGCAAAACACTAAGTACAAGATGTAGATCTGAGATCTAAGATTGCAGATCTATGGAAATATTTAGATCTGGAAAGTGGATTTGATCTGATATAAAAAATAAAATGATATCCTCGAACAGATCTCCAAAGTGAAGGGAAGATGCCAAAACCAAGAAATTCACTCTCCAAATGATGTGTTGAAACACCCTGCAAATACACCTATAGAAATAACGCAGATCTGGATCTATACTATGCTGTAGGGATCAAAATACAGTTGGCTTGCAGCTAAGATATGAAAATGATGCTCAATATCTTCAATAATTTCCTCCCAATGAAGTAGAACCCTTCTCCACTGAAAAGAAGCACTGAAATGGACTAGATCTGAAAGATCTAATTTTCACTTGCTGCAGCTTGCAAAAATAGTCAAACGCTCAACAAGATCTACGCTGTAGTTGAAAGAAGAAGCTTGGCCCTAAGCCAGATAGTAGAAAATTCCATAAAAGCTCTCCCAAGAGCTACTCAATGGGAAGAGGTGGGATTCCCAACTAGGAACACCCAATGCTAAACAACATTCAATCTCAGCTAAACAGAAAGAGAAAGATATATGTCTAAATAGACAATATATCCAGAAAATATTATCATCGACAAACTTCTAATGCTACCATCCTCTTCCTTTTATAAGTTAAGAGCTTGCAAACCCTAAACCACTTCCAATGAGATCACTCCTTTCACACAAGGCATATCCATCCAAAATTGCATTGTGCCTCATTTATGGCCACTCCTCAAAGACAACGCTGTAGATTGGTCAAGGTTGACCCAGTCAAAATGTCTAGCCCCTTTCACACCTAAGGGTGCTTGATTTAGCAGCCAAGATTCAACCTTTTTACATTTTGCATTGATTTATTCATTATTTAGGAGTATTATGGACCTCCTTTACACTTTAATTCTTTAAACAAAGAAATAAAACAAAAATGAATATTCCAATTAGCTTAGGAATAATTGGGAATATTACACACCATCATGGTGCAAGGAGACCACTCCATGGCTTTGGAGAATCAGAAGATAATCCCACATTGGAAGGAATCTTCCATATTTGGTAGAGGTTGGTGGCCACTCATGCTTACATTGGCCAAAATATTAAAGTTTTTGATGGGTGATAACTTCCCATGGAAGGCTAGCCTCCAAAAACTTCTACCTTCACTAGAGCATAAGTAGTTGCAAGAGGGGCAACAAGGGCAAGATTGCATCATCTCGGTGTATGACTTTGGCATGGGAGATGTCAAAGAAGAGAGCAACAACATGGCATGGGCTTCACATGATAGATTAGAAACGCTATCATTTTTGAGTATTGACCCTTATTGGAGATCCTGACTGTTAGTGGAATACTCCAAGGATATCTTTTCATGTAGAGTGCTTGATGGCTAGTTATCTGATGGGAGATATGCAATGAGAGATGGGGTCATCTATTTTCAGAGTAGGATCTTCTTGACTAAAGCTTCTATGCTCAAGGAGAAACTACTAGATGCAGCATATGAAGGATTTCTCTCCAAACCCATTGGTTTTATAAGAGCATACCGTATTATCCCGGAGGGATTCATTTGGGAAGGCTTCAAAGAGGAGATGCACCATCATATGAGGAGATGCATGGATTGCTTGGAGGATGAGGAGAAACATAAATCTTTGGGAGAGTTATCACAACCACTTCATTTCTCAATGGGAGTGATAGGAGGCCCATATATGAGCCACCTTACTAGCTTGAACTAAGTACATGGTAAAGATTGTATTTCTGTACATCATGATTCATTTACTATGTATTTGTATTTCCTTACCATTCATGTGTAGGGAATTGCTCCAAGAGGGGGAACTCTTTCTTCTAGACTTCATGGTATACTTGAGGCCATAGGAAAAATTGATGATGTCCACTCCCTAGGATATCTTAGGGAAATGATATCTTATTCAGGGTATGCTCAATTTTCACCATACATCATACACCTTCTCCAAGCATGTGAGAAGATTGGGGCAGCAAACAAGTAGTTGGGAGACCACATATCATGCCATATTTTGATGCAGTTAGGAGTAAAACTACATTGGTTGCACTTGAGGGGCCATTGTCCTTCTCCATTACTACACATGGCAGCTAGCATGACTTTGATTGTGATTCCATATGTTGATGATGTTCTTATTATTGTTGGGGGCATGATTGGAAGGATGACACATTGGTTGGATGTGTCCATGGGGAATGAAACTTCCCACACTTCTTCATGCTTTAGGAGGAGCATGGAACATTATATGGCTACTACATTATATTATTTGTTTCCTTACGAGGTAAGCCATATGGTTGGCTTGAGCCTCTGGGAGGAGCTTGTCACATGGGAGGAGTTTTTCTATGAATTACCATTCTGGAGGGTGATTCATTTTATATGGATGATAGTTTGGAGGATGGAGCTTCACATGGGAATGAAGATTCCCTACATTTTTTAGATCTATCCTTGCAGTTTCTTGAGGACAAACATCATTTGGGAGGGGAGGATTGTAATATTCCTAAATTAGCATGCAGCTAATTGGAATATTAAAATTTAATTTTTCTTCTTAGTTAGAAGAGTAAGAGGATAGGGAGACCCATAAATCCCCTTAGTAGGAATAAAACCACTCCAAATGTGAATGGAGGGCATCAAAAGAACTGGATAAAGCCCCCCTATGTGTGAACAAGGGAAGAAGCATGTGGACTTGGTCAACTTTGACCAAATCAACAGTGTTGGTATGGAAGTAGTGGGCATTCAATGAGGGATAATGAATTTTTAGATGGAGCCTCTTTGCATGGAAGTAGTGTCAAGAATGAATGGGGCTTAGGGTTAGAAATATCATCACTTATATAAGGAAGCGGATGACAGTTGTATTTCATTAGCTTATGATATGATATTTTTATTATATGGTGTGTTTAGACATATAACTTTCTTCAGCTGTTTAGCTAAGATTGCAGTGTTGTTTAGCACAGGGTGTTCTTGATCGGGAATCCCACCTCTTTCCTTGAGAAGCCTCTAGGAAGAGATTTGTATTACATTTCCACATTCTGGCATTTGGCCAAGCTTCAGATTTCTTCTACAACACATATTCTGTTTAGATATACGCTGATTTGCAGGGTGCAGTAGTGGAGGGTTTCTTTGGGCCATTTCTGAGCTTCTCTTCAGTGGAGGAAAATTTCTTTCCATTGGGAGATCAGTAAGGAAGGCCCCTGTGCTTCATATCATATTTTTGCGTCAGGCCAAGGCAAAATCATCCCCTATAGCGCAGTTCCAGTCCATGACTGCGTTATTTTAGTGAGCTGTTGCAGGGGTAAGTTCAATGCTCCATTGGGAGTGTTTGATTTCCAATTGAAGGGACAAACCCTTCATTGAGAGAGTCTTTTGGAGGAGTTCTTTCAGATCTACATCAGATTCAGCCACCTCCTTTTTAGGTGCTCAGTTGCAGAGTTTATTTAGCCCTAGGGCTGCATTCCGGCATTCTGATATTTTGTGTATTTTCGGAAACCCTTCTAAGGTTATCTAGGAAATGTGTATGGGAGCATAGATCTCCATTTTTTGGCCTTTTATGAGCATGATCTTATCGGCTCCACTTATATATATTTCCCAGTTGTAGTATTAGTCATTAAAACTGTGTTTTACTTGCTTCAATATACTTGCGTAGCAGTGTATTACATGTTTTAGGTGCTTCTAGGCCTTGGAGGCTTCTTTTGCCTATCTTGAGGGATTGTGTTGGTCAATAATTTTCATTGATGGAATATAATCTCTCTTGATGAGCTCTCTTAATCGAATATAGATAGATGTTGCACTATGACATATGATGACATGGAAGGCACACCATGATGAAGAAGCTCTAATGATGTCTTACTGTCCCAATCACCTTTTGCACTAAAATTTTATGAACAGTCACAAAGAAAAATAAATTTAGACACCTTGAAGGCATCCTTTCACAATTAATCCTAGACCATATTAAAGAGGTTTTTTCCCTCTTTCCAAAAAGCTCTTACTTTCCTCGAAACTCCCATTAGTTTGTGAGAAACTGATTTTTTAAGATTAAAAAAAAAATATTTACAGTCAAGCCGACCTATGCAGTCATATAATGTCAGCCCTTCTTCCAATGGATGTGTTTCTTCATAGGGAGAAACTACTATATATATAAATCTGCGTTCATCCATTTCAGAGTCAGGAATTTTTTGGTGAAGATCATCACAAGAATTTTGAACAACAAGAAGAGTTCACAACTCGTGAACTAAGAAGGTCAAGGAAGAAATTTTTGGGTTAAATATGTGTTTGGGTTATCTTTAATATCTCAGACCTGAAGTAAAGACCTGGAACCTTACACAATTAGCTCAACCTGTTATTGCGGACAGAGTTGTGGAAGAGGCTTAAGCTCAGGCTTAGACCTGTAGCTTAGGAAAACAGTGATACCGAACTGTGGCAACTACCTGTGATTGCGTATCTATGGAGGAACAGAAGCTCAGATTGTTCCAGTGGTAAAATAGACCTCACCACAACTTAGATTTTAGAAAGCCATCATTGATCAGTGCTCGAACCTGTTCGGTGGGAGGCTAGGATCAGACCTACAACACTACTCAGACCTGTGGGAAATTATACCAATGGTGGCTTGGACTGTTAGTTGAATAGTGAATAGTCACTTCACCTCAGATTGCAGTAGAGGAGTCATATGGTGAACAAAGTACAGTGAAGATATTGTGAAGTCAAAATCAAGAAGTGTTGAGCAGTGAAGAATTGTTGTAGATGACATTCAAGTAAGTACATCACACATTTTCTATTAAAAGAGATTGAGGGATTTGTGTCCTTGGGGTAGGTGCCCATAAACACATGGTTGGTGCCTTGAGAAGATAGGGTTGAAGCCCTAGAGGTAGGAGCCTCATCAAAGTCCAAGTTGGTGCTTGGTAAACATGTTGGTGCCTGTTTCATTAAAAGGGTTGGTGCCCTTCTCTCATATATTGTATACTATTATTAAAAAGGGATTGAAGTTCTCTTTAATTCTTAATATCATTATTATATATATATCTCTATGTATTTAATTGTGAAGAATCTAACTGGCAATAATTAACAATTGAAAAGAAAAACTGATTCACCCCCCTCTCAGTATTTCCAACAATTGGTATCAGAGCCAACTTCTTCATTATCAACCTAACAGCTAGAAGAAGGATTCTTAGGCACAATGAAGAACATGGAAACAACAGGGAAACTCCCTATATTTGATGGAAAAATTTTTAGTTTCTGGAAAAAGAGGATGTCCTACTATCTAATGTCTCTTGGCCCTGAAGTATGGCACTCTGTTTTGGACAGATAAAAAGCTCCCACCGGTCTTCCAACTGATCCTGATGAAAGAAAAGCCTACATTGCTAATGCCAAAGCTTTAAATTCCATCACTAGTGGAATCACCGATTCTGAATTTACGAAAGTCATGAACTATGACTCAGCCAAAGAAGTATGGGATAAATTGGTTTCGCTATATGATGGGGACTCCAAAGTTAAGAAGGCAAAGCTTCAAACCTATAGAAGACAATTCGAGAGCCTGGAAATGGATGATGAAGAAGATATTGCATCATACTTCCTCATAGTAGCTGAAGTGGTTAACTCTCTCAAAGGACTAGGGGAAAATATTGAAGAAATCACCGTCGTTCAAAAAATCATGAGATCACTTCCTAACAGATTCGACTCCAAAGTAAGTGCCATAGAAGAAATGAAGGACCTATATACTCTCAAGATGGATGAGCTTCATGGAATTCTTATTGCCTATGAGATGAGGAAAGGGATCCCAAATTTCAAAGAAGCAGCTTTCAAAGCCTCAAAATCTACAAAAGAAGGAAAAGGATGGAATTACAACAACGATGAATCAGATACTGAAAACGAGTTAGCTCAATTTGTATGAAGACTAAAAAGGGGATCTAAGCTAAAAGGTAAGTACCCTCTTATTTGTTTCAATTGTGGAAGAATAGGTCATTACATTGCAAAATGTCCTCATAAACATGATAGTGGTGATGAAAAGGACTCTAAAAGAATGATGTACAAGAAGAAAGGGTTTAATAAGAAGAAATTCTTCTCTAAACAAGATGAGTCTGATGAAGATGAATTCGTAGTCATAAAGAAGAAATCAACTAGAAATGTGCATCAGTACAAAGAAAGCGATGATGAATTAGATGAGAAAAGTAATTATGTTGGAAGGAAAGAAACACTATTCATGGCATTTACAAATGATGATGACTCTGAAATAGAAGATGAAAGAAACATGGATAGTTTGCTAATGAGTGCCATTGAAGAAAATGAGAACCTACAAAAGAAGATAATTTCTCTAAAAATAGAAAGAGAGGAAGCAAAAATAAAGGAAGACTTCTTGAACATCAAGTTAAAAGAGAAGGATGATATCTGTGAAAAACGTGAAGCTGAAATAGTGTCCCTAAGAAAGGAATTGGAGCAAATCAAAAGGAGTTGGAAAATCTCTCTAGCTCTTGACAACATTCTTAACACTCAAAGACCTCAACATGACAAGTCTGGAATTGGTTTCAAAGGAGAATCAGCGAGTACGAAGAATAATTCTAGAAGTTATGTTGATGTACTCTCTTGCCATCCAAAAGAAGAAAAATCATCTCAGGAAAAAGGTCACATCTCAAAACCAAGATTTGAAAGAGCAAATTCAAGGAAGGATGTTGATTAAAGCTATGTATACTACAACAGGTATCAAACTATTTTTCTTGGGCATTGTTACAATTGTAAAAAATTTGGGCATCAATCTAAGCATTGCAAGGCTCATAAGAATGAAGCACCAAGATTAAATAATCAACCAAACCAACTACGTGGGCCTAAAGAGCAAGAAAAAATCAAAACTTACAATTCCTTTGATCCTTTGGATAAGTTTGATTCGTCTTGCTCATTATGTGATGATTATGATCATAATGAACAAAATTTCCCTCTCAAAAGGGAAAAAGCTAAAAACGTAAATCTCAAAAATAATAAATGTGGTCTAGATCTATGTGCTTATAGTGAAGAAAATCATTGGTTCGTGGATAGTGGATGCTCGAGACATATGATAGGTGACAAAAAAAAGTTTGTCTCATTGAACAAGAAAAATGGAAATGTATCCTTTGGAAGTGGATCTTCTAAAATCACTGGAAAAGGGAATGCTACCCTTGTTATTGGACTAGGAAAAGCTCAAAATATCTTGCTGGTAGAAGGGCTCAAACACAATCTCTTAAGTGTCAGCCAGATTTGTGACCAAGGACATAATGTTGTCTTTCGTACAAAAAATTGTGAAATAAGAGACTTGTCCTCAGGAGAGCTTGTGGTGAAAGGAGTAAGAACACCAGATAATGTTTACATTCTCAGTAGAATCCAAGAAGATAAATGTTACTTAAGTCAAACAGATGAAAGTTGGTTATGGCACAAGTGATTGGGGCATACAAGTTTTGATAACCTAGTCAACATCAGAAAAATTAATGCAGTAAGGGATATTCCAAAAATGTGCAAACCAAATCAAGTTGTATGTGGCCCATGCCAACATGGAAAGCAAACCAGAACTAGCCACAAAACTAAGGAGTTCTCAACAACAAAACCTTTGGAAATTATTCATGCAGATTTGTGTGGGCCAACTAGAAGTCCAACTCTTCAGGGTGAAAGGTACTTTGCTCTATTTGTTGATGACTATACTAGAATGATGTGGATATATTTCATAAAATATAAATCCGAAGCATTTGAATGTTTTAAAAATCTTAAGGCTCTCATTGAGAATGAGAAAGATTCTAAGATTAAATGTCTTAGAACGGATAGAGGAGGAGAATTCACCTCAAAAGAGTTCGATAAATTTTGTAAAGAGCATGGAATCGAAAGAGAACTCTCTACTGCTAGGACACCCCAGCAAAATGGAGTAGTTGAAAGAAGGAACCGAACCATTCAAGAAATGGCAAGGACAATGCTACTAGCAGCCGATTTGCAACCAAAATTTTGGAGAGAAGCAGTTGGCACCGTAGTTTACACCTTAAATCGAACTCAACTAAGACCAAATAATGAAAATACTCCTTATGAATTATGGAAAGGAAGACCTGCTTCAGTAAAATATTTCAAGGTTTTTGGAAGCAAATGTTTCATAAAAATAAATGATGACTCACCAGGTAAATTTGATTCTAGAGTTGACGAAGGAATATTTCTTGGATACTCCACTAGGAGCAAAGCTTACAAATGTTACAACTATCGTCTATGAAGAATAGTGGAAAGCATTGATGTAAATATTGATGAAGGCCTTCCAGAAAAAGGAATTGAAGATCATGAAGTTGAGCCTTTCTTTGAACAAAGTGAAGAAGAAGAACCTAAAAAAGAAGAGGAGAATGAAGAACCTCAAAGAGAACCTCAAAATGAATCTTCACAAACTCCCTCCAAGATCAAGTTTGTTCAAAGATATCATCCAGAAGAACAGGTCATCGAAAATATAGATGAAGGAATCCAAACTCGAAGAAGGATGATAAGCACCCCTAGAAAAGATGATGTGGCTCTATTATCTTTAATAGAACCTGAAATTTTTTCTCAAGCAAGCAAAGATCCTCATTGGATAAAGGCCATGGAAGAAGAAATGTCTCAAATCGAAAAAAATGAGACTTGGGAACTGGTACCTCGCCCAAAAGATAAAAATATAATTGGAACAAAATGGGTATTAAAAAACAAGATGAATGAATATGGACAAATCATCAGAAATAAAGCCAGACTTGTCTACAAAGGATACTCGCAAATCAAAGGAATTGAATTTGAAGAAACCTTTGCACCAGTAGCTCGAATGGAAGCCATAAGAATGTTTCTAGCATTTACTTGCTCAAAAGGATTCAAGGTTTATCAAATGGATGTAAAATCAACATTCCTAAATGGAGATCTCAAGGAGGAAGTTTACATGGAGCAACCAGAAGGATTTTCTCTTGCTGAAGGAAAAGACCTTGTATGCAAACTAAAAAAGGCCTTGTATGGATTAAAACAAGCCCCTAGAGCATGGTATGCAAAGTTGGATCACTATCTGCAACAAGAAGGTTTCAAAAAGGGAGTGGTTGGTAGCAATCTCTACATGAATATGGACAAGGAAAAACTTCTGATCACTCTTGTTTACGTCGATGATCTAATCTTTGCTAGCAATGATGAAGAAATGAGCCATGAATTTTCTCTAAATATGTACAAAAAATTCAAGATGTCCATGATTGGTGAGCTGTCTTACATTCTTGGGCTACAAATATCTCAAACCTCTACAGGCATGTTTTTATCTCAAGCAAAATATCTTAAAGACATTCTTAAAAGATATGGGATGGAATATTGTGCACCTATGAACACACCATTGACCACAAATTGTAAATTAAGCAAAGACGATGATACCCCCCAAATAGATGCAACTCTTTACAGGTAAATAATTGGAGCTCTCCTATAATTAACTGCTACAAGACCAGATATTATGCAAGCAGTAGGAATGGTAGCGAGATTTCAGTCAAGTCCTAAAAAATCCCATCTAGCAGCTGTGAAAAGAATTCTTAGATATCCGAAAGGAACGACTGATTTCGGTCTTTGGTATCCTAAGAGTTCAACTCTTATTGTGATAGCTTATTCTGATGCTAATTTGGCCGGAAGTGTGGATGATCGAAAAGGTACCAGTGGAAATGCATTATTTATGGGAGATTGTCTTGTATCTTGGCTCAGCAAAAAACAATCATCTATATCCCTTTCTACAACTGAAGCCGAGTATATAGCTGCTGCTAATTGTTGTACACAAATTCTATGGATGAAGGAAGCCTTGAAGGATGTCAACATAGAAAATAAGCAACCAATTACTATTTTTTGTGACAATATTAGAATCATCATCCTTTCAAAGAATCCGATGATGCACTCAAGAACCAAACATATTCCAATCAAATACCACTTTCTCCATGAACAAGTTGCTGAACACAATATCAGGTTGGAATACGTCAATACAAAAGAGAAAATTTCGGATATCTTTACAAAAACCCTTCCACGAGAAGCATTTGAGTATCTTCGCCAAAATATGGGGGCCATTGCTCTTGCATCACATTAAATCAAGAAACATGTTAGGGGTACAGTATGTTAGGGGTTATCTTTAATATCTCAGACCTGAAGTAAAGACCTGGAACCTTACACAATCAGCTCAACCTGTTATTACGGACAGAGTTGTGGAAGAGGCTTAAGCTCAGGCTTAGACCTGTAGCTTAAGAAAACAGTGATACCGAACTGTGGCAGCTACCTGTGATTGCGTATCTATGGAGGAACAGAAGCTCAGATTGTTCCAGTGGTAAAATAGACCTCACCACAGCTCTGATTTTAGAAAGCCATCATTGATCAGTGCTCGAACTTGTTCGGTGGGAGGCTAGGATCAGACCTACAACACTGCTCAGACCTGTGGGAAATTATACCAATGGTGGCTTGGATTGTTAGTTGAACAATGAACAATCACTTCACCTCAGATTGCAGCAGAGAAGTCATATGGTGAACAAACTACAGTGAAGATATAGTGAAGTCAAAATCAAGAAGTGTTAAATAGTGAAGAATTTTTGTAGATGACATTCATGTAAGTACATCACACATTTTATATTAAAAGAGACTGATGGATTGGTGTCCTTGGGGTAGGTGCCCCTAAACAGAAGGTTGGTGCCTTGAGAAGATAGGGTCAAAGCTCTAGAGGTAGGAGCCTCATCAAATTCCAAGTTGGTGCTTGGAAAACAGGCTGGTGCCTGTTTCATTAAAAGGGTTGGTGCCCTTCTCTCATCTATTGTATACTATTATTAAAAAGGGATTGAAGTTCTCTTTAATTCTTAATATCATTATTATATATATCTCTCTGTCTTTAATTGTGAAGAATCTAACTGGCAATAATTAACAATTGAAAAGAAATATTGATTCACCCCCCTCTCAGTATTTCCAACAGATTGATCCCCAAGATCTTATACTTATTTATTGTTGTTATACATAATACCATGGATCTATCATTTGGCTCATAGGTAATGTGTTAACATTTGCTGCTATTTCTATTATTATGAGCTATATTCCTGGTTTTCCTATTTGGGAATATTACATGTCTCCAAACTCGTTTTAACGCAAAAATGCTTGAAAACCATCGAAAATCTGACCTCCGCCTTCCTCCTCGCAATTCCTTACCAAAATTCGCATTTCGCACTCCACACAGTTTAAGTTGATCCTGTTAACACTTACCACTTTCCAATTGCCGATGCGATACCCACTACATCGCAAATCACTCATCGCACCTTTTCCTTGTTTCCTGAAGACTTACTGCTCCTTTCTTTGCTGATTGCGATATTGTACTGCAACTCTGCCACTTCGCAAATCGCTCATCGCACATTTTCCTTGTTTCTTGAAGACTTACCACTCCTTTCTTTGTTGATTGCGATATTGTATCACAACTCCGCCGCTTCGCAAATTTCTCATCGCGCCTTTTATTTCTTTAACGTTACCGATCCAATTCTATGATATCACATTTGCGATATCCACCCCACCTCCACGTCACCTCTCCGCATCGAAAATCACATTTTTGTTTCTTTGTCATTAACACTTACCACTTTCATTTACTAATTGTGCTATCATTATCGCACTTCACCACCATATCGTCCATCACAAATCTCATTTCACAAAACTTACCTCATCGCACTTCGCTCACTCCCAGACGACCTTTCCACTATCCCTTTAAATTTGCGATATTGTGATTGTGGCATCACATATCGCAAATTTTGCCTCCGTCGTACCTCCGCAAATTTCCTGCGCTATAATCAAGTTTTATAAGGTTTTAGCCCTCCCTTCCAACTTCTAAGCCCTATTTCATGCGCTAAGCCCTCAATTCGCCACTTTAGCCCTTTTTTGCCCTCCAAGCTGCAAATCAACCCCTTTTCAAGTAGAATTAAGTCATGGATAGCTTAGTTGCCTGTGTTGGACACCTAATCCTCAATGGGTAGGTGTCGAAGCCGAACAGTCATAAAGGAGTCCAAGTGAACTTGGAATGCGGAATCCAAAAGTCACATCAATGTAATATAAATAGACATCTATGGTTAATAGTAAAATATCTCACGCTTATATTTTCCCTTGTGTGTTTCCTTTCTCATACACCATGCGTGTGTTTAACATGGTATCAGAGCGGGCGATTGCTGGACCTGCTCCAATTAGCTAAATTCTAGTTATATTCTATGCGCTATCTTTGATGGTTACTCTTTTGGATTCCCTATTTCTTGACTGTTGATCTACCCACCTTGGTTTCTTTTTCCATATTGTTACTGTTCACTCAATTTTGGCGAGGTTTCACCTACACCACCATTTTGGAGAGAATAATGCCATTGGTATCTGGAAATTGGAGGAATCTGGATATCTATCTCAAAAAATCCCCCGTTAAAAGTGTTGTTAGCAAGCCCCATAATATCGGTGTGCAATTGAAAGATATCATCTTCTGTTTATTCCAACCATGTGTCTGACATAGAGAATTGTGGTTTGAATTATCTTAATCGAGGCAGGTAGATGCACTGCACTGGCGTTTTCTGATGCTGCCGAAAGATTGAATGTGAAGAAGAACAACAACATAACCATTTTAAATTTCAGAGATTGAACCATTTTTGCAGGTATGGCGGATGCACTCAACCGTCTTCGTTGTTCCATAATGATACTGGTCAGAGGGGTCAATGAAATTTGTGCTTTGTGCCGTGGTTAAATCTTGTTCCTCCACAACACAGAAAAACCCACACTTCCACTCGGCCTCCCTTCCTGGAATCGCCTTCTCCTTCTATGCATTACCTCCCACAATTCGTTGACCTATGTCACTGCACCCTTGGTGGATCTCACTCCCCACTGTGTCCATGCTTCTCACTCCCCACTGTGCCCATCGTGCATGGCTCCCTCTAGTGCTCGGTCATATGATGCCTCCTAGTAACACCCACAGGTTGCAAAAAGTGAAACATATGTGAGCGCAAACCCTTGCTGTGTGCTCCTCCGCACAGTTAAACACTTGCATTTAGTCTCGACTGTCATCCTACAGTTGGCCTAACCTCACTCCTTATACACCTAGGCCCATACTCCCCTCCTTCTCCCTCATACTTTTTCATGGCCTCACGTCGGCCCATCTCCTCGCTCCTTCACTTCCACCTATGTGCTCCCACATCCTCTGCGCACTACCACTTCCTCTGTGTTCTTCCAAATCTCTCACATCTCCCACAACACCATGACCCTTGCACTGTCCCTCCACCTCCCTCCTTGCCTCCATTGCTCACCCTCTGATCTCCATACGCACTGCTACATACAAACCCATCACTTCTTGTCCCCCTTTCACCTCCTCCACCACTTCATCTCCCTAACACCGGCTCCACGTCCCTACGCCCTCTTGTCGGTGCTCACCTCCCACGCAGTCTCGCCTCCACGCTGTATACACACAACTACCACACAGTTTCAACCTCATTCATTTTTTTCAAGTTTGAGTAGTTCCCTCGACGGAATTGTGATAGAACAATAATAATTCGAGCCTTTGAGACATCCCCACTTACGTGGTATTACATCTGAAATTTTATTGTATTGCAGCTGGAGGGACACCAAATTCTTCCATTTGATAAAAAAAATCTCCCGTCGAGATTTCCCGTCAGAGAATTTCCTGACATTCCAAAATTACTGATGCGGTCGAGAGAAGCTAGACTGAGAGGATGAAATCCCACGGTGTTCACACTACGGATTGCACTGGAGGATTGAGTTGTGATACTCCCTTTTTAGAGACTGGTCGAACCTTCTCTTTTAATATTTGTGTGTTGGGCGATGAGTATTGTATGTATGTTGGTTTGGCATAATAATTGGTTGGAGTAGACATGCGTGCTTTAATTATTGGTATGTGTGTTTAACACAATATTTAACTTCAAAGTTTACGAAGACAAAGAAATTCTCAATTTCTATTTTCTATTACAAGACAAAATATGGTCTGTGAATGGTGAAATGGAATTGAACTTCTGAACTGACAATGGCATGAACTTGATTAAATGAGGTTGGCCTCTCCCACTAAAGGCACTAGATAGAGAAACAATTTAAAAGGGAATTGACAAGAAGCGAACACACAAGGTAATGAGAAGAAACGACATGTGTGGCTCGGTCATCGAAGAACATTGACTGTAAATGCTTAGTTCCATGGTATGAAGAGTTCATTTGTGTTGTGGACAAGGCCTTGTACACCTTGAAGTTTATGACAGAGCACATGTTGAATGATATATATTATATGAGTATTGGTGAGCATTTAATTGAATATATATTGTATGCCATTGGTTTTGATGGTTGTCATATAGAAGGCAGGGATTGTTTTGGAAATTAAAAGTATCCTTTTGTGGAGGAGAGTTGAGTCATTACATATTGATTGTAATATTTGTGCACCTTTTATGGCTCTAAATGGTGAAGCATTAGAGTTCCTCAATACTTTGATACACTCTGTTGTTGAAAACACAATACAAATAAGGAAATAATCTCTTTTTCACCTTCAAACTTTCTTGCAAAATGCACAAGACAAGATAGAGTTTTTGTAGCTTGAATATCAACTCCAGCAAGAAGAATTAAAACATAAGAGTTGTCATTTTGAACATGTTTTTGTTCAGAACATTGAGACAAAATCTCATCAGCAAAAAGAAACTATTCTGATCATTGAGCCCAGTACAAGAGAAGATTTGCATGTAGAAGCAAACATTCAGCCTGCACTTCCCAAGCCCATCATCATACCTTGGGAAGAGCTTGTCCATAACAAGCACATAACTGGTCTTGGATATGACAAAGATGTGTCCTTTCATATTCCAGACTACTCCAAGCCCATCAAATTTCACAGTGCCGGATTTCTTCACGATAGTGCACCTTCAGCTATTCCAGATCCTGCTCCTCTTCCACAGCAGCAACAATAGATTGTAAAATGCCAACACTGTGATCGAGCTGGCCATATGAAAGATTATTGTTTTGATCTTCACCCATGCAAGCACTATGGTTGGCACACCCATTCTTTACACAGATGCTTCAGAAACAAGCCTCATGCAAGAAAAAAGATTCATCTTAGATGGATCGCTTCTTGGCAATGGGCATCAACAACCAAGAAGATGTTTAAGTCACATGTCAGAACTTGTTCTCGAATATTGAACAATATTGTAGTTGA
Source organism: Pinus albicaulis (assembly GCA_034641835.2). Lineage (NCBI taxonomy): Eukaryota > Viridiplantae > Streptophyta > Pinopsida > Pinales > Pinaceae > Pinus > Pinus albicaulis. The sequence continues at coordinate 786,455,366 of CM076575.1, read as the reverse complement.
GTTTTTGCCATCATCTCACCTTGTACCTGACAGGGGGGAAAATGGTGGTCATCCACAAGCTTTGAAGCCACATAAAGCGATCCTGGGCCACAACCTGTCATTCCAGATTCAGAGTTGTAGCCAGAGACACAGTAGTTCAAGTGAGCTTGAGCCACAACTTGTCATTTCAGATTCAGAGTTGTAGCCAGAGACACGGATTCCCATGAGCATTCCTTGGTTGGTGGACAACCTTAAACCATCTATGCGAGGTTCATATTCTTCCTATTCAAATAATTCAGAGCACTTCCTCTAGCAGAAGACTTCAGCTTCTTGCCAACTTTGGTAGAGTTCCGGGAAATGCATTAAGCATTCCAGTGTTGGTGGCGATCCTTAAACCATCGTAGGTTGTAGACCTCCCTTCTTCTATTTTGAAGGTCTCCCTCTTCAAATATGAGGGAAACTTCCTCTAGCAAAAGACCTCAGCTTCTTGCCAGAGTTGGAAGAGTTTCGGGAAATTCAATAAGCATTTCATTCCAGTGTTGGTGGTCATCCTTAAACCACCTCTTTATGCCAACATTTCAAAGAGTTGATTTAGCCTAAGTGCTTCCATGCATACTTTGCACATTTGTATTACAAATCTCTTCTTGGACTCATACATACCCCTTCGGATTAAGGGGGGAATGTTGGACACCTAATCCTCAATGGGTAGGTGTGAAAGCGGAACAGTCATAAAGGCATCTAAGTGACCTTTGAATGCGGAATCCAAGAGTCACATAAATGTAATATAAATATACATCTATGGTTAATAGTAAAATATCTCATGCATATCTTTTCCCTTGTGTGTTTCCTTGCTCATACACCATGCGTGTGTTTAACAGCCTGGATAGAAGCATGTTAGATAGAATATAGGATAAGTAGAGTGCATTTAGATAATTTTCCAAGTTAAGTGTGGTTTAGAATTAGTTTCATTTTTTCCATTTATTTTCAGCAAGTTAGCTTAGTTTCTTTTCAGTCATTTCCTTCTCTGCCAATTAAGTTAGTTTCATTCTCGTCATTTCTTTTCAACACTTTAGTTTAATTTCCTTTTTGTCATTTCCTTCCAGTAATTTACTTCCCAATTCTTATCATAGTTTAAGAAATACCACCCTCTCGTAAAGGAGAAGAGGATGACATGAGCATAATTCATTTGCTGTGCATATAAAATTTTCACCTCCAAGGTTGTACGAACCTCGGGTTGATAAAGTAAAGTAGGGCAGCCCCTGGGAGTTGCAGCACCCTTGGTGTAATACGAGGGCTCACCAATTTTTGGCGCCATTGTAGGGGAGGTGTCTAGTAGATGCTTTGATTTTTTTTTTAGCATTCTTTTCTGCTTTCCTTTCTTTTCATGTCATTTCAGAAATATTGAAAAAATACAAAAATATTTGATTTTCATGTCTCGTAGGACTAATAATACTCAAAGACAAACCTTACCTAAAACCCCCACATCACCTCTTGGCCACCCTTCACTCTTCTTCAATGGCAGTGAGAGTGAACCCCCTCTAGGAGAGCCTTCTGAATATTTTGAGGATCCTATTGGGGAAGAAGAAAAAGTCCTTGTTTCAACTGAGGGACATTCTTCACCTATCTTAACCATGGGTGGGATCCATAGAGCCTTTCCCATAAGATAGGTAGATGGGGAAACTAAGATGAAGAGAATTAGCCCCTCAGCTCTTCCACACTTTCATGGACTTACCTCTGAGGACCCTGACACATACATGTTTGAATTTGTTGTTGTGATCTGTAGGAATTATGACTACACCTATGATGATCATAAGTTGAAGCTATTCCCATCCACCCTTAAGGATGCAGCCTTGCGCTGGTTCATGGGTCTAGTTGGGGATAGCGTCCCTACGTAGGCACAGATGGAAGAGACCTTTAGCAGCAAATACAAAGACTACTATAGGTCCAAGGAAACTAAGGATGAGATCTATAGGATGACTCTAGGGCCAAATGAATCCTTAGAGGACTATGAAGAGAGGTTTCAACTGAACTATAGAGATCCAACTATACTCTTGATCCTAACTCACTTAAACTTGTACTTCTTCGAGGGATCAGTGAAGAGATGATAGAAACTTTGAATAAGGTATTAGGAGGAGATATCTACCAATAACCCTATGAAGAAATAAAAATTGTCTTCCAAAACTATTATAGGGCATTTAGGAAGAAGGGCAGTGCTAGCCAAGGTACATCCAATACCCCTTCCTCTTCCAACTTCATAAAACATGAGATTGGAAACATGCTAGAGGACTTCAAGAGTGACATGATGCACACATTTTCTTTGAAAATGGACACAATGAAGGTCAAAAGGAAGCAAGATGAAGCAAAAAGAGCCCTGGACATATTTTGTGCTAAATGTACCAAGAAGCACCCAAGAAATGAATTTCCACTAAATGTCATAGAGTTTTTCTTAATTTGTGAGGAGAATCATGCCAAAGAAAAATGTCCCTCCTTACCTGGACTTAAGGATGTATATCAAGGTCGGGAAGCAATTTCAGAGAAACTCTGTTTCATCAACCGGAAAAGGCCTCAATGCCCTCGATCATACCAACAAGGTATGCAAGGTGCACCCTACTCTTACTATCAAAATAATTAGAGTGCACCCATGCAACCTTCGTACACCCCCACTCTTCCATCCTAGTATACACCTCCTATTTGGCGTTACAAACTTTCATATCATCCTCAACCTGTAAACCAAACATTCCAGCAGTATGTTCCAAAACAACCTCAGTGGAACAATCCATCCCAAGGGTGGAGGCCTCAAAAAAATCAACCACCTGCTCTAATACCTCCACCCCAACCTCAACCTCAACCTAATCATGCTGCTCCACCTAAGCTACCTATACCTGCACAGCCCAATCTGAACCTGAAAAACAGACATGCACAACAGGCTCCCAATGGAGAAACATCCTATCCAGCTTATGTTGTGGAGATACACGAGGTTAACCTCAGGTCAGGAAGAGTACTCCTAGAAAACCATCTGCCATCTCCACCTATAGAGTTTGAGGAGGAAAATGAAGAAGGTAACACTCAGATCCAACAACCTCCTTTTCCTGAGCGCTTGATCCACCGTAGTCATCGCACCCTTGAGGAGACTAAACTCCAGGGAGAATTGGAAAATTTGTGTGTAAAGATACCACTTCTCCAAGCCATTAAGTATGTCCTTATCTACAATAGGTTCATCAAAGAAAAGTTCTTCAATAAACTTGGGAGAAGAAAGAGATATACCCCCACCATCAATGTGGTAGGACAACTATCTGACCTAATGCTGGGAAGAGTGATATTTCCAAAGTACCTGGACCCAGGTAGTCCAGTTTTTGATGTGCATATAAATGGTGTCATAGTCCCCAACACTCTGATTGATCTAGGGGCTGCCATCAACTTCATGACCAAGGAAACTATGTTGAAACTTAATCTCCAAGGGACTTTGAGGAAAACCACAACAATTTTGCAACTTGTAGATTGATCCATAGTAACCCCGAAAGGAATTGTTGAGGATGTTATGCTTACCATTGACTCTTATGAGTATCCTACAGATTTCCTAGTCCTGCAACCAAAAACCAAGTTCAATGGTTATCCCCTCATCTTAGGGAGACCTTGGTTAGCCACTACAGATGCTTATATTAGCTGTCGGGCCAAAAACATGACTATCAAAAATGGGCCTTTGTCTAAACAAATAGTGTTATATCCTCCATCCCAGCCTTGCATTGATCATGATCTCCCTATATGGTTGGAGGATGAAGAAGATGAGTTATAAAACACCCCTATGTTTACCATAGATGCTATTCTTATAGGGGGAAACTTGATGAAGATGAACTCATTGACCATGCCATTCAAAACCAGTCCTCCACTAACATTCCTCTCAAAACCTTAATCAAAGAATATGAAAGCCAACCTTGGATGGAAGTGCACTAAGTTGATTCAACCTCTGAATCCACCAAGGCTATTGATTTTGACCCATCCAAGTCTCTAAAAATCAACCCAAACCTCTCGAACAAAGAAGATAAGCAGTCGTGCCGACTTTTGAAAAATAATCTAGATGCATTTGCTTGGGATTACAAAGACATGAAAGGGGTGAATCCTTCAGTGTGCAAACACCATATTTACATCAAAGAAGGATGCGAGCCCGTGAGACAACCCCAAAGAAGGATGAACCCGGCTCTGAAGGACATAGTCAAAGAAGAGCTGTAGAAAATATTGGATGCAGGGTTCATATATCCTATATCCGACAGTGAATGGGTATCTCCTCTTGTCTTAGTCCCGAAGAATAATGGGAAGGGGAAAATTTGTGTTGATTATAGAAAACTTAACAAATCCGCCAAGAAAGACCATTTCCATTTTCCCTTTATAGAACAAGTCCTGGGTGGCCTTGCGGGGAAGAAGTTCTTTTCCTTATTAGTTGGGTTCAGTGGGTACAATCAGATTCAAATAAGCCCTGAAGACCAAGATAATATTACTTTCACCTGCCCTTGGTGTACCTTTTCTTATAGATTCCTACCCTTTAGGTTGTGCGATGCCCCAACTACCTTCCAAAGAGCTTTCCTGAACATATTTTCTGAGTCAGTCCATGAATTTGTTGAAATATACATGGATGATTTCACACCATATGGGGATGACTTCCAGGAAGCTCTCTCCAATTTGGTCAAAGTAATCAGAAGGTGCATTGAGATGCATCTCTCCTTGGGCCCATAAAAGTTTGAATTCCTGAAGAAAGCAGGGGTTGTATTAGGGCACTCCATATCCCAACCAGCAATACAGGTGGACCCGAAAAAAATCACTATCATCAAAATGGTACTTGCTCCTCAAAAGCAGAAAGATGTCAGGAGTTTCCTAGGCTTAGCTGGTTACTACAGAAGGTTCATCAAATATTTCACCAAGATGGCTTCGCCATTATTTGGGTTATTGGCCAAGGATTTTGAGTTTATTTGGTCTGGTCTTTGTTAAGAGGCTTTTGAGATCATCAAGAAACAATTGACTACTGTCCCTATCCTCCAAGGTCCAAATTGGACTCTGCCTTTCCATATCCACACTGATGCATTTGATAAAGTTGCAGGGGCATGCTTAGGACAATTAGAAGGCAAAATCCCTTATGCCATTTATTTCATTAGCAATAATTTTTCCAAGGCTGAGATGAATTATACTGTTACCAAGAAGGAGACGTTAGCCATTTTCCATGCATTGAACAAGTTCAGACATTATGTAACTGGATACCAAACCTTTGTTCACACTGACCATGTAGCCATCAAGTATTTAACAAAAAAACCAGATTTTAATGCTAGGATAATTACATGGTTGTTACTTTTGCAGCAATTTGATTTGACTATTGTTGATAAACCTATAAAGGAGAATGTTGTTTAAGATTTTTTGTCCAGGTTAGCTCTCCCTGTAGGTGAAGAAGGAATGGTGGATGACCAGCTTCCAGATGAGCATCTCTTTTCTATATCAGCACTTTGACCATGGTTTTCTGATATAGCCCACTACTTGGTTGTTGTAAAACTCCCTCCCAATCTTTCATTCAGGGAGAAGAGAATAATCATAAGGAAAAGTGCCCCTTTCAAATGGATTTGGGGAAACCTATTCAAGTTAGGCCCTGATCAAATCCTAAGGAGATGTGTGAGGGAGGAAGAAGTTTTTGATATCCTCTCTGCACGTCATGACAACCCATGTGGAGGCCACTTTGCTGCAAAAATAACTTCCTAAAAAGTTTTGAAGGAAAGATACTATTGGCCTAACCTTCATCAAGATTCCAGAAGATACACCAGTAGGTGTGACCAGTGCCAGAGGATGGGGAAACCCACACAAAGGTATGAAATTCCTTTATACCCTCAAGTGTCTCTTGAGCCATTTTATAAGTGGGGCATGGAATTTGTTAGACCTATCGATCCACCATCTGGAAAAAAGGAAGTATATCATAGTCTACACTGATTACCTGACAATGTGGGTCGAAACAAAAGCAATGAAATTAGAAACCGAGGAGAAAGTAGTAGAATTTATGAGGGAGAATGTGCTTTGAAAGTTTGGATACCCCAGATAAATAGTCACTGATCAAGGAGCACAATTCAGCTCTCACCTAATTGAGAATCTCTTGAGGAAGCACAAGATTAAGCATAGAACTTCTACTGCCTATCACCCTCAGGAGAATGGCCAAGTAGAAGTAACTAACACAACTTTAGAGAGCATCCTCACCAAGGTTGTGAGCAACAGCAGAAAATATTGGGCGGACAGATTGGTAGAAGCTACTTGGGCCTACAACACTACTTGGAAGAAAACAACAATATTCACTCCTTATGAACTAGTATATGGTGAGAAACCGCTACTTTCAGTTGAGTTTGAATTCAATACTTTAAGAATGGAAGCTAAATTAAATCTAGATCCATCAAATGCCCAAAAAGAGAGGTTTTTGCAACTAAATGGATTGGATGAGTTCAGGATGCAATCACTTCTTCACACAGAGTTAGTTCAGCTGCAAAGGAATGTATGGCATGACAAGAACATCAAAGAAAATACCTTCCAAGAAGGAGATTGGGCATTGTTGTATGATTCAAGGTTTAAAGATTTCAAAGGAGCATTGATGACAAGATGGTTATGACCTTACACAGTGGAAAAATGTTTTTATAATGACACAGTTCAAATCAGAACCATAGATGAGGAAGGAATCCCCTTGCTTGTCAATGGTCATAGACTTAAAATTTACAAGAAGCCTTTGTCAAAGGAAGAATTCATAAATTCAATAAGCAAAGGGGTGTATGTGATGGGAAACTACATATTTTCCCACACCTCCTGAAAAAAAGAAAAAGAAAAAAAAAAGAATAAATATTCATGGGTGAAAACCTCTCTGAGGCACCTAAGGCAAGCTGTGGGTTGAAAACCTCGATGGAGGCAACTCGCTTTCTCAAAAAAAAAAAAGAGAGAGAAAAAATAAATATCCATGGGTGAAAACCTCTCTGAGGTGCCCAAGGCAAGTCTGTGGGTTGAAAAAATCCATGGAGGCAACCCACTTTCTTTAAAAAAATAAGAAGAAGAAAAAAAAAATAAAAAATTCGTGTGCATCTCTGTGTTTTCTATGTTGCTATTTTGCAGGTTATTAATGGGTTCTGGAAACACATGGAAGCATTCAAATTCTTTTCCCTTCTTCTATTTTACCATCCATATGATCATTCACTCCATTCTCTTCATAACTTCCTCCATCACCTCCATACACCACATTCCTCCATTCCTGAGCACAATATAGCAAGAAAAGCAACACATAAGTTGCTACAAACATTAGGAAGTTCCTTCAAAAACAAAATTTTTCATGGAATTCCAAGAAAAACAAGAAGGAAAGCTGCATAACAAACTCCAGGATAACGGTAATTCCACCCATGGCATCTCGCGCACCTCACGCAACATCCACAATAGAGAGAAAAAACAAGAAAATATTAGCAACTCACTTAGGAAGCTGCTCATGCAGCAAGCCTCTCACTCAGAGAACAGTAATGGTAAAGAACACAAAATCAAAAATGTTGTCTCCAAACTCCAGCTCTTGCAACCGTCTTGACAACAATTGGTAAGCTCAGGTATAGTCCATCACCCCTCGCTATGCATTCGTAATAGCCTGAAATAATTAAATTTGATTACTAAGGGTATAAGAGGTATAAAAGTGGTTAGTTAACTTGGCCACCATCATGACTGAAAAAGAAAAAAACTGGAAGTACATGCCACCTGGGCTAGCAAAAAAATTAGATCAGTTGGAGTTGAGGAGGACGAGAGGGGAGACACACAATATCAACCAGTTAACAAGAAGAGGGTCCAACAGTCTCTAACTAAAACTTGAAATGAGGCCAAGTTACATAAGAAGTAGCTACACAAGTTTGATAGTAAAGAGGGCCCATCTCATCTAAACCAATAAATTGAGAATTTTCAAAGGGAGAGAGATCGCAAAAGCCCACAACGCAACAGTGAAGCTTCAGTCGCATATTCTAGGAAAACATGCAATATAAACAACAGAAAAAAGTCACCCTACCCATGGCCTGGTCCTCTTTCACAAACATGAGTAGGGAAGCTTTTATAGCAACCCAAAAAAGGACGAATTCCACTTCTAGCATTAGAGAAGAAGAGGAAGAACCAACAAAGGAAGAGGAAGAACTAGCAGAGGAAGAGGAACTAGAAGAAGAAGAAGAGTCAGAAGAAGAACTAGAAGGGGACCAAGAAGAAGAAGAGGAAGAGCCGAAGGGCCAAGGAAAAACATAAGAGGTGGCCATAGAAGTCATCGAGATAGCATAAATTGGGCAAGAAACAGAATCACAACACAACACCACATCCCCTTAATACAAAGAGTTAGTTGCCACCTTAGCTCCTCTCAGCACAAAGAGAAAAAGGAAGACCTCCATGTATTTCAGAGCTAACAAGAGTTAGAGGATAAGTTAGAGAGAGCCAGAAAATCCTCCCACGAGACCGATTATCATTGAAGACTCACCAAGGGAGGAGGAAAAGATCTAAGAAATAGTTCTTAAGGAGAAGCTGTAGAAGGCACATGCAGAGAATGTATCACTGAAGGAGAAATTGCAGAAAAAAGAAGAGAAAGTAGCCACCATGGCATACTTATGCATAGAAGCCCTTCAACATAGATTCCCTTCTGACTCATATGTTGTGTACCTCAAAGAGAAATGGCTTCTTTTTCAAATCAAAACTCTAACCTCCCATGGATCACTACCTTTCCAATATTGTAGGCAATTCATGAAGTTCTAAAAGCAAGCTAACATGGATGATCAGGAAAATATGGCAAAGTTTTATGTGCATAACCTTGTGCTGACAAATTTGGACATTTGGGACCCCAATACTATAATGGGGGATATGCAGTTGATGGCTCTAGCATCATGGATGGTGAATGAGGACACTAGAGAAAAATATATATGGAGGGTCATGGGAAGAAGAAATAGAGAACCCTTATATATCAAACCAGAATTTTTCATCCTAAGAGGAGTCATTCTTAACCATCAAGATATTGAAAGGGACCCTGCACTGGTTGAAATCTACCTTCAGACTCAAGCACAGGTAATAGGACACTTTGACGATGTTTCTAGGAAGAAAGAAGATGAGTGCATTATGGCCATCCAGAGGAGATGGAACAACCTCTATCACAGCCTGAAGAACAGGGAATACCATACTCCATAAAGACTAAGGGGTGCATTGGAAAGGGCACCATTATGCAAGAGGGCCATGTAGGCCAAAAATATCCAATGGTTGGGACTAAAGCTCAGTCCACCTTTACTGTTGGGGCTGACTAATGAAAATGACACAGATGCACAAGATAGAGAATGGGAGAATTCATAAAAGAATAATGGTTTTTACCCCTATTAGCGTTCTATAATTTTCTAGAGATTGTGAGAACTAATCACATAGGCCAACATAAAACCAACTTTGGAAACTAGGATCTAGCCATGCCAGTTTTAGAGAGGGCTCTCTCTATAATATTTAACTTTTTTTGAATAAGTTTTTGGGCTAGTTATGATTGTACTCGGGTTTTGAGTTAGTTTTGGTTTTTGGAATATTGATTGTATTCAATGGATTAATGTCCATTGGGCAATGAATTCAAAATATAACTCGATAGTTGCATCAATTTTTCACAAAGTAAACACAAGACAAGCTAGGAGTATTTACTGGATCTTTGAATTTGTAAAGGGATTATGACAGAAATATGAAAAGATTCGGTAGAACTAAAGAGCAATTAAGAATTCTTTATTTTGGCTTTCAGTGGAAAACATTATGATTGTAAAAGCAGCCAGAATAAGGTACTCAAAAGTAAATATTATTCATCATACTTTCTTATTTACAATTAGAATTCAGGTGATTACAGTGAAATATGACAATGAAACATAAGAACAAAATAAAAACATCACCAGTATTTAAGCCACAAGAATCCTGTGAATGGTTTGATTACTATTGATTCTCTAGTGCTTTGAAAAAGATTGCAGTACTCCAAAAGACAATAATGATTATGATCTCAATCAATCAACCTTTGATACTTCCAAAACTAAAGTATTTATACAAAAAATTGCAATAATAGAGTCTCTAATAGACTTGAACTTAAAACTCTAACTATTAAAAAATTATAGCTTCGGTGGAATGCATTGTGCAAAGCAGGTGTTGATGTAGTGGGATAGTTTAAGACATGGACCACAATTTATTGATATGCTGGAAGACTGAATGATGTGTTGGTGGATGAACTGTTGTATGAAAGGAGTGTTAAATTCCCTTTACTGCCCGACTCGACCTTTCTGTCTTTTTACCACTGGAATCCTTTTTTTTTTCCATGATTAATCCTTTTTCTAAACAAAACAGTGTAAAAACTCACATACCTAGACTTGAAATCTTATAGAATTTAGTTCTAAAGCCACATCACATATGTGCACTTCGAAATATTTAAATTTTAAGTTTATGAACAATGTAATCAACGATGTGATGCGAAGTGGGAGGGGACATGGAGGAAAGGTGGGATCGGACCGCAGCCCACGGATCACAAATTTTAAGTTTTAGTTATAAGCGTAGAGGCAAACAATAAAAGACGCGAAATGAAAAGTGCGGGGAGAAGGTAAGTGATGTGGTAGGGGAAAGTGGGACCAATTGCATCGCAAATCATAGATCTTAGGTTTTTTTATAAGCAGTGGGGGTTAAAATCTAAAATTTGCGAGGTGTGGGGAGAGGGACTCACCTACATTGCAATTATAAGTTGGAAATATTCTGTGGTAACGTAAGGTTTTATGATGTTTCAAATGATATGTGATATGTATTGAAAAAAACCTAAAGTGAGGGGGTGGAGCTGCTGTGGTGGGGCCAACCGCCACATTGCAAGTTAAAACAAATACATTGCGGGTGCTTCCAAACAGTAAGTTGAAAAATCTGCGATGCGATATATTGCAAATCGGCGATCACAAGTTTTAAGTTTTAGTTGCGATGTGAAATTTTATCTTTGCCGATATGCGATGGATGTTGGAAAGAAAGGGTGACATGGAGGGATGGCCCCACTTTAATCGAAATTGGGGAAACCAGGAAAGCAGAAGGTAAAATAATGACGTAGCAGCGAAAACAGTAATGTAGAAATATAAAGTGGAAATGGAGAAAATGGGTTAGTTTTAATGATTTACAGGGGAAATGAAATGAAAAAGGGAGTGTGAAGGGTGATTGAGTCCCAATTTATAGCGTATATCCTTTTGAAAGGTTTGTAGGAGACTGCAATCAAAGGTTTTTTTGGATTTGGCCTATGCGAAAAGTGATTTTGAATGTGCAGGATAATAATGAAATGTATGGAAATATATGAGTGGGGAAGGAAAAGTAAATAAAAGGAAAATGAATGGAATTAAACTATGGCGGGGATATATGCTATGGTTTAAAAATTTTGGATATAAGTTAATAATGAGGATTTAAACCATACAAATATTTTTTTCCATAGGCGCCTTTAGACTAGCAGCGAATCAAAACCTTTAAAATAGAATGAAGCTTTTATTTTTCTTTCTTGCTTCCTTAACATGTTACTTTACCTTCTTTATTTATAGCATCTACCACCTAACATTTTATTTTGCCTTCTTTATTTAGGGCATCTATCGCCTAAAATTTTATTGACATGGATGCCTACAAAAATAATAATCTTCATAACATTTTTAACTTTTTCTTTCTTTTGCATTCATATCCTACCTTCTCATTTTGAAAATTATTTAACTACTTATTCTAACTTATCAAAACAGATGATGTTACAACATCTTCCTTGGTTCAAATTAAACTATTGAACCAAATTTTATTTTCTATCTAACTAATTAATTTGTCAAGATTAAAGAGTTTGTCAAATTATTTTTCACTACCTAAAAACAAGCAATTTAAACCTAATTCAATCATGCTTAAACTCTATGATTGAATTCTATTAAACTATTGTGGCATTTTAAACAAGATGCACATAATTTATTTTCATAAATAAGGTAAACTAAGAGTAATGGCATTTGGAGATGCAACACTTTCAAAATTTTATTGTTTTTATTCTTTTTGATAGGGTTCACATCTTATATTTTTTTATTTATAACATATACCCTCTTTTGATTTTTTATGTTATCTCCTTTTTTTATTTATTTTGAAAATTATTTGTAGATTGGAGATCATTTTATGAAATAAATTTGACAGATAGAATAAACTCAGTCAACTTGAGATCCTATGAAATATAGGACCCTAACAGTGGCTCCAATTGGAGATGGCACTTCCATGCATTGAAGTGTCAAGAACCTATGATTAATAGCCTTATCCATCTACACATTTGAGTAATATGTAATATGATTCATTTTCTACTTCAAAAAATATTATGATGGTCTGTTGACCATGGCTTAGGGCCTTCTCTGTGGTCTTCAACCTTAATCAACAAAACATACAATCCAATATATGTTGACTATGATATTTACAATGATGTAAAAAAAATCTTTAGACTAGGAAAAATAATGCTTCAACATCCTGCCATTTACAGGATCACCAGGTAACTTTGTTCCATCTATATATGTGAGAAAAAATGCATTGTCACCTCTAAAAGCATTTATAATATATGGTCCCATCCATATATTATCAAACTTGTTATGCTTCCCTCTCTCTTCTCTCCTTGCATCCCATTTTAAAACCTTATCACCAATAGAAAAATCAGCTGCGTTGGTCCTTTTGTCAAATATTTTCTTGATATTTTCCTGGATGAGTTGTGTTCTGTTATACACCTCTTCTCTTGTTTACTGCAACTGAATGGTTTGATGGATCCTTTTGAGTGCATAATTTGGTTCCACTTGTAACTCTTGCATTATTTTCATCACTGACAATGCTAGAGAAGATGGAAAAACAACATCCATTCCATAGAAAATTTGGTATGGTGACATACCAATGGACTTCTTGGTTGTAAGCCTATCATCCCAAAGTGCATTGATTAACTTATTATGCCAAGACTTTTTATTATGTTCTAATAACTTATTGATGATGTTTACTAGCCTCTTATTGGAAGATTCAGCCAGTCCATTACCTTGTGGGTAATAGGTTGTTGAATTTCCTAAATAAATATGATATTTATTACAGAATTCAATCATCTTTTTGGATTTAAAATTTGTGGCATTGTCAGTGATGATTTTCCTTGGGCAACCAAATCTGGACAGGATATTGGTCTTAATAAACTTGGTAATAACAACATCAATGGCATTTATGGAAGGGATGACCTCTATGCACTTAGTGAAGTAATCTGTGGCCGTTAAAATCCACTTGTGTTGGGCAGAGGAAGGAAGATGGATTTCACCTATGAAATCCAAACCCCATTGTTGGAATGGGATTTCAACAGAAAATGGGTTGAGAGGCGAGGGTGGGAGTTTCTTTTTGCCTTAAAAAATTTGACACTTATGGTAGGTTGTGATTTTCTTATCAACATCAGAAAAAAGGGTGGGCCAGTAAAAACCAGCCTTGAGAATTTTATTAGCATTAGTACTCCAATACAGGTGGCCACCATAGTCTCTTTCATGGAAATCATGCATAATCTTGTCTGCATCATTCTTCAACAAACATTTGAGTAATGGGCCACCAGAATCTTTCCAATAGAGGACATTATCAATGATGCAAAATTTTAATACCTTTAATTTGAGAAATCTAGCTTTAGTTTTTGTAAGACGAGGAGGAGCATTTAAATTAAACAACACATAAAGCAAGTTTGCATACCAGGGATAATTTAAAAATTCTTCATTGATTTGTGGAGTTTCCTATTCCTCTTGATCATCCAAATTTTCCAACAAGTTTATGTCCAGAGCTTGAAAATTGGACTCAACCATAAGTTGTGCAAGTCCTTGCCCTTTAATTAGTTTGGTAGGTTTTATTTCCAGATCATACTCTAAAATTACTGCAATCCAATTTCCTCTTTTTCCATCTGGTCTATTCTACGTTAAAATATCCTTTACCACAACATTAGGTACATAAGCAATTACATGTGAATGAAAAATATAAACTCTAAAATCTTTAATTGATTTTCTAGTGCAAAGGCCTACTTTTCCATGATGTTGTACTTGAGAGAAGCATCTCTTAAATATTTGTTGAAGAAAGCTATTGGTTGCTCAAATCCTTCATTATTTTTCTGCAGTAAAACAATTGCAACAGTGTGCTCAGAAGCAAAAGAAAAGATTATAAAATATTTAGTAAAATCTGGACTGATTAAAACTGGTGCTTTAGTTAATTCCTGTTTTACCATGTCAAAAGATTGCTTAGCCTCTATGCTACATTTGATTTCAGAATATTTCTTGAGAATATTGGTTATGTTTCTAAGAAGTTCAACAAGATTAGGGATAAATCTTCTTGGGAAATTTATTTACCTATGAAGGATTGAAGTTCCTTGATGTTTCTTGGGGGATTGATCTTTAGGATTGCTTCAATTCTCTTAGGGTAAATTCTAACTCCATATTTTGATATGATATGTCCTAACAGTTTTCCTTATTCCAAGCCAAATAGTGTTTTCTTATGATTTAAAGATATGCCCATTTTCCTACATTTCTCAAAGACTTGTTTCAAATGTCTCAAGTGTTCTTCGTTATATTTTGAATACACAGTTATATCATCCAGATAGATTACAATGAAGAGGCCAATCTCTTCTGAAAAAGAAATGTCCATTTCTCTTTGGAATTTGTCCCCAGCATTCATCAGTCCAAAAGGAATTTTCACATACTTGAAAGTGCCCCATTGAGTGGTAAAAGCTGTTTTATCCTGATCTTCTGGATCAACCAAGAATTGGTTATAGCCAGAGAAGGCATCTAGTAATGATATCCTAGTTGATCCTATCACCTTTTGTAATATATGGTCCATTTTGGGTAAGGGATAGTTATTTTTCAGAGAAACCTTATTCAGATTTTTGAAAGCAATGCACAACCTGATTTCTCCAGTTTTCTTTCTCGTTGGTACTATGTTTGACACCCATTTCAAATATCTTAGGGGGGAAATTATTTTAGCATCATACATTCGTTTGACTTATTTCTTAACTAAAGGTAACAAAACTGGATTTATCCTTCAAAGCTTCTGTTTGAAAGGTTTTTGTTCTTATTTAATTGGAATTTTGTGTTGAATGATGATGGAATCATAAAATTTTAGGTCCTCATAATTCCAAGCGAACACATCAATGTATTCTTTGAATAGGGCTATATATCTCCATTTGGTAATAAGAGGTAATGTTTTTTACAGTTTGATCATTTTTAGGTTTTGTTCAGTACCTATGTTACATTCCTCAACTTCTGCTCCTATGGGCTCAATTTTAGGCTTCTTTGCTATATCATTAATGTCAAAAAGGTCTTCTAATGGAGCTATTCCCTGGGGAAAAAAATTATCTTTTAGTTGAAGCATTTCAAAGTATTCTTTTTCAGGATCTATTTTATGAATTTATAATTTAGGCACACTTTTATCTAAATGATTATTGACATCTAATCTATCACAATGGTTTACCAAAGGATTATATACATCTATTTGATTTTGTTCCTGATTATCCAAATATAACAGCGTTTCCTCAAACTCATCTTTTGATAGTAAGAAATTTTCAATCTGCTTGTCATTTCCGAAAACTTGCCAGTATCGCATGTTTTCTGGTACTGTAGGGCGATGTTTTATTTCAATTGTATGTGGTTTGTTTGGGTGAGGGATTTTACAAGTGCTTGCAAAGAGAACCATACTATCAGCTATGACATTTTGAGTTCTTGGAATTACTGCTAGGTCATATTCCACAAAATTATATAATAAATGGTGCACTGTGTTTCTGTAGGCTCTTAATCTATGGTGTTTGGCATAATATTCCTCCTTTTACTTGTTTAATGATTAATAATGAATCCCCTTGCACAATAATTCTTTTGGCACCTAATTTATTAAGTAATTGTAGACCTAACATCAGAGCTTCATATTCAACAATATTGTTGGTGCATTGAAAATTAAGTTTATTAGAATGCCCTTCACAATTATTATTAGATGGAATAGATAACCAGATTCCTGCTCCAGAGCCTTCTTTACTATAGGCTCCATCAAAGCTCATATTCTAGAATATTTCTGGAGGAGGATCTAATTGTTCAAGTTGAACTAGATTTTCATCAATGCTATTTCCAAATTGTGCTTCAATTTCTGTATCATTGAATAATACGAAAGAATCCAAATCAGTGTGAACAAAATATAGAGGGTAATTATGAGGCTTTTTTTGAATTATTACTATATATTTCACGAGAGTTTCCCTATATAACCTTCTCTTCTGACCAAAAACTGGTGTTGTAGCATAGGTCATATCTAGTTGAAGGGTTCCTTGTAACTTTTCTGCCCAAGAATGTGATAAAAGCATGCCATATTTAGGAGTAATGTCTGCTACGACAATGTCTGTAACTAGGCTTTTGGCTAGGATTTGAGACAAAGTTACACACAGGTCCTTAATGGGACCTAAACACTTCACTTTACTTGAATCAAATCAATATAGATCTTTGTAGGGCCTAGTGATGTCAATACGTAACTTTTCCATTATAGCTTTTGGCATTAAGTTGTGTGAAGCACCTGAATCCAACATAGTATTATGTAGGATTTTATCATGTATATTTAAGCTGACATAGAAAGGAGGGACTGATCCTTCTTGTAGCTTACCATCTACTTCTGGACCAAAAAAAAATTCAGGTTGATCATGATTAAGGTTGAGGGTGTTTGTAATTTGCCCTATCTTCAATACTTCCATTACCTGAGTTCTGTATGTTTGTTTTTTCATTAGCTTTGTCAAAGGGATGGGAATTTTGACTTTGGCTAGTTCGTTTTCAAGACTTAATGATGATTGAATCTTTACAAGATTGGGAATGTCAGGTACATTGAGATTTTATTTAGTTTTAAGTAGGGTTTGCTGACTGGTGGTTGGAACATCAGTTTGAGTTGGTTTAGAAACAAAATCAACCGTCTTTTTAATAGAAACCTCTAAAGGTTTCTTTTCAGGAGTTTCACCAGATTTCTTAGAAGACTTTTCTACTGTTTTCTTAGAGTCTGAATCAGAGGTAATTTTGGGAGGTTGATCAGTGTTCTTCTTAGTAGTATTGTTAGAATTTTTCTACTTCTAATATTATATTGTTTGTGAACCTCTATAATAGCGTTTTCAAATCCCTGTTTATATTCTTCAGATTCTTCAGACTCAAGCTCTGTTTGGGCTAATGAAAATAGATGTTGGTCTTCTTCTATGAGAAAAACAGTATCATTATTTTGTAAACCAAAAAAATTTATTTGTTTTTCTTCTTCCTCTTGAGGGATACCTTCATTTTCACCACCATAATTGTCCTGAAAAGGGGGTCTAATTTGTTGTTCAGATCCCATTTTTTTAATTTTTGGTTGATTTCTCCTATTGTTTTGATTGTGATTTTGGGGAGGGTTTTGATTTTCCCTAGGGATGTTTCTATCAATAACCATTCTTTCCATTTCCCTCACTAAAGAATCTATCTTAGCATCAGTGCTATAGGTTTATGCTTCTTATTTTATGGTAACTCTATTCTCAACTCTCATTCTAGCTCTTTTGGCCAACAAGTTGGCCTCTACACTATCTGCTATGGTTTTCATTTCCTCTAAGGTGCCAATATTTCTCTCTCTTAATTGATAAGCTATGTCTGTTTCAAAACCATATGGAAACTTAATCAGCACTAATCCTTCGAGTGGTTTTATGTGATCACGAATAACATTATAAATAGAGTTGAATCTAGAACAATAATCCTGCACACTTTCTCCAATTTCTCTTTTGATATTTTCATATTTTGAGAGAATTTGGAGGGGATTATTTTTTACTTGCCATCTATCTATAAATTGACGCTGTAGGACTACTAGATCATTAATGGAAGCAACTAGTAAAGCTCTAAACCATTTCCTAACCTCAACTCCAAGGGTTTGAACGAATAACCTTGTCATAACATCATCAAAATCAATCTCATAATGATCGAAGAAATCATTCATTATATCTACATTTTTTTGAGCAGTAATGGGTTGGGTGTATTGAACTGGGGTATTTTGGATTGATAATCTTGGGGCATAGCCCCTAGATTTTGAGGAAGAACCAAGGGAGCATAAAACCATGATTGGGGGTGGAGGGTTTACAGGTCATGGATTAATACGTGGTGGAGGAGGTGGCAAAGGATGAACTATATGTGAAGGAGAGGATGGATGAGGTGATGGAGATGAAGGCCTTTGAGTGTTTATGAGAGGATAAGTAATAGAATTTTCAGAAGAGGCTGGACTCACAGATCTTTACTGAATTGTTTGGGATGCAATGGATGAAGCAAAAATATTTAATGCAGTCAATTCTACTGATTGTTGGAGATAAGAATCTGTAACTTCTGAAGTGAAGTCTGATACCAAATCTTTGAGGATCTCAAAATCTTGGACAATTTCTTTATCAGATTTCATTAAAGAAGGAAAATTTTGAGGTGAATTTGGATGCAGAATAGAATGGTCAATGACTAATGTATCTGCCCAATTTATGGATTTGTAAACAAGCTTTGTTCAAAATTTAAATCAAAGTCGATATCTTGTAAGGTCTCAAGCTTAATAGGAAGTGATTGTGCCCTTGGGAGAGGTTTATTACTTCCTTGGATTTCTGATGAACTCATTTGTTTCACTGATTTCTGTGAAGTATCCTTAACTCTTTTTCCAATCCTTTGAGGATCATCCTCTATTTCAGGAGGTTGGGGATTAGGATGGGATCTTGTATAAGGTATCTTAGAAGGTAGTTTTGAAAATCAAAACACACACTATAAAATGTAATTCACACCAATCTTTTGAATTTGAAATTTCACACTATATTTACAAAAAATAAAAAAGATAACAATGTCTATGAAATATTAATACAATGATTATTTAACTGGAGATTGAATTTCGAAAGAAATTATGATTGATTTCAATTCTTTCCCCAGTATGGTCGCCAATATGTTAGCGTTCTATAATTTTCTAGAGATTGTGAGAACTAATCACATAGGCCAACATCAAACCAACTTTGGAAACTGAGATCTAGCCATGCCAGTTTCAGAGAGAGATCTCTCTATAAGATTTAACCTTGTTTGAATAAGCTTTTAGGCTACTTATGATTGTACTTGCGTTTTGAGTTTGTTTTGGGTTTTGGAAGATTGATTGTATTCAATGAATTAATGTCTATTGGGAAATGGAGTCAAAATATAACTAGATAGTTGCATCAATTTTTCACAGAGTAAACACAGGGCAAGCCAGGAGTATTTACTGGATCTTCAAATTTCTAAATGGATTATGACATAAATATGAAAATATTCAGCAGAACTAAAGAGAAATTAAAATTATTTAGTTTGGCTTTCAGTGGAAAACATTATGATTGTAAAATCAAACATAATAATGTACTCAAAAGTAAATCCTATTCATCATGATTTCTGCTTTAAAATTAGAATTCATATGATTACAATGAAAGATGACAATGAAACATAATAATAGAGAAAAACATCACCAGTATTTAAGCCACAAGAATCCTGTGAATGGTCTGATGCTCCAGTGCTTTGAAAAAACTTACAATACTCCAAAAGACAGTAATGATTTTGATATCAATCAATCGACCTTTGATACTTACAAAACTGAAGTATTTATACAAAAAATTACAATAATACAGTCTCTAACAGAATTTAAATTAAAAATTTAACTATTACAAAAGTATAGCTTCGGTGGAATGCGCTATGCAAAGCAGGGGTTGATGTAGTGGGATAGTTTAGGATGTGGACCACAATTTACTGATATGCTGGTAGACTAAATGTTGTGTTGGCGAATTAACTATTGTATTATAAGGAGTGTTTAATGCCTTTTTCTTCTTGACTCGACCTTTCTGTCTTTTTAGCACCCAAATCCTTGTTTTTCCATGATTAAACCTTTTTCAAAACAAAACAATGTAAAAAACACACATACCCGGAATTGAAATCTTATAGACTTCAGTTATGAAGCCACATCGCATCATCCACGCACTTTGCAATATTTACAGTTTAATTTTATGAACAATGTAATCGACGATGCGATGCGAAGTGGGAGGTGACGTGGAGGAAAGGTGGGACTAGACCACAGCCCACAGATCTCAACTTTTAAGTTTTAATTATAAGCGCAGAGGCAAACTCTAAAAGCTGCGAAGTAAGAAGTGCAGGGAGAAGTTAAGTGATGTTGCAGGGGAAAGTGGGACCAACTGCATCGAAAATCACAGATCTTAGGTTTTTGTTATGTAGGAATTTACAAGGTAAGTTCCTTAGATCAAAAACCAAAGGTCACTGCTCACAAATAGATCACAAATCAATACACCAGTATATCACGTGGTTAAAACCCTTGAAGAGGGAAACAGTCCATGGCTTGAGCCAACGCAGCCACTTCAGGAAATTTATTAATATAAAAAGAAAGTTTACATATGCTTCTCTCATAAACGATTATCGGAAAAATGACCCTCCATGCTCTTTAAATAGAGATCATGGACCAATCGGGTGTTAAGCCACGGATCAAGTGTCATTAATACCAAGGAGAGAGCGAACTATAATATCACTACAAATCGTGACCGTCGGATTATAAATTACAAATGTACATAGTAAATAAACACACTTTACCTAACTCTACACTAGACCAAGTTATACTTAACTATTTCCTATGTGTTGGAATATCCTAACATCCCCCCTTAAGAACAACTTGGGATAGGATTGAAGGATTTACAAAGGTGACACAAAAGGAGCTGATTTCCTATGTGTCGAAATATCCTAACATCCCCCCTTAAGAACAACTTGGGATAGGATTGAAGGATTTACAAAGGTGACACAATAGGAGAAGGAAGGAGGCATTAGAGCCTATCCCCCCTTAATGATAACTTTCCTGAACTCCAAGCATGGATCGAAGTTTGGGAAACTTTGCTTCTGTGAGATCATTTGTAAATATATCGGCTACTTGATCATTGGTTGGAAAATACTTCATTTCAAGAACACGATCATGAATGAGCTTTCTGATGAAGTGTATGTGGAGCTCAATATGTTTCATACGTTGATGCTGAACTGGATCTTTACATAGCTGAATGGCACTCTGATTATGACACCAAAGTGTAGTTGGATGTTGTTGATGAAGACCAATTTCAGAAAGGATATAACGAAGCCACATGGATTCCTTGCTGGCTTCAATGACACCATGATACTTTGCTTCTGCCGAAGAAAGAGAGATGGCACTTTGTTTCTTACAAGACCAAGTAATAGGTCCTAAACCAAGAATGAATACATATCCTGCAGTAGACTTTCGATCATCAGGGTCACGATCCCAATCAGAATCAGTGAAACCAATTAACAATCGAGATGCTCCTGCACAGTAATGAATCCCAAACTGAATTGTACCTTGAATATATCAAAGTATTCTTTTAGTTGCTTTCCAGTGACTTCCATGAGGTTGGTGCATAAACTGAGCAATAAGACCAACAGTAAAGGAAATGTTAGGACGAGTATGGGTTAGATACAGAAGTTTACCAACAAGTTCACGGTATAAGGTAGCATCAACTTCAGGGGTAGTACAAGTGACTGAAAGCTTGACTCCAAACTGAAAGGGAGAAGGGGATGGCTTATATTCTTCCATGTGAAAGTAGTGTAGAATATCACAGGAATACTTGGATTGAGAAAGGGTAATACCTTCTTTGGATTGTAATACTTGAAGACCAAGGAAATAATGCAAGTGTCCTAAGTTTGTCATTTGAAACTTATTTTTGAGGCTAGAATTCACATGGTTTATATGGTTGGGATCACTACCAGTAAGGTTAAGATCAAAAACATAAAGAAAAAGGATGGAGAAGTACTTACCCACTTTCTTGGTGTAGATAGTGTTGTCAAAATGATACCTAGAAAAGCTATTATCTAATAGAAATCTATCCATTTGGGCATACCAAGCCCAAGGAGCTTGTTTGAGACCATATAGAGAATTCCTATGGTGACAAACAAGGCTAGAGTCGTTTTGGATAAAGCCAGGGGGTTGTTCCATGTAGCCTGCTTCATGAAAATCTCCATGTAACAAGGCGTATTCAACATCCATCTGATGGACTTGGCATTTAAAGGAGGCAGCAAGGGAAAGAACAAGGCGGATAGAATTCATTTTTTCAATAGGGGAGAAGGTTTCAGTATAGTCAATGCCTTCAACTTGTGAAAATACTTTAGAAACAATACGAGCTTTATGTCTATCCACTTTTCCATCTGGTCCAAACTTTGTTTTGTAAACCCGTCTGCATCTGACAAGTTTTCTTCCTTTTGGAAGAGGAATAATATGCCAAGTATCGTTTGCCAATAAGGAATGATATTCTTCATTCATAGCTTCATCCAAATCTAGATGACCGAAAGCTTATTCAAAGGTTTCTGGATCAGGTTTTTATGGAACTTGAGCCAATAAGGAAGAGGCTATTTCGAACTGAGAACATGTGCGTCGTTGATCTGTAGGGTCACCTGCAAGAGAACCTGTTGCATCCCGAGTAGAGCGGACCCATCTTGGAAGCTGTGGAGCGGAAGGAATATCTTCAAGAGGTGGAGGAGGATTGTCATCGTCACTATCCTCATCTAAACTATAAGGAATGCTATAAAAAATAGAAGAGGTTGAGAGAGGTGGCACATATGCCGAATCAGGCTCGTAGGCCAAAGGTGGCACACCTGCTGAACTAGGCTCGCGGGCAGATATATTTTCATCAAATTTTACATCTCTTCTAATGATTATATTTTTTTATTTTGGTTAAAGAAGTCTATATCCTTTGACATCTTTAGAATATCCAACAAAAATGCATTTTTCACTCTTAGGTTCTAAGGCTTTATTTTTCGCATCTAGAATATGGGCCTAAGCATCACTTCAAAAAACGTGAAAGTGACTTACATTTTTTTTGATTGAGCTCCAGAATTCTTATAGAGTCACATTCCTTAAAACCTTAGTAGGAGTGCGATTTACTATGTAATTTTCACAGTTAATTGCTTCTGCCCAAAAATTGAGACTAAGTACTTTAGATTGAAGCATACAATTAGCCATTTCTTTTAAGGTGTGATTCTTCCTTTCAGCTACACCATTTTGTTGTGGAGTATCTGGAACAATATGTTGAAATTGAATCCCATTCTCAGTGCAAAAGTTGATAAATTTGTTTTTAGCATATTCTCCTCCATTGTCTGATCTTAACTTAAGAATTTGATGTCTATATTTTTTCTCAACAAAGGTCTTAAAGGCCAAGAACATGTTAAAAGCTTCACTATTGAGTTTTAAGAAGTATACCCAAGAGCGTCTAGAAAAATCATCAATGAAAGTTAAGAAGTAATTGCAACTAGAGAAATAAAAAGTAGGAAGTGGACGACATAAATCACTGTGCACAAGCTGCAAAGGGGTTGAAGCATGCCAAGAGGCACGTTTGTCAAAACTATCCCGATGATGTTTTCCGAGTACACATCTAGAGAAAACACCATCTTGGCAAGATACCATAGGAAGACATGTCACCATATATTCTTTACATAGAGCTTGAAGAGAGCGATAGTTTAAGTGACGAAATCGCTCATGCCAAAGTTTTCTCACTTCAACATTATGAGCAACAAAAACGGAGGGAAGACATGATGACCCAAAGTTGTCAAACTTATACAACATTATGGAATCATCTGCAATGCCAGTAGCTAAAATATGTCTAGGATATTTGAGGTCCTTGATTACAACATCATGAGGTGAGAATTCTACTATTTTCCCTTCACCTAAATGAGTTATCTGATAAATAGATAGAAGGTTGCATGACAAGGTAGGAACAAATAGTACATCATCAAACTGACCATTATCTAGATGAATGGTTCCAGATCCTATAACACTAAGAGATCTATCATCACCAAAATAAATATGTTTGGTGTTACAATCATTTAAAGAAGAAAACATGGCTTTATTTTTTACCATGTGGTAAGAAGCTCCAGAATCAATGAGCCACTCATGAGAATGAGAATAAGAAGAAGATACATTTAATGCATAACTAGATGCTTGACAACCACAAGCAGAAAGTGCCATTCGTGAAGATGAATTTGAAGAGGTCTCCAAATTGATGTGGTGCTTCTTCATTGCTGCTTCTAAGGCTTACATCTTTTTAAAACATTTTGTCTCTACATGCCCATCACGATTACAAAAGTTTCAATGCCTATCTGTTTTCTTCCCTTTGCTTTTAGTTTCCTTATCAGTTTGGTGAGTTTCTTTTTCAATATGTGGTTGAAATTCCTTAGGACCCTTGATTGGTTTAGGACCATACTTTTTATGATACTGCTTCTTGGGATTCTTTTGATATGGTTGTTGTTGGGCTACTAAGGTTGTCTTAGAAGCATTTCCAGAAGTGATAAGACCAAGGTGTAAGAGTTTTTCTTGTTCTCTTATCAAAGAATTGCAAAAGGCATCAAAAGAGGGGTTCTTGTAGGTTTTTCCTTGAGAAATGAAGGCTTCTCTAGTGGAATGTAAGGTGGAAACAAATATAGAGTAGGCAGGGCCAAGATTAGCAAGAATGGAATAGATGAGGCTACCATCTTCCTTTTTTACCTTACAACCTTCTAAAAGAAGTCTAAGGGTCTTGAATTTGGACAAAATATCTTCAATAGAGGAGAAATTATTGGGTTCCAAAGTAAGAAACTCATTTTCAAGCTGGTGGGCCGTGATTTGATTTTGAATGCCAAAAAATATATTTAGCTTTTTCAGGGCTTCATCAGGGGTGTCAATTTCAAGGATATGAAATCGAAGATATTGAGAAATGGATGTTCCTATCAACCCTCGTGCTTGATATTATTTATTTTCCCATTTAGCGGCTTTATCTCCATCGGTAGGTTTAGTTTCTTGTCCTGTGGCTATTCTATAAAGCCCTTTACTTCTAAGCAAAACTACCATGTGAGGTAGCCATTGGAAATAATTGGTGCCGTTAAGAATAACCAAGCAAGAAGTTTCCATTTGAAAAAAAAAATGAATTTGAAAACGGCTAAAACTAATTGCTCCAATGGAATGATGTCAAAAAATTAGGCCGATTAAAAAAAACAGCTCGAAA
The DNA here is from genome assembly GCA_034641835.2 of Pinus albicaulis. NCBI lineage: Eukaryota > Viridiplantae > Streptophyta > Pinopsida > Pinales > Pinaceae > Pinus > Pinus albicaulis. Next base: position 786,430,318 of record CM076575.1, on the reverse strand, counting down.
AATGGCTTCCGGATGAAGAAGTTAAGCCTTTTGAAAAAAATGAGTTGTAGATGCCCAATAATTACGTGAACGGTTGAAATTTGATGATGAAGTTCTACTTTAAAAAAAATTCCTCCCCTTTAACAAAAACCTTTTTAGAAAAATAAACTTGAGAAAGATACTTGAACCCAAGACCTCTATTCTCATAAACTAAATTTACACCAAGTGAGCTAGTAAAAGGATTCTGTAATTATTTGAAAGGAGGAAGGGTTTTTTTTTTTAACTCTTCAGTGTGCGTTATTTTTCCTGCAAAAAAACACAAAATCCGAGCACCAAAAAAAATGAAAATACTACCCTTACGGAAAAATGCTTGATTTTTGGTTAGCTTTACCGGAAACTATCCCTTTTTGCTATTTCTAATTTCCCGAGATTACACAAAGACGCGAGGAAAGAGCATATGTGGCAAAAACAAAATCTTGTCTTCCTGATTCCGATTTTCCAAGATCGCACAGAGCACAGAGCAAAGAGCATACACAAAGAAGAGGGTATAGATTCGAAAATAGAAAAAATATAAACCGAAATAAACTGAGGGAAACGAAATAAACAAAATGATTAATAAATATAACTGCAAAACAGATACTTTATACCTCCATATCTAAAATGACATAACTTGGGCAATCGAAAACCTTTTCGCCTGAAATGAAAGGGGTTTCTCACTATAAAAGACGCTCCAGACACAACAGAGCCATTCTCCAAGCCCAAAAAGGTTCAGAAATAGTAGATCTAGAAAATGACAGTCGCATGCAGTCAAACTGGCTTCAGATTTGGATAAAAAATGGATGCGACCCTCAAAATAGCTCTGATACAATTTAGGAATTTATAGGGTAAGTTCCTTAGATCAAAAACCAAAGGTCACCACTCACAAACAAATCACAAATCAGTACACCAGTATATCACGTGGTTAAAACCCTCGAAGAGGGAAACAATCCACGACCTGAATTCAGGAAATTTATTAACATAAAAATAAAGTTTACATATGTTTCTCTCATAAACGGTTACTAGAAAAATGACCATCCATGCTCTTTAAATAGATATCATGGACCAATCAGGTGTCAAGCCACAGATCAAGTGTCGTTAATACCGAGGAGAGAGTGATCTGTCGGATCACTACAAATCGTGACCGTCGGATTGTAAGTTACAAATGTACATAGTAAAGCAACTCACTTTACCTAACTCTATACTAGACCAAGTTATACTTGACTATTTCCTATGTGTCTGAATATCCTAACATGTTATAGGTAGCGGGGGTTAAAATCTAAAACTTGCGAAGTGAGGGGAGAGGGACCCACCTACATTGCAATCGTAAGTCTGAAATATTCTGCGGTAAGGTAAGGTTTTATGATGTTTCAAATGATATGTGATATGTATTGCAAATGGCCTGAAGTGAGGGGGCAAAGCTGCTATGGTGGGGCCATTCTCCGCATCGCAAGTTAAAACAAATACATTGCGGGCACTTCTAAACGGTATGTTGAAAAATCTGCGATGCGATATATCGCAAATCAGCGATCGCAGGTTTTAAGTTTTAGTTGCGATGTGAAATGTTATATTTTCCGATATGTGATGGATGTTGGAAGGAAAGGGTGATGTGGAGGGATGGCCCCACTTTAATTGCAATCTGGGAAATCGGGAAAGTGGAAGGTAAAACAATGATGTAGCGGAAAAAACGGTAAGGTAGAAATAGAAAGCGGAAAAGCGGAAAATGGGTAATTTTTAATGATTTACAAGGGAAATGAAATGAAAAAGGGAGTGTGGGGGTGAATGGGTCCCACTTTATAGCATATAGCCTTTTGAAAGGTTTTTAGGAGACAAAAATCAAAGGTTTTTTGGGATTTGGCCTATGCGAAAAGTGATTTTGAATGTGCAGGATTATAATGAAATGTATGAAAATATATGGAAATATATGAGCGGGGAAGGAAAAGAAAATAAAGGGAAATGAATGGAATGAAAGTATGGAAGGGATATATGCTATGGTTTAAAACTTTAGGATATAAGTTAATAATGAGGATTTAAACCATACAAATAATTTTTTCCATAGCACTAGAGAATTTGGCGGAAATTCCGACGGCCAAATCGTCGCTATTCCGACACATTGTCGTCGCGGGAAGCGTGAGTTAGAGAAGCGAACAGCCCATGGTTTACCATACCATGCGCGATTCCAGAGCACAGCTAAAAAGTGTCGTGGGTTATCGACACTTTTCCGTCGCTTCCAAACAAGCGTCACTCTTCTGACGTCTCCTAATCCGTCGCAGTTCCGACCTCTATAAACTGTCGCACTTCCGACGAAATTTGGTCCAACGTTTTGAATGTCGCTCTTCCGACATCTGTAAACTATCACAATTACGCCGAAACGTGGTCCGACGTTTTGATCGTCGCTCTTCCGACGTCTGTAAACTGTCACAATTACGACGAAATGTGGTCCGACGTTTTGAACGTCGCTCTTCCGACGTCTGTAAACTGTCACAATTACGACGAAATGTGGTCCGACGTTTTGGACGTCGCGCTTCCGACGTCTGTAAACTGTCACAATTCTGACGCTTACAAGACGTCGGAATGGCGACGGAAGGTTCAATTTAAAAAAAAAAAAAATGAAACTTTAAAAGAGGAAAAAAGTTGTTTTGAATATATTATATGTAGTAAAACAGTGCATGAAGTCATTACATTTTCACATCTGAAGATTTGAAGCCAAATATCCATCCAGAAAAGTGGAAGTCCCACCCCAGACAATGATAGAAAAATACCTCATGTCACATACAGGGACTTGATATTAAACCCAGTAACGGTCCACATGGAGATTATCGAAAATCTGAGAAAGCATCCAAATATGCCCAAGGCATCTATAAGAAAGTGAAATAGCAGTATGTAGAATAGTAAAACAACAGATAGAGTACCGACGTCCATTGTTCCAAATACAAATTAAAGTACCCAAAATCCTTGAACAGAGAAAAACACTTATCATGTGAGGAGTAAGATATGTCCTAAATATAAAAAGACCATGAGACCACATCAATAAACCAGCAACATAGACTAGCATTGCTAGTTTTGAAGGCAGAGTGATAAACATTAATCATTTTTTTTTCACGAGAAAAAACGTTGTTTTGAATATATTATATGAAGTAAAACAGTCCATGAAGTCATTACATTTTCACATCTGAAGATTGGAACCCAAATATCCATCCAGAAATGTGGAAGTCCCACCCCAGACAGTGATAGAAAAATACCCCATGTCACATACAAGGACTTGATATTAAACCCAGTAACGGTCCACATGGAGATTATCGACAATCCGAGAAAGCATCCAAATATGCCCGAGGCATCTATGAGAAAGTGAAATAACAGTATGTAGAATAGTAAAGCAACAGATAGAATACCGATGTCCATTGTTCCAAATAAAAATTAAAGTACCCAAAATCCATGAACAGAGAAAAACGCTAATCATGTGAGGAAGACCATCAGACCATATCAATAAACCAACAACATAGACCAACATCGCTATTTTTGAAGGCAGAGTGATAAACATTAATCATTTTTTTTTCACAAGAGAAAAAATGTTGTTTTTAATATATTATATGAAGTAAAATAGTCCATGAAGTCATTACAACAATATAGAGACAGATTGTCTTGTAGATAAGAAAAATGATAACTGATGTTGTGTTGTTTCCTTCTTTTAAGAATGTGTTGGAGGCAGGCCCTATATCTTGGCTTGCTGCTGTCCTCTTTAGTAATTCTATGTTGATTATTTCATTTCACTGATACTCTTTAACTGCTCTGATACTCTTTGACCTTTGTTCATCCTTTTATCCTTTTTATCGTGATATACTGTGGTAAATAGGCAAAATTTTATATAAGGATAATTTTTTACAAAATTTCCATCATTTCTTCCCACCATTGAACTTCTGGCACTCTGGTCCTTTGCAAATTTCTTAGTGTTTCATCAGCCTCAGTATATCTGAAGAAATCAGGCTGATTTGGGAACAAATGATTTACTTCATGCTCAAGATAAAATAAATTCTCCAATCTGTCATGAAGGTTTTTCCCTGTAGGCAATGCTGCTGTTGATGAACTGGTTGAAGAACTAGCTTGATTATCAACATATTTGTCCAATTTTTCAACATAACTATCAAGATCCATTAGCTTATCTTCTGCAACTATAGGACTGGGCAATCCTCTATTTAACAAAATATTCAATCTTTCTCTGAAGGCAATGATTTCTTCTTGCATATCCGAGCACCTTCGTTCTAAATTCTGTACCAGAGTTCTTTTAGTAAAAACTATCTTTATTTCCAGAATTGTTCCGGTCCTGTCCTGAATACCAATTTCTGCAAGTTGATTCTTAGTCTGAGTATTCAAAAAATGTATAAGTCTATTGGCCTCTTCTGGCATGTTTCCCAACTCTTGTCTTGATCTCTCAATCTCATCCAGAGCCAATTTAACTAAGTTATTCTGTTCATCCATTATTTGAATTGAGGACCAAACATCCTTTATTGATTGAATGATATTATCCCAGAGAATATCATTTATTTCTTTTAAAGGTTTCTCCAATGTGAGATCCTTTTCCAATGCTTTGACTATTTTTTCTAATTTGTTCACTTCTCTTGTTTTATCAACAACACTCATTTTTGAAAGATCATATTTATGTTCTAGAGTGGCCAATTGTTCCTTTGTTTTGTGAAGCTCTATGGCCTGAATGTTCATATCTTCCATTGACTTTGTTAATTCATCAATGTTCAAATTTGCAGTGTTGCTCTGTGACAATTCTGCTGGCTGACCTGTTGTTGCTGTACCTGTCACTACTCCTGCTGTAGATACTAGAATATTTGCCTGCTTATATTTTAATGCATTCTCAAGCTCTTTTTCAGTTGCAGTAAGTTGCTCATTCAATTTTAAGAGAAAATCCATTAGTTCTTCCTCGTAATTTTGTTTGATGATTTCTGCAGTCTGTGGATGTCTTGAGGCCGGTAACTTTAATTGTTTTCTTAGAGCTGCAATATCATCATGTTTTCTCTTGATCAAAGCTTCAATACCTTTCACCTCTTTAGGATTATGACCCAAACCAATGATTATTTCCTCTAAAGTTTTGATTCTATTATCCTTAGCCTGGGAGGAGGCTTTTTCAAGCTGCAACTGTGTATTAGTATTATCCAAAGAATCCTGCAAATTATGGGTCATCATTGATTTATCCGTCAGAGTAGAATAAATCATCTCACATGTTTGCTTGTGTAGCTCAATTTGATCTAAAGGATGGATATCCTTTACTAAGACTTCAAAATTAGTCCTAACGTAATCTGCAGCTGTCTGAGGCTGCTGCACCTTGGGCTTCAAATGGCTCATTAACATCTTACCCTGTTGGATGTCATAAGCTGACATCAATCTTTCTTGATTTTTTGGAGCCATCTTCAAAAATTGGTTGTACACTTGAAGTCTAAGTGGATCATTCCTGGCCTTTATATTGATGAATGTTCTTTTGATGTCCCAGGAAGTTTTTACTGGAGGTTTGAATGAAGATATTTCTACACTTTGTTGCCTCTGTATTCCCTGTTTTTGAAAATTAGTGGATGTCCCACTACCTGTATTTGTTTGCTGACTGTCTTCTCTTCCCTAGTTGTCAGGGATTTCCTGAAATGATTCATCTTTTGGAAGGGGAGTTAATTTCTGCCTTTTAACATGCTGTTTAGAAGAGCCACCAACAGGAGTAGTTGTTTCAGCCTCTCTCTTTTTGCCCTTTTCTATATTCAGAGGAGTTTGTAAAATAGAAATTTCTGGCTCACTGATCTGAGTAGGAGGAATTTGTCCTTGACCTTGTTCTTTAGAAGTCTCTGGTTGCTCTGTCATTATGAATTTTTCAATTATTTGTATATTAGGCTCCTTTTCTTTTCCTTTAGATTCTACTGCTACTGTACTAATCTCCTGCAAATTTTGTTGTAAAGTCCTGGCTGAAGAAGATCCCTGCACCTGTCCAAAAGATTCTAGGTCAAGTATCTTTTCAAGATCTTCCATTACATTTTCAACATTGACCTGCTCACTATCATTTTCAACCAATGTCCCTTCTATCCATTCATCCATATTAGCATATTGTTCTATTTCTGGGATTCTTTGATGGATGTATGGTGACTGTTTATTTTTCATTCTTCTATCACAGATAAATTTGTTTGGATCATAAGGCACCCAATAGAAACTCTTTTGTAGTTTGAGATGGTCTTCTAAAATTCTTTCGGCTTCCTGTCCAGCTTCCCTAGAGTTACAAATGAAGGGACCTAATTGGCTCTTGATCCTGAGTTGAGCCTTTTTCTTTGCATTGCAAAAATGAATTATATCTGAATTATTCATCTGCCTGAAATATTCTAATGCAAAGAGTCTCATTGGGACATCCTTGGGCAGTTTGAATGGGCATAATTCACATCCATATATCCTGATCTCTGTGTAGTTTTTATATAGGTACCAGTCACCTATCTTGTAATGCTTTGAGAGCTAAAGGATTTTCTTGATTTCATTGTTAATTCTAGGAGGAGAGACTCCTGTCAACAAGGTAGTTGCAGGATGAAAAAAAAGGTCGACAAACTCATTATAGGAATAAGGAGAATTAGAGGAGTTGTGAGTAATGGCAGACCAAAAGATGACTGACCTAGGATTCCATTTGGCATCAATTTTCTCAACATAAAAAGGGAAATTTTCTAACTGAAAGTAAATCATGAGATGATATATGACAGAAGAATACTTAAATACTCTCTCATTCTCAAATCTCATGAACTGATCATGGATTTTGTCAGCAATATAAGATGCAAAATCGTACTTGACAGCAGGAGGCTATCCAGGGGCAAAAATGGATAACAATACTAGGGTTAAGTGATCAACATACTCACTAGTATTGAAGCCCATTATGGAAGATATCATGTCTAAAATAACTCTACCCTCATCAGTAAAGAAAGTATAACCATAAGGGGGAGGGTTTTTAGGCTGATGCTCTGGTAACATGAAGGTTTGGCATAGGCGGTTTAACTCTTCATGGGATAACTTAGTAGAATTCTCAAGTAATTCAACCATGGACAGGGGAGTGAGAGCTTGACCAGGTTGGAATTGTAGCATTTCATTTATGGACTGAGCAGTTATTGGGAAAAGGACGTTTTGACTTGAGGATAAAACTGCTCGTTGGTTGGGATCATACTTTGCGTAGCAATAATGGATTAACTCAGGAAAAATATGGACTGAGGGGAGAAGGTACATAGGAAGATTTGATTCCCAAAGTCTAAAGATGTCAGAACCATTCAAATAATTGTCTCTGCAGTGGCAAAATATTCGAAGAGGATTCTCACTGAGACGCAAGTCCTTAATTTGAAAATCCATATCAGCTAAAGGCAAATAATCCAAATCCTTGTGAGGGGCATTGATGGGCACGACATTCAGAGCTACAGGAACTTCCATTTCTGTTTATTGTGGATTCAGAAATGGAATTCAGGGTTTTTGTGGAAAAGGGGAACAATTACCAGTTTTGGGAATATAATTGCAGTTCTGGGAACGAAAAAGACCAAACTGAACTTCTTTTCAGACCTTAGTGCAGAATTAAAACTAAAACCAGGATTTTTTACAGAGTTTAGTGGGGAATTGGAATAAATACCTGTTTACGGGAAATGAAACGTGTTTAAACAAGTGCTGGTTATGACAGAAGAACCCTGAAATACTCGGCTTCAATTCTCTTCAGCAAGGTAACGGTCAGCAAGCGTTAACAGTTGGTTTTTGAATTTTGTTGCATGGAAGACTGGCTAGCGCACGGAACAATGAAAATGATGCAGACACAATTTGTTTTATTTACAAAGTCAAAAGGGTGGCGGGGAACAATGAAAATGACCCGAAAAAGATTAGGGCGAATTTGATAAGAAATTCGCGTCACAACTCTCCCTCCGTACGCCAGCCAACTTCGGACCCGAAAAATATTAGGGCGGAATTCATTTGGTTTTCACGTCACAAAATTGGCCGACGTCAGCAGGCTATTTTGGAACGCGAATTTGATTTGAATTATGGTTTATTGCCGTTTGAAGTCCGGCGGGCTCGACTCAAGAGAACCGGGGTCGTGAACACTGTTCAAATATAAAAATCCCGCTTAATAAAGAGACAATATTTTTGTGCTTTCGGAACCTGACCCGAGGATTGGACATGAGTTAACAAACAAAAGGATAGTGGAACCAGACTTGCACCTGTGGTCAAGCCCTATACCAAAACCACGAGCAGAATCACAAAAGCGGGTTGCCCATATCGCACCGCTTTTGCGGAGTAGGCGGTATTTCCTATTTGCGAGCGATTCCATAGGGAAAGCGACACGTGGCGAAGTGACCCCCGGAAAACCACCGTTTAACCCGCGCCATCGCACGTTAAAGCCCGAAGTTGGAAGCCGAGCGAAATTGCCAAGAGTCGTTGATTTGGAGAAGGGCCATCGGACGGTGGTCGCACGTTGAACTTGCCCGGAGGTTAACTAAGGTGTGCGGAGGATAGCCAGGTACGATACGAGTGTTTGATTGGTTATTGATATATATAAGTGGGGCCGGAGTATAATGAAATTGTTTAATTAAACGATTGGCGGATAATTAGCATAAGTCTGGAGCGTGATTGTTGTAAGGCTGGGTGGTGAAATATAGAGCCGAAAGTTCATTACAAGTTATTTATTTAAAAAGAAACGTGGAGTATAAATATAAAGTGTTGAAAGTTAAACATTGGTTATAAGGCTTGGAGATAATATAAAGTCGGGAATATAAATTAAATTCCAACCATTGTGGATGGTATTTATTTATCAAATTCTACGAATTTGATAAATAAACCCGAAGAAATAAGAAGTCAATGAAGACCCAGGCTGGAGGAAAAGAACGGGGTAAACCAGGGGAAAATGCTGACAGAGCGATTGTAGACACACCAGCTCTCCTTAGGGGTCCAATTTCAGTTTTGTTGCGTCACATGATGATCTCTCTTCTCTGGCATTTACTTGTATTGAAGATCACTATTCTAGGAATAAGGAGTTATTTTTTCCAAAAATAACCCTAGCCAAACATTGACAATGCATCAAGGATATCTTTCTATGCTTCATAAGCACATTTGTTCTACTTCTAAATCATGTCTTGAAAGTGGTTGTTGTGCTGGAAATTATTCACCAGTTGGTTTCATACCAAAGTCTTTTTCACATTTTCAGCATCCAATACATGAAAAAGATAATGGTTTAAAACAACATAAATATTTGAAATTTTGCAAGAATTGTCCGGCACACTTTGAATATGAATTTTGAAGTCAAGTGCATGATGCTGTATAGGATCAAGTGTCATTTTCAATACCAAATGTTTCACAAGAAACTTCTCAACATGCTACCCTGCAGTAAGGATTAAATGACAATAATGCATCAACTATTTCCATAATAAAAGTGCACCTCGGCCATAAGACTAAACAACTACAAATGTTGTAGATCTAACAAGACCACACAATCAAATGTATTCCACAAGGCCAATACCGTATGAAAAATGAAAAGGAGTTTGCAACCAAAAATACCTTAGGCAACTAATTCAATTAGATACACCAAACCATCAGCAAAAAGGAAAACCAACCTACTTGGCCTCAATATTTTCAACTGGGTCCTCTAATTCAACCAATAAAAAGGCCAAAACCATAGCATTATGATACATTTCATTACACTGTCAATAACAATAAAATTTGACTCAGCCATAACCCTTTCCTTTTAGACCACTGGGTAACAAATATGTTTCCTTTCACCTTTGAGTTTTCAAATTATGCCTACCAAATCTAAGAAATTTAAGAGGGGGAACTAATACAACGTTAAAAACAAAACCAGAGCACACATCTAAAATAACAACCCTCCATGAAAAATTAAAATAACACATTAAAATCGAATATAAGTGGACAAGGAAAGATCCACCGCAGTGAAGTTTCACGTGCAGGTGACCTTCCTTTAAACATAATTTTTTCTCTGACCTGCAATTTTTTTGTCACTGAGCCACCCTTGTTGAAGTACAACTCCTTTTCCATAGCTCTTGTATTAACTACCTTCTCTCTGTCGCGTAATCTCAGAGTCCCTCTTCTGCTTGAGCGATTAAAGGAAATGGGTGAAAAACTGAAAGAGAAGACAATTGTCTGCCATAATTATCAAACATTGCACCCAACTTCTTCCCCTTTCCATTGTTACCCAATGAGGTAGATGTGGAAATTGTTGTCATACTACCCAAAGCAGAGGCCATCTTCTCTTATGTTGAATATAGAATTACAAGATCTTCATATTATTATGAACCTTAAAAAACATGACTCCCATTGCTAAAAACCACTTTTAAGTTGTAACAGGAAAACTAAACAACTATCGCAACTTTTGGCAACTTCTGGAGCATTAAGAGAGAAAAAACCAAAGAGAAATACAACCACAATCCTCATTTTAATGAGACCGGACTATATATTTTCATTAAGATAATAGAAAGAAATCACGACTATATTAAGGCCACCACAAAACAATCTTTAACCAGTGTCTCTCGCAGCCTTCAGGTTGCCATGCTATAGGTTGCATATTTTTAATTTAAATTCTAGACCTCTCGTGCCCATCTATGAATGCATCCAATGGGATATCTACATCAAATGCTCCTTTATATCCCCAAAAAAAAATTCCCTACTACAAGAGCACCAATATTGATGGATCACCCCACACCATCCCACCCACTAGAAACGGTGAAAAAGGAAACCCGAGAAAACTTCTGAAATATCTCAAGATGACTATATGGGTGGTTCTTATGAATCAACCAACTATTCAGAACATGCTCATCAATCCAAACCATGAGTATTATGTGACAATATTCAAGCAGGCACTGAATCGGATTTCTGAAGCTATGTTAGAGAAACCCTAAACTCTCACTGAAAATAGGTGAAATGTGGCACCACTCAGAGATTGACATGTGCCATTTGGTACAAGTGGTAGACAATTGGCATGCTCAAACAACGAGGTGATGCAGGAATGACATGAGGGAGAAAATATCAGAAAAGCCCCAAATCTGGAGAACTAAATCTCATCACCAACTTGAGATTGACAACTTTACATGATGTAACCTATGAAATCGTAAATGGAGAAATCATAGTAACAATAAAGTAACCTATGTAACAATAAAGTCGGATTCATCCCGGGAGTGGTAATGGGAGAAATCATAGTGAACAACAGGAAACATGCATAGTTGCTTACAATCAAATAGATGAAAAAACACATACAAAAAACCTAGATAATAATCGTGAACAAGCTTAATATTGAATTATGAACCGTAAAGGAACTTACAAAATGTGACATTACGAACCTGGTCAAGCGCACAAGCAAAAATATCCTGGACATGACCCTGGTTGACAAGTTGTATTGCTCATGATGCAAGAGGATTTGTACCTGCACTGCCAAGTCAATTAAAATCCATCATTATCTATACAATAAATACAAGTAATTGATGTAGTATTTTTTACTCTAAGATGAATTCTTATGATAATGTTAGAACATATGTTGAAAATGTCAAAACATACCCGAATAAGCTCCTCTTCGTTTCAAGAACAATTTATTGGAGTCGCATGAACTTGGAACAAGCCTCCCACGATCTGAAAGAGTAGCAACTAAGTCAAAAGTGACTTTTTTGTTGCTACACTGGATCGAGGGTGGTTTGCTCCAAGATTAAATCGCTCCAATAAATTATTCTCTACTAAACAGGGCCAACCACGTGAAGGTGGAAGCTCTTATGGCCCCTCCCCCCCCCTCACATCACTCTCAATTCCCCAATACCCAATTTATATTTCATTTTTTACTTTCATGAGCATAAAAAAAAATATTCAATAACTAATAAAAAAACAATTCAACAAAAAGTACGCAAGGAAACATTGTAATTAATGCTTGACATAAAAATAGTATGATAAATGAGTTTTTTATATAACGCAAAAAACGTTCCAAGTATGGTCATTGGTAACGTTTGTCTTATAATAATACAATATTTTACATTATCGAATTTTCTTTTTCTTCTTCCTATTTTTAAAGCTTTTAATTACATCATCAATATCATCATGCTCTGCTCCTGTTTCGTGCCTTTCGACCCGCACTGCTGACCTAGTTGCGTAGTCACGATGTCTGGTCTCATCCAGTGACGGGGCATCGCCTACAAAAACAGATAATATTAAATTTTAATTGTCAGTTTTTAAATATCATTGAACTAGTTCGGTAATATTAATTAAAAAAATTGCAATGAGATTATTTACCTGGTGCACCAGTTGTCGCCGCTGACCTAGTTGCGTTGTCACGATGTCTGGTCTCATCCAGTGACGGGGCATCACCTAAAAAAACAGATAATATCAAATTTTAATTGTCAGTTTTTAAATATCATTGAACTAGTTCGGTAATATTAATAAAAAAATTGCAATGAGATTATTTACCTGGTGTACCAGTTGTCGCCGCTGACCTAGTTGCGTAGTCACGATGTCTGGTCTCATCCAGTGACGGGGCATCGCCTACAAAAACAGATAATATTAAATTTTAATTGTCAGCTTTTAAATATCATTGAACTAGTTCGGTAATATTAATAAAAAAAAATTGCAATGAGATTATTTACCTGGTGCACCAGTTGTCGCCGCTGACCTAGTTGCGTAGTCACGATGTTTGGTCTCATCCAGTGACGGGGCATCGCCTACAAAAACAGATAATATTAAATTTTAATTGTCAGTTTTTAAATATCATTGAACTAGTTCGGTAATATTAATAAAAAAAATTGCAATGAGATTATTTACCTCGTGCACCAGTTGTCGCCGCTGACCTAGTTGCGTTGTCACGATGTCTGGTCTCATCCAGTGACGGGGCATCGCCTACAAAAAAAGATAATATTAAATTTTAATTATCAGTTTTTAAATATCATTGAACTAGTTCGGTAATATTAATAAAAAAAATTGCAATGAGATTATTTACCTGGTGCACCAGTTGTCGCCGTTGGGACTGTTGCCCTGTCTTCCTCTCTGGTGGTAAGATCCTCAAGGGAAACATTCTCCGTCATTTAAACAAAAAACGTTATAAGGACAACCATCAAGGTATAATTAGAAAAAATTATAAGTGGAAATTAATTACCATCACGGCCCTCATTGATAGTAGCATTGTTAGCCTGGTCCCCACTACAATGATCAAGTTGCATGTGAGGATCATCTACATCTGGCTCTAAAACTGGGTTATTTTCCTCGTCGGTAGTGCTTCTCCCCTGATTTAAACAAAGTTGTTAGACATTAAATTTATGGACGAAAACAAACATATTGAAAGGTTAATTTTTTACCTTATCAGGCATTCTGGATCTTGGGACCTGCCCCAAGCTTCTGCGATGTTCAACTACGGCTTGATAGCCAAAATGGAAAGCGATATTTTTATCTTCCTCTGTAGTTTTTGTTCCGAAGTCATCACCCTACATTACATATGATTGTGTATTTTTAATCATATTTGATAGGATTACAAAAACGTTGGAAGGCGATACAATTAATTATAAGATGTTTAGCTACTTAATTACAATTCTTGCGGCTAATTTCAAGTAGCCGCCTTGGCCTAGCTTGTGATGGACCTTTTTTTCAATCCTAGCTTTGGTTGCCTTTGAGGTGTCAGGCAACCTAGCATCAAAAGATTGAAGTCAGATATGACGTAGCACACTTTTATTTTAGACATAGAGAAAATTAAAGCTATTGAATTAAAGTTGTAATTTACCTTGCGGGTCCAGTTGGTATTTTTCCTTCTTTCTTTGCCCTTTTCTCTTTTCCATCATGGATGAGTGCTCTCCACTCACTCTCTGGAACTGTGAGAGGACGCTCATATCTAGGGTTAAATTGCAATTGCGTCCTATAGGTGTCCCTAGTATATTTCAAATATTTGACGGCTACCCGAGCCACCGTTGTTCTGTCAAATATGCCGACCCCAAAAAGGGTTTCTAGATAATCTAGAAGTTCTTTTTTCAAGTTGGAACTCTGGGAATTCCACCCCGTGCGTATGGTTGGGCCAAAAATTACCAACGCATGGCTCTCCAGATACCTGTAGAACTCATTGTTTCCTACACAGAAAAAAAAGATATTATCATTAATTTAAAAATAAAAATCGTGATAAATATGTTTTAGATAAAGTACATGAAATAGTTAAAATATTAAAATTTACCTGGGAGTTGTACATGCTTTATAGGGACACCTTCATCGCTCACCAACAACGTGCCATTAATGGTCCCTGTGGAGCTGACACGTGTAGCTCCAGGAAACGCAATAATGTAGTTGGCCATATCAGCCTCATCATTGCCAACACATTCAGCAGTTGGCTGGGTGTCAGCTTGGGCAGGGTGTGTTTCTTGGCTAGCACCTAAAGGAGTAGAAGGTGTACGAGAGGGTTGTTGGGCAATCTCTTGCACTTGTGTCCCACTACCACCAACACCGGGTTCAGCAAATGCCAGAAGACGCTACATACAAAAGAACTTTTTGTTAGTTTAGTCAATGTAAAAATTAAAAATCAAACTATCACAATTCATCTCATGCAGAACAAAAAAAAAATCCTTTTGACTTTTTATTATTACCTGATATCTTTCTAGCTGGCTCATAAGTTGTTTTATCTTCTCTTCTGTTTCAGGTGTTTGAGGCACGTCTATCAAAGTATTAAATTCCGACCTTGCATTTCGTGCCTTTTTTTGCAACAAGAACACTGGAGATAGGGATGAAGAAAGCTCTTCCTCAAAGAGGGAATCATCAGGCGTACCATGGCTAGGTGTCTGCATATTTGAACAAAATTAATATTATTTCAATTATGTAAATAACTAAAATACCTGAAGATAGAGCAATGCCGGCACTTTACATGTTCTTCCGCTGGCCTCTTTCCGCGATCATCCCGTCTCTGGGTTGTTCCTGCACTGCTCTCATCAGTCTGCCACATTGCAATAAAATTATAAATGTAAAAACTTGAAAACAATATCTAACTTAAAAACACAAAATGAAAACTGAAATAATTTCTAATAAGACACGGGACGACAAAGTTAGAGTTTCAAATATGCCTTGCATTGAATTCAGTCCTGGAAACATGTCATTGCACATTAAGGCACCCAAACAAGAGACGAGTTGACAATGAAGACCTTATTGAATATATTGTTGGAGCAACTTCTAGTAAAATTGTTGTGAAGACCTTAAGGACATTTTTGGAGCAACATTGTTGAAGCTGATGGTACAACATTGTTGGAGACGATCTTGAAGGGCCTTGAAGTGAAGCTTTTGGAGCAACTATTGAAAAATCCTTAGAGAATTTAAGTAAGGCACTTTCTATCTTCCATCACCTTTTTCCTTTCAATATCCTTTAAACGATTTTGTTGATATTTAATGTTTGAAATCACGTTATAATTCCTTGATTATATGTGTTTTGGGACTAGAATAATTTCACACTAAACCATGCAAACTTAAAAGTAACTTAACAGATCCATAAAGTAATAATAATCATAATTCCTAATTTCCTATTGTACGATATGATGCAAATTATTCAAACATGAAGAAATGAAGACATGCAATGTCTGAATTTCAAGATTGATGAACCAATACAAGAAGTTAGAAACTACAACTTTGATTCAATACTCTGTGTCCTAACTCCATGAAGGAATCTAGTTTGTAGTACATAACATGCATCGTGTATTATCAATTCTTAATTGACAACAACTAAAGGTCATCTACATCATCAATTCCTTCCCATGTGTTTTTATGTTATATTCCTTATAAAAGTGTCAAAATTCTCTCAAAGTAAGCAACCACTGAATAAAATAAAAAATAGTTGAGATATGATTGAGAAATGGTCATTTATTTCTTAAAAGGATCTTCACGATTTCTTTGGTTTTTTTTCATCTCAAGAAACAAGAAATGACCTAAGAAACTATCGTGCCGTAATATAAGAAACAACACTGTGCAATGGCCATTTTCAAAGCCAAATGATGTCCATTGAGGACATGGCCTTTATTTGGTTCCTGTTTCATAGGAGTTTCGGGTAGAAATGGAACTTTGTTGTACCTTTTCCAGTAGTAAAAAGGGAAAACCTTCTTTTTCCATGGGAAATAATTTACCTTTCCTTTTTCAAGATAATCTAAATCACAAAAAATATGAACTATACTTCACACATTCTTGGATAATGTGAAAGTGGAAAAGGAATACCCTACACAAGTGATGCACATATGTACACTTGAACACTAATATATTTTTGTAGTTGAAATGCAATGCTTGTTTTCATTTAAATGTAGGGTTTTTAAAGCAGGGAGAAATAATGGCTACCAATTTAATAAGCGTTTCTTTGGGAAAAATTTAAATCTTGTATTGGGTGATGAAGATAATAGAGGGTATTGAATCTTAATTCTTGACATTGTGTTTAACTTGAATAACTCAAATGATTATAAATATCAGTTGATGAGTTCTTTTTTCAAGTATGTCACTCAAAACTCTTATGTCAAAGCATTGTATGATGTCTAGCATTTGCTTGTTTCCCTATCTTCAGTTCAATGTAAAAAGTATATTAATATATTGGAGCACGAATGATAACTACAATTGTTTGCTCTGCAGTATATCCAGCCCCAAGATTATGAAAAGTTTTCTCAAGTGGAGCTATTTGGTTAGGCTATAGGGTCAACCCTCTATAGGAGGAAGGGCCTGCAGTAAGAACTTACCATTTTGCAAGAGTTGAGGGCCAATGTTGTTCTGCAAGAGCTGAGGGAGAATGTTGTTTTGCAAGAGCTGAGGGCGAATGCTGTTCTACAAGAACTCAGGGCGAATGTTGTTCTGCAAGAGCTCAGGGCGAATGCTGTTCTGCAAGAGCTCAGGGCGAATGCTGAGGGCGAATGCTGAGGGCGAATGCTGTTCTACAAGAGCGAAGGGCGAATGCGTGCGTGATATCAGACGTTGATGTAGCACACATGTACATTTGAACACTAATAGATTTTTGTAGTTGAAATGCAATGCTTGTTTTCATTTAAATGTAGGGTTTTTAAAGCAGGGAGAAATAATGGCTGCCAAATTAATAAGCGTTTCTTTGGGAAAAATTTAAATCTTGTATTGGGTGATGAAGATAATAGAGGGTATTGAATCTTGATTCTTGACATCTAGAGAGAATCCTACAGCCTAACACAATCTAATGGAATTGACCAAAAAAACCCAAATAGAGTCAACCCTACTATAGGAGGAAGGGCCTGCAGTAAGAACTTACCATTTTGCAAGAGCTGAGGGTGAATGTTGTTCTGCAAGAGCTGAGGGCGAATGCTGAGGGAAAATTCTGTTCTGCAAGAGCTGAGGGCGAACGCTGAGGGCGAATGCTAAGAGAAAATTCTGTTCTGTAAGAGCTGAGGGCGAACGCTGAGGGCGAATGCTGTTCTGCAAGAGCTGAGGGCGAATGCTGTTCTGCAAGAGCTCAGGGCGAATGCTGTTCTGCAAGAGCTCAGGGCGAATGCTGAGGGCGAATGCTGTTCTGCAAGAGCGGAGGGCGAATGCGTGCGTGATATCAGACGTTAATGTAGCACACATGTACATTTGAACACTAATAGATTTTTGTAGTTGAAATGCAATGCTTGTTTTCATTTAAATATAGGGTTTTTAAAGCAGGGAGAAATAATGGCTGGCAAATTAATAAGCGTTTCTTTGGGAAAAATTTAAATCTTGTATTGGGTGATGAAGATAATAGAGGGTATTGAATCTTGATTCTTGACATCTAGAACAACGACCTAACACAATCCAATGGGAATTGACCAAAAAACCCAAATGAAGTCAACCTACTATAGGAGAAGGGCTATGATAAAGAACTTACCATTTGCAAGAGGCCGAGGGTGAATGCGTACCGCAGAGGCGGGGCGAACGGCGGGGGCGACGGCCGAGGGCGAATGCGAGGGCAAATTACGTGCAGGGCGGGGGTGAGCAATGACGAGAGACGAATGCGAGGAGCAAATTACGGTACGAGAGGCGAGGCGAGAATCTTTGATACGCAGAGGAGGGCGGATGCGCGCGTGATATCAGACGTTAATATAGCTATTGCGACGGATACGAAACAATAAAATAATTTTTATGTAGCGTGCATATAAGTTTCGTTTTTGTATTTTAGCGCGCATATAAGTGTCGTTATACCGACGGCGGAAAAGGCGTCGCTATTGCAACGAAGGCCTCCAAACGTCGCAATTACGACACTTAGACATTGTGTCGCACTTGTAGTCGTCGCAATAGCGACGCGTTGGGCCATAGTGTCGCGAGTGCGACGTCTTCCTCCAAACGTCGCAATGGCGACACTTTTCTAAGTGTCGGTATTGCGACACCTTTCTATAAATGTCGGTATAGCGACGGTTTCGGGCGGGATGGAAAAAAATTGGGGAAATTTCCGACACTTGGTCAAAAGCGTCGGAACCAAGTGTCGGAATTTCCGCCAAATGTAGTAGTGTAGGCACCTTTAGAGTAGCAGCGAATCAAAACCTTTAAAACAGAATGAAGCTTTTCTTTTTCTTTCTTGCTTCCATAAAATTTTACTTTGCCTTCTTTATTTAGAGCATCTACCACCTAACATTTTATTTTGACTTATTTATTTAGGGCATCTATCACCTAACATTTTATTGACATGGATTCCTACAAAAATAATAATCTTCATAACATTTTTAACTTTTTCATTCTTTTGCATCCATATCCTACCTTATCATTTTGAAATTATTTAACTGCTTATGCTAACTTATCAAAACAGATGATGTTACAACATCTTCCTTGGTTCAGATTAAACTATTGAACCAGTTTTTATTTTGTATCTAAATAATTAAGCTGTCAAGATTAAACAGTTTGACAAATTATTTTTCACTACCTAAAAACAAGCAATATAAACATAATTCAATCATGCTTAAACTATATGATTGAATTCTATTGAACTATTGTGGCATTTTAAACAAGTTGCACACAATTTATTTTTAGAAATAAGCTAAACTAAGAGTAGTGGCATTTGGAAGTGCAAAACTTTCCTAATTTTATTGTTTTTCTTCTTTTTGATGGGGTTCACATCTTATGTTTTTTATTTATAACATATACCCTCTTTTGATTTTTTATGTTATACACTTTTCTTATTTATTTTGAAAATTATTTGCAGATTGGAAATCATTTTATGAAATAAATTTGACAGATAGAATAAACTCAGTCACCTTGAGATCCTATGAAATATAGGAGCCTAACAACCCCTTTGGGGAAACTCCCACACTTCTTCCTCAGAAAATTAGGGGGTTGTCAAAGTCTTCAAGGAAATGCAAGAATAGGATTAGTTTCTCATAGGATGAGCAACCATTGTAATGTTCCTACTTAGCCTTAGCTAAGAGGAAACATTTAATTTTGATTTAATTTATGTTTTATGAATAAATGAATAAAGGAGGACATGTAAAACTCCTAAAAATTCTGAATAAATCAATGCCCATGTGAACAAAGACAAATCAGGGCTATGTAAATATCACTCGCAGGTGTGAAAGAGGTTTGAGCCAAAGACTGGGTCCACCTTGACCAAATCAACAACGTTGTCTAAGTTCATCGCATCTCCAAAAGGGATAGCGCAGGTCATGAAGGGAGCCTCTAATGTGAAAAGGGCTAGCTCATCAAAGTGGTTTAGGGTTTGCAAGAGATTTCTCATATTATAAAAGGAGAAGGAGAGCAACAAAAGAAGGTTGTTGATAGATCATATTTCTGAAGTATTTGTCTGCTTAGACAAATACCATTCTCTGTTGTTTAGTGGAGGATTGTGATTGGAATTCCTGCTTAGGGGTTTCATCTCTTCCCTTGAGGATCATTGGAGGAGTTCTTTGCTAAAGTGAACCACTATCAGGCTTGAGGCCAAGCTTCTACTTACGTTGGTAGCACTGATCCAGTGAGGGTTTTGTTGTCTCTGCAAGCTACAGCAAGTGGTGATCTAGATCTGTAGAGATCTAGTGTATTTTGAGAGTCTCTCTCCATGGAGTGGGTCCTTTGACCTCCTGGAAGAGAGTACCATTTCTTGTACTTTCAGATCTGCTAATATTCAGTATTTTTCTATGTCTCTTGAGCTATAGTGCTGTCCCACTTGGAAAACTGCATTATTTGTGTATGAGGGTTTGCAAATTGATTTGCTCATTGTTTAGATCAAAGATCTCTTGTGTTGGGCTTGCCTTCCACTTGGTGATCCATGGATTGGCTTGCTGATCTATGTTCTGTTAAGATCTGATCCATTGTAATGTAATGTCATATTCAGAAATTTACTACAACGGTTTACAGATCTGCAACTTGTTTCTCAAATCTACTCTTATTTATGCATGCTCTTGTCAAAATTCCAAGTGGATCTTGTAGAGAAAACTATAGAGCTTTCAGATCTGATATAGATCTGATATTTTATCCATAGATCTACTCTAGATATAAGTTTTAACTCACATCTACTGAACCTCCTGGAAAATAACGCTTTTCAAGCATTTCTGCAAATTTACATGTGCATCTGCTCTCTTTTCTGAAGATTTATTGTTGTATTGGCTCATGCTTTCCACTGCATAATGAAAGGGATTTGTCATAATGATTATTTGTTGTTGTATTATTGAGATATCAGTCCTATTTCTGATCTCCACTGAACATTATCTAAAACTACGCAATTCTTGAAGCAGTGCTTGCATTTTACTGCAGCCTTCCCCTTTGGGTGCCTTTTAGCTAGTCTACATTTTGGGAGATCTGTTTAATGTAATTAAACTGATTTGTTTCTGATGAAATTCCATATATAAGTCACATACAAAATAAATTAGGGGAACCCAAACCTGATATATGTTATTCTTGCTCATTTTTACTTATACAACGTTTTCCTTGAAGACCTTGTTGAAATTCCAAGGGGTTATTCCAAGTTCTATAGGCAGAGTCTACAGTTGGCCAGGTAGCCTCTAGATCTCACCCTTTCTTTGAAGGGTGACATATCCAGTAAATTACCCTGTATTCCATCTCTGAAATATAATCTTGAGAATCCCAAAAAAGGATCATTACAGTGGTATCAGAGCTCCACTCTTGGCACAGCCTGTGCTAGCATTGGAGCACCAGTCATGTTGCATTCCGAAGATGAAGATCCTATTTCTGAGAGAGAGAGGAGATATCATAATAGAAGTCATAGAAAGTATGACTATACTACTGTTTACCTTGACAAGGGTCAAGATAAGGGGAAAGCCCCTGAATCTGTGAATGATAAAGATAAGGAAGAAAAGGAGTTTGCAAAAGCTCTCTTGGAAGCTATGCAAGATATGTCCAAGGAAATAAAGGAGATTAGGATAGATAGAATGAGGGAGTCCCTTGGGAGATTCCATCAAGGAGAAAGTTTTGATATGTCTCAGTTTGGGACTGGTCAAACTGTGAGCTTGCCATAAGCTCCCTAGGCCTCACAACGCTCTACAATGCCTACCTTCTTGGCTGCAGAGAATGAAGGGATGCAAGAGACAACCTCTTTGGAAGGTTACTTTATAGAATATGACTCACAAAGTTAGAGGTTCAAGGATAACTTGAGCTTTCAAGACTTCTGCCATCTCAAGGATCGGAGGAGGCCATGGCAACAGTACAGAGATGGAGGTTTCCTTCAAAGAAGACACCACACTATGGGCAGGTTCTTCTTGCCTAATTTCGATGGATCACCCTCTTGTTCTGCTAAATCATGGGTGGAGAAGTTGGATATCTATTTCCAGTTGAATAAGGTACCTGAAGCAGAAGCCATCAAGATTGCTGCACTGCATTTTGAGGTAGAAGCCCACAACTAGTGGTTTCATGGACTATCTACATTGGGGCAAATCATTGTGTCCACATATGCCGAGTTCACTAGGATACTAGTGGAGAGATTTGATCGGAAAGATCCGGAGGCCCCTTTCATCAGCTTGGAAAAGATTAAACAGACAGGAGATGCAGAGGCTTATATTTCTGAATTCCTGAGGTTGTCTGTAATGGTTTCTGATCTATCAGTAACAAGGAGAGTCTACACGTTCATTGATGGCCTGGAAGAACCTTTGCATGGGTTGGTTAAGTCTACCAAGCCCATCACTCTGCATGATGCCATTGAGAGAACTAGAGATCTCCAAGATGCCTTTCCAAGGGCAAAGGAAACTTTCCCAAGAAAATCCACTCACTCTTCTAAGGGGAAGGAGGGGAAAGATACTCCACCCAAGGAGAGCTCACTGAATAAACCTCTTGACATTGATCTTCGGAGGGAGTTGAGGAAAAATAAATTATGTTTCACTTGTCAAGAGCCATGGGTACTGGGACATAGATGTGCTGCTGGAAGAGCACACTATATCGAAGTCTTCTCTGATTGTGAGGAGGAAGAGGGAAATGATGGACCTAGGAGAGGTCACAACGCTAGTGATGATGAGGAGGGGGATTAATAATCATCCCGAGAAGAAGAAGGATAATTTTCTCCAACCAGTGGGACTCTTGCTTCTTTGAGAGGAGTGCCCAAGTATTTGACCCTTATAGTGCAAGGTTCAGTTATGAACCAAAGAGTTTCTATTCTGATTGACAGTGGGGCAAACCACAACTTTATTGATGCTCACCTTGTGCAGAGGAGAGGGATCCCTACTGATACTTTTTATGGGTTCTCTGTTTTGGTTTCGGGAGATAGAACTATGCAGTGCATGCAGTATGTTCCATCAATTTATATGACTATGGGAACCTACACCTTGGAGGACCATTTCTTTGTAGTGGACATACCAGACACCAACATCATCTTGGGTGTCCAATGGTTGATTACTTTGGGAAAATTCACCACTGATTGGAAGGCCTTGCAGATGGAGTGGGTGGATTTGAAGAGTGGGAAACAACAATTCATTCAAGGCATGCACACCTACCCTTCACTTGATGTTTCCACCCACACAACAAAGATGGAATTGCGCAGTGGGGGCAGGGACCTCACAGTTCCTTCTCTCATGTTTATGAGAATGCTGCAAGGAATATTTCTACATCATGGAAAGCCACTTGGGGTGCCATTATATTCTATGGGGGAAGCCTCACCAAGTGTTGAAACAATGTAAGAGAGAGTCACAACACTGTGGGAGGAAGCAATGGGGAGGATCAACCTTCGCACAATTTTTTTGGGCATGTATAATGCCAAAGAATAAAGTAGCAACAAGGCAAGCACCACTATAGATGCATCAACAACGTTGTCTTTGTTGAGATGTGTAGATCCATATTGGAGGTCTCAACTCCTTGTGGAGTACTCCAAATATGCACACCGGGATGATATTAGATGGCATGAAGCAAGGAGAAGGCTATTTGTTCCATGAAGGGGTCATCTATCATCTTGGTAAAGTATTATTGTCTTAAGCCTCCAAGCTTAAGCAAGAGATACTACAAAGAGCACACAAAGAGTTCCTTTCTAGCTATATGCAGTAAGCAAAAATCTACTCCCTAATCTTGAAGAGTTTTGATTGGGAAGGTATGAAGGAAGAACTACATCAGCACTATGATTGGGAGGAACTACATCAGCACTTACAAGAGTGCAATAGTTATGAGGAGATGGGGCAGCCAAGGGATCCTATGCAGGAGACATTTCAGCTATCTCTTTCTTCTCTTAAAAGAGGAGAAAAGCCCATGCCTAACTCTATGTGTGTGGGAGACTTGAATGGTAAAGAATCTGATCTTATGGAGCATGTTTATTTTTTTGATTTGGCACATTCTCTTACCATATGTATGCAGGCCATGGCTCCTACAAGGAGTGATATTACATGTAGATCTCATGGCATTGATGAGGCCAATAAAAATTCCAAAGCTGGCCACTCCCTTGAGGTGCAAAGGGATATTATCTATCATGATGGGTGCTTCCCAAAGGAACCTAATGAGGGCTTCACTTTCAGCCATTTCAAAGTGACCCATGCAGCAAAGATGTGGTGGGGGTACCACCTATCACACTCAAATCTACTCAAAACAAGGAGTGCACTGTGTTGTTACCTTATGTGGGATTGTGACCCACCTCCTCAAGTGAAAATTTCAGTTTTCCTATATGTGATTTTACTTCCATACATAGATGACATATTGGTATTTTTTATGGGTTTGTATGGAAAAAAATTAGGCAGTGTATATGTACCACATGGGATGGAAATTTATCCTATACTTCATGATACATGTTTTAGATGTGACATTGCTTCACCCATGTTTATTTCTGTTGAGTTTTACACTCCTGAAGGGGTAGATTATGCCCCTATCATGTTAGCATTGGAGGAGCAGTTTCTGATGTATTGGCTTGGTGAGCACTTAATCCATGATGAAAGCTTGATTATTGATGGTGCCATCAATGGAGAAGGAGAAGAACTACAACTCTTACCTTGTCAGTTGCTTGAGGACAAGCAACATTTTGGAGGGGAGGACTGTAATGTTCCTACTTAGCCTTAGCTAAGAGGAAACTTTCAATTTTGATTTAAATCTCCTAAAAATTCTGAATAAATCAATGCCCATGTGAACAAAGACAAATCAGGGCTATGTAAATATCACTTGCAGATGTGAAAGAGGTTTGAGCCAAAGACTGGGTCTACCTTGACCAAATCAACAGTGTTGTCTAGGTTCATTGCATCTCCAAAAGGGACAACACAGTTCATGAAGGGAGCCTCTAATGTGAAAAGGGTTAGCTCATCAAAGTGGTTTAGGGTTTGCAAGAGATTTCTCATCTTATAAAAGGAGAAGGAGAGCAGCAAAAGAAGGTTGTTGATAGATCATATTTCTGAAGTATTTGTCTGCTTAGACAAATACCATTCTCTATTGTTTAGTGGAGGATTGTGATTGGAATTCCTGCTTAGGGGTTTCATCTCTTCCCTTGAGGATCATTGGAGGAGTTCTTTGCTGAAGTGAACCACTATTAGGCTTGAGGCCAAGCTCCTACTTACATTCGCAGCACTGATCTAGTGAGGGTTTTGCTGTCTCTGCAAGCTGCAGCAAGTGGTGATCTAGATCTATAGAGATCTAGTGTATTTTGAGAATCTCTCTCCATGGAGTGGGTTCTTTGACCTCCTAGAAGAGAGTACCATTTCTTGTACTGTCAGATGTGCTAACATTCAGTAGTTTTCTGTGTCTCTTTAGCTACATCACTGTCCCACTAGGAAAACTGCATTATTTATGTATGAGGGTTTGCAGGTTGATTTGCTCATTGTTTAGATCAGAGATCTCTTGTGTTGCGCTTGCCTTCCACTTGGTGATCCATGGATTGGCTTGCTGATCTATGTTCTATTCAGATCTGATCCATTGTAATGTAATTTCATATTCAGAAATTTACTGCAGCAGTTTCCAGATCTGCAACTTGTTTCTCAGATCTACTCTTATTTATGCATGCACTTGTCAAAATTCCAAGTGGATCTTGTAGAGAAAACTATAGAGTTTCCAGATCTGATATTTTATCCATAGATCTGCTCTAGATATAAGATTTAACTCACATCTGCTGAACCTCCTGGAAAATAATGCTTTTCAAGCATTTCTGCAAATTTACATGTGCATCTGCTCTCTTTTCTAAAGATTTATTGCTGTATTGGCTCATGCTTTCCACTATATAATGAAAGGGATTTTTCATAATGATTATTTGCTACTATATTATTGATATATCAATCCTCTTGCTGATATCCATTGAAAATTATCTAAAACTGCACAATTCCTGAAGCAGTGCTTGCATTTTACTGCAGCCTTCCCCTTTGGGTGCCTTTTAGCTAGTCTACTTTTTGGGAGATCTGTTTAATGTACTTAAAATAATTTGTTTCTGATGAAATTACATATATAAGTCACATACAACATAAATGAGGGGAACCCAACCCTGATCTATGTTATTCTTTGTCATTTTTACTTATACATATTTTTCCTTGAAGACCTTGTTGAAATTCCTAAAAAGGGGTTATTCCAAGTTCTATAGGTAGAGTCTACAGTTGGCCAGGTAGCCTATGGATCTCACCCTTTATTTTAAGGGTGAAATATCCAATAAATTACTCTGTAGTCCATCTCTGAAATAGAATCTTGAGAATCCCGAAAAAGGATCATTACAACCATACAGTAGGGGGGTGATGATGAGCTCCATCATTAGACATATTTGGAGGGGTTAATGGTCACCTTTTTGCCTTCTTAGATCTATTTTTCTTGCATTTTTATTATTATTTGGTTTTATGATGCTAGTATAGGTGGTGATTAAGGCTAACATACTATGAGTGCCTAATATGAGGTTGAGTGCAGAATATCATGAATTATTAAACCTTTTTATAAGGATTTTATCATAAAGGCTTGGAAGAGACAACAAGGAGAAATTATAGGAGAATTTTCCACCCTCCTTGACTCTCAAAGGCAGCCGAAGGATCCCAAATATTCTCTCCAGAAATTCAAATTCCAAAGGCAGCCAAAGGATCCCCAAGGATTCTCCCCAACAATTCGAATTCCAAAGGCAGCCAAGCAACTCAAAGAGGAGTGCACCCGATATTTGTTTACTGGGAGTCAAGTGGAATCAATCACCATTTTTATAGGGAGTTTTTGGTAGCTACCCTGTAGAATAATAGAGCAGAGCTAGAGCTAGGAAGAGTTAGTCAGTGAGTCGATTCCATTCAGAACTATTGTTGTGAGCTATTGAGCTTTTTATTTTCTTCAGTGATCAAACTTTCAGAGATTTATGAGGTTATTGTTTTACGAAATGAGGAGACTAATTTCATTCGACTGATTTAAGTTTCAGGGAGATAGGCTCGTGGGTTAGGGCCCAATCCATGTGCCTCAGCTTCTCTACTGTTACTATATTTTCCTTTCTGTCATTTAGCTAGTTTTTCTTCTACCATTTAGTTAGATCTACTTCTCATAGTTTCATTTCTGCTTAGTCTTTTCTTTCAGTTCGTTGTTGTAGTTTTATTTTCTTACGAGTAATAGAGTAGAGGAGAAAAACTCCAAAATTTGTGGTCAAGCCTTTCCCTCTCATCTCTGTCAATAGAGCTCGAGGAGGACGAATATTCCCATAGACCCAAAAACTGATTATGTTACGTCTCCATTCCCTCCTATTTTCCGCTTCTTTTTGCTGCTGCACCTACCTTTTTCCCTAAACGCACTGAAGCCCCTCAACTCTGCCTTATTCATTTGTATTTTTCTATTCATGGTTACCTTACCTTCTTAACGTAGAACATGTGAAAAAAAACCATTCAAAACCCATTTAAACGCGACCTTCGCCTTCCTCCTCGGTTCTCCCGCTACTGTACATTGCCTGTTCGCGAAATCGCACTTCGAAGCTCTTACCTTTTTTCTTGAAAACTTACCACTCTCCTTCTCTGATTTCCCGCCTTATTCCTTTTTTCTATCGATCGTTGTCGCCAAACTCGGTTTAACGCAAAAACGCTTGAAAACCATCGAAAACCCGACCTCTGCCTTCCTCCTTGCAATTACTTACCGAACTTCGCATTTCTCACTCTGCACGGCTTAAGTTTCTCCCATTAACACTTACGGCTTTCCAACTGCCAATGTGATACCCACTACATCGAAAATCACTCATCACACCTTTTCCTTGTTTCCTGAAGACTTACCGGTCCTTTCTTTGCTGATTGCGATATTGTACCACAACTCCGCTGCTCTGTAAATCGCTCATCGCACCTTTTCCTTGTTTCCTGAAGACTTACCACTCCTTTCTTTGCCGATTACGATATTTTACCGCAACTCCGCCTCTTTGCAAATCGCTCATCGCACCTTTTCTTTTTTTAATGCTACTGCTCCAACTTTGCGATATCACAATTGCGATGTCGGCGCCACCTCCACGTCACCTCTCTGCATCGCAAATCACGTTTATATTCATTTTTCATTAACACTGACTGCTTTTTTTCTTCTGATTGTGCTATCATTATTTCACTTCACTGCCCTGTCAGCCATCGTAAATCGCATTTCAAAAAACTTACCTCATCACACTTTGCAAAACTTACCTCATCGCACTTCACTCCTGCTCCCTAACGACATTTCTCCTATCCCTTTAAACTTGTGATATTGCGATTACGACATCACATATCGCAACTTTCATCTCCATCGCACCTCCAAAATTGCACTTTTCTGCTCCAAAGTCATTTCTTGCATTGTAATAAAGTTTTATAAGGTTTTAACCCTCGCTTCCCACTTCTAAGCTTTGTTTCATGCGCTAAGCCCTCAATTCACCACTTTAGCCCTTTTCTTCCCTCCAAGCTACAAATCAACCCCTTTTCAAGTAGAATTAAGTCATGGATAGCTTAGTTTCCTAGATAGAAGCATGTTAGATAGACTATAGGATAAGTAGAGTGCATTTAGCTAATTTTCCAAGTTAAGTATGGTTTAGAATTAGTTTCCTTTCTGCCATTTATTTTCAGCAAGTTAGTTAGTTTATTTTCAGTCATTTCCTTTTCTACCAATTAAATTAGTTTCATTCTCGTCATTTATTTTAAGAACTTTAGTTTAATTTACTTTATGTCATTTCCTTCCAGTAATTTCCTTCCCAGTTATTATCATAGTTTAAGAAATAAATCCCTCTCGTAAAGCACAAGAGGATGACATGAGCTAAATGCATCTACTGTGCATATAACACTGTCACCTCCAAATTTGTATGAACTTCGGGTTGATAAAAGTAAAGTAGGGAAGCCCCTGGGAGTTACATCACCCTTGGTGCAATATCAAGGCTCACTAGTTTGGTCTATCACTAAACCCCAAGAAATCTTTTTTTACCTTAGAAGAAGGTAAATTATTGGGTCACAGGTAATCTTTGTTTGCCTTAGTATGATTTGGATATTAAACCCACCAAGTTAATCAAAGGGCAGGGTTTAGCAAAGTTGCTAACAGAAACAAATTTTCAAGCATTGGGAATTAACCTCTTAGCACTAGTGGATGGAGTTGGAAATGAAGAAGGTCAGAATAAGGCCAAAACAGGTATTCATACAATTTTTTGTGTTCATATTGGTATAAATATGTTGTTCATTACGCGTGTTTATTTTCTTGTCCCTATTCACTAAATAGAACCAAATACAAAGCTCTCAAGCTTAAATCTCAACTATATGTCATAGTACAAGCAAAGTTGTACTGGAAAGATCCTACTGGTATTTTTCTATTGTGTTTAACTGAAGGTGAATCCATTGAGGTTATCAAGGAATATCATGAAAGTCTATGTGGAGGAAATTATAATTGGAAGGTCACAACCCATAAAATCCTTAAGTCGAGTTTCTATTGGCCCACCCTATTTGCAAATGTATATAAATTGGTCAGAAGTTATTAGAAATGTCAGTTGTTTGCTGAGAAGAAAATATTTGCTCCATTACCTCTTATCCCTGTATTAATAGAAGAGCCCTTCAGGCAGTGGGGACTGGATTTTATTGGAGAGATCAATCCACCATCAAGTGGATAGTACAAGTGGATTCTAACTGCCACTGATTACTTCACGAAGTGGGTTGAGGCAATACCCACCAAAAAGAAAAATGACAAAATGGTGATGAAATTCTCAGAGGAAAACATTTTTAGCAGATTTGGATGTCCGGTCAAGATTGTAACTGATAATGATCAGATATTTAATTCTATTCAATTGATTAATTTCTGTCAAACATATAATGTAATATTATCAAATTCCACAACATATCATCCACAAGGGAATGAGTTGGAGAAAAATTCAAACAAGACCTTGGTTAGGATTTTGAATAATACAACCACTGAGAATTAGAAAGATTGGGATTCAAAGTTGAAGTTTTCTCTTTGGGCATTCTGAGTAACCACCAGGAGGTCTACTGGAAAGTCACCCTATGAATTGGTTTATGGAACTCAGGAACTATTCCCTACTCAGTTGGCCAAACCAATGATTTATTTCCTTTAAGAAGCTCAGGAAGAACCTAATGCTCTAGTGAGAAGATTGAACAAAGTGATTGAATCAAGTGAAAATAGAAAAAAAGTTAGAGATAACTTGATTTCTTATTAGGCAAAGATGAATTCCGTATTTGACATAAAATAAAAATAAATCCTCTTCCGAGCAGGAGATTTAGTATTAAGATGGGACACCAGAAGGTAGGATAAAGGAAAACACGATAAGTTTGACCCTCTCTGGTATGGTCCGTACAAAATTTCTGAAGCCAGATCAAACAATACTTTCATCCTAGAAGATTTAGATGGAGAATATTTGCAACTGACTATGAATGGGCAGTATTTGAAGCATTATTTTGAGCATTAAAATTCAGCATTCCACCATTGTAAATATTGGATTTCTCATTGTTAATATGTCACCAAGAAATATCTGACTCCATGCCAAATGGATAAGGCACTAATCTATGGTTCTTAGTTCTTTCGTGGAAAAAAGCACTATCCCCAGGTGGAGCCAGATGTCATGGCTGATTTGCATTTACTTTTGAAATATTTCTCAAAACACCAAAAAAAGAATATATGTTAGAAAATGTAAAAAATTTTGTATGTCGAAAAATAATTTTGATTTATATGTTGGTGTATTAAAATTATGTGCGGAGATGTGAAGGCAGGTTGAGTCGTGCTTATTCGGGTGCTGAAAATTGTACAATAGTTCAGCCAGGGCACCTCCATTTCATCTCCGCTCGTATCCTCCCCACCACGTCACGTCTTCTCCCTGGATATCGCAATTTAAAAATTCCATTGCTGATCTCCAATCCCCGATATGTTATGAATGTCGATATGTGATTTGCGATAAGTTTTATATTTCTGATTGCAATTTATGATCGGCCCCACCTCCACTTGCCACGACATCCCTACCTTTATCGCATATTGCACGTCGCACATCGCAAGCTCAGGAGGAATGGCGCTCATGAACCATGTTGGAACGCTGAAATGTGAAGTGTGACAAGGGCCAAAAACGATGCAGCTCAGAACTATGATTGAATATATTCCATTCACACATCGCACATCACAAGCTTAGGAGGAATGGCGCTCATGAACCATGTTGGAATGTCGAAATGTGAAGTGTGAAAAGGGCAGAAAGCGATAGTTTTCAAAGGAAAATTTTAATTTATTTAAAGTCCAGGGTTATGTGTAGTTGCGTTGTTTTATGAAGAAATGTGAATGCATGCACGACAAGAATGGGCAGAGTTGGGCAAAAGGGGACATGATAACATTGTTTGAAACATAGAGGAATAGGCAGAGTTGGGCAAAAGGAGCATATGGCGGCATTGTTGGAAACACAATTGCTGGGTCAAGTCGGGCAAAGATGCATTATTGCAGAACTGTTCGAATACCACATCAGAAACAGAAAATACATGACAGAAAGCAGAAAAGACAAAATATTGAACTCTGGAAGAACTGCAGGTCAAGGATGTTCGATTTGTCAGCGAGACACATCAGCACTTCAGGGAGACCCATCAACAACAAATCAGATTCAACAAAAAGAATAATATTTCAAGTTTTAATTTGTTTTCTTTGTTTGTTAAGATCAAAGCTATAGTGATGTCCTCAATTGAAATGTAATAAGTAGTTTTAACAGTTTAGGTAGTCGAAGTAGTTTCAAGAAGTTCTAGCAGTTACGAATTGTTTTTGATGTATTTAAGCAAGATAGAAAGAAATAAGCAGGGGTTTCTAGTTTTGGACCTTTGGAAGACTAAAGCTTTGGTACTTATTTTTCTAAGGAATTAATGAAAGAAGAATCAAGTTTCTTTCATCTGTTGATGGTGATTTATTTTTTCTGTGCCATTTTGTGTTCCTTCTTCCTTTAATGAAGTGAAGTAAAGTAGTTGATTGTCTCTTCATTACATCTGTGAGTAAGAGTTAAATAAACTTAATTTGTGTTCCTTCACTCCAACTGTTCTTTCTACATAAATTCATTCTGAAATTTAAAGTGATAGATTCTTTGTTACAACATATCATTTTGAGTTTATTCTACAGTTCTTCTTTTCCATTCAGATATCAATAGTTAATGACGTTGTAGAGTATTTCATTATACCAGATTATTAAGGGTCTTAAAGAATTAGTCTCCAAAGGGATTGAACGAACACCACCTAATATAATTACTTTTTTGACACATTTTTGAAAATATCTTAAGCATTGATTCCTTTCCACGGCCAAGGAATTGTCTCTTAAGAACTAACATTTTTTGTCACCTTTGCCGGGGCGAAGAGACGAAGTTTATTTTCCCTTGGTTTTTCACATTATTTCCTCTGGTTGTTCAGTGAGGAGGAAATATTTGGATGTGTTTGTTATTCTCATAATTCTGGCTCACAAAAGGCCTCACATGAGGTTAGATACCTCACAGCAGAAGGTCCCTTCTTTGTTCGACCCTAAAAGATTGGTTTCTAAAAGGGTTTGGAAACCCAAAACCCCCTCAACACCTAGTCCTACACTGTCTCCTCCTGGAATTAGTTATAGTAATCCTTTTTTTGAAAATATCTCTAAATTACTTCATTTCTTGGAAAAAGATTCACCTTTCACACCAATTTATTTTCAAGAACCTAAGTTGGAAGAAAACTCCTTTGATTTTGTTTCTTTTACTTTTACTCAAGCTCAACAAACTCCAGTTGTTGGTCCCTCTGCCATTGTGCATCAACCCACTCCCATATCAGTTTTACCTCCACCTCCGTTCATTTTCACAACAGGTTCATCGATTGCATCTAACCAAGGAACAATCAATCAAGGTGAAAACATGGTAGCACCAACCTTTTTGTTGAATATATATGCTCCACTTAACCTTCCACAACCAATGAATGAAATTCCTCAAGATTATCTTAAATTTCTCCCACTTTTTACCGGAGAAGATGAAATAACTGCAGAAAAACACTTCCCTGTGTTTTGTAATTTTGCTAAAAATCTGAATGTAAAACATCTTGATGTTGTAATGAGGCTTTTTTTTCAGTCTCTGAATGGAGAGGCTAGAAAGTGGTTTAAGGGATTGCCAAATAACTATATTAATACATGGGAAGAACTGGAAAATCAATTCAATCAGATATGGGATGAAAAAATGGATCATGGATATTCACTAACGGAATTCAATGCAATCAAAAGAAAACCAGATGAGAATATATCAGATTTTATCAAAAGATTCAATAAATTGTATAACAGTTTTCTTGTAGAAATAAAGCCCCTCCTTTTGGAGCAAAGGTGGTTTTTTCTAGGGCTTTTGAAGCCGATTTTAGTTTCACACTTAGAGAAACAAGATCCCCTGCTCTAGATTAGATACAGAAAGATGCTCTAGAAATTGAAGTTAATATGATTGCAGATGGAAAGATAAAATAAAAGCAGGCAGTTCAAGAGTAGGGAAAAGAAAAATAAGAATCACCACAAGATCAAATAATTGATGATATGACAAAGGTGATAAAGAATCTATCAAAAAATTTAGTAAAGATGGAATTGGAAAGTAAAAACTCCCAAACACCGGTACAAAAAAACAGAGGAGGATTTAATCCTCAATTCAGAAAACATCCCCTGCAAATTTTGCAGAGAGAAAGAAGAGATCAAGATCAGGTCCAAGCATCACTGTATATAGAAGAAACACCCATATAGTCAGTATAATATGACCAAAAAGAAGCCGAAGGCCAAATATCTGCTATAAACAAAAGAGAAGATGATGAAGAGGAAGACTGTGAAGGAGAATATTTTGAAGCTTAAGTATCTTTCGATCAAGATGAAATGGATGAATATTGTAGGCAATTAACAGATTTCATGCAAGATGAGTTGCATTAAAAGTATGATTTAAGGTCTAGAAAGAGATCTAGAGTGCAGGATAATGAAGGTGAACAACAAGATTCTATTCCTCCTCCAATGGAGACTCCACAACAAAAGGACCCTGTAAAACAAGTCAGTAATGGGAAGCAACTTGTAAATTTAGTTAATAGAATAGATGTGCGGAAGGGCGAACCTTCCCAAAGCAAATCAATCGATACTAATATTTTGGAGAGAGTTGTTCCTGTACCCGAAAAAGCAGTAAATTCTAGAAAGAGTGAAGAAGAATCTGAAAATAATGTTAAACAAACTCATGCTTTCAATTTGATAAAAGAGTTGGAGTAGGTAAAAATTTAGATACCTCTTCTAGAATTAGCTAAAATACTAGTCTATAAGAAAGAAATTTTAGAATTTATTAATCTCACACAGATTGAAGATATAAGTGACACTGTGAACTTACAAGAAGAGAAGCCAGTGGTCACCTTTGGTCCTCATGTAGAATAATTAGATACTTTTGTTCCACCATTCTATACTTCTATGTTGCTTCATGATTTTACTTTCGATAATTGTATGTTGGACTCAGGAGCATCCCATAATCTCATGCCATTTTATATTATGAAGGAACTAAACTTTCATATTACCAAACCTAACAGGGATTTGTATTCATTTGATTCCAAAAGGTTGAAATGTTTTGGGTTAATTAAATATGTAGTAATTTCTTTGGCACAAATTACAGCAAAGAGTATAGTCATGGATGTAGTTGTTACTCACATTCTAGCCAGGTTTCAAATGCTCCTGTCAAGATCTTGGGGAGAAAAGTTGGGAGGTGTTCTAAAATTAGATTTCACTTATGCTATCATTCCTGTTTTTAATGGGGAAGAAGGTATATTGTACAGGGTAACAAGGTTCGTGAAGACCACTACCAAGAAAGATGGAGGAAATTCCCTTATTTATAGTCAAGAAACATAAGATCTTTCATGTTTCATGCTGCATGAAGATGTAGAATTTGATGAAGAAACGGGGAAGCAGCTCTCTTTAGTAGTTGTAAATAATGAGTTGCACTAAAAAAAATTTGGAAATGATACTTTGATGGTGCATACTCCAAGGAAGGCACAAGAGATGGATTCTTGTTGATATTTCCATAGGGTAACCTCATGCCTTTTTCTTTTAAATTAGAGTTTGATTTAGTAAACAATGTGGCTGAGTATGAGGACTTAATCTTAAGCCTTAAAGTGGCTAAACAGATGGGAGTTCAATGTATTTCAATATTTGGTGACTCTGAATTGATAATAAGACAGATTAAAAATCATTTTCAAACCAAGAATCCTATATTAAGATCATATAAGAATGAAGTTTTGGATCTGATAGAGAAATAATTTGAAGCCTTCAATCTTCAGTTTATTCTGAGGGGGGAGAATAGATTGGAAGATTCTTTAGAAGTTGCAACTAGCACCTTCAAGCCACTTATGAATCCAAGGTTAAGGTATGAGATTGAAATTAGACATAGACCCTCTATTCCTGATAATGTGAAACATTGGTAGGTGTTTGAAGATGATGAGTAGATAAATCATTTCTTGACAATGATTGAAAATTTGAAGATGCTGAGATAGATGAAGAAGAAGAACAGACAAAGAAGAAAGGAGAGATAAGAAATCTTAAGCAGACAATATGTGAGCAGAAGATTATCCAATTGAAAGATAATGTAATCCCTAAAGGACTAGTTCCCCTTCAAAGATTATTTGATTCTAATGATGTTTTTGTAAATTCAAAGAAAATACATCAAGAGGAAGAGCTGGAAGATTGTATTTTGGGAACTCAGCAGGAGCCAAAAATGGTGAAATTATTCAAGGTGTTCCCAAAAATTATAAAGAAAGATACACTGATCTTTTTAAAAAGTATATGGACGTGTTTTCTTGGTCATATGAAGACATGAAAATGTATGATAAAATCATAATACAACATAGGATCCCATTTAAAGAAGGAATCAAACCACACAGACAAAAGCTCGGACATATTAATCCATTACTGTTAGCTCCAATTGAAAAGGAAGTGAAGAAATTGCTACAAACAAAAATCATAGTCCCTCTCAGATATTCGGATTGGGTTTCTAATATGGTTCCTGTGAGGAAGAAAAATGAAGAGATAATATTGTGTGTGGACTTCAGGAATGTGAACAGAGCATCTATAAAGGATAATTATCCTTTACCTAAAATGGATTATGTCTTACAAAAGGTGACAGAAGCTTAGAGGATGTATATGGTTGATGGATTCTATGGATATAATCAAGTGGCAGTTGATAAGGAATATTAGAAAAAGACAGCTTTCACTACCCCCTGGGCACATTCATGTATGCAAGGATGCCATTCGGTCTTATGAATGCAGGTGAAAATTTTTAGAGGGCCATGGACATAGCTTTTGTAGGTGACAAGTATTTGGTTATATATCTAGATGATGTAACTGCTTTCTCAGGGTCAGATGATGAACGCCTGGAACATCTGCAAAAAACTTTTGAGAAATGCAAGAAGTTTGTGATTAGCTCCATCATTAGACATATTTGGAGGGGTTAATGGTCACCTTTTTTCCTTCTTAGATATATTTTTCTTATATTTTTATTATTATCTGGTTTTATGATGCTATTATAGGTGGTGATTAAGGGTAACATACTATGAGTGCCTAATATGAGGTTGAGTGCAAAAAATCATGAATTATTAAACCTTTTTATAAGGATTTTATCATAAAGTCTTAGAGGAGACAACAAGGAGAAATTATAGGAGGATTGTCCACCCTCGTCTCTCAAAGGCAACCGAAGGATCCCAAAGATTCTCTCCAGAAATTCAAATTCCAAATGTAGCCAAAGGATCCCCAAGGATTCTCCCCAGCAATTCGAATTCCAGAGGCAGCCAAGCAACTCAAAGAGGAGTGCACCCGATCTTTGTTTACTGGGAGTACAATGGACTCAATCAACCTTTTTCTAAGGAGTTGTTGGTAGTTGCCCTATAGAATAAATAGAGTAGAGCTAGAGCTAGGAAGAGTTAGTCAGTGAGTTGATTCCATTCAGAACTATTGTTGTGAGCTATTGAGCTTTTTATTTTATTCAATGATAAAATTTTTAGAGATGTATGGGGTTATTCTTTTATGAAATGAGTAGACTAATTTCATTCGACTGATTTAAGTTTCAAAGAGCTAGGGTCGTGGGTTAGGGCCCAATCCATGTGCCTTAGCTTCTTTGTTGTTACTATCTTTTCCTTTCTCTCATTTAGCTAGTTTTTATTTTTCCATTTAGTTAGATCTGCTTCTAATAGTTTCATTGTTGCTTATTCTTTTCTTTCAGTTCATTGCTGTAGTTTTATTTGCTTACGAGTAATAGATTAGAGGAGAAAAAACTCCAAAATTTGTGGTCAAGCCTCTCCCTCTCGTATCTTTCAATAGAGTTCGAGGAGGGTGAATCTTCCCACAGTCCCAAAAAATTATTTCGTTACGCCTCCATTCCTGCATATTTTCTGCTTCTTTTTGTTGTTGAACCTAACTTTTTCCCTAAACACACTGAAGCCCCTCAACTTCACCTTGTTCCTTTGCTTTTTTCTATTCACGATTATCTTACCTTCTTAACGAAAAACACATAAAAAAAACCATTCAAAACCCATTTAAACGTGACCTTTGCCTTCCTCCTCAGTTCTCTCGCTACCGTACTTCGCCTGTTCGTAAAATCGCACTTTGCAACTCTTACCTTTTGTCTTGAAGACTTACCGCTCTCCTTTTCCGATTGCCCGCCTTATTCCATTTTTTCTATTGATCGTCGTCGCCAAACTCATTTTAACGCAAAAATGTGTGAAAACCATCGAAAAATTGACCTCCACCTTCCTCCTTGTAATTCCTTACCGAACTTCGCATTTCATATTCCAAACGGATTAAGTTTCTCCCATTAACACTTACCAATTTCCAACTACCAATGTGATACCCACTACATCGCAAATTTCTCATCGCACCTTTTCCTTGTTTCCTGAAGAATTATTGCTCCTTTATTTTCCGATTGCAATATTGTACCACAACTCTGCTGCTTCCCAAATCACTCATCGCACCCTTTCCTTGTTTCCTGAAGACTTACCGCTCCTTTCTTTGTCGATTGCAATATTGTACTACAACTATGCCGCTTCACAAATTTCTCATCGCACCTTTTCTTTCTTTAATGCTATTGCTCCAACTCTGCAATATCATGATTGCGATAACAAGCCCACGTCCACGTCACCTCTCCGCATCAAAAATCTCATTTTTGTTTCTTTTTCATTAACACTTACCGCTTTTGTTTTCCGATTACGCTATCGTTATCGCACTTCACTGCCATTTTGGCCATCACAAATCACATTTCGCAAAACTTACCTCATCACACTTTGGTCCCGCTCCCAGATGACCTTTCCACTATCCCTTTAAACTTGTGATATTACGATTGCGGCATTACATATCGCAACTTTTGTCTCCATCGCACTTTCGAATTATTTCCGCTCCAAAGTCATTTTTGCGCTATAATCAAGTTTTATAACGTTTTAACCCCCGCTTCCCACTTATAAGCCCTGTTTCATGCGCTAAGCCCTCAATTTCCAACTTTATCCCTTTCTTTCTCTCCAATCTGCAAATCAACCCCTTTTCAAGTAGAATTAAGTCATGGATAGCTTAGTTTCCTAGATAGAAGCATGTTAGATGGTATATAGGATAAGTAGAGTAAATTTAGCTAATTTACCAAGTTAGGTGCGGTTTAGAATTAGTTTCCTTTCTGCCATTTATTTTCAGCAAGTTAGCTTAGTTTCTTTTCAGTCATTTCCTTTTCTATCAATTAAATTAGTTTCATTCTCGTCATTTCTTTTCAGCACTTTAGTTTAATTTATTTTTGTCATTTCCTTCCAGTAACTTACTTCCTAGTTATTATCATAGTTTAAGAAATAACACCCTCTCGTAAAGAAGAAGAGGATGACATGATAAGAATGCATCTGTTGTGCATATAGCACTGTCACCTCCAAGTTTGTACGAACCCCAGGTTGATAAAGTAAAGTAGGGCATCCCCTGGGAGTTGTAACACCCTTGGTGCAATACCAGGGCTCACCAGTTTGGTTTGTCACTAAAACCCAAGAAATATTTGTTTGCCTTAGAAGAAGGTAAATTATTGGGTCACATAGTTTCAAAAAAAGGAGTGAAAATTGATCTAGCAAGGGTGGAAGAAATTAAAAAAAAAATTCCTTTACCTAAAATAAAAAAGACATTCAGAGATTTTTGGGAAAAATAAACTTTCTAAGAAGATTTGTACCAAATTACGCTGAGATTGTGAGAATACAACTGACATGTTGAAGAAAAATGCAGAAGTGAGATGGGATAAAGAAGCAAGAGAAGCATTTTCCAGAATAAAATAAGCACTCCAGGAAGCTCCTGTTTTATAAGTCCTAATTATTAAAAGGTATTTTGTAATGTTCCTTTTTCAGGAATATTGCCCAGCTACTTAATAGGAACACTGTGTAAGGAAAAATATGCAAAGACAATGCAGAATAATGC
This sequence comes from Pinus albicaulis, assembly GCA_034641835.2. Lineage (NCBI taxonomy): Eukaryota > Viridiplantae > Streptophyta > Pinopsida > Pinales > Pinaceae > Pinus > Pinus albicaulis. Next base: position 786,391,147 of record CM076575.1, on the reverse strand, counting down.
TTGGTTCCTCTATTGTATGTTGTGTGGGACTGATATGTGGGATTTCAGCAGAAACAAATGGGTTTAGATGCACTAAACAGATCTCCCACAAACTGGTATCAGTGAGATATTTCCTTTCCAGACATTAAAAATCAACAATATGATCTAAAATAGAGATTGAATGAAGGGGAATTTACTGGATATGTCATCTCTAAAGAGAGGGTGAGATCCAGAGGCTATCTGGCCCTTTTCAGACTCTGTCTATAGACTCTTGTCGAGAGGTAATATCCCAAAAGGGTTTAGTCAGCAAATCATGCCCGGAAAATGCATTTTTCAGGTATGATGGCTTCAGCTACCATAAAATGTGTTTGAGAATGCTCAACAACCAATAGGAAGTATAGTAGCACTCTTTACTCAGCTTTTAACATCAGAAATATGGGGAAAATCAAATTTTTATGCACTAAAATAGGTGTATAATGAAATCTGCGTAAAATGAAGGGTCAAGGTTCTACACTATGTTATATTGGGTCAAGAGGGATTCACATGCCTAATTTCAGGAAAAAAATTTGATTTTCTAAGTTAAACAGTTCCTCCTTCGCGACTAGTCAAGAAAAACCCTGATTTCCCATGACCTAAATGGTGCAGAAAAGTGTTGAAGCTTGGGTAGCGTAATTTCTGAAGGGCTTGGCTGAGTTTATGCAAAAATTTTAGTATGCATGTCCAGAATAATATTCATATGGATTATACAGAGGAAAACAAACATTTCTATGAAGGAAAACCCCCAAAATGAGTTGCTGCAATGCATAGAAAAAGATTGCAGACTATTACAACATTATTTTTCTGAAGATTCATCTGCTGTAAGTGAAAAATCATATCTATGAAAGATCTATGGCTGAAACATCAGATCCATACTAGATCTGGAAACTACTCAACCTTCTCCACAAGACCCCCTTGGGATTTCATCAATATAATGCATGAATAAGTGTAGATCTGACTTATAAGCTACAGAACTGCGGAATACTGAGAATTTCTGAAGATGAATTTATTATAACAGAGATCAAATCTGAAATAGCTTAGAACAGTAGCTACTTTAAATATTTACAAAGTGAGAGGAAAGCCTCAATCACTGGAGATCTTCTATTGCACAGAAATCAAATTTACATTAAACCCCAATGTAAAAAACGCAGTTCATGAGAGGGACTACGGAGTAGCTCTAGAGAAATGAAGAAAATGCTATAAAATACAGATCTGAATACAAAATAAGAGAGAGATCCTCTTCTAGGTGGTCACAAGACACCCTCCTTGAGAGATAACTCCTCCAAAACACTAGATCTCTACAGATCTAGGATACCACTTGCTGCAACTCAAGCAGCTGCAAAACCCTCAACAGGATCAGCGCTGCTAATGGAGATGGAGCTTGGTATTAAACCTGATAGTGGCTCATTTCAGTACAATCTCCTCCAAGAGCTACTCAAGGAAGGAGGGAGGATTCCTAAACAGGAAATCCTCTTCCCTTAGGCTAAACAACCAAGAGAGCTAGAGTTGCTCAAGCAACCTCTATTTTGAAAATCCTTCAACAACCTTTACATGAGCCCTCTCCTCCTTTTTATAACTTGAAGGTGTGCACAAACCCTAAACCACCTCAAATGAATTGCCCCTTTTCACACTTATTTCCTCCTTCTAGAACTGTGTAGTTTGTCTAGGAGGTTCAATGAATTTAGACAGAACTGAGATTTGGTCCTGTTGACCCAATCAAATGTCTCAATCTTGTTTCACACACAAGTGGATTTTATTACAAAGGCCTAGATTTATCCCTTTTCACATTGGGCATGTATTTATTCTTTGATTTAAGGATTTTTTCATGTCCTCCTTTAAATTTTATTCATCAAACAATAAGAAAGAAACAAAATGAAGTATTCCTATCAGCTTGGGCTAAATAGGAATATTACAGTCCTCCCCCTTCAAAATGTTGCTTGTCCTCAAGAAAATGCAAGGAAGAACCAGAATTTTCCTTCCCCTTCTGTGGCCTCATCAAGTAGGAGTGATGAAGGGTATGGGGAAAACTTTTCCCAATGAGTGTCTCCCACACCCATGCTATCATCCAAATAAAAGGAGCCATTCTTAATAGCTCATCTAAACAGTTATTAATCCCCATGATGTGAATTGAGTATGGGCTACAAGGCTGGAAATGAGGGATGAATATACCCAACTCACACTATCCCTCTTCCCACTGTTGATGGATGTAGAGCTGTAGATCTTGGGCTGCAAACATGTGGTCACCATGAAGCCAAAAGGAATTTGAAACTTCATGATCTCCTTCATTGATTTCAGTGAACCTCCTTGCCCACCCTCTTAGGCATATAGTGAACAATTTACCTTCACCGCATGTGCTCCAAAAGACATGTGGACTAAGTGCCATATGATGTGTTGGATGGTGACAATAGTCCCTCCCTTGAGACTAGCATTGTCCATCATCTTGCTGCCTCAAGTCATGATACCATAAGTGGTCATCCCACCACTTGCTTGCTGAAATAAGCTTCTTCAAAGCTTGGAAATGATAGAGGAAAATAAGTGTTGGCTGAATGGAGATCAAGCAAAACATGTCTTGCTCTAATTCCTCCCATGTGAGAGGCTCCCCTTCATGATACAAACTCAATACATGACCCTTTGTAGAAGATGATACAACGTACCATGCAGCAGCCACAAAAAGTTCCCTCCTCTTCTTGAAATTCAATTGAATATGGGAGAGTGCATTCCTAATGGATACATTCATCCAATGTATCATTCCTCCTCTCCCACATATGCTCCTAATAAAAATAGAAATATCAGCAACATAGGGAGCAAGAATAGACTTCATGTTGGCTGGCATATGCAACAAATGTGAAGGGCAGTGATCCCCCATATGCAACCAACACAGTTTGGACCTCAACTGCAATAGAGACTGCTGAAAAATGTGGTCTTCCAACCACTTGCATGCTGCCCCAATCTCTTCATAAGATTGGAGGAAATAAATGATGGATGAGGCAATGTGAGAATTTCCTCCAAAGAAAAATTCCTCCCCAAGTCCTCCTAGGGAGTGGATATCAACATTTCTCATGGCCTCAAGAAGACCATGCAGCCTCAAAGTAAGAATGCTCCTCCTTGGAGCAACATCCTGCACATATGTGGTTAAGGGATGCATGTATACATGAGATAGATCAAAATAATCAACACCCTTACCACAATTTTTTCTCATGAAATGGGAGTAGCTCATAGATGAGCCTGCTTCCATTCTCAAAGAGGAGAGAGAAGATTGTAATAAATCTTCCCAAGATTCATGTGCATGCATAGCTCCCATGCCAAATCTAGATGTGGGAAGGCTGCTATCCTTCCCCTGCTTTTCCTGCCACAGCGCAGAAACTGAAATGAGAGTGGGTGTGGATGATTTTGAGAGACTTCTTCTCTCCTCCTTGAGCCTACCCAAGACTCTCAGCGCTGCATCAAGACCTCCCAAGGTCTCCTCTTCTCTGAAAATCAATGGGCAATGCCTCATCATGTGAAGCATTCACCTTCTTTTGCTGATCAAGTGGCCTCCTCGGTGTAATGTCTCCAAGAAATGAGACATCATCTAGTGGTGACTAAATACATGAATGGAGAAAACCCTCCATGCTTCCACTACGCAAGCCAATCACCCCTTTAGGTGCATCAACCTTCTGCAATAGATAGGAATGAGATTGGCCCTCTTCCCCATATTCTCTCGGTATCTTCATGCTTTTGCACCTTCTCCATCTCAAGGGCTTGTGAAATGCAGCCCCTTTGATATCTCCAAGGGAAGATCTTATTCCTCCCTTACTTCTCTTACATAGTGTAGTGCAACTCTGTTGTTCTAGATCAACAACACATAGGAATATAGATCTCTCCATGCAATGGGCTGAAATGAAAACAGATGAATTCTTGACCATACCTTGGTGAAATGTAGAAGCAAGAACTTCTTCTGCAACTGTGTAGTCTTCCTCCATTGAACATGAAGGCTTCTCCTCCAAGGTTGTGCCATCGCTGGTACAAGTCTCTACCCCTTCAACCTCCTTGAGATTTTCTTGAATGTCCTTCAAGGTCTGGAAAAAGAGTGGGGGAATATATTTTTCTATCATTCCTTCTTCTTCTCCTCTTTCTCTCAACAATAAAGTGGGGATGTGACAACACTGTAAATCATATTGTGTGGCTGAATTCTTACACACATCATAAGAAGTGATGGGTACTCCTTCATCTTCCTGAAATTCTCTAGGAATTTCACTGTAGCTTCTTTTGCTTTGAAACCCTCTTGGAGTTTCACTGCACCCTTCTTCTTCCATTGGTTGAACCTCCTTGGAGAGGCCCTTTTCTGATCTAAAAATGGATTAAAATAGTCCCATCCTCTCCATCATTGTTCTCTTTCTTTCTTGGGCTTTGAAAGCCACAGGTTGAGCCAAGAAAGGAGCTCTGATACCACTGTAATGTTCCTTTTTCAAGAATATTGCCCAGCTGCTTAATAGGAACGTTGTGTAAGGAAAAATATGCAAAGAAAATGCAGAAAAATGCTTGGTTCCTCTTGTGTATGCTGTGTGGGACTGGTATGTGGGATTTCAGCAGAAACAAATTGGTTTAGATGCACTAAACAGATCTCCCACAAACTGGTATCAGTGAGATATTTCCTTTCCAGACATTGACAATCAACAATCTGATCTAAACCAGAGATTGAATGAAGGGTAATTTACTGGATATGTCACCTCTAAAGAGAGGGTGAGATCCAGAGGCTATCTGGACCTTTTCAGACTCTGTCTATAGACTCTTGTCGAGAGGTAATATCCCAAAAGGGTTTACTCAGAAAATCATGCCTGGAAAACACATTTTTTAGGTATGATGGCTTCAGCTACCACAAAATGAGTTATAGAACGCTTAGAAACCAATAGGAATTACAACATCAGTCTTTACTCAGCTTTTAACATCAGAAAGATGGGGAAAAGCAGCTTTTTATGCACTAAAATAGGTGTATACAGAAATATGCGTAAAATGAAGGTTCAAGGTTTTGGAATATGTTATATTAGGTCAAGAGGGATTCAAATGATGAATTTTAGAAGAAAAAAAAATGTGTTTTGCTAAGTTAAACAATTCCTCCTTCCCGACTAGTCAAGAAAAACCCTGATTTCCCATGACCTAAATGGTGCAGAAAAGTGCTGAAGCATGGGTAGCGTAATTTATAAAGGGATTGTTTGATTTTATGTATAAATTTTAGTATACATGTCTAGAATAATATTCATATGGATTATACAGAGGAAAACAGACATTTCTATGAAGGAAAACCCCCAAAATGAGTTGCTGCAATGCATAAAAAAAGACTGCAAACTATTACAACGTTATTTTTCTAAAGATTCATCTGTTGTAAGTGAAAAATCAGATCTATAACATATCTATGGCTGAAAAATCAGATCCATACCAGATCTGGAAACTACTCAGCCTTCTCCAGAAGATCCCCTTGGGATTTCATCAAAATAATGCATGAATAAGTGTAGATCTGACTTATAAGCTACATAACTGCAAAATACTCAAAATTTATGAAGATAAATTTATTATAACAGAGATTAGATCTGAAATATCTTAGAACAGTAGCTACTTTATATATTTACAAAGTGAGAGGCAAGCCTCAATCACTGGAGATCTTCTATTGCACAGAAATCAAATTTACATTAAACCCCAATGTAGAAAACGCAGTTCATGAGAGGGACTATGCAGTAGCTCTAGAGAAATGAAGCAAATGCTATAAAATACAGATCTGAATACAAAATAAGAGAGAGATCCTCTTCCGGGTGGTCACAAGACACCCTCATTGAGAGAGAACTCCTCCAAAACACTAGATCTCTGCAGATCTAGGATACCACTTGCTGCAACTCAAGCAGCTGCAAAACCCTCAATAGGATCAGTGCTGCTAATGGAGATGGAGCTTGGTCTTCAACCTGATAGTGGCTCATTTTAGTACAATATCCTCCAAGAGCTACTCAAGGAAGGAGGGAGGATTCCTAAACAGGAAATCCTCTTCCCTTAGGCTAAACAACCAAGAGAGCTAGAGTTGCTCAAGCAACCTCTATTTTGAAAATCCTTCAACAACCTTTACATGAGCCCTATCCTCCTTTTTATAACTTGAGGGTGTGCACAAACCCTAAACCACCTCAAATGAATCGCCCCTTTTCACACTGATCTCCTCCTTCTAGAACTGCGCAGTTTGTCTAGGAGGTTCAATGAATCTGGACAAAACCGAGATTTGGTCCTGTTGACCCAATCAAATATCTCAATCCTGTTTCACACACAAGTGGATTTTATTACAAAGGCCTAGATTTATCCCTTTTCACATTGGGCATGTATTTATTCTTTGATTTAAGGAGTTTTTCATGTCTTCCTTTACATTTTATTCATCAAACAATAAGAAAGAAACAAAATGAAGTATTCCTATTAGCTTGGGCTAAATAGGAATATTACATATTTCAAATATTTTCATTTGCTTCCCCCACTACTATTGCTATTGTGTTATTGTAGAAAAATGAGGATAGTAAGGAGTAGCCAGTGACATTCTTCAGAAAAGTTTTCAAAGATGCTGAGCTCAAATATAACATTTTGGAGAAACAAGTGTATGCATTGGTTAAATAAATCAAAGCCTTCAGGACTTATGTGTTACAATCTCAAATAATTTCTTATGTACCTAATTCTGTTGTCAAGGATGTGCTGGTTCAAAGTGATGTTGAAGGAAAAAGAGGGAAATGGATAGCTAAAATCTAGGAGTATGATTTGGACATTAAACCCACCATGTTAATCAAAGGATAGGGTTTAGAAAAGTTGCTAACAGAAACAAATTTTCAATCATTGGGAATTGACCTCTTGGCACTAGTGGATGGAGCTAACAATGAAGAAGGCTAGAATAAGACGAAAACAGTTATTTAATACAAATTTTTGTGTTCAGATTGGTATAAAGATGTTGTTCATTATAGGTGTTTCTTTTCTTGTCCATGTTCACTAAATAGAACCAAATACAAAGCTCTTAAGCTTAAATCTAAACCATATGTCATAGTAGAAGAAAAGTTGTACTGGAAAGATCCAGCTGGTATTTTGCTGTTGTGTTTAACTGAAGGTGAATCCATTGAGGTTATCAAGGAATATCATGAAAGTCTATGTGGTGGACATTATAGTTGGAAGGTCACAACCCTTAAAATCCTCAAGTCATATTTCTATTGGCCCACCCTGTTTGCATATGTATATAACTTGCTTAGAAGTTGTCAAAAATGTCAGTTGTTTGCTGAGAAAAAATTACTTGCTCCATTACCTCTTATCCTTGTATTCATAGAAAAGCCCTTAAGGCAGTGGGGATTGGATTTTATTGGAGATATCAATCCACCATAAAGTGGACAGTTCAAGTGGATTATAACTGCGATTGATTACTTCACAAAGTGGGTTGAGGCAATACCCACCAAAAAGGCAAATGATCAAGTGGTGATGAAATTTCCGGAGGAAAACATTTTCAACAGATTTGGATGTCCAGTCAAGATTGTAATTGATAATGCTCAGATTTTTAATTATGTTCAATTCATTAATTTTTGTCCAATATATAATGTAATCTTATCACATTCCACAACATGTCATCCACAAGGGAATGGGTGGTAGAATCTTCAAACAAGACATTGGTTAGGATTTTGAAGAAGACAGTTACTAAGAATTAGAAAGACTGGGATTCAAAGTTGAAGTTTTCTCTTTGGTCAGTCTGAGTAACCATGAGGAGGTCTATTGGAAAGTCACCCTATGAATTGGTTTATGGAACTCAGACAATATTCCCTACTCAGTTGGCCAAACCAGTGATTGCTTTTCTTCAAGAAGCTCAGGAAGAACCTAATGCTCTAGTGAGAAGATTGAACAAAGTAATTGAATCAAGTGAAAACATAAACAAAGTTAGAGATAAATTGATTTCTTATCAGGCGAAGATGAAGTCCATATTTGACAGAAAATCAAAAGAAATCCTCTTCCAAGCAAGAGATTTAGTATTAAGATGGGACAACAGAAGGGAGGATAAAGGAAAGCATGGTAAGTTTGACCCTCTCTGGTATGGTCCGTATAGAATTTTTGAAGCCAGATCAAACAATACTTTCATCCTAGAATATTTAGATGGAGAATATCTGCAGCTTCCTGTGAATGGGTAGTATTTGAAGAATTATTTTGAGCATTAAAAGTCAACATTCCACCATTGTAAATACCAGATTACTCATTGTTCATATGTCACCAAGAAATATTTGACTCCATGCCCAATGGATAAGGCACTAATCTGCGTTTCTTAACGCTTTCGTGGAAAAAAGAGTTATCCCCAGGTGGAGCCAGATGTTGTGGCTCATTGGCATTTACTTTTGAAATATTTCTAAAAATACCCAAAAAAATTATATATGTTAGAAAATGTAAAAAAATTTGCATGTCGAATTAGAATTTTGATTTATATGTTGGTGTATTAACATTATGTGCAAAGATGTGAAGGCAGTTCGAGTCGTTCTTATTCGCGTGTAGAACAATGCACAAAAATTCAGCCAGGGCACCTCCATTTCATCTCCTCTCCCTATCCTCCCCGCCACGTCACCTCTTCTCCCCGCATATCGCAACTTCAAAATTCCATTGTTGATCTCCAATACCTAATATGTTATGAACGCCAATATGAAATTTGCGATAATTTTTATATCACCGATTGCGATTTGCGATCGGCCCCACCTCCACTTGCCATGTCATCCCTACCTTTATCGCATATCACACGTCGCACATCGCAAGTTCGGGTGGAATGGAATTCATGAACCATGTTGGAATGCTGAAATGCGAAGTGCGACAAGGTTTGGATGCAATGCAGCTCAGAACTATGATTTAATATCTTCCATTCGCTCATCTCACATCGCAAGCTTAGGAGGAATGGCATTCATGAACCATGTTGGAATGCCAAAATGCGAAGTGCTAAAAGGGCCAGACACGATAGTTTTCAAAGGAAAATTTGAATTTATTTAAACTCCAGGATTATGTGTAGTTGTGTTATTTTATGAAGAAATGTGAACATGGGCACGAGCCAAAGGGGCAGAGTCGAGCAGAAGGGGACATGATAACATTGTTTGAAATGTAGAGGCATAGGCAGAGTCAGGTAAAAGGAGCATATGGTGGAACTTTTGGAAACACAACAGCTGGGTCAAGTCGAGCAAAGATGAGTTATTGCAGAACTGTTCGAATACCACATCAGAAACATAAAATACATGACAATAAGCAAAAAAAGAAAAATATTGAACTCTGGAAGAAATGCAGGGCAAGGATGTCTGATCTGTCAGGGAGACACATCAACACTTCAGGGAGACACATCAGCAACAAATCAGATTAAGAAAAAAGAATAATATTTAAAGTTTTCTTTATGTTGATGATATTATCCTTACTGGTAGTGATCCCATCCATATAAACCATGTGAAGTATTGCCTGAAAAATAAGTTTGAAATGATAGACTTAGGACACTTGCATTATTTTGTTGGTCTTCAAGCCTTGAAATCCAAAGAAGGTATTACCCTTTCTCAGTCCAAGTATGCTTGTTATCTTCTACACCACACTCACATGGAAGAATGTAAGCCAACCCCTTCTCCCTTTCAGTTTGGTGTCAAGCTTTCAGTCACTTGTACTTCCCCTGAAGTTTATGCTACCTTACACCGTCAACTTGTTGGTAAAATTCTGTATCTAACCCATACCCATCTTGACCTTTAATTTACTGAAGAGGTAGAGCCGGATAGCAGGTGACATGATGATAGCATTCGAAACGCAAAATCATGGGCAGATTCAGGTGGAGATGCGTTTATACAGACTATTGGGACATCACAGCCAAAACGCACAGAGGCATAGACAAATTTAGGTAGAAGATAATATAGTGGCACTGTTGGAAGCACGACAGCTAGGGCAAGTCAGGCATTATTGCAGAACTGTGCAACTATCACATCATAATGAGAAAGGACACCTTAGCACTTTGGAGGGACACATCAGCAACAAATTAGACTCAGCAAAAGGATTATTCGAAGTGTATTCTGTTTTCTTTGTTAAGATCGAAGCTACAATGGTGTCCTCGATTGCATGTAATAATTAGTTTAACAATTTAGTTAGTTTAGGAGATCCAAGAAGCTAAAGTAGTTACAAACTGCTTTTGTTTGTATTTACGCAAGAGAGAAAGATAGAAAGAGGGTTCTGAGTTCTGGACCTCTCAAGGATTACATTTTGTACTTATTTTGATGATTGGTAAATGAAAGTAGCAGCAAGTTTCCTACAACTGTTGATGGTGATTCGTATTTCTTGTGCCATTTTGTGTCCCTTATTATTTGAATGAAGTGAAGTAATGTAGTATTCGGTCTCTTAATTTCATTTGTATGTAAGAGTAAAATAACCTTAATTTTCGCTCCTTCACTCCAACTTTTCTCTCTTCACCAATTCTCTCTAAAACTTTAAAGTGGTAGATTCTGCTCCTCAGCATATCATTTTGAGTTTCCCTTCTCTTCACAAACTCCTGATGAAACTTTAAAGTAATATCTTCTGTGTTTACAACATATTATTTCGAAGTAGCCTCTCTCTCCATGAATTCCCTCTGAAACTTTAAAGTGGTAGATTCTGCTCCTCAACATATCATTTTGAGTTTCCCCTGTAGTTCTTCTTTCCATTTAGATATCAGCAGTGAATGGCATTTTGAAATATTTTATTATTCCATATAATTAAGGGTTTTAGAAAACTAGTTCCCAGAGGCATAGAAAAAATACCTCATTATGAAATCATTCCTGTGACACTTTTAAAATGTTCTTAAGCACTCATTCCTTTCACAACTGAGGAATTGTCTCTTAAAATACAACATTTTTTGGCGCCATTTCTAGGGATGAAGGCACGAAGTTATTTTTCCATGGGTATTGAAATCTATGTCTTGATGGTGAACAAGATTTAGACACAAATTTGGTTGTGTATTATTCACTTGGCGACTCCACTGATGAAGGTTTCATTAGATGAGGAATTCTGCGGGCAAGGAAATGAGAAAGCACCGTGGAAAATATAGGTATCAGAGTTTGATTCTTTTAGAGGAATTTTTATTTTTCACTATCAGTTTGATGGTCTATTTTCCCTTACATATCAAGAATATTTTTTCCTACTTTATATCCTCAGAAGATTATAAGGCCCAAAATGTAAATTCTTTATTGAAGAAAGAATAATTTTCCTCCGATTGTATTATTGATCTTGATGCAACCTTATATGAGAGGATAGATGAATGTTGCATTAAAATTCCTAAAGATTTTTTTCAAGGGTTGGCATTTTACGAAGAACATCAGCGTTATGAGGAACAAACCTTAGATTTCTCTTCCCGGCCTAAATGGTTTTCAGCAGAAAACAAAAATCAAAATTCTCACATACAACCTCAAATTGAGGATTCAAACAGTGAAGGAAGCTAGCCTGTTCAAAGAAGTCTACATCAGCAAGATGTTCAAGACAAGGAGGTAGCTGAAAATTTGTCTCATCAGTTCTATGATCCTGTGGTTGACCATATGACAACTTTCTTTTGTCAGCAACAAGAATTTATACAAAGTTATGTGCAAAGCTTTGTATCTGGAAAAATTTCATGGTACCTCCCTATTGTGATATTTAAATTTAAATAGTATGAAGGCATTAGGTCTAACATGCAGATGTCGAGTTGGTGCCATTAGAAGGCTGACTTCACCTGATTAAGTTCAGGCATAAATGCACACGTCGGAGTTGTGCATAAATAAGCTCAGAATTTGAGCATTTTTAGTTGTAGTATTTCTAGTTCACTATTTTTTGTTTAAGAATAAAGGAAGAATTCCAAAGTGTAGCAGGTATCGGAGGATTTCATACTGGATCAACTCCCATTTGGGATTGACTCCATGCCCAGTAAAGGCTACTGACCTAAAAGTGATCCTTGACTCCATGCCCAATAAAGGCTATTTATCTACAAGTGTTCTTTGACTCCATGCCCAATAAAGGCTACTGATCTACAAGTTCTCTTTGACTCCATGCCCAATAAAGGCTACTGATCTACAAGTTCTCAGCACTTTGTTACCAAAGTTTTGTCCCCAATTGGATCCAGATGTTTTAGCCTAATTTGACTTAGCTAAAAATCAAGAGAGATTATGAGAAATTCAAGGTTGTTGAGGAAAATTTGTTAGGATTTCAAGATGACCTACAATATTCTAAAAAGGATAACCACAAGCGCAAAAAGGATTCATTATCACATGTGCACTGGAACCAAAGTTGAGAAAGAAACAACAACACTAGATCATCAGCAAAGGAAAAGGAGCAGAGAGGAGTGACTTTAGAAGAAAAATCAAAGGAAAAAAAGGCATAAAAGAAACAAAGGCAGAAAAAGAAGTTAAGGCAGAAAAGGAGCAAAGGCAGGCAGAGTCATGAACGTGCTGGACTGAGTCGTGAATGGTAAGCGGGTCAAGTCGTGAACATGGGAAAATTCGTGAATGAGTCAAGTTTTCTACGAAAAACAAGGAAGAAACGAATGGGCACAACCAAAGCAGAAAATTCAGAAAACTAGAGTAAAGATACAACGAGGACCATTGGATCTGGGCATAGTTCAACGGCTGAGATTAAATCGCAATTAGAGCGATTTCACAAATCACAGATTTTAGTCTTTAGTGCTAAGGAATCATGCAACATGCTATTTGGATTGCAATGCGGTGAGGAGAAGGGCCATGTGTCAGCATAGTGCACCAACGCATATCTCACATCGCATAAATTATGGTTTAACACTTATCGGTATAGCCTTAAAATTGTGGGCGACAATTTGCGATAAGTTGTAAAAGTTGAGATGTTGCGATGCGACATTGCCATCACAACTCTGCATTGGCGATTTCATTGTTTACCATTTAAGCTATTTGTTATAATTGCCGACATGCAATATCAAATAAGTTTCAAAGTACGATTGCTTCTGATTGGTCACCATGTTGTGGGACCCTACAACCACAGTGTGTATGTACGTGGTTTGAGTTTATGTGCTATCTATTTTAAAGCGACCATTGTTGATTGCTTCCATATGTATGTTTAATAAAACTCCAATATTTGGATGCGATGTGGTTTCAAAGGTGAACGCCAAAGGTTTTCAAATCCGGAGGTAAGGAAATTCTTGTGTTAAATCGCATCAGAGGGAGAAAAGAGGATTATAATGTAAAGTCAGTGAAATGCCTTGGTAATGAAAGGAATTCTGAATGCGGATATAGAGACTCGGGTATGTGGTCCGACACAGGGAAAAGGAGAAGAAAATACATAATGCAGCAGGCACGAGCAAAAGGGGCAGAGCCGGGTAGCAGGTGACATGATGATAGCATTCGAAATGAAAAATCATGGGTAGAGTTGGGTGGAGATGTGTTTATACATACTATTGGGACATCACAGCCGAAACGAATAGAGGCATAGACAGAGTCAGGCAGAAGAGAATATAGTGGCACTGTTGGAAGCATGACAACTGGGGCAAGTCAAGCACAGGGGCGTTGTTGCAGAACTGTGCAACTATCACATAATAATGAGAAAGGACACCTCAAAACTTCAGAGGGACACATTAGCAAAAAATCAGACTTAGCAAAAGGATTAGTCCAAGTGAATTTTGTTTTCTTTGTTAAGATCGAAGCTACAATGGTGTCCTCGATTGCAATGTAATAATTAGTTTAACATTTTAGGTAGTTTAGGAGTTCCAAGAAGCTCAAGTAGTTACAAATTGCTTTTGTTTGTATTTAAGCAAGAGAGAAAGACAGAAAGAGGGTTCCAAGTTTTGGACCTCTTGGGGATAACATTTTGTACTTCTTTTTCTGATTGGTAAATGAGAGTAGCAGCAAGTTTCCTGCAACTGTTGATGGTGATTCATATTTCTTGTGCCATTTTGTGTCCCTTCTTCTTTGAATGAAGTGAAGTAATGTAGCAGCTGGTCTCTTAATTTCATCTGTGTATAGAGTAAAATAACCTTAATTTGCGCTCCTTCACTCCAAATTTTCTCTCTTCACCAATTCTCTCTGAAACTTTAAAGTGGTAGATTCTGCTCCTCAACATATCATTTTGAGTTTCCCCTCTCTTCAGAAACTCCTAATGAAACTTTAAAGTAATAGATTTTTTGTTTACAACATATTATTTTGAAGTTTCATCTCTCTCCATGAATTCCCTTTGAAACTTTAAAGTGGTAGATTTTTCTCCTCAGCATATCATTTTGAGTTTCCCCTTAATTTCTTCTTTCCATTCAGATATCAACAGTGAATGACATTGTGAAATCTTTTATTATTCTAGATCTTTAAGGGTTATATAAAAATAGTTCCTAGAGGGATAGAACAAATACCTCATGATGAAATCATTCATGTGACACACTTTTAAAATTTTCTTAAGCATTGATTCCTTTTACAACTGAGGGATTGTCTCTTAAGATACAACATTTTTTTGCGTCGTTTCTGGGGACGAAGGAACGAAGTTATTTTTCCATGGGTATTGAAATCTATGTCTTGATGGTGAACAATATTTATACACAAATTTGGTTGTGTATTATTCACCTGGTGAGTCTACCGATGAAGGTTTCATTAGATGAGGAATTATGCGGGCAAGGAAATGAGAAAGCACTGTGGAAAATACTGGTATCAGAGTTTGAATCTTTTAGAGGAAGTTTTATTTTTCACTATCAGTTTAATGGTCTATTTTCCCTTACATATCAAGAATATTTTTTCCTACTTTATATCCTCAGAATATTATAAGGCCCAAAATATACATTCTTTATTGGAGAAAGAATAATTTTCCCCCGATTGTATTATTGATCTTGATGCAACCTTATATGAGAGGATAGATGAATGTTGCATTTCAATTCCTGAAGATTTTTTTCAAGGGTTGGCATTTTATGAAGAACATCAACGTTATGACGAACAAACCTTAGATTTCTCTTCCCGGCCTAAATGGTTTTCAGGAGAAAACAACAAGCAAAATTCTCACATACAACCTCAAATTGAGGAGTCAAACAGTGAAGGAAGCTAGCTTGTTCAAAGAAGTCTACATCAGCAAGATGTTCAAGACAAGGAGGCAGCTGAAAATTTGTCTCATCAGTTCTATGATCTCATGGCTGACCATATGACAACTTTCTTTTGTCAGCAACAAGAATTTATACAAAGGTATGTGCAAAGCTTTGTATCTGGAAAACTTTCATGGTACCTCCCTATTGTTGTCTTCAAATTTAAACAGTACGAAGGCATTAGGTCTAACGTGAAAAAGTTAGGTTGGTGCCATTAGAAGGCTGACTTCACCTGATTAAGTTTAGGCATAAATGCACACGTGGGAGTTGTGCATAAATAAGCTCAGAAGTTGAGCATTTTTAGTTGTAGTATTTCTAGTTCAATATTTTTTGTTTAAGAATAAAGGAAGAACTCCAAAGTGTAGCAGGTCTCGGGGGGATTTCATACTAGATCAACTCCCATTCAGGATTGACTCCATGCCTAGTAAAGGCTATTGACCTAAAAGTGATCCTTGACCCCATGCCAAATAAAGGCTACTGATCTACAAGTTTTCTTTGACTCCATGCCTAATAAAGGCTACTGATCTACAAGTTCTCTTTGATTCCATGCCCAATAAAGGCTATTGATCTACAAGTTCTTGGCACTTTGTTACCAAAGTGTTTTTCCCAATTATAGCCAGATGTTGTAGCCTAATTTGACTCAGCTAAAAATCAAGAGAGATTCTGAGAAATTCAAGGTTGTTGAGGAACAATTGTTAGAATGTCAAGAGGACCTGCAATATGCTCAAAAGGATAACCACAAGCGCAACGAGGATTCACTATCACATGTGCACTAGAACCAAAGTTGAGAAAGTAGCAGCAGCACTAGACCATCAACAAAGGCAAAGGAGAAGAGAGGAGTGACTTTAGAAGAAAAATCAAAGGCAAAAAAGAAATAAAATAAACAAAGGCAAAAAAGGAAGTTAAGGCAGAAAAGGAGCAAAGGCAGGCAGAGTCGTGAATGTGCTGGACTGAGTCGTGAACGGTAAGCGGGTCAAGTCATGAACATGGAAAAATTCGTGAACGAGTCAAGTTTTCTACTAAAAAGAAGGAAGAAACGAAAGGGCACAACCAAAGCAGCAAAGTCGGAAAACCAGAGTAAAGATACAACGAGGAGCATTGGATCTGGGCATAGATCAACGGCTGAGATTAAATCGTAATTAGAGCAATTTCACAAATCACAGATTTTAGTGTTTAGCGCTAAGGAATCGTGCAGTATTTTATTTGGATTATGATGCGGTGAGGAGAAGGGCCATGTGTCGGCATAATGCACTAGTGCATATCATACATCCCATAAATTATGGTTTAACTCTTATCGATATAGCCTTAAAATTGCAGGCGACGATTTGTGATAAGTTGTAAAAGTTGAGATGTTGCGATGCAACATCGCCATCGTAACTCTGCATCGGCGATTTCATTGTTTACCATTTAAGCTATTTGTTATAATTGCCGACATGCGATATCAAATAAGTTTTGAAGTACGATTTATTCCGATTGGTCACCATGTTGTGGGACCCTACAACCACAATGTGTATGTATGTGGTTTGAGTTTATGTGCGATCTATTTTAAAGCGACCGTTGTTGATTGCTTCCATATGTATGTTTAATAAAACTCCAATATTCGGATGCGATGTGGTTTCAAATGTGAACGCCAAAGGTTTTCAAATCCGGAGGTAAGGAAATTCTTGTGTTAAATCGCATCAGAGGGAGAAAAGAGGATTATAATGTAAAGCCGGTGAAATGGCTTGGTAATGAAATAAATTCTGAATGCGGATAGAGAGACTCAGGTATGTGGTCCGACGTAGGGAAAAGGACAAGAAAAGACATAATGCAGCAGGCATGAGCAGAAGAGTAGAGTCGGGTAGCAGGTGACATGATGATAGCATTCGAAACGCAAAAGAATGGGTAGAGTTGGGTGGAGATGTGTTTATACATACTATTGGGACATCACAGCCGAAACGCATAGAGGCATAGATAGAGTCAGGCAGAAGAGAATATAGTGGCACTGTTGGAAGCACGACAGCTGGGGCAAGTAAGGCACGGGGGCGTTGTTGCAGAACTGTGCAACTATCACATCATAACGAGAAAGGACACCTCAGCACTTCAGAGGAACACATCAACAACAAATCAGAATCAGCAAAAGGATTATTCCAAGTGAATTTTGTTTTCTTTGTTAAGATCGAAGCTACAATGGTGTCCTCGATTGCAATGTAATAATTAGTTTAACATTTTAGGTAGTTTAGGAGTTCCAAGAAGCTTGAGCAGTTACAAATTGCTTTTGTTTGTATTTAAGCAAGAGAGAAAGACGGAATGAGGGTTCCAAGTTCTGGACCTCTTGGGGATTACATTTTGTACTTCTTTTTCTAATTGGTAAATGAAAGTAGCATCAATTTTCCTGCAATTGTTGATGGTGATTCATATTTCTTGTGCCATTTTGTGTCCCTTCTTCTTTGAATGAAGTGAAGTAATGTAGCAGCCGGTCTCTTAATTTCATCTGTGTGTGAGAGAAAAATAACCTTAATTTGTGCTCCTTCACCCCAAATTTTCTCTCTTCACCAATTCTCTCTGAAAATTTAAAGTGGTAGATTCTGCTCCTCGACATATCATTTTGAGTTTCCCCTCTCTTCATAGACTCCTAATGAAACTTTAAAGTAATAGATTTTGTGTTTACAACATATTATTTTGAAGTTTCCTCTCTCTCCATGAATTCCCTTTGAAACTTTAAAGTGGTAGATTTTCTCCTCAGCATATCATTTTGAGTTTCCCCTGTATTTGTTCTTTCCATTCAGATATCAACAGTGAATGACATCGTGAAATATTTTATTATTCTAAATCATTAAGGTTTTTATAAAAATAGTTCCCAGAGGGATAGAACAAAGACCTCATGATGAAATCATTCCCGTCACACACTTTTAAAATGTTCTTAAGCAGTGATTCCTTTCACAACCGATGGATTGTCTCTTAAGATAAAACATTGTCGATCTCTTAATTACATCTGTGAGTAAGAGTTAAATAACCTTAGTTTGCGCCGTTGTCGGGGAAAAAGAGATGAAGTTTATTTTCCTTGGGTTTTTCACATTATTTCCTCTGGTTGTTCAATGAGGAGGAAATATTTGGTTGTATTTTTTATTCTCAGAATTATGGCTCACAAAATGCCTCACACGAGGTCAGATACCTCACAGCAGAAGGTCCCTTCTTTGTCAGACCCTGAAAGATTAGTTTCTAAAAGGGTTCAGAAACCCAAAACCCCCTCAACACCTAGTCCTACACTGTCTGCTTCTGGAAGTAGTTCTAGTAATCCCTTTTTTGAAGATATCTCTAAAGTACTTCCTTTCTTGAAACAAGATTCACCTTTCACACCAATTTATTTTCAAGAACCTAAGTTGGAAGAAAACTCTTTTGAGCCTGTTTCTTTTACTTTTACTCAAGCTCAAAAAAATTCAGTTCTTGGTCCCTCTACCATTGTCCATCGACCCAATCCCATATCAGTTTTACCTCCACCTTTGTTCATTTTCACAACAGGTTCATTGATTTCATATAACCAAGAAACAATCAATCAAGGTGCAAACATGGATGCACCAGCCATTTTGTTGAACATATATGCTCCACTTAACCTTTCAAAACAAATGAATGCAATGCCTCAAGAGTATCTTAAATTAATCCCACGTTTTACTAGAGAATATGAAATAACTGCGGAAAAACACTTGCTTGTGTTTTGTAATTTTGTTGAAAATCTGAATATAAAACATCTTGATGTTGTAATGAGGATTTTTGTTCAGTCTCTAGATGGAGAGGCTAGAAAGTGGTTTAAGGGATTGCCAAATAATTCTATTAATACATGGGAAGAGCTGGAAAATCAATTCACTCAGAGATGGGGTGAAAAAAGGGATCATGGATATTCATTAATAGAATTCAATGCAATCAAAATAAAACCAGATGGGAATATATTATATTTTATCAAAATATTCAATAAATTATATAACAGTTTTCCTGTAGAAATGAAGCCCCCTCCTTTTGGAGCAAAGGTGGTTTTTGTTGGGGCTTTTGAAGCCGATTTTGGTTTCACGCTTAGACAAACGAGATCCAATACTCTAGAGAAGATATAAACATATGCTTTAGAAATTGAAGCTAATATGGCTGTAGCTGGAAAGATAAAAGAAAAGCAGTCAGTTCAAGAGAAGGGAAAATAAAAAGAAGAATCACCATAATTCGATCAAAGAATTGATGATATGAAAAAGGTGATAAATAATTTTTCAAACAAATTAGTAAAGATGGAATTGGAAAGTAAAAACTCCCAAAGACTGGTACAACAAAACAGGGGAGGAATTAATCCTCAATTCAAAAAACAACCCCTGCAAATTTTGCAGAGAGAAAGAAAATATCAAGATCAGGTCCAAGCACAACTATATATAGAAGAAGCACCCATACAGTTAGTAGAAGATGACCAAAAAGAAGCCGAAGACCAAATATCTTCTATATACAAAAGAGAAGATGATGAAGAGGAAGATTGTGAAGAAGAATATACTGAAGCTGAAGTATCTTTTGATCAAGATGAAATGGATAATGACAGTAGGAAATTCACAGATTTCATGCAAGTTGATTTACATAAAAAGTATGATTTAAGGTCTAGAAAGAGATCTAGAGTGTAGGATAATGATATGAACAACAAGATTCCATTCCTCCTCCAATGGCGACTCCACAAAAAAAGGATCTTGTAAAACAAGACAGTAATGTGAAGCAACCTATAAATTCAGTTATTAGAACAAATGTGTAGCAGGGTGAACCTTCCTAGAGAAAATTAGATGATAATAATATTTTGGAGAGAGTTGTTCCTGTAACTGAACAAGTGGCAAATTACAGAAAGAGTGAAGAAGAACCTGAAAACAATTTTATACAAACTCAAGCTTTTAGTTTGACAAAATATTTGGAGAAGGTAAAAATTTAGGTACCTCTTCTAGAATTAGCTAAAATACCAGTCTACAAGAAAGAAATTTCATAATTTATTAATCTCACATAGATTGAAGATATAAGTGACATTGTGAACTTACAAGAAGAGAATCCAGTGGTCACCTTTGGTCCTCATGTAGAAGAAGTAGATGCTTTTGTTCCACCATTCTATATTTCTCTGTTTCTTCATGATTTTACTCTCCATAATTGTATGCTGGACTTAGGAGCATCCCATAATCTCATGCCATTGTCTGTTTCATGTTTCATGCTACATGAAGATGCAGGATTTGTTGAAGACGCGGGGAAGAAACTCTCTTCAACAATATTAAATAATGAGTTGCACTCAAAAAAGATTTGGAAATTCTACTTTGATGGTGCCTACTCCAAGGAAGGCACAGGAGTTGGATTCTTGCTGATATCGCCAGAAGGTAACCTCATGCCTTTTTATTTTAAATTAGAGTTGATTCAAAAAACAATGTGGATGAGTATGAGGCCTTAATCTTAAGCCTTCAAGTTTCTAAACATATGTGACTTCAATATATTTCAATTTTTGGTGATTCTAAATTGATAATAAGATAGATTAAAAATCATTGTCAAACCAAGCATCCTAGATTAAGATCATATATGAATGAATTTTGGTATCTGATAGAGAAATATTTTAAAGCCTTCAAGCTTCAGTTTATTATGAGGGAGGAGAATATATTGGAAGATTCTTTAGTTTTTGCGGCTAGCACCTTAAAGCCACCTATGAATCCAAGGTTAAGGTATGAGATTGAAATTAGACATAGACCCTCTGTTCCTGATAATGTGAAACATTGGTAGGTGTTTGAAGAAGATGAGTAGATAAATCATTTCTTGAAAATGATTGAAAACTTTGAAGATGATGAGAATATCAAGAAGAAGAACAGAGAGAGCATAAATGAGAGATAATAAATCTTAAGAATTCAATAGGTGAGCAGAAGATTATTCAATTGAAAGATAATGTACTCCGTAAATGACTAGTTCCCCTAGAAATATTATTTGATTCTAATGATGTTTTTGTCAATTCAAAGAAAATACATCAAGAGGAAGAGATGGAAGATTGTAATTTGGGAACTCAGCAGGAGCCAAAAATGGTGAAATTATTCAAAGGTGTTCCCAAAAATTATAAAGAAAGATATATTGATATTTTTCAAAAGCATATGGATGTGTTTTCTTGGTCATATGAAGACTTGAAAATGTATGATAAAAGCATAATAAAACACAAGATCCAATTGAAAGAGGGAATCAAACCACATAGAAATATTAATCCATTACTGTTAGCTCCAATTGAAAAGGAAGTGAAGAAATTACTGCAAGAAAAAACCATAGTCCCTCTCAGATATTCGGATTGGGTTTCTAATATAGTTCCTCTGAGGAAGAAAAATGGAGAGATAATATTGTTTGTGGACTTCAGGAATTTGAATAGAGCATCTCTAAAGGATAATTATCCTTTGCCTAAAATGGATTATGTCTTCCAGAAGGTGACAGGAGCTTATAGGATGTCTATGGTTGATGGATTCTTTGGATATAATAAAGTGGCAGTTGATAAGGAAGATCATAAAAAGACAACTTTCACAACCACCCTGGGTCACCTTCATGTATGCATGGATGCCATTCGGTCTTATGAATGCAGGTGAAACTTTTCAGAGGGCCATGGACATAGCATTTGTAGTTGACAAGTATATGGTTATATATCTGGATGATGTAACTATTTTCTCAGGGTCAGATGATGAACACCTGGAACATCTACAAAAAACTTTTGAAAAGTGCAGGAAGTTTTCTCTGTCACTAAACCCCAAGAAATCTTTGTTTGCCTTAGAAGAAGTTAAATTATTGGGTCACATAGTTTCAAAAAAAGGCGTGAACAATGATCCAGCAAGGGTGTAATCAATTCAAACAATTCCTTTACCGAGAAGCAAGAAATAAATTTATAGATTTTTGGGAAAAATAAACTTTCTGAGAAGATTTGTACCAAATTATGCTGAGATTGTGAGAAATATAATTGACATGTTGAAAAAAAATGCAGAAGTGAGATGGGATAAAGAAGCAAGAGAATCATTTGACAGAATAAAATAAGCACTCTAGGAAGCTCCTGTTTTAATAAGTCCTGATTATCAAAATGTATTTCAAATATTTTCATTTTCTCCCCCCAATACTATTGCTGATGTGTTATTGCAGAAAAATGAGGATAGTAAGGAGTAGCCAATGGAATTATTCAGCAAAGTTCTCAGAGATTATGAGCTCAAATATAACATTTTGGAGAAATAAGTGTATGCATCGGTTAAAGCACTCAAAGCGTTCATGAATTATGTGTTACAATCCAAAATAACCGCTTATTTACCTAATTATGTTGTCAAGGACATGTTGGTTCAAAGTGATGTTGAAGGAAAAAGAGGGAAATGGATAGCTAACATACAAGAGTATGGTTTGGACATTAATCCCACCAAGTTAATCAAAGGAAAAGGTTTAGAAAATTTGCTAACATAAACAAATTTTCAAGAATTGGGAATTAACCTCTTGGCACTAGTGGATGGAGCTGACAATGAAGAAGGTCAGAATAAGCCAAAAACATGTATTTAATACAATTTTTGTATTCAGACTAATATGAAGATGTTGTCCATTACCTGTATTTATTTTCTTGTCCATATTCACTAAATAGAACCAAATACAGATCTCTTAAGCTTAAATCTCAGCGATATGTCATAGTAGAATCAAAGTTGTACTGGAAAGATCATGCTGGTATTTTGTTGTTGTGTTTAACTGAAGGTGAATCCTTTGAGGTTATCAAGGAATATCATGAAATTATATGTAGAGGAAATTAAAGTTGGAAGGTAACAAACTATAAAATCCTCAAGTCAGGTTTCTATTGGCTCACCCTGTTTGCAGATGTATATAGATTGGTCAGAAGTTGTCAAAAATGTTAGTTGTTTGTTGAGAAGAAAAGACTTGATCCATTACCTCTTATCCCTGTAGTCATAGAAGAGCCCTTCAGGCAGTGGGGACGGGATTTTATTGGAGAGATCAATGCACTTTCAAGTAGACAATTCAAGTGGATTCTAACTGCCACAGATTACTTCACGAAGTGGGCTGAGGCAATACCCACCAAAAAGGAAAATCACCAAGTGGTGATGAAATTTCCAGAGGAAAACATTTTCAGTAGATTTGGATGTCCAGTCAAGATTGTAACTAATAATGCTCAAGTATTTAATTCTATTCAGTTCCTTATTTTTTATCAAACATATAATGTAATATTATCACATTCCACAGCATATCATCCACAAGGGAATGGGTTGGGAGATTCTTCAAACAAGACCTTGGTTAGGATTTTGAAGAAGACAATCACTGAAAATAAAAAATACTGGGATTCAAAGTTAAAGTTTTCTCTTTGGTAAGTCTAAGTAACCACCAGGAGATCTACTAGCAAGTCACCCTATGAATTGGTTTATGGAACTCAGGCACTATTCCCTACTCAGTTGGCCAAACCAGTGATTTCTTTCCTTCAAGAAGCTCAGGAAGAACCTAATGCTCTAGTGAGAAGATTGAACAAAGTGATTGAATCAAGTGAAAGCAAAAATAAGGTTATAGATAACTTGATTTCCTATCAAGTGAAGATGAAGTCCATATTTGACTGAAAAGCAAAAGAAATCCTCTTCCAAGTAGGAGATTTAGTATTAAGATGGAACACTAGAAGGGAGGATAAAGGAAAGCATGGTAAGTTTGACTCTCTCTGGTATGGTCCGTATAGAATTTCTGAAGCCAGATCAAACAATACTTTCATCCTAGAAGATATAGATGGATAATATCTATAGCTTCCTATGAATTGGCAGTATTTGAAGCATTATTTTGAGCATTAAAAGTCAGCATTCCACCATTGTAAATACTGGATTTCTTATTGTTCATATGTCACCAAGAAATATTTGACTCCATGCCCAATGGATAAGGCACTAATCTGCGATTCTTAGCACTTTCGTGGAGAAAGTCACTATCCCCAAGTGGAGCCAGATGTTGTGGCTCATTTACATTTACTTTTGAAATATTTATCAAAACACCAAAAGCAAAAGCATATATGTTAGAAAATGTAAAAAAAATTGTATGTCGAAAAATAAATTTGATTTATATGTTGGTGTATTAACATTATGTGTGGAGATGTGAAGGCGGGTCGATTCATGCTTATTCGTGTGTAGAATAGTGCACAACAGTTCAACCAGGGCACCTCCATTTCATCTCTGCTCCCTATCCTTTCCGCCACGTCACCTCTTCTCCCTGCATATCGCAACTTCAAAATTCCATTGCTGATCTCCAATCCTTGATATGTTATGAACGCCGATATTCGATTTTCGATCGGCCCCACCTCCATTTGCCACGTCATCCCTACCTTTATCACCTATCACATGTTGCACATCGCAAGCTTAGGAGGAATGGCACTGATGAACCATGTTAGAGTGTCGAAATGTGAAGTGTGACAAGGGTTGGAAGCGATGAAGCAAAAAAATATGATTTAATATATTCCATTTTCACATCGCACATAGCAAGATCAAGAGGAATGGTGCTCATGAACCACGTTGGAATGCCGAAATGCGAAGTGCGACAAGGGTCGAACATGATAGTTTTCAAAGGAAAATTTGAATTTATTTAAATTTCGAGATTATGTGCAATTGCGTTGTTTTATGAAGAAACGTGAACACAAGCACGAGCAGAAGGGGCAGAGTCGGGAAAAAGGAGCATATGTTGGCATTGTTGTAAACACAAAAGCTATGTCAAATCAGGAAAATATGCGTTATTGCAGAACCGTTTGAATACCACATCAGAAACAGAAAATACATGAAAACAACCAGAAAAGACAAAATATTGAACTCTGGAAAAAATGTAGGGCAAGAATGTCTGATATGTCGGGGAGATACATCAACACTTCAGGGAGGCATCAACAAAAAATTAGATTTAGCAAAAAGAATAATATTTCAAATTTTAATTTTTTTTCTTTGTTTGTTAAGATTGAAGCTATAGCGATTTCCTCAATTACAATGTAATAAGTAGTTTTAACAATTTAGGTACTCAAAGTAGTTTCAATAAGTTCTAGCAGTTACAAACTATTTTTTATGTATTTAAGCTAGATAGAAAGAAAGAATTAGGGGTTCTGAGTTTTGGACCTCTGGAAGACTAAAAATTTGGTACTTATTTTTCTGAGGAATTAATGAAAGAAGCATCAAGTTTCCTACAATTGTTGATGGTGATTCGTTTTTCCTATGCCATTTTGTGTTCCTTCTTCCTTGAATGAAGTGAAGTAAAGTGGTTGTCGGTATCTTAATTACATATGCGAGTAAGAATTAAATAACCTTAATTTGTGCTCATTCACTCTAGCTGTTCTTTATACATAAATTCATTCTGAAATTTAAAGTGATAGATTCTGTGTTACAACATATCATTTTGATTTTCTTCTACAATTCTTCTTTTCCATTCAAATATCAACAGTTAATGGCATTGTAGAGTCTTTCATTATACCATATTATTAAGGGTTTTAAAGAATTAGTTTCCAAAGGGATTGAACGAAGACCACCTGATATAATTACTTTTGTGACACATTTTTAAAAATGTCTTAAGCACTTATTCCTTTCCACAGCCAAGGAATTGTCTCTTAAGAACTAACAAACCACAACATCAATTTGGAGAACTCTTCAACTTCATCTCCAGGAATGGATTTTTCTTCTTGTGGTTGTCAAGCATCAAGATTTGGTTATGCATTGGATGTATCTTCTTCTTCTCATTCTCATGAGTGGCTCATTGATTCTGGAGCCTCTTACCACATGGCCAAAAATAAAGCCATGTTTTCTTCTTTAAATGATTGTAACTCCAAAAACATTTATGTTGGTGATGATAGATCTCTTAGCGTTGTAGGTTATGGAACCATTCATCTAGATAATGGTCAATTTAATGATGTATTATGTGTTCCTACCTTGTCCTGCAACCTTCCATCTGTTTATTAGATAACTAATTTAGGTGAAGGGAAAACAGAAGAATTATCACCTCATGATGTTGTAATTAAAGACCTAAAAGATCCTAGACATATTTTAGCTACTGGAATTGCTGATGATTCCACAAGGTTGTATAAGATTGACAACTTTGGTTCATCATGTCTTCCCTCTGTTTTTGTTGCTCATAATGATGAAGTGAGCAAACTTTGGCATGAGCGATTCGGTCACTTAAACTATTGCTCTCTTCAAACTCTATGTAAAGAAAATATGGTGACATGTCTTCCTATGGTATCTTTCCGACATGGTTTTTTTTTCGGTTGTGTACTCAAAAAACATCATCGGGATAGTTTTGACAAACATGCCTCTTGGCACGCTTCAACCCCTTTGCAGCTTGTGCATGGTGATTTATGTGGCCCAATTCCAGTTGTTTCTTTCTCTGGCTAAAAGTACACTTCTTAACTTTCATTCATGATTTTTCCAGACGCACTTGGGTATACTTCTTAAAACTCAAGAGTGAAGTTTTTAACATGTTCTTGGCCTTTAAGGCCTTTGTTGAGAAACAATCTGGACATCAAATTCTTAAGTTAAGATCAAACAATGGAGAAGAATATGTTAACAACAAATATATCAACTTTTTCACTAAGCATGGCATTCAATTGCAACATAATTTTCCATATACTCCACAACAAAATGGTGTAACTGAAAGGAAGAATATCACCTTAAAAGAAATAGCTAATTGTATGCTTCAATCTAAAGGACTTAGTCTTATTTTTTGGGCAGAAGCAATTAACTGTGAAAATTACATAGTAAATCACACTCCTACTAAGGTTTTAAGGAATATAACTCTAGAAGAAGCCTGGGGCTCAATCAAACTAGATGCAAGTCACTTTTGTGTTTTTGGAAGTGAAGCTTGGGCCTAGATTCCAGATGCGAAACATAAATCCTTAGAACCTAAGAGTGAAAAATTCATTTTTGTTGGATATTATGAATTTTCAAAGGATATAGACTTATTCAACCAAAATCCAAAAAGGTAATCATTAGAAGAGATATAAAATTTGATGAAATTATATCGGCCTACGAGCCTAGTTTAGCAGGTGTGCAACCTTTGGCCTACGAGCCTGATTCGGCATATGTGCCACCTCTCTCTATCTCTTCTTTTTTTTACAAATTTCCTTCTAGTTCAGATGATGACTGTGAGGATGAAAATCCTCCTCCACCTCCTCAAGATCTTCCTTCATCTCCACAGCTTCCAATATGGGTCTGCTCTACTCGGGATGTAACAGGTTCTCTTGCAGGTGACCCTGCAGATCAATGTCGTACACATTCTCAGTTCGAAAGAGCCTCTTCCTTATTGGCTCAATTTCCAAAAAATCTTGATCTAGACACCTTTGAAGAAGCTTCAAGTCATCCAGATTGGGATGAAGCTAAGAATGAAGAATATCATTCCTTATTGGAAAAAGATACTTGGGATCTTGTTCCTCTTCCAAAGGGAATAAAACTTGTCAGATGCAAATGGGTTTACAAAATAAAGGAACAGATGGAAAAGTGGATAAACATAAAGCTCGTCTTGTTGCTAAAGGATTTTCACAAGTTGAAGGCATTGACTATACTAAAACCTTCTCCCCTGTTTCCAAAATGAATTCTATCCGCCTTGTTCTTTCCCTTGCTTCCTCCTTTAAATGGGAAGTCCATTAGATGAATGTTAAATCCTCCTTCTTACATGGGGATTTTCATGAAGAAATATACATGGAACAACCCCCTGGATTTATCCAAGATGACTCTGTCCTTGTTTGTAGCCTTAGGAAGTCTCTTTATGGTCTCAAACAAGCCCCTCAGTCTTGGTATTCCAAAATGGATAGCTTTCTCTTAGATAATGGCTTCTCTAGATGTAATTCTGAAAACACTGTCTACACGAAGAAAGTGGGTAAGTCCTTAATCATCCTTGTTCTTTATGTTGATGATCTTATCCTTACTGGTAGTGATCCCAACCATATAAACCATGTGAAGTCTAGCCTCAAAAAGAAGTTTGAAATGACAGATTTAGGACACTTGCATTATTTCGTTGGTCTTCAAGTCTTGCAATCCAAAGAAGGTATTACCATTTCTCAGTCTAAGTGATTCAGGATCATTGTACTTAGCAAACAATGTGAAAATTTGTTCACATGTTGTGGCTAGATAGGTTGAAATTCATTGACTGATGGGTCAAAACCGGTTTTACTAAGAGGGTTGGATCTCTCAATGATTTGTTATAATTCATTTATGTAGTAAGTTAGAGATT
The DNA here is from genome assembly GCA_034641835.2 of Pinus albicaulis. Lineage (NCBI taxonomy): Eukaryota > Viridiplantae > Streptophyta > Pinopsida > Pinales > Pinaceae > Pinus > Pinus albicaulis. Next base: position 786,362,889 of record CM076575.1, on the reverse strand, counting down.
ATATTTATTTATATTTAGAGATAGAGTTGTTTGCATAGGTGTGAGGGAGAGCTAAGAAATAGATAATTTTTTGTTTATTGTTAGAGGGATATTCGAGTGAATAAAAGATAGGAAGAACATAATGAGAAAAGGGATTGGAGAGGCAGGAGTGGAGCGAGTACTCAGAGAGTGTTTTTGGAATTATATGTGTTTAGAGACAAAGGCCTTTTATTGTGTAATCTAGTCTAAGGCCGAGACTCTGTATTGTTTATTTAAATTGAAACAGATTTTGTGTGTATCATTCTTTAACCAGCCCGTGGAGGTCTCGAACATGTGTTTTCTTCAAATGTTTTGATGCTGGACTGTATATTTCATTTTTGTTAAAGGAATTGTTGCATTAAAAGACAAATTGGTGGCGTATTGCATTATTTTGGTTCCATAGACATAAACACCCAAAATACACTAATTATTGGGTTAAAATCACATTTAAACAGAGATCGGATTTCAAGCAATTATAGAGTGGAGTTTTATCAGTATCGGGTCCGCAGATCCATATCGCATCGCCAAAAGCCATTTCAAAGGGAACATCGCCGATACATATCGCATCGTGAAAGCTTTTCATATTTTCATATCGCATCGTCGAAAGCCATTTCAGAGGGAACATCGCTGATCCATATCACATCACCGAAAGCCTTACATCGCCAATCCATATCGCATCACTGACCCATATCGCATCGTCGATTCATATCGCATTGGATCCGAACGATTGATTGCATCGCGACATTGAAGGATAAGGAGCCTGGTGAAGTGGATATTGTGATTGTGATAGAGCGATTCAATCGCAACCGTTGGATTGCGAAAGCGGTCTCGCTACAGTGAAAAGTGTTTCGGCACGTTAAAGGTTGTAAGTTATGTTGAAATGTCTACACCGATTCCATTGAACCTTTGACATGAAGTTGTGGGTTTTTATTGGGATGTTTGATTTCTTCTTCATTTTTCTTCTGCTTGTGCGTCATTTTTTCTATAAGAGATTGTTACACTGTTTTTGAGCATCGTAGATAGAATGCTACCCAGAAGAGGAGCTGGGATAGGTCAAGGGAGACCTATAGCAAATGCAGCTTTGCTATATGAGATCCGGCATTTGCGCACAAGAATGGCTACCATGGAAACTACGCAGCGAAGAGCGACAGAGGGTGGAGTTGCTAGTGCCGATGAGGAAGAGTCCACAGACGAAGAAGTGGAGGAAGAAAATGAAGCAACTAAAGTTATGAAGATGTTAGTCAAATCCAGTAGTAGACCGAGGATAGAAGTGCTCTTCTATGACGAAAGCCTTAATGTGGAGGTGCTAACAGATTGGGTAAGTTCGTTGGATAAGTACTTCAACTATGAAGAAGTCGATGACAAGAAGAAAGTGAAGTTTGCAGCCACGGGATTGAAAGGCCATGCAGCCTTATGGTGGGATGAATTAAAGCTATCCAGGGAGAAAAAAGGGAAGTCCAAAATTAAGAAATGGGACAGAATGGTAAGTAAGTTGAAAGGTAAGTTTTTTCCGGAGGATTACCAATTAAATCTGTTTAGACAATTTCAGAACTTAAAACAAAAAGGGCTGATAGTTAAGGAGTATACGGAAGAATTTTATAAAATGAGTAATAGGTCTGGTCATGTTGAAGATGATCTAGAAAAGGTAGCTAGATATATAAATGGATTAAGGTATGAGATACAAGATGAGATTAACTTGTTAAGTCTAAAAACTATTGAGGATTCCTATCAAACGAGTTTGAAGGCAGAAGAGAAGATATTGAGGAATAAGAGTCAGAGAAATAGAGGAAAAAGCTCAGCCAAAGGTAGAGGGACTACCAGATCCAGAGGATCACAGCATTAGCATGAAGCAGGAAGCTCAAGTAGTAGTGCACCACAAAGAGGAGAATCTAGCAGAGGAAGATTCATGCCCAGAGGAATAGGGTGAGGAAGAGATGTTCGGTGTTATACATGTGGAGAGTGGGGACATATATCATGGGATTGTCCTCATAATAAATCAGTGATTCGGAGGAATGAAAATGTGGCTGAGGAAAAACCAGAACCACCGCAACATATGGAGAAAGAAGAACCCCCTGAAGAAAGTGAATCACTATTGTTGAGGAGAACTTTGCTTAGAGAAGAGAATGAGACTAGAGAACCTACACAGAGGAAGAAATTGTTTAGAACCATCTGTAAATCAAAAGGTAAGTGATGTAAGGTAATAATAGACAGTGGAAGCACGGACAATCTTGCGTCCACAGATATGGTGGATAAGCTTGGGTTAAAAAAGATAGTACATCCTGCACCGTACAAAGTGTCTTGGTTGCAGAAGGGACCTCAAATCATTGTGATAGAACAGTGCAATGTTGAAATACAAATAGGTACATATAAAGATGTGATTTTATGCAAAGTTATGCCTATGGATGTATGTCATATATTATTGGGGAGACCATGGCAGTTTGATGAGAAATAGGTTCATGATGTAAGGAGGAACACCTATACCATAAAGAAGGATGGAAACAAGCACACGTTGTTGCCATTGAAGAATGATGTGGATAAAGGATTGCCTGACAATAGTATCATGTTGATAAGTGGTAAATAATTGCTACAGGAGGTTGACAAAAGCGAGGAATTGAAATTTTCTATCATAAGGAGGCCCAAGGTAATCTTGACTTCCACAAATTTAAATGATTTGCCTGAAGAAATTAAAGTTTTGTTAGATAATTTTATGGATATCATTGTGGATGAATTGCCGAGTGTATTATCACCGGTTAGAAGTGTTAGTCACCATATCGACTTAATACCAGGGGAAAGTATACCCAATAAAGCTGCGTATAGACTAACTCCTCAAGAAAACGCAGAGGTTGCAAGGAAAATATAGGAATTGATGGAAAAAGGACTGATCAGAGAAATTCTTAGCTCGTGTGTTGTACCGATAATGCTCAGTCCGAAGAAGGGAGGAGAATGGCGCATGTGCATAGATTCCAGAGCTATCAACAAGATAACAATCAGGTATAGATTTCCTTTGCCTTGAATGGATGATTTAATGGACTATTTAAGTGGATCCAGATACTTTAATAAGATAGATTTTAAGAGCGGGTATCATTAGATAAGGATTCGGGAAGGCGATGAATCGAAGACTACCTTCAAAACAAATAGTGGATTGTATGAGTGGTTAATGATGCCTTTTGGGCTCACTAATGCACCTAGCACATTCATGAGGCTAATGAACGAAGTCTTGAAGGAGTATGCAGGTAAATTTGTCATATTTTACCTTGATGATATTCTGATTTTTAGAAAAAGTAAAGAAGAACATTTAGAACATCTTAAGTTGGTCCTAAGAACTCTATAGAAGGAGAAACTACTAATCAGTTTGAAGAAGTGTAGTTTTATGAAGGAGGAGCTAGTGTACTTAGGATTTTTAGTTTCCAAAGAAGGTTTGAAGATGGATTCGGAGAAGGTACAAGTAATCTGGAATAGGCCTACTCCGAGAACTACATTTGAGGTAAGAAGCTTCCATGGACTTGTGAGTTTTTACAGAAAGTTTATAAGAGGTTTTAGTCAAGTTTGTGCACCAATCCTTGAGACTATCAAGGAGATAAATCAGCCATTTCAATGGATAGAAGCAGTCGATAGAAACTTTAAATTGCTGAAGAAGAAGATAACAGAGGAGCCAATTTTAGCATTTCCTAATTTTGAGAAAGTTTTTCAAGTAGAAACAGATGCAAGTGGGGTAGCAGTTGGTGCAGTTCTAAGTTATGAGCAAAGGCCAATAGAATATTTCAGCGAGAAACTAAATGATGCAAAGAAGAAATATTCTTCTTATGACAAGGAGTTTTATGCTATTGTGCAGGCATTACTTGTTGTCGAAAAAATTCATTATGTATTTAGACAACCATGCCTTACAGTTTATCAATAACCAGCCTAAGTTGAATCAGAAGCATGCTAAGTGGGTAGAATTTCTGAAAAGATTTACTTTTGTAATAAAGCATAAGAGTGGTAAGTCTAATAAAGTAGCAGATGCATTGAGCATGGTAAGTTTTATTATGCAAGAGTTCAAAGTGGGTGTTGTAGGTTTTGAGGAAATGATAGAAATGTACAAGGATGATGAATATTTTAGAGATATCTACACAACAGTTCAAAATCCAATGAGCCATAATAGAAGTCAATGGATGGACTACCTCATTCAAGGAGGCTTATTATTCAAAAGTAATAAACTATGTATTCCCAAATGTTCCATGAGGGAGAAAATCATTAAGGAAAAGCATAGTGGAGGGTTATCTAGTCATTTTGGACAAGATAAAACCTTCGCTCAAGTGAATGCATTCTATTTCTGGCCCAAAATGCAAACTGATGTTAAAATTTTTGTTGAGAAATGCAGGATATGTCAGCATGCCAAAGGAAGGAGTCTAAAACAGGACTATATCAGCCATTACCAATACCAGACCAACCATGGGATGCAGTTAGCATGGATTTTGTTTTGGGATTACAAAAAACCCAGAGAGGGAATGATTCCATTTATGTTGTAGTAGATAGATTTTCCAAAGTGGCACATTTCATTGCATGTAGGAAAACTAGTGATGCGACACACATAGCTAATTTATTCTTTTCAGAAATTGTAAGATTGCATGGTTTACCTGTAAGCATTGTATCTGATCGTGATACCAAGTTTGTAGGGAATTTTTGGAGGACACTTTGGAAGAAACTGGGAAATAATCTCAGTTTTAGTTCAGCATATCATCCTTAAACAGATGGAAAAACTGAAGTAGTGAACAGGAGCTTGGGGAATATATTAAGGAGTTTAGTATATCAGAATCCCAAACAGTGGGATTTGGCATTAGCTCAAGCTGAGTTCACTTACAATGATACACCAAATCGAAGAACTAGAATGAGTCCATTTCAGATAGTCTTTGGAATGCATCTGAGAGGAGTGTATGAGCTTAGAGATTTGGGAAAACAGGAAGCCAGGAGTGCAAGTGCTGAATATTTTTCCGAACAAATGAAGAGATTACAGGAAGAATTAAAAGGTAAGTTATAAGAGAACAGTAGTAAATACAAGCAGAGAGTAGACTTGAAAAGGAGAGAGGAAGAGTTTCAAGTGGGAGATTTAGTGATGGTGCATTTGAGGGAAGAGATATTTCCTACAAAAATTTACAACAAAATAAAAATGAAAAAAATTGGACCTTGTAAAATTATAAGGAAATTTTCAGCTAATGCATATGAGATCGAGTTGCCAAAAGGGATTGGAATATCCCCCATTTTTAATGTTGCAGACTTATATTCATTCAGAGAGGCAGAGACAGAGTTGTAGAAAGAAGATACAGGTGATGAAGTTAAATCTGTGAACTAGGAGGAACAGGTACCAAAAGAAATCAAGAAAGAATTTGAAGTTATTTTGGATCAAAGAGTATCCAAGAAAACCAGAGGGCAGACATATTTCCAGTACCTAGTATGGAAGCAGCAACTAGTAGAAGATTCCATTGGTTAAAAGCAGCAGAACTACAAAAGTATGGAGTAAGTCCTGAAATTTTGAAGGACAAGACATTTCTTCCCCGGGAGTCTGATGCAGGAGCATCGGACTTAGCTAGCAATGTGAAAATTTGTTCACATGTTGTGGCTAGATAGGTTGAAATTCATTGACTAATGGGTCAAAACCGGTTTTACTGCGAGGGTTGGATCTCTCAACAATTTGTTATAATTCATTTATGTAATAAGTTAGAGATTATATTTATTTAGATTTAGAGATAGAGTTGTTTGCATAGGTGTGAGGGAGAGCTAAGAAATAGAGAATTTGTTGCTTATTTTTAGAGAGATATTCAAGTGAATAAAAGATAGGAAGAACATAATGAGAAAAGGGATTGGAGAGGCAGGAGTGGAGCGAGTACTCAAAGAGTGTTTTTGGAATTATATTTGTTTAGAGACAGAGGTCTTTTCCTATGTAATATGGTCTAAGGCCGAGACTCTGTATTGTTTATTTAAATTGAAACAGATTGTGTGTGTATCATTCCTTAACTGGCCGTGGAGGTCTCAAACGTGTGTTTTCTTCGAATGTTTTGATGCTGGCCTGTATATTTCATTTTTGTTAAAGGAATTGTTGCATTAAAAGACAAATTGGTGGCGTATTGCATTATTCTGGTTCCATAGAAAGAAACACCCAAAATACACTAAGTATTGGGTTAAAATAACGTTTAAACAGAGACTGGATTTCAAGCAATTATAGAGTGGAGTTTTATCGTTATCGGATCCACATATCCATATCGCATCGCCGAAAGCCATTTCAAAGGGAACATTGCCGATCCATATTACATCACGAAAGCTTTGCATATTTTCATATCGCATCGCTAAAAACCATTTCAAAGGGAACATCATCGATCCATATCGCATCGCTGAAAGCCTTACAGCATCAATCCATATCGCATCGTGATCCATATCGCACCGCCAATACATATCGCATCGCCGACCCATATCGCATCGCCGATTCATATCACATCAGATCTGAACGACTGATCGCATCACGACATTGAAGGATAAGGAGCCTGGCGAAGTGGATATTGCGATTGCAATAGAGCAATTCAAACACAACCGTTGGATCGCGGAAGCGGTCTCACTATAGTGGAAAGTGTTTCGGCGTGTTAAAGGTTGTGAGTTATGTTGAAAGGTATACACCGATTCCATTGAACCTTTGACACGAAGCTATGGGTTTTTATTGGGCTGTTTGATTTCTTCTTCAGTTTGCTTCCGCTTATGCGTCACCAAGTATGCTTGTGATATTCTACGCCACTTTCACATGGAAGACTGTAAGGCAACCCCTTCTCCCCTTCAGTCTGGAGTCAAGCTTTCAGTCACTTGCACTCCCCCTAAAGTTTATGCTACCTTATACCGTCAACTTGTTGGTAAAATTTTGTATCTAACCCATACACGTCCTCACCTTTCCTTTTTCGTTGGTCTTGTTGCTCGGTTTATGCACCAACCTCATGAAAGTCACTAGAAAGTAGCTAAAATAATACTTCGATATATTTGAGGTACAGTTCAGTTCGGGATTCATTACAATGCAGGAGCATCTCCATTGTTGATTGGTTTCACTAATTCTGATTGGGTTGGTGACCCTGATGATCGAAAGTCTAATGTAGGTTATGTATTCACTCTTGGTTGAGGACCTATTACATGGTCTTGTAAGAAAAAAAGTTCCATCTCTCTTTCTTCAGCAAAAGTAGAGTATTTTGGTGTAGTTGAAGCTAGCAAGGAAGCCATGTGGCTTCGTAAGATCCTGACTGAATTCGGTCTTCATTAGCAGCATCCAACTACACTTTGGTGTGATAATCAGAGTGCCATTCAGCTATGCAAAGATCTAGTCTAGCATCAACATATGAAACACATTGACCTTCACATACACTTCATCAAAAATCTCATTCATCATTGTGTTCTTGAAGTTCAGTATTGTTCAACCAATGATCAAGTTGCTGATATCTTTACAAAGGCTATCATAAAAGCGGATTTTACCAAACTTCGATCTATGCTTGGAGTTCAAGAAAGTTATCATTAAGGGGGGATAGGATCTAGTGCCTTCTTCCTTCTCTTATTGTGTCACCTTTGTAAATCCTTCAACCCTATCCCAAGTTTCTCTTAAGGGGGGATGTTAGGATATTTCGACACATAGGAAATAGTCTCATATTGTGTCACCTTTGTAAATCCTTCGATCCTATCCCAAGTTTTTCTTAAGGGGGGATGTTAAGATATTCTGATACATAGTAAATAGTTAAGTATAACTTGGTTTGGCGTAGATTTAGGTAAAGTGTGTTTCTTTACTATATACATTTGTAACTTATAATCCGACGGTCACGATATGTAGTGATCTGAAGGTTCACTCTCTCCTCGGTATTACCCACACTTGATTCGTGGCTCAACACTCGATTGGTCCATAATCTCTATTTAAAGAGCAAGAAGGGTCATTTTTTTTGGCAACCATTTATGAGAGAAGCTTATCTAATTTTTCTTTCTTTATATTAATAAATTGCCTGAAGTGGTTTCGTTGGCTCAGGTCGTGGAATCTTTCCCTCTCTAAGGGTTTTAACCATGTAAAATAATAATGTATTAATATGTGATATATTTGTGAACAGTGACATTTGGTGTTTGATCTAAGGAACTTACCCTGTAAATTCCTACAACTTTGATGGTTGCTCCAAAATCATTCAATATACCATAGAGATTGGAGTTGACCGCTTTCAATTCTTTGTGCTAGTCTTGGAACTTGTAGTTGCTTGAGCACTAGATTTTGATGTTAAGGTTTTGATATTTGTTTTGCATCAATGATTCTTTTTATTAATGTTATCTTTTCTTTCTTGAATTGTAATGTTGTTGATTTGAGTTCAAATTTATGTCTCGTTATTTGTTCACTTTCTCCTTCACAATCTCAACATCTTCCCAAGTGGTTAAATTGCAAGGGAATTTTTCCATCTTTACTAAAGAATTATAATTAAATAGGGGAAAGCCATGTTAACTTAGGATCCTTATATTTTAGATACAAGATCATTCAATTAGTCTAAGAGCTTTGATTTCTACTTCTATGGTTCTTATGTTGTGCTTTTCTTTAAGAAGTTGACTCTAGAGGGGAAACATCCATTGAATGAAGTAGAAGGTAAAGGGGAATATCTCTCATCCTAGGGATTAAAGTCACATAAATGTCCCCATAAATTTGAGTACCTTTTGATGTAGTGTTTATTTCTCTTTCACATTCCCATTGTCTCATATCCTTATCTTGTATGCCCATATTATAATTTTCATAGTTTCCATTGTATCAAGGGAAAGATTTTGTATTTTTGTCTATTGATTGTAGCCCCTAAAAAATATTTATTATTTTATTTCTTTCTCATCTGTATACCCTTTAAATTTCATTTTTACATGGAAAATTGGGATCTCCTCAAAATATATGCAGAAGAAGCCTAGTTTTTCATATATTTAGTTGAAGGTGGGGGAAGATGGAATCTTTTGAAAGTGCATTAATAAAACTACAATTGTATAGTCTCCAAGAGCCACTAATTGAGTTCTAATTTGATATTATCAAGACCCTATAAAGGAGTCCATGCTTCAAAATCAATATTAGTATTGAGTTATAGCCCTTATGAAAAATGTTAACAAATATTCACTCGGGTCAAAGATTGTGCATCCCACTCCAGTTGACCTTGAATTTCCTTTTACAGCTTCCATCAAAGCACAAAATATGCCTTCCTTGACCTCATGATCCAATCACCTATATCATGATTTCCTGATTTAGAGTTACATTTATATTTTTCTAGTTTGATGAGTAGAGGTGCGATTGCACTAGTCTCGTATAAGAAGATTGTGCAACCAAACATGTTGATTAAATTATAGATTTTTTTGTTCTTCTTCTCTAATATTTAAGAAGATGGATTCCTTCTATAATATGTTTGTTAATATATGTTTAGTTCTTTGAAAATGGTTTATACTGATATGGATTGGATTGATAAAATATTTTTCATCTATTTTGATGGTTTTAGAGTGGAAATTTTAGAGGAAGAAAGTTGGAGAGTCATTTTTACCAATGGCCCCAGTGCAATTTTTTGTTCTTGTTTTCTAAGAGTCAATAAGATGGATTCATTTAATAATTTGTTTGTTACTTTATTTTGGGTTCTTCTTTGAAAATTTTCTTATAGATCTAGATTGGGTCGATAAATTATTTTTCATCCATTTTGATGCTTTTAGAGTGGAAAATTTGGAGGGATTAGCTTGCAAGGTCATTTTTATAGGCGGTCTCAATGTAGTTTTTTGTTGTTCTTGTCTAAGATTTAGGAAGATGGTTTCCTCTTGTAATTTCTTCGTTAATTTATATTGATTTCTTCTTTGAAAATGGTTTATATAGATATGGATTGGATCGTGTTGACATTACTAGGCCTGCCAACATTCATGGGATCTCCCCAATATGAAGTCCCAATTAGACCTCACACCATTTGGTATAGGAGTCCCATATGAAATACAACTTGTTTTTCAAAGAAGTTAGTTTTAATGATGTTCCTTAGCTGCAATAACACATAGAGTGGTCTATTCGTGACTTTGGTGAATGAGTGTGTGACTCTTCGGAAGGTCAAGTGCAATGCATGGAGGTTTTAACACATGAAGGGAAAGTGAGTGAGTCCCTTAGAAACTTGTAATAGTACACAACTTGAAAGGAACACACAAGCATAAATCAATCACAAGCTAACATGAAAAATAGTTCACAAGTTAATAGTGATGGAAATATACAACAACACACATTCAACTATATTCATATTGCAAATACAAAAATAATAGTCCTGCCATATTCACAACATATGAAAGTGCACAAGTGTGTGACTCTTTGAATAGTCAAGTGCAATGCATGGAGGTTATAGCATATGAGGGGAAAGTGAGTGAGTCCCTTAGAAGCTTGTAATAGTACACAACTTGAAAGGAACACACGAGCATAAGGAAATCACAAGCTAACAAGAAAAATAGTTCATGAGTTAACAGTGAGGGAAATATACAACAACACGCATTCAACAATATTTGTATTGCAAATACAACAATAATATTCCTACCATATTCACAACATATGCATGAAAACATGTGGGCTCTGAGGTTTTATTAATTGAAAGTTCCAATATTACATATACCATTGACGAACCACTAGCCCCAATAGTGGAACATGAAGTCTATGCTTGCTCCTCCAAACAAAGGTACTCCCTCTATGCTACAAAGAAGGCAAGGATCTCAAAAAACTCCCAAGCTCCTAATCCTAAGCTAAAAGCCTAACCGAAATCTTGGCTCTCAAAATCCTTTTACATGATTTATGAGGATATATTTATAACAAAATGGGTGACTCTTCACTTCCCCTTTGTGAATATTTGACTTCTCTCATGAATTTTCAACTTCTTTACAAAATAACCCTTCACATTCCACAATTGACACTTGGAATTCCACTTACAAATTAATTACAAAAGAATATTAGATATACTCATACCCATATAAGAAAAATAGGGTAGATTTAACTAGACAACCTAATGAGACAAAACGTGTCAAGCTTGAGTTTGGGAAAAATATAGCTCAACTACCTCCACTTGTAGCTCCTTGGTCATATACTTATGCCACACTTTGTATTGCACGATGACTTCCCAAAACTGTGTGATGTGATTAGGTTAGAAGTAGACTCTAGCCTCCATTACATCCGGGTAGACTGATATGGAACTAGTCTGAATGTCCTTTAGCAGGAGAAACATTATGTTGATCTGGACAGGGCCACCAATTTACTTCTATATATAGTTTTTTTCACCTCCAGATCTTCCTTAGTGGCGATCTATCTCATTTGGTCCAAGTATTCGACTACCTCCCGCCTAACTTGATTTTTGCATTTGGCTTCAATGAGTAAGCCAATTGATGAGATATTGTATTATTTAACCATGAAATCCACAATGTTGTACAATCATGCATATGAGGCCTAAATATTGGCAATGAATGACAAGAGCTTCTTGTTGGTCTGAATGATCATCCACACTTGTGTTCTCTCCAACTTTTCTTGTTGCCTTTTTTTCTTCACCAACTCGGATGATGTCGATTTGTGTTGGATTGACCATTCATGCACGACATCAATGGATGTATGGGAAACGTTAAGATATTTATCATTATCCTTACACTTTTGTTTGATTCTGTAAAAGTGGACAACTGGCTTATTCATGTTGAAAATCTCTTCGTACAAGCTTCACATAGTTTCTCCCAAAGTTGATACTTCTCCAAGTGTGTTTGGTTTAAGTTATTCCAGATAAATTTTCGCAACAACTTCATTCTAAAATTTTGCTATGAGTTGTTGAACCTTTTCCCTAGCAGCTTGCAATTTCTTTGCCAAATGTTTGTTCTCAACCATCAGATACTTTGCGTTTGAATTTGTTGCACTCGCAGAGGCCAAGTTGGTTGCGGTAATGGCATTGGGATTCCTTTTGGTGTCTGCCACAATCACCCTTTATTTTATGAATGCAAGAGATGTGAGGTCATTTGGAAAATGTCTCTTCTGTTCTTGTACAACTTTTTTCTGAAGCTCGTCATAAGTCAGATTTTACATATCCATAATCGAGCCCTCATCAAGAGGAATTATTTCCTCTCCCTCGCTTGGGGATTACTCTGCTGGAGGAGGGGGAGACTAAATGGTGACCTACTGTGTGCTTGGCATCATGTTGAAATCTTGGTTCAACAAATCTAGTTCCACCCCCATGTCTTGAATCACAATCAACTCCTCAATTTCTTGAGAAAACTCCTTATCTAGCAACTTTTCCCCATTCATCGGAATGAATAGGCGTAAATAGCATGTATGCAGTGAATTAACTCTGAATTGTGACTAAAATTCCCTTAGAAGGGTCCTCCCTTGCTTTAGTTGTGTTGGAACCTCCCTTGAGGTTATATGTTTGAATCATCCACTTCTCCTGCTAGTTGGTTCTGCTCTTGCTCCTTGACTTGTTTCCATATGACTTCTTCTTCAATTTTTCGCCTTCTTATTCCTGTTTCTACTTTTACTCCTACAATATCTTCTGCTCTTGTTCTTCCCTCTACTTTTGTTATGCTTCTTTCATCCTCTGTTTCATCCTCTTCTTTGTTTCTAAAGTCTCCTTCAGAATGATTAGATCCACTTTCATCTTGCAGATTCGCTCTCCCCCTGGGCTAAACGCAACCTTCCTCTTAGCCTTTTCGTGCATTGGTTTGTGCCTTTATATTGTTATTGCCTCTGGAGTAGCTTCCTTCTATGGAGTAATGTGTGATGTTCCAACGAACCTGACTGGTTCACTGGACCTGGAGGCATTAAAACAATTATACCATGCTTCCTCCTCAGGTCTACAAAATTTCCTGCTTAGCCACTATAAATGAATCCACACACAATGGTCTCTACAAACATTCCTTGGATTGTACGGATTTAAGTCCAAAGACCAGAATGTGAAATTATCTATCTTCTTTCCTCGATCTCTACAACTTTCATATTATTTATTCCGTACAATCCGATCTGCATAGGAAGAGTGGGCCAAGGTGATTTATTCTTCATGTGTAAAGTTGTTGATAACCCTGTGGAGAGATGGTACACAAATTCTTGAATGACTAGCTTATTGGTGGCATACCTCGATAGAAGATGCAAAGACTTCTATTTTCTAAACACTCTGAATGAAGTGCCATCCGGAGAGGCAAACCGATCTGTTATCTTTGATAATGCTTCCATTGCCCCATGTGACATGCAAGGTGGATATTCTTTAGATATAAACTTGTATAATGGAATGAGGAAGTGATCAACCAACCTTTCCATTACTCCTTTGTGGCTGCACTCTGAAAGCAGCTTGCAGTAGATGTACATGGTAGGATCTCATGGTGTCCAAGTCCAATTCATGTTAGGAAATGAATTATGAGCACATATTCCATCTAGTGGGTAATCGAACATGTAAAATATAGCTTTCTTGCCCTTGGGAGGATTCAGGGCATTATCTACATGATGCTTAGCTGTCGAGACAAAAATTTTGACCAATTGAATGGTTTTCCTTCATTCACAACCTGGTTCAGTAAAAATTCCTACCCTTTTGGGAAGGTATCAGTGCTTTGTTGACCATAGATTCTACAACATAGAACCATCAAGAGATGATAGGCCCTCCTGAGAGAATTTTTCTTGTATGTGTTGGTAGGTGTCTGAAGGAAATTTGTTGGATCTTTCACAGAACTTTTAACAATGTCATTTATGCTTAAGTAGTTGTTGTTGGCATAGAAGTAAGAATCCATCATCGATTCCAACTCCGGAAAATGGTACATGAGATGGTAATCTGGTGCTAGAAAAAAAATCAAGCCTTTGTCTGCTAGCATTGTTCAAAGTCACAGTCTTGGAATCTATATGCGAAATTATCCAGCTGACAACGTCTGCACATGGGAAAGGAAGATACCTAGATGAAACCTTATGTAGCCTTGATTTGTGGACATTCATATATAGTTTTCAATCCTCTTGATCTACTTTGAAACTTCTTGCTAAGAAAGTTTCATTGAATTTGTGCCATGTGATATCTGACCCATTTTATTTGAAAAAATGAGTATATGTAAAGGCTGGTAAGTTCATTGGAGTACTCTCAACTGGCTCCCCAGTGCTGATTTCAGTGGGGTATTTTGAAGCAGATATCTTTGGTTCCATGATAACAATGACTAATTAAGAGAAGTGCTCTACAACTACAATACCTATAGGAGGAAAAGGCACTCATGGAAAATATAAATTAGCTTAAACAAATTGGATCACAAAGAAAGATTACAAAAGAAACCACTCGACTAACAATGAAAATTGCGCAATTCCTGAGGTGAAGGAGGGGGAGTGGCTACCTTAACTGTGAATTGTGCATTCTCAACATCCAAGGGAGTATCCTGAGGCTTGATATTGAGTAATATGCATTTAGGTCTGGGCAGACTAAGGGAGATAATGCACATTGCATAGTCTTGGTGGCCAAGGGATAAGGCTTGAGCGCTGGAACTATGAAATGCATAGTTGGGTCATCCTGGTACAACGTATTGCACAATATCAGAGGCAAAGGGATAAACTTAAGCCTTGGACTTGCACAACTCCCAACTAGGCAAGGTAATTACTGGCCAAGGGAATGGCAGATTTCCCAGAAAGAGTATGGGAAACTGGCAGATTTGAGTGATGGTGCAAGTTAGAGTGAAAATATAAACAAGGATAAATAGATAATTGAAAATCAAGTGCAGAATATCAACATGCAAAAGGAAAAACAAATATGCATGGAGAGTCATCGAAACAATGACCACTAACAAGAAAAAACAAGAAAATTGATGCGACACTCGTAAAATATGAACGATGGACTGAACCAAAGCTTCTACACGCTAATATAATTTAAAACACCAACAACCATGAAGAGAAAAAATAAAAACAACACTCACATAATCGAAACTACAAAAAGCAACATAAAAAGCGACAAAATATGATAAAGAAAAACTCACCCGGAAAAGCGTCGCAAACTATAAAAAAGGCTCCTTGATCTCCTTGGGAATGCTAGAGCTTGAAGTTTGTATGTAAAAATGAGCTCTAGAGGTGTTGATTATATATATCTAGTTTGATTAGGGTTTATGATGTGCATGCCTAAAATCAAGGAAAAAGTGACACTTGGCAAAAACCTATAAATAACAGCTTGTGTCATCCTTTGGGAAACTAATTAATAACTCCCTATTTTATAGCCATTTATTTTTTCAATTTATTTATTTTATTTTTTAGGAAAAATTCCATGCACACTTACAAGAAGGATTGTGTAGTTTCCAATCACTTGGCAACTTCTTAACTCAATGCATTGCACAATTTCTGATCTGAAGGAAGGCGTTGCGCAAGTTCTGAGCTTAAGGTTGGGCTATCACCCAGAATTGCACAATTTCCAAGCTCAAGGATGGTTTCCTGTCTATATTGCACAATTTATCTCATCAAGGCTAGCTTATATTCCAATATTGCGCAATTTCTAGGGGCAAGCCCAAAAATGCTATAAATTCAAGTCAAGTGTTAGCTTGTGTATGAAAGATATTAAGCCTGATCAAATCATCACAAGAACAACATGAAAATATAAGTCTTTAGCATAACACAAATAATTTAAGACAATAAAATATAATCTCCTGTGGACAAAAGGGAAGTCTCCAAAATCAAATCATGGGAAAAAATTTGGAGGGTGGTTATAGTAGCTACAACACTTGGCGACACACTGGTAGAACTCCTACTCTCTGTATGGGTCTTGTCTCATGCAAAATAGGCCTAACTCTACAGGAAGTATTGTTCATTTCATTGATATAGTCCCTACCATTCTATTTATCATCGACACACTTAACCAAACCAAATCAAACATGGATGTTTCAATTTGGAATGAGGAGTATATAGATATACATGTGAAAAAGGATTGTCATAGTCTTATTTTTAATCTCAGGTGTTAACTCCCTCCAGTTTCCCAAGGCTGAGAAAGGGTGCTAAAGGGGCAACCACAAACCAAATTTAGATTTGGTATCTAGCCCTACCAAATAAAAGTGGGCTCTCTCAATATCAAGCTCACAGTCGAAGGAAATGATTGGAGAATAAGTATTTTCTGCTAGTTAATAAGATCAATGGGGTTTGATTCAGGGTTTGTTGGACAAAGAGCACTAGGTCTTAGAGCTATGCAAGGTATCCCAAAGGTCAGTTGTAGATATAGTATGAAGCAAGGTAGGTATGATCATTGACACAATTGGTTTTTTAGTGTAGTGGTTCTGAGGAGAAAATAATAGGAGTTAAGTGAGAAAATCATGAATTCACTTTTCAGAGAATGAGACATTTAGATGCTTATCTTAAAAAAAATAGAGCATAAAATAATGATTTTTGTTTTAAAACTTAAAAGATAAAGCATAGGAAGAAAGTATATGGTTTCTAACAATATCTAATCATCAAATATATAAGAAAACATAGGAAAAAAAAGCCACTAACCATAATGCAAGAATTCCATGAAAATGGATGTAAATGGCTGTTATATTTATGCAAATGATCAGTGGTACACTAGTTCCAAAACTGAGCCACAAGTATCCAACCCTAAAAATGAATTTATTTTGACTAAATATAGAAAAATAAACAAGATGACACCTATATGGGTCTAAACATGATCCAAATAATGTAATTAATTCACCTAATGACTCATCATAATTCTAAGAGAGTTAGAAATAACATCCCCCTTTTTAGCTAAAAAGTTGAGTCTTTGTCTCAAGTAATTAAACACAAGACCCCTTAACAAATATGAATTAAACAGGCTCATTAACCATCAAATAGGTCATGATATAGCTTTTACATCGACCAAATTCGACCTTTGACCTCCACATATCAAGAAAAGTCCTCAAACCTAGAAACACAACGAAAATTACAAAAGCGCAACATGTGGCAGCATAAGTGAAAAGAAAGTTTGGAAGGTGATTTGGAGGCCTTTTGATGAGCTCCATCATTAGACATATCTAGATGGGTTAATAGTCACCTTTTTTCCTTCTTAGATCTCTTTTTCTTGCATTTTCATTATTATTAGGGTTTATATTGCTAATATAGGTGGTGATTAAGGCTAACATACTCTGAGTGCCTAATATAAGGTTGAGTGAGAAAATAATGATTTATTAAGCACTTTTATAAAGTTTTTATCACAAATACTTAGAGGAGATAGCAAGGAGAAATTATAGGAGGATTGTCCACCCTCAAAGGCAGTCGAAGGGTCCCCAAGGATTCTCTCCAGCAATTCGAATTCCAAGAGGTAGCCAAGCAACTGAAGACAAAGGGCACTCAATCTATGTTTACTTGGAGTCAAAGAGGACTCAATCACCATTTTCAAGGGAGCTATTGGTAGCTTCCATGTAGAATAAATAGATCAGAGCTAGAGCTAGGAAGGGTAGTCTATCCTAGTCTCGATTCCATTCAGAATTATTGTTGTGACCTATTTAAGCTTTTTGTTTTATTCAGGGATTGAAACTTTCAGAGATGTATGTAGTTATTCATTTATGAAATTAGTAGAGTGATTTCATTTGATTGATTTAAGTGTAGAGGTCTAGGCTCATGGGTTAGGGCCCAATCCATGTGCCTCAGCCTCTCTGTTAATAATATGTTTTCCTTTCTATCATTTAGCTAGTTTTTCTTTTGTCATTTAATTTAGATTTGCTTCTGATAAGTTTCATTTCTATTTAGTTTTTGTGCTGATGTAGTTTCAATTGCTTATGCATAGTGAAATAGAGGAAAAAATTCAAAACTATGGTCAAGTCTCCCCCCTCTCATCTCTGTCAATAGAGTTCAAGTAGACGCAGACCTTCCCATAGGCCAAAAATTGATTTCTGTTTGAGTTTTGGGAATAATTTCTGTTACCAAGTCCAAACCCTTCCTTCACTGTTCATCCTGCTTTTATGCCTGTCTCCCATGCATAATCCACAGGTGTGTTTCATTTCTGAGCACTGCTCTTCCGCCTCCATTCCCCTCCTTCTCTTCTCATCTCAATGTTGTACTGAACTTTTCTTTGCCTAACACATTTAGCCCTTCAAAGCCTTATTTATCTTTTTTCTTTGTTCACGACTGCCTTATTCTTTCTATGAAAAATGTGTGAAAATCATTCAAAACCACCGAAAAAAACCCAACCTCTGCCTTCCTCCTCGGTTCTCCCACTATCGTACTTCGCCTGTTCATGAAATCGCACTTCACAACTCTTACCTTTTATCTTACAGACTTACTGCTCTCCTTTGCTGATTTCCCGCTTTATTCCTTTGTTCCATCTGTGATCACTGTCGCCAAACTTGTTTTAATGCTAAACACCTGAAAAACCATTGAAACGTGACCTTTGCCTTCCTCCTCGAAATTCCCACCACCATACATCGCACTACACTAATAACAACATTTATCTTTTACCTTTAACGCTCATCCCTCACTCTTTATGATTGTGATCTTGCGAAATCGCACTTTGCAACATTTAACTTTCACCCTCAAACACTTACCGCTATTCTGGCTGATTGCGATAGTGCATTCTCGCTCCGCTGTTGGTCCCACCACCACGTCAAATGCACTTCGCATCCTTTAGATCTTACCCTTAACGCTTACCACTCGTTCTTGCGATTGCGATATCGCAAATCCCACCCCGCAGTTCTTACCACATCGCAAATCGTAGCTGCCGACCTTTACCACAGTGAAAATCGCACATCACACATATTATTTCATTCCTTTAAGTCCTTACTACTATCCATTCAAACTTTCAAATTTGTGATTGCGAGATCGCACATCGCAACTTTTAACTCCATCGCATTCCGTTGTAATATTCCTTTTTCTGAAATTTCTGTAATGTGGTCCTCAAGGACGTTGTATAAAGAAGGCAGTGTAAAAATAAGTTAAACTGGGACTTGGATCCCTCTTTTTACCCTTCATACATTACTCTCCAAGAAGATAAGCTCAAATAAATAAGCCTATAGGGCTTATACAGATCTCCCCAAAGTAGATCTCTCAGAAAATGCTCAAATAGCGAGCTTACAACAATACATGAACATAATCATCAAACTATGAAAAAATGAATGCAACATAAGATGTAATATATTACAGCCACCATGT
This sequence comes from Pinus albicaulis, assembly GCA_034641835.2. Taxonomy (NCBI): domain Eukaryota; kingdom Viridiplantae; phylum Streptophyta; class Pinopsida; order Pinales; family Pinaceae; genus Pinus; species Pinus albicaulis. Next base: position 786,343,784 of record CM076575.1, on the reverse strand, counting down.
ACATTAATATATCAATAAAAATGTACAGAAATATCATGAGGAACAAGCCTCTCATGCAATGGGAATCAACCTCTAGATATTAATACATGAAATATAAGAGATGCAGCAACTACATAAAATGCTAGAAAGCAGTGAAAACGTTGTATCTAGGAGTGTAGCTACTGCTATAGATATGAATACATGAAATATGACTGAAATATATAAATAAATCCCAAGAATAGAAGAATGGGCTCCAATACAATATTTCTATCCAATCTAGGAGAGATTGCTAGAAATGCCGGAAAATGTACAATGTGACAAATAACTTGTCATTACAGCTGAACCAAAATAAGAATGAGGCTATGATAGATCTGAAATACTCATGCCCTCCTCTAATAATGTTCTCAAGCAAAAAATCTGGTCCCTTTCACTCAAAAACACTCCTCCTGCTAAGCACAAATGGCTCTCCTAGCAACTGCCTTTGAGAATAACGCAGTTTCTGCTCTAGACTGCGCTGTGAGAGATGGTGAGTGTTTGGCCTGGTGCCAAAGATCTGAAATGATTCCCAAGAGTCTCTTCTACTGCTCCTCCAAAGAATAGGCAAGATATCCACTGAAGAACAAGCTAAAGAATGACTCTATGAGTTCCTCTATTGTTTCACCCAGCAACACAACGTTTTGTGCTATAGAAATGACGATGTAGCTGAAGGGATAAGCTTGGACAAATGTCAGAATGAGGAAATGTAGCTCAAACCCTCTCCTTCCTTGAGGATGAGGTAGGGATTCCTGACCGGGAACAGCCTTGGGTGAAGAAAACTACAAACCCTACTAAAAAACCCGGGGATGCAAGTCTTTGCAGACCCTACGAAAATAATAAGCCAAAATCATAATAAAAATGGGCTGCCATCTCCTCCTTATAAAGCAAAGGAACCTTTCTCACCATGGGTCCCATTGACACTTTCTTCTAACTCAAGCAAGTGAAGCCTCCACTAAAACTACGTTGGTTCAATGTATCTGGATAGTTTTAGTTGACTTGGTCAAAATGACTAGATCAAGCATGATCCAATCCTGTTCACACCATGTGGTGCTCAATTCAGCTGCTTTATTATTCCTCCTTTCACACAAGTAGTGTTATTTCTCCATCTAAAGGGGTTAAGGTGTCTCCTTACCCATTTTATTAAACAAAATGAAAACATGCAAACTATAATGTTCCATTTAGCTTGAGGCTAAAAATTGGGAACATTACAGTCCTAGCTTGTCCTCAAGCAACTGCATATAGAGACAAAATTTCTCCCCCTTATTCTCTTGTGGCCCCCTCATCAACAATCTCCACCACTGCTCAGGATATGCTGCAATAATTCTATCCTCCAATGCTTCCTCCCAAGTATGCAAACCAGGATGGTGTACATCATGGAAAGATAGAAGGTGTAGGTGGAAACCTCCTTGTTGTGCTATGGCCTCCTCAAGGTAGGAGTGATGACATGCATGGGAAAATTTTATCCCTAATGATGATCCTCTCATCCATGCTATCATCCAAATAAAAATCTCAACCCCTGGTATATGCAATGTGTTTGGGCTGAATGGAGAGTTGGGCTTTTGATTCCCAAGGTGTTTATCCCTCCATTTGTGGTACATATGGGGTTGTTTTTTTCCTTGGGCTGAAATGGTATGGCCTCCAAGAATGGTCCAAGCTTCCCCATCAAGAAAATTAGCCATGAAATGCCTCCTCAAGTTCTCCAAGTGGTTTTTCCCACAAGAAGAGAAAAGTAGCAATGTGGCAATCATGGTTTTCCCATGGTGTCTCCTACAATATAAAACATATAAAATGGGGAGAATCATGCTCCCAATGGGTTGTACATACAATACTCTCCAAAAAATTCTCCTCATAAGTGTACAAATATCAGAAATACAATGGAGAAATATGCAATAAAAACAAGCTGTCATAGGAAAACTTGAGAGTGGTTCATAGTTCCACTCATGGAACCAGCGCAGTGCACCTCTAGCCTGCATCAAATCATAAATCAAAAAGTGCTTTCCCAGCCACTTGTTTGCTGCCAAAAACATCTCATAAGATGAAAATATGAAAGTACAAATGGGTGCCAATGGTGCACACCAAGAAGTATGTGGCTTCCCCCACAAAACATCATAAAAATAGCTACTCCCATTACTGCAATGGGCCACAAGTACATCATAATAAGGAGCATAAGGAGATATGATCATCCTTAGCTCATCAAGCTGCTCATAGAAAGTAAATAAAGGTAAACCAAAATGTAAACATATACCTCCTTTACCATGTACTCCGGTCCTTGAGCTGAAACGACTCATCTAAATGCTCTCCCTCACCTCCAATGAGTAGGGAAATGGTTGTGCCAACCTCTCAAAAATCATCTGGGCTATGCATCTGTCCATATGCTGATATAGATCATCCTAATTGCCCTCCCAAATGAAATCTTCTAGCAAAGTAGAATATCCATCCAAGTGCATAGCTAGAAAGTCCTCATGTGCTGCATGAAATAGTTTCTCCTTGAGACTAGAAAATCTAGCCAAGAATATTTTTCCATAACAATAGATGACCGTATCATCCTCCATGTATCTGTCATCTCCCTCTGGGTCATCAAGAATCATGCATGGACCAAGATCCTAGGAGTACTCTACTAAGATTTGAGTCCTCCAATCTGGATCCATCCTCCTCATAGGCAGGGCTGGTAATCTGCAATGTAGTGCTCCCCTCATGCTGTTGCCTGCTAATTTGACACACCCCATGCCAAATTCATCCTCCAAAATGCTACCATGCCTATCATGCAGCTTTTCATGCTCAAATAGCAATGGTGATCCTGGGAAGTTAGCCTCCCATGAGAAGCTGCCATCCAAAAGGAATCTCCCAATCTTGGTCAATGTAAGCATGAGTAACCTCCATCTACTCCCATGTGTGAAAGATTCCTCCCTCAAATGAAGTATCCTCTTCCTCTCCAAATCTGTGGAGCATTCATCTGGCATCATGAAGATGCTATCCTCCATCCCTGCAACAAACTCTGTCAGCGCAGTATAACTGATGAGAGTGGGTGATACTGAAAATGAGAGAATGTCTCCCTCCTCCTTGGGTTGATCCCGAACTCTCTGCACTGTGTTTGGACTCCTCCAATGTCTCCACCTCTCCGAAATCCAAGAGTAGTGAACTGAATGACAAGATGCCTCTCATCAACTCTAGATCAGGTAGCCTCCTAGGTGGAATGCCTCCATATAGTGAGACATCAAGATTAGAAGTGGACTGTATGTATAAGAGGACTGATTTGTCCCTCTCTCCACTACGTTGTATAGTCTCCTTATTTTGTGTAAAGACTCTCCAGAATAGATAAGGGTGTTTCAATCCTTGATGCTGATCCTTCTCTTCCTCATCCATCTCACAATCCCCAAAAGCTGCTACATATGACTCCGGAATTATGCCATGGTTCCCACATTTCAAAATAATTGGAACTCCTTGTAAAGATACAAGGGCTCCTCTAATAGAAGCAAAGGCTCCTCTTTCACCTCCATGTGGTGATGGATCTCCTCCCAATGGGATAGCGCTATTAGACCTCTTATGCTCATCATCTTCATCAATATGTGAGTATGCCTCTCCTTTAATTAGAGACCATGGATTTTGGTCTTCCTCTAAAAGAGGGATCTTCATATCACCATAAATGGAAGAGTTCCCTTCATACAATGGGGGTCTTGCCTCTAGCAAGCCATCATTCCAGTTTTCTTCCCCTATATAAATGTGGAGTGGAGTTTGTGTCATGTTTCCTTCCAATGCATGCAAAGTGTTTGAAGATATTATGCATGATGATTCACATTGACTCCCATCAAATTTCTCCACCAAACCCTTAGTGAATTCATCATAAGTTTTTAAATTTGCATGATAACATGAAACAGAAATTTTAAACCACCAATCATGGGCCATACCTCTAAGACCAGTGCTACTATTGTGATGGCCTCCTTGGCTGCAACTTGGTGTAGCTGAAAATATGCATCAAGCTCCTCCACCCAAGTTGTGGCTTTGCACCTTGTTGATCCATCGAAAGTGGGTAGGAAGAATGTATCTTCCTTTCTCCATTTGTATCTGCTATATCTTGCTCCATTGAGTCTGTAAAACTCTTGGAAGTCCAAGTGCACTTTGAATCTCCATGATTGAGATTCATACTCCCAAAGAATATCACTTAAGGTCTCCTCCCTTGGTGACTCATCTTCCTCCATCCTTCCGGCAGTGCAAGTGGGAAATGAAATGCGTTGTGGATCTGCATGTGTGGCTGAATGCTCATGCCCATCATAATAATATCTAGGGCTTGCTTCATCTACAAACCCTCTCAGAAAATCTTTCCAATTTTCCCTTTCTTTCTCCTCAATGTCTTCAATGATACCCTCCAGGGTCTAGAAAAGAAGAAGGGAAACCTCCTCTTCCGTCATTCCTCTTTTTTTGTTTTCTCTGTACATCTCCTCTTCTAAATGAGGAGCTTCTCCTTTTAATGTAATTTTATCTTTGGTTGCACAATTGTAAAGTTCCCTTCTCAAGAATATCAAAATTATATTCCAGAGATTGACTGCAGGGGCATTTACTAGATATGTCACCTTTGAAAAAAAGGATGAGATCCAGAGGCTACCTGGAAATCTACAGAATCTATCTATAGATTTTGAAATATTCCCCTTCAGGGATTCATCACTTTTTCTTGAAGCCACTGGCTGAGCCAAAGATCATGCTCTGATACCACTGTAATATTCCTTTTTCTGAAATTTCTGCAATGTGGTCCTCAAGGATGTTGTATAAAGAAGGAAGTGTAAAGGTAAGTTAAACTGGGACTTGGATCCCTCTGTTTACCCTTCATAAATTACTCTCCAACAATATAAGCTCAAATAAATAAGCCTAGAGGGCTTATACAAATCTCCCTAAAGTAGATCTCTCAGAAAATGCTCAAATAGCGAGCTTACAGCAATACATGAACATAACCATCAAACTCTGCAAAAATGAATGCAACATAAGATGTAATATATTACAGCCACCATGTACATTAATATATCAGCAACAATGTACAGAAATATCATGAGGAACAAGCCTCTCATGCAATGGGAATCAACCTCTAGATATTAATACATGAAATACAAGAGATGCAGCAACTACATAAAATGCCTAAAAGCAGTGACAACGCTGTCTCTAGGAGTGTAGATGCTGCTATAGATATGAATACATGAAATATGACTGAAATATATAAAGAAATTCCCAAGAATAGAAGAATGGGCTCCAATACAAGATTTCTAGCCAATCTAGGAGAAATTGCTAGAAATGCCGGAAAATGTACAATGTGACAAATAACTTGTCATTGCAGCTGAACCAAAATAAGAATGAGGCTATGGCAGATCTGAAATACTCATGCCCTCCTCTGATATTGTTCTCAAGCAAAAATTTTGGTCCCTTTCACTCAAAAACACTCCTCCTGCTAAGCACAAATGGCTCTCCCAGCAACTGCCTCTGAAAATAACGTAGTTTCTGCTCTAGAATGTGCTGTGAGAGATGTTGAGTGTTTGGCCTGGTGCCAAAGATCTGAAATTATGCCTGGGAGTCTATTCCACTGCTCCTCCAAATAATAGACAAGATCTGCACTGAAGAACAAGCCAAAGAATGACTCTATGAGTTCCTCTGTTGCTGCACCTAGCAACACAACGTTTTCTGCTGCAGAAATAACGCTGTAGTTGAAGGGATAAGCTTGGCAAAATGCTGGAATGAGGAAATGTAGCTCAAACCCTCTCCTTCCTTGAGGATGCCATAGGGATTCCTGACAAGGAACACCCTTGGGTGAAGAACACTACAAACCCTGCTAAATAGCCTGGGGATGCAAGTCTTTGCAGACCCTACGAAAATAATAAGCCAAAAGCATAATGAAAATGGGTTTCCATCTCCTCCTTATAAAACAAAGGAACCTTTCTCACCATGGGTCCCATTCACACTTGCTTCTAACTCAAGCAAGTGAAACCTCCACTAAAACTGCGTTATCCAAGTAGGTTCAATGTATCTGGACAGTTTTAGTTGACTTGGTCAAAATGACTAGATCAAGCATGATCCAATCCTGTTCACACCATGTGGTGCTCAATTCAGCTGCTTTATTATTCCTCCTTTCACATAAGGAGTGTTATTTCTCCATATAAATGGGTTAAGGTGTCTCCTTACCCATTTTATTAAACAAAGTGAAAATATGCAAACTATAATGTTTCATTTAGCTTGAGGCTAAAAATTGGGAACATTACATCCGCTAGGTCGCTCTTGAGTTCTTTCTGCTCCAAATCCTTTTTGCGCTATAATAAAGTTCTAATAATGTTTTAAACCCCCTTTTTCCGCTTCTAAGACTTTTTCAATTATCTCCACTCCAAGGTCATTTCTCACGTTATAATCAAGTTTCCTAAGGTTTTTACCGCCCTCATTCCGCTTCCAAACCTCGTTTCATGTGTTGAACCTGCCATTAGCCTCTTTTAGCTCTTTTTCTTCCTTCAAGCTGCAAATTAACTCTTTTTATTTAGAATTAATTCATGGATATATTAGTTGCATGGAGAAGAGCATGGTAAATAGATCATAGGATAAATAGAATGCATTTAGTTGTTTGGCCAAGTTAAGTGTGGTTTATAATTAGTTTCCTTTCTGCCATTTTTTTTCAGCAAATTAGCTTAGTTTCTTTTCAGTCATTTCCATTTTTTGCAATTACATTAGTTCATTCTTGCCATTTATTTTCATCACTTTAGTTTAATTTCCTTTCTTTCATTTCCTTCCAGTAATTTACTTTTCTGTTGTTCCATTAATTTAAATAGCACCCTTTCTTAAAGCAGAAGAGGGTGACATGAATAGAATGCATCTGCTGTGTATATAACACTGTCACCTCAAATAATTAGGGGAATTTTGAGGTCTAAAATGGGCCTCCTAAGGAAATTATAAAATAATAGTGGAAATAATAAAATAAGATTTGATGACATCATCAAATTTTAGAGGGAAAAAAGAAAAAACTACTTTTTCAACTCGTATTTTCAACTTATTTCCCAAATTATTTACTCAAATTTCGAGCGGGAGTACTCGTTGGATGAAACATTTAATTCCTCTCGCTCAAAATTTGAGTAAAAAATTTGGGAGATAAGTTGAAAATATGAGTTGAAAAAGTAGTTTTATTATTTTATTATTTTTTAATCTTTTTACCCTTTTACTTAAAAAATGTTAAATCATCCCCCATGGTTGACATCATCATATTGAATCCTATTGGTTCTTGTAAAGTTTATTTTCGTTGTACATTTTTCTTAGGAGGCCTATTTTAGACCTCAAAATTCCCCTAATGTTTGTACGAACCCCGAGTTGATAAAGTAAAATAGGGCAGCCCCTGGGAGTTGCAGCTCTCTTGGTGCAATACCAGGGATCACCACTTTTTGGCTTCGTTGCCAGGGATGTGTCTAGTAGATATTTTTATTTTTTTTAGCATTATTTTATGCTTTCCTTTATTTTCTTGTCACTTCAGAAATATTGAAAAAGTACAAAAAAAAGATCTAATTTTCATGCCTCGTAGGACTAGGAATACTCAAAGACAAACCTTACCTAAAACCCCTACATCACCTCCTAGCCACCCTTTACTCTTCTTCAGTGGCAGTGAGATTGAACCCCCTCTAAGAGAGCCTTCTGAATATATTGAGGATCCTATTGGGGAAGAAGAAGAAGACCTTGTTTCAACTGAGGGACCTGTTTAACCTATCTTAACCATGACTGGGACCCAGAGAGCCTTTCCCATAAGAGAGGTAGATGGGGACACTAAGATGAAAAAAATTGGCCCATCAGCTCTTCCACACTTCCATGGACTCACCTCTGAGGACCCTGACACATTCATGTTTGAGTTTGTTGTTGTATGTAGGACTTATGACTACACCTTTGATGATCAGAAGTTGAAGCTATTCCCATCCACCCTTAAGCTGGTTCATGGGTCTGCTTGGGGATAACATCACTACCTGGGCATAGATGGAAGAGACCTTCAACAGCAAGAAAAAAGACTACTGTAGGTCCATTGAAAATAAGGATGAGATATTTAGGATGACTCTAGGGCCTGATGAATCCCTAGAGGATTATGAATAGAGGTTTCAATTGAACTATAAGATAGCCAATTGTACTCTTGATCCTGAATCACTCAAACTTTTACTTATTTGTGGGATCAGTGAAGAGATGATAGAAACCTTGAATATGTTATCAGGATGAGATATCTACCAACAATCCTATGAAACAATCAAAACTGTCTTTTAGAACCATTCTAGGGAATTTAGGAAGAAGGGAAGAGCTAGCCAAAGTACATCCAATAGCCCTTCCTCTTCCACCTTCATAAAATATGAGATTGGAAACATGCTTGAGGACTTCAAGAGTGACATGCTGCACACCTTTGCTTTGCAAATGGACACAATGCAAGTCAAAAGGAAGAAAGAGGAAGAAAAGAGAGCCCTGGCCATATTTTGTCCTAGATGTACCAAGAAACACCCAAGAAATGAATATCCACTGAATGTCATAGAGTTTTTCTTAGTCTGTGAAGAGAATCATGCCACAGACAAGTGTCCCTTCTTACTTGGACTTAAATTTGTATATCAAGGTGAGGAAACAATGCCAAAGAAACTCTATTTCATCAACCATAGAAGGCCTTAGGGCCCTCAGCCATATCAACAAGGTATGCAAGGGGCTCCTCACTCTTACTATTAAAACAATCAGTGTGCACCCATGCAACCTTGGTACACCCCCACTCCTCCATCTTGGTCTACACCTCCTACTTGGCCATCCAACCCTTCATATCATCCTTAGCAATTAAACCAACCATTTTAGCAATATGTTCCACAACGACCTCAGTGGAACAATCCATCCCAAGGGTGGAGACCTCAAAAAAATAAATTACCTTCTCTAATGCCTCCACCCAAACCTCAACCTCAGCTTGCTCATGTTGCTCCACCTAGGCTACCTATACTCGCATAGCCCAATCCGAACCCGAACAACAGATAGGCACAACAGGCTCCCAGTGGATAAACATCCCATTGTAATATTCCAAAATTTTCACATTACATTTGGAATATTAGAGTCCTTGATTTTATTAATTAATTAATTAAATAAAAGGGTGGAGAGACCCACAATCAATAAGAATAAATATCCACTTTGTGTGTGTGAATGTAAATTAATCTAGACTAGATATGCAAAAAGAGGTAGTTGAGCAACTACTAATGTGAATGAGATTGGAGATCATGTCTCATTTTAATGAGAGAGATCATGGAGGGTTGATTTAGTCAACTAAGATCTTGAAGATGTCAAATGAAGGGTCATTGAGCATTAATGATCAAGTGGTGGAGGATCATGTGCAAATGAAGCACACATGATGGAGGAGGTGTACATTGCACCTAAACTGTTTGGTTGATTTGGTCAAACAACGCTATCCCACTTGGAGGATCTTGTCCACATGAGACAGCGCAGTTGAGATCAGGGCCAAGGCTTGGGATGGCTCAATCATTATAAAGGAGATGAAGGCAAAGGTCAAAGGCATCTTTGATTATTTTGGTGTATGATCTTTTAGATCTGGAATTGTCAAGTGACATTCCATTGCATTCTTGGGCTGTTTAGCATAGATTGCAGGTGTTGTTTAGCACAGGGTGTTCCCAGGCAGGAATCCCACCTATTTCTTTGAGTGATCTCTAAGGAAGAGGATTGTACTTCATTATACATCAGGATTTAAGTACCATTCCCTTTTTCTACTTTCTACAGAACATTCATATTCAGAAAACTGTAGTTTTCTGAAGATCAGTTTGGAAGGCGGAAGTTGTCTTCAGTACTTCAGCTGGAGAACAAGGTGAGGGATTATTCACATCACTTGGGCTTATATATCATCACTCCCAAAGCCACATTTCAAATCTAGCATCAGGCTAAAATTTATTGACCTCCTAGCAACAGTATTCTTCTCAAGAATAACGTTGTCCATATTGCAGATCTGAAAGGAGGAAGGAAGTTGCTAGTATTTCAGCTAGCAATCCTATGAGGGATCATCCCCTCACATTTCCATCAGTCTTACCATCAGCCTAGAATTTATTGCAGCATATTTCAGTAGGAAGAAGGCCTCTCTTTCCCTCACAGCGCAGTTTTCAGAGGCACTTGTGTTGCAGCAGCTGCAATCATCTTTGGAGGATTGAGAAGCTAGATCTAGAGCTTCTAGCTCATAGATTTGAGGAAGGGATCAGCCCTTCAAGAATATATTTGATATGAGCACATATTTCAGCCATCTATCCTTTAGATCTAGCTTCAAATCTGTATTTCCCAGCAGATCAAGGATCAAATCCTAGGGAGGTGATTTTCCAAAGTTGCAGATCTGGAAAATCCTTTCTGGGTTATCTTGGGAATCCATCACATTGGATAGATCTTGAACCTTGGCATCATCAGAGCTCCAGTTTTGAGTAGATCTGCATTTCACTTTTCAGCCTGCAACTCCATGTTTATATTCCGCTAAAGATACAACGCAGTATTTTCTGCAGAGCCTCAACAGCTATGCTATACCTGCTTCACACATGTTTTTAGGGTGATCCTAGCTCATATTTTTGGCTAGATCTACGTATATCTTGTACTTGTGTAACTGGTTCATCTCCAATATAATAAAATGGCTCATCTCTTTCTGCATATTTTGATGTGTATTTAGATCTGTTTTTTATTTAGTTTTAGTCCTCATATTGTTTTTTAATATTGTTGGATCTACAATCTTGGGATATCATAAGATATTCCCAACCTTGTTGATTTTCCCTATTTTGGGATATTACAGTGGTATCAGAGCATGATCTTTGGCTCAGCTTGTGGACACTTCATCTTTTTACATTGAAAGAAGAACAGATAGATTAGATCTACCATGGAGGATGTGAGATCTATCACTCCTTTCTTCAGATCCATGCAAGATCTCTCCGAGGAGGTCAATCAAATGAAGAAGGAAGAATAGAGAGAAGATCCAAGAATAATATCTGATGAGGAAAGCACTTCCTATTAGCAGCAAAGAAGACCAAATAATCCTAGATCTCCTCATAGATCCACTATGCCCACTTTCTTTGAAGAAGGTGAGAGGTATAGAAGCGAAAAAAGGCATGAACTTGAGACTCATGATACTCTCAGTCTATATCTTGAAGAGTAAAAAGCACAGTCTAGAGCTTTCAAGGAGAATCTAACTCTCCAACAATTCTTCCAAATTAGAGAAGAAAGAGGATCCTATAGCAGCAATAGAAGGAAGAGGCATAATAGATTCTATTTGCCTACATTTGATGGATCTTCCTCAAGCAATGTCAAGGCTTGGAGGAGGGAGTTAGATTCATTTTTCAAGCTACATCCCGTGGCTAAAGAGGAGGTTGTTCAAATTGCAGCACTTCATCTCTTAGATGAAGCAGAAGATTGGTGGTTTGGGCACCTAGAGCATGCAAAGGTGACCAAGTATTCAAATTTATTTCACAAGTTGAGGAAGAAGTTTGATGTGGAGAAGACAAATTTGTGCTACAAAGGGGCATCTCCCAAGGAAACTAAGGAGAATGTCAATCTTGTCACTCTAGACAAGAGGTCACTACTTTCACCACCTGTTGCAGAAGTACTTGTATCCAGAGAAGAGGTAATTGCATCTTTGCAAAATAATCTTGAGCTCTTGACATATGGAGTCCCATGCATGGATCAGGAGGTGCATGAGGAAGAGGAGGAGGATACCAGTGCTGGTCCACTTGAGGAAAAGAGGCCATCACTCTTACCAGCAGTTGGAGATACTATTTTCCCGGTTGGAGGAACTCTTGTGTTCTGTCAAGAGGTTCCCACATATCAATTGATCCAAGGTATGCATAAAATTTCATCACATATTGTTTCAAGATCAATGCATGACCAAGGATTAGAACAAAATTCTAATTTGAAGCAGAAACATATCACAGCGTAGAGGACCCTTGATCTAATCAAGGAAGAGACTGAAAAATATCCTTGTTCATCATTGTTGAGCTGCATTCAACCCCTTGAGTTGAGATGTAGAGTTTCAGAAAATGGGATTAACATTATCCTATGTACAATGGCTGATTATGAGATCAATATTGTGCCTTACTTTGAGACAACATATGCATTACCCTGCAGATCTACATCGTTGTCACTTAGTAGCCGTGACAAAGGAAGGGCTTCATCATTCTTGGAGCATTCTGTAGGTAGCTTCACTCATGAGGCAATGGAAGAAAAGATGACAAATAGTAGACATCTTGGAATGAGAAACCTTTTCTCCTTTCTAGATGACCCTTTCTCAATGAGCCTCTCGCTGCTCAAAGAGAAACTTCTACTTGCATTAAATCAAAAAATTCTTTGGCTTTGGAGGGCCTTTGATGGAGAGAGAATCTCATTAACAGATCTCATTAGAGATGCATTTCAACATTTCATGAAATGCAAAAGTCTTCAACAGTTTGGGAAGGATGGAATTCTACAAAGGGAGGATGCCATGATTATGCAATACCTCATTCATCATCCCCATGGGAATGAATCGATAAGGATGATAAGCAAGGGGTTGCAAATCCACTTGCATTATTTTATGGTCCATCATGCTTGGTTACGTTAGTTTCCATTGGGATATTTTTGTCACTCTCCAAAGGCATCTATTTTTCTAATTCACACCTTGAAAAACATGTATGAAATGAAGAAGGAGGCATGGCTGCGCTGGCTGCTCTTGGGTGAGTATGGATACCACCCAATAGCTCATCATTTTCTAAATCATGCCTTTTATTTCAATGATAAATTGCAGCAAGGAGAGGCATGTTCATTTTGGTTTCACTTGAGAGAGTTTGGCCACCACATGACATCTCCTATGTCCATGTGTTTTGTATTGAGTAAGAATTGGCATAATGATCTCATGATGTGAATTAATGATATTTCTTTGTATTGGGCTGATGTGACATCTCCTATGTACATTAGTATGCTTTTGTTTCATGATGCACATGTGGAGGAGAGGAAGCAGCAAGATCTCTTGTTGCATGGGTTGCTTTTGGGGGAGTTTGGCTTGTCCATATTACATAGAGGAGATGGAGGATGTCAGCAAAGGGCCTTAATTCAGTGGTTATTTTTAGGAGAATATGGTTTGACATATTTTTCTACCCATATTACTTCTTCCCTTATTCTTTTGCATAACCTTGGAATTATGGAGTTTGGATCCAAATGGGGTGAATATGTGTATTATGTAATATTCCCATTTTAGCACATAGCTAAATGGAATATTAAAATTTTGTTTTTATCAGCTAGCAGCCAAATAAATGGGTAAGGAAGCCCATGATCATTGAAAACCTAAATAAAATCCCTCATAATGTGAAAGGGATCATCATAGTAGCTCTATTTTGCACCCCCAAGTGTGAAAAGGGGAAAATGCATCAAGACAAGGTCAGGTTTGACCAAGTCAACAGCGTTGCCATAGGAGGAGTGGATCACTTTGGAAGACAGCGCAGTGTGAATGAGGAAGAGGATATTTGGTGGAGAAAACCATAATTAGTGGGACCCATGGAGAGAGAGATTTCACTTGGTAAAAAGGAGGGCAAGGCACCCATTGTTATTCATGAATTGGATTATTGATTTCATTGTCTATTCAGACATTGTGCGTTCTCCAGTTGTTTAGCAGAGTTGCCAGGGAATTCTTGTTTAGGATTCCTTCTCCTTATTGAGAGGCCTCTTGAGGGATTTTTCTTCATTCTCCACATTTATTGGCTCAAGGCCAAAGCCACCTCCTTCAGTCACAACGTTATTCCTGAAGTAGGATCATTTTGTGTTGCAGGGTGTTGCAGTGAGGGACTCCACAACACCATTTCCTTGGCTCATCTTTCAGAGGAGGGAGCTTCTATTCCTCTGGGAGGTTAGTGAGGGATATTTTTGAGCTTATTGCAGATCATTGGCATTAGGCCAAGCACTTCCCTTCACCAACATCACAGTCCCTTCTCTAGACTACGTTATTTCTGAGTGCAGTTGCAGTGGGGACTTGCTCCACTATTTTGGAGGGTGAGATCTTCAGGGATTGGATCAGGATTTCACCTGAGAGATCCATTGGATGAGATCTATGCATCATATGCAGCATCATCAGCTATCTTCATCCACTTCTATTTTCTGAGTTGCAGCTGCTGCCCAGCAACTTCGACATTTCTGCAGAATTTCCATTTTGTGTATAATTCAGCCAATCCTTTTAAGGATTGTGTATTTTTGTTCCAAGGGTTGAGATCTTGCTTCCCCATCTTTGTTTGAGCTATACATTACTGTATCCATGTATTGACATCAGTTTGTAGCAGTTATACTTCATAGACTACACACTCATAGCCATGGCTTCTTTCATGTAGCAGTATTTCTCCATTTATCATGTATATGTTTCATTGAGGCTTCATTGCCTAGCTTGAGAGATCATTTCCTCAAGATCTTGTATACATTGTTGCTGCTATAATCTAATGTAATGATTATTTGAATCTTCTAGCATTATTGGTATTAATGTATCACTACTACCCCATTGGCATGTTTATGTATTGCTGGTCTCCAACTATAGAATATCTCAAGATCTTCTCATTGTTGTAGAAATTCCCTAATTTGGAATATTACAGTGGTAGCAGAGCATGATCTCTGGCTCAGCTTGTGAGTCTCAGTCAAAGAAGATCAAGATGATGAAGAAGATGAGCTTGCTCTCATCAATTTTCAAATCCAAGAAGGACCTCTCTGAGGAGGTCAAGGAGATGGAAGAAGGAGAAGTGGAAGGACCATGCACTTCCCATTCTTAGAAAGAAGAAGGCATGAAGCATGAAGAACACTTGGAATTAAAAATTCTAAGTGAGTACCTTGCTGAATACTGAGCTAAACCTAGAGCCTTCCAAGAGACTCTAGCTTTGCCACAATTTATTCAGCAGGAAGAAGAAAGAAGACCCCACAGCTACGGGATGATGAGAGGAAATAGATTTCTATTGTCCACATTTTATGGATCACTCACATGTGTAGCAGAGGTTTGGGTGAAGAAGCTAGAGGCTTTCTTCTTGCTACATCCTGTAGTAGACAAAGAGGCTATAGAAGTTGCAACGCTGCACCTTGAAGGTGAATCAAATATTTGGTGGATCGGCCATCTAAGCCATGAAAGGGTTTTAACTCTTGCTGAGTTTTATCAAAGAATGATCAGAAGATTTGGAAAAGGGAGGGAGGAGCCCTCACCACCATTTGACGAGGCATGTACCAGCGCTATTGATACCATGGAGGAGCAACCTTCATCTTCAATAGTTTGGGAGGCCAACACTTATGAGGAGGAAACTCTTGCAGCCCTGCAAGGAGCTTCCACATTTCACCAAGGTATGATTAAAAATCCATCTCTTGTCATTTAAGCAAATACTTTGGATGGGTCTATATCATTGCATGCATTTGACCTAGAGTAGCAGAATATCACTGCGTTGCACAAGAGCAGTGATGGAGAAAAGAGGAGCCATTCCTCATGTGAGCACTCAAAGGACAACTTTGTTCAGGAAGCCATGAAGGAAGCAGTGAGAAGGAGTAGACATATGGAGATAAGAAACTCTTTCTCCTCTCTAGATGACACTCTCTCAATGAGCATGCCTCGGCTCAAAGAGAGACTTCTACTGGCAATAGATCCAAGTCCTCTTTTCTTTTGGAGGACCATGCATGAGGAGGAGATCTCAAGGAGAGATTTCAGTGGAGGTGCACTCACACACATCATGGAGTGCAAGATTCTTCAACAGTTTGAGGAGGTTCTTCCCTTCTCACAGGAGCAGATAGAAGATGGAGAACAAATTCAGATGGATAACATCTCTCATGACTGTGTTGGACATTTCTTGAGCCATGCACATCATGATGGGAGGTTTTTTCCTACCACCTATTTGGGTCCTTATAGGGTCAAATTGATCCTCGGGAAGATTGCATTTCAAGATCCCATGAAATGCAGAGATCTGATGTGGAATGATGGTAGCCCTCATGGGAGGAGTACCAAGATTAAGGGTGGGAGGAGACATCCACAATTGATTGAGTGGATGTGGATGGTGAGCAAGAAGCTAGTAAGCTACTTGAAAATCTATGATACCGGGCAGCAGGAGGCTTAGCTGTGCTAGTTACTCTTGAAGGAGTTTGGCCATCACTTGGCATACACTCTTTCCAAGGGTATGAGGATGGAGAAGATGTGGCAGGATGCTCGCACCATAGAGCAGAAAAGAGTATGGATGCATAGTGATGATGCAACATTCATATCATTCGCTATGTCTTGATCACATGTCTGGTATGATGAGAGCATAAGGAAGCAACAAAAACATTTGTTACTTGGGTTGTTCTTCGGAGAGTAAGGGAAGATTTGCTCTCATTTCTTGTATGATGTTGCAGGAGTAGGAGATGGCACTATCATGGTGCAAAGGGGATGCTCCTTGGCCTTTGAGGATCAGTAATTACTTCCACCTTGGGAGAAATTCCATATTTGCAGCAACATTATTGGAGGGTTGCCCATTCATGCTGAGGAAGCTAAGGGAAACAATGTTGTTAGATCTGGAGTTGATCTAGCACCTCATGCAAAGGAAGGAGGAGCTCTTGCTCCAACTAGAGGGGTTTTTGTATCATTGCAAGAAATTCCCCAGGATCTCATATATGGAGATCACGACACAACTCATGTTCTACATGTGCCATTGATGATAAGGTGTGGAGCTATGGAGATACCAGGGAGAGAGAAGGAGAATGATTAGCATCGTGTGGTGAGGAGCACATATCCCTGTCAATATCATGAGGTTTATTCACCTAAGAGGGAGACTAGATTGCGCAGTGAGAGCAGGGAAATTTTTTTCCATTCATGCATATAGTCTACTATTGATGATGATGTCTCATTGCATGGAGGCATTTCAGCAAGGAGACCACCAAGTCAGCAGATGATGAGAGATGCTTCACATTTTGAGGCACCATCCATTGGTTTCAGAGGAGTGGAGACCTTGGGAGGAAACTTTACAACGTTGAGAGTCTTGGGTAGACTCAGGGAGGATGGAGACATTCTCTCAACATCATTTGTAACTACTCTCATTTCATATTCTGCGTTGTGGCAGAAGTAGCAGGGGAAGAATAGCAGCCTTCCAACTTGCATCTTTGGCATGGGAGATGTCAAAGAAGAAGGTAACCATATGACAGATGTCCTTCAGGAGGAATCATCGACGTTGTCACTATGGAGGATAGATCCATGTTGGAGCTCCTGGCTGTTGATGGAGTATTCCATAATTTTACTTGCATGATATTGTATTATCAACATATGAGGAGATGCATGGATCATGTGAAAATGGGGGAGGAACACAACTCTTTGGAGATGATAGCACAACCACCTCTTTTCTCTATGAGGATGAGAGGAGACTCACCTATGGGCCGCTCCATTTGCATGAGCAATACTTATGGTAAGGTTATTGTTTATTTGCATAATGATTTGTATGATGTATATATGCATCCCTTAACCATACATGTATAGGATGTTGCTCCAAGGAGGAGCATTATTTTTTCTAGACCCCATGGTCTACTTGAGGCCATGAGAAATATTAGTGACCACTCCCTAGGAGGACTTGGGGAGGAAATGTATTTTCGAGGACATGCTCACCTTGCACCATACATCATTCACTTTCTCCATACATATGAGGAGAGTGGGGCAGCAAGCAAGTGGTTGAGAAGCCACACTTTTTTTCACCCTCTTTTTCAGTTGAGGGTAAAACTGCGTTGGTTACAATTGGGGGACAATTTTCCTTCTCCCTTGCTACACATGACAGAAAGCCTGGTTTTCATTATGGTCCCTTATGTTTCTGTTGTTCTTATATCTGTTGGGAGCATAATTGGGGGAATGGCACATTGATTGGATGTTTCCCTTGGAGGAGAGACCTCCCACATTATTTGCATTGCATGTTCTAAAGGGAGCATGAGAGATTATGTGGCCACTACAGCAAAAAATTTGTTTCTGTTTGAGGTGTTAGTGTTAGTCTTGTCATACTGCCATCAGTGATCAAACTTACTCTTTTGCATTTGCATATTAGGAGTCCCATACCATAAATTTTCACCATTCCATTAGGTCATGGATTCATTGATGGTAGTGTTCTTTCATCAGTTTTCCCTCATGCAAAAACTTGTTGATTCTCCTCTCTACGGTTTTCAGTCATGATGCACTAGTACTCCCCATTCATATTATTAGGTCATAGGGTTGGTATCATTAGGTTCTAGGATCTCATCATTGTCAAATTAATGAGTCAAGTGTCAATGAATATCAACAAAATCATGAGGAGGACAAATAAACTCAGAAGCATAGTATCTGGGAAAATCAAAGAAATGTTTTATCGAGCTTGATGTAAAAACATGGTACTTTGCTTTTATTATCATCCTTTATGTAATTTTCTGTCTTCATATGTAATAATTTGCACTTCAAAAGTTGCTATCTCCACAAAGACACCACCCTGCCTTTCAAAGGTGTTTTCCACAACATTTTCAGAGTAAAATCATTTTCTAAGTATGTCCATCAGAAGGAGCCTGGAAAGAGCTTTCCAACGGTATATTATACTCTCAAAACTGACTCCTGGATTGGAAAATATGCCTAAGTGAACAAAAGTCCTCAAAAGCCTAAACCTACCCCTTTTTCCCATTTTTCCCTTAGACCTTATTTCATAGCATTTTAAAGTTTTTCATTATAAAATCCCTTTTCTTCTTATCCGATTGCACCCCTTCTCTTCCGATACGATCGCATCATCACAATCGTAACTCCTGATTGATCTACCTCCGATTGAAACTTGCGATTGCGATTGACCCTTCCCCGATTGCAAAATCCCCGATGTGATTCATCGCAAGTCCCCTTATCCGATCACTCCAATTGCATCGCAACTTCGCAGTCCTTAAAACTCATGACCCAGATCTTCCGATTTTCTGATTACGATTGGCTGGGTCCCACCTTAAAACCTTCCGCCCGCTCCAAGCAAAAATGGTTTTCCCTTTGTAAAATGTGATTAATTGATTTTAAAGGATTTCTAAAGTGTTTCAATCGCATCGTGCGTTTTCATTATAGCATGTTAAAACTCTGTGCTCCTTCGCCGATGCGATTGATCACACATTTCCCATCGCATATTTCATTTCCCGCAACACCACTCCCGCTCCACTTCCCTGCCGATTTGCGATTGCGATCCGTAGCATCGCAAATCTTTATTGCATTACTCCATGTCTCACTCCCACTCCGACTTGCGATTGTGATTCCCTTTGGGGTCCCACCATAAATATTTTCTGCCCATTAAAAAAAAAAGGCTTTTCATTTGTAAAAAGCGATAGTTCAATTATTAAAGTTTTATTAAGATTTCTTAAAACCCGCATCGCATCGCAAGTTTTCATTGCGACATGCTCCCACTCCCCTCCCGCTGCGATTTGCGATTGCGATTGCGATTCTCCCATGGGTCCCACCTTAAATCCCTTCCGCCCTTTTCAAACAAAAAGGGTTTTTCCCTTTGTAAAGTGCGAAAAACCAATTTTAAAACATTTCTTAAGTCCCTAATTGCATGTCCACTGTTTTCATCGCATCGCAAGTTTTTACAACATGGTCCCGCTTCCCTTCTGTCCCGATTTGCGATTGCGGTTTCCTTTTTCCTCCTATACACAATCGCATCAGCCTTTCTCGGGCCATCGCATCACATATTTCATTCCCAGCAATTAAACCCACTCCCTTTCCTGATTGCGAATTGCGATTTACTTCTCGGGTCCCACTAAAACCCTTCCACCTTTTCAACGAAAAAGGGTTTTTTTTTTCCTTTATAAATCCCAAATTCATTTTTATTTTGTTTTATAAGGACTTCCCCTCCATCGCACCCCTTTCCAATCGCATCGCAAGTTTTGTCGCGTCATTCCAAACCCGCTCCCCTTTCCGTCCCGATTGTGATTGCGATTTCTCTATACATTATCGCATCGCAAGTTCCCAATCACATCCCTTTTGCTATGTGATACACCCCCTCCCCTCTTCCGATTGCGATTTGCGATCGCATATGGGCCCACCATCCTTTCCTTTTCCCTTTTTCACCAAAAAAGGGATTTTTCTTCATTAAAAGGCAAAATTTCATTTTTCATTGTTTCAAAGGCATTTTCTTCGATAGTTGGTTTTTATTTGAAGGATAAAAGGCCGTGAACTAATTATGAACCAGAGGCATCTACAACAACGATGAAAAAGGGATCTGTTCTTCGGATTTCCTATTTTCATTTATTTAGTGTAATTGCAAATTTTCTGGATGTTCAAAATGTATTGTTGCTCCTTCTTTTCAGGGGTAGATTGTTGGTTTTCTTCCTATGTTCGGATTTCAGTTTATGGGCTGGTGAAACAACTCCCTTTTTTTGTGGATCTACTCCCCTCAATTTTTGTCTATTTAATGTAATTTCTAAGTCATTTGTTGGGGGGGGGGGGGGGGAGAGTGTGGAATTAGTTTGGAAAACATTGAGGACGCTCTTCACTCCATTTGTAACAGTTTGGCAGGGAATTAATAAAGATATGCAGCTCTGATTTGTGGGATCCCTGTGGTATGGATTTTGGCATTGTTCTTTCCTTTGTGTTCATATGTTAATTGTTATGTTTACCATTCATTCATTCACATTTTCTGGTTGAATGCTTTCAAGATAGATAGGTAGAATCCATTGTGTAATGATCTACCTTGGGAAATCATTCAATGTTCTATGTTTTCTGCTGTTTGAAAAGGATCCATCTCCTATGCCCTTTTCAACTTCTCACTAGTCTTACCATTCCATCATTATTTAAACTGAATTGTTAAAATTCCTGCCTACCTTTCCCCATGAAATACCCTGTATCTCTGATTTAATTCCCCAGTTTCAAACTACCTCATTTGTTCCATACAACCCTGAAAATATTATAAAGACATTTCCCATCATTATACCTAGCCTAAAATCATTTTATTCTTATATTTCATTGAATATTTTTCTCGGAGAGAGCCCTCTCCTGACCTTGTAGGGCTAGCTACAAGGCTGAGCGTGGTTTGAGGTTACCCTGATTTTCCTTCCTTCAGTCTAAGGTTAAAATTAGGTGCTAACATGAGGTGAGCCATATGATTGATTGGATGCCATATGATGATGACATCCAACTCATCACATATGAGATGGTTTGGGAAAACTTGTTTCATAACGTTGGAGGAGAGATCCTTGGAGGTCTAAACTTCATCTTTCCACTTGAGGGCAACATTATTGTAGCCCAAGATCAGCACATACTCTGCACTTATCCTAAGTGGAGAGGAGGACAATGTGGGGTAGGATATTTTTTCTACCAAGATCAGATTTCCAGCCCACCTATATTGCAGGAGCCAAAGGTGGAAGATGATTTTCAGGAGTTTCCATGTTGGGAGGTAACTCATTTTGTATGGATGATTTCTTGGGGGATGGAGGATCCATATGGGGAAGATGTTCCTCAACACATTTCATACTCCATGCCTTGGGTGGAGATTTTCCAGTTCTATCCTTGCAGTTGCTTGAGTACAAGCAACATTTGGGAGGGGAGGATTGTAATATTCCCATTTTAGCACATAGCTAAATGGAATATTAAAATTTTGTTTTTATCACCTAGCAGCCAAATAAATAAGGAAGCCCATGCTCATTGAAAACCTAAACAAAATCCCTCATAATGTGAAAGGGATCATCAGAGTAGCTCTATTTTGCACCCTCAAGTGTGAAAAGGGACAAATGCATGAAGACAAGGTCAGGTTTGACCAAGTAAACAATGCTGCCATAGGAGGAGTGGATCACTTTGAAAGACAACGCAGTGTGAATGAGGAAGAGGACATTTGGTGGAGAAAACCCTAATGAGTGGGACCCATGGAGAGAGAGCTTTCACTTGGTTAAAAGGAGGGAAAGGTAGCCATTGTTATTCATGAATTGGATTACTGATTTAATTGTTTATTCAGACATTGTGCATTCTCCTGTTGTTTAACAGAGTTGCAGGCGAATTCCTGTTTATGATTCCTTCTCCTTCTTGAGAGGCCTCTTGAGGGATTTTTATTCATTCTCCACATTTCTTGGCTCAAGGACAAAGCCACCTCCTTCAGTCACAACATTATTCCTGAAGCATGATAACTTTGTGTTGCAGGGTGTTGCAGTGGGGGACTCCACAACACCATTTCCTTGGCTCATCTTTCAGAGGAGGGAACTTCTATTCCTTTGGGAGGCTATTGAGAGAGATTCCTAAGCTTATTGCAGATCATTGGCATCAGGAAAAGAACTTCCCTTAACCAACAGCACAATCCCTTCTCTAGACTGAGTTATTTCTAAGTGCATTAGCAGTGGGGACTTGCTCCACTATTTTGGAGGGTGAGATCTTCGGGATTGGATCAACCTTTCACCTGAGAGATCCATTGGATGATATCTATGCATAATATGTAGCATCATCAGATATATTCATCCACTTCTATTTTTTGAGTTGCAGTTTCTGCCCAACAACTCCAACATTTCTGCAGAATTTCCATTTTGTGTATAATTCAGCCAATCCTTCTAAGGATTGTGTATTGTTGTTTCCAGGGGTTGAGATATTGCTCCCCCATCTTTTTTGAGCTATACATTGATGTATCCATGTATTGACATCAGTTTGCAGCATTTATACTTCATAGACTGTGCAGTCATAGCCATGGCTTCTTTCATGTAGCAGTATTTCTCCATTTATCATGTATATGTTTCATTGAGGTTGCATTGCCTAGCTTGAGAGATAATTTCCTCAAGATCTTTTATACATTGTTGCTACTATAATATAATGTAATGGTTATGTGAATCTTCCAAAATTCTTGGTATTAATGTATCACTGCTACCCCCATTGGCATGTTTATGTATTGTTGGTCTCCAACTATAGAATATCTCAAGATATTCTCATTGTTGTAGAAATTCCCTAATTTGGAATATTACATATTATGTGATGGAGCTTTTCCTTTGTGAAGAGAACCACCTTCTTGTATGCACCTCATGTATTGATGATGATGTTGTACATCATATGGTTGTCACTTGGCACTTCATGATGGAAGGAGGACATCTAACCAAACAGTTGGAGGTCATTCTTGATGCTTTTAAAAGACAACTTTGGAACCAAACATGCATAATATATTGCAGCAAATGGAGGAAGCCTTCCTTATGTGGATGCCATTTGGAGGGGAATAGATGGCTTTGCATCTACTTTTGGAGTTTCTTGAGGACAAGCAACATTTTTCTAGGGGGGACTGTAATATTCCCAAATTTTCACATTACATTTGGAATATTAGAGTCCTTGGTTTTCTTAATGAGTTAATTAAATAAAAGGGTGGAGGGACCCACAATCCTCAATGAGAATAAATATCCATTTTGTGTGTGTGAATGTGGATTAATATAGAATAGATCTGCAAAAAGAGGTAGTTGAGCAACTACTAATGTGAATGAGATTGGAGATCATGTCTCATTTAATGAGAGAGATCATGGAGGGTTGATTTAGTCAACTAAGATCTTGAAGATGTCAAACAAAGGGTCACTGAGCATTAATGATCAAGTGGTGGAGGATCATGTGAAAATGAAGCACACATGATGGAGGAGGTGTACATTGCACCTAGACTGTTTGGTTGATTTGGTCAAACAACGCTATCCCACTTGGAGGATCTTGTCCACATGAGACAGCGCAGTTGAGATTAGGGCCAAGGCTTGGGATGGCTCAATCGTTATAAAGGAGATGAAGGCAAAGGTGAAAGGCATCTTGGATTATTTTGATGTATGATCTTTTAGATCTGGAATTGTCAAGTGACATTCCACTGCATTCTTGGGCTGTTTAGCAGAGATTTCTAGTGATGTTTAGCACAGGGTGTTCCAGGGCAGGAATCCCACCTCTTTCTTTGAGTGATATCTAAGGAAGAGGATTATACTTCATTATACATCAGGCTTTAAGTGCCATTCCCTTTTTCTACTTTCTACAAAACATTCATATTCAGAAAACTGCAGTTTTCTGAAGATCAGTTTGGAAGGTGGAAGTTGTCTTCAGTACTTCAGCTGGAGAACAAGGTGAGGGATTATTCCCATCACTTGGGCTTATAGATCAGCACTCCGAGAGTCACATTGTAGATTTGGCATCAGGAAAAAATTTAATGACCTCCTAGCAGCAGTATTCTCCTCAAGAATAACACTTTCCATATTGTAGATCTGAAAGGAGGAAGGAAGTTGCTAGTATTTCAGTTAGCAATCCTGTGAGGGATCATCCCCTCACATTGCCATCAGTCTCACCAATAGCGTGGAGTTTATTGCAGCATATTTTAGCAGGAAGAAGGCCTCTCTTTCCCTCACAGCGCAATTTTCAGAGGCAGTTGTGTTGCAGCAGCTGTAATCATCTTTGGAGGATTGAGAAGCTAGATTTAGAGCTTCTAGCTCATAGATCTGAGGAAGGGATCAACCCTTCAAGCATAGATCTGATCTCAGCACATATTTTAGCCATCTATTCTTCAGATCTCGCTTCAGATCTGTATTCCTAGTGGATCAAGGATTAAATCCTAGGGAGGTGATTTTCCAAAGTTGCAGATCTGGAAAATCCTTTCTGGGTTATCTTGGGAATCCATCACATTGGCCAGATCGTGAATCTTGGCATCATCAGAGCTCCAGTTTTGAGTAGATCTGCATTTCACTTTTCAGCCTGCAACTCCATGTTTATATTTTGCTGAAGAGACAGCGCAGTATTTGCTGCAGAGCCTCAACAATTACGCTATACCTGCTTCACACATGTTTTTAGGGTGATCTTAGCTCATCTTTTTGGCTAGATCTACCTATATCTTGTACTTGTGTAACTGGTTCATCTCCAATATAATAAAATGGCTTAGCTCTTTCTACATATTCTGATGTGTATTTAGATTTGTTTTTTACTTAGTTGCAATCCTCATATTGTGTTTTAATATTGCTGGATCTACAATCTTAATATATCATAAGATATTCCCAACCTTGTTGATTTTCCCTATTTTGGGATATTACTGGTAAATTGTGCAGCAACTATTCAACCCCCTCAACAATTTTTAGGACTAGAGTTGGCTCCATGGAATCTTCCAAATTATGCAGAAATGCAGATCTCTTGGGCTTGATTGGCTCTTCCCAAGAAGTCTTTGAAAGTTTCACATCCAATCTCTCCACTAGTCTCCTAGTGAACTTTGCATAAGAAGAGATGTTTATCCCCTTTAAGGAAGAGGATTCAAACAACCACCAAGCATAATATTTCCCTTGAAGATGCAGTGCTGCTACTCTCAAGGCTTCTTTTTCTGTCACTTGATGCAGTTACAAGTATGTGTCGAGCTTCTTTACCCAAGACTTGGCTAAGTATTTAGGTGATCCATCAAAAGTAGGTAGAGAAAATCTACCCAAAGTGTGTTGAAGGTACCCTTTCCTCCTACTGTAGGTGTTGGATCTTGCTTCTTTGAGTTGACAGAACTATGGGAAACTGAGATGCTCTTTGAACCTCTCTGATTGAGATTCATATTCTTGGAGATAATCACCAAGAGATTCCTCCTTTGGTGTTCCTCCCTTTCCTCCTTTCTTCGACAACAAAGTAGGCATGTTCCAACATTGCAGATCAGGTTGTGTGGCTGAATGCTCACACACATGGTAGGAAGTACTAGGGCTTTCTTGATGAAAAGATCCTCCTGAGGGATCTACATGTCCTCCCCTCTTCATCCCTTGGATTTCTTCCTTCAGTTCATGCATAGCTTGAGAAAGAGTTTCTGAGAACTCTTCTCTCTGCAAAATTTCAGATAAAGGGTTTGGACCCTTTACTTCTGTGTATTTGGTGTAACCACATTTCTTCGTCTGTCTTTTCCCCTCATGAAAAGACATATTGGCTTTTCAAAAAGACAGAGCACAGGCTATGCCAAGAAAGCTGCTCTGATACCACTATAATATCCCAACCTTGTTGATTTTCCCTATTTTGGGAGATTACACCAATCCATCTTATGTTGTGGAGATACAAGAGGTTAATCTCAGGTCGGGAAGAGTACTCCCAGACAACCATCCCCCATCTCCACCTATAGAGGTTGAGGAGGAAAATGAAGAATATAACACTCAGATCCAACAACCTCCTTTTCTCGAGCGCTTGATCCACCCTAGTTATCACACCCCAGAGGAGACTGAACTCTTGGGAGAATTGGAAAATTTGTGTGTAAAGATACCACTTCTCTAGGCCATTAAGGATGCCCCTATCTACAACAGTCTCATCAAAGAAAATTTCTTCAAGAAACCTGGAAGGAGGAAGAGAGATACCCCCACCATCAATGTGGTAGGACAACTGTCTGACCTGATGCTGGGGAAGGTGATATTTCCAAAGTACCTAGACCCTGGTAGTCTAGTTTTTGATGTACATATAGATGGTTTCATAGTCCCCAACACTCTGATTGATTTATGGGCTGCCATCAATATCATGATCAAGGAAACTATGTTGAAGCTTAATCTCCAAGGGACTCTAAGGAAAACCACAACAGTTTTGCAACTTGCATATTGGTCCACAGTAACTCCAGAAGGAATTTTTGAGGATGTTATGGTTACCATTGACTCTTGGGATTTTCCTACATATTTCCTGGTCTTGCAGCGAAAAACCAAGTTTAATAATTATCCTCTCATCTTATGGAGACCTTGGTTAGCCACTAAAGATGCATATATTAGTTGTTGGGACGGAGACATGACTATCAAAAATGGGCCCTTATCTAAACATCTAGCGTTATACCCTCCAAACCAACCTTCCATTGATCATTATCTCCCTATATGGTTGGAGGATGAAGAAGATGAGTTATATAACACTGCCCCTATGTGTACCATAGATGTTATCCTTAGAGGGGGGCAGCTTGATGAAGATGAACTCTTCGACCATGCCATTAAAAACTAGTCCTCCACTAACACTCCTCTCAAAACCCTAGTCAAATATTTTGAAATCCAACCTTGGATGGAAGTGAAATCAGTTGATACAACCTCTAAAACCACCAAGGCTATCGAGTTTGGCCCATCTAGATCTTTGAAAATCAACCCAAACCTCTCAAATGAAGAAGATAAGTAGCTATGCCAGCTTTTGAAATAAAATGTTGAAGCATTTTATTAGGATTACAAGGACATGAAAGGGGTGCATCTTTAAGTATGCAAACATCACATTTACATAAAATAAGGATGCAAGCCTGTGAGACAACCCTAAAGAAGAATGAGCCCGGCTCTAAAGGACATAGTCAAAGAAGAGTTGCAGAAACTATTGGATGTAAGGTCCATATATCCTATATCCGACAGTGAGTGGGTATCTCCTCTTCTCCTAATCCCAAAGAAGAATGGGAAGTCGAGAATTTGTATTGATTATTGAGAACTTAACAAAGCCACCAAGAAATACCATTTCCATTTTCCCTTTATAGACCAAGTCCTAGATGGCCTTGCAGGGAAAAGTTTATTTTCCTTCTTAGATGGGTTCAGTGGGTAAAATTGGATTCAAATCAGCCCTGAAGACCAGGATAAGACTACTTTCACTTGACCTTGGGGTACCTTTGCTTATAGATTCCTACCCTTTGGGTTATGCAATACCCCATCTACCTTCCAGAGAGCTGTCCTGGGCATCTTTTCTGAGTTAGTCCATGACTCTGTCGAAATTTACATGCATGATTTCACACCATATGGGGATGTCTTCCAGGAAGCTCTCTCCAATTTGGGTAAAGTACTAAGAAGGTGCACTGAGATGCATCTCTCCTTGAGCCCAGAAAAGTGTGAAGTCCTGAAGAAAGCAGGGGTTGTATTAGGACACTCCATATCCCAAGCAGGAATACTGGAAGACCCGAAAAAAATCACTATCATCAAAAGGGTACATGCTCCTCAAAAGCAGAAATATGTCAGGAGTTTCTTAGGCTTATTTGGTTACTATAGAAGGTTCATCAAAGATTTTAGCAAGATGGCTTCGCCATTATTTGGGTTATTGGACAAATATTCTGAGTTTATTTGGTCTGGTCCTTGTCAAGAGGCTTTTGAGCTCATTAAGAAGCGGTTGACTACTGCCCCCATCCTCCGAGGTCCAAATTGGACTCTTCCTTTCCACATCCACACTGATGCATCTGAAAAAGCTATAAGGGAAGCATTAGGAAAATTAGAGGAAAAAATCCCTTATGCCATTTATTTCATCAGCAAGAATTTGTCCAAAGACGAGCTGAATTATAATGTTACTGAGAAGGAGATGTTGGTCATTATCCATGCATTGAACAAATTCAGGCAGTATGTCATTGGATATCAGACCTTTGTTCACACTGACCATGCAGCCATTAAGTATTTAAAGAACAAATTGGATGTTAATGCTAGAATAATTAGATGGTTGTTACTTTTGCATCAATTTGATTTGAATATTGTTGATAAACTTGGAAAGGAAAATGTTGTTGCAGATTTTTTGTCCAAGTTAGTTCTCCTTGCAGGTGAAGAACGAATGGTGGATGACCGGCTGCCAGATGAGTATCTCTTTGCCATATCAGCACTCTCACCATGGTTTTATGATATAACCAACTACTTGGTTGCTAGAAGACTCCCTCCTAATATTTCATTCAGGTAGAGGAGTAGAATCATCAGAAAAAGCGCTCCTTTCACATTGTTTGGGGGGGACCTCTTCAAGCTAGGATCTGATCAAATCCTAAGAATATGTGTGAAGGAGGAAGGATTTTTTGATATCCTCTTTGAATGTCATGACAGCCCATGTGGAGGCCACTTTGCTGCAAAGAGAATTGCTTACAAATTTTTGTAGGCAGGTTATTATTGGCCTACCCTTCACCAAGATTCCAGAAGATACACCAGTAGGTGTGACCAGTGCCAAAGGATGGGGAAACCCACACAAAGGGATGAAATTCCTTTATACCCTTAGGTGTCTCTTGAGCCATTTGAAAAGTGGGGCGTGGAATTTTTTGGACCTATCGATCCACCATTCGGACAAAAGAAGAATATTATAGTCTGCACTGATTACTTGACAAAGTGGGTTGAAGCAAACCAGGTGAAGGTAGCAACCGAAGAAAAATTAGTAGAATTTTTTAGGGAGAATTTGTTTTAAAAATCTAGATATCCCAGAGAAATAGTCACAAATTAGAGATCACAATTCACCTCTCACCTCATTGAGAATATTTTGAGGAAACACAAGATTAAGCATAGAAATTATATTGCCTATCACCCTCGAGCGAATGGCCAAGTAGAATTAACTAATAGAGCTTTAGAAAGAATCCTCACCAAGGTTATGAGCAGCAACAGAAAATATTGGGCAGATAGATTGGTAGAAGCTACTTGGGCCTACAACACCACTTGGAATACAACAACAAGATTCACTCCTTATGAAGTAGTCTATGGTAAGAAAGCTCTACTTTTAGTTGAGTTTGAATTCAATACTTTAATAATGGCAGCTGAATTAAATCTAGATCTAACAAATTCCCAAAAACAGAGGTTGTTGCAACTAAATGGATTGGATGAGTTCAAAATGCAATCACTTCTTCACACAGAGGTAGTTCAACTGCAAAGGAAGGTATGACATGACAAGAACATCAAAGAAAATACCTTCCAAGAAGGATATTAGGCACTGTTGTATGATTCAAGGTTTAAATAATTTAAAGGAAAGCTGATGACAAGATGGTTGGGGCCTTACACAGTGGAGAAATGATTTGATAATGGTGTAGTTCAAATCAAGACCATAGATGAGGAAGGGATCACCTTGCTTGTCAATGGTCACAGAATTAAAATTTACAGTAAGCCTTTGTCAAGGGCAGAATTCATCAATTCAATAAGAAGAGAGGTGTATGTGATGGGAAAATCCATATTTTCCCACCTCTGAAAAAAAAAATCTTGTGGGTTTAAAACCTTGATGGAGGCGGCTCCCTTGCTAAAAAAAAAAGAAAAAGGAAAGAATAAAGATCCATGGGTGAAAACCTCTCTGAGGCGCTCAAGGTAATTTTGTGGGTTGAAAACCTCCATGGAGGAAACCCACTTTCTTTCGAAAAAAAAAAAAAAAGATAAAAAGAACAAAACAAAACAAAAAACATCTGCATCACTGTGTTTTTTGTTTTGCAGGTTGTTAATTGTTTATAGAAAACATAGGGAAGAATTCATCTTCTTTTCCCTTCTTCTATCTTTTTTTCCATCCCATCATTCACTCCATTCATCTTCATAACTTCCTCCATGACCTCCATACACCACACTCCTCTATTCTTGAGCACAATGTAGCAAGAGAAGTAGCACACAAACAGACTGCTACAAACATCAGGAAGGTCCTTCAAAAAAAATGTGTTCATGGATTGCCAAGAAGAAAAAAAGGGCAACT
The DNA here is from genome assembly GCA_034641835.2 of Pinus albicaulis. Taxonomy (NCBI): domain Eukaryota; kingdom Viridiplantae; phylum Streptophyta; class Pinopsida; order Pinales; family Pinaceae; genus Pinus; species Pinus albicaulis. Next base: position 786,313,489 of record CM076575.1, on the reverse strand, counting down.
GCATATCATACTACAGGAGAACGAGAATTCCACCCATGGCATCTCAAGCACCCCACGTGACATCCACAATGGAGAGAAACAACATAAAAATATTAGTAGATCATTTAGGAATCTTCTCCTTCAACAAGTTGCTCACTCAAAGAATAGGAATATGGTGAAAAACACAACGTCTAAAAAGTCTTGTATCAAACCTCTAGCTCCTGCAACTACCTTGGAAAAAATAGGTAAACTCAGGTATAAGCTCTCACCCCTTGATACGTATTCATAATAGCTAGAAATAATGAATTTTAAGACTTAGAGTTTGAGGGGCAGAAAAGTGGCCACTTGGCCACCACTGTGAGGTATGACTGAAATAAAATTGGGAGTACATGCCACCTGGGCATGCAAAAGAAAAAAATTAAATCACTAGAGTATAGGAGAATGAGGGGAGGAAAATGTGTAGCCAATCCTTAATTAACAAGGAGGAGGAACCAATTGTCTACAACAAAACTGGAGCTGAGCAGAGTTGTATTGGCACTCCAAATTTAGCTGCGTCATCTAATAAAAGGAGATGTCGTCTCATCCAAACCAGTGAATTGACAATTTTTAGAGGCAGAGGATCGACAGAAGCACATAGCGCTTGAAGAAGAAGAAGAAGAACCAGAAAGAAGAAGAAGAAGAACCATAAAGAAGAAGAAGAAGAACTAGAAAGAAGAAGAGGAAGAACCAGCAGAAACAAGAAGAACGAGAAGAAGAAGAAGAGAGAGAGACAAAGGGCCAAAGGAAAACAGAAGATATGGCCATAGAAGTCATAGAGATAATAGAAAGTGGGTGAGACATCGTACTCACAACCCAGCATCACATCCCATCACTACACAAAGATAACTGCCACCATGGCTCCTTTAAGCGCAAAAAGAAAAAGACAGAACTCTAGGTATTCCGAAGCTGACAATAATTAGAGGAAGCCATAAAATTATCCCCTAAGCCCAATCATCATTGAAAAATATCCAAGGGGGGAGGAAAGCATCACAGAAATATCTCTTGAGGAGCAGCTGCAGAAGGCACAGGAAGAGAATGTGGCGTTAAAAGAGAAATTGCAACAAAAAGAGGAGCAAGTAGCCACCATGGCGGAATTATGCATTGAAGCCCTTCAACACAGATTCCCCTCTGACTCATATGATGTGTACCTCAATAACAATGGATTATATTTCAAATAAATACTCTAGCCTCCCATGGATCACTCCCTTTCCAAGATTGTAGGAAATTCATGAAGTTCTACAAGCAAGCCAGCATAGTTGATCAGGCAAAGATGGTAGAGTTTTTAACTTGGTGCTGACAACTCTGGAGATTTGGGACCCTAATACTATAATGGGGGATATGCAGTTAATGGCTCTATAATCTTGGATGGTGAATGAGGACAATAGAGCCAAAGAGAGATGGAAGTTTGTGGGAAGAAGAAATAGAGAACCCTTATATCTTAGACCAAAAGTGTTCAACCCAAGAGGAGTCATCCTTAACCATCGAGATATTGAAAATGACCCAGCACTAGTTGAAATCTACCTTTAGAATCAAAACCAGGTGATAGGCCACTTTGATGATGTTTCTAGGTAGCTGGAAGAGGATTGCATTATGGCCAGCAAGAGGAGATGGAACAACCACCCACATAGCCTCAAGAACAGGGAGTATCATACTCTAGAAAGACTAATGGGTTCATTGGGAAGGGCACCATTATACAAGAGGGCCTGTTATAGGTCAATTTGGGTGCCATTCCTAATGACCTGGTTAACTGGGCATCATCTCCAGGACCAATGATTAAGGGCCTATTAATCCATATCATTTCAGTTGCTACATGCCCTAAGACAAAGAACAAGACAAATCATTCAAAGACTTTCATCTGCAAAGGTTTCCAAGATTTGAAGTTTATAATATATCATGTGAGAGCTCATAAACACTGTCTCTAAAGGGACTAATTGTGTTGCATATGCAGGTAGCCCCATGCAAGGATTCTCTGCAAAGAACTTCCCGACATTCACAGGTGCGTTGGTCACATTGGGAGCGAAATTCTCATTGTTCTGGAATCTCCACTTGGCCAATGCCTTCTAGAAGAGTTCACATGTGTCAAGCTTCGAATCCATGTGTCCATTTTACATCTACAAGATTTGGAACATGTCTTGCCTATTATTGGAAAGTCACTGATTGTAAAACTACCTTTAGCTCCTCTATAAATTGAGCACAGATCCTAGTGCTTGGTAAGGAAGAATTTGAGTAGAGAAATGCTGGTGGAATTTCAATTGAGAAGAAGATTTGTGTAACAGCTGCTGGAGAGATTTATACTATGATGAGGTTGGGATACTGTTGGAGATGGTCAATTCAAATCAGTCACTATGTTGTAACCTCCCCTTCTACCATTAATAAAGAGTACAACTTACTTTTCCCTATATGCATCTGTATTGGCTTTGATTTTCCATATTGAAAGATCTTAGTTGATGTATATGGTTTATGCTTTACTGATTTAGCAAGCTAACTTGAATAGACATCTGTATTATTTCTATCTTATGTTGTTTAGTGTTCATTCTTGTAGGAAATATTTTGCACAGCTGGCTGGAATTTTAATCTACAATGGAAGTGACAGAAGGAATCATTTGGAAGTGCTTGGATTCCAAGTAAGCCTCTAATCCATTATGTGTGTCTATTCTTAGTTAGGAAAAGTAGTCATATAGTCTTTAATATGTTGTTCTAGATTAGCACATGTCTAGGGAAGCATGTTTTATCCATAATTCACAATTCTGTCCAAAAAATTGTGGGGACAATTTCTCTTTTTCCTAGGTGTTTTAGCCTTTGATTTTCTCTGTTTATTCACCCAGTAGTTAATACTCATAAAGATTAAACTTTTTGAAATGAAAATATTCAAAAGAAGTGTGTTAAATAGTTGTGTTTTTCTTTATACACTATGCCTAACGCACTCTTGGACAGGACACAGTGCTTTGCATAGCATTGTCTCCCTTTTAGGCCTGCGTTGCAAAGCATTGTCTCTCCTTAGAGCCTGCGTTGCCTCCTGAAACCATCCAAATTCTCTTGAATTTGTATTTGCAATTTGATTCAGTTTTTTTTCTGCTATGTTTTGAAAAGTTTGAACCTCATATTGACCAGTGAATCTATCTACTTCTTCCTCCTTTGAAAGAAAACTTGTTCAATGTTTGTTTAAAGCGTTTTTCTTTATCATTGACAAATTAATTTCAAAGTATTTTCATTGTTGCATTAGGTCCATTTGCTTTTGAAATAGGAAATTGTCGTAAAATCTTCATTTCCTGATAGGTGAAATTGTTGTTAAATTCCTCATTTTTCCTTCAAAAGAGAAATTGTTGTTTGTATTCCTCATTTCTCGAAAGTAAAAGGCATTTGTTTTGTCAATTTAGTGCACTTAGTTTATTTTCTGCATTCATAACATTAAAGGAACTGAAAAGAAAAACTTGCATTTTCATGTAGTGGCTTGTTTGTTTTTCAAAAGGAACAATTACGAAATCTACATTTAGTTTGTGCTCATTGATTTGATTGCTCAAAAATTGTTTGCTCTTTTCCTCTAGTAGCTAGGATTTTCATTGAAAAAACTAAAAGTGAAAGATTTCTTATCATTATTAGTTTTCATTTTAGGAATTTCCAATACATCATCATGGTGAACCTTTGAAAGGAAAATTGTTAAGCAAGATCAACATAAAATTTATCTCAGTTTACCTAACAAAGCATTGGAACCATAACGATAACATTTAGAAGGTCTAGGCTAGAGATGTGTTCCAGCATCGTAAAACATAGCAGTTGTCATTAACTTGTCTGCGATACATTCCGAGTGTGATACCTCACTCCACGTATGTAAGTGTATCGTAACTCGTCCACGTACTTTCAGGTATATCAGGCGGTGTTATAGTACGATAAGTATAAAGGGGTGCTCTCACTGTGCGGTTTCGCATTAGACAACACTAATACGGACTTGGGCCTTCACGTACCTTTGGGTATATTTGGGAGGAGAAATTTTAGGTGCTATCCATCCATAGTGAACCGAGTCAACCACCTTGTATATTGTGATACGCCGAACACAATATTCGGGGAGATTGCCTACCCGTACTTTGTAATATTCCCAAAAATTTAGCCTTCATCTAAATGGAATATTATAGTTTTTTTTATCACTAGGTAGGTGAATAAGTGGGTGGGGAGACTCATAAAAACCCTTTAGAAGGAATAGTAACACTCCTAATGTGAAAGGAGGAAGAATAAGTAGCTGGATTAAGCACCTTTGGGTGTGAACAAGGATTGGATCATGTTGATTCAGTCAACTTTGACCAAATCAACAGCGTTGTCATGGAGGAGTGGCCTTTATGATGAGACAACACAGTTTTGGTGGAGGACAACTTGCATGAGCTTGGTGGCAAGTGTGGATGGGACCCAATGTGAGGAGGTTCACTTGCTATATATGGAGGGGATGGAAACCATTGTTATTCATGTTTTAGATTATCATTTGATATTGGTCTGTTTAAACTTTTTCTTCCTCTTGATATTTAGTAGAGTTGCTATGTTGTTTAGCACAAGGGTGTTCCTAATCAGGAATCCCTACCTCATCCTCAGGGAAGGAGAGGTTCTTTGAGCTGAATTTCCTCATTCCGACATTCTTATTGGAAATACTGAGAGGGGGGGTGAATCAGTATTCCTTTAATTTAGAGCATTAGTTAATCTTCAATTATTATCAGTGTTTGTACAATGATAGCAGCAAACAAGAGGAACACAAATGCATACAGTTTTTAAGGTGGAAACCCACTCTGGGACAAAAACCACCTAATTATTTTCTAATAATTCTTTAATATTCAACTCCAATTGAAAATAAAGCTTCAACTTCCTAGAGTCTAGAAAAGCATTCTTCTCTAGCTCCCATTGGATGGATGCTCCAACGCCCGAGATTCTTCAGTAGTCAACTGAATGGATGCCCCAACACCTAATGAGCTACAAATCACCCTAGCACCACCCTACCACCCTATAGAAGAATAAAAGAAGAATGGACTCCTGTACCAGGGAAAATGGTCCACTTTACAATGATATAGAATGATTCAAAAGAAGAAGATATACTAGACCATAACCCCAACTTTTACACAACCACATAATGATGATCCTAGACCTCCCAACACTGCCTCTTCAACCCTTGGCAGATAGACACTAGTACATTTTTTACAATAATGTATTTACAATGACTTAGTACAATGATACCTTTACAATGATTGTATGCAATGCTGCCCACTTGAAGACTTCATATGATGAACTTCTTGCTGCTGTTATGCACCTTGGTTGCTACTCTTGTCATGCTACCCTTTGCTGCACCTTGCTTTTCTTTTCTGTTGTAGAAATTTTGGTCCTTTGCAACCCTTGACAACACATGATCTAGCTTTTTCTTGCCTTCTAGGAGCTCGATATTGAATCTGGTGTATCTCTGTTATTTCAGATCCTTAATATCTAATTTTCGATCTTGTGGTATTTCTTTGAGTTATCTTTCCAATGCCACAGGTCTGACCCAATTTGGATTCTTCAAGAGAGATTTATATCCAATCTCTCACAATTCCCTAATTATGGATTATTTCAACAGAGCGCACTTGTACGGCGTGCCACGTGTCATTTTTTATTCATTTGGCTCTGAAATTAATAGAGCGAAAACTGCAGATTGTGCACTATCTACCACTTTTTATGGAATTCCAATCCGATACTCAGAGAGATATTTATGACGATTTTACCAAGGTCACTTCTTTGAGATGAATTTCAGGAGCCTGCAAAAGCCCTGACTTCCACAGATCATATCTCCAAAAATATTGCGCACCTTGATCTGAAATTTTTATAGCGGCTTCCTCAGGATTTCAGATTCGCCTCATAAAAATTTCAGCTTCTAAACCTTCATAGAAAAAACATTAGAGAGAAAATTCCACGATGACCTATTTCAGATAGTGAAATCCCTTGCCTAAGGAGGAAATGAAGATCACAATTTATATAAATCCTTAAGTTGAGAGGGGCTTCAACAAGTGAACGTGGGAGGGATTTTAGGAGCTTAAAAAATATTAATTATGACTTTTCAATGACCCATGCCCCAACCCCATGGGGTTTTAGCCCACTAACTGGGGGTACAAACTTCAAACATGAATATATCTCAAACCGTGAAGAATTACATGGTGTGCCATATATCAAAGGAAACATCTCGACAAGTAGAAAACATCAAAAGCATTATTGACCCAGAATATATTAATTTGGTAGGTCAAAATTCCCATGCAATATTGGGTTAGCTCCCGGTGCTGCTTGGGTTGACATCAATGACAACCGCTAATCAACAATCTCCCCCTTTGGCATTGATGGCAACACAAGTACTCCCCCTGCGATCATGACACCTCTTCCTACAACATTCTCTCCCCCTTTGACATCAATGGCAAAGGGTAACTCCCCCTAAAACACAACCATCCTGCGGACCTGTACACACTTCCACTCCCCCTGACACACAACCGTCCTGCAGAACTGTAATATGCTTCCACTCCCCCTTTATATTCTGAAAAAGGAAAATCTAATGAGAACTTGGGAGAATCCCAAGCTTCTGGCGAAGATATTCCAATGCTGGTGAATATTTAATATGTGATTCTTTTGGTGCTGCTTGGAATCTTGCTACTTTTCCAACTGCTTGCATAACATCTGGTTGGGAGGCTGTTACATATAGAAGACTACTAATCATAGATCTATACAACCTTTGATCCACATCCTTAGATGAGTCTTCTATGCTCAATTTGAAACCTGTTACCATTGGAGTAAGGATGGGTTTGCAATCTTCCATTTTAAATTTCTTGAGAATTTCCTTGATGTACTTGGCTTGACATATAAATATTCCTTTCTCTTGCTGAGATATTTTAAGCCCTAAGAAGTATGTCAGCTCACCAAGTAAAGACATCTCGAAATCACTTTGCACCTTTTTAGCAAACTTCTTACTTAGTTGATCATCATTGCTACCAATTATTGTATCATCCTCTTTAGCTATTAGACATGCTTTAGTTGCTTCATCCAGAACATATATGTCATTTGGAGATCGACTTGTTGTAGCCACAATTTCACCATACACACCTTTCCTGATTTCACATTTCGTGGAGTTGAATAGTATTGTGTGTCCTTGATCACACATTTGTCCAACACTGAGCAGATTGTGATTCATGTTTTCAACCAATATAACATTCTTGGCTAGAGAATCTTTGCTTCCGAGAGTGACAGTACCTGATCCTATAACATTTGAAGATCCATCATTTCCAAAGGACATGGTTCCGTCCGTCTTCTCTTTCAAAGATACAAATTTATTTCTATCTCGAGTCATATGCGTTGAGCAACCGCTATCTCATACCACACATATTTTTTCTTTTGAGCCTTGAAAGCGAGAGCACAATTATCATTCTTCTTCTTCTTCCATGTTCGTTAATTCTATGGCTTCGAAGATTCTTCTGGAGGATTTTCAAGTCTACAGTCTTTGGCTATGTGTCCAAAGTTTCTACATTTGTAACATTCAATATTATTTCTTAAAAGTTCATATCTATTGATGTTTCACTGAGCCTTGGGAGGTTCATATTTGACAGATCTCTTGGAATTGTATTCGTTCCTTGGGTACATGCGACATTCCACAACTTTATGACCAAATTTTCCACATGAATAACAGTAGCCATAAAAAATATGTTGGTAACTGGATGGAAATTTTCGTCGAGGAATTGTCTTCCAAGGCTGTTCTTGCGAATCTTGTCCAATGAAGTCTACATGCATGTCAGGTCTCATAGGTTCATTGTATTTTGTTGTAGAAAGTCCTGCTTCTTCTTCTTTGTAACCGATGCCAGATTTATCATTGTAAGGTCGTTGATTGTTGATGAGTTATTCCAATGCCCTTGAGCTGTTGGTATAGTTTTGGATAATTTCTCCTTTCTTCACTTCCTCACGCAGTGAGACTACTTCAAATTCTAATTCTTCCCTTTCTTGGTTGCTTTCTTCCAACTTCTTTTGAAGTGACTCTTCAATGCATTTGTGTTCTTCAACTTCAATTTTGAGACCTTGAAATTTTTCTTCAAGAGTTTTGGAATGGATCTTCTCCGCCTTGAGATATTTAATAAGCTTGATTGCTTCCTCATAAAAATTTTATATGGTCCATCCTTCTTCTTCGTTGTTTGATACCTCTTGTTTATTGTGCTTGGGTTTATTGTGCTTGGCCATAAACAATACTCTCTCATTGGATTCTTCTTCACTGTCATTGTGTTCATCGGATGATGAGCTATCTTCTTCAGAGATAAAGTTCCTTTTGGATCCTTGCTTGTTGAACTTCTTAAAGCCTTTCTTTCCTTTTGAGTTTCCATTACTTCTGTTTGGACATTTTGCTGCAAAATGGCCAACCTCATTACAGTTGAAACATATCAATGGAAGTTTACCTTTGAATTGTCCCTTACCAATTTTTAGTTTTCTCTTGAAGTAAGCATATTCTTCATCTGAAAGACCTTCTTCATCATCTCCCTTTTCTTCACACTTGCAGGTGCATGTCTTTTCAATTGAAGGTTGTTTATGCTTATTGGTTTTCTTAGATGTAACGAACATAGTTTCTAGATGCGAAGTACCCTCTTCTTCATCAAGTCTCATTTCATATGCTATGAGAACTCCATGTAATTCCTCTTTGCTGAGTTTGTCCAGATTTGCACTGTATTCTAAGACCGATACCTTTGGGTTGAATCTCCCCGGTAATGTTCTAAGAATCTTCCGTATAATAGTCTTCTCATCAACTGGCTCTCCCAATCCTTCCAGAGTATTGGTTATTTCATCAACGTATTGGAAGTATGTAGCAATGTTGCAATATTCTTTCATTCTGAGTTGCTCAAATTTTGCTCTATAGATTTGAAGCTTTGCTTCTTTGACATTTGAGTCACCTGCATATATATTCTCAAGCTTGTCCCATACATTTTTGGCGGTTTTACAACCCAAAACCTTATGATAAGTAGATTCAATAAGTCCACTGATAATAATATTCTTTTCTTTTGCATCATTTACCAAATTCTTCTTACCTTGTTCATCCGTAGTTGATGTAAATCCATTTTGAACAATGTCCCATACTTCGTAACCTTGCACCAAGAGATAGACCTCCATTCTTCCTTTCCAGAGTGCATAATTATTTTCATTGAATAGAGGTACACCATTCTTGGTATGCTCCATGACCTCCTTCCAGCTGTTAAAATGCTATTGAAGGAACCAAGCTCCGATACCAATTGTTGGAAATACCGAGAGAGGGGTTGGGGGGGGGGGGGGTGAATCAATATTCCTTTCAATTAGAGCATTAGTTAGTCTTCAATTATTATCAGTGTCTGTAAAATGATAGTGGTAGACAATAGGAACACAAATGGACACAGTTTTTAAGGTGGAAACCCACTCCGGGACAAAAACCACCTAATGCTTTTCTAATAATTCTTTAATATTCAACTCCAATTGAAAATAAAGCTCCAACTTCCTAGAATCTAGAAAAATATTCTTCTCCAGCTCCCACTGGATAGATGCTCCAACACCTGAGATTCTTCAGTAGTCAACTGAATGGATGCCCCAACACCCAATGAGCTATAACTCACCCTAGCACCACCCTACCACCCTATAGAAGAATAAAAGAAGAATGGACTCCCGTACCAGGGAAAATGGTCCACTTTACAATGATATAGAATGATGCAGAAGAAGAATATATACTAGACCATAACCCCAAATTTGACACAACCACCTAATGATGATCCTAGACCTCCCAACATCGCCTCTTCAACCCTTGGCAGATAGACACTAGTACAATTTTTACAATAATTTATTTACAATGACTTAGTACAATGATACCTTTACAATGATTGTATGTAGTGTTTCCCACTTGAAGACTTCATATGATGAACTTCTTGCTGCTGTTATGCACCTTGGTTACTTCTCTTATCATGCTACCCTCTGCTGCACCTTTCTTTGCTTTTTTGCCGTAGAAAGTCTGGTCCTTTGCAACCCTTGACAACACATGATCTAGCTTTTTCTTGCCTTTTAGGAGCTCGATATTGAATATGGTGTATCTCTGTTATTTTAGATCCTTGATATCTAATTTTAGGTCCTATAGTATTCCTCTGAGTCATATTTCCAATGCCACAGTTCTGACCCAATTTGGATTCTTCAAGAGAGAGATATATCCAATCAATCACAATGCCCTAATTATGGTTTGTTTCAGCAGAGCGCACTTGTACAGTGTGCCACGTGTCATTGTTTCTTCATTTGGATCTGAAATTGATAGAGCGAAAGCTGCAGATTGTGCACTATCTGCCACTTTTTATGGAATTCCAATATGATACTAAGAGAGATATTTATGACAATTTTACCAAGGTCACTTCTTTGAGATGAATTTCAGGAGCCTGCAAAAACCCTGACTTCCACAAATCATATCTCCAAAATTATTGCGCACCTTGATCTGAAATTTTTACAGCAGCTTCCTTAGGATTTCGGCTTCGCCTCATAAAAATTTCAGCTTCTAAACCTTCATATAAAAAATGTTAGAGCGAAAATTCCACGATGACATGTTTCAGATAGCGAAATCCCTTGCCTAAGGAGGAAATGAAGATCACAATTTATATAAATGCTTAAGTTGAGAGGGGATTCAACAAGTGAACGTGGGAGGGATTTTAGGAGCTTAAAAAATATTAATTATGACTTTTCAATGAACCATGCCCCAACCCCATGGGGTTTTAGCCCACTAACTGGGGGCACAAACTTCAAACATGAATATCTCTCAAACCGTGAAGAATTACATGGCGTGCCATATATCAACGAAAACATCTCGACCAGTAGAAACCATCAAAAGAATTATTGACCCAGAATATATTAATTTGGTAGGTAAAAATTCCAATGCAATATTGGGTTAGCCCCTGGTGCTGCTTGGGTTGACATCAATGACAACTGCTGATCAACAATTCTAGCCAAGCTACCTCCTTCAGCTACAACACAGTTTCTGTTTAGAGTTGGGTCGTGTTGTAGGGTGCAACAAAGGAGGATCACATAGAGCTATTTCTGAGCTTGTTTTTCAGTGGAGAGGTAGCCTATCCATTTTAGGATCAACAAGGAAGGCTTCTGGGCATATTTTCACATATTTGGCATCAGGCCAACCATCTACCATCCCTCACAGCGCAAACACAATTCTGAACTGCATTATCTTTGGAGGCAATTGCTGGGAGGGTTCATCGAGCTCATTAGGAGGGTTTATTTCTGAGTAGAGGGATCAGCCTTCTATTTAGAAATACTATTGGAGGAGGACATAATCATTTCATATTTTTCATAGCCTCATTCTATTCAGATCCAGTTTGCAGTGACATCTCAACCCCGGGGTTATTTGTCACATTGTACATTTCTTGGTATTTCTAGCAATCTTTTCCGGGTTGGCTAGAAATCATGTATTAGAGCCCACATATTATTTTTTGGGCATTTTTTTTGTTTCTATTATCCATATTTCATGTATGTATGTTTACAACAGCAACTACACTGATATAGATAGCGTTGTCACTACTCTCTGACATTCTATACAGTTGCAGCAACTCATGTGCTGATTATTCCTATCATTGGAGGCTTGTTCTTATTGCTTGAGTGGCTTGTCCCTCATGATATTTTTGTATATTGTTGTTGATATCTTAATAAAATGATGGCTGCATATTGATCCCTCTCATGTCATGATCATATTTGCTTTTTTTTACATTATTGTGTTCATGTATTGTTGCATCCCCATTTTGGGATATTACAGTGGTATCAGAGCATAATCTTGGCTCAACCTATGCATTCAGGACATTATGCCATTTGAAGGAGAATATTATTCTCACTGAAAAGAGAAGTTGTACAAAAGAAACAAAGGCATGACTCCATTATTTAGAGAAATTAAGGAAGACAGGATCCCCCCGCTTCTTTTCCACACTATGAAAATTATCAAAGAAGATCTCAGGGAGATGAAAGGGGAGAAGTGTAGAAAAATTCCTAGAGGGTTTGAAAGTGAAGCAAGCCCTAGATATTCATGAGATGGGCATGGAAATTTAGCCACACATGCATATCCATAGCGCAGTTTATTTCCCACATTCACTGCAAGAAGGACGGAGGAAGAAGATGCACCAAGGGAGGGGGCCTTGAGTGACTATCTTCAGGAGTATGAGTCTCAATCATGGAGATTCAAAGAGAACTTGGACTTCCAATGGTTTTTCAAAATCAAGGAAGACAGAAGATCCAAAAATAGAAACAAAAGAGGTAGAATATTTCTATCTAACTTTGAAGGAGATAGATTCATATTTCCATCTACACCAAGTTTCAGAAAAGGAGGCCATTAGAGTAGCAGTGTTGCACCTCAAATGTATGGCCCATGATTGGTGGTTTTGTAGTTCTGCTTCATTTAAAAATGAAAATGTAAACACTTATGCTAGGTTCACTAAGAAATTAGTGAGAATATTTTATATTAAACATTGTAAAACATCATTTGTTGAACCCAAAAACTCAAAACCTTTGCATGAGTTGGAGAGATCTATTCTGCCCACTCCAATCATTATTTCTATTGAAGGGGATAAAAACCTGCATGATGCTTTTCCAAGGGCAAGATCCCCACTTCTTGAAGAGCCCTCTCCTATATATGAAGACATGGAGGTTCCTCCTTCAAGGGAAGACCAAGATCAAGGGTCTCTCATTGATGATGATGCATCCTCAAATATTGATGAAGAGGATGAGCAGAGAAGAGCTAACAGCGTTGTACCATTGGGTGAAGATCCATCACCACATGGAGATGGGAAGGGAGCCATTGCTTTCATTAGAGGAGTCTTTGTATCTTTGAAAGGAGTTCCAAATGATTCAACATGTGGGAACCAAAACACAATTCAGAAGCAGCATGCATCAGTTTTTGTGGATTGTGAGATGGGAGGGGAAGAAAGGAAGGATCAACATCAAGGGATGATGAGCATTCACCCTTATCTATTTTGGGAGGTTTCTGCACAAAATAAGGAGACTGTATTGCACAGTGAAGAGAGGGACAAATCAGTCCACTTATATATACAGTCCACTTCAGATTTTTATGTCTCATTACATGGGGGCATTCCACCCGGGAGGCCACCAGATCTAGAGTTGGTGAGAGACATCTTTCCATTTGGTTCACCACTCTTAGATTTCGGAGGGGTGAAGACCTTGGAGGAGTCTATTACAGCGCATAGAGTTTGGGATAGACTCAAGGAGGAGGGAGACATTTTCCCATTTTCATCATTACCCACTCTCACTACATATACTGCGCTGAAAAAAGTTGTTGCAGTGATGGAGGATGGCACCTTCATGGGGCAAGGGGACCACTCCAGGGATTTGGAGAAAAAAAGGGTACTTCCTTTGATGAAGGAATCCTCCATACATTGGAGTAGATGGAGGCCACTCATGCTTACATTGTCCAAGAACAGGAGGTTCTTTTTGGATAATAGCTTCTCATGGGAGGCCAACTTCCAAAGGTCATCACCTCTATTTGAGCATGAGCTGCATGATGGGCATGGAAACACTTTGGAGGATGAATTTGGCATGGGGGATGTCAAAGGAGAAGACAAAAACATGTGGGGAGCTTCACATTTCAGATCTTCAGCGCTGTCACTTAGGAGGATTGATCCATATTGGAGGTCTCATCTCTTGGTATAGTACTCCAAGGATCTTGGTGCTTGCATGATTCTTGATGACCCAGAGGGAGATGATAGATACATGGTGGTTGATGAGGTCATCTATTCTTGTGGCAGAGTCTTCTTGACTAGAGTTTCTGAGCTCGAGAGGAAGCTACTACATGCAACACATGTGGACTTTCTTTCCATGCACTTTGATGCATTTCATTCTTTGATGGAGGAGTTCAATTGGGAGGGAATTTAGCAGGATATATATAATCATATGGAGAGATGCATAGCCTATATGGTGATGGAGAGAATGTCAAATCCACTTCCCTACTCATTGGAGGTGGGGGAGAATTTTCAGTTGAGCCATTTCAGCTCAAGGACCAAGGTACATGGTAGAGAAGGTACAATTTTGCATTATGATTTGTACTTCTTTACTTTATATGAGCAGCATGTTGTACCAAGGAGGATCATCCCTTCTTGCACATTATATTATGATGTACTTGAGGCCAAATGTAGCATTGATATTGGCTATCCTATTGGTGGTTTGTGGGGGAAGCCACATGATTCTTGGTGTGCACCATTGACACCACATTTTACCTTCATGATCCTATCTTGTAGGATGATTGTGGTAGAAAAAAGTGGTTGGGAAAGCACTTTTTATTATTTGATTTGAGTCAGGTAGGGGATGCACTGCGCTGGTTCCATGTATGGAACTATGATCCACTTTTTGGTTGTCATATGGCAACTTGTTTTCATTGGGTTTTGCTTCCATATATTGATGATATTCTTATGTTCATGGGGATATTTGTTTGGAGAGTGGGACAAGAGTTGGAGGTGCCCAATTGGAGTATGATTCTCCCTACATTACATCTTTTATGTTTTAGGAGAAACAATGGGCAAACCATGATTTCCATACTACATCTCTTTTCTTCATGTGGGAAGAGCCATTTGGAGAACTTGAGTTCTTAGAGGAGGCACTTCATGGATGATTTGTTTTGTGGGGTAAGTTGGGCCAATCTTGGGGACCATGACATTTTAGCCCAAGATCAGCAATAGCTCCATACTTACCATAAATGGAGAGAGAAACAACTTGGATGGGAAAATCTAATCTCTCCATGCAGCCCCAACACACTGCATAAACCGGGGGTTGAGGACTTCTTTGATGAGCTATGTAGAATAGCTCATTTCATTTGGATGATAGCATGGGTATGGGAGAATTTCATTGGGGATGAGATTCCCTATGTTTATCATCACTCCTACCTTGAGGAGGCCATTGGAAAACAAGAAGGTTTCCACTTACACCTTCCACTTTCTCATGATGTACACTATTTGGTTTTGCACGCTTGGGAGGAACCATTGGAGGGAAGATTTGTTGCAGATTATGTTGAGCTATGGTGGGAACTATTGATGAGGAGGCCAAAAGAAGAGGAATGGATGCATTTTTCTCCACCTTTATAGTTTCTTGAGGACAAGCAATGTTTTCGAGGGGAGGACTGTAATATTCCCAAAAATTTAGCCTTCATCTAAATGGAATATTATAGTTTGTTTTATCACTAGGTAGGTGAATAAGTGGGTGGGGAGACTCATAAAAACCCTTTAGAAGGAATAATAAAACTCGTAATGTGAAAGGAGGAAGAATAAGCAGCTGGATTAAGCACCTTTGGGTGTGAACAGGGATTGTATCATGTTGATTCAGTCAACTTTGACCAAATCAACAACGTTGTCATGGAGGAGTGGCTTTTATGATGAGACAACGCAGTTTTGGTGGAGGACAACTTACACGAGCATGGTGGAAAGTATGGATGGGACCCAATGTGAGGAGGTTCACTTGCTATATATGGAGGGGATGGAAACCATTGTTATTCATGTTTTAGATTATCATTTGATATTTTTCTGTTTATACTTTTGCTTCTTCTTGTTGTTTAGTAGGGTTGCTGTGTTGTTTAGCACAAGGGTGTTCTTGATCGGGAATCCCTACCTCATCCTCAGGGAAGGATAGGTTCTTTGAGCTGTTTTTCATCATTCCAACATTCTGGCCAAGCTACCTCCTTCAAATACAGTGCAATTTCTGTTTAGAGATGGGTTGTGTTGCAGGGTGCAGCAAAGGAGGATCACATAGAGCTATTTCTGAGCTTGTTTTTCAGTGGAGAGGTAGCCTATCCATTGGAGGATCAGAAAGGAAGGATCCTAGGAATATTTTCACATATTTTGCATCAGGCCAACCATCTACCATCCCTCACAGAGATTCACAATTCTAAACTGCGTTATTTTTGGAGGCAATTGCTGCGAGGGTTCATCGAGCTCATCAGGAGGGTTTATTTCTGAGTAGAGGGATCAACCTTCTATTTAGAAATACTATTGGAGGAGGACATCATCATTTAAGATCTGTCATATCCTCATTCTATTCAGATCCAGTTTTCAGTGAAATCTCAACCCCAGGTTTATTTGTCACGTTGTACATTTCTTGGTATTTCTAGCAATCTTTTCTGGGTTGGCTAGAAATCATGTATTAGATACCACATCTTATTTTCTAGGAATTTATTTTGTTTCTATCAGCCATATTTCATGTATGTATGTTTACAACAGTAGCTAAACTAATATAGACAGTGTTGTCACTGCTCTCTGGCATTCTATACAGTTGCAGCAACTCATGTGCTGATTATTCCTATCATTGGAGGCTTGTTCTTATTGCTTGAGTGGTTTGCCCCTCATGATATTTTTATATATTGTTGCTGATATATTAATAAAATGATGGCTTCATATTGACCCCTCTCATTTCATGATCATATTTGCTGTGTTTTACATTATTGTGTTCATGTATTGCTGCATCCCCATTTTGGGATATTACATACTTCTTGGTTCGCCAGGAGGTATTCTGCAGTTCACAGTTTCTTGGTAAACCCTTTTGCCTAGTATTACCCTTTTTTTTTGTTTTTTTTTTGGTTAAAATAAATCAGTAATCATGGAAGAAAAAAAACACTTTTCCTCATCATTCGTGTAGATTAGCTTTAAAACCACCTTTACCACCAGAAGTTACTTCTGGTAGGCGAAGGCGATCATGATCTGTCGAATCAAGTACAATCCGTACCTTTGGTGAAACATCATTTTCCCACAAACCAAAGTTAGCTCAAGTTGTTTCTACACATCCCAGTTCGTCTACTGTTGTCGAAACGGAGTCTTCACAGCTACTCGTGGTCATGATCCATCCAATCAGTGAGACCATACCTCCTGGACCCGACGTTGTTCAACCACAACTTGATCCAGATCCTATCTCTTCTTTGTCAGAACATTTGAATATAGAAGTAGAACTACCGGCAGTTGTTCCTCCCTTGGTCATTCCACAAATTTTTGTAGCCATTGAGTCTATATCACACAGTCAACCACCTGAAATATACTTTGAGCTTGACGGTGAAATATTTCCACTTGGTTTAATTGCGATTGAATAAATCCCACAAGAAGAGACACCTTTAACTCCAACCCATTTTGGGGAGGACCTTTACCTATACGAGTCTTTTCCTCAATCATTTCCATCTAATTTTATTGATCCTGTTTCCATTCAAACTCTCGTCGATCTCAAAGGGTATACATTTGGTCAAGCATCTATGCCTAAACCAACATCTTCAGTTGGGACAGCTATTCCAATTACGTCAGCTCCTGCCCTTTCTACTCTGTCGATGTTTACAACTTCACCAGATTCATAGTTTCATGGAGGCCCTATGGTCCCATCAGGTTATAAATCATCATCCGGAATTTACTCTGGTGCATCTTCAAGACCATGGTCTTTACCAATGTCATCATCCGGTATTTTAACTGGAAATCCTATAGTAAGTACTGAATGGCTTGATTATTTATACACATCATCAGGGAAATATCAAGCCGGTCCTTCTGGGTCTATTCCTTTAAGTACCATAACAACTAGACTCCTAGCATTTGGAGAGAAATATTTTCTATCTTATTATCCTCCTCATGTTGGGGGGAAACCTTTGGTCACCCAATATGATAGTACTCCGTCACTTTTTGTTCAACCTACTGTTGAAATGAATGTTTTCCAATGACAGCCCACTCTGCCTATCCAACCACAAATGATTATACACTCGTATCAACCAATTCAACCTGTTACACCCACATCATTTCCGCTTGTCAATACATCTTTACCCTTGTTATAGAATCAAAATGTTGTACACCAACCTTATCAAGTAGGTCCTTCAACTCAATATCATCAAATTTTTGGTCCACAGACTCCAAATCCTTCAGTTAATTTACAACAACCTGTATCCGAAATCATTTATTCACTAGTTGGTTTACCATTTTATGGGATGTCACAACCGCAACCTGGTTATACCTATCAACCGAATCCAAGTTATCCTAATTTGGGTTATAAAATTGGTGGACAGACCCCTTGGAAACCTCAAGTGCAAATGCCTCGAACTTCATTTCAACAAGTATCATATCCAGTTTTTAGTCAACAGAATCCTCAAGCATTTTATTTTCAAAACAACCCCTATCTGGGTTAGCAGCAGCAGATTCCTTATGTTGGTGCTCAAAGGCCTGTTGCTCAAGCAATTTCATCTTACGCTAGCTATGCTCAACCTGACCTTAATAGACAGTTTCCTTTTGTCGCAACTTTAGAGTTACCAGATTTAAATCGGTTAAACAATGATCCAATCAACTATGCTCCTTGGTGGTTGATGATACCCCACAAATTACCCTCGGATATTCCTAAGTTCAATGGAAACCCTGAAGAATATCCATTGACTCATGTCATGACTTATCATTTATGGTGTTCATCAAACTCCTTGAATGATGATTTTGTTCGACTACATCTTTTCCAGTGTACGCTTGCAGGTCTGGCTGCAAAATGGTACATTGAATTACCTAGAGCTTCTTTTGATAATTTCACTGCCCTAGCTACTGTATTTTTGACTCATTTCTAGTTACCTATCAGATATGAAACTGGAATGGAACTCTTGACCAATTTCAAACAGACTAATTCTAATCACATCTCTGATCATATTCATGAGTGGCGTCATCGTCGTTGAATGGTTAAGACATTTGTTCCGGATCAGCTCCTTGCTGAATGGTTCATTAAGTCCTTGTTACCATCTATAACTGAGGATGTAGCTAAGGGTGTCGTCATCATAGAAGAGAAATTTATCGCTCGTGCCCAATATTTATAATTGATTTACACTTAGTCTGGCATGCTCTATGAAAAAATTCCTAACGCGCCGAGATCTAATTTCAATGTTCCTTCTCAATTAAAGGACTTTCATTCCGAAGACAGCTTGATAGGCACTACAAGCACACACCACACTACTGCATCTGATCCTACTCCTGCTTTCGAAATTAATTCCATGTCGTTTGACAAAGGTAAAGGTGACAAGTAACCCAAAAGTAAGAAAAAGGGGAAATCGAAGAAAAAGCATACTTCTAACCCATAGGAAATATCATCTGATCAATCATCTGGACCTCTGAAACGTCGTTATCCATGCATAATATGTAATGAGGAATATTTTGTTAGGGATTTTCCTCACCGCGCTAAAGTCTCAAAAATCATCAAAACTTCTAATGCGTCAGCTGTGTTGACAGACCCATTTCCAAATCCGGACACTAATTTGGTTGCTACGGATCTAGCTCCTAGTTCCCAAGTGTTAATTTTATCTGTCACAAAACCTTCAATATATATTTTTGTGTCAATGCGTAATAAATATTATGGTAGTTAGGCCACTGATCAACCTACTACCTCGACTACGAATCTGTCTACGGAATCAGTACTGCCTACTGTTATTCCTAAATTGAAAATCAAGCCACCAAAGGGAGTAATTCACAAATCGACATATAATCCTCGAGCAAGAGCTGCACAAAATTATAATATAGTTGAAGATTTGGCTCAATCCCCTTCAGCTATGTCTACTCTTGAGGTATTACAAAATTTTCCCTCCTAAAAATAGGCTTTATTATCGGCTATTGTGGAATTGATCTGATTGATTCTAATATTTTCATCTTTAATCATACGGGCTATGTGCCGCAACTACCAACAGAATTGGCATTCTCCATACAAGTAAATGTTCTCAATCACCTTGCTCATCGCACTATTATTAATGAGGGAGCATCTACATGCATTATGTCTCTAAATTGTTGGAAGTCACTTGGCACACCACACTTATCACAATCATCAACGACATTGAAGGATTTTGATGGACGAACATATAAACCTTGTGGTATTATTAATAGCCTGCATGTTGAACTAGGGGGAAAAACAATGAATGTTGATGTTGAGGTTGTTGGCGGACCCCTTGACTATAATATTCTACTTGGAAGGCCATGGGTATATGCAATGACTGCAATCGTTTCTACATACTTTAGAATGATTGCCTTTCCACATAAAGGTACAATCACAGTCATTAATCAACTATCCTTCTTTGCCTCCGCTTCACAGGTAACTAGAAGCATTCCGTTCATTCACATACCCCAACTAGAACTTCATAAAATTGGTGTAGCACTCTTAAAGGATTCCATTCTCATGGGAACCTTTGCATTATCGCTGCTCGTGACATCGGCAGAAATTGCAAGTATAGAGACCTGCTACATGATCTCTTCCACTCTATTTGGCTTAAGGGAGAGTACATGTGATTCTGATATTGCTACGTTTGATGAATTTTTACGCCCAACCCTATTGAGCTCGCATAGCAATCAATCTATCTAGCTTGGGAAGAAAATCCAAAATCAGCATCGCCAAGTGTTTCGGTTGATCATTCCTTAGATTTTGGTACTCCATCTGATCCATTTTCCTCAATGTTTTTGACAGATGAAAATATTTTGGAAGCTATGATGTCAGAAGGAGAACCATGGGAAGATTATCATCATTGTTCCCATCTTCCTGATTATGAAGAAAACTATCTTAGTGAACTATATCACCCATCAATAAAAAATTTCTATTCGAATTCTTTACCAATTAATGCAATCGATTCCAATAGAAATCTGTCAAATATTGAAGAAACCATTTCTATCAATATTTCGACCAAACCTGGCGTTGTAGAAAATATTCACGTTCGTCTCTCTTGTTCTCTATCAGAACTTGAATCATATCACTCTCTATTTCGCGAATTCCGTGATGTATTTTCTTGGTCTTACGAGGAAATGCCAGACATAGATACTAGTATAGTTGAACACACTATTAATGTGTATCCTGATGTCAAACCAGTGCATCAATGGCTTCATCCTATTCATCCAAAGAAAGTCGTTGCCATCAAAGCAGAAGTTGAAAAATTTTTGCATGCTGGTTTCATTTACCCTGTTCCGCTGACTGAGTGGTTTTCCAATATCGTTCTTGTCATGAAAAAACAAGGAACCACTAGAGTGTGTGTCGATTATTGGGACGTCAATCATGCTTGTCCAAAAGACAACTATCCTACTCCATTTATCAACCGAATTATTGATGATTGTGCTGGATGCGAAATATTTTCATTTATGGATGGATTTTCCGGCTACAATCAAATCAATATCCGCCCAAATGATCAACATAAGACAACATTCATCTATCTCTGGGGCACATTCGCTTATAGGAAACTTCCGTTTGGTTTAAAGAATGTTGGGGAAACTTTTCAGAGAGAAATGGATTATGCTTTCAATGACATCAAGCAAATTGTTCAACCCTATCTAGATGATTTACCAGCACATTCACGAAATCAGACTGATCACTCGATGCATTTGAGAGCCATTTTTTTATGTTGCCGACACTACAAAATACACCTCAATCCACATAAATGTGTGTTTTGTGTTGGTTCTGGTCGTTTGCTTGGTTTCGTAGTCTCAAAAGAAGGAATTCGAATAGACCCATTGAAGGTTCAAGCCATTCTTGATTTTCCTGCACCATCAAATTTACTTCAGATACAAAAACTTCAAGGAAAGGCTAACTTTCTAAGAAGGTTCATTCTGACCTATGCCGAAATGGCTAAAGGATTTACTTGACTCTTGAAAAAGCGGGTTCCCTTCCATTGGGACCAAGTTGCGCAAGCTTCTTTTGATGTTGTCAAGGATAAACTTGTCCGAGCATCATTAATGTATTCCCCTAATTATCAAAATGATTATTTCCTGTATATCGCCACGACTAAAACGACCATTGCTATGGTATTGGTCCAAGTATAAGATGGAATTGAACATACGATCTATTATTTTAGTCATAATATCAATGATACGAAAGTTAAGTACTCATACATAGAAAAGCTTGCCTTGGAAGCTGTTCAAGCTGTCCCAAGATTTCGCCATTATATCCTTCTCCAAAAAACCACTATCATTTCGGATTGCAACCCCATGACTTATATCTTATCACGTCAATTGCTGGGGGGAAAATACTAAAAATATGTTTTCATTTTGCAGGAATTTGATTTGGAATTCATCAAATCCAAATCAAAGAAATATTTAGTTTTGTCTGAGCTTATCTGTGACCTTCCCTCTACTAGTACTGCAACTACGTCGGAACCATCAATTCCTGACGAGTCTCTGTTTCTTATCAGATCATCTGATCCTTGGTATGGGGATTTCATCATTTATCTCCAAACCTAAAATTTTTGACCTGATACCTCTCACTCTGAACAACGACGTGTTCGATACCAAGCCAAAGATTATCTGATCATCAGCGATACACTTTATTGTCATGGCGTTGATACCATTTTAAGGAGGTGCCTCACTCATGAGGAGGCTGAAAAAGTTTTAAATGATTTTCATGCTGGGGCTTGTGGTGGAAATTTATCTAGATATGCTACCGTGCAGAATATACTCCACACTGGTTACTTTTGGCATACCATTTTTTGAGATTGCATCCTCGCGGTCAAAAGTTGTCATGCGTGCCAGATTTTTTATTGTAAAATCCATAAACCGCCAGCGCCAATGCATCCTATTGTCTCTGTGGGACCATTTTCAAAATGGGGTACTGACTTCATGACCTATAACCCTCGTTCATCTGGGGGCATGGTTATATTATTATTGTGCTTGACTATTTTACCAAATGGGCTGAAGCGATGCCTACATTCAACAACACGAGGCAGACAGCTGCATTGTTTTTCTTTAATCATGTTATTGCACGGTTTGGGGTCCCACGGGCTATAGTTACAGATCATGGGAAGCATTTTCACAACCACATGATGTCGGAATTGACTGCCAAGTTAGGATTGTCACATGATAATTCTACTCCTTATTATCCACAATCAAATGGACAAGTTGAGGCTATCAACATGTATGCTTCAACGAATGATAGGAGCTCATAAAAGAAACTAGCATTTGATCTTGTACTCCGCCTTGTGGGCGTATCGAACCTCGGTGAGAAACGTGACTGGATTTACTCCTTTTCAATTGGTGTATGGTCTGGAAGCTATCTTACCAATCTAATGTGAAATACCATCGTTAAAACTCGCAATAGACTTATTACCTGACACCTCAGAAGAAGAAGCACATCTCCTTAACCTCATCCATCTTGATGAAATGCATTGTGAAGCCAAATTTTCCAATGAAGCATATAAGAGATGTATAAAGGCGCAATATGACAAAAATGTCCAGCCTCACATTTTTTTTAGAGGGTGACTTGGTCCTTCTTTATGATCAAGAAGTTGATGTAATAGGTACAGGGAAATTTGAGCCATTATGGCATGGCCCATGTATTGTCAAAAGTGTTCTTGCAAAGGGTGCCTATGAGTTGGTTGATTATGATCGAATTCCATTGGCGCAGCCTAGAAATGGGTTGTATCTGAAATGTTATTATGCTTAAACATGAGCATAGTAATTTTTTGCATTATATTTTATATATATGTTGTCGATTTGCATTCACTATCTTAATTTGTTTTTAGAGTTTTCTTGACATTAGTAATCTGCTTTACATTTCATTGCAAATATCTGAATCTTTGGAACCATTTGTTGGATATGCTGATGGTGCTAGTCGTAGTATGTAGAATCTATCCTTTGTAGCGTGGGCCATTTTCCTTCTGAACGAAGAGTTAGTGATTTTTCAAGGGATTTGTATTGGTAGATCAACAAACAATATCGCTGAGTATAGTGTGTTGATCAAACTTCTCTCTGATGCCATTTCATTTGGTATTAACCACATAATCATAAGGTTAGACTCACAACTTGTGGTATTACAACTTACCAGTGTTTATACTGTTAGAAATCCAACACTGCATATATTGTTCCTAAGAGTTCAACTTTTGGAAAGACATTTTGATTTTATTCAATATCAACACATTTCCAGAAATTTGAACACATTGAATGATTCATTAGCTAATCAAGTTTTAGACAGAAATTTGCAACATATGTAAATAAAACATTCACATCATTGAATAGGATTGCACAATAAACATAGGTAAAACTCTGAAATCATATGGATAGATAGTTATAGGTTTTTACAAAATTTGTGCCCAAGACACCTTGGTCATCTGACCTCAAAATGTATGCAAAATGTCACAAGTAAACTAGTGGTGCTCGTGGTAACATTTTATAGATCTAGCTATCCTACGGAGTAACCGCATCCAGCGGTTAGGAACCCCAATAGTGTGTCGTTGCAGTCACATGGGTAACTCTTCGATTCGACAATTCGGAATCCTGAAGGTCAACCCCTCTATGTGCTGCCGAAGCTCAGCCAGAGTCTCAGCCATATCAAGATCCTGAAGGACTGCTCTCCTGACAGCCCTCTCTGTTGGCGCATCTGCTTCGCGCTCTAGTTCCTCTACTAGTTGAACATGACCAAAATATGCATTACATCAAACATTTAGTTTAGTCTTGCGAAAACATCAAAAATACAAAAACATTGTATAAACGTTAGGAAAATAAAAAACATGATCAAAACATTCTTACCCATTGCACCCCATTGAGCGCCTTCTGGTAATGCTAAATCTGGATCTCCTCAGAAATCAACGCCTCTGTATGCATACTCATAGATGGCGACAATTTGTCACCGGAACCAGGCAAAGAATGCAGTTGAGAACACAATGGTATATTTGCCTGCATCCCGACCCATGAGTTCTACCCATCTCTGCATCCTCGGATCTCTAGGACTATTTATATGCAGTGTCACATGTTGTGGCTGCATCAGTGGATTCCATTCTAAAGTGAAGGATATAAGGATTGAACCATAACTGAAATTATTCTTCCTTCCTCCCTTTTCTTTATTCAGTTGTTCCTTTATTTGAGAAATAATAGCTTCAAACCAATTGAATATTGTTGGCTCTAAGCACTCTAACGTGTACTGCATATACGATCTATTCACTACATGTAGTGTAACGGTGCCGGAAATTTTAGCGATTGTGAAAATGATAGTTCTCAAAGGAAAATATCTAACATCTCAGATTTTTATCTTTCCATATTTTCTTGGCTCTACCCCTGGATAGCAATGCTGTAGAATATAATCTCTCATAGTCTACCCTCCAACAATAGAGCCTGAGAGTGAAATAGGCAAGAATCTCCTTGACAAACCTGTGAGAAATTATACATCCTTGACTGTTATGGGAACCACTTGGTTTTTAATATGAAAAGCCTCAATAGCTGGATCCCATGCTCGATCTAAGAACTCCAAGAGTTCTATTTGTTGCCTCATCCCTGACAACCTGAAGTACTTGAGAAGTCCACAATCTCTTAGGGCTCTTACTATACCTGGATCACTTAGGGCAATCATATCCTATTCTTCATGTTCTCTTTCCCTCCATGTAATCGTCATTGTAATCTAATGGAAACCTGAAATACAAACATAAGATCCATTAGATTCCATTCATTGCAAAAAACTAGGCAAATTTTGAGAATAATATGAAAACAAAAAATTTAGATTGCGCCCAACGCACTCCGTAACAAGAGACATTCACTGTACTTGCTATGCAATGTAGGTTTCGAAATTCAAGGGTGCATTGCCCTCTTTTTGGGAAGAATTTACCCTAGGGGGCCTTAAAACCTTGAAAATTTGCAGAAATATGAAATGAAATAAATACTAAAGGAAAGAGGATGTTCATGGCACTAACCTGGATCAAACGGAAATGAAATCCATCCACAGAAACGATTGCAATCAACAGCTAAAGTTTGGGGGAAAAATCAGGTTCAGAGCTCCAAAACACAAATGGTAACTATGGAATGGTAAAAATGAATAGTGAAACTACTTTTAATAGTCATTTAATTATTTGAAAATTACATTTATTGCTATGACTATAGTTTTATTATGTTTTTATCATGAAACAGGTATTTTTAATCCATTCAATGTTGCTCTGAAACATGTCTTACAACTGACGAACAGATTATTCATGTAGATTTAATTCAATAATGATTTGACCACAAAGCATACTTTTTCTCCTTATTTTTCCAGTTTTGTTAAAAACAAGAAAGGATTTGAAGCGCACTTTTATCTATTTTTCGAGCTTCGATAACAGCGAAAAAGGAACCCCTGGAGTCTTCTTTCAGCTCTTTTCAAACTCCGATAATGTGAAAAGATTACCGAGCAATTGTCTTTTTGAGCTCATAAAAGTAAATGAATTGATATCTACTGAGTATAAGTTTAACCCTTTTCTAGACTGAGATAGATTATTTACGAAAAAGTAATACCTTGGTTAAACATGACCAAAGAGGTTCTCTCAGATATTATTTTACACTTTTTCGGGTTTGAGTGACAAATTTACGAAAAATTACTTATGGAGTTTTCTTTCGTCCTCTTTTTCAAAATCTCTAAATATGAAAAAGGACCAGGCTATCACTGTCGTTAAGCTTGTTAAAACATAAAATAGCGACGAAATTGTCGATCATGGAAAGAATTGAGTTTCATTCATTGCTAGACTCATTAAATTATTAAATAGCGATACTTTATTCGCCCAAAGGGTTGAATTATAGATCAAGAAAATGTTATCCTCCTCAAGCTTGTTAAAAAATAAAGAGATACTAGTCGAAAAATGACCAGGTAAAATTTGGGAAAGGTGAGCATAATTCTTTATGGTAGTAAGTCGCTCTTGAACATGACACTTCCTTCACTCCATGTCTGTGACTATTTGGGTTGGGTAATCTTCTTGACGGTTCATTCATACCTATGGTTCATCATACCTTCACTTTGGTTTTGGTTCAATGCTGCCAACTCATCTCAGTGTCACTGATATGTTCAAGAGAAGTCATCTAGTGAATACTCATCCTTCCGCAATACTCATAAACCTTCATTTTCATGACCGTCATCCCTGAAAATTGCTATATCAAGTCATACCTTTGTATCCGAAATCAGTAACTCTCGTTTTGCAATAAGGTGACTCCCTGTCGATGACAAATCAATATCCAGGAATTTCACTTAGAAACATTAGATTCCAGTACCATGAGGCTTGTTATAGCATCAACAAGATCCTCTCTTCCAGACCTTTGATCGAAAGATTTTGTTTTTTGTTCAACACCAAATCATCTATTCATGCCTTACAAAATGTACTGCAGTACCTTGAGAGCCATTGACATTAATGATGGTTCTCTCGCGTTTGTTAACATCTCACATCATTGGCTGGTAATCAAACGATTTATTTCCATGTTCGACTACAAATCATATATTCGCATGGCTAGACTTGTACTCAAATGATCGAGTGAACGAGATAAGAAGACCCCGGATCTAGTTTCATCCATTTAGGCTACGATTTTAGGATTTTTGTACACATCATCTGTACGGTGACCTTACATACAAATTTTCATCCAAACATGGGCCTATATCTATAGGCATGTCTGCATTGGGAAACATTCCAATGAAGACGACTTTCTAAATTATGTACATGTTATTAGATTTTTTGTGTTGAACATGGGAATGCCTACCCTCAGCAATTATGATCAAAGAGGATATATCATGATGTAATGTATTGTAAGATTGATGTGGGTGACCACTCCGCTTCATCTGCAGCCCATCATAGTGTAAATAATCTCAATCAAATGTTATTATTATTATTATGACTTCATGCTTAGGGGGAAATTGTTATAGGTCAATTTGGGCACCATTCCCAATGACCTGGTTAACTGGGCATCATCTCCAAGACCAATTATTAAGGGCCTATTAATCCCTATCATTTCAATTGCTACATGCCCTAAGACAAAGAACAAGATAAATCATTCAAAGACTTTCATCTGCAAAGGTTTCCAAGATTTGAAGTTTATAATATATCATGCGATAGCTCATCAACACTGTCTCTAAAGGGACTAAGTGCATTGCATATTCAAGTAGCCCCATGCAAGGCTACTCTGCAAAGCACTTCCCGACATTCACAGGTGCTTTGGTCACATTGGGAGTGAAATTATCATTATTCTAGAATCTCCACTTGGCCAGTGCCTTCTAAAAGAGTTCACATGTGTCAAGCTTGGAATCCATGTGTCCATTTGACATCTACAAGATCGGGAACATGTCTTGCCCATTATGTCTTGGGAACTCAATCTATGTTTACTTGGAGTCAAAGTGGACTCAATCACCATTTTCAAGGGAGTTGTTGGTAGCTGCCCTGTAGAATAAATAGAGTAGAGCTAGAGCTCGGAAGGGTAATCTATCCTAGTCTCGATTCCATTTAGAATTATTATTGTGAACTATTGAAGCTTTTTGTTTTATCCAGGGATTGAAAGTTTCAGATATGTATGCATTTATTCGTTTATGAAATGAGCAGAGTGATTTAATTTTATTGATTTAAGTTCAGAGGGATAGGCTCATGGGTTAGGGCCCAATCCATGTGCCTCAGCTTCTCTGCGGTTATTTTCTTTTCCTTTCTGTCATTTAGCTAGTTTTGCTTCTGCCATTTAAGTTAGATATGCTTATGATAAGTTGCATTGCTATTTAGTTTTTGTCTTGTTGTATTTTCAATTGATTATGTATAGCAACAGAGGAAAAAATCCAAAAATGTGGTCAAGTATCCCCCCTCTCATCTCTTTCAATAGAGTTCGAGTAGGGGCAGACCTTCCCACAGGCCAAAAAATACTTTCTGTTTGAGTTTTGGGAAGAAATTGTGTTACCAAGTCCAAGCCCTTCTTTCATTGTTTCATCCTGAATTTTTGTCTATCTCCCGTGCATAATTCACAATTGTGTTTCATTTCTGAGCACTTCTCTTCCACCTCCATTCCCCTCCTTCTCTTCTCATCTCAATGTTGTACTTACCTTTTCTTTGCCCAACACACTTAGCCCTTAGAAACCTTATTTATATGTTTTCTTCGTTCGCGGACACCTTATTATTTCTATGCAAAACTCGTGAAAATCATTAAAAACCACCGAAAAAAACCCAGCCTCTGCCTTCCTCCTTGGTTCTCCTGCTGTCGTACTTCACCTGTTTGCGAAATCACACTTCACAGCTCTTACCTTTTATCTTACAGACTTACTGCTCTCCTTTGTTGATTTCCCTCCTTATTCCTTTGTTCCATCAATCACCGTCGTCAAAATCGTTTTAACAGTAAACACTTGAAAAACCATTGAAACCCGACCTCTGCCTTCCTCCTCGAAATTCCTACCACCGTACATCGCACTACGTAGATCGAAACATTTACCTTTTACCTTCAACTCTCACTGCTCGCTCTTTTCTATTGCAATCTTGTGAAATCGCAAATCGCACTTTGCAACATTTACCTTTCACCCTTAAACGCTTACCGTTGTTCTGGCCAATTGTGATAGTGCGATCTAGCCCAAGTGTCGGTCCCACTGCCACGTCAAGCGCACTTCACATCCTTTAGATCTTACCCTTAACGCTTACCGCTCATTCTTGCAATTGTGGTATCACAAATCACACCCCACAGTTCTTACCACATTGCAAATCAGAACATGCAACCTTTACCGCAGTGAAAATCGCACGTCGCACACCTTAGTTCATTCCGTTAAGTCCTTACTGCTATCCATTAAAACTTGTGAAGTTACGATTGCAACATCGCACATCGTAAATTTTACCTCCATCACATTCCACCACATCTCTCTTGAGTTCTTTCCACTCCAAAGCCTTTTTGAGGTATGATAAAGTTCTAATAAGGTTTTAAACCCCCTATTTCCGCTTCTAAGACTTTTTCAATTATCTCCGCTCCAAAGTCAGTTCTCACGTTATAATCAAGTTTCCTAAGGTTTTTACCCCCCTCATTCCGCTTCCAAACCTTGTTTCATGTGTTGAACATCCCATTAGCCTCTTTTAGCCCTTTTTCTTCATCCAAGATGAAAATTAACTCTTTTTAGTTAGAATTAATTCATGGATAGATTAGTTGCATGGATAAGAGCATGGTAGATAGATCATAGGATAAGTAGAATGCATTTATCCATTTGGATAAGTTAAGTGTGGTTTAGAATTAGTTTCCTTTCTGCCATTTATTTTCAAAAAGTTAGCTTAGTTTTTTTTCAGTCATTTCCCTTTTTCCCAATTACATTAGTTCATTATTTTCATTTCTTTTCAACACTTTAGTTTAATTTCCTTTTTGTCATTTCCTTCCAGTAACTTACTTTCCAGTTGTTCTCATAAATTAAATAGCACCCTTTCATAAATCAGAAGAGGATGACATGAACAAAATTCATCTGTTGTGTATATAGCATTGTCACCTCAAATTTTGTACAAACCCCAAGTTGATAAAGTAAAGTAGGGCAGCCCCTGGGAGTTGCAGCACTCTTGGTGCAATACCAGGGCTCACAACCTTCCCGGAGGATTTTTTGGCTGAAAATGGTATGGCTGGAAAGCTGGAGATGTATGATACAAAACAGACTCACCAATCACTACAAACACTAGCTCCAAACCCCTAAAAAATTGACTTGAAATCAACCTATCCAAAAATACAGTGAGTGGTCTGAAAAGGTGGGAAAATGGTGGAAAATAGGTGGTTTTTGACCTTTTTCTGAAAATCCATGAACTGAAAAGTAACTCAAAGTAGATTTTTGTAATTTACTAACCAAAATACACCTACACATGCTTTTCAATATTCATTTTGAGTCTCTCATAAAAATCACAATGAGAACATGCTGTGTTTCTTGACAGTCAAATTTTTTCACTTTTTGTAACAAAAGGGGTCAAAGATGAAGCCATATCTCTTTAACCATAGTACATTTTACAAAACTAGGAATTTATTTTGTATATAAGTTTTTTATGATGAAAAATGTCTCTCAGTTTCTTAAAATTCATTTCCATCTCCTCATAATCTGTGCCACAAAAGAATGACTAAAATAGACAATTAAATTGGAAATTTTGATCTTCTGAAAGATAGGATTCAAAATTCGCTGCATATCTCTAATATCATAAAAACTATGTATAAAATGAAGGATTATTTTATTCTTTGGTGTGTTTTTGACAAAAATCTCTTTCACTTTCGTAAAATTCATCTCCATTATTCCAGAAACTGATTTTGAAGAAAAATTATCCCTGTGTGCAATGTAAACCCTAGCAAATGATCATATAACTCAAAATTTCAAAACTTTGTCTCCTTTTTCTTTGATTTATGATTTTCTTTCATACCACCAGTGATACATCAGCCAATAGGTCTAGGGTATCCTATTAAATCATGATGGTAGCCCACCTCTTGCAATTTTTTACAAAACCCTAAGCAACATACCTCTTCAAATGACTTCCTTATAATATATGATGCATTGAACTCATTCATATGAATAGGATAATATCTTGAGATATTTCCTCCTATGAATTTCATATTTTCCCTAACCATGCTGTTGGTTTTTCTTGATTGAAAACCCTAGTTTGATAGGGGAAGGGTAGGGGTTTAGCGCTACAAAATAGGGAAAACAGATCAGCTAGTTTAGGGAGGGAAACGTAGGGGATAAGAGTTAGGAAAAAATACGAAAAAATCAGGGGATATAGGGATAGGTTTTATGGATACAAGGCTAGTGAAATTTATTTGAATGGTTGAGGGAAAGAGGGGAAAAGTGGAAAACACAGGAAAAACCTAGAATCGTAGCAAAAGTGCAGCATGGGCTTGGGATTTTTGGGAAAAGTGGTGAGATGGGAAAAATATGTATTGGAAATGGTTGGGGAGGGTCTATAAAATGTATACAAGGGCGTTTAGGTAGAAAACATAGGGATTTTCTCCTTGGAAGAAAGCAAAACCATGAAATAAAATGCAACATAAAACTCTAAGAGAGGGATTTCATCATTTTTTGAATGAAATCTCTGCATGAGAGCGCTGATGAATGCTCCACTTACTTGTTTAGGAGCTCTGAAACTTCTTGGATGAGAAATGATCCGTTGTTTTCTTGCTTTGACCTTCAAATTCAAAAACTCAACGAATGTCCAGAAGCGCAACGAATGAACAATAGAAAAAAATGAGGTGATAAGTAAGGTGTTTGGTGATGAAAATCGATGCTCTGATCACTGAGATGAGGCACAATGGTGGAGAAGATATTTTGGAGGATGAAATGAAGTTCTTGAGTGATTGGCTGCTCTTTTGTTAGCTTGAAACTCAATTTTTTGCTTTGGCGGTGGTGTAACATCACATGTACTTTTGAGAAATGACTTGATGAGGTGATTATACTGCAGTATAATTTCTTGAAAATGAAATGTTACCTTTTCACTTGTTAGGATATTCCAACACATAGGAAATATTTAAGTATAACTTGGTCTAGTGTAGAGTTAGGTAAAGTGTGTTTCTTTACTTTGTACATTTGTAACTTATAATCTGATGGTCATGATTTGTAGTGATCTGACAGTTCACTCTCTCCTTGATATTAACAACACTTGATCCATGGCTTAGCACCCGATTGGTCCATGATCTCTATTTAAAGAGCATGGAGGGTCATTTTTCCGGTAACCATTTATGAGAGAAACATATGTAAATTTTCTTTTTATATTAATAAATTGTCTGCAGTGGCCGTGTTGGCTCAGGCCGTGGACTGTTTCCCACTTCGAGGGTTTTAACCACGTGATATACTGGTGTACTAATTTGTGCTATGTTTGTGAGCCGTGACCTTTGGTGTTTGATCTAAGGAACTTACCCTGTAAATTCCTACATGGGATTAGAGTTATTTTGAGGGTCGCATCCGTTGTTGATCCGAATCCGAAGGCAGTGTGACTACATGCAACTGTCATTTTGTAGATCTACTATTTCTGAATTTTTTTGGGCTTGGAGAACAGATATTTTGTGTCTGGAGCATCTATTACATTGAGGAACCCCTTTCATTTCATGCGAAAAGGTTTCCAGTTGGCCAAGTTATGTCATTTTAAATCTAGAGGTATAAAGTATCTGTTTTTCAGTTTTATTTATTAAAAATTTTGTTTATTCCAGTTCCCTCTGTTTAGCTCGGTTTATATTTTTTCTATTGTTTGATCTATACCCTCTTCCCTGTGTATGCTCTTTGATCTGCGCTGTGTGCGATCTTGGCAAATCAAAATCAGGAAGACGAGATTTTTTTTTTGCTACGTATTCTCTTTCCTTGCGTCTTTGTGTGATCTCAGGAAATTAGAAATAGCAAAAAAAGGATAGTTGCTAGTAAGGCTAACCGAGAATATAACATTTTTCCATAAGGCTTGCATTTCGTTGTTTTTTTTGCATGGATTTTGTGTTTTTTTTTGCAGGAAAAAGCACGCACACCAAAGAGTAAAAAAAAAAAAAAAAAAAAAAAACCCTTCCTCCTTTCAAACAATTACAGAATCCTTTTACTAGCTCACTTCATGTAAAGTTAGTTTATGAGAATAGAGGTCTTGGGTTCAAGTCTCTTTATCAAACTTCTTTTTCTAAAAAATTTTTTGTTAAAGGGGCGGGATTTTTTTTTTAAAGTAGAACTTTATCATCAAATTTCAACTGTTCCTGTAACTATTCGGCATCTACAACTCAGTGTTTTCAAAAAGGAATAACTTCTTCATCTGAAAGCCGTTTTTCGAGCCATTTTTTTTTAATCAGCCTAATTTTTCAAGATATTTCCATTGGAGAAGTTATTTTTAGCCCTTTTCAGCTTCAATTTTTAAAAAATGGAAATTTCTTACACGGTTATTCTTAACAACACCAAATATTTCCAATGGCTACCTCACATGGTAGATTTACTTAGAAGTAAAGGCCTTTATAGAATAGCCACAAGACAAGAAACTAAACCTACTGATGGAGATAAAGCCACTAAATGGGAAAATAAACAATATCAAGCATGAGGGTTGGTAGGAATGTCCATTGCTCAAGATCTTCGATTTCATATCCTTGAAATTGACACCCCTGATGAAGCACTAAAAAAGCTAAATATTGTTTTTGGCATTCAAAATCAAATCAGGGCCTACCAGCTTGAAAATGAGTTGCTTATTTTGGACCCCAATAATTTCTCCTCTATTGAAGATTTTTTGTCCAAATTCAAGACCCTTAGACTTATTTTAGAAGGTTGTAAGGTCAAAAAGGAAGATGGTAGCCTCATCTATTCCATTCTTGCTAAGCTTAGCTCTGCATGCTCTATATTTGTTTCCACCTTCCATTCCACTAGAGAAGCCCTCATTTCTCAAGGAATAGCCTACAAGAATCCCTCTTTTGATGCCTTTTACAATTCTTTGATAAGAGAACAAGAAAAACTCTTACACCTTGGTCTTATCACCTATGGAAACGCTTCTAATAAAGCCTTAGCAACCCAACAACAACCATATCAAAAGAATCCTAGGAAGAAAAATCCTAAAAATAAACTCACCAAACTGATAATGCAACTAATAAGGGAAACTGGAGCGTCCTTCACCATCCTTGTTCTTTATGTTGATGATCTTATCCTTACTGGTAGTGATCCAAACCATATAAACCATGTGAAGTCTAGCCTCAAAAAGAATTTTGAAATGATAGACTTAGGACACTTTCATTATTTCCTTGGTCTTCAAGTCTTGCAATCCAAGGAAGGCATTACCCTCTCTCAGTCCAAGTATGCCTGTGATCTTCTACACCACTTTCACATGGAAGAATGTAAGCCCGCCCCTTCTCCCTTTCAGTCTGGAGTAAATATTTCAGTCAACTGTACTACCCCTGAAGTTGATGCTACCTTATACCATCAACTTGTTAGTAAAATTTTGTATCTAACCCATGCCCATCATAACATTTCTTTTGTCATTGGTATTGTTGCTCGGTTTATGCACCAACCTCGTGAAAGTCACTGGAAAGAAGCTAAAAGAACACTTCGATATATTCGAGGTATATTTCAGTTCGGGATTCATTATAGTGCAGGAGCATCTCCTTTGTTGGTTGTGTTAGCCACCTATAAAATTTATTATAGCAAAAGGTGGCTAAAACTTTTTGAGCCTTCAAGGAACAAATTTTATTGCTAAAAAGTGTTGGCTCTTGAAGACTCTTGAAGGCCTCATGCCTCTGTCCAAATTTTCACTATTGTTCCCTTTTTTATACTTAGAATTTCTGTTGTTTCCATAAGTGAAAATACTGCTGCAAAATCATCATTTTTCCCCTTCCTCCACTCAAAACTAACCTTCATTTTTCTCCCCTTTTTCTCCATAAAACTCCTCTATTTTCATGATTCCTCTTCTTCCATTCATGAAAATCATTTTCCATAGTTTAAAACTCATTTTTAAACTATTTCGAAACCCCCAAATCCATTGAAAACTCTGAAAAAATTCATAAAAAACAAGTTTTTATTACTACAGACTTAATCCCCCTTGGGCTAAGTCCTAAAAACCACTTCCCCCACATGCCCGCGCCTTACAAACCAGGCGCTAACCCCTCACAGCGCTCATCACATCACAAAATTCCAAGTGCGCAAGTCTTTTTGCAATGTTTAAAAGGTTCTGATGCGATTAAGCCCATGTACATACCCCCCGATCGTATTATCATTTTATGTAACCCATGGGCCCGCCATCGGGCGCTAAATCATTGAAATAATTCATTCCCGATGGTCTCTTTCCTTTTTTAAATCATAAAACCCACTTATGCAAAGTTTTGTTCTAACGCACCCATACAACGATTTTTTAAAATGAAAAATGGTTAGATTAAAAAGACCCGAAGCGCAATCGCATCGGAGAAATCCACGATGGGTTGATTGTAAAGACCCGCATCAAAATTTACGATGCAATTGGGTCACATATATGTAAACCCCGCCCCCGCCGCTTGTCATTCCATATAACCTACGCCCAGGACCAAGAGTTTAAGTCCCGAGGCGCCAATCGCATCGTAAAATTCCAATGGTTAGATTGAAAAGACCAGGCCCAATAGTTTCGATTCGATTGGCCCTTTATTATATATGCCCCAGGCATATTGTATTTCACGAAGACCAAAGGCTGAGAAGTCATCACTCTGTATTAATTATCCTGAGAGATATTTTATCAGATCTCACCTCCTCATTCTTCTATAAATACTGCTGTAGAAGATGAGAAATTGTTGGTTGATCACTAGGTGTAATGTTGAAACTCTTTGAAATAATACATAGTCTGTTGAAGTTGAAGATGATATTGAAGTCTTGGAAGCCCTGATGATGTTGTTGCATGCTTGTTACTGATAAGGCTCTATCATTGGATCCATGAGCTTGGCTATTGGTGAGGTATTCAGAACTGTTTAATGTTTTCTCATGTTTCCATTCTATTCCATAATTTCTTACTATAGTAGGTTGAAAGTTTTAGGCTAAGAAATGAATCACAGGCTTACCTTAGACCTGTTCATCCTTCAACGTTTCATGTTTTCTTCTGCTGAATTATTTAAAGTCTTTAATCTCTCTCTTTAGTCTTCATGCTTGTTTATTTCCTTAATAGTTCGAATAGTTGGTTTCAACAAGATTTATGGTTCTCCCTGCTCGTCTGATGCCACTTAAAAACTATTATTGAAGTCTCCCTTTGAAGTATTTCTGTTTATAGTGAGCTAAGGAGGTCTATTCTAATCTTGCCCTTTGTGCTTGCTTTAACAGTTGCCTTAAATGTCTTTATAGTTGTGATCATAGATGTGTTAGGTGTTCCCTCTTCTATGACTGCAATTATCAGTGAATCATTTATGTTTTCTAAGTCATTTGAAATAAAATATTTGAGGAAATAGGGTGTTCCCGAATCTTAGATTTCATTTTAAAAGTTGTTTTGAAGTCATTATTTTTAACTATTTGTGATTTGTAGAATTCATGGTTAGCCCTGTCTACCAAATAGCTCTTTATTTTTCAAGTTGTGTTTTCAAATTCCCTTCGTTGAGAATCAAATTTCTCTTTCCAAATCTTTGATTTCCATCTCATTCACAAAACCAAAGGATCCTGTGGCCAAGTTAGATTTACCCTTCGATATCCCATATCCATTGATTAGTTTTTCATGACCTCTTCTTGACTCCATTTCCCAATGAATCTAGCATTTACCCTTTCTATCTATCTTTCCTAGACCTTTCATGTTTTGCTATGTCCTTCAACCAATCAAACAAACAAACAAACACTTGCACTTAATAACTAGTCTAAAACCGATACCCAAAGCACACAAGATAAACCTTTGTAAACAGACATTCAAGAGATCCCTCTCTGAGAACAGGAGGACTAGATCCTGGGACTCTAAAGATTGGTTCTGATGTTGCCTTGTATTTTGATTTTCCAAACTATCAAAACATGAGACACCAACATAATGGCGATCACGGTGGGACCTACTGAGAATACAGTGGTTTGAAAACACTTCTTAAAACTCTTTAGGCCCTTATGCTTGATAAAGAACACCCTCTGGACTTATCCCACCACTCATACCAACATAATGGCGATCACGGTGGGACCGTCTGAGTTCATAGTTTCGTAGCAAGCTCTTATAAACTCATTAGTCTTTCAAACAACCATAGAAACTTAGAAAAACCTAAAAATATTTAGTTTTTCTTCATAATAAACATGGTGGTGGAACCATAAAACATTTTATCTTTACAAAAGCTAAAAAATTTCCACCTGGTGACTCCACTGGCCTCCAAAGGGCCTATTACCCTTCCAGTCCTTGTAAACTCCCTTGGGAATGCATTGAGCAAACCCAATCATGCTGTTGGTGGACAGAAAATTTCAAAATATTCCACCTGGTGACTCCACAATCCCAAAATACCTAATAAATCCACTGGTAGAAGACTCTGAACTGGGTGAAAAGATACAATGACCTCTTTATTACAAATATGGATCCAAGTATGGATAGGGAAGCTAAACTAAACACATTGTTGGACCTAATTGGAAAAATAATGTACATACTTGATAAAATATTGGATAGGCATGAGGTTAATTTAGATTTTGATTATCCAGAGCAACCTATGTTTTTCTCAGATCAAACACAAACCCAACCATTACAAGACTTAGATAATGAGCAATATGTAGATGATGATCAAGACTTTATAGAAGAAGGTGAGCAAGATTATAGAGAAAAAAATAAAGAAAAATTACTGATCATGATGGAGAAAATGGTGTACATGCTTGGGAAAATATTTGAAAGGTATGAGGCCAATTTAAATATTGATGATCTAGAGCAGCCCATGCTCCTTTCAAATCAAGAACAAATCCAAAAACTACAAGATATGTACAATGAACAAGATTACAAAGAAATCAATGAAGAAAGTTGTCAGGAAATTCCTGATTACCTACCTATATCTTGTACAAGGCTATTAAGAGAACTTCATGATCAAATTACAAATACTTATAGTGAGAAGTGCCCTGAGGATAACATAAGCCATCTTGAACTCACAAAATATGAAATGGGAGAAGAGACAACACAACCAGAGTCTCTACTGTTATGTTATGACTCATTTCAGATTATTAAAGAAGAATGGAATCTTGACAATATACTTGAAACAACTCATGAACCTTATAGTCAAAGTGACTGCCACGAAAATCATGAGGAGTTATTTTCAATTGAGATAGATTAGGAAAAGGAAGAGAATCCTCAAAATTCCCCTGCAAACATGAGTAATGATTCCCTAGAAAAGGCTCAAGAAGACATCCAGCCTCAAAACCAGTTAACACAAGAGGGAGAGGACTTTTTTTCTTCTGTCCAAAGCAAAGAGAAAATTCCTTCTCTTTTTACAGAGGAAGAAATTGATAAAATATTAAATAAACAACCAACCCTCAATTCTTTATTAGAACAAAACAATTCTACTCATTTACCTACTAAATCTTGTTGTCTTGAAACAGAAAATAAACTTGTAGATCAACTAAAAGAACAAACTAATAACCCAATATGCTTGATTGGTGAAGTTGTTTATACTAATGATTTTTTTAACTTCTAATCAATCTGATGATGATGATGAGCTACAAACAGAAACTAATCATGCAGGGCAACCAGCAGTTGATTGGTGTCATGAATTTCATTATTATCATCTTGAGAGAAGCAATCAACCAATCCAATTCATCAGAAATAGCTTTCACATAATTGAGAATCAGCAATCTATTAGTTATAAGGTTGAGGTTAAAAAGGAAGAATTTTTTTTTGAGTAGGATGAAGATAAAGGGCCTTCTCCTGAAAGGATTGAGTTAATAAAGGATACCTCTGCTCAAGAATATGATGATCTCTTTACAGAGTACAGTCCACTGAATCAGACCATATCAGGACTACAAGAGGACAACACTGCAATATATGATGAAACCTCTAGTTCATATAATGATGAAGATGAAGAAGAGTTTCTTTCTCAAGAGAATCTTTGCCTTGATCCAATGGAGAAAAAAAAGATAATCCTGGTTGAAACACATCTTCCAAATACTCTTAACCAGGCACTATTTCAAGATCCCTATGCTCACTTCTTGAAGGGATTTGCGGAAGGGATCAAGGTCATTAGGAGCAATGTATTACCAAAAGCAAGAAGATTATTCAGCACTGCTGCTAAAAAACAAAAGGAATGGGAGTGGCCCTGCTTTTCCAGCCTACCCAAAGAGATGAAGAAGGACCAATCATGGAATCATTTTCTGGATTGGTTGTACTGGAAAAGAGATTTCATTAGCTAAACATGTAAATATTCCAAGTTAGATTATTTTAGATAGGAATGTCAATAAAACTCAGCCTTTGAGCATTTAGTTAGTTGTTGATTTTTGTCTTGAAAGGAAAAATAAAAGTACAAAAAACAATATAAAAGAAAAGAGGGCAGATTGTGAAAACAAGAAAGGTATAGCCCCATACCAAAAAAGAGAAACAAATTCTGAAAGTGTGCAAGCTCAAATGCCACTCCTAAAGAACACACTTCTAGTTAGTCAAACAGCCTAATATTGACTAATTAGTTTTAAATTTTTTGTTGATAGGATAGTGAATTCGATTTGCCAAACTATTTAATCTTGGCTTATCAGTAGATATATTAGGATAGAAATTAAAGGTTCATACATGCTCAAAATCTGAACCTAAGTTTCCAAAGAGAATGACTCAAATCTGTTTCAAATTCTGAGTCAAAAAATATGTAAATATGGTTCTAATCAGCTCAAAATATGAACCAGTCAACAAAGAAAAATAGCTCAAACAAGAGTCAAAACAGAGCTAAAGAAAAGATGAAGGAAGTGCTTTGAAATTTCGGATCTTAAGCCTTCCATTTTGATCTAATTTTCTGCAAAATAATATCTATGTGCAACTTGTTTTTTATGCCATAGATTAGCATCAAGTTAGGCCATTTAATCCTGACTTGTATTCTTTTAAATTTTTGTTTTAGAAATTAGTGAATAAAATATGTTGGACAGTTTAATCCCAACAGATGGTAGATTAGGTAGAGAAACATATGGACTCAACTGTTTAATCTGAGTCCATGGAGAAATAAGGAGTAGAATTAGATTATTTTTATGCTTTCAAAAGAATAAAATGTTGTCAAAAGAGTTTTCCAATCCAATTGCACTCTAAAGAAGAAAAAATGTTAGATCTATAGGATTGGGTAGGTAGAAAGTGTGTTGATAAAAGATCTGTTATTTTTTATGGCTGCTAACCTAATTTCAGAACAAAAGAAGATCATTCAAGCAAAGGAAAGAATCCCAATGGATGAGGCACAGATTAGCCTCCCAGAGAATACAATTCTGAAGTTCTTGATGCCTTCAAGAAGGCACCATCCCCAAGTGGAGCCACTGTTAGCCACCTATAAAATTTGTTAGAGCAAAAGGTGGCTAAAACTTTTTGAGCCTTTGTGTTATTAAATTTTTGAGTTTTCATACATTATAAAGGGTTTCCGCCAGTTCACTTTAAAAAGAAATCCCCGATCATTGATCTTGGGCCAATCAAACGGCTCGTGCAACATCGCATCGCAACATTTTCATTCAACGCATTTAACATAATGCCCCCTCCGATCGCCAATCCCCGATTCACTTTTCGCCGTTGATCTAATCTGCAGATTGACGGAATATGCTCAATCGCATCGCCCTCCTCGATCGCTCAATCGCATCGCATTTTTCAATCGGTAAATTTTTTTGTCCCCTTCGATCGCCGAGTTTCGATTCACTCCCCACCGTCGATCTAATCCTCAGATCAACAGCATGCACTACATCGCATCGCAAGTTTTTTACCGAGCACTTTAACATTGTTCCTCCGCTGATTGCGATCCTCCGATTGGATCTGGACCATCCACGTGTCCAGATCAGACAATCCCAGATCATTCCATCTTATTCTTCCCTCCCCTCTCCTTTTTACCTTCTCTTGGCTGATCTCCACCGTTGGATGCTACCATCCAACGGCTACGTTCCTCCCCACATCCTCTGCAGCAGTTAAACCCACAACGCAGGATTTCTTGATATTTTGTGTGTTTTGCAGGATTAATGGTTTTCCATTATGTTGAAAGAAAATGCCAAGGGCTGCGAATGACGATTCCCACACCTTTGATTTATCAAAGGAAAACCGTTCGCAGGGTTCAAGATCCACGTTTCGTCAATGCTTCATGGGCATTGATGCCTTGAGAGCCCTGCATGGCCTGCACATCAACAAGACACTGTGATTTTAATCACAATTAAAAGAGTATCAGTTTTGAAGACAGAGCACAGCAGAAAAGAAGATTGAAGACAGATTTGCGGGGATTACGGCTAAGATTGATTATCAAAATCCTAATCCCCCAAATTAAAACAAATTTAAAAGAAAATCATAAGTTTTCAATAGACAAAAAGGCCTCCACCACCACATCTGAGGCGAATTGATTCCTCCCAGCTACCACGAAGCCACCAGTGCCTCAAAGCATTCAAACAAAGGCCAAAGTTATTGAGAAAAATCATATATTTTCCTTAGCACAGCCATAGAGTTAATTCTTCTAAGAGAATTTAATGCAAGAAATATCAGCAGAGTTACTTTAATATAAAACAGAGCCTCAAAGGTCAACAAAAGCTCCCACCGAGATTAACTCATAAATGTAAATCAATTAATACATTAACACACCTGTAACCTTCTCCATCAAGCCCCTCAAAGGCCGAGAAGTCATCACTCTGTATTAATTATCCTGAGAGATCTTTTATCAGATCTCACCTCCTCATTCTTCTATAAATACTGCTGTAGAAGATGAGAAATTGTTGGTTGATCACTAGTTGTAATATTGAAACTCTCTGAAATAATACATAGTCAGTTGAAATTGAAGTCTTGGAAGCCCTGATGATGTTGTTGCATACTTTTTACTGAGAAGGCTCTATCATTGGATCCATGGGGTTGGCTGTTGGTGAAGTATTCTGAACTTTTTAATGTTTTCTCCTGTTTCCATTCTGTTCCATAATTTCTTACTATAGTAGGTTGAAAGTTTTAGGCTAAGAAATGACTCCTAGAAGCACCTTCGACCTATTCATCCTTCACTATTTCATGTTTTCTTCTGCTAAAGTATTTTGGAGTCTTTAATCTCTCTCTTTAGTCTTCTTGCTTGTTTATTTCATTAATAGTTCGAATAGTTGGTTTCAGCATGATTTATGGTTCTCCCTGCTTGTCTGCTGCCACTTAAAAACTGTTATTGAAGTCTCCCT
This sequence comes from Pinus albicaulis, assembly GCA_034641835.2. Taxonomy (NCBI): domain Eukaryota; kingdom Viridiplantae; phylum Streptophyta; class Pinopsida; order Pinales; family Pinaceae; genus Pinus; species Pinus albicaulis. Next base: position 786,271,072 of record CM076575.1, on the reverse strand, counting down.
TTGAAGTATTTATGTTTATAGTAAGCCAAGGAGGTCTGTTCTGATATTGCCCTTTGTCCTTTCTTTAACAGTTGTCTTAAAGGTCTTTATAGTTGTGATCATAGATGTGTTAGGTGTTCCCTCTTCTATGACTACAATTATCAGTGAATCATTTATGTTTTCTAAGTCATTTGAAATAAAATATTTGAGGAAATAGGATGTTCCCCGAATCTTAGATTTCATTTTAAAAGTTGTTTTGAAGTCATTATTTGCTTAAAGTGTGATTTGTAGAATTCATGGTTAGCCATGTCTATCAAAAAGCTCTTTATTGTTCAAGTTGTGTTTTCAAATTCCCTTTGTTGAGAATTAAACTTCTCTTTCCAAATCATTGATGTCCATCTCATTCCAAAACCAAAGGATCCTACGGCCAAGTTAGATTTGCCCTCTAATATCCCATGTCCATTTATAAGTTTGTTATAACTTCTTCTTGACTCCATTGCCCAATGAATCAGACATTTCCCCTTTCTATCTATCTTTCCTAGACCTTTCATGTTCTGCTATGTCCTTCAACCAACCAAACAAACAAACAAACACCTGCACTTAATAACTAGTCTAAAACCGATACCCAAAGTACACAAGATAAACCTTTGCAAACAAAAATTTGAGAGATCCCTCTCTGAGAGCGGGAGGACTAGATCCTGTAACTCTAAAGATTGGTTTTGATGTTGGCTTGTCTTTTGATTTGCCAATCTATCAAAACACGGGACACCAACAGGTTGGGTTCACTATGTAGAAATTTATTAATACTAATGTATTATCGGATCCTCCTGATCTAACAATATTTATCTTCTTGCCAAATACAGAATCCTTCCACTGTTAAACTTGTGGAAATTTAAAACTCAATTGCAAACACATGTGAATAAATTCAATCACACATAACACAATTGTTTAATAGGAAATCTTAAAGCTAAAAACCCCAACTATCATATATTATGTATATCAATGGAATCATGTAATAATCTCATACAAATATTAGTACATCAAGCTCTCAGTACAATGTAGATTCATTACACACTGTCATGCAGAAATTTGCATCTCCATGCACCAATTTCTTGCCTCTTGACAACATGCCTCCACTGCGCAATCTCTTCTGAAGAAGACCCCTAAATGAATTTGAATTGGCCTTGCCTTGACTGCGCAATCCTCATTGGCAACTCCAATGTGTGTTAGATGCATTAAATTCATCACTATAGTCACAACGGATAGTCCATCTCACCCTTTCACCTATCTCTCCACTGGGTCTCCACTGGAACTTACATGCACTGTAGTTAACTGCTATATCTGTTCAGTTGTTAGTGAGTTATTAGTTGTGAATTAATTAACTAATTAATTCACTTAACTCTCACCAGTGTATATTTTAGTTAGACTAGATACAACTAGCTCATCTGAGTTTAACTCGATTAACTGAGTTAAACTAAATAGCAACTCGGGTAACTACTCTTCCAACTCTATCATAACTTTTCCACTTCATTTCTAACTGAGTCCTCCATGCATGAGTCACCAACCACCCTAGGAATTGGATAATTCCTTCAACCCACTGATTTTCCAAATTTGTTCACTGAAATAAAGTGCTTCAAGAGAATAAGTTAATTTTTATTATCATATTATTATTAAGAGCTAATAATAATCGACATGCATCTATTTTTAGATTGAAGATCTATAAATAGACTTCGCCCAATATTCTAAAATAGAATTTCATCTATTTTTCCAACTTGATCAACCATCTAAAAATAGCATCCTGCAACTTATAGAATATGCTCACCATGTCTAAAAATAGACATACACCTAAAAATAGCCTACGAGCCCCACTTAGTGAAGGTGCTTACTTTTCACTAAGCTCATCATCTTGTTGAATCTCAACACTCCCTCTCAACAAGATAGGGATTATCCTTCACCCCGATCCTGCCTCTATGGTATTCACATTTTCTCTTGCCGAGCGCCTTCGTCAGAATATTTGAATCCTAATCTTCCATAGGAATGTACTGAAGCAACATGATCTTTCGCTGCACACAATCTATGATATGATGATACCAGATATCAATATTTTTAGATCCATCATGAAACACAGGATTAATCAAGAGTTTAATGCAACTCTGATTATCACAATGTATCATTGTAGGATCTAAATGTGAACCAAACAAACCGACCAGGATCTTCCTCATCTAGATAGCCTCACATGCAACTTGACTTTCTACCATGTACTTTGCTTTCGCTGAACTGAGTGCCCCAGATCTTTGTTTCCTGTTGTACCAATAAACTATTGTAGATCCGATGTGCTCTATCTGTCTGTTGGGCTGCCTGCCCAATTTGCATCTGTGAAGCCATGCAACTTCACCTCATCTGTCTTTCTGTACCATAAGCCATACTCAGATGTGCCCTTGAGATACCTCAGGACATGCTTGTCTGCCTTCCAAAAGAGCTTGGTAGGCTTAACCATCACTTGAGAAATTTGGTTCACCGCATAGCATATGTCTAGTCTTGTATTAAGTAAATAAATGAGTGAACCCACCAACTGTCAATAAACAATGGCATCCACTACCTCTGCCGATGTAGCATCCTCTTTCCTCCAATTTCCTAGAAGAGGAGTATCCATGGGCTTGCAGTCCTCCATGTGAAACTTATCAAGTATCTCCTGAGCATACTTGCCTTGAGACACAAATAGTTCACCTTCTCGCTGCCAGATTTCCAATCCAAGGAAATAATGAAGGAGGCTCAAATCCTTCATCTTGAACTCCTTTGCAAAATTTACCTTGCATGAGTGTATCAACTGCTCATCACCTGTTAGTATTAAATCACCAACATAAATAAAAATGATTAAAAGCTTACCCTCCACCACAATTTGGTACAGGTTTGCATCCGCCTCACTCTTGGTGAAGCCAAGTCCAGTGAAATAGCTGTCGATCCATGTGTACCAAGCACGTGGTGCTTGATTCAGCCCATACAGTGCTCTTTTGAGTCTGCACACATGCGACTCACTGCTGAAGATCTCAAATCCTTCAGGCTACTCAATGTACACCTCTTCCTCAATGATCCCATTAAGGAACGCAGTCTTCACATCCATCTGATGAATGTGCCAACCCATCTACGCTGAGAGAGCAAGGATGGTCCTTATGGAAGAATACCGTGCGACAAGTGCAAAGTTTTCTTCATAATAAATCCCCTCAATCTGTGAGAAGTCACAGGAAACAAATCTTTCCTTGTACTTCTCGACGTTCCCATCAGCAGCTTGCTTTGCCTTGTAGATCCATTTCGAATCTACCACTGATTTTCCCACCGGCCTTGGAACAATATCCCAAGCATTGTTTCTGACAATGGAGTCATACTCCTTCACCATGTAATTTACCCATGTGGGCTCCTGCACTTCTTCTTCAAAAGAATATGGCTCTGTCATGACACACTTTCTCATAAGAGAAATGTATCTAGTAAATCAGTCAGGTGATTGTCTCTGTCTGTGCTGTGATGTAGGGACTCCTACATTCTGTGCCGCATCAAGCTTCAGTCTCTCAGCTTCTGTGGTACGCTTTCTGCCTGTTCTGATGTTTGGTTCTGCATGAGTGGACTCCTCCACAACATGAATCCCCTCTTGTGGATGATTCGCATCTAGAGGCTCATCTTTGGGAACAATAAGTTCCTCCTCTGCATGCAAGTGTAGCTCCCTCTTAAGCGACAAATTCATGGCTTTCACCTCATTAAATTTTATATTCCGTTACACCATATTCATTTGACTATTTGGAAAATACACACGATAATTATGGGGTGTTTCTGTGTACCCCACAAATATCCCAACTTATGCAGTCAGCTCCAGCTTCTTCCTGGCATCCTTCTTCACATGAATGTAAACAGATGAGCCAAAAATATTCAAATGATAAATATTAGGCTTCTTACCAGTAAAATCTTCTTTAGGTGTACTCATTCCAAGTACTCTATGGGGACAACAGTCTTGCACATAAACCGCAGTGTTGCATGCTTCCGCCCACAAGTGCATCGGTAGGCCCTGGTCATGCAGCATAGCTCATGCACAGCTACGATCGTTCTCTTCTTCCTCTCCATGACCCCATTCTGTTGTGGTTTATGAGGCACTATGAGTTCTCTTTGAATTCATTATTTTCTACAGAAGTCTTTGAATTCATTTGAGATATATTCACCACCATTATCTCTTCGTAGAGCCTTCAATTACTTCCTCGAATCCTTCTCCACCAATTCTTTAAACTCACAAAACTTTGATAATGTTTCTCTCTTCTTCTGCATGAAAAAGATCCAACATCTACGAGAATAGTCATCAAAAAATATAACATAATACCTGTGTTTTTCTGTTGAAGAAACTGAGAAAGGTCCACACACGTCTGTGTGAATTCTCTCCAGGATCACCAAAGCACAATTCTCCTTCTCATGAAAGGTGGTCTTCACAAACTTACCCATATTAAATCCCTTGTATTGATATGACTACACAAGATTTCCCTTGGGAATTCCAGTAGAAATATGCTGTAAAATATTCAAGGCGCCATGGTGAAGATGGCCCAATATCATGTGTCATAATTCGCCCTCATCCCAGCTCACCACTTCTTCTACTTTTCCCATCATTGCATCGCAGCCATCTACCTCCAGCTTGTAGAGATTCTTAACTCGAATCCCTATCCTCTTGGTTTGACCCATTTTTTTATGTCGCAGGAAAGCTTTTCCATCGCTGAAAACAACGTCATAACCTCTGTCTTCCAACATTGCGACTGAGACCAAGTTATTCTTAATACCTAGAACATGCATAACATTTTTCAACATCAATGGTTTACCTAAATCCCTCTCAAAGTTAATGGTTCTAGTGCCGATCGCACTATATCTACTGTCGTCGCTCATATCTATATGCATTTGGAGATCCTTCTCCTCCAAGTCAGTAAACAACTCCTTGTCTCCTGTCATATGGAAAGACGCACCACTATCAAGATACCACACCGATCCCATTGAGCTTGAAACCAAGCATGTGATCAAAGAGAAATCAAGTTCAAATTTCAAGGCTAAGGCCTCTCCAACTGTATCTCCAACAACCTTCTTGTTCTTCTTTTTCTGTGGGAAGTTAGTGGCGAGATGCCCTTGTTTGTGACAGTGAAAACACTTCAATTTGGACAAATCCAGCTTCTTGCCTTTAACCTCAGATTTTGGATGGGATTTCTTCCCCTTTACTTTCCTTGATTTGGCAGCCAAATTGTATTTCTCTTCATCATCATTCTTCGATGAAGATCCATCCCTGGTACTTCACCTTACCTCCTCCTGCACAAGATCCTACCAAAGTCGCTCCCAACTCGGCAGTTTCTCTCGTCCATTGACAGAGTCTTCATAGCTATGCCAACTCTTCGGAAGACAAAGGAGAGCCAATCTCACCAACTCATCATCATCAACTGTAATCCCCACACTTCCCAGTTCATCCCTACAGTGGAAAAACTTCGTGAGATATTTTCGAATACTGTCGCCCTTCTCCATTTTTATTTTTCTGAGCTTATCTTTCAGTGCCAACTTCCTCTGGTCACTGCTGCTTTGGAAAATATATTTCAAAGCCTTCCACATTGCAAATGGAGTGGCTTTCTCATTAATTCTTGATGCAATATGGTCCTTTACACCTTCCAACAAAATTCTTCTTGTCTTTGCTACCTTATTTTTCCAAGCGTCAAGTCCTACAGCATCGCTAGAAACAAGCTTAGGAACATCGCTATCAATGAACTCCTTCAGTCCATTATCTTCAAGCACCGCCTCCATCCTATCCTTCCAGACTATGTAATTCGAGCTACCCTCAAGGGCATACTCCAATCGCAACCAATTGAAAGAAATTTTAATGAATACTCAACTGTCGCACCAAGAAATTTCTGCAGCAAATTCGAATTGTCCACCAGCACAAACTCAACAATTTAATAACAATTGCAATCTCCAGTAATCAATACTGCTTCGATACCATGTATAAATTTATTAATACTAATGTATTACTGGATCCTCCTGATCTAAAAATATTTATCTTCTTGCTAAATACAAAATCCTTCCACTGTTAAACTTGTGGAAATTTAAAACTCAATTGCAAACACGTGAATAAATTCAATCGCACATAACATAGTTGTTTAATGGGAAAGCTTAAAGCTAAAAAACCCAACTATCATATATTATGTATATCAATGGAATCATGTAATAATCTCATACAAAGCATAGTACATCAAGCTCTCATTACAATGTAGATTCATTACACACTATCATGCATAAATTTGCATCTCCATGCACCAATTTCTTGCCTCCTGACAGCCTACCTCCACTATGAAATCCCTGCTAAAGAAGACCCCTGAATGAATTCGAATTGGCCTTGCCTTGACTGCACAATCCTCATTGGAAACTCCAATGTGTGTCAGATGCATTGAATGCATCACTATAGTCACAACGGATAGTCCATCTCACCCTTTCACCTATCTCTCCATTAGGTCTCCACTGGAACTGACATGCATTGTAGTTCACTGTTGTATCTGTTTAGTTTCTAGTGAGTTATTAGTTGTGAATTTATTAAATAATTAATTCACTTAACCCTCACTAGTGTATCTTTCAGTTAGACTAGATACAACTATCTCAACTGATTTTAACTCCATTAACTGAGTTAAACTAAATAACAACTCCCATAACTACTCTTCCAACTCTGTCATAGCTTTGCCACTTCAGTTCTAACTGAGTCCTCCATGCATGAGTCACCAACCACCCTAGGAATTGCATAATTCCTTCAGCCCACTGATTTTCCAAATATTTTCACTGAAATAAAGTGCTCCAAGAGAATAAGTTAATGTTTATTGTCGGATTATTATTAAGAGCTAATAATAATCGACATGCATCTATTTTTAGATTGATGATCTATAAATAGAATTCACCCAATATTCTAAAAACAAAATTTCATATATTTTTCCAACTTGATCAACCATATACAAATAGCATCATGCAACTTATAGAATATGCTCACCATGTCTAAAAATATACATACACCTAAAAATAGCCTATGGGCCCCACTTAGTGAAGGTGCTTACTTTTCACTAAGCTCATCATCTTGTTGAATCTCGACACACTGATTCTGATTGGGCTGGTGACCCTGATGATCGAAAGTCTACTACAGGATATGTATTCACTCCTTGTTCAAGACCTATTACTTGGTCTTGTAAGAAACAAAGTTCCATCTCTCTTTCTTTGGCAGAAGCAGAGTATCGTGGTGTCATTGAAGCTATCAAGGAAGCCATGTGGCTTCGTCATATCCTGTCTGAATTTGGTCTTCCTCAACAACATCCAACTACACTTTGGTGTGATAATCAGAGTGCCATTCAACTATGTAAAGATCCAGTTCAATATCAATGTATGAAACACATTGAGCTCCACATACACTTCATCAGAAAGCTCATTCATGATCATGTTTTTGAAGTGCAGTATTGTCCAACCAATGATTAATTAGTTTATGTCTTTACAAAGGCTCTCACAGAAGTGAAGTTTACCAAACTTCGATCCATTCTTGGATTTCAGGAAAGTTATCATTAAAGGGGGATAGGCTCTAATGCCTCCTTCCTTATCCTATTGTGTCACCTTTGTAAATCCTTCAGGCCTATCCCAAGTTGTTCTTAAGGGGGGATGTTAGGATATTTCGAAACATAGGAAATAGGCTCCTTTTTTGTCACCTTTGTAAATCCTTTAATCCTATCCCAAGTTATTCTTAAGGGGGGGATGTTAGGATATTCTGACACATAGGAAATAGTTAAGTATAACTTGGTCTAGTGTAGAGTTAGGTAAAGTGTGTTTCTTTACTATGTACATTTGTAACTTATAATCTAACAGTCATGATTTGTAGTGATCCAACGGTTCACTCTCCCCTCGGTATTAACGACACATGATTCATGGCTTAGCACCCAATTGGTCCATGATCTCTATTTAAAGAGCATGGAGGGTCATTTGTCTGGTAACCGTTAACGAGAGAAACATATGTAACTTTTCTTGTTATATTAATAAATTTCCTGAAGTGGTCACGTTGGCTCAGGTCGTGGACTGTTTCCTAATTCGAGAGTTTTAACCACGTGATATACTGGTGTACTTATTTGTGATCTATTTGTGAGCGGTGACCTTTGGTGTTTGATCTAAGGAACTTACCCTGTAAATTCCTACATCACTTTATTCCCTAATTTTCTAACTCCCATGATTATGACCCAAATGATTGACATGACGCCCTTTTTTCTTTTTATGACTGGCATTATGATGACAATCAAATGAAAATCCTAACCATGACCTATATGGTGGCACATTAATTCTTTTGATGACCTAGGACATGTAAATGATGGCATGACCATGATGAGTGATGATGAACATTAGCAAGTGGAGGGATTTTCACTGACCTAGACTATAACCCATGACCATATCAACATATAGATGTCAAACTTATTTGATTTTTTTTTTAAATATAACCGTTTGAATCTAAGATATTATCAATCACATGAAAAGAGTAAATTTGATCACTGGTGACTCATAGACACTAACATTGGCTCAAGCTGGGGATGGCAGCTCCTTTAAGATGTGTCAAGAACATCATAGACAAGGTAGCCTCATACATTTGGCAATATTTGAGTCAAAATAAAACACTTTACACTCAAATGACTGAATAACTAAGCTTAGAGAAATAAAAACTGACTTGACTTACATATGGCTACAAATCATCGAGATCTTAGGGCCTTCACCTTGGGCTTTAAATCCTGATGATAACTCACACACTCAGGGGCTTAAAAGCCCAGCCCCTTCCCGGTCATATGACTCGCACCCATGACCTGGCGCTAAAAATCATAGCCACCAGCCCCTTTTTTTCCACCTCGGGTCACCTTATCCCTCCATCGGACCCTGCCTTTCCTTCTTCTTTAAGCCCTCGTCCCGTTATATATTTCACCCTGCCTTATCACTCCACAAAACCAACCCCACCGTTGATCTTCAAATATCAACAACCGCCATCCCTTCTCCCCTCTAGCCTCGATTTTCCTAGCCCCCGATTCCTTTTCCCCCATGAAACCACACCTTCCCTTTCCTCTTATCCCCTGTCCCTTAAATTTTAGTTTCTACCCCCCCACGCCTCTTACAAAACGCCTTTTTTGTTATATTTTCCCCACCATGCTTACCGAATCATGGAGAAATCCTAGCCATAGATCATAGGCCTCAAGCCTTGATCTAATAGCCACCATGCCTCCCCTCCTGCCTTTCATCCTCCCAAACTATTATATCTGTTCACCCCTACAATCGATCTCTGTCGTTGATCTATATGATCCAACAGCCCCGATCAAACCCGACATCCCAACCCCGCCGGGGCCTACCATCCACTATGCAAACCATCCACCAATATCTAGCTGCCACCTGGCTTCCATTATTTTTCTCTGTCGTGCACCTCTCTCCATCGCGCTCCCCTGTAGCCATTGGATCTTCCCCTCCAGATCCAACGGTCTACGAACAATTTCACGTGACTTTTTCCGTCGGGGTTTAACGACCCAAAGTCACGCGAGACCATTGGTTTTGCAGAATCCATGCGTCATCTTCTGATTGAATCATGTTCGATCGAACATAAACCACTTACCACCCATTTGCTACGCGAAAATCACCGATGGTTTTCGTAAAACCACTTTGCCCATTTTCGCTCCAAAGTCAGTTTTTAAACCAGTTTTCATGGGTTTTCTCCTTGAAACCTCCTCCACTCCTCCGCCTGCATATTCCGCTCCTCTGCATAAGCTCCAACACCTTCACCAACCTCCTAAGAAGTCAAACCCTCACGCGCAGGTTTTTCATAACGTATTTGTTGGTTTTTTGTAGGTTTAACGGTGGTTTTAAAGACACAAACCCTTCCCACAGTCCATAAAGAGACAAGACCAAGGGTGATGATCCTCAGGGCCCGATTAAAAGCAAAAAAGGGACAAAGGGTCGAGTTTCCTGCATCTCCAGTGTTTCATGAGCATTGGTTTGCTCAGTAAAACCCTCCAACGCACTAAAAGCCACCTGTACATAGCAAAGAAGAAAAAACAGTGAAGACAGAGGTTAAAGATTAAAGGATTAAATCAAATATTGAAGATTAAAGGCTTAATCATACAGTTTAAGGGAAAAAACACAATTTAAAGGTTAAATACATAATATTAAAGGGAAAGTCAACGAATATTTAAGGATAAAGGGTTAAATACATAAAGATGGAAGATTAAGGAGCTTAACCCAACAATGAAGACCGAAAGCTAAAGAAAAATGGATATTTGATAGTGAATACAGTCAGCAAAAAATTTTAAAGGCTCGAAGATGATTATAAAGCTTCAAAGCAATTTCAAGGCCTAAATTAGTGTTTAAAGCTACATAAGTTGACAAATCAACTAAGAGAGCCTCCAAATGCCACATCATTGAGGAAATTACTCCTCAAAATGCCACCTGCCAGCTGATTTCACCTAAAAAGAATACAAATTGAATGCACAGTCAAAGATATTTGCCAATGACAACTCATAATTAATTGCCAGCCTACCAAGAGCCCCCAAAGTCAACAAAAGTGACTGAAGTTGATGAAATTTAATGTAATAATCAATTAGCAGAGTTAAAACATTTTTAAAACTTCTCCATTAGGCCTCCCAAAGGCCGAGAAGCATTTACTCTGTATTAATTGAACAATTAAACCTTCCTTTCAATCCACCTCCTCAATTCATCTATAAATATCATATGAGGAGCCTAGTATTGTTGTTGGTTGCATACTTATTGAATGTAAATAGCTTTTGAGGCTGCTGAAGCTCTATTCTGTAATTGAAGAAAGACAAGCTGAGATGAAAAGTTTGAAGCTGTAAAGACCTACTGGAGTTGAATATTGTAACTAGTTTGAACATCAAATATACAAGCTGATTTATAGGATCCTGGTCTATGTCAATGGTGATGTTTTTCTTACTGTAATTGTTAGTTTTCTCATGTTTTCCATACTGTCCATTTTCTCTAATAAATAACAGCAAATATAGATTAGGATTTACTTCTAAAGTACCCTAAATCTCACTGATAAGTTTTATCTTTATGTTTTCTGCTAATTGTTGCTTTGAGGATAATTCAATAGAGTATAACTAGTGAAGTGTGTGGTGAGCCCATGTTTCCTGAGTACAACTTGAGATATTGTCTTTGAAAGTTCTTGATAAGTCTGCTAAGTAAATTTGAACTAGGGAAGTCTATGGTTAGCCCTGTCCTCTAGTTTATCTCCAACAATAGCTTTGAAAAGTTCCCTGAGGGTATGCTGAAAGTAGGATAGGTTCAAATTCCTTACCTGATCTTAAGCTACCCTTTGTTCTCTTATATGTTTTCTACTTTCTGAAAGTAATCTGTTAGATTTTTGGATTGTTGTCTAAAAAGTGTGCTTTATTAAAAGTTTTCCCAAAGAATTCTATGGTTTGCCCTATTGTTTGGCTTGCTTCAAACAGTTTCTTTGAAAGGCTTTTCTTGTTTAGTGAAGTTAATATATTTTTAAATGGTTATTAACTTTGCTTCTTTCACAATACTTTTAATGTTTCATACCACAAAATCTACCTAAAGATATATTTTGACATAGATGACTTGCCCCATAGATCACTCTTGAAACCTGTTGTCCAATTAAACCCTTTTGTGACTCCATATCCCAATGGATTGACACTGTTTTTTACCTATCTTATCAGCTGAACCTTTTTCTACCTACTCACACCTTTACCCTTCAAAATACTTCCTTCATTTTGATGATATTCATCCTAACCAAAACAAACAAAACCCTTGTACTTTATAACTAGCCTAAAATCATATCATAATCCTTAAAGATCATATCTTTGAAAACACTCATATAGAGAGATCCCTCTCTAAATCCAGGAAGGCTAGATCCTAGGATTCCAAAGTGGTTTTGATGTAGGGTCTGCAGCATTTGTTCTTGCCAATCTTGCAAACTATGGAGACCTAACATACTGGTGACCATACTGGGGAGTATTGAGTAATAAATAACTTCACAACTCAAAGAACCCCTATTTCTAAATGAAAAAAGTGTCACCAAGACTGGTTATTATTGATTGTTGATGGTGAACAACAACTAAACCTTGAAAACAAGTAAAAATACCTCACCTGGCGACTCCATTGGTATTCAGTAGGCCTACTGACCCCACTGGTTTTCCTAAAACTCCACTGGGAAATTATGAGTGAATTACATCTTTTACATCCTTAAAACCTCAGAAGACCCAGAAAATTTTAGATTTTTAGTTAAATAAATCAATGGTGGTGGACCATAAAAAATTTTACTTCAAAAAGCTAAAAATTTCCACCTGGTGACTCCACAACTCCTAAAAGAGCAAATGACTCCACTGTTAGAAGACTCTGAACTGGTTGACAAGATACAATGACCTCTTTTCTGATTTACAATCATGTATCCAAGGATTCAAAGAAGATATGCTCCAATGAACAGAGATCATATCCTTGGATTCCCACACAAAATGCCTCAAATAAATTGGGTTAAAAACCTACCTGTTTTTCAAGGTGAAGAGTTTAATGACCCTTTGTTACATCTCATCAAATTTCATATACATGTATGGTGGTTAAAGGTGGAATGGCATGAAGACTTCCTTATGAAAATGTTCATGTTAACATTAGAAGGAAAGGCAAGGGATTGGTATGAATGGTTGAGGACTAGTAGTTTGTTTTCTCTAAGAGACCTCCACATAGTATTTTATGATCATTATAAGGAAAAATCCCCTTATCTATAATTAGAGGGAAGTTGTTGTAATGAATCTGAGGGCATCATATAATACCTTGCATGCATTTATGAAGATTTAGGAAATTGGAAACCTGAGGATCTCTTAGCAACCATCCATGAATTTCATACCCAAGACAACTATCATAAAAAATTAGATGAATTAGATGAGGAAGAAATCAATCAAGGAACAAAGGATATTCCTCTAGGTATCCCTACCAGCATAAATAATGATTCATCAACCTTTCTTGGTGAGGCTAATTTGAATTTTGATGATCTAGAGCATCCCCTGCTTTTCCATGAAAAAACACAAACTCAACCACTACAAGACCTATACAAAGAGCAAGACATGTATGATGATCAAGCCTTTATAGAATATAATGAGGAAGGTTGTCAAGAAATTCTTGATTTCCTACCTATAACTTGTGTTTAATGTTAAGAGATATTTACAAACAAAATGCAAATACTAATAGTGAGCAGTGCTTTGAAGAAACAAGTAGCCACTTAGAAAACACAGAACCTAAAATAAGAGAAAAATCAACACATATAGGGACTCACCCTCTATGTTACAACTCATTTCAGATTACACAAGAAGAGTGGCATCCTGATAATGTAGAAAAGACAACTCATGAACCTTGTATTCAAACTGAGTATCATAAAAATCATTAAGAGTTGTTTAAAACAGAAGAAGATCAAGAAACAGTAAAAAATCCTCAAATTCTTCCTGCAAGCACAAGTAAATATCCCCTAGAAGAGGCTCAAGAAAGCATCCAACCTCAAAACCAGTTAATGCAATAAAATAAGAACTATTTTACTTCTATCTATACTGAAAAACAAATCCCTCTTTTGACAAAAGAAGAAATTGATCAAATACTAAACAAGCAGCTAGCCTCCAAAACTTCATTGGAACAAGATAATCATCAACATAGTGCCTATCTCACAGAACAACACAATGGCACCCAAGACAAAGAGGATAGTAGGGAAATTAATGTTAAATCTGAAATAGTCCTCTGTGGAATATGAGTTTTGATGGGTCATGTAGTAAAACTAGTGCAGGTGCAGGAATATGGCTTTATAATCCTGAAAACAATCATGTTGAAGGCCATTCATATAAATTGAATTTTCAATGCACAAATAACATAGTAGAGTACGAGGCACTCCTTTTAGGGCTGCACTTATTGAAAAAATTAAGAGCCCAGAGGATAACAGCTCATGGAAATGCAGAGTTGGTAATTAGGCAAGTGAATGGGGAATAGATTGTTAAAAATACCAAACTTAGAGCATATAAGGATGAGGTTATTGACCTGTTAAAATCATTTGAAGAGTTCCAACTTACCCTTGTTCCTAAAAACCAAACCAGTCTTGCCAATGAGTTAGTCCTTGTTGCTAGTACATGTCTGAGACCTTGTGAAAACAAACAGTACATAATTCAAGGAAAATTCAAACCAGCTGTCCCAAACAATGAAAAGTACTGGCAAGTATTTGGGGGAGAAAAACAAATAGAAGATTGTCCTACTAAGGACATATTATCTATTCAAGACAAATCTTCTCCCATTGATGATATAAATTTGTCATCCAAAGAACCTAAATTTACATCAGAAGCAAGCATAGATTTAGAGAAAGAATAAATTTCATTGCTTGTTGATTTACAAGTGAAGGATGATTATTCTTACAAGGAACATACTGAAGATGTAGTCCTCAAAGCTGATGTCTTAAAGGCAGACAATCTACCAATCATGGAGGGCCAAAAAGAAGAGAGTTCTCATCTTTTCTTTGTTGATCCTATGGACAAATGTGTGGAGATCCTAATTGGCTCAAATTCTCAAGCATGGACCCTTTGCAAGAGCCAAATGCATAAAAAGTTGTCACCTTTTGTGATAGCCTTGGTGTTGAAGATTAATCTTCAATATGTACTATGGATACCCCTAACAAGCAGCCAGAACTTCTTTTCCTTTTTGTCGCTACTCAACTGGCTATACTAGCACTATTGTATCATATAAAACATGTCAATATTGCAGAGTTAGGTTAGGTTAGATAGGAAATAAAATAAGCTTAGCCCTTGAGAATTTATTTAGTTTCTTGTTTTGTGCTTTGAAAAAATAAAAATTGAAAGAAAAGTACAAAAACAATAGAAAAAGAGAAAAGAGGGCAGATATAAAAGAAGAAAGGTACAAGCCCCATACCAAAAAAGAGAAAAATCTGAAAGTGTGCAAGCTTAAATGCCACTGCTAAAGGGAACACTACTATTTAGTCATATAGCCTAATCATGACTAGATAGATTTCAATTTACTGCTGATAGGTTGGTGAATCAGATTTTCCAAATTGTGTAATCTTGGCTTGTTAGTAGATTGGATTAGGATAGGAAAAAATGGCTCTAATTAGACCAAAATCTGAGCCAAAGAAAAAGAAGAGAATTGGTTCAAACATGCTAAAAATCTGAACCAAGAAAGAATATAAAAACAACAGCTCTAAAAGATCAAAACCAGAGCTGAAAGAAAGGATGGAGGATGTTTTTTTGTTTTTTAGATCTTAAGCCTTCACAATTTTGTTTTAAAATTTCTGCAAATAAATTCTATGTGCAGCTTGTACATACAGATATAGACACCATGGAAAATCAGACAGTCTAATCCTGATTTGAATGTGTTTAAATTTCTATTTTAGAAGATAGAGACTAAAATCTGCTAGACAGTTTAATCCTGGCAGATAGTAGCTTAGGTAGAGAATTTATGAGTTCAACTGTTTAATATGAACTTATGAAATAAATAAGGGTAGATTTATATTAGTTTTTTTCTTTCAATAAAATAATAAAATGTGGATGTCAAAGGTTTGCAAGTCCAAGTGCACATCATGAAGAAAAATGTTAGGAAAAGTAGGCTGTGTAGGTAGAATGTTTGGGAAAAATTTGTTTGCTGATATAAATTACTGATCATATTTCTAAGCAGCATGATCAAGGAAGAAAAGGTTTTCAATGGATAAAGGCACGGGTCTACATCCCAGAGATCAATTTCTGAAGTTCTTGACACCTCCAAGAGCTGCCATCCCCAAGTAGAGCCACTGTTATCCATCAGTAAATTTTGTCATAGCAAATGATGGCTAAAACAGGTCTTAAGCCTTTAAGAGATTATTTTCATAGAAAATTTCTCATTCTTGAAGCCTTCTGATGCTTTCTGTCTTAAGAGTGATCTTTACTATTGTTTCATTGAAGAAATCCACCAAGAAACCATGCTAATATCAAAAAAAGACTGTTTTTTAGGCCATTTTCTAGCATTTTCTAAACCTATGTCAGTCATTATTTGCCCTTATTTTTCCTTCATTTTTCCCCTGAAAAATCCCCTTTTCTCCTTCTAATTTTCCCTTCATTATCCTAATAAACCTTCAAAAATTCCTTTTAAACTCATAAAAATAATTTTTTTTATGGTTTAAATTGTCCTATTTTGCCTATCGAAACCTCAAAAAACCCTTAAAAACCTTCTTTTTGCCTAAAAAGCGCCTTTTTTTATAAACAGGTTTTAAGCCTCTGAGGGCTTAAAACCCCAGCCCCTTCCCGGTCATATGACCCACACCCATGACCTGGCGCTAAAAATCATAGCCACCGGCCCCTTTTTCTCCACCTCAATTCACCTTATCCCTCCATCAGGCCCTGCCTTTCCTTCTTCTTTAAGCCCCCATCCCGTTATATATTCCCCCCCGCCTTATCACTCCACAAAACCACCCCCACCATTGATCTTCAAAGATCAACAACCACCATACCTACTCCCCTCTAGCCTCGGTATTCCTAGCCCCTGGTTCCTTTTCCCCCATGAAACCACACCTTCCCTTTCCTCTTAGCCCCCGTCCCTTACCTTTTAGTTTCTACCCCCCCACGCCTCTTACAAAATGCCTTTTTTGTTATATTTTCCCCACCATGCTTACCGAATCATGGAGCAATCCTAGCTGTAGATCATAGGCCTCAATCCTTGATCTAATGGCCACCATGCCTCCCCTCCTACCTTTCATCCTCTCAAACTCTTCTATCTGTTCACCCCTACAATCGATCTCTGCCATTGATCTATATGATCCAACGGCCCCGATCAAACCCGACATCCCAACCCCGCTGGGGCCTACCATCCACTACGCAAACCGTCCACCAATATCCGACTTCCACCTGGCTTCCTTTATTTTTCTCCGTCGTGCACCTCTCTCCATTGCACTCCCCCGTAGTGATCTTCCCCTCCAGATCCAACGATCTACGAACAATTTCACGTGACTTTTGCCGTCAGGGTTTAACGATCCAAAGTCACGCGAGACTGCTAGTTTTGCAAAACCCATGCATCATATTCTGATTGAATCGCGTTTGATCGAACATAAACTGCTTACCACCCATTTGCTGCGCGAAAACCGCCGAAGGTTTTTGTAAAACCACTTTGCCCATTTTCGCGCCAAAGTCAGTTTTTAAACCAGTTTTCGTGGGTTTTCTCCATGAAACCTCCTCCACTCCTCCGCATGTATATTCCACTCCTTTTCATAAGCTCCTCCTCCTTCGTCAACCTCCTAAGCAGTCAAACCCTCACGCGCAGGTTTTTCATAACGTATTTGTTGGTTTTTTGCAGGTTTAATGGCGGTTTTAAAGACAAAAACCCTTCCCACAGTCCATAAAGAGACAAGACCGAGGGTGATGATCCTTAGGGCCTAATTAAAAGCAAAAAAGGGAAAATGGGTCAAGTTTTCTACCATCTCCAGTGTTTCATGAGCATTGGTTTGCTTAGTAAAACCCTCCAACGCACTAAAAGCCACCTGTACATAGAAAAGAAGAAAAAACAGTGAAGACATAGGTTAAAGATTAAAGGATTAAAGCAAATATTGAAGATTAAAGGCTTAATCCTACAGTTTAAGGGCAAAAACACAGTTTAAAGGTTAAATACAGAATATTAAAGGGAAATTCAACGAATATGTAAGGATAAAGGTTTAAATACATAAAGATGGAAGATTAAGGAGCCTAACCCAACAATGAAGACCGAAAGCCAAAGAAAAAGGGATATTTGACAGTGAATACAGTCAGCATAAAAGTTTAAAGGCCTGAAGATGATTATAAAGCTTTAAAGCAAGTTTAAGGCCTAAATTAGTGTTTAAAGCCACATAAGTTGAAAAATCAACTAAGAGAGCCTCCAAATGCCACATCATTGAGGCAATTACTCCTCAAAATTCCACCTGCCGACTGATTTCACCTAAAAAGAATAAAAATTGAATGCACAGCCAAAGATATTTGCCAAAGACAACTCAGAATTAATTGCCAACCTACCAAGAGCCCGCAAAGTCAACAAAAGTGACTGAAGTTGATGAAATTTAATGTAATAATCAATTAGCAGAGTTAAAACATTTTGAAAACTTATCCATTTGGCATCCCAAAGGCTGAGAAGCATTTACGTTGTATTAATTGAAAAATTAAACCTTCCTTTCACTCCACCTCCTCAATTCATCTATAAATATCATATGAGGAGCCTAGTATTGTTGTTGGTTGCATACTTATTGAATTTAAATAGCTTTTGAGGCTGCTAAAGCTCTATTTTGTAATTGAAGAAAGACAGGCTTAGATGAAAAGTTTGAAGCTGTAAAGACCTACTGGAGTTGAAGATTGTAACTGGTTTGAACATCCAATATACAAGCTGATTTATGGGATCTTGGTCTATGTCAATGGTGATGTTTTTCTTACTGTAATTGTTAGTTTTCTCATGTTTTCCATACTGTCCATTTTCTCTGATAAAGAACAACAAATTTAGATTAGGATTTACTTCTAAAGTACCCTAAATCTCACTGATAAGCTTTATCTTTATGTTTTCTGCTAATTTTTGCTTTGAGGATAATTCAATAGAGTATAACCAATGAATTGTGTGGTGAGCCCATGTTTCCTGAGTAAAACTTGATATATTGTCTTTGAAATTTCTTGCTAAGTCTGCTAATTAAATTTTAACTAGGGAAGTCTATGGTTAGCCTTGTCCTCTAGTTTATCTCCAATAGTATCTTTGAAAAGTTCTCTCAGGGTATGCTGAAAGCAGGATAGGTTCAAAGTCCTTACCTGATCTTAAGCTACCCTTTGTTCTCTTATATGTTTTCTACTTTTTGAAAGTAATTTGTTAGATTGTTGGATTGTTTTCTAAAAAGTGTGCTTTATTAAAAGTTTGCCCGAAGAAGTCTATGGTTTACCCTGTCCTTTGGCTTGCTTCAAACAGTTGCTTTGAAAGGCTTTTCTTGTTTAGTGAAGTTAATAGATTCTTAAATGGTTATTAGCTTTGCTTCTTTCACAATACTTTTAATGTTTCATACCACAAAATCTACCTAAAGAGATCTTTTGACATAGATGACTTGCCCCATAGATCACTCTTGAAACATGTTGTCCAATTAAACCCTTTTGTGAGTCCATAGACCAATGGATTGACACTTTTTCTTACCTATCCTATCAACTGAACCTTTTTCTACCTACTCACACCTTTACCCTTCAAAAGACTTCCTTCATTTTGATGATATTCATCCCAACCAAAACAAACAAAACCATTGTACTTTATAACTAGCCTAAAATCATATCATAAGCCTTAAAGATCATATCTTTGAAAACACTCATATAGAGAGATCCCTCTTTGAATCCAGGAGGGTTAGATCCTAGGATTCCAAAGTGGTTTTGATGTAGGCTCTGCAGCGTTTTTTCTTGTCAATCTTGCAAACTACGAAGACCTAACAGAACATACCTTCTAGCAATTGAATCCATCTTGAGAACAATATATGAACTAAGGAATCCTTTAAGCTATTCATTCTCATGCCAGTGAAATCACCAATAAAACCCTGATTTTTGTATCCTGCTTCCAGTGAAGTCTTTGAATGAGGTTGGAGTCGCCAGGTGAATTATTTTAGCCATCATATGTATGATCATTGTCCACTATCAAAAATCAGATCTGCAACTTGAAAAAACTTTCCTGGAGAATATGAAACCTTTCGTTCCCCGACAACGGTGCCAAAATGTTAACTCCCTCCAGTTTCCCAAGGTTGAGAAAGGAAGGTAAATGGGTAACCACAAACCAACTTCAGATTTGGTATCTAGCCCTACGAAATCAAAGAGGGCTCTCTCAATATCAAGCTCACCGTTGATAGAAATGACAAAAGAATAATGATTTTAGGCTAGTTAATAAGCTTAGTAGGGTTTTATTTAGGTTTTGCTGGACAAAGAGCACTAGGTCTCAGAACTAGGCAAGGTATCCCAAAGGTTAGTTGCAAATATAGTATGAAGCAAGGTAGGTATGACCAATGACGTAATTCGTTTTCCATTGTAGTGTTGGTGAGAAAAGAATAGGAGTTAAGTGAGAAAAGCATGAATTCACTTTTTCAGAGGATGGCATATTTAGATGCTTATCTTAAACAAAAGCAGAGCATAAAAGATTGATTTTTGTTTTAAATCTTAAAATATAAAGTATAGGAATAAAGTAGATGGTTTCTAAAAAGATCTAATCATCAAATATATAAGAAAACACAGGAAATACAAAGCCACTAACCATAACACATGAATTACATGAAAATAACTACAAATGTGTGTTATAGTTCTGCAAATGATCAATACAGTAGTTACAAATCTTAGGCACAAGTATCCAACCCTCACAATGACTTGATTTTGAGTACATATAGAAAAATAAACAAGCATCCACCTGCATGGGTCGAAACCTGATCCAAAACAAATAATTAATGCACCTAGTGACTCATAGCCTAATTCTTTGATATATGATTTGCTTTCATACCACTAGTGATACATCAACTAATATGTCTAGGTTATCCTATTAAATCATGATGGTAGCCCACCTCCTGCACTTTCTTACAAAACCTTAGGCATCTTACATCTTCGAATGACTTCCTTATAAAATCTGATGCATTGACCTCCTTCATATGAATAGACTCACATCTTGAGATATTTCCTCCTATGAATTTCATCTTTTCACTAACCATGTTGTTGGTTTTGCTTGACTGAAAACCCTAGTTTGATAGGGAAAAGGGTAGGGGTTTAGGGCTACAAAACAGGGAAAACATAACAACAATTTTAGGGAGGGAAATAGAAGGGATAGGAGTTAGGGAAAAATATCAAAAAAATAGGGGAGATAGGGATATAGGGGTAGTGAAATTTCTTAGAATGGGTGAGGGAAAGAGGGGGAAAAGTGGAAAACACAAGGAAAACCCATAAATGTAACAGAAGCGTAGCATGGGCTTGGCTTTTTTGGGAAAAGTGTTGAGATGAAAAAAATAGGCATGTGAAATGGTTGGGGAGGGTCTGTCAAGTGTATACAAGGGTGTTTAGGTAGGAAACATAGGGATTTTCGCCTTGGAAGAAATAAAAACCATGAAATATTAAAAACACAACATAAAGCCCTAGGAGAGGGATTTCATCACTTTTTGAAGGAAATCACCGCATGAGAGGGCTCATGAATGGTTCACTTACTTATTTAGGAGTGTTGAAAACTTATTGGATGAGAAATGACCTGTTGTTTTCTTGATTTGACCTTCAAATTCAAAAATGCAATGTATGCCCAACAGATTCACATCGAGCTGATAGGTAAGGTGTTTGGTGATGAAAATTGATGCTCTAATGGCTGAGATGAGGAAAAATGGTGGAGAAGAGCTTTTGCAGGATGAAATTAAGTTCTTGAGTTATTGGATGCTCTTTCATCAGCTTGAAACTTGATTTTTTCGCTTTGGTGGTGGTGTAAAATCATATGTACTTTTGAGAAATGTTGCCTTTTTAATATTCCCTAATTTTCAAACTCCCATGATGATGATCCAAATGATGGACATGACTCCCTTTTTTCTTTTTATGACTGAAATTATGATGAAAATCAAATGAAAATCCTATACCATGACCTATATGATGGCACATTAACTCTTTTGATGACCTAGGACACCTGAATAATGAATGACCATGATGAGTGATGATGTGTTAATTTTATACAACCATGGTATGGTCTATGCTTAAAGCAGTTTTACTTCAATTTTTCTTATAGGCCCAATTAAATTTAGCAATCACATATACATGAAAGTAAAATGTTGATAGAACATAATAATATATCAACAAAAGATAAGCCAAATAATATATCAGAATTTGTAATTCTTCTTTTCCAACAAATATAGATAGAAAATTTTGTTATAATAGTCAATAGGATGCCCTATGTTGGAAATATTGTCATTGATGGCAAAGGAGAAGACAAGAGTAGCACCTGATCTATCACTAAGGCAAAAGAGCAAAGAAGATCCAGCAATAAGGCAAAGGAGAAGACAGGAGGAGCACAAAAGAGAGGCAACAAAGATAGCAAAAGAGAGGCAACAGAGATAGCAAAAGAGAGGCAGAAAGGAGCAACATTATACAAGAAATAGAGGCAGCAAAGGCAGCAAGGCAGAAAAGGAACAGAGGCAGAGGATAAAGTAGAGGCAGCGAAATGAAGATACGATGCGATGAGATGTAATGAAGATGCGATGCGATGTTGGTATTTGCGATGCGATGCGATCGCATATCGAAATCGGCGAAAGAAACAGAGCGACAGAGTAATGAAGATGCGATGCGATGCGATGATATCAGTACATGGGTTCTATAGGGCAAGTGTTTATTATAATGTTTCGAAGGTTGTCTCATGGGTACAAAAGAGTTTCGTTGAAGAAATGTATTGCCGAAACACTTCCAAAGGTGTTAACGCTATCTTAAATAACAAGGCGGAATTCAATTGAAATAGAATCATGAAAAGAAACGGAACCCTGAGCAAAGAGGAAGTCGGAACCATGAAAAGCAGTTTTGAAAACCCAAAACTAGTGGGTTCGCGTGACTCTTAAAGTGGTAAGTAGATTTGGTCAAAAAAAAGTGATATGGGTCTTTGATAGACACATGGTGAAGAGTGATTTTTAAAAATCACTTTTATCGCGTAATTTCTGAGAATTAAAGGTCAGGGGTCGAAATAACGCGATAGCTGTCCAATTTGATGCAGAGAAGATCCAACGGTGATCGCATGGGAAAAGTGCATGGATGTTTTGAAATTTTAAACAACAGGTATATTGTGAAGTGATATCCTTCGGATCAAGATTGGTGAAGATGTAACGGTGATCGCATCACGTGAAAGGTAGAGTCTTAATGTCAAGGCCTAAAGTAGAAGTGTTGAAGATCAACGGCGAAGATCTTATCGGATATAGAAGATCGATGGTGGATATCTCATTGCATCAGCGATCTCACATCGCATTGGGGAAATGGAAGAACAAAGAAATGACAGTTTGAAAGGTGTGATTGCGATTGAGCGATTTAATCACAACCGTCTGATCTCAATTAACGGCAACCATTGGATCTACAGTGAGTTATCACATCGGCGATCTCTTATCACATCGACGCGGCGGAAGAGCAAGGGAATGATTTGTTGAATGTTGCAATTGCGATGATGCGATCCAATCGCAACCGTTAGATCACGGTCGATAGAAACCGTTGGATCATAAATATTAAGTTGGAGTGGGGTCTACATCGACCCAAACCGAAAGTATAAGGTTTTCCTTTGTTAAAGCGCATCGAAGGATAAAGGAGAAATATAACAAATAACGTTGAAATGCCGAAGAACTTCCTGGTGGGACCCTTCACTCATCGCATCGGCGGAAATCAGATGACCAACGGCACAGCAGACCACTGAATGTTGTGATTGCGATTGCGACGGTGAAACTCAATCACAACAGTCTGACCAGCGATTCATCGCATCAGCGTGAAGGCAAAGCAATGGAACAAGCCATTGAAGTTTGTGATTGCGATTCATCGCATCGGAACCATCGCAAAGGGTGTCATCGCAATCGGAAGTCCTCGGAGGCGGCTCATCGCATCGGCAGATAGAAAGAGTTTGGCAAGTGGGCCCGAAAGGTTATTTACTATGTTAAAGGGATCTATTATTATATCACCGAGAGTTATTTGGGTTTTATAGAAGAATATTGTAAATGCATTGAAGTGGTTTTGAACCATATGAAGAGCTTCTGCAATTTAAAAAACAATGAATTTTGATAAAGCTGCCAGAATTGGAACATAATGTGGGAAATGCATTCTACATGCATGGAAAACAAGAGAGTATTCAGAAACTAAAAAATACAGTGACAGTAGCAGAAAATACAAACGCACAGCAAGCCAAGAACTGAATGGGTTGAATTGAAATTCTTATTGTAACCGAAAATTTAAATGTTTTAATTGATTTTATATTGTTTGTGATGCAAAGGCATGTCTCCGGAGGCAAAGAAATATCCCACTGTAATATTGAAATGTATACATATTGTAATATTTTTCTGAATATGTTGGATAAAGAAATGAGAAGGTAGAAGTCAAAGAGTCATGGCTGTTCACTTCGAATTCCCTTTGGAATGAAAAAATTCATGAGGTGAACTCTATAAATGATATTACATTGATATGCATAGAGAGGTTAGAGAATGAAAAATGAGGAGAGAGGGTAAGAAGAAGGAGGAGCAAATAGAGAAGCTGTGAAGATTCAGAAATGATATAAGACAGATATGAAGGCTGGTGGAAAACAGTGAAGAAGGAACTGAACAAAGCTAATATCCAGGTAAATCAGCATGTGTTTTTATTGAAAGAGTGAGGAAGTTGGTGCTTCCATATCAAGTTGTAGCTTGATTGATGTCAATTGTAGCCGAATGAGGTAGGAGCCTCCTGTAGGTTGTAGCCTGTAGAAAATAGATGGGAGTTGGAGCTTCCTTGCAAGTTGTAGCTTGTATAATTGAGGTATGAGCCTCCTGTAGGTTGGAGCCTATAGAAAATCAGTGGTGAGAGGGAGTTGGAGCTTGCCTTTGCATCACAACAATAATAAGATGTGGTTTTCTCACTTTATGGGTTTCCACTTATACCTGTTGTCTATATGCATGATGATTATGTGTTGATACCCTATATTTATTCTGCTTAATACCTGTTGCTCACTTATTAAGATTGTTGTTACATTATGTAATATGTTGATCATGAAATGAAGGTGTAAATAAGTTTTAAAGAAAAGTTTTAAAAGTCCAAGAATGTGTTAAACTAATTCACCCCCTCCCCCCCTCTCAGTTTAACTAAGGGTTCAACAATTGGTATCAAAGAAGGTTCCTTCTGTATCAGTTTAACAACTGGAAGGAGATCCTAGGTCCCCAGGATGGCTAGTCTAGAAGGATGCTCAACAAATAAATCCCCTTTGTTCACCGGTACAAATTATGCCTTCTGGAAAATAAGAATGAGGATGTACATAATGTCTCTAGGAATAGAATTTTGGGCTGCTGTGGAATTGGGATATGCCCCAAAGGAGTCTGAATTAGAGAAAGAAGCCAAACAAGACTTTGTAGCTAATGAAAAAGCCATGAATGCACTCTTAACTAGACTGTGTGAGGAAGAATTTATCAAAGTAATGCACAACCAGACTACCAAAGAAATATGGGATACACTTGAAAACATCCATGAGGGAGACAAAAAGTTGAAGACAGCCAAACTTCAAGTCTATAGAGCTCAGTTTGAAAATTTAAAAATGAATGATGATGAAGACATTTCCAGCTTCTTTTTAAGGGTTGCAGAAATTGTGAATTACATGAAAGCTCTAGGAGAAACCATAAAAGAATGTGTTATTGTTCAAAATATTCTAAGATCTTTACCATTCAGCTTTAACCCCAAGGTTTCTGCCATAGAAGAAACAACTGATTGGGAAACTTTACTCATAAGGATACACTCCCCAGCATCATCGAATTCTGTTCGATTCCGTAGCCATACCATCACACATTACTGTGATCTCAGATCGGCCCTCATTTCACAACTTATACAATATAACCAACATCGAGTTAACCCCAGAATTTCACAGTCCCCTAATTACATAATAGAATTTGTAAGTTCCCCCAGGATGCCTTATTCAATACTCATTTGGTCAAGCAGTTCTATTCCTCAATCTAAAAGGCCTATGGAATTCAATGCAATAACATAAATCTGAGTTTCCTACCCATTCCAGAATCAATTCATTACAATATAAATCCTCAGCATACTCGAATTTCTCATGAATCAAAACATTGGCATTAACCCTTAAGACAGAGTTTTGGCATGCATTGTTCATACAAGCTCTCATTGAAACTCAAGCTTACCACGCAGAGTTAAATCAATTAACACTGGAACAAATCCTTTCACATATATACATGACTTTACTTACAGAACTTCTGGTCTTCGGCTAGATCTTCAATTACAGTGGCCTTCTACAACCTACTCTGCCTTTGAATTGTTCTAACTCTCCAGACCTACCTATTTAATGCCTTTTGGCTTACATTTGTATAAATAGATGAGGAATCGATTCAGTTTCTTAACAGTTCAACAAATTCTAACTTTAGACAAAATCCCTAAAGTAACTGAACTGATCCTAGTCTCTTCACATTCCTAACTACTCATTTCTATCATGTTCTCTGCAGTTAGAGAACATTTACAATTCTCACTTTTTATTCAAAAATACTAATAATTACAAGAGGATTTAGAAATATGAGACCCTTATGTCTCATAAAAATACAAAGTGCTTCATTGTGCCTAATGCCCCTGCATCAATTTGCCATAGCATTTTTCAAGAAACACACCATTATGCCTGCTGCTATTCTATTTCATCATTTATGGGCAAAGCTTTATCCAAACTTCAAAGGATAACATAGCATGATCACAGATGACCCATGGGACAACTTTTTGGCATTTAGAACATTATATTGCTTTATTTTATTGGTTTGTAAGTCATTTCAGCTTTTTTCCACATACAAGATATGTGTACATACTGTGTAGAAAGTTGTGCTAAAGAGGTGGCATATGAAGCCTTGGTCAAGACTCAAAATTATCTGGGAGTGAAATATAGATTGAGTGTTATGTATTGGATGAAAATGTAATCAAAATTATCTGAGACTGAAATCTAGAATGGAAGTGTTATTTGTTAGATGAACCTGTAATATTCAATTTCTCTCGTAGAGTAATATGCCATTACCTGCTATCTATAATGGCACTTGAACAAATGGATGGATGACTACTTTTCCATACCTGAAAACAAGTAAGTGAGGAATGTTGTGCTAAAAGAAGAAAGCTTAGGGAGCTTTAGTGAAAATCATCTAAAACTAAAGTAAATATTGGGACTGTCATGGTACAGAGTGAACATGTAATGCCATTCGCTGCTACCTATAATGGCACTTGAACAAATGGATGAATGATGCTTTTCCATACCTGAAAACAAGTTAGTGAGGAATGTTGTGCTAAAAGGAGGAAGCTTAGGGAGCTTTAGTGAAAATCATCTCAAAATAAAGTAAAGATCGCAAGTTTCATGGTACAGAATGAACTTGTAAATGTGTAATCCCTTTGTGAAGCATGTAATATGCCATATCCCGCCACATATAATCTGCTTAAACACTTAGATGTATAACTATTTTCCATACCTACAAAGCACGCACTGTATAGGTGCACTGAGCAGCTCCAATACATGCCAAGTTAGTCTATTTGAAAATTTTGAAAGGACTCATCCCTTTGATTTTCATGTGGTTGTCTTACTAATGTGTAAAGTTTATATGAATAAATCTTTGAGATGGAAATCTAATTATAATTTATAACACTTTCTTGTAGATTTTTTCTAGCAATATAAACTATTTTAGCTTGAATACATACATAATAGAATGCAGTGACACTTACCATGAGTAAGCTTGCATATATGGATAGTACACTGCAGTCATTGATACCTATTATGAATTAACAGTTGTAATTTTCCATAGCAAGTAATTTGTTATAGCTCATGCAAATTGTTTTGAGTGCACCAAAAAAATTTAATAGTTGTTGGCTTAGGACTTTGAAGGTTTTATATTGCAATCCCTACCAGATACTTCCCATCATAAATTTAAGAGTACAGTAAATCCCATAATTTTTTTGATCTAATGTGATAGAAAAGGACAAATGGTTGGTTACCAGGTTGAGCTGATAGCATTTGTGACCATAAAGTGAGCACAATGCAAAAAGAAATTGTCAGGCGTGGATAGGAAGGAGATTAAATGTGTTAGGAGAGGGTGAATGGTCGGTTAACAGGTTGAGATAATGGCATCATTGACCATAAAGCTAGCCCAATGCAAAAAATAAATTGGCATTCTTGGATTTGAAAATCAAACAAATTTTTATAGGTATATTTCCTCGCAAAGGTGGAAAACACAATATAGTCTAGAAGCCAGCTAATTATAATGGAAAATCAGTAGTGGATGGCATGGGAGATGAGCTTAGTAATCTTGCATATAGGGGAAATCTTGTGTATTCTCTACAAGGGAAGAATAGGTGAAATCATTGAAATTCTAATACCTAGAAAAAATTTTCTCCAGTTACTCTGTATACCTTTAAGCTTTCAACACAGGGAAGTTATCATAGCTACGCAGAGTAAGAATATTTTACCTAGGGAAAACTGTGGTGATTTACTAGATAGCAGTGGGACCTCAAAAGTTTTCTTAGCTAGCTTATTGACATCCATTATTTTTATTGAGCTTCAGTAACATCATTACTAGGGTCAGAGACCAAAAACTGAGATATGGAACTCAAGGATAGCTGATATCGATTATGAATTAACAGTTTTAATTTAAAGAAATGCCAAAGGTACATGCAAACACAATATATACAGGGGTTGTGGTTTATGGCCATGAATATTATTATGGCGTCGATATTCAGCATACTCCAGTTGGATGGACCATGGGCTATTTCATTTTTTTTTTAAATTCAACCCGTCATCGCTATACCGACGCTCTGTAAACGTCGGTCTTCCGACGCCTTGAAAGTTTTCCTATTCATCAGTCTTGTGACCCTTTAAAAGCATGGTTAGCCATAGAGTAAATGTCAGTCTTCCGACGCCTTGAAAGTTTTCCTATTTCGTCGGTCTTACGACCCTTTAAAAGCGTGGTTAGCCATAGAGTATTGTGACACTTTGGAATCGTCAGTATTCTGACGTTTTCCATAGGTGTCGGTATTGCGACGCTTTTTAAACGTCGGTATTGCGACACTTTGTAAGCATCAGTATTGCGACTCTTTGAAAGCATCGGTATTGCGACACTTTGGAAAACGTCGGAAGAGCGACGGCTAGTGTCGGTATTGCGACACTTTGGCAAAGCGTTGGAATTGCGACATAATGGCTAACCACATTTTTCTTGGCCTCGTACTATCACTCTTGCGAAGACTATGTGTCGGAATAGCGACGAATTGGTCATCGGAAATTGGGCCAAATTTTCTAGTGGTTTACCCCGGGTAAGCCAGTGAAATTTGGTAGATCTGAGGGGAGGTGTAAGTTACAAGTGGTATCAGAGTGTGGTTTCACTCTCGATCTAAAATTTATTGTTATTTATTGCTGTGCTAATATCAGTTTCAGATTTAATATGAAAATTCTTATGTTTGCTTCTTGTACAAGGGTTTAAAGATGTGCTTATGATTAATAAACAAACAAACTTGATGAGATTAAGTTTATTTCATGAACATAAAAGAATGGAAACTAAATGTTGAACAAAATCATATAAACACATGACAAACCATAATAAATGAGTCAAATAAACATGGTTTTGATGAAGGAGTTCACCCCTCCTGGGCTACATCTCCTTGGTCCAACTTCCATGGCATGGGCCTTTGTATTAGCTTAAATTATGCAAAAATGTTATTTATAGTCTCATGTTTCCTCTAAAACCTGCTCCAATGGCTCCAAAACATCAAAATCTACCAAGAATGACTCTTCCTGAGCCAAAATTGGTCAAAAATTGCCTCAGTTATGGCAAAAACCAACTTTCCTACAATTTCTCCACTAAATCTAGAAACTGTCCAGTTATCTCCACTAAATCTGGAGCTCTGCCGCATTTGGAAGACTTTGCCAACTCTGTCATTAGATTAACCACAGGTTAATTAACAGTTAACTACGTCATTAACGGTAATTAAATTCATGTTTAACACTAAGCGCGTTTATCTCATTATCCCTCCGACACGGTCACAGGGTAGTGGTTTTATCATGAGGGGGTTGGCCCCTCCTCTGCCCAATGGTGGAACACATTAAGTTTCAATATGATCGTTCACCCATAGTTGTTAAGAATGATGTGTGGTATAGTGGTTATGGTGGGAGCTAGTATGGGGGAGGTCGTGGGGTCGACCCTAACCTCCGCCCCTTCCTCTGTGATATAATTTTTCCATATGAAACCTTTGAATCTTGACTTTGGTTATAAAATAATGTGACAACCTTCATTTCCATGGGAGAGGGCACGTGGCAGCCACTGGCTGCTCCATGTGTCCCTTATCCATTGGCTCCCCAATTACACCAAAAATATATAAAAATTACAATGCACCCATAATTAGAAATTCAACCTCAGAATAGGAAGAAAATTTTAAATTCCCAAGCAACATTGGTGAATACGACTGTGACACCTATCAAAGTGTCATTGGCTAAAAACTGGAGAATATTCCCTGAATATTCTTGAGATGCTGACTGGACTGCCAAGTCATCACTGTGTCATTGTTCTGCACATTTTTTACCTATTTGGGAAAATGGACAGCGGGTCATAACTTCTTCATCTGAGGTCATATTTAGACGAAACAAATTTCTCCAAAATCCTAGTGATGAGCTCTACGCTGTCGTTCTATTTTGGAGCATTTATGATAACTTTTATTTTTTAGCTAAATACTGAGCCTCTGATCATTCCTCTGCAGTAGAAACCTTTTGGACCCCAAAATATACTAGTAATTGTTCAGCATGTGAGGGTACAGCTCCATCACCCTTTCAATCTCCATCCATTTGGCCTTGGAAGGATTTTTTCACTTGAGTCTCACTCTAAGGTATTTGACATTCCCTCTCCTTGAAGTTTTGGTTCTTTTGTCAAGTATGAGATCTTGCTGAAGTTCATCAAGATATTCTGGCGAGAAATCATCTATTGATGGTAGTTGAACATGCTCTCCTAGATCATCAATAAAAGGAGGCTCAAACAACCTCAAATTCTCAACATTAACGACATAATATATTTTCATATAAGGAGGAAAATCTAGCTTAAATGCATTGCTACCAATATTTTCCAAAATTTTAAATGGACCATAACGGATTGGCTTAAGCTTTTTACCTTCCCCTTGTAACCTTTCTTTGCTAATATATAACAAAATTCATCTCCAACTTGGAATTTGTGATCAACACGGTGTTTATCATCCCTTTCCTTGTAGCTATTTTGACTCTTTTCAAGTTTTTCTTGCACTGTGTGATGTACTAAATGAATTTTCTCAATGAACTTCTTTGCCTTATCTATGTCACTATGACCATCTATAGCGACATATTTCTCAAATATGAAGTCCAAAGGCAATCTTGGCAAGTACCCAAGACATGCCTCAAATGGCGATGTGTTTGTGGAAGAATGATTTGCCCTGTTGTATGCATGTTGAATGTAATGCAACTGTTCATCCCACAACTTGGGATGTTTGTTGCAATAACCCCTAATAAGATGAATGATTATCTTGTTAACCACCTTGGTATTACCATATGTTTCCAAATGAAATGTTGTACTCTTCTTCAACTTTGTGTCCATCATGTCCCATAATTTTGACCAAAAATTCCCAACAAACCGGGAATCTCGAAAGTAGGAAGACCAAAATGAACCCATACATTTTGAAAGAAAAGGTGAGTTGTTTTTTCAATTGTAATTTATTTTTTACATGGCACCAAAAGACACATTTTTCTGAACCTATCTACAACAACATACAAGTAATCATGATCTTTCCTTGACATTGGAAGACCACCTACAAAATCCATTGAGATACTCTCCCAAGGATATGAAGGTGTAATATTCATAATTAGATTTTAGCTAATTGGAATATTAAATTTTTCTTTTTTTCATAAATTAGATGAATAAGTGGGTAGAGATACCCTTAAATCTCTTTAATAGGAATAAAACCACTTTTAGTGTGAAGGTGGATTAGTGTAGCTAGTTGAAATAAAGCAACCGTTGGTGTGAATGGGGTCAATGCATGTGGATGGGGTCAAGGTTGACCAAATCAAAAATGCTTTCATAGAGAGAGGGGAGATAGTGGAGGACAGTGTAGTTATGGTGGAGGAGTGTATTGATGCAGGAGCATCATGGTTCCAAAAATTTGTACATTTAGTAGAATCTAGGGGGTCTTGTGTTTTCAAAAGAGTTGGTTTTCCTAAGTATTTAATTAATGTGATTTTAAATATTTTGAGTGATTTATGTGAGACATTTAGAATAAGGTTTAATTATTT
Source organism: Pinus albicaulis (assembly GCA_034641835.2). Taxonomy (NCBI): domain Eukaryota; kingdom Viridiplantae; phylum Streptophyta; class Pinopsida; order Pinales; family Pinaceae; genus Pinus; species Pinus albicaulis. The sequence goes on along the minus strand of CM076575.1, from coordinate 786,239,053 downwards.
ATTGAGAGGCATATTTGTAAATGTTCTCGAATTTTGGAGAACATGAGTGATTGATGAGTGATTTATGAATGATTGGTGTGGATTGCGATATTTTGAAATATTGTAAATCTTAGATTAGGAAGCAGTTCATGATTTATGGAGGATCCTTAGGATTTGGTGGAGTGTTGAGATCTTCAAGGGATAAAGAAGAGATTTTAGTAATTAATTGAGGACTTAGAGGATTTTTAGGATTTTGTTGAGTAACCTATGGATCTGAACCAAAATTGGTTACAAAACCTTTTGTATATATATTTGTAAAGCCTCAAAGGCAAAAATAGGTATAGTGAGAAAAGAGAGAGATATATACTCTTAATTATAAGCCTACGGGAATAGAGAGGGAGGAAGAGAAAAGGGCCATGTAAAAGGCATATCAAGCCAAAGCTAGATTGTAAACAGATTTACTTGTATTTGTACAATTATTTTTTTAATGAGAAATCGTATTCTCGTTTGACTATGTGACATTTATGTTATGTGTTGAGTGATCCATAATAGAAAGAATTCGATATCAGTGTATTAATTCTAGTTTGATTGTATAAGTCTTTCTGAGTGATAAAAGACTTATGGCTCGATATAATATGAGTAGATTCCAGTCTGAGAATTAATTAGCTGAGAATAAAGCTTATGGGAGTAAATTGTGCAGATAAATTATGTACAGGTCGAGTAATTTTGATTCAGAGAAATAATACAGAGAGTATTTTGTATTCCAGTTCGAGACGGTGTAATGGTATATGAATAAACAAAGATAACCTTAGGAGAGATAAACTTGAAGTAGTCCGAACGAGCAAAGGAGGAGTAGCGGTAAAATATCAGAGTAGCATAAAGCAAAGGAATTGATGAAGGCAGAGAATACCTAGAGATTTCCAAAGAGGTGAATGGACGAACAAGATTAAATCGCAGAACCGAATATTTAAGCATTGATAGCGGAGATCAAAGCGGGCAGAAATGAAGGCAATCGATTAAACAACAAAGATTACACAGAAAGGAAATTTTGGAGAGTTGCGGACAAGGACACGTGTCAGTGTGATGCAACATCACACATCAGAGATTTTAGAAGTTACGTTAAGGACTTCGCAAAGTAAAGTGTTTTTCTTGCGATGCGGTAAATTTTGAAAGTTGCGATGTGATGAGGGAGGCCACGCATCGATGGTGTGTAACTTTGTAAATTTCTAGAAATGATTTTTATCATTAAGAGTTCGCATGGAGAAGTGTTTTGACTGCGATGCGACGTGGTAAGGACTGAAGAATGCGATGTGACTGGAGGAACCATGTGTCGTAACTACACATTAGCGCTCATCGCTGATCTTATGATTTAGCATTATTGATATAGTGTTAAACTTGTTATCAAGTGATTGCGATGAAGGTATTATGGACCCTACAATAGTGTGTTCTGCGTATATGTAATGATTTGGGTTTTATGTGTGGTCCGTCATAAAGTGAAAGCATTGTTTATCATATAAAGTATGTATGTTATAAATCGTTGCATGTGTAAAGGGTTTTATGTGGGCCATAACCCACAAGTCTGAAGTATTTTCATAATGTGAAGCCGTGTACGAGATAAGGTTTAACGTGAAGGGGCAACAATGCAAAAAGTTAAATTTTATTTTATTAAAACCCGACAACCATTTAGGATTGAAAGCTTCTGTGTGAATTTGATGAAAATAAAATTTTAATATGGGTGAATGTAGGGTTAATAAGTGAATATTTGCGGCCTATGGCTGCATCAAATCTGGTATCAAAGTGAGTTAAAGCTCTTTTGGGAGAAATAATAACAAGAAGAGTTTTGATGATGATGACAGAGTTAAACTATGCAAAAGATATTGGTATCAGAGCAGAGTGAGATTCAGCGTGATTGTGTATCAAAGGAGAAGAAGTCAGATTGTAAATCTGAAAATGTGGAGACAAGTGCAGAGAAACGTCATATAGTAAAATCTGACAAAGAGATGGTTGTTTTCTTGAGAATAACGGAGATCCATTCGAATGTGAAGAGTGGAAGCAGATTGTTTGTGAAATCATACAGGTAGTGTTTTATATTAACTCTGGTTTGAGTTTTGTAGGTTGGAGACAAAGGAGGAATATCTCAGCAAGGACAACAAAAAAAGGTGTAAATAGAAGAAGAACCAGTTGTGTTCTTGAAGACAAGGTTAAGTGGATACTCTGAAGAAACGTGGCAAAGAACCTAAATTTTCCGGTTGAAGGTTGGACAGAGAGGACAAGAGTGTTCTCAGAAGAAAGTATAATTGCAGAAGCCAAGGAGCAAAGGAGTTGCTCAAATATAGGTTCCAGAGATAGAGAACCAGTGTTATCAAAAGACCAAGAAGAGAAGGCTTGGTGAGGTACTTGCAGCAGGTATGGATACTTTCTAAGAAGGAGAGGCTTAGTGCAATTCACAAGTGAACATATGAAGTTCACAAGAGACATAAGAATGACCAATGATAGTCATATCAGGGGTTCGGAGAGAAGCCGCAACAGAAGGAGAGAGAAGAAATACGCCAAAGAAAATGGCATGGAAAGAAATACGAGTCAAGAAGAGATTGACAGAGATAAAGCTGAGATAAATTTCCAAATTGAATTTTTGATGGATATGTTGTAGAGAAATAAAGTAGACCAGAGTTATGGTTGGACTATGAGAAATAAAGTGAAGAGGCATAGGCTACAAGAGAAGAGAAAGCAATAGGTGAATATGCAGCTAATAGAAGAGTTGAGGAAGCTTGAACAGATAATGAATGTTAAATTGAGAATAGAGAAGCTCGAGGGAATTGAGATACAATAAGACAAAGTTGTTGGAGAAGAAAAATTTCTTTGTGAATTTGAATATGGAGCAGTGATGGTTGAAACATCAGTTGAGGCAATTGAGCCTTATGATTTTGAAATTAATAATTTTTGTATGCTTGTAGGTGTAATTCAGGATGATGGACAATCTTTGGGAATTTCCGAAGAAGAGGAGAGACAGAATCTAAATTCTGTTTTAAAGAAGAAGGATTAGACAGTCGGGTCTCATGAGGAAATTCATACATAGTTGAAGGAAGCTATTTCTTTTCAGCATACTGATAGAGCTATAAACAGAGGAATTTTGGCTTACATTGATAGCCAAAATCAAGCAAAATAAGTTTACTTTTGTAAACCTGAGCAAGGTGTTTTATTTTATGAATAAAGTGAAGATGTGAAGGAAGGACAAGGTGAAGATCTGGTGAGATATTTGACTATCATGAGCAGCCAAAAAGAAGAACAACTATTGGGGACTGTTATGAGAAATTACATAGATGACTTTATACTTTTTAAGTGTAAAGAAGAGATTAGAGTGCTAGAATATTTGTTGAGAGAACCTAAAAGTGAAGAGGAAATTACAGCCAAAGGAGAAGAGATGTGTATAACATCTAAGGATACTGAGGTGAGTTTAAGTTATCAAGTTTATGATGTATGTTCAGGTGATGAAGAAGATACAAACGAAGCCGTAATAAAGGAGATGGAGGACATCTTATCTTTTGAAGGTAAGAGTGAAGTTAAAAGGAAGTATGAACAATTTTTTGTCTCCAAAGACAATAATGATGAAGGAGAATGGAATTATAATCAATAGTTGGAAAAATTTTTATTACAGTCAAGGAATCAAAGAGCAGTTTACTTTTTGAAAGTAAATTTGCAGGTAGTGAGTAGAAGAGAGATGTTGCAAAGGGAGATATCTTAAAAGATATTCAAGAAGTTTGGGAGGTAGCAATGTCTGGAGCAATATTTGGAGTAATATTTGCAACAATGTCCAAAACAATAGTATTTGGAGCAATAGCAGAAGTTGAAGACAACAAGAGTTTTGAAGCTCTTACACAAAGGAAAGGACAACAGCAGCAAAGTAATTTGGATAGGGAAATAGAGAATTTGACGAAGCTTATTAGAAATGATCATAAGGAAAGGAGTTGCAGATAGAGAAGACAGATAATAAATTGTATGAAAGACTAGATTGTAACAAACACTGAAGGAAAATTCAATGGAGTGTTACAAATGAAGATCTGGAAACTAGGAGAAGCAAGGAAAGGCGACAAAATACATGGAAAGCAGTTGAAAGAAGCAAGAAAATCACTGAAGAAAAAAGTATGGCATCCAGGAGGAAAAATATTGGAAGTACCTTGGGAGTCTGATGTAGGAGCATCATGGTTCCAAAAATTTGTACATTTATTAGAATCAAGGGGATATTGTGTTTTCAAAAGAGTTGGTTTTCCTAAGTATTTAATTAATGTAATTTTAAATATTTTGAGTGATTTATGTGAGACATTTAGAATAGGGTTTAATTAATTATTGAGAGGCATACTTGTAAATGTTCTCGAATGTAGGAGAACATGAGTGATTGATGAGTGATTGATGAATGATTGGTGTGGATTGAGATATTATGAAATATTGTAAATCTTAAATTAGGAAGTAGCTCATGATTTATGGAGAATCCTTAGGATTTAGTGGAGTGTTGAGATATTCAAGGGATAAAGAATATATTTTAGGAATTAATTGAGGACTTAGAGGATTTTTAGGATTTTCTTGAGTAACATATGTATCTGAACAAAAATTGGTTACAGAACCTTTTATATATATATATTTGTAAAGCCTCAAAGGAAAAAACAGGTAGAGTGAGAAAAGAGAGAGATATAGACTCTTAATTGTAAGCCTACGGGCATAGAGAGGGAGGAAGAGAAAAGGGCCATGTAAAATGCGTATCAGGCCAAAGCTAGATTGTAAATAGATTTACTTGTATTTGTACATTTATTTGTTTAATGAGAAATCGAAATCCTATTTGACTGTGTGTCATTTATGTTATGTGTTGGGTGATCCACAATAGAAAGAATTCGATATCAATGTATTAATTCTAGTTTGATTGTATAATTATTTCTAAGTGATAAAATACTTATGGCTGAGTAGAATCTGAGTAGATTCCATTCTGAGAATTAATTAGTTGAGAATAAAGCTTATGGGAGTAAATTGTGCAGATAAATTATGTATATGTCGAGTAATTCTGATTCGGAGAAATAAGACAGAGAGTATTATGTATTCAAGTTCGAGAGGGTGTAATGGTGTATGAATAAACAAAGATAAGCTCAGGAGAGATAAACTTGAAGTAGTTCGAACGAGCAAAGGAGGAGTAGCAGGAAAAGATCAGAGCAGCAAAGCGACATAAAGCAGAGGAATCGACGAAGGCAGAGAATACCTAGAGATTTCCAAATAGGTGAATGGATGAACAAGATTAAATCACAAAACCGAATATTTAAGCATTGGTGGTGGAGATCAAAGTGGGCATAAATGAAGGCCATCGATTAAATGAAAAATATTACACAGAAAGGAAATTTTGGAGATTTACGGATGAGGACACGTGTCAGTTTGGCGCAACATCGCACATAAGAGATTTTAGAAGTTATGTTAGGTACTTTCCAAAGTAAAGTGTTTTTCTTGCGATGTGGTAAAGTTCGAAAGTTGCGATGTGATGAGGGAGGCCACGTGTTGATGGTGTGTAACTTCGCAAATTGCAGGAAATGAGTTTTAGCGTTAAGAGTTCACACAGTGAAGTGTTTTGACTGCGATGCGACATGGTAAGGAAGAAGGATGTGATGCGACAGGAGAAGCCATGTGTTGTAACTACGCATTAGCGCTCATCGTTGATCTTATGATTTATTGTTATTGGTAGAGTGTTAAACCTTCAATCAAGGATTGCGATGAAGGTATTGTGGACCCTATAGCAGAGTGTTCTATGTATATGTAATTATTTGGGTTTTATGTGTGGTCCGTTATAAAGTAAAAGCGATGTTGATCGTATAAAATATGTATGTTATAAACCGATGCATGTGTAAAGGGGTTTATGTGGGCCATAACCCACAGGTCTGAAGTATTTGTATAATGTGAAGCCATGTAGGAGATAAGGTATAAGGTGAAGGGGAGACAATGCAAAAATGTAAAGTTTATATTAGTAAAACTCGAGAGCCACTTAGGATTGAAAGCTTTTGTGTGAATTTGATGAAAATCAAATTTTAATATGGGTGAATGTAGGGTTAATTCCACTAACTTTGCATAAGTGAATATTTGCGGCCTATGGCTACATCATGTATGCATGGGAGTAGCATCTTTAATGATTGGGACCATGGGTGAAGAATCTCACCAAGAATATAAGGAAGGGGATGGAAGCCATAGAAGGAATTCTGGTTATTTTTTATGTCTTGGTATTTTATGACTTTCTGCACGCTTCAACTGTGTAGCGGAATCTATTGTGTTGTTTAGCACACGGGTGTTTCCGAGTGAAAATCCCACCCTCATCCTCGGGGGACTTCGAGTGCCCAATCAGGAGAGGTAAATTTGACCTTCATTCCACCATCTGGCATAAGGCCAAGCTTCAACCATCTACCACAACGCAGTCTCCTTTAGAAACTGTGTTATTTTGTAGGGCAGTTGCAGTGGAGGGTTGAAAAACCCAGTTTGTGAGCTAGTTTCCTAGTGGAGGGAGCAACCCTTCATCCAGACAGCTAGAAGGGAGGAGCATCATATATTTTCTTGTCATATCATTCATCTCCCTAAAATTATTGAGTTTCAGAACATTATTCAGCCCTAGGGCTACATTTTTCACATAGTGTATTTCTAGAAACCCTTTCTAGGTTGTCTTGGAATTGTGCTAAAGAGCCTAGATCTCTGATCCCGACATTTTCTGAGCACTCTATCATCAAATATTTTTATTTATATTCTCCAGCTACATTTATTCTCACTGGTACTGTGAATTCATGGCATTCTGAAATTTTGTGTATTAGCAGTATTTCACATTTTGGTGTATTAGATCATGGGAGGCTTCTTTGCCTAGCTTTAGTGACTTTTTCCTTAAGACATTGTACTTATTTTCTGCTATTATACATAATGGAATGGATCTATGTTTTTCTCATGCTTTGATGTATTGATATTTACTGCAATTTCCAATTTTATGTTCAATATTCCTATTTTCCTGTTTTGGAATATTACAGTGGTATCAAAGCATAATCTTGCCTCAGCCTATGGGGCACTACATCTATTAAATCTGGAGAAATATATGAAACAGAGTTTCCAAAACTTCTTCTCCATACTATGCAAACTATTGCCAAAGAAATCAAGGAGATGAGGGTAGAAAGACATAAGGAATCCCCTAGAGGGTTTCAACATGGAGAGAGTTCTGGCACCTCACATTATTGGTGTGAGCAACCATCATTTCAGCCAGTTTTACAATGCTCCACCATGCCTACATTCCTAGCAATAGGAAATGAGGTAGGAGGAACACAAGAGGAGGAGACACTTGGTGATTATTTCCTAGAGTGTGAATCTCAATCCCAGAGGTTCAAGGAGCACTTGAGCTTCCAAGTGTTTTTTTCGGATCAAGGACAATAGAAGACCTAGAAATCACAATAGAGGGTACATGCAGAATAATGATCTGCAACATACTATGGGTAGATTCTTTCTGCCCACTTTTGATGGGTCATCCAAGTGCACAACCAAGAATTGTGTAGAGAAATTGGATATCTATTTTCAGCTAGACTAAGTTTCAGATATGAAGGCCATTAAAATAGTAGTGATTCACCTTGAAGGTGAAGCACATGAGTGGTGGTTTCACAGTCAATATACACTAGGGCATGCTAGTGTCACTTCTTATGTAGAATTTACTCGGAGGTTGGTGGTGAGGTTTGATCGCAGAAATCTAGAAGCACATTTTATTGAGCTAGCTAAGCTCAAGAAAACAGGAGATCTAGAGACTTATATCTCTGAATTTCTAAAACTCTCAATTATGGTGTCTGATATATCTACAGCTATAAGAGTATATATGTTTATTGATGGGTTAGAAGAGCCTTTACATGGGTTGGTTAAATCCACTAGACCAACTATGCTCCAGGAGGCTATTGGGAGAGCTAGATATTTGCAGCATGATTTGCCAAGGGAAAAGGCCCCATTACAGCAAAAATTCTCCTCTCAAGAAGAGGGGAAAGATGTGAAGGTTCCTCCCTCAAAGGAGAACCAAGAAAATGGATCTCTTGGTGATGATGTCTGGGGAGATCTAAGGAGGAGAAAAATTTGCTTCACTTTCCAAGAACCATGGGCACCAGGGCATCAGTGTGCTACCGGGAAGGCACATTACATTGAGGTATTTTCTAATGATTAAGAGAAGGGAGTATAATACTCAAAGGAGGGTACCAACGTTGTAGCATCAAGAGGAGATCCACCACCACCAGGAGGTAGGAAGGGAGAATTTTCTCCAACTGGAGGAGCCCTTGGGGAGTTCCCAAGTATCTAACATTGAGAGTCTGAGGCATTGTTCAGGGGCAGTGGGTGTCGGTATTGACAGATAGAGGGGCTACTCACAACTTTATTGATACTCAATTAGTGCAGAGGAGAGGAATTCCCATAGATGATTTCGAGGGATACTCAGTCTTGGTTCCAGGAGCTAGAACCATGTATTGTGTCAAGTATGTTCCAGCAATGACTATCACTTTGGGGACTTACACATTGACATACCACTTCTTTGTGGTTGATATTCCAGACACCAATGTGATATTGGGTGTTCAGTGGTTGATCATTTTGGGAAAGGTCACCATGGATTGGGAGACATTGGAGATGTAATGGACATATAAGGAGAGTGGTAAGCACCAAGATATCAGGGGCATGCACACCTATCCACCCAAAATTGTCTCAGCACATAGGATGGAGGCTAATTTTCATATAGGAGACATAGAGTGGGCAATGGAAGTATGTCAGAGTCAGGAGGAAAGGGTGCACCACTACACCCATATGTGCAGTCTATTCTAGACCGTTATTCTACAGTATTTGGGGACATACCACCTGGGAGGTCACCAGACTAGGGGTTTGAACACATTATTGAGTTGGAGCAGGGGATCCAAGCAGTGATCACCACACCCTATAGGCATCCCAAAACCAACAGGAATGAGATTGAAAAATTCATTCAGGAGCTCTTGGCTTTAGGACATATCTAACCTAGCACCAATCCTTTTTCTTCTTTTGTGGTATTGGTGAAGAAGAAGAATGGCACATTGAGGATGTGCATTGACTATAGAGCTTTGAAAAAGAAAACAATGAAGAACAAGTACCCAATTCCCAGGATCGATGAGATGATGGATGAGCTAAGGGGAGAAAAGTACTTCTCAAAGATTGATTTGAGGTCGGGATACTATCAAATTAGGGTGAGGGATAAATATATCCCCAAGAATGTATTTAGATGCCATTATGGCCACTTTGAGTTTTTGGTGATGCCCTTTGGGTTAACCAATGCTCTAGCTACTTCTTAGTCTTGCATGGACCACATATTTCGTGGTCAACTGAGGAAGTTTGTGTTGGATTTCTTTGATGACATTCTTATTTATAGCCACACATGGGAGGAGCATCTGCAGCATATTGAGACAGTATTACACATTATTGAGGAGCGACAATTCTATGCTAAGCTCTCCAAGTGTGAGTTTGGGCTCACAGAGATGCTCTATTTGGGCCATATCATTGGAGTGGATGGAGTGAGATTTCATGAGGAGAAGATCCGTGCTATTCGAGATTCTACTGAGCCAAATAATGTAACAGAACTTCGGGGGTTTGTAGGAATCTGCACCTACTACCGAAAGTTTTTCAAAGGATTCTCTCAACTAGCAGCACCACTCATAGATTTGACTAATAAGGGAGCCTTTAGTTGGATAGACACAATGCAGAGGGCCTTTGATAGGCTCAAGGAGGTGATGAGAAGTTGCTTGGTGTTGGTATTACCCGATTTTAGCCTACTCTTTGTGTTGTAATGTGATGCTTCAAGGGAGGACATTGGAGTAGTCTTGATGCAGGGGGGGCACCCCATAGCTTTTGAGAGTCGGAAGTTGTTGCCTCATGACAGGTTATACTATATATGATAATGAAATGTTGGATATCATGCATGCATTAGCTAAATTCTGGCAGTATTTGGTGGGAAACAGATTCCGAGTGAAGACTGATCACAATAGTCTTCAGTTTTTCCTTGAACATAAGCAGTTGGAAGAGATGCAGCAGAAATGAGTTAGTAAAATCCAAGCATATGAATTTGACATTGAATATGTTAAGGGGAAGAGTAATTTGGTTGACTATGCCCTATCACGGAGACTAGCAACATTGTCATTGATGAGTGTGGATATAGATTGGAAGGCCCAGTTGTTGGTAGAGTATTCCAAAGACCTCTTGGAATGTGAGATCCTAGATGGACAAGTGACCGATGAGAGGCTTAGAGTGATGGATGAGATCATATATTAGTGGGACCGGATATTCTAGGCTCAAGGAGAATATTTTACATGTGGAACATGATTCACCACTTTTAGGCCATCAAGGATTCACCAGGACATATCAGGCTATTCGGGAGAGATTCTCATGTAAGGGTCTCAAAGAGGATGTGCTTCAACACATTAGGGAGTGCATATTTTTCCAGTAGAAAAAAGGAGAGAACAACCATCCTACAGGGTTGTTGTAGCCACTCCCTATTTCAGAAGGAAAATGGGAGAGTATTTCCATGGAATTCATCACCAGTTTACCAACAGTAGAGGGTAAGGATTGCATCTTTGTTGTTGTTTATCGACTAACAAAGTATTCGAATTTATTTTCTATTTCTGCATGATATACTTCTTCACAGGTAGTCGAGCTCTTCTTCAGAGATGTTTTCAAACTCCATGGTCTTCCTGAGACCATAGTCAGTGATCGAGATAGTCGCTTCATTGGTGGATTTTGGCAGGATATTTTTTGGTTAGTGGGTATCGAGTTGACACCGAGTAATATTTATCACCCTCATACCAATGGGAAGATAGAGATACTGAAAAAGTGGCTGGAAGACTACTTGAGAAACTATGTTTCGGGGCATCAAAGAGCATGGTTGTGCTGGCTCCACTTGGGAGAGTATTGCTACAACACAACATTTCATATGTCAATCAGCGTGTCTCCATTTCAGGCTCTATATGGGTATGATGCTTTATCATTTGTTGATTTAATGTTTGGAGCAATCAAGGCTCCTAGAGCCAAGGAGTGGATCCAAGAGAAGTAGGATATACTCCGTGCTCTCAAGGACCACATTGCTACAATCAAGAATCAATAGAAGTTGTATGCAGATCGTGGTCAGATAGAGAGCCATTTTGAGGTGGTTGACTTAGTCTATCTCCATCTTCAACCTTAAAAATAGTCTACACTAAAGGAGAAGGGGGCTGAGAAGCCTAAGTCACGGTTCTATGGGCCATACATGGCGATTCATCATGTTCGGGAGGTAGCATGTGATTTGGAGCTTCCCATTGGGAGTAAGATCAATAACATTTTTCATGTCTCATGCCTCAAGAAGGCCATTGGAAAACATGTGGTTTCCACCATGGATCTACCACCTATTGATGATGAGGGCCATCTGGTTTTACAATCAGAATCTATCTTAGACACTCATGAAATGCGACTAAGGAGTAGGGTGATTAAAGAATATCTTATTCGATGGAGGAATCTACCTGATGAGGATATGACTTTGGAAGGAGAGAAGATTTTGCAACATCCATCTTTGCGGTTTCTTGAGGACAAGAAACATTTTTGAGAGGAGAACTGTAATATTCCTAATTAGCTTTTAGCTAGTTGGAATATTAATTTTTTCTTTTGTTCATAACTTAGATGAATAAGTGGGTAGAGAGACCCTTAAATCTCTTTAGTAGGAATAAAACCACTTCTAGTGTGAAGGTGGATCATTGTAGCTAGTTGAAATAAAGCAACCCTTGGTGTGAATAGGGTCAATGCATGTGGATGGGGTCAACGTTGACCAAATCAACAATGTTGTCATAGAGAGAGTGGAGATAGTGGATGACATCGCAGTTATGGTAGAGGAGTGTATGCATGGGAGTAACATATTTAATGAGTGGGACCAAGGGTGAGGAAGCTCACCAATCATATAAGGAAGGGGATGGCAGTCATAGAAGGCATTCTTATTATTGTTTATGTCTTGACCTTTTATGACTTTATGCATGCTTCATTTGTTTAGCGGAGTCTGTTGTGTTGTTTAGCACAAGGGTGTTTCCGAGCGAAAATACTACCCACATCCTCGGGGGACTTCGAGTGCCCACTCGAGAGAGGTACATTTGAGATTCATTCCACCATACAGCATTAGGCCAAGCTTCATCCATCTACCATAGTGAAGTCTCCTTCAGAAAATGCATTATTTTGCAAGGCAGTTGTAGTAGAGGGTTGAAAAACCCTGTTTGTGAGCTAGTTTCCTAGTGGAGGGAGCATCCCTTCATCTGGAAAGCTAGAAGGGATGAGTATCAGCTATTTTCTTGTCATATTATTCATCTCCCTACATTTATTGGGTTGCAGGGCATTATTCAACCCTAGGGCTGCATTTTTCACATAATTTATTTATGAAAACCCTTTCTGGGTTGTCTTGGAATTCTGCTAGAGAGCCTATATCTCCGATCCCAACATTTTCTGAGCACTCTATCATCAGCTATTTTTATTTCTTTTCTCCATCTATAGTTATTCTCACTTGTACTACGTAGTCATAGCATTCTAGCCTTTTGTGTATTAGCAGCATTTCACATTTTGGTGTATTGGATCATGGGAGGCTTGTTTGCCTAGCTTGAGTGAATTTTTCCTCAGGACATTGTACTTATTTTCTGCTATTATACATAAAGGAATGGCCCTATGATTTTCTCATGTTTTGATGTATTGATATTTACTGCAATTTCCAGTTTTATGTTGAATATTCCTGTTTTTCCTGTTTTGGAATATTACAAAAGGAACCGAAAGTAGAGTGTACAATCCAATTTTCCTATTACTAGGCTTACTTATTGCACATAAAGAACATCCTCTAATAAAACAAGATACACTATCAATCATGCGTGGCCAATAACAATACCTTTGGAGATTCATTATCGTCTTGCCTACACCAAAATTTCCAACAATCAATGAAGTGTGTGCTTCCCTTATGAGATTGTTTCTTTCTCCCTGTGGTATACATTACTTGCCCAAGCGATACAACAAACTGATATGCACATGATAATCTAACTCTTCATTTTGGTTTCCTTGACTCAAGCTTTCATACACATCTTGAAAATCACTATCATATGCATATTGTTAAATGTAACTTTCATGCATAACTAAATTGTGCTTGAGTATAATAGATGAATTTACAATAGGCCTAGAGATCATATCAGCCACCTTATTGTAGATTCACTTTTTATACCTGATAACCAAATGAAATTTTTGTAGAAATCCCATCCATATGAAATGCCTTGATTGTTGCAACTTTGACTATGATTGTAAGTATTGCAATGGTGATGGTCGGTATGGATAATGGTCTCTTTCCCCATAAAATATTGCTTCCATTTATTTACATTTTGTAATTTACATTTTGTACCAATGTATATAAATCTTTGTCATTTGTGGGATAGTTAGTCACAACTCCATTAAAAAATTCAGAATGAAATGAAATATGCTTACCATGTTGCATGAGAATTTCTCCCATGGTGTAATCACTTACATCTCTTTGGATCTCAAATGGATGTCTAAGATTCGGAAGAGCCAATACCGGTGTTGAACAGATATTTTTCTTCAAAGAATCAGATGATTTTTTCTGCATATCTCCCCAATGGAATACTTTCTTGACACTTGTCAATGCATGTAACGGAGCTGTAATGGAAGAAAAATTAGTAATGAATTTCCTCCAATATTGTGCTGCCCCAAGAAAGAGTCTTACCTCCGTAACTATATTTGGCTTGGGCCAATTCAGAATGACCTCTAATTTGGAAGGATATATCTTCAACTCACCTCCTCCAACAATGTTTCCAAAATACACTAAAGAAGTATTTCCAAACTCACACTTCAACATATTTAAAAATAACTGCTCTTTTTTCAAGACATCAAGTACCTTGTTCACATGCATGACATGTTCATCTCTTGATTTTTTGAATATCAAAATATAATCTAAGTAAAAAATGACGAATTCATCTAGAAATGGCCTTAGTACATCATTCATAACTCTCATGAAAGTAGCAAGAGCATTTGTTAGACCAAATGGCATAACTAGTCACTCAAACAATCCTTGCATAGTTTTGAATGCAGTTTTCCAAGTGTCCTCCTCAGCTATTATAAGTTGATGATAACCACTTCATAAGTATATATTAGTGAAATACTTTTCATATTTTAACTTATCAAGAAAATCATCAATGTGTGGGAGTGGAGAGTGATTCTTTACTGTGATTTTATTCAATGCGCTGAAATCTATGCACATGCACCATGTCGTGTCCTTCTTTGGTACCAAAACAATTTGTGAACCACATGGCGAAGTAGATGGGTGTATGATACCTCTGTTCATAAATTCTTGGATTTTCTTTTTGATTTCAAAACTCCCTGTAATTGACATGCGATACATACCAATGTTTAGAAGTGGAACATCCTGTTGCAGCTGAATCTCATGCCGAATTCCCCTCTTGGGAGGTAACCCACTTGGTTCTTGAAACATCTCACCATGCTGACTTACCACATAAAAAAAATCAGATTTTAATTTGTCATCACATCCTTCAAAATATTCATAGTCAACATCATCCTTTTTCTTGATCATGAGAAGCACAAATTTTTTACTTGCATTAACTAGCCTCTTCATTTTCCCCACATTAACTAAAGAAATATTCAGCTTTTTGCGATGAGCTCTCACAATATACTCCACCCCATCATTAACAAAATGATATTTGTTCCCATGGTGATACAACATCACTTTCCTATCATACAAATATGGACTTCCCAAGATAATACCAGAAATGTCAAGTGGAACCACATCTAACTCGACTTCATCAAAAAAGTTTGCAATAATAGCAAATTGAAATATGCATTTCCTTGTAACCTGTAAATTGGAATTCATAACTATCCAACCCAAAGGGTATGGTTTATGATGTGGTATGGTTTCAAGGTTAATATTTTTTACCAAGCCTTCTGAAATCATCTTTTCTTGTGACCCACTATCAAACAATGCATCAATCTTTGTATGATTTGAAATCACTCTCCCATGGAACAATTCTATCCTTGTGTCTTCATTTGGAGTGTTGTTGTGACTATTTGAGGAACTAGTACTTGTTATGGCTTCCTTTCCCTTGTTTACCATGGCTACTATCTTGGTCTCATCTCCGGAATCAGATCCAAGATCATGTTGTGTGGCGGCAATCATCTTTTGTTTCCCATTGTTATTTGGTTTCTTAGGCCTTAGTTCGGGATGTAGTTTCCAACGCTGGGCTTCATCATACCCCTCTTTCAAAAAATGTTTGCATGTATTTTTCTCCCCTTATTTCTTGATGCTTTCATTATTATTTTCCTTCCATTTTCCTCCCTTCTCTTTTCCCTTACCCTTGAATGGCTTCTTCATACTACCCTCTTCCTGAATGTTTTTTCCTCTTGCTTCAAGATGTGTGGCTTGAACACATACTTCATCTAAATTTATTGGGTTAAACACAAGGATAGTATGTTTCAAATATGAATGTAAACCCCAATGTATTTCAAGGGTGTGTCTTGGGAATTCAAGCTTACTCCTAACAACAAATCCCTCTTTCTAAACTCCTGGGTGTACTCTTGAACTGTTTGGCCCTTGATTTTCCTAAATTTTTTCCAACTCATAATTTATTTTTGCATATAGGCTAATGGATAAAATTGTCTTTTAATGGAAGAAATAAATTCAACCCAAGAAATGGATATCTTACCATGGATTTTCATTTACTCTTGAGTCTTTTCCTCCCACCAAACTAGTGCTTCTCCTTCTAGCCTCAATGAATCCAACTAGATCTTTATGTCGTTCTCTTGTAGATTCTAAATTCTGAAGTATACTTCCAATTGACAGATCCAATTGTCCAACTTCTCTACATTTACTTCACCATTGTACATGGGAAGTTCAAACTTGATGTCCAACTTGAGTAATGGAGTTTTTCCTTTTGGGGTTCTTGAATGATTATGGGTGGTTTTGTGGTGGAAGTGGAAGATGATGTTGATGTTGATGAGGATGATGATGGTGGAGATGGAGGTGGCTTTCCTCCACTTCCCTTCGAACTGTTCTCTTCATCCTTCTTATCATCTGAAGTTCCTTCTCCATGTGGAGGCTTAGAACCTTCGAATGCCCTGTAGTATACCTGGTGTTAGTATGAATCTTTTGTCGAAGTGTACGAAAAAATACCACTTTAGCTACGCATAACTTATAGCCCTAACATCAAATATGGTTGCCAATATCTTCAGATCTGCAGTTAGTTGATCAAGACAAGTGCTGAAAAAAACCAGATCTATGCATAAAGAGACATTAAGCAGTAAAAACAAGGTTTTGCTCCATACATCCAATAGACAAGAAAAGAACAATGTTTTTTGAAAGAATTTTTGTATTAAGGGAACCTGGGAGGAAAACAAGAAGGTGTTTCCAATTCTCCTCAATGGGATGGGTTCTTGGAAGTCCTCAGCACTTCAGATCTAGCATTTCTCTCTCTTGTTGGTGTAGAAAACCCAGACAAAGATAGAACTCAAAGGGAGCTCACACAACAAATAATGAAAAATATGACAATGATAATGGCTCAAAGTCAGACCAAGAGTTTAGATCCAGAGTGATCTAATAGGCAACAAAAGGTGAAGAATGGTAGGAAAAACCCTCCTATTTATAACAAAATATTGTGTCATTCTAGATCTTGGTGCATGATTAAAATAATGTTAACCAAATCTAGATCCACCTTTTATGGAATATTTTATTATATTTGTTGGAGGGAAAAAGTATTTGACTTGGGTCAAATCTCTTTATTTGTGAATAATAAATAAATAAATGATTTATTTATCATTTTAAGGAAGTGGTTGAAAGATAATCAAATAAATAATGATTTATTTAATTATTTATGGGTGATTTAGTCATATTTAACAAGGAATATTATTTAAATGAGATTTAAATAATTATTCCTAGAAAATAATAAGATAAATAAAGATTTATCTAATTAATTTCTTTGTTTTGGGTTAAACATGACCAGAAAAATCAAACAAATATAGGTTTGTTTAATATTTCCTTTTGGGGTTTCCTGTTTAGACCATAAAAAACCTAATAAATGTGTTTTATTAAGTTATTTTACATAGTGAAAGCAATTTTACTTAGGGTAAAATTGGTCTTACATGGTGTACTTGGGTCCATCTAATGACAGTAGGTTAGATGACCAAAAAATGGTGTAACACCTGGGGGGGTAATATAGGGTACAGAGGGAGGTACCCAAGGGAATAATATGATGTAATAATGTAAGAATGATAAATAAATGGCCATGGTTAATAAATAAAGTGGTTAACCCAAATTATTCAAGGCATCACATGTAGCTAGGGAATAAAGGGATAAGCCCTTTATCCAAAGGCTTTGATACCAAATGTTATGAAACCAGCTCCAAAAATAGAAGAAAAGAAAGATCAACGCCTTAGAATTCAGCCACTTCGATGGGGAAACCTCCTTTACATTACATAAATGAACAATTCTTGGATGATACAAATGACACAACCTCCTTTCTATATATAGGAGTCCATGGGGTCACAATATAATCCTATCTGACCTAACAATAATAATGTAAGGGAACAATAATAACAATTTGGGGACTACAGGGGTAAAACAATAACAATAATGGGGCTACACTAACAACAATAAGGGGATACACTAGTATTATGGGGACCTACCATTCCCCTCTCCTTCAAACAAGTGTTTTCATTAACACTTGATTATTTCTGGATGCTTCTGTATAAAATTCTCATCCTCCCATGTGGAATCTTCAACGGGTAAGTTCTTCCACTTGCTGAGATACTCTGAAATTGATAGATTTGGTAGTTGTTGAGTTATTTTTTCTGTGACTGCTTCAGAACTTGTTACGTTGCGATGTTGATCTTCCTGTTGTTTCATTCGATTCTGCACCAAAGTTATGTTATCCTTTGAGAGTTGGAGAACTTGTTGTTGATGCTCGATGTGATCTTCCTCTAATTTATCTTCCATATTAGCTTTCATTTGATCCTTCAAACCTTCTAACTTAGCCTCCATTTTTTCTTTTAAACCATCTATGTCATCTTTGATTTCTCTTTGTAAGATCTAAATTTGTTGCACTTGGCATTGTAATTTTGATATCTCATACTGCAATTCTTCCTCTTCATGTGTCTTAGTATAGCTTTTTGAGGGCTCAATAGGTGTATAATTCTTTATTGGAGGCATCATAGAACCAAATACTGATAAAAATTCTTCAATATGCCCTTGGAATCACTTCAACTACTTTTTCAAAAAAACGTTATGCAATTTTTTTTTTAAATGAATACACACATTTTTCTTGCTTTGAGGAGATCGATATTGAAACTGAATTATCTTTGTGATTTCGGATCTTCAATATCTGAAATTAGGTCTTGAAGTATCCCTCTAAATATTCTTTTGAATGTCACAGTTCTGACCTGATTTGGATTCTTCAAGGCAAAGTTATTCCCAATCTCCCACAGTGACCTAATTATGGACTGGTTCAGTAGAGAAAACTTGTATGGTGTGCCACGTGTCATTTTTTCCTCCTTCGGCTCTAAGATTAATACACAGGAAACTAAATTCTGTGTACTTGTGGCCACTTTTTACAGAATTCAAATCTGATGTTCAGAGAGATATTTATGATGATTTTCCCATAGTCACATCTTTGAGATGAAATTCGGGAGCGTGAACAAACCCTAACTTCAACATATCCTATCTCGAAAAATATTGCGAATCGAGATCTGAAATTTTTATAGAAAGTTCCTCAGGATTTTGGCTTTGTTCTATAAAAATCTCAGCTTCTGAAACCTCTTAGAAAATAAGTTCTAGCACAAATTCCACAATGACCTGCTTTAGGTAAAATTTGGGAGCCTAAAAAATATTAACTTCCACAGATCATATCTCTGAAAATATTGTGAACCATGTGAAATTTTTACACGGATTTCCTCACGATTGTAGCTTCACTCTGTAAAAATTTCAGCTTTTGAACCTTTGTAGAATAAAATTTATAGCAAACATTCCACGATGACCTATTTGGAGCAGCGAAACCCTAGAATCCAAAGGCTATGATACCAAATGTTATGAAACCAGCTCCAAAAATAGAAAAAAAGAGAGATCGACGCCTTATAAATAATCCACTTTGAGGGGTCAGCCTCCTTTACATTACATAAATGAAAAATTCTTGGATGATACAAATGACACAACCTCCTTTCTATATATAGGAGTCCATGGGGTCACAATATAATCCTAGACGACCTAACAATAATAATGTAAGGGCACAATAATAACAATATGGGGGCTACAGGGGTACAACAATAACAATAAGGGGGATACACTAACAACAATAAGGGTATACACTAGTATTATAGGGATCTGGCATTCCATGTCTACAGTGAATGCATCAAACATGATTTTAACCATTCTCTTAATGTCATTGAAGTCTCTCTTGACATCCTCCTCTTCTGAATGTCCTTTAGTCTCTCCAACACCTGACATAATGGCTAAGGATTCAAGCTCAACTTCTGATGCTTGTGCCTTTTCAATCAACTCAACTTCTTGTGCAATGTGTACCTCTTCAATCTCAACTTCTGGAGATAGAACTTGAGGTGCTTCAAGTGAAACTATGAGTGGAACTTTGGGTGAAGATGATGCTCCCTCAACTCTCTTTCTTTTGGTCCTAACCTTAGGACTAGCAACCAATAGCTTCCATTCTCCTCTCTGCAACTTCAACCTTGTAAGCATCACAAAATTGCAACTATTAAAACCCTTCTTGCACAATCTCAAGAAAAACAAGAAAATAACATTTGCTCTAATACCAACTTGATCTGAAATTTATTGTTAGTTATTTTTGTGCTAATATCAGTTTTAGATTTAATATGGAAGTGCTTATGTTTGCTTCTTGTACAAGGGTTCAAAGATGTGTTTATGATTGATAAACAAACAAACTTGATGAGATTAAGCTAATTTCATAAACATAAATGCATGGAAACTAAATGTTGAAAAACAACATATAAACACACAGAAAACCATGACAACTGATTCAAATACAAATGGTTTTGATGAAGGATTTCACCCCTCCTGGGCTACATCTCCTTGGTCTAGCTTTCATGGCATGGGCCTTTGTATTATCTTCAATTGTGAAAAAATGATGTTTACAGTCTATTTTTGCCTCTGAAACCTACTCCAATGGCTCCAAAACATCAAAATATACCAAGAATGACTCTTCATGAGCCAAAATTGGTCGAAAATTGCCTCAATTATGGCGAAAACCAATTTTCCTACAATTTCTCCACTAAATTTGGAAACTGTCCAGCTAATTCCACTAAATCTGGAGCTCCGCCGCATTTGGTGGAATCTGCCAAATCCACCGCCATATTAACCACAGGTTATTTAACAGCTAAATGTGTCATTAACAGTAATTAAATTCATGTTTAGTGCTAAGCGCATTTATTTCATCAACCCTTCGACATGGTCACAGGGTAGTGGTTTTATCATGAGGGGGTTGGCCCCCTCCTCTGCCCAACGGTGGAACACATTAAGTTTAAATATGACCGCGTGCCCATAGTTTTTAAGAATTATTTGTGGTATAGTGGTTATGGCGAGCGCTAGTATTGGGGAGGTCGCGGGGTCAACCCCAACCTCCACCCCTTCCTCCGTGATATAATTTTTTCATATGAAACCTTTGAATCTTACTTTGGTTATAAAATAATGCACTAAAATTCATTGCCATGGGGGAGGGAAGTGGCAGCCCCTATCTGCTCCACGTGTCCCTTCTCCATTGGTTCCCCAATTACACCAAAAATATATAAAAATTACAATGCACCCATAATTAGAAATTCAACCTTAGAAGAGGAAGAAAATTTTCAATTCCCAAGCAACATTGGCGAATCTGAATGTGACACTTGTCATAGTGTGATTGGCTGAAAACTAGAGAATATTCCCTGGATATTACTGAGATGGTGACTAGACTGCCAAGTCATCTGCGTGTCACTGTTTTGCACATTTTTTACATGTTTGGGAAAATGGACAACAGGTCATAACTTCTTCATCCAGAGTCGAATTTGGAAAAAATGAATTGCGTCAGAATCCTGGAAACGAGCTCTATGCAGTCGTTCTATTTTGGAGCATTTCTAAGCACTTTCATTTTTTAGCTAAATACTAAGCCTCTGATCAGCTCTCTTTGGGAAACTTCTGATGTTTTAAAAGTTATTTCTGTCATGCATGGGATCGGAGTATATTGTTGGTATGGTCATGGATGATGTTATATGTTTATATACTAATTATATGGATATGTTTATGATTATACATGTACATGAAAATGTGGATTGATCTTGCAGATGAGATAATCCTCCCTTGAACAACAATAAGGTATGGATTTTATTTTGGTATCTACTTTTTTTTCTGACATGATATTCTTGCACAAAGAAGAGAATCAAGGATAATGAGAAAAATGGTAGACTATATTTCCGGTGACTCTCCCTACATATCAATTGGGAAGCAAGGAGATGAGTATTCTCCTGTTGTGGAAAATACATTGAGGAGCTTGAGGGCAAAGATCAGAAGTTGTAAGGAAAATAATGACAGGTTGGTTTAGGCTCAGGAAATACTTGCAAGGGCTCAGGAAAAGAAACGATTCTTCAGAGCTTGTCAGAGTTGCAGAAACAAGGATAGATTAGGAACTGTCAAGATTAGGAAGAAAAGACTAATGGAGCCTATGGTAGCAGGTCTCAATACATACATAGGTTGGATAAAGGGGACACAGTTAAAGGTGTAATATCATTCGACACAACTGAGAGTAGGACCAGTATGTACGAGCATTATTCTAGTTTCTCTTCCAAGAGACATCATCATAGTCATCATCGTCATCATCCTTATAGGAGGGGTGAGTACCTTCTTGAAGAATTCAATAAATTCAAGCCACCTGCATTTGATGGAGATATGAAGAATTCAGAATATATAGAGACATGATTTCTTGGGATGAATAAATTCTTCCAATTGCATAGTTATACAAAGAAAATGAAAGCCAACATAACCACTTTCAGTGTCAAAGTGAAAGCAAACATCTAGTGGGAGGATGTGAAGGATGTTAAGGGTATTCAAGAGGATGACTTGATTTGGGATGAGTTTTAGAGGCTCTTCAAGAAGAAGTACCTGTCGGAGAGGTACTATGATGCCAGAGATAAGTAGTTTCATGAGTTGCAGATGGGTTCCAAGACAGATGATGAGTATACTAGCAAGTTCTTGGAGTTGTTTAGATATTTTCCTTACCTCAAGGAGGAGAAGGCCAAGGCTCAAAGATTCATTAGTGGGATGCCGGTAGAATAGATACTGGATTGATTTCTATGAGCCTATATCACTAGAAGAATCCATTAGAAAGATGGAGCATTTTTATGAGAATTCAACGCAATGTTGAGACTAATCATGGTTTTAAAGGAAATGAGAAAGATAAAGGAAGATGAACACCGAAGTGGGGAACATCTCAAGATTTAGGTGAGAAAGGAAATTTTGTTCCCTATAAGAAGTTCAGTGCAATTGAGAAGGGACATGGATCTCATCCCGGAGAGGAACAAACTAGAGGTGATGGTAGAGAACTATTTCAATGTTGGATATGTGGTAAGGATCATCACAAGAGGTATTCATAGTATCAGGGTGGTAGACCCCAGATCTATAGTGAACAGGAGGCGAAAAAATTTGGGGATGTTGGTCATAGAATTCCTCGTATTTATGCAACTATGGACAATAGGCAAGTGGATCAATAGGAATATATCATTGATATTTATGTTAGCTATAGGTACGAAGAAGATATTTCACCATTATGTAAGAGATTGTGCATTTTAGTTCAATGGTATGCCTACATCAACACATTTGAATTTATTTCCATTGGGATAATATAAGATTTTGGGTATGGATTGGTTGTACCTTCATAGGACCAAAGTATATTTTTATGACAAGGTCATTGAGTTCCTAGATGATAATGGAGAAAAGTGAATTCTGCAAGGAAAGAAAAATCCTACATCAGTGAGGATGGTCATCGTTATGCAGGCTAAGCATAGTTGTAGGAAATGTTGTGTGATGTTTGTAGTGCATGATTCCAGTGACAAGGGTAAGAATGTTGAGGATTCAAAAATATTCCAAAGATATCTAGTATTGCAGCAATTTCAAGATGTATTTACATCAAATATTCCATAGCTACCTCCTCACAGGGAAGTGGACTTTTCTATTGAGTTAGTACCAGGGTAAACACTAACATCAAAGGAACCTTACAGGACGAACACGATTGAATGAGGACATGTTGAGAATGTATGCAATTAAAGGCTATGAAAATGGGAAAAGTATTCACATTTGGTTGAATTTGGATACAATAATGGGTATCATGCATCATTAAAAATGAGCTCATTTGAAGCATTATATGGTAGTAAGTGTAATATTCTGGTGAGATGGGATAATCCAACATACAGAGTAGTGCTTTGGGAAGAGATGTTGTAATGTTGTCAATGATGTCAAATTTAGGGGGGGACCCTTTTACATATCGACATAAGCCAAGGTCTCAAATAAACCTAGGGAAGTCAAGAAAAGTGCATGTTAAGTCGACTAAGCAAATATTTCTCCAAAATATGTATAAATAATATGATTGGTGAGTGCATTGGGGAATTATAACAATAAGAAGAAATGTAATATGAGATGGAAGGAACAAAGCAATGTGGAGCAATGAGGCTTCGGGAGCATAGGTTCATAATTAGAATATTGAGGAATATATAAGCCGAGGATTAGGTCTATGACGCAAAAGGAGGTCTATTGCAAATATTAGAAAAATATCCAAAAAGCCTAACAAAATTATCATGTAAAATATTTGCAATATATATGTTTCTATGGCATGTTCATAAATTAACCTAACATAAATTTTGTCTTTTTTTAATGGTCCATCTACCGAACCCTCTGCATATGATAATTTCTATATAAGGCATGTCATGCAAATTCTCTTAATATATTTTTTATCAAAAACCTTAGTCACAAAGGTGCTTAGGTGTAGCACCTAACGGTCTAATGCCTTTAGAATAGATATATATATTGTTTGGATAAAAACTGCATATTTCATATTTTTTCAATATCTGAGTACCTAGTTAGCCCAAATTCATAGCCCCCGGTCACAAGGATCATGTTTAAAATACCTAGGGATTAAACCCTCATCATATAACCATATCAGTGTTTTATTACAAGGCACAATTTCAATAGATTTTTTTATATTTCAATATTCATAATCCCTCGGTCATAACCACTAGTCATGAGGGTGCTTATGTATAGCACATGAAGGCTCAAGGCCCTCGACATATCTCTATATTGGGGTTTTGTTAAAAGTACAAATTTCATCAATATTTGGTAATCACCTAGTCCCTAGTTACAAAGGCGCTTGGTTTTAGCACCTAGGGATTGAAATTCCTTATTATATTGGCTACTAGGCAGTTAAGAAAGAGAAATCAAACCTTTGATGTTCCAATATCCTAGTGCCTAAGCTCTTCAACTAACAAAAGGGTAGTCAATGATTGAAAAAAATATTTTCCATGGTTAGGGTCCAATAGAACATGGTTTTGAGAGGTATTTTACTATTAACTATTTTTGCTTATTTTCCTTATATCCATATATAAATCCAAAATTTGGTGTTCTTTCCCCAATAGTTTGGAAACGTTGTTTGAAACAAATATTTCCATATTTGTCCATTAGTAGGAAATCACCCCATTGATATCTTGTGAATTATAGGTTTAGCAATGGCTTCGGTATTCTTATATCCCAATTCACAGGCCCGTCAATTAACAAAAAAGTGACCAACATGTGACAAACAATATTTTTGACAACCAAGGCCCAAGAAACTTGATTTTTTGAAAGTTTCTAGAATAACTGAATTTCAATATTGTCTCTGATATGTTAATATAAGATTAAATTTAGAGTTTAAGGTTCCCATTACCCTTAGTCGAGGTAAATTGGTTGTTATCACATATCATAGTGTTCCAAGTACCCGATAAATGCCCGAACATATCATAAAGGTGCATGATATAATATTTTGTTGTCATGAACACCAATTTTGAAAAATGGGTTGAAGGAAGCACCAATTATAAAGGATATATGTCAATATAATGTAATTTTTTATATTTTGGTTAAAGGAAGTGCTTGGTTCAAAGAAAAAAAATGAGAAGTGATTGTACAGAGTTACAGAACAATATCAAAGTTTAGAGAAGTATATTTCAAATTAGATCACTTGAAGTTGAGGGGATTGGTGTATCATATAGGTTGGTGCCTACAAATAATATGGGATTGGTTCCTTCTGTACATTGGTTCCTACAAAGAAGAGGGGATTCGTGTCTCTTGTAGGTTGTTTCCTACAAAGTATGGGGGAAGGGTGTCTCATGTAGATTGTAGCTTGCAAATTTGAGGGTATTTGTATCTCTCGTGGGTTGGTTCCCACAAATTTTGTATAAGTAGGTTGGCACCCACAAAGAATTGTCGTAAATAATTTTTCAATTATATCTTGTGTTCATATGTGAGACTGATTGGTTATGATTCATGAATGTTTAAATAAGTAAGAAATTGGATCATACTAATGAATCCCCCCTCTTAGTATAAATGTGGATCCAATAATTGGTATCATAGTAGGATCCTTTGGAAGTAGCCTAACCACTGGAAGGAAGATCTTAAAGGTACCATGGCCATTTATAAAGGTTCTCTCACAAGCAGAGCTCCATTATTTCATTGAACATTTTTTTCTTTCTATGGGGTAAGGATGAGGAATTATCTAATGTCTTATGGTTTTGACATTTGGTAATCCATAATAGATGGTTACAAATATCCAACATCTCCTCCATTTTGATCAACATTGTAAAAAGGCTTGTGTAAATAATGAAAACTCCATAAATGACATCTTATGTGACCTATCAAAATTGGATTTTTCCAACATAATTCATTGTTAGTCTGAAAAATACATTTGAGACAAACTTCAAAATAGCTATCAAGGAAATGGAAAAGTAAATTTACCAAAGGTTCGAACTCCTAGAAGAGAGTTTCAAAGTTTGAATATGGATTATGAAGAAAATATTCCAACCTTCTTCCTTCATGTAGATGAGATTTTAAATACTATCATAGGACTTGGTGAAAATATTAAGGAATAAGTGATTACGCAGAAGGCGTTGAGAACTCTCCCCCTCAAATTTAATACAAAGGTATCATCCATTGAAAAAATAAATAACTGGAATATCTAAATATGGATGAACTACATTGGATCCTCAATGTATATGAAATGAGAATAGAAAAACATAAGTCCAGTTTGCAGGAAGCATTTTCAAAGCATCAAAGAAGCAAAGACAAAAATATCATGATTTTTCCAACTCTAAATTAGAAGTAGTAGGAGCTCAGTTTGTGAGATAGTTGAAAATAGAATCTATCAAATTCAAAGGTAATTTATTGTTCAAATATTTTAATTTTGTAGAATACATCATATTGCTACTAGTAAATGTCCATGTGCAAAATCAGAGGATAGTGATGATGAAAACGAACATAAAAATACAAGTAAATCTCATAAACATAAAAAGGGAATATATCTCAATAAGAAAATATCTTACTCGAAAGAATATGGTAGCTCATCAAAAGAGAGTGATGCATATGCGTGTTATGATGAAAAATGAGAATTACTATTCATATCCATGGACACTCATAATGCTTATCAAGAAAATAAGGACAACCAAAAAGAGAAGACAAATTCAAAGGAAGAATATGTCGATTGGTAAGTAAATCTTAAAGAAGAACTTACTCGTGACTTAGAAGGAATAGATAAACTCAAAGGAAGGATTAAAAATAAAAAGGAACTATTGCAAAAATATAAGAATAAATATCGTGATTCTAATGAAGCAACAATAATTATCCTCAAGACACAACTAGAAGATGCAAAGAGAATAGAAGAAGTATTGATAATCCAACCGAAAGAAAAGGAAGGAAGTTGCAAGAAGATATAAGAAAATATTGTTTCCTTAAGGAAGGAACAATAAAAGGAAAATTTTCAATTAAATCAAATTTTAAATTTTGGAAAAAGTATTGAAATATAAAATGACATTATTAGATTCTAGATATCTCCTCCCATCAAAATATGTCTTGGATATAAAGAAAACCATGTGAATTCCAAGGGAAAATAAAGCACAAAAACATAAAAAATGGAATGAAAAGAAAAAGATAAAATTTATGCTAATGTGCTCAGAATTTCTATCAGCAACGAAAGTAACACTGAGAAAGGAAGTGAGGACCAGTATACACATGACTTTTCCAAAGGCTCTATTAGCAATACAAGAAACACCATAAATGGAGTTAAGGACAATAAAAGACCTAAATTTTCTTACAAAGACAACTAAAATGGATTCAAAAGAAATATTTCCCCAAGATTACCTTTCACATCTAGGTATCGAAATCTCTTCTTGGGCTATTGATTTGCTTGTAATAATTTTGGCCATAAAATAATGAATTGTAGAGCTTATTTAAGAAATGTTTATATGAGAGATAGATATAAATAATCCTATAGAAATTAAAGGAATGGTTATGTGAACAAGAATCCTAAGAGTTTCAATGAGAGTTTATTTAGAAATCACAATTCACTTTCTCCCCTATTGGATCACGTTGAATGCTATAATTGCAATGACTATGGGCACAAGGCATGTAACTGTAGAAGAAACACACTAGGAGTCACTCAAAAAAACAAGTAATAATAATACACAAAGGTATGGAAAAGGACGTAAGAAAAACAAGAAGACTATGGACTTTCTCTATATGCTCAAAACAAAGGAATTCAATGGTATATTGATAGTGGGTGTTCGAAACATATGACAGGAGATAAGAGAAAAAATATTTCTCTAAAGGAATACAAAGGAGGAAGTGTTGCTTTTGGAAATAATACATCAACAAGGATAATTGGAAAAGGTATAGTTAATCTTGATAATGGAAAGACCAAAACTCAAAATGTTGGTTTAAATAAGAATCTTCTCAGTGTAAGTCAAATGTGTGATCAAGAATATGCTCTCACATTTCATTCTAAAGTATGTGATATAAGGAAAGTAGGATTAGGAATATTATTGGCAAATCCAATTAGTACCTAAAGCAAGGTATATATCATAAATAAAGTTAAATAAAATGTTTTATGGGGCAATTGGTAGAAAGTTGGTTATGGCATAGAAGGATGGGTCATGTCAGTTTTAACCATCTAGTAAAACTTAACAAAACATAAGCAGTGAAAGACATGCCATATATCTGAAAACCAAAGAAAATTATATGTAGGCCATGGCAGCATGGGAATCAAACTAGAGTTAGCTTCAAGACAAAAGAGTACTCATCAACAAAGCCACTGACAGTTGTTCATGCAGAACACTATGGTCTTGCAACAACACAAACATTAAGAGATGAGAGATGTTGTATGCTTCTAATTGATGGATATACGTGAATGGAATGAATTAATTTTCTTAAAGAGGAATTGGAAGCATTTGAAAATTTTAAAACTGTCAAATCCCTGGTTGCAAATGAAATTAATCTAAAGATCAAGTGTTTGAGACCAAACAGACAAGGTGAGTTTAATTTTGATGAATTCAATGAATTTTCTGAAAAACATGGGATTAGAAGAAATCTATAAATGGAAATTACTCCACAAAAAAAATGGTTTTGTTAAAAGAAAGAATAGAATTGTGTAACAAATTTAAAGAACAATGCTCAATGAAGCAAACTTGTGAGACACTTTTTGGGGAAAAGTAATTAATGCAATGGGTTACATCCTAAATAAAGCTGAAATCATATGAACAATGATAATATTCCTTAGGAATTATGGAAAGGAAAACCAACTTCATTCAAGCACTTCAAAGTATTTGGAAGTAAGTGCTCATCGACATAAATGAAAACAATTTAAGGAAGTTTGATTCTAGAGCATATGAAGGAATTATCATTTTTTATTCATCCAAAAGAAATGGATACAAGTGTGACAAAAAACATATTATGCAAGCTAATATAAGGAATTTATGTAAGAATATATGAATAATTACCCCAAAAATAAAATCCATGAGACAATCAAGATCCAGAGGAGATAACCAATAGAGAACATGAAAATGAGGAAGAAGAAGTAGAAGAGGAAGAGGAAGAGGAGATCAAACTTCAACATCCAAAGACTCCATCCAAATATGTTCATAATAATCATCTAGAAAATCATATTGTTGGTAATAAAAAATCATGGGTTCATGAAAGAAGAGATTGACAAGCACACCAAAGCATGAAGAATTTTCTTTGTTATCCACAATAGAACCCATTAACTTTGCTAAAGTCAGTGAAGATGATAATTGGGTTAATTTTATGGGAGAAGAGCTTAATAAAATTAAAAATAATAAGACATGGGAACTTGTTCCTCAGCCAAAATATAAGAATGTAATTAGCACCAAATGGGTCTTCGGGACCAAGTAGAATGAGGATTCTCAAGTAGTGAGAAATAAAGCTAGATTAGTTTGTAAAGGATATGCACAAGTTGAAGGTGTTGATTTTGAAGAAATTTTTAATCCAATTTCCAAAGTAGAAGTAATAAATAAAATTATTTGCGTTTACATGTTTTATAAATTTAAAGTTTTATCAAATGGATTTCAAGTCATATTTCTAAATAAAAACATAGAAGAAGAGGTATATTTTGTTGAAGTTTGTAACAAGAAACAATGAAATTGAAATCCAGAAACATCCTTGATCCTAGTGAAAATTAAGCACATACACTAGTTGGGGCCCACACAGGATATTTTTAGGTGGATGTCTATTTATAGATGCATGAGAAAATTATATATATAGATGAGGTCTATTTACAGATGTATGTGAAAGTTCTATGTATAGATTGCATGTCTATTTCTAGATGCATGTCGACTATTATTCTCCCTTAATATTAGTTAGATGATAAACAATAATATATTCTCAATGAACACTTGGAAATAGTTGACTGAAATGAAAAATCAGTTAGCTAAAGGAATTTCGAGTTAAGTGGTTGGTTGGTGGGACATGCAGGTTGACTTGAGTTGTAACAGAGTTGGAAGTGCAGTTATGAGAGTTTTAAAGTAGTTTAACTCAGTTAAGTGAATTAAACTCAGTTGTGCTAGTTGTAACTGAAGATACACTAGTGAGAGATCAAGTGAATTGATTATTAATTAATTCACAATCAGTGGTCTCACATGCATCTCAATATTTACTACTATTAACTACATGCATGTTAGATCCAGTGGAGACCCAGTTGAGATGTAGGTGAAAGGGAGAGATTGAATATCAGTTGTGACATTATCGTTCGCACACATGCAACCACACACAAATTGGATGTGCTTATGAGTATGCATAGTCAAGGAAGACAAGAATCATTCATTCAGGGGTTCTTGACCATCAGGGATTGCACAATGGAGGCAGGAAGTCTAGAGACAGTAAATTGGCTAAGGAACTTGCCAATGTTTGTATGACAGTGTGAGACAGTTAGCTCATGTATTGAGAGCTCTTGGATTAGAGATTTGTATGAAATTTTTTCATGATCCGTGATATATACATAATAGAATATAGTGGAGTTTTTAGCTTTATGCTTTCTCGGTAAATTATTTGTGTTATGTGTGATTGATCTTTCTTCATGATATTGCTATTGGCGATTGTGTTTTAAATTCCGCAAAGACTTTGCAGAAGTGATTTTGTATTTAAAAATGGCATATAATTGTTAGATCGGGATAATCCAAGAAATAGATATTTTGTATTAAATTTCTATCGGAGCACAGCAGATTGCAATTTTGAAGCAGGAGTTGAGTTTGTTGGTGGAGAGAATTCGAATTTGCAAAAAGACTTTCTTGGTGCTACAGCTGAGTTAACATCGAAATGGATTTCAATGGCTTGAGGCTAGAGTATGCACTCGAGGGCATCTCGAACTACATTTTTTGGAAGGACAGGATGGAGGTGGTGCTTGAAGATAATGGTTTGAAGGAATTCATTGACAATGATGTTCCTAATCCCACTTTGACATATGTTGCATTACTTGATGCATGGAAAAAGAAAGTGGCAAAGGCGAGGATGATTATGTTGGAAGGTGTACGAGACCACATTGTCTCAAGCCTTCATGGGAAAGCCACACCATATGCTATGTGGAAGGCTTTGACGAATCTATTCCAAAGCAGCGATGACCATAGGAAATTGGTGCTCAATGATAAAATCCGAAAGATCAAGATGGAAAAGAACAACACTATTCTGGTATACTTGAAAAAGTTTTTCCAATGTCGGGATTAGCTTGGGAGTGTAGGAATAAGTGTTTCTGATAATGATTTGGTGAGTTTGCCTCTCCTAGGACTTCCTAAGAGTTGGCACAGTTATGAAGACTTTGTCAATGGACGGGAAAAATTTCCAGATTGGGAATGACTGTGGTCGGATCTAGTGGAGGAGGAGTTCAGGAAGAACACCAGATATGGCTCTTCATCTAAGCATGATGATGAAGAGGATTGTTCTTTGGCTGCCAAGGTTAAGAAGGGGAAGGGGAATAAATTCCATTCTAAATATGAGGTCGGTGAATATGGAAAGGAGCACAACATGTCCAAAGTGAAGTGTTTTCACTGTCACGAGCATGGACATATTGCCACAAATTGTCCACAAAAGAAGAAGAAAAAGATGGTTGTTGAAGTTGCAGTTGGTGAGGCTCTTTCCTTGCAATTTGAGCTTGACTTCTCATTGATCGCATGCATGGTGTCAAGTACATTGGGATTGGGGTGTTAATTGGATAGTGATGCTTCCTTTCACATGACGGGAGATAAGAAACTTTTCAATGACTTGCAGGAGAAATATCTCCAGATGCATATTGAGTTGGGTGGCGACGGATGGTACAGTGCGATCGAGATTGGTACCATTACCTTTCAGAGGGCGTCAGGTAAACTATTTCATTTAAAAAATTTAATGCATGTACCAGGTTTGAAGAAAAATTTAGTCTTAGTCGCAATGTTAAAGGATAGAGGCTATGATGTTGTATTTAGTGAAGGAAAAGTTTTATTGCAACACAAAACAATAGGGCAAGCCAAGAAGGTTGGGATTCGAGTTAAGAATCTCTATAGACCTGATGTAGATGGGATTTCTATAGAGCTTCCTACTATTGGGAAGTGTGAGAAAGCCATGAAATTGACCCTTAAGAGGGAGCAAGATTTGCATGCAGGTAAGAGTGAACCTCGAGATCTGGAGCAACCACAATATGGGGATCATGGAGTGGGAGAAACCACTCATGCAGAGAAATTTCATGCCAGATGGGCAGAGGGAGTGCATGCATCTATACCACCAGATGAGAGGTGGGGCGACGTGCATGGATAATCCCAAGAAGAAATTTCTAGGTAGGATTCGTTGAGATGGTGTGGATCTCATGAATTGAATCTGGCTACGAGGAGCCCACAGAGAAACAGTAGCAAGATTAGATGGATTGATGCAGTCAAATGTCGTGAGGACATGAAATCAAAGTGACAGTGTTGGATACTAGAGTGCAGATCAGAGTTGACAGCAAGTGTTGAGTGCATGGATGCAGAGGTCAATAGCGCAGTGGATCCAGAAGACATGTGCAGTTGGTACCAACAAAAGTTAGAAGACTTTGATGTCAGATGCATTATACTGATTTAGTTATTTGGAGGCTATTCAGTTTTGCAAATGTTGCATGCAAAGGTTTCAGGGCGCATGCATGGAGTTGCATGTTGTTAAGCCCCTATATTAATAGTGTAGTCCCTTATTATGTTATTATAACCCCCCTTATTGTTATTATTGTACCCCTGTAACCCCCATATTGTTATTATTGTGCCCTTACATTATTATTGTTAGGTCGGCTAGGATTACATTATGGCCCCATGGACTCCTATATATAGAAAGGAGGTTTTGTAAATTGTATCATCCAAGAATTGTGCATTTATGTAATGTCTGAGGTTTCCCCCTCGAAGTGGCTTATTTCTAAGGCATTGATATCTCTTTTCTTCTCTTTTTGGAGCTGGTTACACAACATTTGGTATCAGAGGTTTGGATTCTAGGGTTTCGCCGCTCCAAACAGGTCATCGTGGAATTTTCGCTATAAATGTTTTTATACGAAGCTTCAGAAGCTGAAATTTTTAGGGTGCGAAGCTGAAATCTTGAGTAAGGTTGTCTAAAAATTTCAGAGCTTGGTTCGCAATATTTTTGGAGATATGATCTGTGGAAGGTAGTGCTTTTTCAGGCTTCTGAATTTCATCTCAAAGAGGTGATCGTGGGAAAAGTTCAATAACTCTCTCTTTGGGAATTGGATTGGAGTGCCGTAAAAAGTTGTCACAAGTACACAGACTTTAGTTTCTTGGCTATCAATTTCAGAGACAAAGGACGAAACAGTGACACGTGGCAAGTCCTACAAGTTCGCTCTACCGAACCAGTCCAGAATTAGGTCATTGTGGGAGATTGGAAACAACTTTGTCTTGGAGAATCCAAATCAGGTCAGACCTGTGGCATTTGAAAGAAGCTTCATAGGGCTACTATAGGGCTAAATTTCAGATATTGAATATTTTCAATCACAGAGATAATACAATTTCAATATCAAGCTCCTCAAAGCAAGTAAAAGGTGTGTATTATTTTTTCCGAATTACATAAGTCTTGAAGAATCAAGTTGAATTGATTCCAAGGGCATATTGAAGAATTTTTTTCAGTAATGGGTTATATTATGCCTCCAAAAAATAATTCCATACCCATTAAGCCCTCAGAAAGCTATACTATGACGCACGAGGAGGAAGAATTGCAATATGAGATATCAAAATTACGGTACCAAGTGCGAAAAATTTCGATCTTACGAAGAGCAACCGAAGAGGACATAGATGGTTTAAAAGAAAAAATAGAGGCTAATTTGGATGGTTTGAAGGATCAAATAATAGCAAATATGGATGATAAATTAGTGGAAGATCACATCGAGCATCAACAACAAGTTCTCCAACTCTCAAAGGATAACCTAACTTTGGTACAGAATCTAATGAAACAACAGGAAGATCAACATGACATGGAAATAAGTTATGAAGCAGTAATAGAAACAAGAACTCGAAAAGTACAATCAATTTCAAATTATCTCAGCAAGTGGAAGAACTTTCCTGTAGAAGATTCCACATGGGAGGATGAGAATTTTATACAGAAGCATCAAGAAATAATCAAGCGTTGAGGACAACACTTGTTTGAAGGAGAGGGGCATGTTAAGTTCCTATATTAATAGTGTAGCCCCTTATTATGTTAGTGTAGCCCCCCTTATTGTTATTATTGTACCCCTGTAACCCCCATATTGTTATTATTGTGCCCTCATATTATTATTGTTAGTCAAGTAGATTAGCAATATAAGTCTTAAGCGGACTCCATATAGAAAGCGAGGTTTCTGAAATTGTATCATCCAAGAATTGTGCATTTATGTAATGGCTGAGGTTGTTTCCCTCGAAGTGGCTTATTTTCAAGGTTGATATTCTTTTCTTCTATTTTGAGCTAGTTATACAACACATGTTTTATGCAAAGACATTCCTTATTTAAGTGAGAGGAGTGTTGAAGTTTGCAACAAGAAGCTATGTTGAAATTGGCACTCGAAATGGAAAATCTCCTGATCTTGAAGGAAAATTAAGTAATTTGCTACATTAGGTGGGGCTTGTCAGGAAAGGTCTTTAGGTGGATGTCTATTTATAGATGCATGAGAAAATTCTATTTATAGATGTATGTGCAAGTTCTATTTATAGATTGCATGTCTATTTATAGATGCATGTCGACTATTATTATCCCTTAAGATTAGTTGGACAATAAAAAATAATCTATTCGCAATGAGCACTTGGAAATAGTTAACTGAAGTGGTAAATTAGTTAGCTAAAGGAATTTTGAGTTAAGTGGTTGGTTGGTGGGACATACATGTAAACTTGAGTTTTAACAAAGTGATTCTAGTTGTAACAGAGTTGGAAGTGCAATTATGAGAGTTGTAAAGTAGTTTAACTCAGTTAAGTGAGTTAAACTCAGTTGTGCTAGTTGTGACTGAAGATACACTAGTGAGAGATCAAGTGAATTAATTATTAATTAATTCACAATCAGTGGTCTCACATGCAACTAAAGATTTACTACTATTAACTACATGCATGTCAGATCCAGTGGAGACCCAATTGAGATGTAGGTGAAAGGAACAGATTGACTATCAGTTTTGACATTATCGGTTGCACACATGCAACCACACACACATTGGATGTGCCTATGAGTATTCCACAGTCAAGGCAAGAAATAATCATTCATTTGGGGGTTCTTGACCATCAGGGATTGCGCATTAGAGGCAGGTTGTCTGGAGACAGTAAATTGGCAAAGGAACTTGCCAATTTTTGTATGACATTGTGAGACAGTTAGCTCATGTATTGAGAGCTCTTGGATTAGAGATTTGTATGATATTGTTTCAAGATCCATGATATATACATAATAGAAGATAGTGGGGTTTTCAACTTTATGCTTTCCCTGTAAATTATCTGTGTTATGTGTGATTGATCTTTCTTCATGATATTACTATTGGCAATTGTGTTTTAAATTCCGTAAAGATTTTGTAGAAGCGATTTTGTATTTAACAGTGGCATATAATTGTTAGATCAGGAGAATCTAGGAAATACATATTTTTTATTAAATTTCTACATATATTGAACAACTAGAAGGATTTCAATTATCAGAAAATGAAGAATATGTATACAAGTTGAAGAAATCACTTTATGGACTAAATTAATATCCCAGAGCTTAGTACTCAAGGCTTGACAAATATTTACAACAACAACGATTCAAAGGAGGAGGAGCAAATAACAACCTTTACATCAAAACATATAATGAAAAATTGTTGACCATTGTTGTGTATGTAGATGATGTCATTTTTGGAAGTGATTTTGACACAATGATCCAAATTTTTATAGAAGAGATGTAAAAGGAATTTGAAGTGCCCATGCTCGGAGAATTGTCATTCTTTCTAAGACTGAAAGTTTTTCAATCAAGTAAAGGTATATTCATTCCCAAACCAAATACATTAAGGATATGTTGAAGAAATTTGGAATGAAAAATTATGGACATGTTAACACTCCCATGGTAAAAGGAATCAAATTAAGAAAATATGATGAATCTCTAGATGCAAATCAAACTTTGTATAGATAAATTATTGGTAGCTTATTATATATGATAGCATTAAGACTAGTTATCATGCAAGCAATAGGATTGGTTGAAAGGTTTCAATTTGCACCAAAGAAGACACATGCAAGAAGTAAAAATATAATTTTCAGATATCTAAAGGGGACTATAGTATTTTTCTTATGGTACTAAAGAAGAAAATATTTCACCTTAACATCATATATGGATGAAAATTTGGAAAGAAGCTTTGTTGACAATAAAATATCTAGTGGATGACATTCTTTCTGGGAAACTATCTAGTGTCATGGTTAAGCAAGAAAAAAAACCCAATTTCTCTATTCACGGTTAAAGTTGAATACATTACAATAGCAGCATGTTGCACTCATGTAATCTAGATGAAGGAGGCTATGAACTGTATCAAGACAGATTATTATCAACCAATATCAATTATTTGTGATAATACAAGTGCAATTAGTATCTCAAAGGACCTTGTTATGCATTAAAAGACAAATCATATCCCTACCAAATACCACTTCCTAAGATAATAGGTAGCTAATCATAATGTCAATATGGAATATATTGCTACTAAAGAATAGATTATAGATATCTTTACCAATCCCCTTCCTAAAGAGACATTTGAATATATAAGAATAAACATGGGGGATATATCTCTCCCATATCATCAGTAAAAGGAAGCATAAGCTCAAGGGATAAATATCTTTCTCTTTATTTATGAAAAGGAGGAGAATTGAAAAATAGGAGAATCGTCAATTCAGGGGGAGTAGCCCTTTCCATTGATGTCAAAGGGGTACAAATTGCAAAAAAATGAGAATTTGAATACAAAAAAAGAATTTGTAGGTAGTGAGAGTTCCACCACACTTTAATAAATTTATCTGAGGGCTTCCATCAATGACAAAGGGGGATACAATTGTAATGTTATCACTAATTTCAAAGTTAGGTAGAGACCCTTTTACATATCATCTAAACCAAGTTCTCAATTCAGCTTCGCAAAATCGAGGGGGGCACATATTAGAAAATATTTGCACCAAAATATGTATAAATAATATGATTGGTGAGTGCATTATAGAATTGAAAAAATAATAAGAAATGTGACCCAAGGTGTTAGGAACAGGGAAACATGGAGCAGTGAGGCTCGAGCAGAAAAAGTGCACAATTAAAAGCATGAGGAAGATCTAAGGCAAGGAGGATGTTTTTGGCACAAAAGGAGGTATGAGATAGATATTACAAAAATATCCAAAAAACCTCAAACTTTATATAACACGAAATCTTTTCAAAAGTAGTGCTTTTATGCTATGTTCATTAGTTAATGTGACAAAAGTTTTTTTATTTGTTAATGGCCCATCTACGAGACCCTCAACATAACATAGTTTTATATAAGGCATATCAAGAAAATTCTCTAATATTTTAATGAGTATTTTGTCCATAAAATTCCAACACTTTTGATGGCCATAGATCCTAATGATATAAGACTCAAGGCCATTAAGATATGATAAATATTTATGTACATTCGTCCTAAAGTTATAAAACTCAAGGCCATGGAACCTAAAAATTAGACACAAGAGAATACCAATTGTGACCCACTCATAATTGGGCAAATAGGTCTCCTCGATGGTGCATTTATGACCTCAAATACTTATGTTTATGTCAAAAGATAAGGAAGTCAAATATTCCTCAGAATCCAAATAAGTCCTAACTAAACAAGTAACCCATGAGATAAGAAACACCTAGTTAAGTTATATCCAATAATGATAAGTAATCCAAAGCATATTTTTAAAAATTTCCGAGAGAAAATAACTAAGAAAGATAAATTTACCAACAAAAAAAACACATAAACACGATGTTCATCCTAGAAAATACCATCTAACAAAATATCCCTTTTCCAAAACCCAACCAACCTGGCAAAGTGAGCATTCACTGCTTACATCCCTGCTTGATTACAATAAAGCCTTTCAAAGCATTTTAAGGGTGTCATTACATGAAATCCACTGGCACAAATTGATGGGAAACCAAATATATGTGTTAAAAACCACCACTATTTGACCAAGCAACTTTGACTCTTTCACAAAGTTAAGTTTTACCTAAAAATCCCCCCTTAAAAATTGACTTGGGTTTCCCTTGAGAAAAGTTTGCTAAACCATCCAAGTGAAACAACGCTACTCGCCTCTTGGCTCTATGCCCCTCAAAGTTTATATACAAGGTATTTGATAATTAAACATGCCCCTATATCAGTAATTAGGTCTAGCTCCGGACTTTAATGGTAATTTTTAGGGGTATGCAAGCCTTACTAGGTCTTATAGAAGTATGCCCATTCACATTTAAAAATTTTCAATGCCATCATAATTTTATTTTATTTTTAGTTTGTGCTTACAATGCACGACCAACATCTCTCTCTTTCGTATGTCACCCATTCCACCATTGAAAATATTCATTCTGAAACAAGAAAACCATGATAAATCATCTCATTGAAGCATTTTGCAAAACACTTTACATGCATCCTTGATATAAATATAGTCTTAGCAAGAGGCTTGACATGGAGTTTTTTTTTTACGCCTCCTTGCATATATCCATGGATCTTGTCACTTTCACACCTACTGATCAAAACCCATCAAGCTTATCTCTAGGATTTGACCTCAACCCATGGACCTGATGCCATGTTAAAAACTATCAAGAGAAAATGGCTAAGAAAGATAAATTTACAAGCAAAAAAAAAAAATATATGCACATAAACACAATGTTTATCCTAGAAGAAACCTCTATATGGGGATTAAACCAACTAATAAAATATCCTATTAGTCCCTTGGCCAAAACCCATCCAACCCGACCAAGTGAGAATTAATCACTCACATCCCTAACACATTAAAATGAAGTCTTCCCAAGCATTTTAAAGGCTTCATTACATGAAATCCATGAGAACAAAACCATGGGAAACTAAATCCATGTGCCCAAAACCATCATTATTTGACAAAACAACTTTCACTTTGTAACAAAGTCAAGTTTTACCTAACACATATTGTACTTGAGTACAAGGATGTTAGTTATTTTCTTTATTTCCCATGAAAAAAACTTTATATTCAGTATTTCAATTATGTTATTAAAATAAACACCAAAGCTATCTTTTCCAGATCAAAAAATAATAGCCCTAAAACCATCATGTTATTAATCCAACATTGATATTATCACTATATATTATAGTCATATTAACCTCTTCAAAGACAAAATTTGAAAAAATCAATAAATAAAATCCTACTTTCAAACCTAAGAATCTTTCTTAAAAATCATAAAAACATAACTCTAAAACAATAAATTGTGACAAATCACTTACATTAGAAGAGAGTTATTTCCAAAGTTGTGAATTGGGATCCTCTTTTAAATTATTTTTCATAAAGGAGCCCACATACAAGATAAAAGTATCTTTAAAAAACTTATCAACAATGATACATCTATCATCAAATTATTTATTATACATTAATTATTTTCTCAAGCCACGATTAACTTGTAATATCCAAAAACTTATAGCTTACTACCCACCAAAATTTATGCAAGTTCTTTTGTTTTAGCAAGCAATTTACTTATCAACTTCATATCTCAAGTTATTAGTTCCTTTCAAAGCAAGACTATGGGATGATTTGTCTATCAACCATTATTAATATAGCATTTACCAATGTAACTTATAATTATTTATGTAATTATTTCTAGAGCATAATTTCTAACTTGAGTTGGAGAGGCTAAGTTGCCCTGTTAAAAAAAACTACAATATAACAAATTGAATTTCATTATTTTTATTAATTTTAACTTTTTATTATTAATTGAGCCAAAATTTAAATGTTTGCACTCGTTTTACAAACACTATATCACTTTTAACCCTTTATTATTTTTTAATTGAGTCGACATATAAATGTTATATGTTTATGTTAAATGTTAAATTTTACAAACATTTACACATACACACCTGCCCCTATAATGGGTTGTTCCACTCAATAATATCATTTTAAGTTGGATTATAACTTACAATATCACTTTAAATTGAAGTGAAGGTACCAGCAATAATTTTCAAATAATATAGCAATATTGTAAAATAACATTTAAATACGACAATCTTATAGGCAAACAGTTTAATAATGTTGAGTTGTTATAAATAATAATAATAATTTTTATTAAATATTAAAAAATTGTAGGAATTTTCAAATTTGAAATATTTTTTATTATTTTAGAAATAGAAAATTTTAAAAAAAAATGATAAATTATAAATTATTGCACGAACAAGCATTGTACAACCCATTATGAGGGAGATGTGTAAACGTTAGGCCTAATATAAGAAAGATCACATGTCAGCTTTTTTTAAATCTTTTATTTTAATTTAATTTTATAATATTTTTTTAAATTAAATATAAAAACAAAAAATATAGGGAGATGTAATGGATGTTGAAAATGGAAACAAGAAAATCTTGTTTTAATTTTCTCTTGAATAAAATTAGGAGAAAGTTGTAATTCCAGATCATAAGACAACTTGTACAAGTTAAATAAATTAGTTTCACTTAGTTGGCTTAGTTAACTCCAATGACTGAATGAATGACAGGATTTTAATATTTTAATATTGTCCACTAGACCAAGTGGTATAAGGGACCTAGGACTCCAACCCATCACAACTTCAAACTTTTCTCTAAGACTACTCTCCTGTCATGAATCTTGACCAAGAAGTTCGCAGTGTTGATAAGTCTCGCTTCCTCGAACAACTTGTTCAAACAATCGACCTTCAAAATTCTTTTAAACTGATTACAAATATCCTCATAAGCCGGAAAATCCATGATGCACTTCCATTATGTTTCAACCTATCATTTCCTACAAAAGATGCACATTATTTCTTCTCACTCTTATTTTGGAATTGTCCATCTAATTGTTTCACATCTGATATGATGAGATTCGGTCCTCAACTGTGTTATTAATATTCTAGCATTTCCCATTATTTTGGCCCCTAAATATTTTCTCATCATGAGACCATATCGGGTTGAAATATTTAACATAAAGAGATTTTTTTTCGACCAAACTGTTTTTCCCAAATGTTAGTCTTGAATTTAGGACACTCTCGCCACTTAATGCCCCACTTGCCCAACCACTTTTCATTTTTTCCCCCAAGTTTTCTTCCTCCTCATTAACTCTTCCGCAACAACTATTTTAGGCCAACGATGCACTTCCATGCCTTCAAAATTTTTTAGGTAACTTAACAAGCGAAAAACCGCCTCGACCTCCATTGGAAATAAACCAGCATCAGCTAGCAATATCTCATAAGGAACCGTTGATTTGAATTTGAAATTATTAGTGATTAGGTGTTTTTGAATTCTTTCTAATTGCCTCCACTTGTAGTCCGACATACTACTCCCCCAATTGAGGGCCTAATTTGAGACATGTAGAGTGGTTCCTAAATTTTAGGAGCCTAGATTGAGTTTAATTTGAGTTGTAATAATTTAATTCACTTAAACTGAGTTAAATTCGGATAAAATAGTTCCAATTTTTGGAGGAACTAGTGGGAGGCATAGTTGTGGGGTGTGTACTCAGTGATCAACCAGTTAACTAGTAAATCAACCATAATTAACTCATGCATGAAAT
Source organism: Pinus albicaulis (assembly GCA_034641835.2). Taxonomy (NCBI): domain Eukaryota; kingdom Viridiplantae; phylum Streptophyta; class Pinopsida; order Pinales; family Pinaceae; genus Pinus; species Pinus albicaulis. The sequence continues at coordinate 786,197,256 of CM076575.1, read as the reverse complement.
ACGAGTTACACAGTTGAGATTGGATTTTAAGGGAAGTGTACTATTAGTTGTATAATTATCCAATTTGTACAAGTGGTGCATGCAGTCAGAGAAGGACCTATATGGATTGTGCAGTTCGGGATGAGGATTTCCCTAATTAAAAGGGGGCTAATTCCTTAAGAAAAATCGCAAGGAAATAAGATATTGGCAGACAACACGATTGGCTATGTATTGGCCAGAGTCAGCTTGTGAGGTAGTGAGATAGATTATACTTGTGCAGATATTGTTTAGGATTGAAAAAACATTGTATTTTTTCTCTATTTTCTTATTAAAGAAATACATATAGGAAGGGGTTTTGAGCAGTGGATTTCTCCTAGATATGTCCTCATTTTATATGCACTAATTTATTAATGTCGCATGTTTTTCATATTTCTTCTCAATCATGAATTTCTTTCCACAAAAGAGTAGAGTAGATTTCATTCTTATGTTTTAGAACATTACATGAGCAGTATTGAATCTACAATTAATTTCTACATGGTATTAGAGCTAGATTCATAGTGGAGAAGAGAATTTGAGGTTATCTTTGCAGGAGGAACAAGTTTGCAGATCTATTCCTCAGAGCTAGAAGGATGGTGTTTTATTGTCTAAGGCTTGAGTATGCCCTTGATGGTAGCTCAACTTATATTTCTTGGAAGGACCGCATGGAAGCATTCATGGAAGATAATGGGTTGAAGGAATTCATCGATAATGATGTCCTAAAACCAACACTAGTTGATGCCAGGGATCTAGCAGATTGGAAGAAGAGCATAGCCAAGGAAATGAGGATCATATTGGAGGGAGTACGGGACCATATTGTCTCTAATATCCATGGGAAATAAAATCCATATGAAATGTGGTAGAAATTGATAAAATTGTTCCAAAACAATAGTGGCCACGGGAATCTGGCACTGAAAGATAAGGTTCATAATATCAAAATTTAAAAGGGCAACACAATACCACAATACCTGAGCAGGTTCATAAAATGTCATGATAAACTTGGGAGTGTTGGTGTTATGGTTGTATAAGATTATTTGGTAATCCTATCACTTCTAGGCATTCCCAAGTGCTGGCACAACTACCAGGATTAGGTCAATGGGAGGGAGAATCTACCAAACTGGGAAACATTATAGTCATATTTAGTACAGGAAGAGTTCAAGTTAAACACCAGAGATGGGACCTAATCCAAGGTTGAGGATGAGGAGAATTGTGCCTTGGCTGGAAAGGAAAAGAAAGGGAAAGGAAGAAATCCCAATCTAAAGGATATTTTGGCCATGCAGGAAAGAAGAAAGACTTGTCGAAGATTACATGTTTTCACTATCATGAGCTGGGACACTATTCCACAAAGTGTCTACACAAGAAGGCCAGAAAGAAGCCCTCAAGAGGAGTGGCGGGTGAAGATTCAAAATTAAAGTTATATTTCACCCTCATTGCATGCATGGTGACATCGGTGATGGGTAGTGTGTGGTATCTGGATAGTGGAGAATCATTTCATATGACGGGAAACAAATAATTTTTCAGTGACTTGGAGGAAAAGGTGCTTTAGATGCACATCAAGATGGGAGATGATGGAAGGTATAATGCGACTGACATCGGTACAGTTACCTTCCAGAGGGAGTCTAGTTTTCCTCTCATATTAAAATATGTCATGTATGTTTGGGTCTGAAGAATAATTTAGTTTCAATTGTTATGTTGGAAGATCATGGCTACGATGTGATATTTAGAAAATGAAAGGTTTTCCTTCGTCACATCGTCATGGGACAAGTGAAGCATATCAGGGTTCGGGTGAAGAACCTCTACAAATTAGATGTAGAATATTATGTTTCTTTGAGCATGAAAGAATAAAAGGTACAGAGCCAAGACATCGGTGAATTATGGAATATGAGACTTGGCCATTTGCACCATGGAGCTTTGAATATCATGCAACATATTTCTACAGGACATCCCAAGGGTGCACTAGAGCAATGGGATACATACAAAGGGTGTACACAGGGGAAGTACACCAAATTCACCTTTCATGATAAGGACAGTAGAGCGTAATTAATACTCGAAAGAGTTCACTTGGATGTGTGTGCACCATTCTCGATAGCCTCCATGGCCAAGAACATGTATTATGTTATATTTGTATATGATTTCTCACATAAGTGCTATATTTTATTCATGCAGAAGAAAGACCATACATTCTCCAAATTTGTTGAATTTAAAGAACTTGTTGAGAAAGACACTGGAAGGAAAGTGAAGGCTCTCAGGAGCAATAATGGTGGTGAATATGTGTCGAATGAGTTCAATAAATTCTGTGTAAAAGAAGGAATTCGACAGTAGTTAATAGCACCCCATAACCCACAGCAGAGTGGGGTGGCTGAGAGGAAGAACAGAATTATTGTGGGAGCTACACAGGTGTTGTTGCATGATCATGGCTTACCATTTCACTTATGGGCTGAAGCATGCAACATAGCGGTATATGTGTAGAACAAGAGTCCTCATCGGATTCTCGGGATGACTACACCAGAAGAAGTTTTTTCAAGGAGGAAAACAGATGTGTCACACCTCAGGATCTTTGGTTCATCATTTTACTATCATGTTTCGAAGGATGCAAGGAAAAATCTAGAGCCAACAGCTGAATTGGGAATATTTGTGGGGTACATTGATACACCTCACAATTATCGGGTGTACCTACCATCTCACAAGATGAAATTTGTTCGTAGAGATGTGAAGTTCGATGAAGAGAAGGACATGAGCTGTTACCTTGCGAGGTATCTTCAACGGAGCTTCAGTTGCATGGAGATGAGGATCTTTTGGCTCCAAAGGAATAACCTTAGGGTGTTTTGGAGCAGCCACAAGAAGAGGAGCAGAGAGTGGAGGCACCCACTCATTCAAATACATCTAGAGAAGGAAGGAAGTGCACCAAGGAAGCTAACAAATTATTTCATGATGCTAGAGAGAATGTGGGAGCACCCACATCATAGCGCAGACAGAGTGTGTCACCATATCAGTACATTGGGTACATGGCTCTAATGAGTGAGCTAGTTGAGATAGAACCATCCTCATTCGAGGAAGCAATGCAAAATCTAATGTGGTTTGATGCCATTGTAGAGGAATATGATTCCATAGGCATAAATAGTGCTTGGGAAGTGGTCTCAAGACTAGAGAACAAGTTAGTGGTAGATTCGAGTTTGATCTACAAGGTGAAGCAAGTAGTAGACGAAAGCATTGAGAAAAACAAGGCCAAATTTGTGGCCAAGAGGTTCTCTCATGTGGAGGGAATTTATTACGAGGAGAAATTTTCTGTAGTAACGAGGTACTCATCTATCAGATCAATTCTAGCACTTGCAATGCATATGGGATGGAAGATACATCCGATGGATGTGAGGACAACATTCCTCAATGGAGTGATTGAGGAGGAGGTGTATATTGAACAACCAGAAGGATTTGATACCTTCTATAGAGATTCGCATGTATGCAGAAATAAGAGAGCATTGTATGGATTGAAACAAGAACCCCGTGTTTGGTACACCCGGATCAACATCTATTTCACCTGGTTGGGATTCACCAAAAGTGAAGTAGATGCAAACCTTTACCATATTTTTGTTGAACGTAAATTGTTGATTATAGTATTATATGTCGATGATTTTATTTTTAACTGGTGATGAGAAGTTTATAAAATCTTACAAAGAGGGTATTGTAAGAGAATTCGAGATGAAGGACATGAGACTCATGCATTATTTCCTCGGTTTGGAAGTATGTAAAGGAGATAGGGAATCGTTAGTCTCTCAGGGAAAGTATGCCAATGATATATTGAAGAAGTTTCGCATGGAGAATAAAAAACCCATGGACAATCCTCTAGCAAGAAGTTGGAGGAAGGAAGATGCTACTTCAGGTGAGGAGGTGGAGGCCACTATTTACAAGCATCTTTTGGGTTCACTTATGTATTTGGTGAACACACGACCAGAAATGTGTTATGAAATTAACCAGCTTAGTCAAGAAATAGTTAAGCCAAACAAACTGTATTGCAAGGTGGCCAAACATGTGTTGAGATACCTCAGAGGAACTAATCAATATGGTATTTGGTACAAATGGACTGAGGGAGTGAAGCTTCAAGGCTTCACAGATGTAGATTGCGCATGCAGTCCATCAGATAGGAAGATCATCTCATGAGAAATCTTCAGTATTTGGTTAGCAACAGTTTCTTGGTACAACAGGAAGCAGAGATCAATTGCACTCAGTTCAGCAGAAGCGAAGTACATGGATGCTAGTCAAGAAGCATGTGAAGCTATCTAGATGAGGAAGATTCTTGTCGGGTTATTTAGTCATATGATGGATCCCACTGTGATTTACTGTGACAGTCAAAGTTGTATCACAATCTCTAAAAATCCAATTTTTCATGATTTATCCAAGCATATCAACATCTGGTATCATCATCTACGAGATTGTTGTTGAGGTGGATTATGTTCTTGGAATACATTCCAACAAAGTAACAACATGCAAATATTTTGACAAAGGCATTGTTAAGAGGAAAATTTTAGTTCTATAGAGACAAGATTGGGGTATCTGATAATCCCTTTCTTGTTGAGAGGGAGTGTTGAAAATGGAAAGAAGAAAATCTTGATTTAATTTTCCCTTGAATTAAATTAGGAGAAAATTGTAATTCCACATCACAAGATAACTTGCACGAGTTAACTAAGTTAGTTTCACTTAGTTGGCTCAGTTAGCTCGAGTTGGGGGCCTAACTTGAGTCATGTCACTGTTCCTAAATTTTAGGATCCTAGGTTGAGTTTAATTTGAGCTGTAATAATTTATTTATGTTAAACTGAGTTAAACTAGTTCCAATTGTTGGAGGAACTAGTGGTAGGTATACTAGTGGGGTGTGTACTCAATGATCAACCAATTAATTGATAAATCATCCATAATTAACTCATTCATGCATGAAATATGAGTTACCCAGTTGAGATTGGAGTTTAAGTGCAGTGTACTATCAGTTGTATAATTATCCAAGTTGTACAGGTGGTGCATGCAATCAGAGAAGGAACTATAGGGATTGCAAAGTTCGGGATTAGGGATTTCCATAATCAATAGGGTGCTAATTCCTTGAGAAACAACACAAGGAAATAGGAGCTTGGAAAGTATAAAAATTGGCTAAGTATTGGCCGGAGTTAGCTTGTGAGGCAGTGAGATAGATTATACTTGTGCAGAGATTTTTTAGGCTTGAACAATTATTGCATTCCTTCTCTATTTTCTGATAATTTAATGCAATATATATAGGAAGGGGTTTTGAGTAGTGGATTTCCCCTAGATATATCCTCGTGTTAAGTGTGTTAATTGATTCATGTCACATGTTTTTTATATTGATTCTCAATCATGAATTATTTTCCGCAACTGAGTAGAGTAGATTGGAGTCGTATGTTTTAGAACATTACATGAGAAACATTGAATCTACAATTAATTTCTACAATGGAATAAATAATGATTTTTTAACCATATATAAATTAAATTAATAAACACATAAAAACTTAATACTTACAATATAACAAAATTCTTCATCATCTATATTCACCCCATTTTTCCATAGACATTATTAACTTGTAAAAAGGATTTGTTATAATACCATGCGCCAATACCATGAATTATCAATATCAAATGCCCAAAAACTTATTACAAAATCAAAATATTTTACATATATTTTATTTTAGTTTTATTTTGTAACATTTTTTAAATTATATCTAAAAGCAAACAAATATAAGGGAGATTTTGTAATGTCTCATAAACATTTTTATTCAGTAAAGATAAAATAATAAATAAATTAAATTAAAAAATAAAATACTTAATTTTATAATTGTCAATAAAACATTTTAATGTGTTCAAATTAAATCAAAATTAAAAATAAAATAAAAAATAAAAAATGAAAAACATAAAATTAATCATTTTAATTAATAATAAAACAGTAACACGCCCACCATTTACTTTTGCTACAGTAATTCAACTAATTGTAGTAATTTAATATTTAAAATTATTTTGATTTTATTTTCTTTTAAAATTGGTTATGGCCATTCAGGGAATTTACTGGAAAAGACTATCTAGAAAATGAATGAACTTCTAAACACCGAGAAGTTGGGCAGTTAGAACAGTTAACAAATAGTTACCTTTTCTCATTATATTAAAGGAAAATCTCTTGGAAAGAAAGGCGTTATGTTTTCTTTCTGGAAAAGAAGAGTCGAGAAGGTAGGATGCTACCTAATAGATTCCATAGTTGGTTGGGTTCCAGTAGAATTCTAAAGCATACTCTGAGGTTTGGGCTGGAAAATAGTCCTGATGCCACCTCTCTTGTTACCCAAAACTGCAATCTACTGCTCGGTGGAGGAGCTCGTGGGTGAGAAAGGGGACGTAATCGCCCTTCTCTATGGTTGGGTGGACCAGACTAGTCTATAAAATTATTGAGATAAGTATCTGTCAGCTATAACAGTTTATTGATAGATTTTCAGGGTGTGATTATTGATTGAAAATACAAGAATATTATTTATTTCCAGCAGGTTATTATTGACATAATTCCTGGCTATGATCGCTAAATGAAAATAAAAAAAATAATCTTTTATTGCATGGTAAGGGTATAGGAGTTATACCCAGAGTAGCTTATTTCATGAAATGAATTACAATAGCATGTGCAAGTAGTTCTACATTCACTTAAGAAAAGACTGTATGATTATAGAAATGCATTATCTATGCATAACCTTATATTGTGCATAGAATAACTAACTGTGTGCAAAGGTGAGTATTTCTGGGAGAAGAAAATTATTTGGAAATACACACAGAAACACATCTGTGTTCATTTTCTTTGTTTGTTTTCAGTAAACTGTAGCTACTTGATTTAATAATACTGCAATTATTTATTTCAACGAAGACTATAGTTGTTTCTTTTCATTAAAGTTGCAATTGTATTTCTATTAAGGGTTTGTGCTGCCTAATTCCCTTATTATATTGCACATACATGAAGTCTGTGGGAACATAGATTTAGGTGCACATTGTAAAAGTTACAACTAAATCAATTATGTTAGAATTGTTGAACAAAGAAAAAGATGTTTTAGAAAAATCAGTGTCGTAGTGGACTGGTAATAGACGGTTAGTCTAATCCGAGAAGGGTCCTAGAATAGTCAATCCATATTAAGTAGAAAACAAGAAAACTACACAGACTATGGGAATGAAACAAACAATATATTATGTAGAAAGGACAGTATGGTCATCTACAATAATTATATCTCTAGATTGTTTCATATTCTTTTTACTAAACTTAAAATATTCAAGATGACAACATCAAGAAATAATTCCTCTATAGTGATAGGAAAAGTAAGATGAATGACTATATCATGGCCAAGACCTAAGTTATCATTCTGCAGCATGCATTAACAGTTTAACCAAAAAATTGTCAAAACTCACTGTCAAAAGAGATATCCATGCTGGACAGAACAATAAATCCAAACTCCATAATAGAGAGAATTTAAAGACTGATAACACAAATTAAAAGATAATATGACAATTATACGAAATTTATAATAAGTAGTGCAATTCAAAAGAGATTCAGATTTTCTACAAACCCCGGTTCATAAGAATAAATATGGTAATTACATCCCAATACGACTCAAGTATAAATTGTGCCTCGACATGAGGTCTTAAGTGCTATAATATTACAACAAGCCTAAACATTCTAAGCTAATATGTTTTAACACTTCACTTAAGAAGTGACAAGGGTTTCAACAATGGTTGCGAGGAAGGCCCTCAACAAAACCTTGTTGTTTCTAGACTTTGACAGGAACCCCAGTTTCAGGGGTGAAACTCTCCACTAAGAACATAAAAAATGGTCAGAAAACACAATGGAGATCTTTCCAAATACCTGGAGTTGAAGCCATAGTGAATACACGGATGAAGGAGCCTGCAGCAAGTCAAACCCGAGATTGCAACGACTCCTGCAAGGTGCATGTGAAACAACGTCATGGGCCTTGAGGAAATAAATAATGTACCAAATGAGAATTTACAATAAATAAAAAAACAAAATTGAACATAATGACGTGGATTTATCTGTAGCAGCTCGCTGAGGCGGTAAGGTAGCCACTCAAGACAAGAAGGAACCCTCATAGGGTTTTGGATATCCAAATTTCTGAGAAAATAATTAAACCTAACAGGAATGGCATCAAATTCCACCAAAAAATCAAAACCCATCTAAATTTAACCTAACAAACAGATAAGGGTATAAACGAAAAGGAAATGGGTGCAAATTGAAACACAACAGTAAACCAAACAGTTTAATTTGTGGACAGACCACGATGCATACCTGCCAAGAGTGAAGGATCTATCAGGCTTGTGCTAAAGAGGTGGTTGCAAGAGCATTGGTCAACCATTGCGTAGTGTAGAGCAATGGCAAAGTTGGAAGAGTAGCAGAATGAGGACCTGTTGTGCTATACAACAACCCCCCATTTCATAAAATTTTACTTTAGAAAATTATAATATGAAATGGGTCCCTTTTTTTTGATTAAATTAGTATTCATATTATAAATCAAAAACAAGCAAAAAAAATCATTATAGATAAAGACTCGCAGTAAGTCGATGCGATATCACTATTGGCAATCGGGGATTGTGAACAGGACCACAGAGAGGGTTCGGGAGTGGTATAACCCTAACTACCTCCCCATCAGTCTACATCGTCTGATTTACATTTGGATTAACGCTGTAGATATGACCAGGTGGTGTTTGGAAACGCATCCCATATGGGTATCGAGAGACTTCAGATGGGGTGACATCCATTTCGAACACAAAACATTAAAAATGAATTACGAAATAGGCACCAAGTTAATAACTCGTAACAGAGTGGAATAAACCGTATTAAGAGCCATAATAAATTTACTTTAATGTAATATTGTTCCACTGTCAAATATCCAAGGAGGGTTAAATAATTGCTATGCCATGTTGAATTATGGTAAGTGAGTAATTATAATATGTGTTTTAAAAATAGGTAATCACTATGCCTTATTTATATAGAATGAGTTTTTTTTATAAGATGCGTGGGAGTGTTTATAAGTTGTGTAGTGTGTCTTATTTACATAAAATGAGTTTTTTATAAGATGTGTCGTATTGTTTATAAGTTGTGTGAGATCCTTCTAATTACATTAAAAAATATTATTGAGATACATTATGATGGATGTTACAAGTGGTATCAGAGCTGAAGGATTCAACACTTGGGCCTATGAACCTGACTACGATTAGGAAAATACTTTCACAGAGTGAATAGGACTCTCTAGAGGAAATTTTCCATAAGTAAATGAGAATTACTTTCGTTAATTAATGGATTCATTGTTGGTATGTCCTTACCTATAAGCGGTGATATGTTAGGCACCTAGGTGAACCAACAACAACACAGAAGATTTAATTATTAACACATTGTATTTATTTAGTCATAAAATCATGATTAGTAAATAGTGTGTCACAAGAGAACTTCATGATAAGTATGTCACATATGAGATCTCCTTGAGAAGTTAAGGATTATTAGGACAGGGTGAATAACATGACAAGCGCTAAATAAAAAAATTCCTTGGGAATTATTAGTGTATTGTTTGCTTAAATTCATTGTGACTGCATTTTCTCTACTCGATCATGAACCCGTGTCTAGAAATTATTTATATGTATATTCTATTACAAATGATAGTCAAAACTATTCCTTTAAAATGTTGTTATGCTAGCTTGTATTGTCTCAAGGAATCTTGCACCAATCCTTGAGAATCGAAATTATGTCTTGCGCATGATGTTTATAGGCATGGATATTACTATGACTTCTCAGAGTATGTATTACAGTACAATCAATTATTTGATATCTATGAAATTTTTTCTTTGAAGTTGAGTCATGAGACTGCCACTTAGAGGTCTGAGAACAATGAAATTTTCTATTCAGTTTGCAATACTTAGGGTTGCAATGACATTTGAATTTTTCTCTCCCCATATTTGTATTTCTAGCGTTAATGGTCATTTTCTTTTAAATACTGAGCAATCGAAGAGGTTTATGTATAATAAAACATGATTTTTTCGCATATTTTCAATTACCATCAAGGAATTCCTTAAATAGATGACATATTTCATTGTGTCGACTTCTTGGATAGACAGTGATTGGGAACCCTGATATTCGGTGTAGATTCAACATCCTAATGCAACCTGCATTCATAATGTTGGAATAAATTCCTTGAAATCAACCATCATATTGGTAAAATGATTTGGGCATAGATGCATTCCTTTGGTTTGGCTTGTGTATGCTACATTTCCTTTTACCAACCAAATTTGAGTAGGAAATTATCAAAAGGGTGAATCAAAATTACTCTTTGTGCATGAAACTAATTTTGATGTTTAATGTTTAATATGAATATCCTCACATTATGAAAATCACTGCATGGGAAAGCCACACATTATTTGTATGGAAGAAAAAAAAATTATTACAACTCACAATGGATACAACTTGCAGCTAGTATTGACCCCATTGAGAAAATATTTTTCTTTCTTTCTTGGTTATTGAACCCAAGGGAATATTTTTCTTTCTTTCTTGGTTTTAAGATGGAAAATGGTTCTGTTGGAATCTTTGTTTGTAAGAATTCTTGTTTGTAGGGATTCCTTACCAGATCTTGGTTTGAACGCCATTATTCTGGGTAGAATTGAAGTCATAACACCTGCCTCTTCCATGGATAAGAACAGATTTTTACTCTGTGGAAAATCAAGTTGTGGAACACAAAAATACCCAAACTACTATTATTGAGTGGGTTTGATCATGTAGGTTGACATGGATTGGAAGAGAAGCGTAGCATGCTATGTGATTTCTTCTTACAGTCATAATATTTTATAATAAAAAAAAACCTTTGTGTGGAAGTAAAACAAGTCAAACTGGAAGTTTAATGGTGCCAATAATACCTTCTGGAGAGTTCTTTTGAAGTTTTCTTAAAAGTTGGAATAAATTTATTTGGTTGTTTGGATAAGAAAAGATGTATGGACAAAGTGAATAATAATTTTTTCACATATTCTTGACATAAGGCATGGGAAGGCGTGTTTTCAAAAAACCTATGTCCTTCTTTGAGAGAAGGAAATCTTATTCAAAACCAACAACATTAGAACTGTGAAGTATGCGCTCAAAATTGGACATTGATGATGGATGGTTGTACTTCAAATAATAGAATTTTGAATGTGCAAGGACGCCTCATGAGCTTAATGAAAATGGTTAATGGTAACCACTTATATCCAAGACCAAGGATGATGATCCTTGAAATTTGTATGTTTATTGTTGTCCTGAGAAAGCATAAATACTTTGATCTTATTTTGATCTTTTAAGTTCTTGTTGGCCAAACAAGAATCCACATTCCAAGTATCAATTAATGAGAAATGAGCAAGAGAGAGTTCATTCTCTGGATGGATAAAAAAAATTATTGCACAATGAAATGGTTTTGATGGCATTACATGCATAAAGAAAATGATGACTTATATTCGGTATGATGAGATATTCCACTGGTTCTATCCTTGTAGGAAAATCTCGATTAGGTGAGAATTATTTTCTTGTTTGTATTTATATTAATTCTCAATTATATGATAATTATGCTCTTGTTTTTATCTAGATTAATTAGCATGGCTCAGAATCTAAATGAAGATTTTAGATGTTTTTCATCATAAGAGGAAGGCAAGGTCAATCATGCACCCTGGCTTGCAAGTCCAAGGGACAATATTTTGTAAAGACCATGTCCTTGGCACTAAATAACTGTGGAGTTCTATAGAAACATATGAACTATAAAGGATCATGCAAAGCTAACATAGGGTCAGATCAATCACTAGAAGTGATCGATAATGCACCCAAGACATATGATATTGTGGGCATGGATATTTCCATACATAATGGCGTTCCTATTAATGTGTGAAAATGTCTTTCTATGGGATTTTATTCAGTATCATGGGGCACGCATGTATAGAAAAATTACTCTATTTTTCTTATGATGGTTCCCACCCACATACCTGCAGGCCTTGTCCTTGTACATGGCTTACAAATTTATTATAGTTTGTTTTTTTAAGTGTCCAACATGATTCTATTAACTAGTTCCATCCTACTAGAGGATTAAGAAAAGAAATAAAGTTTTATTTTAACTCCTTAAAATTATTTTAAGGATGCATCCTCAAGGTATATCCACTGTTACAGTTAAATCAATATACTTAGTCATGAATCACTGGATATCATAATTCCATTATAGTGGCAAATTTTATAAATGTTGCATCTGGTGAGTTGAATTTGAAGGGGAAAAAAAGTACATTCATAAATTCAGTTGCATAACATTAAATCGGTTTGTGGAAGATGTATAAATTTTGGTACATATGATGTTTCAATATTATAAGACGAATTACTAGTCAATTATTTGGAATTGTCAATAAATCATGATACTGAAATTTCGGTTGTGGTAGTGGTGTATTCCAAATAGAGTCGGATTACTTTGGTAACCCACTGACTCAATAAAGTGAGTAACAAGTTAAGAACTGATATGAGCGTGATAATGAAGCCATGAACATACAACACTTGGTCGTTATCTACAATGCGACAAAGCAAAGAGCCAAAATTGAAAAGTAAGCTACAGAATGGACTTCGTGTTGCAATAGATTCCAAATAACTTAATCATTAGATAAAAGGGGGAAACCCAAGATGAAAATAATTAATCCACTTGGGCAAGTAGACATCATTGTACTAGTGGCAAGGAAAATAATCCATCCTAAAATTCACTGGTGTAAAACAGGTATGCATAAACAGGTGAATAGGGATAAAGGTATAAAAGTGTTAACCTGTATGATCTCTCATGAGAGACAAAAATGATTGAACTATGAATATATCATTATTATTGATTAATGAGAAGTTTAAATAAAGTTGATACCATTATGGATTGAAAATTGTAATAGTAATACTTGGAGGAGTCTTTATGATTGATGAGATCATTGGGAAAATAAAAGAATTTATAATGATGTAATGATAATGATGCTACCAACTTAAATTGAGCGCAAATTACTAATCCTTGATGGGTTATGCAATATGCTAATGATTTAATCTATAGAAGTATCAAGATGAGAAATTAATAACCACAAGGATGGTAAATGTAGGTCAAGCTAGAAGGGAGGAACATAATCGAACCTCTGAGTATTCTCACTTGGAGGAAATGGTGTTATAGAAAGCAAGCAGTTACCGCATTAAGTGAAGCAAAGTTACTTCACCCGTGAAAACTGAAATAAAGATTTTATGTGAAAACATATTCCGGTGTGTGTTCAAACTTAGGAAACACAGAGGACGTTGTTTCGCTCAAGGGAGGAAAATGTAGCACCCCCAATGAAAATTAAATGGTTAATCTACTTTTACTATAGTAATTCAACGAACTGTAGGTATTTAATATTTAAAATTAATTTGATTTTATTTTCCTTTAAAATTGGTTATGGCTAGTCAAGGAATTTACTGGAAAATATTATCTAGAAAATGAATGAACTTCTAAACATCGAGCAATTGGGCAGTTAGAATAGTTAACAAACAGTTACCTTTTCTCATGAGATAAAAGGAAAATCTCATAGAGAGAAAGGTGTTATGTGTTCTTTTTTGAAAATAAAAGTTGGAGAAGGTAGGACGCTACCTAATAGATTCCAGAGTTGCTTAGGTGCCAGTGGAATTTGAAAGCATACTCTGACGTTTGGGTTGGACAGTAGTCTTGATGCCACCTCTATTGTTACCCCAAACTGCAATATATTGCTCAGTGGAGGAGCTTGGGGGTGAGAAGGGGATGTAATCGCCCTTATCTATGGTTGGGTGGACCATAATAGTCTATAAAATTATTAAGATAATTATTTGTCATCTATAACAGTTCATTGATAGATTTTTTGGGTGTGCTTGTTGACTGAAAATACAAGAATCTTCTTTATTTTCAGCAGGTTATTATTGACATATTTCCTGTTTATGAGCGTTGAATTAAAATGGAAAAATAACCTTTTATTGCAGGGTAAGGGTATAGGAGTTAGACTTAGAGTAGCTTATTTCATTAAATGAATTAAAATAGCATGTGCAATTAGTTCTACATTCAGTTAAGAAAAGATTGTGTGAATATATAAATGCATTGTCTATGCATAACCTTGTATTGTGCATAGAAGAACTAACTATATGCAAAGGTGACCATTTCTCAGAGAAGAAAATTATTTGGAAATATATACATAAACACAACTGTGTTCATTTTCTCTTTTCATTTTCAGTAAACTATAGCTACGCGGTTTAATAAGATTGCAATTATTTATTTCAACGAAGACTGTAGTTGTTAATTTTCATTAAAGTTGCGACTGCATTTCTATTAAGGGTTTGTGTTGCCTAATTCCCTTATTATATTACGCATACATGAATTATGTGGGAACATAGATTTAGGTGTAAATTGTAAAAGTTACAACTAACTAAATTATGTTAGAATTGTTGAACAAAGAGAAAGAGGTTTTAGAAAAATCAGTGTCGTAGTGGACTGGTAATAGACGGTTAGTCTAATGCGGGAAGTTTCCCAGAATAGACAGTCCATATTAAGTATAAAACAAGAAAACTACACAGACTATGGGAACGAGACAAGAAATATATTATGTACAAAGGGTGGTCTGGTCATCTACAATAATTATATCTCTGGATTGTTTCATATTCTTTTTACTAAACTTAAAATAGTCAAGATGACAACATCAAGAAACAATTCCTCTACAATGATAAGAACAGTAAGTTGAATGACTATATCATGGCCAAGACCCGAGTTATCAATCTGCAGCATGCATTAACAATTTAACTAGTAAATTTCCAAAACTCAATAGATATATCCATGTTGGACAGAACTATAAATCCGAACTCCATAATAGGGAGAATTTAAAGATTGATAACAGAAATTAAAAGATAATTTAACCATTATATGAAATTTATAATAAGTATTGCAAGTCAAAAGAGATTCATATTTGCTACAGACCCTAGTTCATAAGAATAAATATGGTAATTACATCCCAATACGACTCAAGTATAAATTTGTGCCTCGACATAAGGTCTTTAGTGTATTATATTACAACAAGCCTAAACAGGCTAAGCTAATATGTTGCAACACTTCACTTAAGAAGTGTTGAAAATGCAGCAAGATGATGGAGCTTAGTGAAATGAAGTCGCCTTCACTAAGTGGGCCGCAGGCTATTTTTTGCGCAAAGTCTATTTTTAGACTATGTCTATTTTTAGACATATGGAGCATGGTCTGGGAGTTGCAGTATGCTATTCTTGGAGTATTGGTCATGTTGGTAAAAATAGATGGACCTCTATTTTTAGACATTTACGTCGAAGTCTATTTTTACACTGCCTATCCTAAAAATAGAAAAGTCAAATATTATTTACCCTTAATAATATTTGGACTCTAAAATTCAGTTTACTCTCTTGGAGCACTTCAGTTCGAGCTACAGAAGTGGCTCATGCATCTGACAGAGGAATTACGCTATTCCTAGGGGTTTGGTGAGCTCATGCATGGTTGACGTCAGTTAGGACTTCAGTGGCAGAAGTTTGGTGGAGTTGATGAGACAGTTGGTGGAGTTGTGTTCGGTTTAACTTAGTTGAACTAGTTGTGATTAGTTTAACTAGCTAATCAACTAGTAATGAGTGGAGTGAATTAAATATTATTTAATTCACTAATTATTAACTCATGATTCAACTCAAGAACACATCAGTTCACTACAGTGCATGGACAGTTTAGTGGAGACCAGTGAAAGAGGTAGATGAAAGGATTGAGATAGCTATCAGTTGTGACATTAGTTGTGCATGAGATTTGCACCACACTTGGAGGAATTGCCCATGATGATTGCGCTGTCAAGCCAAGGAGATTCAAACCTTGGATCTCTTATTAGACCAGCCTTGATTGCGCAATAGAGGCAGGCAATTAGTGGATGTGTTTTGAACATGTGACTTGTTCAAAACCAAGCTAGTTTGTGTGTAACTTCATGAGACAGTACTGAGTACTTGTGAGGAGTATTGTACTGAGATTGTTACATGTTCTCTTCCATCTTAATATACAAAATAGCTGGGGGTTTTCAGCTATAAGCTTTCCCCATACATACTGTGTAATGTGTGTGATGTTTTGATGATCTTTTGATCGCATACCGCTTGTTTATTTCCGCATGTGTGATGATGTGAGTAGAAGAGATTATGTGTTGCATATGAATTCGAATTAGTATGTGATCAGGATAATCTCGGTGGATAAATCTTCATTATTCAGCAAATTTCTACAAGAAGTGACAAGGGTTTCAATGATGGTTGTGAGGAAGGACCTCAACAAAACCTCGTCGTTTCTAGACTTTGACAGGAGCCCTAGTTTCAAGGTTGAAATCCTCCACTAAGAACATCAAAAATGGTTGGAATACACAACAAAGATCTTTCCAAATATCTAGAGTTGAAGCTATAGTGAATACCCATATGAAGGATCCTGCACTGAGTTGAACCTGGGATCGCAAGGAATCTTGCAAGGTGCATGTGAAACAAAGTCGTGAATCTTGAGAAAATAAACAATGTACCAAATAAGAATTTACAATCAAAACAAACAAAAATGAACACAATGACGTGGATTTACCTATAGTGGCTCGCTGATGCGGTAGGGTAGCCACTCAAGACAAGAAGGAACCCTCATAGGGTTTCGAATATCCAACTTTCTGAGAAAATAATTAAACGTTACAAGAATGGCATCGAATTCTACCAGTAAAGAAAACCCCATCTACATTTACCCTAACAAACAGAGAAGGGTATAAACGAAAAGGAAATGGGTGTAAATTGAAACACAACAGCAAACCAAACAGTTTAATTTGTGGACATACCACGTTGCATACCTGCTAAGAGTGGAGCATCTACCAGGCTTGTGCTAAAGAGGTGTTTGCAAGAGCGTTGGTAAACCATTGCATCGTGCAGAGCAGCACCAAAGTTGGAATAATAGCAGAATGAGGGCCACAAAGAGGGTTCCGGAGTGGTATAACCGTAACCGCCTCCCCAACAGTCTACATTGTCTGATTTACATTTCGATTAACGCTGATTTCACCAGGTGGCATTTGGAAATGCATGCCATATGGGTATCGAAAGACTTCGGATGGGGTGACATCCTTTCCTAGCACAAAACATTAAAAATGAATTATGAAATAGGTACCAAGTTAATAACTCATAACAGAGTGGAATAAACTTTATTGAGAGTCATAATAAATTTACCTTAATGTAATACTGTTCCGCTATCAAATATCCAAGGAGGGTTAAATAATTGATATGCCATGTTGCATTATGGTAAGTGAGTAATTATAAGATGTGTTTTAAAAATATGTAATCACTATGTCTTATTTACACAGAACAAGTTTTTTTTATAAGATGCGTGATAGTGTTTATAAGTTGTGTAGTGTGTCTTATTTACATAAAATGAGTTGTTTATAAGATGTGTCGTAGTGTTTATAAGTTGCATGAGATCCTTGTTAATTATAGTTAAGAATTTTTGTTGAGATACATTATGATGGATATTACAAAAACTAGCCTAGATTCATCTTAACTCCAGATCTACCAAGCACTGAGAGGGATCAAACCTCTTGAGATGCAAACCTCTTCTAGAGTGAAAAGAAATTTAATCCCTCTCCAGACTTGGTAAATCCGATACCTTGAAGTGCGAACCTCTTTTAGAATGAAAAGAGATTTAGACTTAATAGATCATAAATTAAAATGGATTAAACTAATAAATAATATATTTTGTTTATTTTAAAAATTTTAAATAATATTTATTTTAACATTTTATATAAACCATGTTTTCAAATAAACTTAATTGGTAATAGTCATGATATAAAATATGAGATTAAGTATAGATTTTTTTATTTGGTTGGTGAGGTGTGGCTTACCTAATGATTATATATCAAGCCAATGCAAACGTGGCCTCAATTGATTTTTCTAGTTAGGAAAACACATATTATATAAATAATAAATATTTATATAAATAATAAACATTTTGTACAATAATACCAAACATTTGCACATTTATTGATTAATTTATTTATTTTTTCATTTACCATGTTATTCTTCCAGCATGTTTAACTGTGGGGCATCTTCTCGTAGACTACAATCTCCTATTCATCACCGCTTGTGAACTATCTTTGTCCAAGATGTGTCATTGTTGGAATCATTACTATACCAAACAATTAAATTCTATTAAAACACAAATTCATAATCAATAAATCTGGTCTCATAGAAGAGAGCGGCACTCTTTCTTCCATGAGCATCTACATTAGGCTAGGACTGTAGCTCATTTGCCTTATCACCCAAGGGCACATACATATGGTGAAGATACATTCTTCATTTCTATAAATTTAATTATTGTTATTATATACATATATAAAAGGCACTTAATTTTTTCAATTTCACAATATTTTTTTAGTAAAGGGTATTGGTGTTATTTTATGTGGATATTGAAATTTTTTAATTTTAAGTAGAAGGAAAGTAAAATACATTAATGATTATTGATATTTTATAATATATTTAATTCAAATTAATTAAACATGTATATTTATTTATTTATTCGATTTATCAAGTTGTTTGAGTTTTTTATAGATTATATCAAGTTTGATTTGTGGCTTGAGAAACGGCTACCAATCTTTAACATGAGATTGTTTCCACAAAATTCCCGAAAGATAACTTTCACATCACGAAGTAACTTAATAATACGCTCCATCACTATCTATTCTATTCCCAATAAACATATGTATTTATTCTTATTTTTATTATAAAATATATTAATTTTTTATTTAGAAAATATTTTATTTTTATTTTAAAGAGAGTATTTGTTAACAAAAGTAGAGAAGAAAATAGACCTCTTCTTCATATTAAATGCAATAATTAAAAATAATTTTAATTAAAATTAACTAAATATATATAATATATTTATATTATAATTGATATTAATATTTGATGATGATGATGATGATGACGACGACGACGACGACGATGACGACGGCGGTGGTGGTGGTGGTTAACGTCCACTAAGAACAAACTTTATTCTATCAGACCTAAAGAAATGAATTATTTAGTTTGCTTTAAAATTGTACTCCTATGCTCAAAGAGCTTGGAGAGAAGCGTCTTGAGCTCACTATAATTTTGACATGTTAAAAGGCTAGGAAGGTCAGTATTGCAACAAATATTATGAAACTGAGATCTAATGTAGTTGTACGCAAGGCACTCTCAGAGGAAGCGATTTTCATCCTCAATGTTCATATTCTCACAGAGATGGCAGATCCTTTCCACCCATGGTGTTTTAGGAACTGCCTAATGACCTGTTTCACTATGGAGCTCATGAGAGTTCGTTCTTATCTTCGCTATATTAATTTTTTTCTTTGAGCTAGTTACAACAGAGAGATACTTTTGATCTTCTAGAGTAGGGTTGATGACCTCCTTATAATATCTTAATTTTATTTTAGCCTCTAAATCTTTCTCACACCACATTTTCTCTTTAAACTTAGAAGTAACAAAATTTTTAATGTTATTAATATAATTTTTGCGATGCAAAATTTTCATCGATCTCCCAATGGTTTAACCAAGTCCTGGTATCTTTATACCAACTTCGTTTGAGCCTCAGGTGGTTTTGGCTGGAATTTAAAGCTAGCTTAGGAAGTCTATGGTCTCCCATTTATTGATTTTGTACTTATACAACAGGAGCCTAGTCATAGATAGGCTCTCGATAAGGGAAAGACCCACTTCTATAAGGAGAATAGGATAGGGTGTATTGCTTTTAATTTTGAGGTTATACATTATAAAATGCTTCTGGATTTGCTCAATATTTCTTTAATATTCTCTAGAGATGCAACAACCCCAAACCTCACATCCATACAAGATAACAGGAGTGACTAAAGTTTCAAAAAGGAGCTTCTTTTTATCCCATGTCACAAGGTTTGTTGCTTTATAATTATTTTCAAGACCAAAATAAGCTTTCCACCCTCCATTAATCTTTTTATCAATACTATAATTCTAGTTGAGCTTGTGATGAATATCAATTCCTATGTACTTGTAAGAAGACACTTCCTCCAAGTTGCTATTGTCATACACAAAATTAGCGTAAGTGTCCTTCTTGGATTTGATAATCATAACTTTTGTTTTGTCAGTGTTAACAGCCATACCCATGGTAGAGCATAAATCCTTAAGAATTATGATTTGCTTATCAATATCAGATGGGCACCTTGCCAGAATAACAATATCATCGGCATAGAGAAGAAGGATGATGACTATTCCAACTAAGATTGTGCCAGAACAACCTGCTTCCTCTAAACAACCTTATAGCTTGTCTATGTAAATGCCAAATAGGGTAGGGGAGAGGGGGCAACCTTTTTTAACTCCGATATTACACTTAATATATTTCGACCACCCCTCATTTCTCTTCAAATTGGCAATTACATTCTCGTATAACCTTATAGCAGCAACTCTCAACTCGAAAGGAACCTTTAGCTCTTCTAATATATTCCATAGGTTATTTCTAGGCACCGTATCGAAATCCTTTATAAAGTCCACAAAACAAAATAGATTGGATATATCATTACAAAATTCCTCCACAATGATCCTAAATGTAACGAGGTGGTTCATTGTTGAGTGTTGCCTTCTAAAACCCGCTTGGCCTTTAGCCCACTTACCTTCACTTTCAATCCATATGCTCATCTTCTTTTCCAAAATAATTCCATATAACTTGGCTAAGAGAGGGTTAATCATAATCGTCTTATAATTAGAGGGGTTATTTGTATCCCCACTTTTAAAAATAGGAATAATGAGGCTATCAGTCCATGTTTTAGGGAACCCTTTCTTGATTGCTTGATTTAAAAGCTTGTGGATGTGAGGGATGAGGACAGGACCTCCAATTTTAAAAAAATTTGTCTGGTAACCTTCAATGTCCTTAGTTTTTCCATTTTCCAGGCGCTTAACCCCAAAATCTATCTCTTCTAATGAGAAAAATTCTTCCATTGTGAGTAGGGTTTCTAAGTGATCTATGACATTTGGAGATTCATAAAGCTTTTTAAGATAGGAATTCCAGTCGTGTAAAGAAATTCTATTATTATCTTTAGTTTTTCTAGTTAGAATCTACCTCCAGAATTTCTTGGGAACTACCTTAGAGAGGTGTAGGAGATTTTATTGTCTTTTATGAATATAATGCATTTTTTCCCTTTTAGTTACGGCTTTGTGTATTTTAATCTTGCTAATTTTAAGAGACTCATCAACAACTTCCTTAATTTCTCTCCTCGCAATTTTACAATCTTTATCATACCAAGGGCTGGTTTTGCTATTTCTTTTATTACTTGAAACTTCAATTGAGAACTTGTTAATAGAATATGAGAGGGTTGTAGTAAAATTATGATAGAGGTCTTCTATGTTGTCTATACTAGATAAAGGAAGAAAATTAATTTTTAATTCATTTAGAAAAAGATCATTTTTATTTCTATCAAAGATTAAGTTCTTTTGGTTATAAGGATTATCTTCTATGGGATCTCCAAGCATGACAAAATTGAGAGTTATAATTAAATGTCTATGATCTGCGTCAGGCTCGTGGTCGTTTAAGATGTCAAAATTTATTATTTCATCGAATAAAGGGATATCGAAAATAACATATTCAACCACGCTGCTACCAAGCCCATGGATATAGGTCATCTAGCTATAATTGGGCCACTTCTTTAGACCGTTGAAAATTATGAGATCTTGAGCACTATAGAGCTTGACTGGCTCAGACCCAAACAAATTTTCCCCTAGATCTTCAGAGCTTCTTTTGTATCGGCTAGCTGGAGTAAGGTCTTCATCTAACCAAAGAGGATTATGGTTGGAATAATTTCTTAGAAGAATATCTTGGTTGCTTAAAGTTCGAGCATTAAATTCACCCATTAAGAGGATATTACCTTCATTCCTTAGGCTAGAAATATCATTCTCTAAACCATTGTAAGGACCATTTTTATCTAAATTGCTTTTCTTATAGAAGTTAGAATTGATAGGGGCAAAATAACAGATTGCTATGTAGGTTTTTGTATCATTAATGTCAGTAATCTCTATCCAATATTGGTTGTAAGGGTGTTTTTTATAAAGCCTAGTATGGGGGGGGATGTTCTTCCTAATGTAACAAGCTATACCCCCAATGCCTTTACGGTAGGATCGCTTGTTCCAGATTGACCATAGTACAAAGCCATCTATGTTAGGGACCTTAGATTCTTCGTGCTCCCAAGCTTCAACTAGCAATATAATATCAACTCCGTTAGAGATCCAACTCTATTACACATCCTCATTTTTACCACCCATTAAGCAATAAATAATAAAGATTACAAAGTGTTACATTCATTTATCGAGTTTAACATTTGATATAACGATGAGATTCCATGACATTATGAATTTATAATATTTAAGTTATATTGTTTTTTTATAATATTTAGAAAAATAAGTTGATTATAAAATTTCGAAGAATAATTTTTAAAAAAAATGTATAATAATTTAGTATATTGAAATATATATAATAAATAATTAAATTTAAATATTGTAAAATGTGAGTTTATACAATTTGTTATTCATTATAATAATTTAATATATTCATATTATTTCATATATACAATTTATGGAAATATAGGAATTAGTAGTAGAAATACTAGTTTAGATTTATTTTAATTTCGGATCTGTCAAGAATTGACAGGAAGTATATAGCTTGTCACTTTAAAATAAATTTGCATCTCAAAAATATAGTACCAAAATTAAAATGAATTTAGGCTAATTTAATTATTAACTAAAAATAAAATTATTAATCTGTCTTTTATTTTATTTTATTTTTATATAATTTAATTCAATCAAAATATTTTATTAGTAATTACAATTATTATTGTTTTTTTAATTTATTTTATTTTATTTTATATTTTTTTGGTTATATATATATATATATATATATATATATATATATATATATATATATATATATATATATATATATATATATATATATTCTTAAGAATATCTACAATGTCATAATTTTTAAAGATGAAAAAACAAATGAATACCAAGAGCCTATAGGGATCAAATCTCTTTTCACTCTAAAAGATGGTTTAGATTTGGTCTCTCTCAACATCTCGAGTTAAGATGGACCTAGGCTTATTTAATTCTTAATTGATTATAATTATTGTTTTTATTTTTATTATTTTATTTTTTATGTATTTTTTAAAATAGAATGGGTACTTATATTCAAAATATGGATTAAGGTTGGCTTATTTAATTCTTAATTAATTATAATTATAATTTTTTATTTTATTTTATTTTTATTTTATGTCTTTTTTTAAATAGAATGGGTACTTTATATTCAAAATCTGGATTACACGGCCAGAACCGTTTTTCATCATCAGAGCAAAACTTGTTTTAGTCTTAGCAGGTGATTCCATATCCCAATACAACCATGAAACTATTTTTTCCCCTACTAGCCTTTTATACTGTAACAAAACACTGAAATCTATTATAAAGCCAGAAATATAATCCTAATATCAAAACAAATTGACAATTCATAAGTGAACGTTATCCAAGATTGGGTATCCCCATGTCCTCACTGACATGCTTGCCTCAACTACTCGAACCTGCTACTGAGTCGTTGCCTCCTCCCTCATTCTCCAGCTAAGCCAGGACCCCCTTCGGTAGTCCTGCAATAATATCCATGACCTATGTGAATATATTGTCACTGACCAATTCTAAATTGGTTGTGATTAAATTAGTCTCCCTCTTCACGATTTTGTGCTCCAAAGGCGCCTCCACTGTCTTAAACGTCGTGCTAATTCTCTCGATGTTGGCAGCACGATCCTTCTCCAATAGTTCCACTCGATGATTGATGAGGTCAAGTCTCCCCATTATCAATGTAAATAAGAATTTGGCAGCCCTCTTCTAGTGCCATATCCTCCTCAAGGGGCTTCCTACCATAGCCTCCTGGCACGTCCATATCGGCGTTCCTCCAACTCACCCAAATATCAATTGGACACTCCAAGCCATTAACAACGGATGTCACAGAAGAGGGTGGCTGCAATCTCTCTCATCACTCTCGTATCTCCCTGCTCCCAAGAGCACTCCACAATTTGTCATTTCATCGACAACCTCATTTAGGTGTCGTAGAACATGAAAAAAGGAATATTGCTCATTTTTTTCTAATTGATATCTTATTCTTTTGATTATGGAGGAATTGATTTTGGAAGAATGTAGATTTGATATTGATAACATTCTTATGACCAACAAAGAGTCCCCAATAATTGGTAATCTCTTTATTCTAAGAGTGTGACCAAGGTCCAATCCTTTCCACATGGCAAAAAGCTTGGCCTTATTATTAGAGGTCATTCCCAAACCCCACACATATTTTGTCTCCAATTGTTCCTCGAAGCTAAAAAACCCCTCCCATTCATGCCTCCCCTTTTATATAATTTTTATGAATATATATATATATAGCCAAGCCAAAATATTTACCTAATATAACTAGGATAACATCTCTTCCTCCACCCAACAAATGAATTTAACGATTTCATAAAATCCCTATTGCTCAAAATAATATACTTTTAAAATATCTATTATTATATTTTTATTTTTATACATTTTACTTAGCATTTTTAAATTAAATTTTTATAATTTATAAACTAATTACATAGACATTTAATTTATTTTTATTTATTTATAATTTTTGTTTACCAAAATATCTCTAAATATTCATAATATAAATTATGAAAATCTGAATTCAAATGTTTAAATTAAAAAACAAAAAACAAATAATATTAATAAAAATAAAAGATAATATTTTACATAAATATTTATTTTGAAGAGATTTGCGAACTATCAATATCAATAACTTTTGTAGAACTAAACAAATGAAGTGTTTTGAATATCTTTATGCTAAACAAAAAATGCGTTGGGAATATATAAACAACAAAGCTAATTTTTTAAAATCGAATGTATAGTATTTTAACAAGTTATTTTAAAAATTATGCATGTAAAGAGCGGGTTAATATTTAATTTATAATTAAAAATATAAAAATTATGCATATAAATAATAGATTAATATTTAATTTAAAATATATAATTTGTGGTGAATATTTTTAATTTAATTATATTTATACAACCAAAAATACATTTTTTAATTAATTTGGTAAAAAATTCAAAAGTGGGTTTAAAATATAGTTAATTAGTTAAATGTTACTACTAAAAATACTTACTATTTTGATGGTAAAAATACTTATTATGAATTGAGGTAGTTCATTTGAAACTTATAATGTGGTGATATTCGATGGTGAACTTTGAAGCTTGATGAGCTCTACGATGTGGTTAAAATTATATGTGGCTCTCTCTTCCTTTCAACTAGCATCTCGCCCCCATGGAAACCTCCATTTGGAGGGAGGATGCCCGTCGAATCATGATCCAAACATACTTATATTCCAAGCTCTAGTAGCTTCTCTAGACAATGAGCAATCCCCTCCTCCTTGCTTTTTCAAAAGCATTGATGACCTTCTTGTTATTCATTTTCCCTTCCAATTGTGTAATATGGAAGTCACCTTGGAAAATAGAAGCTTGATAAGCTAGTTCACAATTTGTGGCCATGACCATAGGCTATGGTAGTCTAGGTTCAGAAAAATTGGGAGCCTCTAAACCAAGGTAAAAGTCCCTTTCAGTTCTGTGATAGGGTTTACTTTTCCTTCTTGTTATAGTTCACACAGGATCGCACCCTAATCTTTAGTAGCAGTCCTTATTTTCATGGCATGAAAGATATGTATTTTCAATCCTAAAAATGATATTCCCTTATTGTTTCATGTATATCTCCATCTCCCCTATCTTCCCCTCCATTACTAGAACCATCAAACTTTTTAGTTTACTGGAAACTCCCTCGACAAAGACATTGATCATGCCATCCCCAAAGACCAAATCTTCTTGTATGTAAGACTTTATGATGAGGTCAACCTGGAAAAAGGACTCCATAAAGCAATTAAATTAACTCTTGGAGACTAGAATCACATTCAAAAAGTAGACTATGAACAATTACTCTTCAAATGTCAACATTGTCACGAATGCCGAAATTTTTCTTGCTCCTACCCAAAACTTACCTATCAAAATAACCCACTACAAATCTTGACCAATGGTAGTCGAGAAAACACAAAAGAGGCCCCAATAGACAGGATGCAACCCACCCTCCTCCACTTCAAGATGTCATCCCCTCCTCAAACCCTGCTCCAAATAAAGCACAACCTCAAGACCCCTCTCCTTCCTCTAAGCCCTCGAAGAAAAATCCAACAGCTTTAACAATACCCAAAGAAATTTTTCACATCTGTGAGACCCAAAAAATCCAATTATCATACAAAAATCAAAAAAAAAAAATGGGCCTTGGAAAACCTAGATGACACTCAACATTCCTCGAATCACACCCCCCTTCAAGGACAAGGTTTTTAGATCCCCATCCTATGCAACAATGATCTCAGTGTCCTCTTCCCCTTCTTGAGGTTTCATCCTCATGCAAGAGATACAAGTAGTCCCAAATCGGATTTAGGTGAAGATTCGTTTAGGGAATCAAGAGGCAGAGCATCACTCTCTAATTGAGAATCCAAAGAATGATCTACAAAATGAGATAAATATATAAGCACCCAGAGTGTCTAGATCCATTTATTTACATAACTAGTCTAAATGCTTAGAATTAAGGCCCCTCCTCCTTGGGAGGTTCCTGTAAAACCCATAAATAATGGTGAAAATAGCCTCTTGGAATGGTAGGGGCTTTGGATCATAGGAAAAATAAAACTCCCTTAGAAATTTTATTAGGTCAAAAAAATCCATTATTCTCCTTATTCAAGAGACCAAGCTAAATGCACAAGATGCATTAACTCTAAGCTTGAAGGTTTGGATATAGAGCATACATTTAACCATAAATTTGAAGCAGCTTCAGGCGATCTTTACACGTTGTCATCCTCCTCTATGGTTTCTCTATAATATTCCTTCGAGAATCAGCATGGGATGCTCACTTCTCTACATCATGCATACACTAGTGAGTTACTTGTTATCCTTAATGTATATATGCCTATTACTCCTAGAGAAAAAATAATTAATGGGCATCTATAAATAATATCCACACTTAATTTCCCCCAAATTGGAGAATATTTGGGGGAGATCGAAATACAATGTTGGATCTTTCAAGAAAGGAGGCGGTCTTGGAGTTTGATACCCCTTTGGAGAAAACTTAGAGGATATTTTCATCTCCTAATATCTCCTCTGTATTAATCCAAATACGGGAAGGTTCAACTAGTCCAAAAATGGATTTGTCTAGACCACATTAAGTTGCATAGGTTCCTTATCCATTTGTTTATAGGTGGAAAAATTCCTCCTACAATAAACTATCACCACTAGATCAAGGCCCCAATTAGGCCTATACTTATTTGGTTTAGTGAAATACATCGATATGTGGACCCAGTTGCCACTAAATATATTACTTTTCGAAAGGAGACTTTAGTTGAAGTTTTCCTAAATTCTAAATGTAGTTTATTCCGTTAAACTGAAAGAATACTGGCTAATCTATCTATATCTAATTTCTAATCCAAATCTAACTATCCCAATTGGGCTAAATAAGTAGTTCTTACCATCCCAATTGGGAGCATATAGAATGAAAGGAATTGAACATGAAATCTAAGATGATCCATCATGCTATTTGAAATAGTCTTTGTGACTTGATAACATTTAAATCAATACATATAAATAATTAACTCTATAAATATTATCAAGGTAATATCAATATGTATTCTCAAATTCAATAATCAATTGAAAAATTCAGACAACTCATGAGAAGATAGCATATCATGAATCTAAAAAATTACAGATCTGCATAAATTAACAATAGTACAATATATACAAATTTATACTTATAGGTAACAAAATAAATCAAAAGATAACACTATCTTTCATCATAGTCGAAAAATGATAGCAATATCAAAGATTTTCCAACCCCCTTACTACTGTAATTTGAGAAGAAAATCCCATGATAGCTTAAGTTCTTCTTGCTTTGGTTCATCCCATTTTACAAGTGTATACTCATGTTACTTTTATAACCATGGAGGTTTGTTTTACTCCTTGATTTTAGGCCTCAAATTCTTCTTTTCCAAATTACAATCCAAACAATCAACTATTTTTAAATCAAATATAACTTATGAAAATATTAAAACTAAATCTAAAATAATCAAACTAATATCTACAATCATAAAAATAATAAATTTAAATTTAAATTTAACCGAAATAAAACTAAACTAAAGTATCTTAGATAAAACTAACAATAAACTAGACTAAATTATAATAATAATTAAATAAAACTAAAATCTATGATAATAAAACTAAAATCTGAATTCAAGGTTAAAAATAGATTAAAACTAAAACTAAAGTTATTCTAGATAACTACACATTAAACCCAAAAAAAAAGTAATAAATATAATTCTACTAGCTAAAATCTAAATTAAAATAAATGAATAAAAGTAAAATTAAATTAAAACTACAACAGAAATATTTAAAACTAAATTAGCTTAAATTAAAAACTAAACTAAATATCCTCACTCGGGTGTTATGATGGGCTGCGAGGGGCTTGGGTCATCATGCCCTCCACCCTCAATGTATTAATGAGGAATTTAATGGAGGGTGTACACACTTGGTGCTTTGCATGTTGGAGCATGCAACCCTCTAGTTGGCGTGGTGTTTATGAGGTGATAGAGATGGTATTCAAAGATATTTGCGAAGATAAGATGGCAGAGCTGGGGTTATTTTGTGCTTTTGTTTCAAGAATAGAGTGGTATTTGTTGGTGGAAATTCTTTAGAGATGGAGGTGAATCCCCAACTTATGTGGTTGTGGGATTCCATAGACCTCGTAGTGAGTAATTTTTTGTTCCAGAGTGAAGCCTTGGAGTCTCATGCTTCCAATTCCTAGTCACCGAATACTATTATGCAAGTTCAATTGTGTACAAGCAAGGATTTGGCGACTTTCTGCAAGGTTTTATTGCTAGCGATTGGAATTCGTATACCATGTGTCTCTCTTTTGGTCCTTTTACTTTCAGAGAAGTTGAGTTTGCATGGATTTTATGTGGGTATAATAAATTGGGGTCTTATGTCTCAATTAGTGGATGGTCCTATTTTCTAAGGGTTGGGGTCTATGTAAATTTTAGAGCCCCGTTGGGGTCGTGTCTTCTTAATATGTGTTTTCTTGGTAAATTCAAAGAGGGTATTTTAAGTCCAAGGGTGGTTGAGGAATTTTGGGGAAAATTATTTGTTATGTGTTGGAGGTGGGGTCTAGTTATTTCTCCTTGGGTTGTTGAGTATTGTAGTGTTTGGGTTCTAGGGTTCCATCTGGTGTGCTCAATGTTTAAGGGGTTTAAGTATCTAATTGACACATAGTTTCCCATATCTTTGGTTGGTGATTTTGTGTCATAGGTCAATACTTGTGGGTGGTGTTTTTGTGATGACGTTCTTTGATGGTTCCTAAATCTTGCTAGGGTCGAGTCGAGTCACTGGCTTTGTCCCTTTGCAGGTAGAGGAAATCCTTTTAAAGAAGTGGAGGAACCCTCTTGTGGTCCTACAATGTCGTTGAGGCACAGAGGGAGAAGTAGGAGGGGAGGAGGAGCTAAAGGTCAACCAGGACAATGGGGTGCCAAGTTTTCGCTCATGAATCAGTGGAAAATTATTTCAAAGGCGTTCCTCCAGAGACACACCGGGAGATTCGTGAGTTGGAAATTAAATATGGGGAAGAGAATCATTCTCTCTCGGGCTCAGAATTATTGGAGGAAATGTCTAAATGGGTGCCTGACCTTGGTAATATGAGGGGAAGGTGCCAATAGTACCTAAATTCAATAGCATTGCACTGAAGATGAATATGCTTTTGGGGTTGATGTTAAGATACAAATAGGTTGAAAAATATGTATTTTCTCCTCCATTGAAGATGTGAAAAGGATGTTGAGGAACCTGAGGTTTTGTGTGGACAATATAGCTACTTTTGTTATGCATGTGGAAAGCCACATTACTTATGATTATGGTGAACAGATAGATCCCACAGGATCTAGCACTCAGGCTCCAGCCACCATATCCTCCTTATAGAAATATTATCAGTGGAAAAATGTGGTGGGATACCTCTGGGTCTTCCTGGTTGACTATGTTGAGTTTTGTGGCACTTCACTCATTCAAGGATAATGGAATTGTAGTAATTTTGTGGCCATGGGTTTCAGGATTTTGGTCATGGATGGAGTGTAGTAACTGGCACTGTTGTGAAACCAGCTCCAAAAATAGAAGAAAAGAGATATCAACGCCTTAGAAATAAGCCACTCCGAGGGGGAAACCTCCAATACATTACATGAATGAACAATTATTGGATGATACAAATTACAAAACCTCCTTTCTATATATAGGAGTCCATGGGGCCACAATTTAATCCTAGTGGGGCCACAATGTAATCCTAGCCGACCTAACAATAATAATTTAAGGGCACAATAATAACAATATGGGGGTTACAGGGGTACAATAATAACAATAAGGGGGTTACACTAACAACAATAAGGGACTTTACTAGTAATATAGGGACCTAACATGCCCCTCTCCTTCAAAAAGTGTTGTCCTCAACGCTTGAGTAGCTCTGGGTGCTTCTGTATAAAATTCTCATCCTCCCATGTAGAATCTTCAATGGGTAAGTTCTTCCACTTGATGAGATACTCTAAAATTGATCGATTTCGTAGCTGTCAATTTCTTGTTTCCGTGACCGCTTCAGGTTCCAATATGATTTTTCCTTCCTCATCAAGTTCGGGCAATATTGTTTGAATTGGAATATTTTCACCTATAACCTTCTTTAAGCATGAAACTTGGAAAATTGTATGCACTCGTGAAGAAGTAGGAAGCTCCAATTTATATGCCATAGTACCAATATTTTGCAACACCTTGTAAGGACCATAGTACTTTGGCGATAATTTATTATCCTTCTTAGCTTGCTTGAGGGACATTTGTTTGTATGGTTGTAGCTGTAAAAATACCCAATCTCCTACATCAAAACTTCTCTCGCTGCGATGTTGATCTACTTGTTGTTTCATTCGATTTTGTGCCAAATTCAGGTTATCCTTTAAGAGTTGGAGAACTTCTTGTTGATGCTCGATGTGATCTTCCACTGCTTGAACCTTCGAATTTTCTCTTAAAGATGATGTGATGGATGGTGGATGATATCCATAAAGTGCCATAAATGTGGTCATTTTTGTTGTAGTATGGAAGGAAGTGTTATACCACCATTCAGCGAGAGGTAACCACTTCACCCATTGTGTTTGTTTATCAGATACAAAACAACGAAGATATCCTTCCAAACATTTATTTACTATCTCAGTTTGACCATCGGATTGAGGATGATAAGATGAGCTATGAGCTAATTGAGTACCCAAACAAAAAAATAACTCCGTCCAAAAATTTCCAGTAAAAATGGGATCTTTGTCACTCACAATAACCTTTGGGTTTCCATGTAGCTTTTGAATTGTTTCCATAAATGTAGTAGCAACTGTACTAGCTTTAAATGGATGAGATAATGCACAAAAGTGTGCATACTTGGTAAGTCTATCAACTACCACCATGATGACACTTTTTCCTTCGGACTTAGGTAAACCTGTGACAAAATCCATTGAAATCTCCTCCCAATGTTGGCTTGGAATGTATAAAGGTTGTAGAAGACCCGGGGTCTTAATTGTCTCAACTTTATTCTACTGGCAAACCAAACATTCTGCCACAAACTTTTGAATATCAAATTTAAGCCCATCCCAAGAAAATTATTTCTTCACCCTGTGGTAAGTTTTTAAAAATCATGAGTGTCCTCCTAAAGGAGAAGTGTGCAAATCCAAAAGAATATTTTGTTTTAGTTGGGAATTATTACAAAGATATAAGTGATCTTTGTACCATAAGGAATCATTTTTACAACTAAATTTATCAGATGACTAGGATCTTGCTAGAACTTTTGAATGAGTGTCCACACTTCTTCGTCCTTCTTCCATTCATCCTTTGCTTCGGTTATCCAATCTATTTGGATAATAGAAATGGCACAAAGCAATGCTTCCACCTCTTCATTCTTTCTTGAGAGTGCATCCGCAACAACATTTAGCTTCCCTTTTTTGTAGATTATTTCAAAGTAATAACCCAACATCTTTGTGACCCATTTTTGCTGCTCTTCTGAAGATAGTCTTTTTTCCAAAAAGTGTTTAAGACTATCATGATCAGTTTTTACCTTGAAGTGTCTTCCCATTAGGTAAGTTCGCCATTTCTTTAGTGCATGCAGTATTGCTAACATTTCCTTCTCATAAATAGGTTGCTGTAAATACTTTCCTTTGATTGGACGACTTTCAAAAGCAATGGGTCTTCCTTCCTGCATTAAAACTGCACCAATTCCATTTCCTGAGGCATCACATTCCACAATAAAGGTTTTTGTGAAGTCTGGTGTAGCTAAGACCGGTGCTAAGCACATTGCCTCTTTAAGACGTTCAAAGGCCTTAGTTGCTTCAGGAGTCCATGAAAATGCATCTTTCTTCAATAATGTTGTTAGAGGTGCTGCTATTCTCCCATAATTTTTAAAAAACTTGCGATAATACCCTGTTAACCCGAGAAATCCTCACAATTGCTTAATGGTTGTGGGGACTTTCCATTCCTTAATGGATTTAATTTTGTTAGGGTCTACCTTAACACCCCCGTGAGATACAATATGACCCAGATATTCCACCTCTTGTACTCCAAAGAAACATTTGGATGTTTTTGCATACAATTGTTTCTCCTGCAATAGTTTGAGCACCCTGTCAACATGTTGAACATGATCCTTCCAAGACCCGCTATAGATTAGTATATCATCAAAAAATACTAGCACAAATTTTCTAAGGAAGGGTTTGAAAATGGAATTCATCAATCCTTGAAATGTAGAAGGTGCATTCGTAAGGCCAAAAGGCATGACCAGAAATTCATAATGACCCTCATGAGTTTGAAATGTTGTTTTCGGAATATCTTTAGTCTTCATTCTAATTTGATGATATCCTGAACGAAGATCCAACTTGGTAAAATAAATTTCTCCATGTAATTCATCCAATAATTCTTCAATCACAGGAATGGGAAATTTATCTTTAATGGTGAGCTTATTGAGCTCCCTATAATCTGGACACATGCACCATGATCCATCCTTCTTGTGTACCAATACTGCAGGAGCAGAGAAAGAACTTTGACTAGGTTGAATTATACCAGCCTCTAACATTTCTGCAAGCATACGTTCAATTTCGCTCTTTTGGACATAACGATATTTATAAGGCCTTATGTTTGGAGGAACACTTCCTGGAATCAAATGAATAGCATGATCATGATCACTAATAGGTGGGTGTCCTTTGGGAGTTTCAAACACCTCGGAATGATTGTCCAAGACTTTTTTGAGATTTGCAAAAATAAATGATTTTTATGTTGGAACTTCTAGTGAGCATAATTGTGAAATTACGCCTCGTTGTTCTTTCTTTAGAAGCTTTTTCATGACATTAGAGTTTATTATATTTCCCGGCTTCCCTGCAATACCCCGTAATTCAACTTCCTTACCTTCTGAAAAAAATTCAAGAAAATTTCTTGAAAATTAAAAGCTACCGTCCCCAAAGATTGTAACCATTGTACTCCTAGTACAACATCAACACCTCCCATAGGAATGGAAAGCATTGGACTATTCAATACATATTCCCCCATGGTTAGCTTGATATTATGCCATTTTCCAGAGCAATTTATAGTTCCTCCATTTGCAACCATCACTTGACATTCTGGTGCTGGGTATAGGAAACAATTCAATTCCTTGGCTACCTTACAATGAATAAAATTATGGGTACTGCCCAAATCAATCAACACTATTACCTTTTTCTTCTTGATATGTCCTTCTATCTTGAGAGTTTGAGGAGTGGTAATTCTTGCCAATGCATTACATGATATGGTCAGACTCATTTCTTCCTCTTCTAGGGTTGGTTCTTGGTGTATATCCTCTTCTTGTTCATTTTCTTCTTCCTCTTCACAATCTATGTAAAATAATTTCTTCTCAGCACACTTATGACCTTTAGTGCATTTGCTATCACAACTGTAGCAAAGCCCTTTTGCTCTTTTTTCTTCCAATTTTTGTGGTGTCAACCTTGTAGGTTGTGCAAATCTAGGAGTAGCAACACTTCCCTCTTTATAGAAGTGAGTGGTAGGCTTCCTTGTCGCCATAATTTTACATTCTATTTTTCTTGCCAACCTGAATGCCTTCTCCAATGAATCAGGTTCCAAAACATGAACTTCATGTTGGATGTTATCCTTTAAATTACCTATGAAGAGATCAATCCTGTGTTCCTCTGGAATATCAGTTACCCTTATATTCAATTTTTGGAAGTCCTCAATGTGCTCCCCCACTGGACACTTTTGTTTGAGATTTATCAATTGGCTAAAGAAGGTGTTGCTCTTTGTATCCTCATAATGTGCTATCATTTCCTCCGTAAAAATTGACCAAGTGACAATTATTTTATGGGAGCAAAGCCATCGATACCATACAAATGTATTTTGTTCTAAATGTAAAGTTGCAATGCATACCTTTTGTGTGTTTTGCACATTATTGAGATCAAAATATTGCTCCATCTGTAGTATCCATGTTATAGGATCCTTTCCATCAAATTTCCTCATATCCATTTTTGGAATATGGTGGTTCTTCCTTCCAACATTAGAGTTTATGAAATCATGATTAACATTTATTTTGTTCTCATCATGAGTTTCATCTACTATCTTTTCACCATTAGGAAACATTTCTTGTATCAACTTTGTCAAACCTTCAATGTCTGCTTTTAGATCCTTCTTCATGTTTTCCATTTTTTCATCAATCTTAGCTTCCATGTCATCAATCTTAGATTCCATGCCAGCTTCCATGCCATCCATGTCATTCTTCAAACCATCCATCTTAGATTCCACGCCTTTCTTCAAACCATCCATCTTAGTTTCCATGCCTTTCTTCAAAACTTCCATTTCATTTTTTGTTGCTCTTTGCGAGAGTGAAATTTGTTGCACTTTCTCTTGTAATTTTTATATGTCATGTTGCCATTATTCGTCTTCATGAGTCATAGTAGAGCCTTCTAAAGGCTTAATGGGTGTTGAATTTTTTTTAGGGGCCATTTTAGAATCCAATACTGATATCTATTCTACAATATGCCCTTGGAATCAATTCAACTTGATTCTTAAAACAAGACTTATGCAATTCAGGAAAAAAAAAAAAAAAAAAAATACACACCTTTTACTTGCTTTTGAGGAGCTCGATATTGAAATTGAATTATCTCTATAATTGTGGATCCTCAATATCTGAAATTCGGCCCTGTAGTAGCCCTCTGAAGCTTCTTTCAAATGCCATAGGTCTGATCTGATTTTGATTCTTCAAGACAAATTTATGTTCAATCTCCCACAATGACCCAATTATGGACTGGTTCAGTAGAGCGAACTTGTACGAGTTTCCACGTGTCACTATTTCCTCCTTTGGCTCTGAATTTGATAGATAGAAAACTGCAGTGGGTGTACTTGTAGTCACTTTTTACAGCATTCCAATCTGATGCTCAGAGAGAGAGTTATGAAGATTTTCCCATGATCACCTCTTTGAGATGAAATTCAGAAGCCTGAAAAATCCCTAACTTCCACAGATCATATCTCCGCCAATATTGCGAACCAAGATCTGAAATTTTGTGACAATGTTCCTCAAGATTTCAGCTTCACACTCTAAAAATTTCAGCTTCTTAACCTTCGTAGAAACGATTTTATAGTGAAAATTCCACGATTCCCAATTTAGGTTAAATTCAGGAGCTTGCAAAATGACCTACCTTCCACAGATCATATCTCCGAAAATATTATGAACCAAGCTCTGAAATTTTGCGACGATGTTGTACCCTAAAAATTTTAGCTTCTGAACCTTTGCAGAAAAAATTTTATATAGAAAATGCCATGATGACCTGTTTGGAGCAGCGAAACCCTATAATCCCAAAGCTCTGAAACCAAATGTTGTGAAACCAGTTCCAAAAATAGAAGAAAAGAGATATCAACACCTTATAAATAAGCCACTTCGAGGGGGAAACCTCCAATACATTACATGAATGAAAAATTCTTAGATGATACAAATTACAAAACCTCCTTTCTATATATAGGAGTCCATGGGGCCACAATGTAATCCTAGTTGACCTAACAATAATAATTTAAGGGCACAATACTAACAATATGGGGGTTACAGAGGTACAATAATAACAATAAGGGGGTTACACTAACAACAATAAGGCACTATACTAGTAATATAGGGACCTAACAGGCAAAACGTTGGGAGCAAGGGAAGTTGTATCTTGGTGCGTAGCTTCAACGCCTGTTTTGTGTGGACCATAAACACTCTTGGATTGGAATTTGAATAGTCTCCCCTGGTTCTTTTTGTGAAAATGAAGTGTCGTCTAAAGGTGGTGCTCTCAATCTTTACCTGGGCCTTTTATGTGTTTTTTCATTTTAAATATGTCTTTGTTGTTTATGTAGAGAGTGATAAGTGTAAGATTGGAAGTGTTGGTCTAGTTTCCGTGGTTTTTTGGTGGAAAATATTGAGACGTTTTTACTCCCTCTAGTCGCTCAATTGTCAATGATGTAATCTGGATTTTTAAAGAAACATAAGTTTTTTTTAAAAAGACTAAAATAAACTAAATAAAAAATGTACATCTTTTGGGAATCCAATAGTTATTCTCCTCCTTTCTACGTATTGGGTGTGATTTACAATTGCACAATTTAATAGCTTTGAAAATTTCCATTTCATGTTCTCGTAGAACATAATATCTATATAGTAACAATTCTTGTGATCCTGTGGAATTTTAACCAACAAAACAACTGCCCTATTCGTTTCCATAATTGTCCTATTATTCACCTAAATTACCCTACGTTAACCTATGTTTTACAACCCAAACAAGGCCTCTATGCAAGCACTTTTAGTTTATTTTAATCATTCTTTGGGTAAATGTATAATGTATGCTCATCTTAATTAAAATTCAAATTGGTCGAAGTTTTTCTATGTAACTTTCCATTTGTATTAGCATATGACTATTACAATGTATGTTCACTAATTCGAAATCAAAAGTGGCTATGGTACAAGAAGATCCTGAGATTCCTGCACTCACCCTCTTTCTTGCACCTAATATGGAGGATCGTTTGTTCGAAAAGTCCGACTAGGAGTCGATCTTAGTTTTCAAATAAAAAGGAATGCATTCACTCCTGAGGACTTGTCCCCGTCTTCCTGCAAATGGCTTGGAGTGTTGAAGGGTTTCTAAAGGTAGATTTTAGTTTCAAACAACTTCATATTTTGTTATCTGTTTGTATGATTGAGAGTCGTGTAACTTGTATATATGTCAAGACTAATTAGGATGTAAGCTAGCGATACTATGGACAATTTTTAGGGTTTTTTATTTTAAGAAACTTGTATCGCCACAACCTCTTTGAGTTTGGATTTTTCACCATACGATATGTACTGAGAAAATATTTTCGTTGTTAATAAAATAGGGCTAATGCTAGGTTCATGCATTCGTTCATCTATTTCCTGTTATGACTAGTTTGTTCTTATAAATTAATCTCTTTCCTTAGACAAGGAAATGAGATAGTTGGCTAAGGGCCCAGCCAATCCAACTCATTCTCCCTTTGTTTATTATATTTTGTGATAAGTAAATGCTATGGTAAATATTTTTGTGTGAAATATTTCTTGAAAGAGGCGTGCACGATTGGATAAACCCTTATGTTTTTTCTTTTGAAACGAGTGGTAGAAGTTCAGATCTAAACATTTAGCGTTGTTTGCTTTTAAATAGAGTTTTATTTACGTTGAAAGACTTATTTTTTCGTTTATTGTAAGCCACAGTAAGGTTTTGGATCTAGAAATTTCCTCTCATTTGCAACATCATCTCTTTAGTTTAAATTTACTTTGTGATGCATACATCTATCTTGGGTTAAGATCTGCAGAAGTATTGTTTTGATCTTGCTTGGTGATTGTTATATTCATTATTTAAAACGTTTTTACACAACAGGAAAGAGAAAACACTTGTTTAGATACTTGTAGTTGTTTGATAGTGTCATTGTGCAAGTGGATTTGTTCTCATCTGAGAACTTCATGTTTTAATATTTCACAATATTCTTTTGGCCCTTTTGAATACGCATTTACCTTTGGTTATTTGATAACTGTCGAAATTATATGCACTAAGCATGCATATGTCCAATATCCACCTGATCTCACACTATTTAAATTTATGCAAGATACTGAATCTATTCCACTTGTTAATCTTTTGCGGAAAATTTAATTGCACACACATGTGAAGCATAAACAAAAATAATCAATCACACATAACATAGTTTTTTAACCAGGAAATCCTAAAGCTAAAAACCCCAACTATATATTATGTAACATGGATATCATATGAAAATCTCATACAAAACATACAAATCTTATCACAAGCCCTCAGTACAGTACAATCGTCATACACTAATCAGGACCAATCTTGCAAATCCATGCACTGATCTTTGCCTCCTACTAACCTACCTCCATTGCGCAATCTCTGCTGAAGAATATCTCTGAATGAATTCGAATTAATCCGTCCTTGATTGTGCAATCCTCATTGGCATCTCCACTAAGTGTGTGATGCAATCAATGCTTCACTATAGTCACAACAGATAGTCTATCTTGCCCTTTCACCTATCTCTCCACTGGTATCCACTGAAACTTCCATGCACTGTAGTTAACTGTTGTATTGTTCAGTTGATTAACGAGTTATTATTTGTGAATGAATTTACTAATTAATTCACTCCACTCTCACTAGTGTATCAATCAGTTAGACTAGATACAACTAGCTCAACTGAGTCTAACTGAGTTAAAATAAATACAACTCCATAACTAATTCTTCCAACTGTATCATAACTCTGCCACTTGAGTTATAACTGAGTCCTCCATGCATTAGCTCCATTAAACCCTTAGGAATAGCGTAATTCCTTCTGTCAGCTACTGTGCCACATCTGTGCACTGAACTGAAGTGATCCAAGAGAATAAGTTGTTGTTTAGAGTCTGATTATTATTAAGAGCTAATAATAATCGACATGCATCTATTTTTAGATCAGCGCTCTATAAATAGACTTCGCCCAATATTCTAAAAATAGAATTTCATATATTTTTCCAAATTGATCAACCATCCAAAAATAGCATCCTGCAAATTCTGAAATATGATCATCATGTCTAAAAATAGACATAGTCTAAAAATAGACTTGCGCCAAAAATAGCCTACGAGCCCACTTAGTGAAGGCGGCTCTTTTCACTAAGCTCATCATCTTGTTGAATCTCAACACTCCCTCTCAACAAGATATGGATTATCCTTCACCCCGATCCTGCCTCTATGGTATTCGAATTTGCTCCTGGTGAGCGCCTTCGTCAGAATATCTGC
Source organism: Pinus albicaulis (assembly GCA_034641835.2). NCBI lineage: Eukaryota > Viridiplantae > Streptophyta > Pinopsida > Pinales > Pinaceae > Pinus > Pinus albicaulis. Next base: position 786,157,719 of record CM076575.1, on the reverse strand, counting down.
ATCCTGATCCTCTGTGGGAATGTACTGAAGCAACATGATCTTCCGCTACACACAATCTCTGATATGATGATACTGGATATCAATATGTTTAGATATATCATGAAACACGGGATTAACTGAGAGTTTAATGCAACTCTTATTATCACAATGAATCACCGTGGGATCTAAATCTGAACCGAAAAAACCAACCAGGATCTTCCTCATCCAGATAGCCTCACATGCAGCTAAACTTGCTGCCATGTATTCCACTTCCGCTGAACGAAGTGCCACGGATCTTTGTTTCCTGTTGTACCAAGAAACTACCGTAGATCCGATACTGAAAATCCCTCTTGATGTGCTCTTTCTGTCTGTTGGGCTTCCTGCCCAATCTGCATCCGTGAAGCCTTGCAACTTCACCTAATCCATCTGTCTGTACCATGAACCATACTCAGATGTGCCCCTGAGATATCTCAGGACATGCTTTCCTGCCTTCCAAAAGAGCTTAGTAGGCTTAACCATCGCTTGTGAAAGTTAGTTCACTGCAAAGCATATGTCCGGTCTTGTATTGACTAAATACATGAGCGAACCCACCAACTGTCGATAAACAGTGGCATCCACTACCTCTGCCGATGTAGCATCCTCTTTCTTCCAATTTCATGGAAGAGGAGTTTTGATAGCCTTGCAGCCTTGCATGTGAAACTTCTCCAGTATCTCCCGGGAATACTTGCCTTGAGACACAAACAGTTCACCTTCCCGCTGCCATATTTCCAATCCAAGGAAATAATGAAGGAGGCCCAAATCCTTCATCTCAATCTCCTTTGCAAGATCTGCCTTGCATGAGTGTATCAACTGCTCATCACCTGTTAGTATTAAATCATCAACATAAAGTACAATGATTAAAATCTTACCCTCAACCACAATTTGGTACAGGTTTGCATCCGCCTCACTCTTGGTGAAGCCAAGTCTAGTGAAATAGCAGTCGATCCGAGTGTAGCAAGCACGGGGTGTTTGTTTCAGCCCATACAACGCTCTTTTGAGCCTGCACACATGTGACTCGCTGCTGAAGATCTCAAATCCTTCAGGCTATTCAATGTACACCTCTTCCTCAATGATCCCATTAAGGAATGCAGTCTTCACATCCATCTGATGAATGTGCCAACCCATCTGCGCTGAGAGAGAAAGGATGGTCCGTATGGAAGAATACCTTGCGATAGGTGCAAAGGTTTCTTCATATTCAATCCCCTCGATCTGTGAGAAGCCCTAGGAAACAAATCTTTCCTTATACTTCTCGATGTTCCCATCAACAGCTTTCTTTACCTTGTAGATCCAGCTTGATCCTAACACTGATTTCCCCACCGGCCTTGGAACAATCTCCCAAGCATTGTTTCTAAAAATGGAGTCATACTCCTCCACCATGGCATCTATCCATGTGGGCTCCTACACTGCTTCTTCGAAAGAAGATGGCTCTATCACGATACACTTGCTCATAAGAGCCATGTATCCAGTATATCGGTCAGGTGATTGTCTCTATCTGCGCTGTGATGTAGGGACTCCTACATTCTGTGCCGCATCAAGCTTCAGTCTCTCATCTTCTGTGGTACTCTTCCTGCCTTTTCCAATGTTTGGTTCTGCATGAGTGGACTCCTCCACTCCACGAATCTTCTCCTGTGGCTGATCCACATCCAGAGGTTCATCTTTGGGAAAAATAAGTTCCTCCTCTGCATGAAAGTGTAGCTCCCTCTCAAGCGACAACTTCATGGCTTTCACCTCATTGAATTTTATATCCCGTCGCACAACAGTGTAATGTTCCAAATATGGAATTTCCTGCTACATCGGGAATATCTTAAGATATTCCAAAATTCCTTCTATAGAAAGACCACAAGTCCATTCCAGAGATTTATTGTTGGGGCATTTACCGGATATGTCACCTTCACAAGGAAGTGTGAGATCCAGAAGCTATCTGGCCCTTCACAGACTCTGTCTATGGATATGCAATATTTCCACTTCGAGAATTTTTGCTACAAGGTCCTTGAGGACGCTGTATAAGGAAGCCTCTGCAAAAATAAGTCAAAACACTACTGGGATGCCCTAGAAAACATCTAATACAACTCCCTTGAAGAAAATTATCTCAAAGAAATAACTCTATATGGGTTATACAGATCTCCCAAATCTAGGTCTCTAAAACAATGCTCAATGAAAGAGCTTACAGCAATATATGAACATAACCATTAAAATCTACAAATCTGAATACACCATAAGAGGGAAATGTATGCATCCAACATTATATGATTATATCAGCAAATAGTTGAGGGACAAGCCACTCAAGCTTTAAGAACCAACCTCCAATGAATGAACAATAAAATACATGAGTTACTACAACTCCACAAAATGCCGGAGAACAGTGACTGCGCTGTGTATATGAAGGTAGCAGCTATTGAATATAAATGAAATACAAATGTGGCTATAAGATACAAAGAAATAGCCCAATAAACAAAGGAATGGGCTGAAATACTAGATTTCTAGCCAATCTAGGAGAGATTGCTAGAAATGTCAGAGAATACAAAATGTGACAACTGAGTTGTCACTGCAACTAGTACAAAATGAGAATGAGGTTGTGGCTGATCTGAAATATGATTACCCTCCTATGATAATGTCTCCAATCAAAGGGCTGATCCCTTTTCCTCAAAAACACTCCTCCTTTGAAGCTCAAAAACCCCTCTCTCACTGCCTCCTCTGAAATAACGCAGTTTCCTCCATGGACTATGCAGTGGGAGATGATGGAATGTTGACCTCATGCCAAATATGTGTAATGAAGCCCGGGAATCCTCCTTGCAGCTTCTCCAATGAATAGATCATTCCTCCACTGAAGAAAACAAATCAAGAGAGACTCCATGAGTTCCTCTCTTGCTGCACCCAGCAACCCAACGTCCTCTCTACTGCAGAGCTAACGTTGTAGGTGATGAATGTAGTTGTGGCCAACTCCGGATTGAGGAAAATGCATCTCAATCCTCATCCTTCCTTGAGGAAGAGTTAGGGATTGCCGACCGGGAACACCCTAGTGCCCGAGGGCACCATCACCCTGCTAAACAGCCCTGGAATGCAAGCCTCTGCAGACCCTATTCGAAATTATATACTCAAACATGATACAAATGGGCTGCCATCTCCTCCTTATAAATAAAGGGAACTCTTCTCCAACATGGTCCCGCCAATTAGGGTTTCCACCCTCATGTGAATGTCCTCCCTCCAAAACTGCATAGCTTCTCTAATAATCTTCTCCTCTATAGGCAGTGTTGCTAAATTTAGTCAAAGAGGACTAAATCAAGTGATCCAAGTTCCATTCACACCCTTGGGTGTTTATATCAGCTGCTTTATTCTTCTCCTTTTCACATAAGGAGTTTTATTTCTTCATCTAAAGAGGTTTAAGGTGTCTCCTTACCCATTTTATTAAACAAAAATAAAATGTGCAACTATAATGTTCCTTTTAGCTTGAGGCTAAAAATTGGGAACATTACAGTCCTCCCCTCCCACATGTTGCTTGTCCTCAAGCAACTGCATAGAGAGAAAAAAATTCCTCCTCCTTCTTCCCTTGTCGCCTCCTCATCAACAAGCTCTAACACTGCTCAAAAGATGTTGCGATAAACTGGCCCTCCAATGCTCTCTCCCAAGTATGCAAGCTGAAAATGATGCTCCTCATGGAAATATAGAAGGTGTAGTGGAATCCTTCTTACTGTGTTATGGCCTCCTTAAGGTAGGAGTGATGATATGCATGGGAAAATTTTTCTCCCAATGATGATCCTCTCATCCATGCTATCATCCAAATGAAAATCTCACCCCTGATTTCTGCAATGTATTGGGGCTGAATGGAGAGTTGTGCTTTGGTTTCCCATGATGGCCCTCTCTCCATTTGTGGTGTGCATGGGGTTGCCTCTGTCCTTGTGCTGAAATGGTATGGCCTCCAAGAATGGCCCAAGCCACCCCATCAAGAAAATCAGCCATGAAATGCCTCTGCAAATTCTCCAAGTGGTCCCTCCCACAAGAAGAGACAAGTAGTAATGTGGCAATCATGGTTTTCCCATGGTGTCTCCTGCAAAATAAGACATGTATAATGGGGAGGATCATGCTCCCACTGGGTTGTACATCTAATACTCTCCAAATAATGCTCCTCATGAGTGTACAAACATCAGAAATACAAGGAGCAATACACAATATGAGCAAGTTGTCAAATTATAACCGAAGAGTGGTTCAAAGTTCCACTCATGGAACCTGCAGAGTGCCTCTTAGCCTGCCTCGAAATCACAAATAACAAGTGCTTTACTAGCCACTTGTTCACTGCCACAACATCTCATCATAAGATAAAAACATGAAATCCCAATTGGGTGCCAATGGTGCACACCAAGGAATATGTGGCTTCCCCCCACAAACCATCATAAAAATAGCCAAAATCAAGGCTACAAGTAGCTGCAAGTACATCATGTCAAATTCAAGAAGGGATAATCCTTCTTGGGATAATGTGTTGCTCATATGAAGTAAAGAGGTACAAAATATAATGGGAAAGTATACCTCCTCTACCATGTACTTGAGACCTTGAGCTGAAATGGCTCATCTGAATGCTCTCCCTCTCCTCCAATGAGTAAGGGGATGGTTGTGCCAACATCTCCAAAATCATCCAGGCTATGCATCTGTCCATATGCTGATGAAGATCATGATGAATTCCCTCCCAAGTGAACTCCTCTAGCTAAGCAAAGTATGCATCCAAATTCATAGCTAGGAAGTCCTCATGTGCTACATGCAATAGTTTCTCCTTGAGACTAGAAGCCCTAGTCAAGAAGAGTCTGCCATGATAATAGATGAGCATATCATCCACTAAGTATCTGCCATCTCCATCAGGGCCATCCAAGATCATGCATGCAACTAGATCCTTGGAGCACTCCACCAAAATATGGGATCTCCAATCCGAATATGTCCTCCTCATAGACAACGCTAGTGTTCTGCAATATGGTGCTCCCTCACGTTGTTACCTGCTACTTTGACATCCCCCCATGCCAAATTATTCCTCCAAGTTGCTTCCATGCCCATCATGCAGCTACTCATTCTCAAATAGAAATGATGATCTCTGAAAATGAGCCTCCCATGAGAGACTATCACCTCCAAAGAATCTCCTGATCCTGGTCAATGTAAGCATGAGTGGCCTCCATCTACTCCAATGCATGAAAGAGTCCTTCCTCAAAGGAATTATCCTCTCTCTCACCAAATCTATGGAGCAGTCATCCTGCATCATGAAGATGCTATCCTCCATCTCTGCAGCAACTCTATCAGTGCAGTAAAACTGATGAGAATGGGTGGTACTGAAAATGAGAGAGTGTATCCCTCCTCCTTGTGCTTATCCCCAACTCTTTGCGCTGTGATGGACTCCTCCAATGTCTCCACCCCTCCGGAATCCAAGAGTGGTGAACCACAAAGTATGATGCCTCACATCATCTCTACATCAAGTGGCCTCCCAAGTGGAATGCCCCCAAAAATTGAGGCATCAAGATAGGAAGTGGATTGTATATATGAGAGGAATGAAAGGTCCATCTCTCTCTACTGCGCAGTGCAGTCCCTCTCCTATGTGAAGAGAATCTCTGAAATAGATAAGGGTGAATTCCCATCATTCCTTCATGTTGATCCTTCTGCTCTTCTTCTTCTTCCAATGGTACAGTGTTGTAGGTTCTTCTATGCACCTCCTCTCTACCAACATGTGAGTGTATCTTCTCCTTAATGAGAGGCCTTGGATCTTGGTCTTCTTTTGAGAGAAATATCTCTACACCCTCACAAATGGAAGAGTGCCCTTCATACAATGGGGGTCTTGCCTCTAGCAAGCCATCCTCCTGATTTACTCCCCCTCTACTTTGACATCCCCCCATGCCAAAGTCATCCTCCAAGTTGCTTCCATGCCCATCATGCAGCTACTCATGCTCAAATAGAAATGATGATCTCTGAAAATGAGCCTCCCATGAGAGACTATCACCTCCAAAGAATCTCTTGATCCTGGTCAATGTAAGCATGAGTAGCCTCCATCTACTCCAATGCATGAAAGAGTCCTTCCTCAAAGGAAGTATCCTCTCTCTCACCAAATCTATGGAGCAGTCATCCTGCATCATGAAGATGCTATCCTCCATCTCTGCAGCAACTCTATTAGTGTAGTAAAACTAATGAGAATGGGTGGTACTGAAAATGAGAGAGTGTATCCCTCCTCCTTGTGCTTATCCCCAACTCTTTGCGTTGTGATGGACTCCTCCAATGTCTCCACCCCTCCGGAATCCAAGAGTGGTGAACCACAAAGCATGATGCCTCTCATCATCTCTACATCAGGTGGCCTCCCAAGTGGAATGCCCCCAAAAATTGAGGCATCAAGATAGGAAGTGGATTGTATATATGAGAGGAATGAAAGGTCCATCTCTCTCTACTGCGCAGTGCAGTCCCTCTCCTATGTGAAGAAAATCTCTGAAATAGATAAGGGTGAATGCCCATCATCCCTTCATGTTGATCCTTCTGCTCTTCTTCTTCTTCCAATGGTACAGTGTTGTAGGTTCTTCTATGCACCTCATCTCTGCCAACATGTGAGTGTATCTTCTCCTTAATGAGAGGCCTTGGATCTTGGCCTTCTTTTGAGAGAAATATCTCTACACCCTCACAAATGGAAGAGTTCCCTTCATACAATGGGGGTCTTGCCTCTAGCAAGCCATCCTCCTGATTTACTCCCCCTCTAGAAACATGGAATGATCTTTGTTTCATGGTCCCCTTCCATGCATGCAAAGTGTTTGAAGTTTTGTCACACCATGTTGCACATTGGTTTTCATCAATCCCCTTTGCAAAAATATTTGTGACTTCAACATATGATCTCTCAGTTTCATGAAAACATGAAATAGAATTATGAAACCAATCATCATGAATCATATCTTTGAGTTGCAGCGCTGCTCCTCCAAAGGCCTCAACTTTTTCCCTCCATCCTTCTTGCAGTAGCTATGGGAAATTTATTTCGCTGTGGATCTTCATGTGTGGCTGAATGCTCACAACCTTAATGAGAATAGCTAGGGCTAGCTTCATCCACAAACCCCTTTCAAAAAATTTCTCCAAATTTCCCTTTCTGTCCCTTCAAGATTTGAAATGATTCCCTCCATGGTCTGGAAAAGAAGAAGGGAAACCTCCTCTTCCATCATTCCTCTTTCCTTGTTTCCTCTGTAAATATCATCCCCTTGGAGAGAAGCTCATCTTGCTGATGGCATTAAATCTTGTGCACAGGCTTTGATACCACTGTAATGTTCCAAATCTGGAATTTCCTACTCCATCAGGAACATCTTAAGATATTCCAAAATTCCTTCTATATAAAGACCACAAGTCCATTCCAGAGATTGACTATTGGGTCATTTACGGGATATGTCACCTTCACAAGGAAGTGTGAGATCCAAAAGCTATCTGGCCCTTCACAGACTCTGTCTATGGATATGCAATATTTCCACTTCGGGAATTTCTGCTACAGGGTCCTTAAGGATGCTGTATAAGGAAGATTCTGCAAAAATAAGGAAAAACACTATTGAGATGCCCTAGAAAAAATCTAATACAAATCCCTTGCATAAAATGAGCTCAAAGAAATAAATCTAGATGGGTTATACAGATCTTCCGAATCTAGGTCTCTAAAACAATGCTCAATGAAAGAGCTTACAACAATATATGAACATAACCATTAAACTCTGCAAATCTGAATACACCATAAGAGGGAAATGTATGCAGCCAAAATTATATGATTATATCAGCAATAATATGCAATAAATAGTTGAGGGACAAGCCACTCAAGCTTTAAGAACCAACCTCCAATGAATGAACAATAAAATACATGAGTTACTACAACTCCACAAAATGCCGGAGAGCAGTGACTGCGCTGTGTATATGAAGGTAGCAGCTACTGAATATACATGAAATACAAATGTGGCAATATGATACAAAGAAATAGCCCAATAAACAAAGGAATGGGCTAAATACTAGATTTCTAGCCAATCTAGGAGAGATTGCTAGAAATGCCAGAGAATACAAAATGTGACAACTGAGTTGTCACTGCAACTGGTAAAAAATGAGAATGAGGTTGTGGCTGATCTAAAATATGATTTCCCTCCTCTGATAATGTCTCCAAGAAAAGGGCTGATCCCTTTGCCTAAAAAACACTCCTCCTTTGAAGCTCAAGAACCCCTCTCTCACTGCCTCCTCTGAAATAACACAGTTTCCTCCATGGACTGCGCAGTGGGAGATGATGGAATGTTGGCTTCATGCCAAAGATGTGTAATGAAGCCCGGGAATCCTCCTTGCAGATTCTCCAATGAATAGATCATTCCTCCATTGAAGAAAACAAATCAAGAGAGACTCCATGAGTTCCTCTCTTGCTGCACCCAGCAACACAACGTCCTCTCTGCTGCAGAGCTAACGCTGTAGGTGATGAATGTAGTTGTGGCCAATCCCGGATTGAGGAAAATGTAGCTCAATCCTCATCCTTCCTTGAGGAAGAGGTAGGGATTCCCAACCGGGAACACCCTAGTGCCCGAGGGCACCATCACCCTACTAAATAGCCCGGGGATGCAAGCCTCTGCAGACCCTATTCGAAATTATATACTCAAACATGATACAAATGGGCTGCCATCTCCTCCTTATAAATAAAGGGAACTCTTCTCCACCATGGTCCCACCAATTAGGGTTTCCACCCTCATGTGAATTTCCTCCCTCCAAAACTGTGCAGCTTCTCTAGCAAGCTTCTCCTCTATAGGCAGCGTTGTTGACTTTAGTCAAAGAGGACTAAATCAAGTGATCCGGGTTCCATTCACACCCTTAGGTGTTTATATCAGCTGCTTTATTCTTCTCCTTTTCAAATAAGGAGTGTTATTTCTTCATCTAAAGAGGGTTAAGGTGTCTCCTTACCCATTTTATTAAACAAAAATAAAATGTGCAACTATAATGTTCCTTTTAGCTTGAGGCTAAAAATTGGGAACATTACAAACAATCATCTGACTGTCTGGCAAATACACACGATAGTTATGGGGAGTTTCTGTGTACCCCACAAATATCCCAACTTCTGCAGTCGGCTCCAGATTCTTCCTGGCGTCCTTTGTCACATGAATGTAAATAGGTGAGCCAAAAATCTTCAAATGAGAAATATCAGGCTTCTTACCAGTAAAAGCTTCTTCGGGTGTACTCATGCCAAGTACTCTATGAGGACAACGGTTTGCACATAAACCGCAGTTTTGCATGCTTCCGCCCACAAGTGCATCAATAGGATCTGGTCATGCAGCATCACTCGTGCAGCACCCACGATTGTTCTGTTCTTTCTCTCCGCGACCCCATTCTGTTGTGGATTATGAGGCACTATGAGTTCTCTTCGAATTCCTTCTTTGCTACAGAAGTCTTTGAATTCACCCGAGATGTATTCACCACCATTATCGCTCTGTAGATATTTCACTTGCTTCCTCGACTCCTCCACCAATGCCTTGAACTCACAGAACTTTGAGAATGTTTCACTCTTCTTCTACATGAAGAAGATCCAGCAACTACGAGAAAATTCATCAACAAATATCACATAATACCTATTTTTCTCTGTTGAAGAAACCAAGAATGGTCCACACACGTCTGTGTGAATTCTCTCCAGGATCGCCGAAGCACGGTTCTCCTTCTCATGAAAGGTGGTCTTCACAAAATTACCCATTGTACATCCTTTGCACTGATCTGACTGTGCAAGAGTACCCTTGGGAAGTCCAGTATAAATTTTCTGCAAAATCTTCAGAGTGCCATGGTGAAGATGGCCCAATCTCCTATGCCATAATTCGCCCTCATCCCGTCTCACCACTTCTTCTGCTTTGCCCACCATTGCAGCGCAGCCATATACCTCCAGCTTGTAGAGATTCTTAACTGAACCCCTATCTTCTTGGTTTGACCCGTTGTTTTATGTCAAAGGAAGGCTTTTCCCTCGTTGAAAACAACATCATAACCCTTGTCTTCCAGCATTGCGACTGAGACCAAGTTCTTCTTCAGACCTGGAACATTCATAACATTCTTTAACAAGAATGGATTACCGAACTCCCTCTCAAAGGTAATGGTCCCAATGTTAGTCGCACTATACCGACCATCGTCGCCCATCTCTATATGCATCTGGAGGTCCTTCTCCTCCAAGTCACTAAATAAATCTTTGTCTCCTGTCATATGGAAAGATGCACCACTATCAATATACCAAATCGATCCCATGCAGCATGAAACCAAGCATGCGATCAAGGAAAAATCCAGCTCAAATTATGAGGCTAAGGCCTCTCCAGCTGCAGATTCAGCAGCTTGCTTATTCTTCTTCTTCTGTGGACAGTCAGTGGTGAAATTTCCATGCTCGTGATAGTGAAAACACTTCACTTTGGACAAATCCTTCTTCTTGCCTTTAGCACCGGATTTTGAAGGATTTTTCTTCCCCTTCCCTTTCCTTGCTTTGGCAGCCAAAGAGAAATTCTCTTCATCTTCATTCTTCGATGAAGATCCATCCCTGGTACCCCGCCTTATCTCCTCTTGCACAAGATTCGACCAAAGTCGCTCCCATCCTGGCAGTTTCTCCCTTCCATTGACAAAGTCTTCATAGCTATGCCAACTCTTCGGAAGCCCAAGGAGAGCCAAGCTCACCAAGTCTTCATCATCAACAGTAACCCCCACACTTCCCAGTTCATCCTTACAGTGGAAAAACTTCGTGAGGTATTTTGGAATACTGTCGCCATTCTCAATTTTTATTTTTTTGAGCTTGTCTTTAAGCGCCAACTTCCTCTGGTCACTTCTTCTTTGGAACAATTTTGTCAAAGCCTTCCACATTAAGAATGGATTGGCTTTCCCATGAAGGCTGGACACAATATGGTCTTTCACACCTTCCAACATAATCATTCTCATCTTTGTTGTCTTCTTTTTCCATGCATCAAATAATGCAGCATCGCTAGATCCCGGCTTAGGAACATCGCTATCGATGAACTCCTTCAGCCCATTATCCTCTAGCACCGCCTCCATCCTTTCCTTCCAGGATATGTAATTCGAGCTCCCATCAAGGGCATACTCCAATCTCAACCCGTTGAAAGACATTTCAATATATACTCGATTTCTGCACTAAGAATCTCCTGTAGCAAATTCGAATTTTCCACCAGCACAAACTCACTTCACAATTGAAATCTTCAATCGACAATGCTTTGATACCATGTAGAAATTATATGCACTAAGCATGCGTATGTCCAAGATCCACCTGATCTCACACTATTTAACTTTATGCAAGATACTAAATCTATTCCACTTGTTAATCTTTTGCGGAAAATTTAATTGCACACACATGTGAAGCATAAACAAAAATAATCAATCGCACATAACACAGTTTTTTAACCGGGAAAGCCTGAAGCTGAAAACCCCAACTATATATTATGTAACATGGAGATCATATGACAATATCATACAAAACATACAAAGCTTATCACAAGCCCTCAGTACAATACAATCGGCATACACTAATCAGGACCAATCTTGAAAATCCATGCACCGATCTTTGCCTCCTACTAGCCTGCCTCCACTGTGCAATATCTGCTGAAGAATAACTCTGAATGAATTTGAATTACTCCATCCTTGACTATGCAATCCTCATTGGCATATCCACTGAGTGTGTGGTGTAATCAATGCATCAGTATATTCACAACAGATAGTCTATCTTGCCCTTTCACCTATCTCTCCACTGGTCTCCACTGAAACTGCCATGCACTGTAGTTAACTGATGTATTGTTCAGTTGATTAATGAGTTATTATTTGTGAATTAATTTACTAATCAATTCACTCCGCTCTCACTAGTGTATCAATCATTTAGACTAGATACAACTAGCTCAACTGAGTCTAACTGAGTTAAACTAAATACAACTCCATAACTACTTCTTCCAACTGTGTCATAACTCTGCCACTTGAGTTCTAATTGAGTCCTCCATGCATTAGCTCCAGTAAACCCTTAGGAATAGCGTAATTCCTTCTGTCAGTTGTTGTGCCACATCTGTGCACTGAACTGAAGTGCTCCAAGAGAATAGGTTGTTGTTTAGAGTCTAATTATTATTAAGAGCTAATAATAATCGACATGCATATATTTTTAGATCAGTGCTCTATAACTAGACTTCACCCAATATTCTAAAAACCTAATTTCATCTATTTTTCCAACTTGATCAACCATCCACAAATAGCATCCTGCAACTTCTGAAATATGATCATCATGTCTAAAAATAGACACAGTCTAAAAATAGACTTGCGCCAAAAATATCTTGCGGGCCCACTTAGTGAAGGCGACTCTTTTCACTAAGCTCATCATCTTGCTGAATCTCAACAATAACTTTAATTGCAAGAACAAAATACTATCATCTTTGATTAAAATGGAAATTTATCAGTTGAGTTTGATCTACAAGGTTATACGCACATAGGCCTTTCTTGAACATAGTGTTAATTAAACCAGAACAAGATAGATATATTTATGAGAAGGTTTTCCCATTTATGCACAATAGTTTAACATTTATTTTGATAGTTGATAAAGTTTTGAGGTTCATGCATTGAGGGTGTAATTAGTCTGGGAGCTTTATCTTAATTCAAGCAAGTTTTTTTTCCACAATATTTGAGTTTGGACTTGTTGCACAATCTTATTTCTAGAACAGGGACAAGGTTTTTTTCTTCAGTATAGGAACAAAGTGTCATATCTCTCCAGTGCAGGAATAGAGTACATGATCTTTTCTATTTTCCCTAGTACATGAACAGAGTACAGGAATGGTTTTGTCTTTTTCGGTACAGGAACTGTGTGCAAGAATATATTCATTTTGAAATTTCTTTTTGTTTTTGAAGTGGTTGAGCTTGCATGGTTTGAAATGAATTCTGGATTTTCTTGTTCTTGATTTATTTCTTTCAGGTCTCTAGTTGTTATTTTGAGTGAAATCTAGTCTCTAGAGTGGTGTGGTGTCATTGTGGTGTCATTGTGTTGAAAGTACAGGAACATAATTGCAAGGTTTTATTTATACTTATTCTTTTCAAACCTGAGTGATTTAATTACATGGATAATTATAGTGATTATGAAATTGATCCAAAATCCTTGGCACTTCCTATGCTATGCCTCGAAGCTTACGAAGCCCAGGATTGATGATTAAGTTTTGAGGAATTGAAATTCAACTCCATCATTCAACATGCCCCATGATCGATCCCTCATAGTCCTCCTTGATCACCTCTCATGGTTTCAAAAGAAATGATGGATTTCGCAACAGAGGCAACAAAGGAGATGGTTCATAATAAGGTCACAGACCAGTCTTTGTGTACTGATTTTGTGACAAAGATGCATAATCATGCAGACTGTCCTTTACTAGGCTATAATAGAGGATCGATACCTGCTGACAGAACACATGTTGGTGCAGTTATTGAAAATATAGTTAATAAATTTATCGAAGACATCAATAAAAGTCGATTTCTTGAAGATACTCTTGTCCAAGACTCTTCTCAAGATATGGATCTCGTTGGTAAGTCTCTCTTTCCAAAAAGTCACTATCAGAAATAAAATTAACAACAAAAAAGTTATCGCAAGGGAGTGTACAATCATCTTGAGACTATTAAGTGCGGAATTAGTCTATCTCCACTACATCTTTGGAACTGCGTGTCATTCCACATAAAAATATAAAGTAGAATACCACAAAGATTTGAAAATTGAATATTCAATGCACCCAAAATTGTTTAGAAATTGTGATATCACCACCCAATATGACACTTGGAAAAATATACTTGAACAATGAACCAAAAATCTATGATAAATTATGTTTGGCCAATAAATATGGTTGATGTTGCACTTGTGAAACCAATAGATGTTTCAATATTGTTATTAAGTGTGTATTGAATGGCCTTAAAATATGTCAATTGAAATGATACCACACCATCGACCAAATATGAGTTCAAATGTGTTATTTTGTTTACAATCCTAGTTGTAATTGTTCGTGGAGAGCAAAAAGAAGATAGTGAATGGATTTGTTCCAAAAAATGGAATAACGAATTATGAATGATACCTAAATTTCATGAATATTGCACATTAATATGTCATTTATCCATCACAGGATACCATGTATTTGTGAAGTTTACGATTTATATAAGCAGATAAAGACATTTTGGGTTTTATTTTTTGTTATATAGTTTTTAGTGATAAAATGTGTTTTTAATGTATAAATAGATTTAATGTTTTAAAATTTCTAGAGTATTAAAATTTTGTAAATTACATAAACTTATAATTTAGAATATAAAAATATAAAAAATAAAAAATACTAAATTCTAAATAAAATTTATGAGAAAATTACCAAAAAAAAATAAAACATACCTTAATTAAAATACACAAATTATTATTTCCCTATCAATATTGTCTATATAAATTCTTCAATCCCAAAAATCATTGAAAATTAAACCAAAATCATGCTACAATCTCTATGGTTTAAAGCATAAACTACTCATTTAGATGTACCTTTAGAAAATGAAATAATGGAGAAAAATATATACTTACCAAAATTCTCCACTCATCCAATTGTTTAAGTGCACATCCCAAAGAAAACACCAAGAGATATTACAATATTGAACCAAATCTTGACGTGAAGTTTTGATTAACATGGAATTTGCATTATTCTTTTAAAAATGAATGCATCTGATACCGCTTAAAGATAACCAAATCAAGGGGTAGTTTAATTTGTGATCATTGTAATAATGAAGTGTTATGTACTATAAGATTTGGGGTTCAAATCTCCCTAATTTACTTGTGTTTATGAAAGGAACATATGTCAGGCAGTTAGATATTGTAATGGTAGTGGTCAAACTTCGTGTCATGCAAGTACAAAATTGGCATATTAGACAATTCCTTTGGTCACCTTAGAAAAATAAAATGTACCATAAAAGTTATTTAAATTTTTGAGGTGTATTTAGTGAGTTAATCGTTGAGTTCAATATTTATGCCAAATAATACATTTAATCAAAACCATGAAAACAAAATTAGACACTATAATTGATTTCACCCATTATACAATTTAAAATGTAAATCCCATTTTTTTGGAGAAACCCTTAATTTAGTCAATTTAGTTGAAGAGTTTCGAGAAGTTATGACACCCAACTTAGAGAGAATGCAATCAAAAATTTAGACTTGAAATTCAATCTTACTCCTTAAAAATTAATATGAAGATGGAAATATGTGAGTAGAGAAATGGAAGAAAATTGACTTATAATTGGGTAATTAGAGCCAATCTTCCCATGCATAAGCTTTCTATTTGATGTAATAAGATTCATTCCCATTTTTAAGTTGAGAAAAAGGCTACAATCTAACGATCAAATAGCCTAACACTCCTAAAAGAGTTAGATATTAATAAAATAAAGAACTTGAATCAAGAAAAAAAAAATTATTAGATAATTTAAAGTAATAAGAAAAATCAGAAAATAATATTCCCTTAAATACAATGATAAGTTCATCTAAATAATAATAATAATAATAATTCCAAAATATTATGGCATGCCCATTGGACATTTCACCTTTACCTTGACCCCTTTGTGCTTGAAAATGCCAATGTTAGTTGATCCCCTATGTGGAATTATTTGCACAACAAGAAAAGAGGGAACCAAAACAAATAGTGGATGTTCTTTCTCTTTATTCTCCAATAAGAAAAATGACCTAGAAAACCTCCTTTTATAGGAAAGCAGGTGTCCAATACAATTCATGTAATATCATATGCTTTTACAAAACCATGTGTTAAACTAAGTGGTTACTCAATTAAATCTTATATTCTCCTTATTCACACATCTGATGGCACTTTAGTAGTTTCATTTGGTCAACATCAGTGAAGCGCTCCACAAAATGGCAAATAAAACTCATGTTGAGGGTCAAAAATGGGTACATTAGATATAGTTCACACGTGGGAAATAAAGGGTACAAAGTGCACCCAATTTTCGGAAAAGTTTAGATCTTGTAAAATTGACTTGGTCAATCAAGTCATGAGAAACCCTCTAGAAACTTTTACAAACATGTGACAAATATCAAAGTGGAGTTTATTTATGTTCACACATCTGTGTGACACATTAGCTCGATAATATATCCATAAAATCACTCAAGTGTGAAATGAACTCAAGGAAATGGGGACACCTTTTACATCTGCTAGACATCAATGATACATTGTAGTACAAACTCCTTATAGTGTTGTAAACTCATATGAACACCTTGATGGTGCAGCAACCATGTTGACACAAATACCTATGTAGTGTGCACACCCTAAGGTGTAGTGCATGAACTCTAGTGTGTAGTGCCCCAACCTATCATGATGAATCAAACTCCAAACAAGATGTAAAACGCCATAATATATATATAATCTAATTTAGCAAAAATAACATAATCAATTATTACCTTCCTGTGTAAGTGAACCATGGTGGTACAACCTAATTCCTTTTACATGTTTCGTTAGAGTAAGACAATGTATCTCCTTGATTTTCTTGGTTAGGAATAGGTAAATGTAATGTAATTTGTTGAAAGAGAATAAGGAAAACCTATAAAGTAACCCTTAAATTCATGAAGTTATGTACTAGCTCTACTTCTAATCCTTTTAACTAGTCTATTTTTTAATAAGAATGTCAACCTTTGAGAGAGAGCCCTTTTCAATCATTTTTGCTTCCTCGCCATTTTCTTCCCATTTTTTATATTTTTCTTTAATATTTTTAGTGATTTTTCTTTAGATAAACAATTGACTTTAAAACTTTAAGGGGTGGGCCTTTTATTGTAGTGTAATTTTTTTCTATCATTTTCTTTTCCATTTACCTTTCAACCTTTTATTTTGGCTTGATTTGAAGGTTTGCATAATTTTCTTTTAAATTATGCATTGAAACATTTTCTAGTGGCATTTGATAAGCTATTCATAAGGTAAGGAATGTAAGTTTTATATGGAAGAGATGGAAATGTAGGTAAAACTATGGAAAGTGTTAAGTATGGAAATGATATGATTATACTACCTACTTTAATCCCCAATAGGCCAAGACAAATTTTGAAAAGAATCATGCATCCCCGTAATTAGATGAGACAAAGGGTAATATTTTTACTCAATTATAGATAACAAAGGTTCATATCTTATGTCATGTTATACTTTATAAAAAAGTTATAATTATCAGCACCATTCTAAACTAGGAAAAAAGACACATGTGGAATCATAAAACTGGAAAAAATCGTTATGGAGTAATGTCTACTAGCACTTGAAATGAGGTGTCTAATGAGAAGAAACTAATATCCATTAAAAGATGAATCTAAAGCACAAGTATATGATGGAGTATAAGAAAAGATTAAGCCTAGATATGAGAAATTAAAACAATAACCTTGTACAAACAATATCACACTTATAAGATAGTTATCTTGAAAAACAATAATTATAATTAACAATGACAAACAGTCTTTCCATTAAAAAAACCCAATAAAAGTTCAAACAAAACATAACCCTGATATAAAGACCAACCAAACAAACTTTGGACTACTCTTCAATTGCAATAAGAACATAATTAGAGAAATTATCAAGATAGATTTTCATTATCATTTCACCCAATAAAACTTATAAAAAAATCCATAAGGCCATATGATGATCATTCAATCTCGATTCTTCATTACACTTCGCAAGAAAAGAGAGTTAGGTTATAGTATACACACAATGCTTGCTTTGTCTCCCAATAGCAATAACACCTGGTAATCAAAAAATTAACTACATTTTCTTGTACACCAACTCTGTTATTCTATGACACTTATGGTAATAACAATCGGAGTAGTTTAAATATTTGAATTTTTTTTAAATTATTATTAGATTTTCACTTATGCTAATAAAATTTAATTTTCAAAAAAATAAATAATATAATTTGGTTAAAATACAATTTTTAAAAGTATTAATAATAATAATAAAATCTGGTTAAAATATAATTTTCCATTATTCAAATTGTATTTGTAAATTTAGTATTGTAAATATAGATATGACATGTTATAATTGTATTTATAAATTTAGTATTATAAATATAGATATAAAATTAACATGTGAAAATCTTAATATCCCTAGATTATCAATTTCCATAAATAAATTGCCAAATTCTAAACGAAACTAATGAGAAAAAACAACAGGAAAAAGGTTCGAAGGTCAAATATTTACAGTACCCAATGCACAGTTCCTCAAATACCTTCAGTGAAATACATTTCTCATTATATGAATCTATGAGTTCAGATGGTTGAAGTCAAGCTTCAAGCTTCTCTGACTCATAGAAGATCAAGGAAAGTCAAGTCTCTTGAGCTTTCACCGTTTTCAACACACCTTTATGAAGCCTTCCAAAAAAAATTCAGTCAAAGTTCTACATAGCTCACAACACCTCATACTAAAGTTCAAAGTCGAGATCAAAATCAAAGCCAGAGAAAGGGAAAGCCCGTCAATTTGTGGGAAAATTAATTAATTGGGCACCAGTGGAATCCCCTGGGTTTTTGGCTTTATAAACCCATCACCCACTCACTCACATTGAGGTCGCTAAACCATTGGATATGGAGCATATATGACTTGACAAGCTTTCCAGTGAATAGTTTGATGCCACATTCTGTCCTAGGTTTCATAAACATGAAGTGGAAATTGCTTTTTTGTATTCACAAAGTTGGGATTGAATTTTTGCATTATGCTTAATGCTCGGTTATGGATTACACTGTTTCCACATGGGTAACTCATTATGATTAAAATTAAGATCTAGGGAATTAAATTAATTAATTCCCTTTTTGTATTCACAGAGTTTGGAATTGATTTTTTTCATTTGTTTAAGGGGTGCTAGGGATTATACTTATGTACTTTGTATCATTGATTTCCTTCGTATTGTTTTTTCACATGGCAAACTCATTAGGCTTAAAATCAAGATCTGGGTATTAAATCAATTAATTATCTAATGTAATGGCCAATGTTGTTTGTATTGTTACATTAAAGCAAAATTAATGGTATAAGTTTTTTTGGGTAGAATTTGTATTATATGTTATATATTAGTGCATTACATGTTATCACAGTCACCTACTTTAATTTTTACATGTTTTTGTTGCCACTATACTCCATTAAGTATTAAAATCAATATGCAGACATTAAATCAATTAATTATCTAATGCAACGGCATATGTTGCTTTTATATAATTTTGTATTGTTAGATTAAAGCAAAATTAATGGTACAAGTTTTTTTGGGTAGAATTTGTATTAAATGTTACATATTAGTATATTGCATGTTATCACATTCACCTATTTTCATTTTTACATGCTTTTGTCGCCACTATACTCCATCAAGTATTAATATGTCTATGATTTGATGGCATGATGATGCGTTTGTATTTTTTTCTTACATCTCCTTCATAAACCACATCCTAACATGCACATATCGTCATAAACAGTTATTTTTCCACTTGTGCCACTCATACCAACTCATTTTATCCTTAATTAGTTCATGTCATAACTCATCACTTGTCAGTTAGTGGCAACGTTATTCCTCTATCCCAAAGCCTATGGAGATGTTATGAAGGTACCCTTGCAGTATGTACATTAAGAAAATTAGAACTACTGCAATCAAACAAAATAAATAAGACACAACAATCGTCAAGTGATGAAACCAAACTCTCGATGCAACTTGACACAAAACCAACAACATTGCATTCAAAAGTATAAGGGTTAAACATGCATTTATTCATACATTTTGTCAATAAATTCATAATTAACAATCTTGTGCCAAAAAAATCAAATGAAGGGACAATACCAATAACTATGTTTGTTAATAAAATTTAGCAGGTTGAAGGGGGGTGGGGTGGGTCCAAGTGTAAAGCCTTGGGACCAGTTGAGGCCCTAATAATAATATAATCCATCTCATTAGAAATATTCAATGCAATATTGACACGAATAAAAATAGAGCTAAATGAATTAGTTGAACTTAATATATACTTACCTAAAAAACACATGTGGATTAGACCCATGTGTGAAATCAATATAGTGAATGAAAATGCAACAAACAATGAACTAGTCCATCCAATGAAAAAATCAAACCCAAAGAACTTGAACACATATGTGTTGAGCATTGAGACATCAATAAATATTCTTTTATAGTGTGAACGAATGTGATACAAATATTTGACCTTATTTCATCATTTTACAATGGAAAGTGTAATGTATCAATCTAAGCCATAAGCCATGCTAGTTTAGTTAATAAATTGAGACCCAAGTATTTGTTTTCTTTTCTAAACATACATTATTTTACAATATCAGCATACACTAGTGCGTATGCAAAGAACATTTTAATAAGTTACATTAGCATATTTAGCTTGATATAGTTAATTTCACACATAAATTTTGTGTACAAAGGTATTTTGTCCCCAAGCATGTTATCCTAGCTCAACTCTATTTGTGGCCAATGAAGAACACCTTTAAGTGTTGATAGCTAACAAGAAAGTATTTGATATAGTTGGCATCAACAAGATGGTTTTTTGTCCCATCGTATGGATGTGTCCAATGAGGAAGACCTTTATATCATTGTGGACAACAAGGATGACATTTATCTGGTTTGAGACAACAAGAAAAATTTGTTCTCCCTTAATACGGTTGTGTCCAAGAACATTGTCTAGTTATAGCTAGCAAGGATGAAATTTATTTGGTTGGGGACAATAAGATAGATTTTTTTTTCTCTTAGTATTGTTGCATCCAGGAACATTGTTAGTGTTATCTAGCAAGGAGGACATTGGTCTAGTTGGGGTCAACAATATAGAACTGTATTCTTTAGTCTAGTTAAGACAACATTGAAAATGTTCAGATGTCATATCCAAGGAGGACCTTGATGTACTTGGGAACAATGAGGTAAATTACATTCTCTTGGACTAGTTGTAGCAAATAAGGAAGTCAAGGATAGTCAAATAGAATAAATTTGTGTCATTCCAAATAGTTTTAGATTATGAGGAATGCCTTGATCTATTTGGGGTCATCAATTTATGTTAAGTTTCTGCGTTTGGGTAGTTGAGAGCTAATAATACTTGAATGAGGTAGGTATAATAACACCATACCTTTGGGTGGTTGCAGTTAATAAGGAAATTATTAAGTTAATCGAGGATAGAAAGGTATAATAATCTCATTCACCTATTTAGCTAAGAGCTAAAGAGAAATAATTAAATTTATTCAAGTAGAATAACTAACTTTATACCCATAGATGGTTGCAACTGTTGAAATGTGTAACTAGGTTTAGTCTTCATAATATCTCATGTAAATAATTTATGTATTTGATGTAAAAGAGAAATAAAATGTATTATTGGTATTTATCGCATGGGTTTCATGCTCTAGGTCAAAGTTTTTTAGGTAAAAATATGCATCGTGTGTTTCTAGGTTTTTTCAATTGAGTCAAGAAGTAAAAAGAGTCATTGTTATAAGTAATAGACCCTATTGGGAATTTTGTATCAAGTCAAAAGTATTCATTTGAGTCAAAATTATTTCAAAATTCCCTCCAAGACCAAGTCAGCCTAACAAAAAACAAGTCAGCCTATAAGAGAACAAGTCAGCCTCATGAAAAGTAATTGAAACTCCTTAGAAGAAAATTTATAAGAAGAACTGTTACATAGTAATTTGTCACCTTCCCTGCAATCCCCATCTCGCCCATTGGAGGGTCGTTTCTATGACCAATAAGCAGTGTCATGCCTTGCAAATACCATCATTGCATCCCTTACCATGAGGACAACATTCCTTCTGTTGATCACTTCCTGAGCAGACCCCTAAAAACACTCGTTTTTGCCTTGGCGCTGGTAGCCCGCTATATACTCGTGCCAATGAGGAAAATTAACACTGAGCCCGCGCCAATTGGCACTCTGTCCCAGTTAAGCACCCGCGCCAATCTTCTTTTGGAAAGTTTTTTAAAAAAAGAGGCGAAGTTTCGAATACAACAACTTCGTGGATGAGTCATCAGGAGTGGTTTCAACTGAATAACCACGACCTTCCTCCTTTGGCCTCTTGTTTCCACCTTATGGGGAACCTTCCAAGGGATAAGACCTCCCTTCCACTATTGTAGGGATCCCAACCTCCTCCTCTCCTCTATAAATATAGCCTTCATCTATTGATGAAGGGGCTGAATGGCTGAATAGTGAGTCTTCAAGTTCCCAAATTCCCAAGAGCCTTATGCTGCAAGAGCCTCCATAATTCCCTTAAGGCCAAATCCAAGAAAGGAGACTATTGTTAAGATCTGAAGAGAGAGGTTTGTCCCATCCTTGACAGGCTTTTCGAGACGTGTTCTGCTGGCGACCCGCCGAAGGAGAATTCAGCATCAGAACTATGGTTGTATTCTTCCTTTGATTGATTAATAATAAGCGACTATTGGTTATGGTTCCACTCTTGTTATTGTTTATGATGATGAGCTATGTCCTTTCTGACTGAAATATAGTTGCATCTACTGGATTTTACGCTTGCGCTTGTTTTTTTTCTAGCGTGTGCAGGTGTCCTATCATGGAGATCATGGGGATCGTGATATGCTAGAGCTAAGGAACGGGAGCGCTACCTCTTCTACAAGCCACAACGTTAGATTCCAGGTAAGCCTTCGTCGCTAGTTGGTTTATTTGCAATTAGGAACCTGCACTATAGCGTGAACGATTGTTGCTAGACCCCACCGGGCTAGGGATCGCCTTCTCCTCAAATAGTAGGGGATTTACATCCACAACAAATTGGCGACTCCACTAGGGATCATCTGGCTTGTTGTTGTTCTTCTTTGTAAGCTACATACAGAGCCTAAAGTTAGCCAGATAGCCTTCTAAATGCTATTGCTCTGCATTAGCGAAGTAGATCAAAGCTGCTTCAATCAATCTCCGATTTAGTTTATGAACTGAACACTTGGAGTATTGTCTTGTCTTTTCAGTTGTTTCTCGATTCTGCTTGCTTGATCGACTCTTTTGGCTAGCTCCTTTTGTGATTTTGGCTTTTGGTTTAGCCCCAGAGGATCAGATCTGACCTCCGCTTTTCCGAATTTTCACCTTTTAATGGTTGGCTTGATTGGCGCGAGCTAGCCCTACCAGCTGCGGGCGCTGCTGGCGCAGCGCTGCCGCTCATCACTCGCCATTCTCTCGTCCGGGCATGGATTACACCCAAACAGTCGCGCCATCTCTCATAGGTGCTAGGGTTTACCCTTGTTTGGAAGTCAGCACTTTATCATTGTTTTTAGATCCTTTGAAGTGGTGAGTCTGGTCTTGGTTGGGAGAAATTATTTGTTTTATCATTTTCAGGCATTGGCGCTTGTTGTTAGTTAGCAACCAGCGCCAATTGGGCATTGGCGCTAGTTGTTAGTGAGCAAGTCGCACCAGTTGGCGCTAGTTGTCAATGACAAAGTCGGGCCAATTTCAGGGTGTATGAAATTTGAGACTTTTTCCCTAAATCCTTCACCAGTGTGTCTTTCCCTTCCGGTCTTTTCACTGTATGAGCATAGATTACATTGCTCATTGTTTGAAATGTCTTCTTTCCATGATTGCTTGATGTAAAAGGGAATGAATGCCTTGTTTTGATCTCTTGCTTTGGAAGTCCTCTTTGTGTTTGACCTCATATGTCTTGTCGCCTTTTGAGGGATTTCGTGACAAAGTGTTTGAAACAACGATTGCATTCTTAGTGTTTTTTTACATCTCTTTTGCATTCATCCTTCATTAAGGAGATTTGCGTTCTTTTAGTTTTCGTCTCATAGTTTGCTTTTCGTTAAAATGCATTAGATCACATTGCATTGAAAAGTATTTTTTGAGATCCATAATTGAACTTAGATTACATTGTTTAATGATTGAAAACTAGAAATCGCTTTGATTGCATTCTCTTTTATTAAAAGCATGCATTAAGTAGATTCTCATTTCATCAAAAAATGCATTGAGTGCATTCTTATAATTTGAAAAGGAAAAGGAAATTGTGCATAGATTACAATTGCATAGTTTTCGAAAAAGAGGATTTTGCATAGATTACATTGCATTATTCGCATCGTTGAATGTTTGAAAGTACTTTTGGATAGTGAAAGTCATCTAGTTTGGAAAGTTTTCGTTTTCAGTGTTTTTGTTTGTTGCATCATTGTCTGAAGTTCTTCCCTTAACTAGATAGCATTCATCGAATTGAAAAGTTTTCTTTTCTCATATAGCTGCATATAGGAGATTGTTAGATGACATGTGGTAGGGCCTTGAAACCGAAACATAATTGAAGATCAACCATAAAATTTACTCAATATACCTAAGGAAGCATTGAAACATTAATGCAACATTTATAGGTCTAGGTTAGAGACGTGTTCCGGCGTCTTTAAACCTAGTAGTTGTCGTCTGCCTCTCGGCTTTAGACAGCACTAGTACGGACTTGTGCTCCCCGTACCGTCGCGTATATAAAGGGAGACCCCATTAGGTTTCTATCCTTTATCCATAGGAAGCTGAGTCTGCCACCCTATACCCGTGATACACCGAACACAGCATTTGGGGAGATTTCCTGCATGTACGTTAATTCCTTGGTTGATTTCTCTTTCATTTTGAAACCAAGGTGTATATTGTAGTTCAAGGTTTTTTGGTACACCCTTTGCGTAGAATTCCTGAGTAGTCATTTCGATCTTTTCTCACTCATTAAATTTGAAAAGGTCATCAAGCACTTGTCCTTTCACGCTTGTTTCCAATCTAAAAGTGATAGAGTCACCTTTTACTTATTTGACTCTTAAAATATGAAAGGGTAGAGTTTTGTTTCAATGTTTTAAAAATTAACTGCCCATGAAATATTCTGGTTACAGTTAGTTTCCTTAGGGTGTTGTTCTGAAGATCGTTTCTGATGGCAACTTTTCCGGAGTTCACCAACCAAGGAATCCCCTTCGAAGGGAATCCTGGTCCTTTTCCTCCTTTTGGAAATGTTGGTGCTCCTTATATGGCAACGTTGTCCCTTCCTGGGTCAACTGTTGGGTTGCCTGTTTGGTTATTTTCAACCTCTGTGGTCCCAAATGTCCCGGCTACTGTTCAATCAGTTCCTCCACCTGAGCAACATCATGTTGATTCCAAGGTGGACCTCTCCCCTTCTTCGCCTGTTTCTGCGTCCTCCTCTTCTACTTCGCCTTGTGAACGTCTAGATTCGAGTAACCAGGTGGCTAAGAAGAAGAAGAAGAAGACAAAGAAGAAGAAGTCCGATAAGAGAGAGGCTAAGGTTGCAGCTACTGCCTCTGACACACCTCCTCTTGATAAACCTTCCAACCCTCCACGGAAATTCAAGTTCCCTTGCATGTTGTGCACGAAATACCATCTCCTTCGAGATTGACCTGGCATTCCCAAGGTGCTTGAAGAATGGTCCAACGGTCATCCGCCGTTGCCTTTGGCTTCTGGGAGTCAGGTTGGGGGCACGTCTTCAGCTACTGAAAAAGCTCCTAAGAAGCAAGGTAAGCTTGCCAATCCCTGTAAGTTGTGTGAAGGGCACCATGCCATTCACCTTTGTCCGTATATGGATGAAGCCAAACGAGTTTTGGACAACTTAATCAGTTCTACACCATGCCTTCCAACTGGTTATAATCAGATTTCTTTGAGTCCTCCACCAGCTGATCCTACGATTGGTCAAGAGTCATCCTTGGTCGATCCCGCTCCCTCGGAAATTCAAATTCAGGAATCCGTCCCTGACCAACCTTTGGTCATGGGATCGGTTGAACTGGCCCCGTCTATGGTGCACCAGGTCTTTTCCGTTGAGAGTGGACCTCACATTCCTCAGGTTCTTCTTGTTTCTTCAGATTCCTCGGACTGGGAGAAAGATTCTCCTGTCCCCGTATCTCAAGAAGTTGCTCCTCCACCTCCCATGATGGAGGTCCTGGAGTATACTCTTCCCGACTCCGTGATGGAAGTCGTGGAAGATGCTCTTTCTTCCGTAACACCAGGGGAAGACCTTCTTGGTTCTATGGTATCCCCTCCGAGTAGTTTAGTCGCTTCCTTTGACTGGAGTCGATTTGCAGGATACCGCCTTCCGTCTTATGTGCCTTTCGAGATAACAATACATGCTTTTGGTCTGGTCGTACCCAGCACCATTATAGACGAAGGCGCATCTGCTAGTATTTTATCCTCAACTACTTCGCAAGCTTTTGGTTCGCCTCCGCTTGTGCCTGTTACACAGAATCTGTTGGCGTTTAACAGAAGAATGAGTCAACCGTTAGGGATCCTACCAAGGTTACCTGTCACTTTGGGAGGTAAAACTGTCCATATGGACGTGATGGTTGTTCCAGGCCCCTTGGATTTCAATATGCTCTTGGGGCAGTATTACACCTATGCCATGGGAGTGCTTGTCTCCTCCCTTTTTCGTGTGGTTTGTTTTCCACATGAAGGACGAATCATGACCATTGATCAGCTTTCGTTCTTTGGTCCTGATATGGGAGCTGGCTCGCCATCATCCCTTCCTGGTTTTTATCCACCTGTTGTATCTGCCCCACCACAGGTCAACTATGTGGCTACCTACCCCGTGCCTGTGCTCAGTGATGATGCCATCGTGCATCAGGTGCTGGGGGCATTGGTTCCTGACTTCCAGGATGTTTTCCTTCCATCGGGGGTGGAACTCTTGGAAGCGATGACTTCTTGTTCATTATGATGAAGTCGGTCGGAGCATGGTTCTTTTCCTGTGTCAAGCTCCTTAAAAAATGAAACAAGGTGTTCGGAGCATGGTTCTTTTCCTGTGTCAAGCTCCTTAAAAAATGAAACAAGGTGTTCGGAGCATGGTTCTTTTCCTGTGCCAAGCTCCTTAAAAACTGAAACAAGGTCGTCGGAGCAGAGTTCCTTGTCTTGTGTCAAGCTCCTTAAACCATGAAACAAGGTGTTCTGAGGATAGTTCTTTTAATGTGTCAACCTCGTTAAAATAATGAAACACGTTCTCGTTCAATTCGAGTCTTTGATAAGTTCTCATAAAATCCCAGTCGAGTCTTTCTCTTGATCTCGTAATTTGAACCTTCACTCCATCTGCCTTTCATATGGACTGAAGCTTGGGGGGCATGTACCTCGAATTGAGTCACCATGCTGGGGGCATGCTTACTTTTTCAAGCATAGTTTGTTTTCGTTTCAAGCTTGTGTAAAAATGAAACCGGTTTCAAGCATAGTTTATCTTTGTTTCAAGCTTGTGTAAAAATGAAACCAACTTCAAGCAGAGTTTTTTGATTTCAAGCTTGTGTAAAAATGAAACCATTCCCATTTTACCTCTTGTGATTGCCATCTTATCAGCCTGTTTTTGCTAGATGAGCCTTGGTTTTTTCATTCCATTGTCACTATCTGCTTGGCCGATCATATGCCTTCACTTGGTTGTTTCACCCGTTCCTGAGGAACCACTGCGATGAGTGGCCTTGTTAGCCAGCCTCTTGATCTTTATTTGTTCTGAGCAGTTCCACCATTACCGGGACCAGTTGCTACCCTTTATACCACTCGTTCCTCTAGGAAGAGTCATCTTTCAGCTCTTTTCTGACTCTCTAAACATGAAAATATTGTCGAGTCCCTTGTCGTTTTCGATCTCGTTAAAGTGGATGCGAAACGACATCTAACCAGTATACGTTTACCCCTTTTTCGGGTTGGGATAGATTACTTACGAAAAAGGAATATCCTAGCCTATCGCGACTAGGAGGTTTTCTCAGACATAGTTTTTTACCTTTTCGGATCTGAGGAAATATTTACGAAAAGGGACCATTGGAGTTTACTTTTCCGCTGTCTTTTCAAACTCTCTAAACATGAAAAGCCACTGAGTTCTCCCTTTGTCAGACTCGTTAAACCTAAATGACATCAGAAATTGTCAATCATGATGTTATTCGAGTTTCTCTTTCCTAGGGCTCGTTAAATGTACTAGGATGGGTTCGTCTGAAGGATGGACTTATATGACAAGCATATGGTATCCTCTTCAAGCTTGTGTAGAAATAAAGAGGTACTCGCCAAAAATGGTGGGGAAAATGGAACCAACATCATTGTCGTGTCGGCAGTATGTCGCTCTTGAACATGGCATTTGTCTGCATTTGTGTCGGGTTGGGGACATCTCATCTCGTTTCTCACTTGCCTCCATGGGTTTGGGTAATCCTTTTTGACCTCTCATCTGCTCTTTGCCTTGTCATCATGACCTTTTATCTTTTGATGTCAAATACTTCCAAATCCACTATTGCCACCCATATGTTCAAGAGAAGTTGACCTCTGCAAGTACCAACCTTCCTCTGATTCTCATCTGATCATGATTCACAAAAACATTATGTTCCTCTGTCTCGTGTCGATGATGTGAGAAACATTATGGCCCACCTTTGATCAAGGTCACTTCCTATCGACTTCAGCTCATTATCCGAGAAGTTGATCTAGAGACTCCCTTCTAGTACCTTGGAGCCTGCATGCCTCAATGGCAAGTTCTTCGCATTCGACGCGAGGTTTTCATCATTGGCCTCCGATCGAGTGATTCTACGGGTGTTCGACGCCAGCTCATTGATTCACATGCCGTAGATTGTACCTTTAGTACCTTGAGGGCCATCGTCATTATTGGTGGTACCTCTCGCGTCTGTTAACAGCTTTCATCATTGGCTGGTAATCAGACGATGTTCTTGCATGTTCGACTTCAGCTCACATATTCGCATGCTTGAACTTGTACTTTGTTCGGGTCGAGATGGAGCGCAAGACCCTGGATCCCTGCCTGTTTTAATCCAGGCTGTGATTTTGTGGATTATTATGATTGGTTACATGACTCACTTACCTGATGGTTGCGACCATACCTGAGTCTATTTATCAATCCTCACTGGATGGCTGCGCCCATGCCTTGGATCTGGATTATTGTATACTCTGTTATGGATGGCTGCGCCCATACCACATATATATCATGTATTTGAGACATCAGTTGTACTTCTTCATGCAGGTTTTCCGACGGCGGAGTTTTCAGTTGGACACGTTCTCGTAAAGCATTTCACCCCTCTCTCTCTCTCGGGCCTCATGCTTTAGGGGGCATCTGTTACACGGTAATTTGTCACCGTCCTGTGATCCCCATCTCGCCCATTGAGGGTCGTTTCTGAGAGGTGTCCAATAAAGCGGTTTCATGCCTTGCAAAAAGTGTCATGCCTTGCAAATACCATCATTTCATCCCTTACCATGAGGACAACATTCATACATTGATGCTTCTTTGCAGGCGGGACCCCTAAGAAGCATTGTTTTGCACCGCGCTTGGCGGCTGACAGCCCGTTGCCTTCCATAGCTCAATGAGAAGAATATGCCCGAGCCCGCGCCAATTGGCGCTCTGTCCCAGTTAAGCACCCACGCCAATCTGCTTTTGGAAATTTTTTTAAAAAAAGAGGCGAAGTTTCGATTACATCAACTTCGTGGATGAGTCATCAGGAGTGGTTTCGCCTGAATAACCACAGCCTTCCTCCTTTGGCCTCTTGTTTCCACCTTATGGGGAACCTCCTAAGGGATAAGCCTCCCTTCCAATATTGTAGGGATCCCAACCTCCTCCTCTCCTCTATAAATATAGCCTTCATCCATTGATGAAGGGGATCAAAATAGTGAATAATTGAAACAACAGCCTCAAGCGAGTATTAATTCCCCACAGTCCCCAAGAGCCTTATGCTACAAGAGCCTCCATAATTCCCTTAAGGCCGAATCTAAGCAAGGAGACTATTGTCAAGATCCGAAGAGAGAGGTTTGTCCCATCCTTTACTGGCTTTCGAGACGTGTTCTACTGGCGACCTTCCGAAGGAGAATTCAGTGTCAGAACTATGGTTGTATTCTTCCTTTGATTGATTAATAATAAACGACTATTGGTTATGGTTCCACTTTATTGTTGTTTATGGTGATGAGTTATGTCCTTTCTGACTGACATATAGTTGCATCTACTGGATTCTATGCTTGCGTTTGTTTTTTTTCCTGCGTGTGCAGGTGTCCTATCATGGAGATCATGGGGATTCTGATCTACCAGAGCTAAGGAACGGGAGTGCTACCTCTTCTACAAGCAACAACGTTGGATTCCAGGTAAGCCTTCATCGCTAGTTGGTTTATTTGCAATTAGGAACACCTTGTCGTAGGCGAACGATTGGTATGAACCCGTTACGGGCTAGTAGGGATCGCCTATGTCCGCAGAGGGGATTTACCTCCACAACAAGAACTCAACCCCATTTGAAGAATCAATCAACCAAGTTCGATCACAAGTAGAATAGAAAGAAATAGGAGCGAAGAACAAGACAAGGACTAGAAGACAACAAATTATGAAGTTTTTGGGTCAATCTCTCTCACACGTGCGAAGAGGAAGCTAGGGTTTCTACAACTTCATAGGATGAAATTTCAAATCTTCAAGGAAAGCTGAAATCTATGACCAAAATCAAGACACATATTTTATTTGTCTAATAAAGAAGAAGCATGTCAAGTGAAGAAGAAAGGAGGTCTAAATCAGCCTCTATCACCCACACGTGCAAAGTTGCAAAAGATTCTAGAAAGTCGAAATTGCAGAAGTTGTTGGGAATCAAAGTTGTAGCAGTTGTTGGAGAAGTAGCAGGAGGGTTGAAATTTTTTGTTGGAACTTTTTCAATATTGACTTGGTCTTTGAGGGGTCTTTTTCTTAGGTCTAAAGTTCTTATAATTCATCATTTGAATATTCTTAAAGAAGAGAAGAATTATTGTGGGTTTTCCTCTCTTGGAGGGGTTTTGGCCCTGGCTAGCAGCATATATCTTGTGTCCACTTGTACTATTTGATCTTCATGTTTTGGTAGTTTTTTAATGATAAGAACACAATAATAATCAAGAAGAGGAGAATCTAATTATAAATTCTACAAGTTGAACTAAAATAACATCATAATCAGTTATAAAAGTAAGAGAAATCACTCTAATCTTATTTCCTTAGATTTCTCAACATGGTATTAGAGCTAAGGTAACAAGGAAAGGAAGCTTGGAGATTATTCAAATTGAAAAAGGATACATAATGGTCAAATATAAGAATAATGGCATCAAGAATATCTAGTCATCACATCACAAATACCTTATCATCTTAAAGGAAGAACTCTTGGAAGAACAAAAGAAGACCTCAAGAACCCTACTTCCATCTCAAATAAACAAGGACTCTACAAATTTGAAGCATTTTTAGGATCCTCCATCATCATTCAAAGGAAGAAAGAAGAAGCACTTCATCATCATCAAATAAATATTCCTCATACTAAAGAAAAGAGCAAAGCTCAAGCATTTTTTATGGAATAAAAACATCTCTCCTCATCATGAAGAAGAATCATTGTCATTTTGAAGAAGGAATATCATCCCTCCCTCATTATAAATCTCACACTCTAATGGAAGGCATCGTATTCAAGGAGACATATTCATTGGTCAAGTAAAAACTTTAAATTCATGTCTCATCCTACAAATCAAATGACTACTTTATGCAAGGAGAGAAATAAACTTGTTGGTACATCAAACTACCGTGCATGGAAGAAGATAATAGATTTTATTCTCATAGAAAATGAATCTTTTGAGTATTTCAAGACTTCCATCACAAAGCCTCCTAAATAAATTTCAAGCATTTTCAAAATATATGAAATGAGAAATAAGGTCTTAAAGAATCCTCATTGAATCTATCAAGGATTCCCTCATTCCCTTTGTAGCAAAATTGAAGACATCAAAAGAAATCTATGACAAGTTGGTAGAGTTGTACTCTGTAAGTACAGTTGGGGAATAATATCTTTAAGAAATAAATTATAAGTGATGAAAATATCAAACTAATAATGGATAGATTCATATCTCATGAAGGTATCTCAAATTAGAGATCAACTACAAGAACTATGAGAAACTATGTCAAATCCAGAGATGACCACTTGTGTACTCAATGCACTACAAGATGAATGGGACAATTTCGTATCAAGCATATATGGAAAGAATGATGCTACACCATTCATTGATCTATGGAAATTATGTAAGATTGAACAATCCATATTAAAAGCAAATAATTAAATTGGATCAAATGAGCAAACACAAGCATTTCTTGTTATGACAAGGAAGAAAGGAAAGTTTGGAAAATTTGATCCTTGAAAGAAATTTCAAAAGAAGAGTGACATGTCTAAGATTTAGTGTTATGAATGTAATTAATATGGGAATTTCAAGAGGAATTCTCCCAAATTCGATAAGGGCAACAAGGAAAGGAAAGAAAGAAGACAAGCCCATGTGACCAAAAAAGTATAAGAACTAAAAGAGAAGAAAACAAAGAAGGAAGAAGTGAAATACCTCTACTCTTAAAGGTCTCTTATACTTTAAGTTTATTTTAAATTCAACGTAATGATAGAAGCATTACATTTATGGTAGGATGCATTGTAGTAGTGATTGAGATGGAATCATTATTAGAAGCATAGAAGAATAGTAGAAGTGTCAATTTGTAAAATTGAAGTAAGTTATCTAGTAAGATTGAAAGAAAGAAGCTTGTCACACCTCATCATATTTAGAAAGAATAATTTGCAGAATAAGGATCATCAAGATCCTCCACCTGAATATGTCTTAAAAAATTTCACCTCTACTTGAAAGAGGCAAGTGTGACATAAATGGTCAACATTCCACCTAATGTGAGATCCACAGTTTAGAAGGATGAAGGTACGATGACAAAAATATGCAGCATGATAATTTAGTTGAAGTATTTTTCCATCTTTGAGCAAGGGAAAGGAAGTTTCTAAAGGAAATCTAGATGACCACATAAAGGAAAAATCTCTGCATCTATTTGGTATTTTTTTTATATAGAGTCATGTCATCACTTATTTGTGGATGGAATGTTTCGAATACTCTATCTCATGAGAATGGTTGAAGAAGAAGGAACTATTCCTTATGAATGAAACATAAAGGAATAAATAAATATGCCTTGAACTCATATACATTATAAACATGATAGAATAAAAACCATAGGAACTCATATGAGGTGGTGGAAAACAATTATCTCTATGGAAGATATAGAACATCCCATGGAAGTAGTATATGAAGAAAGTCAAAGAAGATTTTGTGAAGATGTGTCTACATGTACTTAATCAACATCTGATATTAAAAGGATTGGGTATGAAATCTCCATGAAGAAGTTATGAAGACCTCCTATAGAATATAAGGAGGTGGTCCATAAGGTTTCTAATAAAAAGGAACTATGTATAAAGATGTTGAAGAAAGGAGTATGTGAAAAAATTATGAAGACCCTAATGAGTACGATGAAGAAGGATAACCTCAGTAATGGAATCCTTGGAGATGGATTCGTAAATAAAAATATGTTGATATTGAAAAAGAATATTTAATCACAAAAGGCCATCATAAAGAGGTAGTTATATTTTTGATGTTCACTTTTGATTTATGAAAGCATCTAGTTGGATTGGAACAAGGCTACCAGTAGAAGGTTGTGGAAATTCACCTACAAATAGTACACATAAACTTGGATGAATGATTCTTATAGGAACATGAAGAAGATAGCAGTATAAATGATATCCAAATTACGACAAAGAAGATCACTTTCTGACGAAAAAGAATCATGACATGACTACCATTAATTGGTTCAAAATTATGTTTCGTTGAAGGGAAGTGATGTAAGAGATGGTTGAAGCCCTACAAAGAATTTATGGAAGAAGATGGCTCCATGATGTATAAGTTGGAGTTTTTTCATGACCTAATGATGTATAAAGAGGAGCCCTACAAAAAACTGATAGTACCATGATCTCCACGGAAGAATAGATAGCTATAGTTGAAAACAAGTCCCTAGTTAAAATCGAGCTTGGGTATATTCCTTTCATATGAAGAAATAAGCAGATCCTCCCTAGTTGAGAGGGATATATAGACACATCATTCTTGTCTTCGTATCATGAAGAAGGAATGGAGGATTGGATAAGCATATGAGACTTGTACTGATACTCTTAGAGGATTAGGTAGGGCATCCAATAGCAAAGATTAGTCGAAGAGGAGATTCCTTGAGGATGTGTAAATCCAAAACAGGAGTGTTCATAAAAGGACATACCTTGTGAACATATAGATGGGGTATGTGCCTTGAGAGATAATGATGAAGGTGTCTATAAACCATTGTGTTCCTGGAATTATGATCTAATCTAGAGGAGAGAAATATTTGTTAGTCAAGGCCTTGATATATGACAATGTTGGTTGAAATGATGAGATGCACTGATATAAGCTGAAAAGATAACTTATGAGATGGCTTACCAATCTAGCTCTTCTTATGATAATTCTTCAGTATGAGAATGTCCATTTACCTTCTTTGTATTATGAATACCTCCCTAGTTAAGAGGGAGTATTGAAATATGTAACTAGGTTTAATCTTCATAATATCTCATGTACTATTAATTTTATGTATTTTATGTAAAAGAGAAAGAAAATTCATTATTTTTATTTATAGCATGGGTTTCATGCCCTAGGTCAATTTGTTTTAGGTCAAAGCACCCATTGTGTGCTTCTATGTTTTAATAATTGAGTCAAGAAGTCAAAAGAGTCATTGTTATAAGTAATAGACCCTATTAGGCATTTTGTATCAATTCAAAAGAATTTATTTGAGTCAAAATTATGTCAAAAGTCCCTCCAAGACCAAGTCGGCATCATAAAGGGTAATTTGAACTCCCTATAATCATATTCGTAAGAACTCGACCTCATTTGAAGAATCAATCAATCAAGTTCGATCACAAGTAGAAGAGCAAGAAAGAGGAGAAAAGAACAAGAAATGGGCTATAAGACAACAAAATCTGAATTTTTTGGGTCAATCTCTCTCACGCGTTTGAAGAGGAAGCTACGGTTTTTGTAGCTTCATAGGACAAAATTTAAGATATTAAAGGAAGGCCTAAATCTATGACCAAAAGAAAGATACATATTTTATTTTTCTAATAAAGAAGAAGAAATTCAAACGAAGAAGAAAGGAGGCCTAAATTAGCCTCTATCACCCACACGTGCAAAGTTGCAGAAGATTCTAGAAGACCGAAATTACAGAAGTTGATGGGAGTTCAAGTTGCAGCAGTTGTTGGAGAAGAGTTGGAGGGTCGAAATGTGTTGTTGGAAGTTGTTCAATATTGACTTTGTCTTGGAAGGGCCTTTGTCTTGGGTCTAAAGGACTTGGAATTCATCATTTGAATATTCCATAAGAAGAGAAGAATTCTTGTGGGTTTTCCTCTCTTGGAGAGGTTTTGGCCTTGCATCCTATATCTTGTGTCCACTTGTACTATTTGACCTTCATGTTTTTCTAGTTGTTTTATGATAAGAACACAATAAAAATCAAGAGAAGAAAAAGCTAATTATAAATTCTACAAGTTGAAGTAAAAGAACATCACAAGCAATTATCAAAGTAAGATAAATCACTCTAATTTAGCTTTTCGTAGATTTCTCAACAACAACTAACAAGAAATTATTTGGTTAATTAAGATAACAAGGAAAATTAACTCCATACCCTTGATTAGGAAGACCTAAAGTGATTTGAGGTACGTAAGGTGGATTAACATTGTAACCTTGAGTAGATGAACACCATATAAGGACATTTAGAACTTATTGGGAGATATCTAATTAAGTTGATAGGTATAAAGTTTATAATGAATACATTGAGATAGTTGACACTATAAAGGTAGACCACTGCCTTTATCATTATTAATTTGAAATAAATTTGAAAAAAAGTTGGTTGAGTCTAGAGAGATGGGAAAACACATTTTCCTTTAATTAACTAGTTCATTACAAGAAAATCCTTGAATGTGGATCAAATAAGCAAGGAGGACCAACAAAGTGTTCCCAATATTTTCCTTACTTTTGGTTTGAGGGAGCGCCAACAAGAGACTCAAAAATCAAAGTGAAGGAATAATTCATCATGGTTTAATGTAACATTTTGATTCTTTATAAACTTTGGTTTTTTTAAGGTCAGTATTGGCGAATGTCATATAATTTTGTTCAAAATCTTCAAGGTCGAAATTTTTGTGGGTGGTCATTGATACATACTCCATTCTGAAGATGTCCATTGATTTCAATTCTCTTATATAAATCATGTATATAAATTGATTTTTAGCTCAGTGTCTTTTAATATAGTAGTTATTCCCTGCTCTAGTTTAGAAAAAATAAATTATATGGCATTTTGTTAAATATTTTAAAATATTTAGAGAATGAACATTATTGTAATTACTATAATGGATTTAGAGACAAAAGAAAAAAAATTTAATTGAAAAATAACATTAACATAATAGTAAGTTTAGATGGGTTCATATGTCAACAGTTTTAGGAAAAAAATCGTAGTTCCTTAAATAAAATAATAATTTTTGAAATAAAACAAACACAAATAATCAACATCAATTGCGGATCATAACCACTATCAACAAGATAGGGAAAATCTAATCGCCACCATGATCTAGATGAAATTGAAAATATATGGTAAAAGTTAATGTGCTAATACTACAAACAATGCCTCAAGGAAATAATTCAACATAGAGCAAGCATGCTAGTCATAGAATCCACCAGAGGAGTTTATTAGGATTTGCTATGTCTACAAAGGGGAAGTGACCCAAAGACTCTCAACTAGTAAATAAAAATATGGAAATTGACTATGAAGGGATTACATCAATAATCAAGTCAATCTCATGGTTGAACATGCCAACAAATCTCATGTCGAGGTGGGACAACCTTATCACTCATAAGCACAACAATTGGGTAAATATAATGAAAAAGTACAACGAAAAATATATATTAGTAAAAGAAGGAAGATGATGACGAAGCCAAGAAGTCCTGGAAATCCTTTCACAGGGTGCACTAACCATCATGAACATCACAACCACTATAGCCATCATCTCTCACCTTATTTCTAATTCTCCATCTCTTGCCCATGTAAAAATTTAGAATTTAGATGCATGATTTTATCTTTGTTGATGCTATTGAATCCTCAAGGTATGTCAATAACATGTTTACAATAGAGGAGATATATCACTCTCTAGTCTAAGAGGTTATTAGTGAGGAAAATGGTGGTGTCTTCTCTTTTTCCACTTGGAGAGAGACAGGCATAACTTACCATCGATATAGGGGAAGGGGTTCTAGGAAACCAACTCATATAGGAATCTAGGAAAGGGCTCAAACATATGAAGCCATGTGTCAATTTAAGGGGAGGGTTCATGTTGACAAACCAAATATTCACACTACAATTGGAAAAAAAAAAAACAACAACAACAAAAAATTATAGTATCATGGGAAGGTCAACATACACATGAAGGAAAGCTTCCTAATAGCCCTTATTCTCAAAGCATCTACCAAAGAGTCATTAAATCTGGAATGAAGTGGATAGAACCTTCCAATAGCTACAAAAAAATTATAACCTTGAGAAACATAGCTATCTTCAAGGTCTAAACATGATCGAGCTTGTTCCATTGCTTAGGGATAGGTCATTCATGATTACACAATCTCAAATAGTTAGTGAATGTTTTTAGAGCATGCATAAGAAAGCCTTTAAAGAAGACGTGATGAATCTAGAAAGAAATAGGCATAGGGCTTGCAACATTAGAGATGGACAATTTCATAAGCTCCTTGCCCAAAGGAAGCAAAATTGTTGTCTAAAATCATGAAATCTGCAAATGGAAATGGAAAAAAATGTTGAAAAGGCCAAAAGAAACTCTAAAAGGGAACACTTGAATTGAAGCAATTAAAATCCATATAGAATCAACCTAAACAAATTTATACCAAAAAAATTGTCACTTTTGTCAATGGTGACTTACTGTGCCCACCAAGATTCAAGTCTCTCCGATGACATTTTATACACTTCTCTTCTTGGGATGGTCCTCATGCTAATGAATGTGATTAGAGCCACACTTAAGTCTTTAGTTGTTGGAAATATTTTCATTGATGGCAAAGGAGCAGTAAAGGAGCAACACCAGAATTATCATGAGGGACAGAGGAGCAAATCAGGATCAGCTGGAGTATAAAGGAGCCATAAGGCAAAGAAGGCAAAAGTAAGTGGAGAAGCATAAAAGAGAGGCAGAGGAGAAGCAAAGAGTAAAAGAGAGGCATAGGAGCAGCATTAGAGGCAAAGGAGCAAGGCAGAGGGGTAGCAAAGAGTGGGAAAAGTTGTGAACGTGCTAAGACAAGTAATGAACGCGTTCAGCAAATGGAGAAAGTCGTGAACGCACGGGTCAAGTCAGGCTAGTTTCTGTTTAGAACAGTGCACGAGGGCACATGCAGCTCTGTAGGCAGAGTCAGGTAATTTCCAAAAGAAAAGAATTCAGAACAGCGTTCGGAGGCTTGATCTCAAATTGCAAATAAATCTTAATATGCATGTACAGGTTGAGATGGATGGTCAGAATTTCATCGCAGTATTGAAGTGGAGGATGGACGGACAAGATCATGCAACATAGTGAAGCGGAGATTGACAGTCGAGATCATATCGTGAACATAAAGTAGGAGAATGGACGATCCAGATTATATCGCATTCAGCCATAAGATTGTTAGCGCACATCACTATTGGCGATTTTTATATTTATATGATAAGTTATCGCAAATTAATTGTTTTAAGTTGTGATGTGATAAGAAGTGGGGTTTTTGATGCGATGTGATCGCATATCGCATGTGATAAGAGGAACCTTGTTATTGCTATGAGCTAAATCTTGCAAAATGCGATAAGAGTATCAGATGCGATAAGCTTCAAAGCTAAAATCTAAAGGATTTAAAGTCCGGTTGTGGGACCCAATCACATATCTCACATCGCAAGCTCGGGAGGATAAGCGCTCAAGAATCATGTTAAAATCCCGAAGTGTGAAGTGTGTTAAGAGTACCGAATGCGATGTAGTTTCAAAGAAAAAGTCTAAAGGATTTCAAATATGGAGGTAAAAGGTTTCCCTTTGAGAAATCGCATAGGGGTTTGGAAGATATATGCATAACAAGAAACACATGAGAACGCCAAAGTGCGAAGTGCGATAATGAAGCAGACGCGATGCAAGTCCACGTTGAAGCCTAAAGGATTTCAAGTCTGAGAGTATGGGTTTTCCCATTGTTAAATCACATCGGAGATTAAAGGAGGATTATAACGTAAAACAAAGTCTGAATGCAGCAAAAGGAGACTCGGGTAAGTGACCCGACACAGAGCAAAGCAGCAGGTGATGGCTGAAAGCTATGGGCATGAGTAGAAGAGGCAGAGTCGGGAAAAAGGAGCATATGGTGGAAATGTTGGAAATGCAACAAATGGGTCGAGTCGGCCCAAAAAGACAGTTATGCATTACTGTGTTGAATGTAACGGCAGAAACAGAAAAGACAGTGACGGCAGCAGAAAGGACAAATGCACAACGAGCCAAGAGTTGAAAGGGCTAAGTGAAATATTGTTGTAACTATAAATGTAAATTCATTAATTATTTTATATTATTTGTGATGCAAAGGCAAGTCTCTGTAGCCATAGGCAAAACTCCAATGAGTGTTGTAATGATTATTTCTGATGTAATAACCTGAACTAAAGTGTAAAGCATCGAATGAGTGGAAGGCATAAGGTCAAGCCCGTTCACTTTGTATTCCTTGTAGAATGAAAAAAGTAATGTAGTTATCTGTATAAAACAGGTAATATCCATGTGCATAGGAATGGGAGAGGAGAGAGAGCAGTAGAATGGATGAGAGCTGAAGAATGTAAGAGAGTTGCAGAAGGTTAGAGAACGGAAGAATTAGAGAGAGCTGATAGAGATGTTGTGCACATCAGGAGTTGATATGAAGTAGATATGAAGGTTGAAGAGGCAGCAGTGGAGAAGGAGTATAACAGAGCTAATATACAGGTAAGTCAGCATTATATTTTCATGTTGAGTAAGAGGATTGTAGTCCCCTTTCAAGCTGTATCTTGATAAATTTCCAGTTGGGGCTGGGTGAGGTAGGACCCTCCTGTAGGTTGTATCCTACAGAAAATTTATGGGAGTTGGTGCTTCCTTGCAAGTTGTAGCTTGCATAAGTTGAGTTAGGAGCCTTGTGGGTTGTACCCTGCAGAAAATACATGGGAGTTGGTGCTTTCGTTTCAAGTTGTATCTTGATAGATTTCCAGTTGGAGCTGGGTGAGGTAGGAGCCTTCTGTGGGTTGTAGCCTACATAAAATAGATGGGAGTTGGAGCTTCCTTGCAAGTCGTAGCTTGCAAAAATTGAGGTAGGAGCCTCCTGTAGGTTGGAACCTACAAAAAATCAGTGGTGAGAGGGATTTAGAGCTTGCCTTTGCATCACAACAATAATAAGATGTGGTTTTCTCCCTTATGGGTTTCCACTTATACCTGTTGTCTATGTGCATGATGATTATGTGTTGATGTGTTTTTTTAATCTGCTTAATCGCTGGTTTTACACACATTCAGTTTGTTGATTCCTTATGTATTATGTTTCTTATAAAATGAAGTAGTTAATGGGTGTAAAGAAAAGAGTTTTAATGTCCATGAATGTACTAAAATGATTCAGCCCCCTCTAATTTTAGCTAAGGGTTCATCATTTGGTATCAGAGCAAGTTCCTTTAGTAACAATTTAACAACCAGAAGGAGGTCCTAGGTCCCAAATGGCTACCCTAGAAGCATGCTCAACAAATAAAGCCATATTGTTTACTGGCACAAACTATGCTTTCTGGAAAATAAGAATGAGGACATACTTAATGTCTCATGGAATAGAATTTTGGGTTGTTGTGGAAGAAAAATATGCAACAAAGGAAACTGACACTGAGAAAGAAGCCAAACAAAACTAGTTATCTAATGCAAAAGCAATGAAGGCACCCTTGAATGGTCTGAGTGAGCCAGAATTTATCAAAGTAATGCATAGTAAGTCTGCCAAAGAAATATGGGATACATTAGAAAATATTCATGAGGGAGATACAAAGGTGAAGATGGACAAACTACAAGCACATAGAACATAGTTTGAAAACTTAAAAATGAATGAAGATGAAGATATAGCTACATTCTTCTTAAGAGTTGCAGAAGTTGTGAATACCATGATAGGCCTAGGAGAAGAAATTAAATAAAGTGTTGTAGTCCAGAAAATATTGAGATCTCCTAAGGTTTCTGCCATAGAAGAAACAGTAGATTGGGAAACCTTAACCAGGAACAAATTACTTGGGAACCTAACAGCATATGAGATGAGACTTCCTAAAGGTAAGTCAAACATGAGGGAGGCAACCTTCAAGGCAGACAAATGCATAGAAGAAAAGGAAGGTACATGCTCATGCTCTGATGAAGAAGAAGCCAAATTTGTCATAGGACTAGGCATAGGCACAGGTAAGTACAAAGGTAAACTTACATTCAAGTGCTTTATTTTGGAAGAGTGGGGCACTGCGCTTCAAAATTTCCTCATAAAAAAATAGAGAACTAGTCAAAAGGGGAAGAGAAAATAAATTTCAGCAATAGGCATAAGGGGAACAGATTTAATAGAAGAACATTCTATGCTCAACAAGACAGCAGTGCATCTAAGAGTTCAGATGAATCCCCCAATGAAGAAGGAACATTAGAATTCATTTTGTTGGCCAAGGAATATCTTGAGGAAGATTTCATGGAATTTGAAGAACAAGGTGAAGTAGACCTTGAGGGGGAGTTGGCAAGTGCCTTAAAGGATATTGAAAGGCTTAAACTTAAGAGTAAGAAACATAAGGAAATCCTTCTGAAACATGTAAAGGAAGAACCAAACTCTGAAGATTCTATTAAGTTGAAAGTTGAACTAGAAGAAGCAAGGAAAGTAGAAGACATCCTGCTGCAGCAAATAAGGGAGAAAAGTCAGGAATGTGGAAGATTGGAAGAAGAGGTGGTGAGCCTGAGGAATAAATTGGAAAAGGCTCAAACTGATTTAACAATGAACATTCAATAGTTAAAAGGTGTTCAACAATTGGACAGGATATTAAATGCACAAATATCTCCTCTTGTAAGGACTATGATAGGATATGAAGGAGAATCTAGCAAGTCGAAGGTAGAGGATAAGAAAGCTATTACATTTGTGAAAGTTTTCCTAAAAGAAAACGTTAACTCCCATCAATCTGAGAACAAAAATGTGGGAAACCCTTCAAATCCTCATGAGCTACAGCAAAAACCCACTACAGGGAAATCCCAGGAAACAAAAGGAGTGAACAACCAAGCAACATTCCAGCGCAGATCAAATGGCTTCCACAGACAGAATTTTGATATGACCATATGGCTATATCCCCAAATATCCTTTTCCGCCAGATACATATACTACTTCCATGGGTATTGCTTTTGTTGTAAAAGGTCTCATCATAAAGCCATGGAGTGCAGAGCGTATAGAAGGAGACCGGAGTATGGAAACTCAAAGGGAATTAAGAACAATGGTGGATTCACTCGTGTACATAATCCATTCTAAAATACAATCAAATGTTTTTGTTGCCATAAAAATAGGCACGACTCTTACGAATGTCCTCTCAAAGACTGTGATCCATCTCCTTAGAAAATTTATAGAACAAACAACTGCATGCAATGGAAAAGGAAGCTAAATAAGTGTGATCCGGTTCTAATTGCTCAGGATCAAAATTGTCAATGGTATGTGGACAGTGGGTGCTCAAGACATATGACTGGAGACCAAAGCAAGTTTGTAACATTTGATGAAAATAAATCTGGCAATGTAACATTCGGAAATGACAAAAGCAGGGGAAATCAAAGGAAAAGGCACAGTCAACCTGAATAATGGAGGAGGAGAGGCTCAAGATGTACTGTTTGTAGATGGCCTGAAAGCCAATCTGCTAAGTGTTAGTCAAATTTGCGATAAAGGCTGTGAGGTCCTTTTCAGAGCCCCAAATTGTGAAGTAAGGTCAATCACAACAGGAAAGACCTTGGTTAAAGGTGTTCAAACAGAAAGTAATTTTTATATAATGGAAGAGGAGAATGAAGCATGCCACATCAGCAAACTTGATGAATCTTGGCTATGGCATAGAATACTAGGACATCTAAATTTTGACCACATCATTAAACTGAGAAAAAAGAAAGTTGTCATAGATTTTCCTGCAATAAAGAAACCACCAAATACCATATGTAAGTCTTTCCAATTGGGAAAACAAACTCGCGCATCATTCAAAACCAAAGACCAACTATCTACTAGTAAACCTCTCTAGCTTGTACACATGGACCTATGCGGACCTTCGAGAACAAATACACCAGGTGGAGAATCATATTTCATGTCGATAATCGATGATTTTTCCATATTAACATGGGTGGCATTTCTCAAATACAAATCTGAAGCGTTTGATAAATTCAAGATATTCAAGGCACTGGCATAAAATTAAACTGGATGTAAACTAAAATGCATCATATCAGACAGAAGAGGTGAATTCACAGGTAATGAGTTTGCAGACATGTGCAATGAATGTGGGATAAAGCAACAGTTTACTGTTGCAGATACACCTCAACAGAATGGAGTGGCAAAGAGGAAAAATAGATCTGTACAACAAATTTCCGAAGCCATGATGCAAGAAACAAGCATTCCCCAAACCTACTGGGCAGAAGCAGTACACACAGTTTTTCATATTCTCAACAAATCTCATCTCAGACCAAATTGTGACAAGACTCCATATGAACTGTGGCATGGGAAACCGGCATCAATTAAGCACTTTAGAGTCTTTGGCAGCAAATGTTTCATAAAGAATAATGATGAAAAATTGGGGAAGTATGATGAA
Source organism: Pinus albicaulis (assembly GCA_034641835.2). Classification (NCBI taxonomy): domain Eukaryota; kingdom Viridiplantae; phylum Streptophyta; class Pinopsida; order Pinales; family Pinaceae; genus Pinus; species Pinus albicaulis. The sequence goes on along the minus strand of CM076575.1, from coordinate 786,114,127 downwards.
AGAGTTGATGAAGGAATATATTTGGGATATGCATCAAAGAGTAAGGGCTATAGGTGCTACAATAAAAGACTGCATAAGATTGTGGAAAGCATTGATGTGACATTCGATGAAGAGCTACCAGACATAATCAAAAGTACAAACTATGTCAATCCTCCAGATCATCATCATGATGAGAATCAAGAAACTAAAGAACAAAATGAGACAACAGAGGATACATAAATAAAATCAAAAGGACCCTCGAGACACACTCAAAAGAACCATCCAGAAGATCAAATCATTGGAGACAAGAGTGTTGGAGTCCAAACAAGAAGACAACTAGTTGAACAGACCGAGGAAGTGTATCTAGTCATGTTGTCACAGATAGAACCGAAGAATTTCGATGAATCCAGCAAAGACAAAAATTGGATAAATGCTATGAACGAAGAATTAGACCAGATTGAGAAGAACAAGACCTGGGAGTTAATACCAAGACCTATTGGGAAAAATCTCATTGGCACAAAGTGGATATTCAAGAATAAGATGAATGAACAAGGTCAGGTAATCATAAATAAAGCCAGACTTGTATGTAAGGGATACTCTCAAATCGAAGGACTTGACTATGATGAAACTTTTGCCCCTGTAGCAAGAATGGAAGCAATTAGAATGTTTTTGGCTTTTGCATGCTATCATGATTTCAAGGTATATCAAATGGATGTGAAGTCAGCCTTCTTAAATGGAGATCTAGGGGATGAATTCTACATGGAACAACCTGAAGGTTTTTCCTTAGGAGATAAGCACAACTATGTTTGTAGATTAAAGAAAGCCCTATATGGTTGTAAAAAAGCACCACGTGCATGGTATTCTAGGCTGGACAAGTACTTTCAAAATCAAGGATTCAAGAAGGTAGGAGTAGACATCAATCTGTATATAAAGGCTGATGAAACTAAAATTTTAATTGTAGTGGTATATGTATATGAAATCATGTTTGGCAACAAAAAGGACGAGTTAGTAAAAGGATTTGCAGAAGAGATGAAGTCAGAATTCGAGATGTCTATGATTGGAGAGCTTACCTTCTACCTAGGACTTCAAATTCTACATAAAACAAAGGCATATTCATTTCACAAGAAAAATACTTAAGAGACATGTTAAAAATATTCCAAAAGGAAGACTCCAAACATGTGTCAACTCCCATGATCACTGGATGCAAGTTATGTGCTGATGATGGATCTGCAGATGTAGATCAAAGACTTTACAGATTTATGATAGGAAGTCTTCTATACCTAACAGCCTCTAGACTAGACATTATGTTGACAGTAGGACTTGTGGCAAGATATCAAGCAGCACCAAAACAAAATCACTTGCTAGCAATCAAGAGGATATTTAGATACTTGCAAGGAACTACACATTATGGCCTATGGTATCCGAAAGGAAAAGATTTCACATTGATAGCATATACAGATGCAGATTGGGCCAAGTTGTGTGGATGATAGGGAAATCACAAGTGGAGGTGCATTCTATTTGGGAGAAAGTCTAGTGGCATGGTTAAGCAAGAAACAAACATTTGTCTCTCTATCTATAGCAGAAATGAAATACATAGCAACAATAGCGTGTTGCACACAAGTGATGTGGATGAAACAAACTCTTTAAGACATAAAGGTAAGCATCACTGAACCTATTTCTATCAAATGTGACAATACAATTGCAATAAGCATATCAAAAAATCATGTGCTTCATTTGAAAACCAAGCACATCCCAATAAAGTACCACTTCCTCATAGAACAAGTAGCAAAGAAAATAGTAAAGATGGACTATGTCCCAACAAAAGAACAGACAATAGACATATTTACAAAACCTCTTGCTAGAGAACCATTCAAATATCTAAGAGACAAACTAGGGATAGTGTCTACAGATGATACTCTCTAATATGATAAAAAATGATGATGAAAAAAAAAAATGAAGAAAAAATTGCACCAGCAAATGCTGCAATATCAGGAATAGACATCTAGCCAGGGTTAGACAAGAAGCAACTTCTCAGGGGGATAATAGCCCATAAAAGTTGTCAATATAGTTCGAGCTAAGGAGCTGTTAAAGATCTATAGAGGATGATTACAATGTGTGTGTCTCAGCAAGTGTTAATAAAATGCTTTTAAGCAGGATGAATAAGAAAAATTTTATTATCAGTATATCATTACAAATAATCATCAATTGGTATTTGGAGTAGTCTTCCTATCAGTAGAATACCAAATGTTATTTTTGGAGCAGTGTTATGTTAAAGGTCCCCATTATCAGAGTATTATAGCATACATCATGATGTTGGTATGGCATAAATACTTCAAGGAGAATGTCGAGTTGCGTTATCAAATCATGGAAAGAAAGGAATTGTTGATATTTCACCTGTGCACAGAGTTCCATCAAGCAACAAGGGACAAAAGAATAGAAAATTCTATGGTGACATACCTTCCAGCATTCTCATGAGTTGTGATAGCATCAGTTTGTTGTGTATATTCATGCAATCTCAATGATTCTCAAAGTGTTACCCCAACAACGCTCATATATCATATGAAGGTTGCAATGCATTCACAATGCTCTTGTAATTTTGACGTAAATATAAAGCAATACTTATGTGTAACATAAAGCAACAGTCACGGTTTATACAGAACAATAAGGAAGCAAAAATACAATGGTGGATTAGGTGTATTCATTCAAATACAAAAGGATTCATGTGTAATGAATAGATGGAGTATGTATATTCATTTAATAACAAAAGAACTGAATAAAGGATGATTATACTGAACTCAAAGAGGAGCAATGCAATGCTGGAACGTACACTGAAAACATTTTATAACTCCTTCCCATTGATGTCAAAGGGGGAGGAAATGCAAGCAAAGGAAGAAAGACACCTCTCAGAATGAAAGGGGGAGGATGTGTTGCCATCAATGCCAAAGGGGGAGACTGTTGGAAATATTGTCATTGATGGCAAAGGAGCAATAAAGGAGCAGCACCAGAATTATCATTAAAGACAAAGGAGCAGATCAAGATCAGTTGGAGTATAAAAGAGCTATAAGGAAAATAAGGCAAAAGTAAGTGGAGAAGCATAAAAGAGAGGAAGAGGAGCAGCAACGAGTAAAACAAAGACAGAGGAGCAACATTAGAGGCAAAGGAGCAAGGCAGAGGGGCAACAAAGAGTGGGCAGAGTCGTGAACGTGCTAAGAAAAGTAATGAACGTGTTTAGAAAATGGAGAAAGTTGTGAATGTGTGGGTCAAGTCGGGCTAGTTTGCATTCAGAGTAGTGCATGAGGGTGCGTGCAGCGCGTGCAGTTCTGTGGGCAGAGTCGAGTAATTTCCAAAAGAAAAGCGTTACAAAACAACGGTAGAAGCCCTGATCGCAGATCACAAATAAACCTTAATATGCATGTACAGGTCGAGATGGACAGTTAGAATCTCATCGCAGTATTGAAGTGGAGGATGGATGGACAAGATCGTGCCGCAGAGTGAAGCGAAGATTGACAGTCGAGATCATATCGCGAACATAAATTAGGAGAACGAACGATCCAAATTATATTGCATTCAGCCATAAGATTGTTAGCACACATTGCTATCGGCGATTTTTATATTTATATGATAAGTTATCGCAAGTTAATTATTTTAAGTTGTGATGTGATAAGAAGTGGAATTTGTGATGCGATGCAATTGCATATCGCATATAAGAGGAACCTTGTTATTGCTATGAGCTAAATCTTGTGAAATGCGATAAGAGTATTGGATGCGATAAGTTTCAAAGCTAAAATCTATAGGATTTAAAGTCTGGTTGTGGGACCCAATCACATATCGCACATTGCAATCTCAAAAGGATAAGCGCTCAAGAATCATGTTAAAATGCCGAAGTGCGAAGTGCGATAAGAGTACCCGATGCGATGTAGTTTCAAAGAAAAAGTCTAAAGGATTTCAAATCTGGAGGTAAAAGGTTTCCCTTTGAGAAATCACATCGGGGTTTGGAAAAGATATGCATAACAAGAAACACATGAGAACGCCGAAGTGTGAAGTGCGATAATGAAGCGGACATGATGCAAGTCAACGCTAAAGCCTAAAGGATTTCAAGTCCGGGAGTACAGGGTTTCCCTTTGTTAAATTGCATCGAAGAGCAAAGGAGGATTATAACGTAAAACAAAGATTGAACGCAGCAGAAGGAGACTCAGGTAAGTGACCCGACACAGAGCAAAGGAGTAGGTAAACGCTGAAAACTGCGGACACGAGCAGAAGAGGCAAAGTCGGGAAAAAGGAGCATATGGTGGCACTATTGGAAATGCAACAGCTCGGTCGAGTCGGGCCAAAAAGATATTTATGCAGAACTGTGTTGAATGTAATAGCGGAAACAGAAAAGACAGTGACAACAACAGAAAGGACAAATGCACAACAAGCCAAGAGCTGAAAGGGTTGAGTGAAATATTGTTGTAACTGTAAATGTAAATTCATTGATTATTTTATATTTTTGTGATGCAAAGGCAAGTCTACGTAGGCATAGGCAAAACTCCATTGAGTGTTGTAATGATTATTTCTAATGCAATAACCTGAACTGAAGTGTAAGGAATCGAATGAGTGGAAGGCATAGGGTCAGGCCTGTTCACTTTGCATTCCCTGTAGAACGCAAACAATCATGTAGTTATCTGTATAAAACAGGTAATATTTGTCTGCATAGGAATGGGAGAGGAGAGAGAGCAACAGAATGGAAGAGAGCTGAAGAATGTAAGAGAGCTGCAGAAGGATAGAGAACGGAAGAATCAGAGAGAGATGATAGAGATGTTGTGCACATTAGGAGATGATGTGAAGTAGATATGAAGGTTGAAGAGGTAGCAGTGGAAAAGGAGTATAATAGAGATGATATCCAGGTAAATCAGCATTATAGTTTCATGTTGAGTGAGGGGATTGTAGTGCGCCCTTCCAAGTTGTAGCTTTCTAAATTTCCAGTTGGTGTTGGGTGAGGTAGGAGCCTCTTGTAGGTTTTAGCCTGCATAAAATTTATGGGAGTTGGTGCTTCCTTGCAAGTTGTAGCTTGCAGAAGTTGAGGTATGAGCTTCCTGTGGGTTGTAGCCTGCAGAAAATACATGGGAGTTGGTGTTTCCATTTCAAGTTGTAGCTTGATAGATGTCCAGTTGGAGTTAGGTGAGGTAGGAGCCTCTTGTGGGTTGTAACCTGCAGAAAATAGATGGGAGTTGGAGCTTCCTTGCAAGTTGTAGCTTGCAGAAATTGAGGTAGGAGCCTCCTATAGGTTGGAACTTACAGAAAATCAGTGGTGAGAGGGTGTTGGAGCTTGCCTTTGCATCACAACAATAATAAGATGTGGTTTTCTCTCTTATGGGTTTCCACTTATATCTGTTGTCTATGTGCATGATGATTATGTGTAGATGTGTTGTTTTAATCTGCTTAATCATTGGTTTTCCACACATTCAGTTTGTTGATTCCTTATGTATTATGTTGCTTATATAACAGTGTAGCCAAATAAACTTAAATATTTTTTGTTGGAAGCCAAAATCACTTCTTTGAGCGCATTCCCATGTTGCTAAGGTGGAAAGTTATGGAATTAAGATATGAGAAGCATATGTGAAAAAACACATAGGAGAAAAGGCCATAATGCAAATTCGAGAGAAAATAAATAAATAAGAAAAAAAACATGTTATGGATATGACTAAAGACCAATAAATTGTGAAAAAATTATATACATATATGGAATTAAAACTCAGTCAACTATATAAACCACCACCATGTTTAGACATGAATGGATTAAAAATCAAAGATTACACAAAATAAAAATAAAACCACATTTATGATCTCATCTTAATTTATAAGCATATCCTTAAAGAGTAGCTCAGTTTGGTGAATCCCCACTACCAAGCCTTTGGCATTCTGTGATGAGACGTGAGTTCGATTCTCCTTGGGTTCATTAGGTTCAAGCTCGTTCTATTGAGTCGGTTGGGCGTGCAGGCCCTTTGAGTAGGGTCCACCTAGCAGTCTTATTGTGAAGTAAAAAAATTAATATATAAACAGTCCATAAATAAGTGTAAAGATTTAAATATCGTTTCAATATGGAAAAGATGTAAATATTAAACCTAATAAATCAATTAACATTAACTCGTACCATTGTAATTTGTTTTTATTCACAAAATTAAAACCAAATTTTTCCAAGAAAATTGCATAGCATGCTATCATATTAAATAAATTTACATAATAATAATAAGCACAAATGTATAGTTAAATTTAAATAATAATAATAATAACCACAATGTATATATTTTTCATATTTCAATTTAATCAATAATCCTATAAAAAAATCTGAAATTTATATTTAAATATAATTAATAAGCCTATAAAAATTCAACATTTACAACAAATTGTTTTCTTAAATTATCTGTTTATTTATATATATTTTATCACATTAAAAAAAACCAATTAAAAAATAATAGAAAGTTTTAAAAAAATGCAACTATAACATCATTTTTTTCTTCTTAGGTAAAAACAAATGTTTAATGATAATCTCCCCTAGAGATGCTTTCCAGTGTAGTATGTTAAAGATGTTATACTAAAATAGAAATACGTAAAACTAATAAATATAATTATAATTAATAATTAAACCGGCCTAAATCCATCTTAACTCATTTAAATTTAATTAATAAGTGCATAAAATTTAATATTTACAATATAACAAAATTCATATTCATCTTATTTTACCATGAACATTATTAACTTATAAATAGGCTTTCTTACAATACCATGGCATATCAATATCACATATCCAAAAACCATAACTCATTTTAAAATAAAATATATATAAATATTAATATTAAATTTTAATTTAATTTTATAGTATTTTTTAAATTAAAACTTAATACTTACAATAAACCTACCTAAGATATAGCAAGACTCTAAACCATGGATATTCACCTTCATTTTACCATGGATATTAATGACTTCTAAATAGGCTTTGTTACAATACCATTTGCCAGTAACATGGCACATTTCAAAATCAAAATATTTTATAAATATTTTATTTAATTTATTTTGTAACATTTTTTAAATTAAATTTAAAAGCAAAAAGCTATGGGGAAATGTTATAGTGGTGCAAATGTTTGTAAACACTTACATGTGGGCTCAATTAAAAATTAATAAGGTTAAAAGTAATTGCATGGTGATGAGTTCTCCAAGGAAGTATGTAGAGATGTTGTAATGTTTGATGTTGTAATGTCCTGTAAATATTTTGACTTTGTCAAACTAAAATTAAAATTAAAATTGAACTAAAAATTAATTATCAATAAAAAGATTCTGAACCATGGATATTCACCTTCATTTTACCATGGATATTAATAACTTGGAAATAGACTTTGTTACAATACCATTGGCCAATAACATGGCTCATTTCAAAATCAAAATATTTTATAAATATTTTATTTAATTTATTTTGTAACATTTTTAAAATTAAATCTAAAAGCAAAAAGCTATGGGTAAATGTTATAGTGGTGCAAATGTTTGTAAACACTTACATGTGGGCTCAATCAAAAAATAATAAGGTTAAAAGTAGATAAAATAACTTTCGGATTAATCACATCATTAGGATTAGGTCGACGTTTCGAACCAACTAATGTGGATGAACCACATTAGTTGGTTCGAAACGTCGACCTAATCCTAATGATGTGATTAATCTGAAAGTTTTTTTTATCTACATTATGGATCACAAAAGTTTTCGATCTAACAAGGTTAAAAGTAATTGCATGGGGTGTAGAGATGTTGTAATGTCTTGTAAATATTTTGACTTTGTCAAACTAAAATTAAAATTAAAATTGAATTAAAAATTAATTGTCAATAAAGCATTTTGACTTGGTCAACTTACATAAAACTAAAACTAAAAATAAAATATAATTAATAATTAATAATCATAATTAATAATAAAACCAACCTGGATTCATCTTAACTCGAAATCTACCAAGCGTCGAGAGGAATCAAATTTCTTGAAAGAAATCAAATCTCTTGAGACGCAAACATTTTTTAGAGTGAAAGGAGATTTGATCATTTTCGGCTGCTTGATATATCCAGAGTTAAGATGGATCTAGGTTGATCTATTTTAACTCCATATCTACCAAGCATCAAGACAAATCAAATCTCTCAAAGTGCAAATCTTTCCTCAAGTTTTGCACTTAAAAAGAAGTTTATGTCTTAAGAAATTTTATTCATCTTGACACTTGATAGATCCATAATTAAGATAAATCTTGTTAAACATTCGAAAACATAAACAATAAAATGTGTTGTAATAAAGATACTGAAATAAACAAAATTACTAGACTAAACTAAACAACTATATCTTTTTTGAAGAATTAAGAGCTATATATCCTTGATGAAGAATACAAAGTAGCATGTTGACACTATGATACTTGATAATTGCAAATAAAAGAGTACTTAATGTCTTTGTTGAAGAATGCAAAGTAGCATGTTGACACTATGATACTTGATAATTGCAAATAAAAGAGTACTTAATGTCTTTGTTGAAGAATGCAAAGTAGCATGTTGACACTATGATACTTGATAAGTGCAAATAAAAGAGTACTTAATCTGCCCAAAAAAGAGAATCTGTATTACTAGTGTTGTTGTTAAGTATATCTGGGCATCGAAGGGGCCCCCTCATGTTACTAAAAAGACAAGCGAAACTCGCTACAAGCAATTAAATAGTAGTGCCAAAAATCACATAAACAAGAATCATTATGTTGGAGTTGCATCCAACACATTAACATAGCTTAGAATGCTTCCAGTTGTCGTGGTTGTAAATGTAGAAGTCAAGTGAGGAACCCCTCATGTTACTAAAAAGACAAGTGAAATTCACTACAAGCAATTAAGTAAAAAGACAAGAGACACTCGATACAAGCAATTAAATAGTAGTGCCAAAAATCATATAAACAAGAATCATCATGTTGGAATTGCAACCTACATTAACATAGCTTATAATGCCTACAGTTGTGGTTGTTGTAAATGTAGACAACTGAAATTCGCTACAGCAATTAAATAGTAGTGCCAAAAATCACATAAACAAGAACTATCATGTTGGAATTGCATCTAACATTAACATAGCTTAGAAGACCTAGAATTGTGGTGGTTGTAAATGTAGAAGTCAAGCGAAGGGTAATGGCGTATTTTAATAATGTAACCTTTTGTTCTTTTTCGTGGAAATTTTGTGACACAATTCTAGGTGAGATTGCAAAGTTCAATCGATTAAAAATGCAATCGGCACCCTAAAAGAACACTTAAGCCCTCCACTTATGCAAAAGGAACTACTTAGAACTTTCCCAATTTCTAATGGGATTTCCAACAAAATCAACCCGAAAATCCACCTTGCAAAGAACTAAAAAGATGCCTCATTAAACTAACAAGGCAATAATGAAAGATGCAGTAGTAATGGTGATAAGCTAAACATGTGATTTTGTAGGAGTTTATTAATTTTCACATGCATGACTATCACAAGAGGAGCTGGTCACTTGATATGCAAAGAAAGCAAGTTAGTAAAGATAACTATAAATATATGTAAATAATGGAAATGTGTAAAAAACCCTTTATTTTTCTTTCTTGTGATTTCTGAACTTGCTCTATCTTCAACCCGTCATCATCTTGTCATCATGTATGCAATGTGTGTGTGCAGTACTATCATCTCGGCGACCCTATTGACAGCTATTACACGCTTATATTAGTCCATCATTAGTCGTCTTCGCATGGCTCATGGATGTCTGATTTTATCAGAAGCACTATTGGGGTTAAACAGGGTTGTCCATTGTCCCCTACCCTGTTTGGGATCTATATTGATGAGTTGGAGGCATTTCTACATGAGCATATCCGAGACACCGATGGCTGCCTTCTTCACCAGGTTTTGATATCTATTCTACTCTTTGTTGACAACGTGGTCCTCCTCTCCTCATCTCCAGAAGGATTACAGAAGCAACTAGATGCCTTAGCTCTATTTTGTGATCGTTGACAATTGACGGTTAACCTGGGTAAAACCAAGGTTATGATCTTCAATGGGGTGAAGAAAACTTTGGACCTTCACTTTCTATTTAGAGGGGAGGAGGTTGAGATCACTAGCATGTACACTTACCTGGGGGTGCAATTCTCAGGTCCCCGCTTCATCTTGCGACCAGCGTTTCAGCCTCATATTGACAAAGGATATGGATCCTTAGCCCTTCTAGAGAGACAGTGCTTTCAACATCACTTCCATGACATCTTGTCCAAGATGAGCCTCGTGGATACCTTGGCCTGTCCCACTGTTCTATAAGGATCAGATGTTTGGGGACCGTCTTTACTTGAGTTGGATTGGGCTTCAGTTGAGAGAGTCCAAACTCTTCTTCTCTGCCGCATCAATAGATGCAAACAGACAATACCTCAACACATCATCCTTGCAAAGTTTGGAGCTCAGCCCTTTCGGCTTGAGACAGTGTTCAATTTGGTCTCATTCTTGTATCGTGCTCGAGGCTTTGCAGACTCGATACAGAGTAGAAACCGGTATCCTTACTTGGCATATTGCTCTTCTGAGACTATTGCTCGTTCTACTCCCTCGGGTCGAGCTAGATGTTGGTTTAGAGGAGTTTCAAATCTCTTAGAATCAGTGGGCATTCAGTTGGATCGTCGCCCTCCTTTCTGATATTCCTTAGATGCTCTTGGGCACCTTTTACCTACTAGACAAAAGCTGAACAATATCATCAGGGAGGACATCTACAGGCAGTTCATCCAAGTCAAGTTGCGCCCAAAGATAGCCTTCTATGTTGAGCACTTCTTGGAGTTGAGAGACAAGCTCATTGTTCGGCCCCACTACATGTTTCACCATTGGATGCATGCTCTTCGCTTTCTTCTAGGCCAGTTCAGAGTAGGCTCTCATAGACTTCAGGTAGACACAGGCCACCAGATTGATAGACCAGACAGAATCTGCCAGGTATGTCATTTACAAGATGTTGACACTGAGGTGAACTTCCTTTTTAGATGCCCTTTCTACTACGAGATCAAAGGAAGGTTCCATTGCTTGTTTAGAGATTCTCAGACCCTCGCCGACTTTTTTAGGTATCCCAATCAGAGATGTTTGGCACTATATATGTAGGAGGCTCTCAAGTTTCGAGCGCATATTCTTCAACCTCCCATCAAACCAGACCCCACACAGAGGATCACGACATTTTTCAGGGTACTACCTTCAAACAGGGGCACCAAGACACTGATTGATACCAGTTCATATCCATGCTCTAGATCAATGAGGATCTGTGGAACCTCACCTCGCCACACGAGATTTCAGCAACAAATCCGTCTAAGATCCATTCCTGGGAGACAGACTAGGTCCTCCATAGCCTAGCAATGTGCGAACTCCCCCAGGCAACGATCTAGTAGACAGTCTGCACTTTCCACCAACCCTTCATTAGGCAAACAAACTTTGTGGAGTTTCTTCAATGTTCATTTAGCCTCGGATGTTAGGAGAGATGAGTTTGATCCTCAGACCCATTAGCTTCTGGATCTTCTTTGTCAGGGCACTCCATGCACTGTATTTTTATGTTCCTACATTGTACCTTTTATATTCATGCATTGTATCTTTATAGGAGACTGTTTGGTTCTCCTGCATTGTATGGACATCATTGTACTCACCAGTCCCTTTGACCTACTTTGTTGTAATTAGTTGGACATAAATATAATTATCTTATCCTATCCTCTTATTATCTTATCATGCTCATATCAAAGTCCAATGAGGAGTCTCACTAGTGCAATGCGTGGCAAGCCCTTTTATTTCTCTTTGCTGTGTTTTATGGGTTTGCTCTATCTTAAACCCTTCAATATGTGCTTCGTGTGTGCACTATGAATCCCATTCTCATAGCAAAGTCAAATGGGGAATCTCCATTACTGCAATGTGTTGTACAGTAGAAGATAAAAAATTATATTTTTCAATATATCGCTGCCCATATGAATGATTGTGTGTAAAAGTCCTGATGAATATGGCACTAGTTCAGCCCTTGGAGAAATATTATAAGAGAAATTTTCCATTCCTGGCAAGTCAAAATGCAGCTCCATCTAATTGGAAAAAGATTTTCAGAGAATTGTTCAAAAGGAAGGGGTGAAACCATCTGCGGATTATTGTTGAAAGAAAGGAGTGAAACCAACCGCACTATACGTAGCAGCAAAGTGTGGTAAATCAGCATACACTGAGGCACTGCATAAAAAGGGTTGCAAGCCTGTTTAAAGCAAGTGGAACCAATGGCAATGATGCAACACATTTCCCTGATGATATAACCATCAACTTGTTATAATATAAAAGAGAAGATGGAGCCACTAAAACATACAGGGCAAAGGTTTGCTGAATCTACAAACCGATACAACTCGTGATTATGCATCAAAAGCTGGGCGAGAGATGCAGTGTGCACTGGTGTAAGTAGTGTAAGCATCTTCATTAACAAGATTGAAACCAATGCAAAGAAGAATGTCCGTGTTGATAAATTGTGAATGTTCATGTTTGGTTGTAGGAAGTGTTAGAGCTAAATCCAAAATTAATGTGGCCTAGCATGCCTAAGTTGTAGTTGTGGTAAGTAAAACTGAAGTGGTAGTAGCTACTTATGCATCAGTCAAGCATGTAATGGTAGGGGTGATAGGGTAAACATTTGTTAGTCAACATGTCATACCTGGGTCTAGACTCCTGCCTAACAACTTGTGTGCCAGGTTCGCATAAAGGTCTTCAGGTATTCCTCTTTAAGTTTCCCCACCCCAGCAATTCCACGAGAGTATTTTCATGCTGCTTGCCCTCGCAGTCGAGAAGTGATGGGGCGACAGGTTGAACAGTGTTGATCTGAATGTTGATCAAATTCAACTTTATGCTTCATCACAATTCTTCTGGGTCCTGCTTCCAGCAAGTAGCAGGATCACCTCAATATTATATTATTTTATCGGATCCAGCAAACAGCAGGGGAATTGGGGTGAATGAATAAAGGGTTCTGAATTCAAATTTGATCCAAAGAAATAAGAGATACACGTTGCAATTACCAAGATAATTTGATTTGGTCGCTAAACATTATCTCTTCCTGGAGACTAATAATTTTGGCTTTTGACTCTATCTATGCGCGTGTTTCTGGCTCAGATGCTGGTGCTTCTGGTAGGAAAGTGCCTAATAAGGAAAATGGAAAAGGATTTGAGTCAAATTAGCCTGATGTTAATTATAATTTTGTGCGAGTGTAATGACTCTCACATGCATGTGCCAGCATTATACGAGTTGGTCTCTTCATGGGCATACGATCAAAGACACTTTGATGTAGCCATAAATATAGGGAACTCGTTGAAAAGCTTGATGAGTTATGAGGCCTTTTTATTTTTCTTTCTTTCTTGTGCTGTGGGTTGTCTCTCTGAAAGCAATCTTCTGTGCTTTGTCTGCACTTCTTATGTTCGCCATTATTCTCATTCTCGTAGCAAAATAATATTCGATGAGTTTATGGTGAAAAAATCAGAATAATGAAACAACAACTAGTTACAAATGAGATTCATGTCAGCCATGGCAAAGGAGATGGGCACGAGACAGATGAAATTTAATGGTTGCAATAAATGGAAAACCCCAACGCTTCCTTTAAAATGATACCAACAAAGAGGGAAAATAATTGCAAAAATTAAAAGCATCATGAAACAATTTATAAACAGGCACAAGCATTTATTCTCCAAAATCGCTATGGCTTAAAGGTTAAGAACTACAAAAGCCAACAAAGGCCTCAGTGTGTGTATTATGACTGAATTAATGCCCATGTTTGTCTATAGAGAGCATGATTACATTGATCAGAACACCTTCAGAATAATATAACAAATATACTTCAAATTGATTAAAACAAAAAGCTTGCATTTCTCTGATTGAGAATAATACTAGGAAATTGCAGAACATCAATAATAAATTGCTTGTACATTTTCTGATAAACTACATTCTTCAAGGGCCACCTAAAAGGATGGAAGCCAAGTACAAATACTGAACCAGTGGTTCCTCAAGTGAATAGTTCATGGAAAGGTCCTGCAGAAAATATATTCGCATAATAAACAGCAGACAAAGGAAATCTTTTCCCGGACTCAAAAAAGCTCCCATAAAGCTTACCACAAAACAACATCGCAAGAATTTATGGCTCTTTTTCACCATTTTCTGCAATCCCATAGCTTATCCTCCAGTAACATATGCCAAAGCTGGCCAGAAATAATCCTAGAAAATATTTTTAATACTTCCTGAGGCTAATCTCTTTGAGAATCTGCCCGTCTCTTTGACAACTGAGCCAAGCGAATATCTCTCTCTCTTTCATACTCCCGTAGATCAGCTCTCTGAAGAAAAGAAACTTTATCAAGATACTTATCACTACTTTTCTTGTAGGCATCCAGCTCTTCTTCTAAACCCTCTTTTTCTTTGTAATCTCCCCAGTCCTTTTTTGATTTGTCTAGTATGTTAAGCTTTCGCTTTTTACTTATTTGTTCAAGTAATGCATCCAAACTAGAAGTCGATGATGCTTGCATCTTTGTTCTTTCCTGCGCAATCTGAGCTTCAGTGGAATTGGGATCTACAAACTTTCTTAGCTTCACTTCTTCCCCAGCAAAATTACGGACTTCATTGACCTGCAATCATTAAAACCACAAGACAAGTTGAGATGTACGTCACAAAATAATACTCAGCAGTCTGTACACCCACATATATGCAAATAATATAAAGGAAAAGCAAAAATTGCAGAGAACAGGAAAGCATTTCTACTAACGAATTATAGTAAACTGCAATAAGGAATAAAGTCATACAGAACATGCCAAATGACAATTTGTATCCATATGATTGTAAAGACAAGTTAAACCAAAAGCACAGGTTACAACACCAGTAATCTCATAGCCAAGGCCATGAAATACCAAAGATGAAAAAGTATATTCAGGTGTGAAAGGAAAATTTTGAATAGGTATATCTGACAATGATTTAAGCACATCTCATGGTAGACGAAACAATTCCAGCTGTTAATGGAAATGTGCAGTTACAATCAAGTGCAGCAATAGTGATATACTAAATACGTATCTTTGGCCCTAATTCAAGCATATCTCATGACGGTGGAAAACATTACAGTTTCTGATAGCAATGACAACCATCAAGCTGATGCATCCTACAATGGCTAAAAATACCAATGCATCAAGGTTTACCAAAATCCTGAAAGAACGCAGAAAGCTAACTAAATATGCAGAAATAATTGGCATCATACCCAATCATTAGATCTCTAGGAGAAACATTAAAAATCAGCTATAGCATATAAGTAACACCTCTATCTTTCCGCCTTTGTTTACTGCAGTAGCATCTTTCACTGCCGCCAAAGCTGCAGCTGCAATTCTTTTGGCCTCTTCGCTTGCTTCAATACTTTTTGTGCCAACTTCTCGTTGCCTATTTGATGCCAATCCAACACTGAAAGCTTGTCTACCATTAATATTTGTATTCACCATTGAAGGCTTTTTCGGTGCTATGCCAAGACTTACCATCCAATCCTGAACAAAGGAAACACTCAATATCAAACAATTTGTCGATGATATAAGGCAGCAAAACAATTAAAAAGGATAGTTTTCAACTAGGGAAGATATTCAATGTAGCTTTTAAATGTGAAGTGTATGAGATGAGTATAAGTTCATGTCATTGAAAATGCATTTTCTCAAAATAATGACCATTGTATTCTATGATGTGCCCAATACAATGTCCCTGTAACAGAGAGTCTCCAAAGCTGTCCGCCATGGAGATAAGGGTGTGAAGGATCTGATTTATCTCTCTAGTCACTGAACAACATATACTAACCCACGGAATGACTATAGAAACAACAATGTGTATACTCACATATAAGAATGAAAACCAAAGAGATAAAGTATGCAAGTAATAAGGAGATTGCTACAACTGTACACATGTGATCTACACTCATTTGTCTTGGAAATGATATAGAAATATAAAACTTTTGGAGAATGACCATCTTTGACCAGGTAACCTATGAGTTACAATATGGTATACACTCATGCCATTTGTATTGGAAATGATATAGAAATATAAGACTTTTGGAGAGTGACCATCTTTGACCAAGTACCCTCTGAGTTACAATGAAATAGTGTAAAATACAAATATAATACATGTGAACCAATTTACTAGACTTTAAGTTTCATCATATCAGAGCCAGATAAACTGATGTGACCAACATAAGCCTCATACCAATAAGAGGTCCAGGGTAAAAGGACTAATTGATGCAGAAGCATCCCTGTTGTTTTCGCAATGCTACATGACCCAAAGGTATTTTCACTCTATTTTTGGTTTGTTTCAAGTTTTTCAGATTTCCAACGTGCAAACAGCAATCTGGTACATTTGTCAGCACACTCTACTAACTTGGAATCAAATGTTGAACTTTGATATGTTGTAGAGAAGATCCTCTACAGTCACACCAAATTATAGAAGCGTATATACTATATAGAGTTTAGACATTGTGCCCAAACCCAGAACCAGGATGTAAAGAAATTCCTGTGCTGACGATGGCTTAACATTTTGATGAGTGAAAAGGGTTGCTGGGGAGCAGGTCCCTATGGTTGAGTTTCTCAGCCACACAGGGCCGTTGTGTGGCTGAGAAACTCAGCCACAGGGCACAAAAAAAATTGTAAATTAAAATTAATTTAAAAACCAAAAATAATTATATATATATATATATATATATATTAGATTTTAAAAATTTAATTTTTTTCTTCCAGATTACGTCACCATGCCACCAAAGGGGTTCTAGAAAGTCTCGTGATCCGACATGGGCACATGGTCAACAAATCATTGTCAGTAATGACCACCATGTCAAGTGCAATTATTGCAATGCCACAATGCATGCAAGCATAAACAGGCTAAAATACAACCTAGCTAGAATTCCTGGGAATGGTGTGGAATATTGTCAAAATTTCCCTAATGAAATCACTACTGAAATGGCAGTTGCTTTGGAAGCCATTAAAGAAGAAAATTCTAAGAGGGCGAAAAGGAAGGATGAGATTGTTGGGATAGATAGATCTTCATCTCAGAGTGAAACACATTTTTCAAAGTCCAAGTATTGGTAACTCCTCTTCAAGTGTTGTGGCAAACAGGAGGATAAACTCTTCTTTCATCAATCCTCGTACAACTCCAGGATCTCAACCAACCTTGGATAGTTTTAATGAGAAAAAGAGGAAGGAGGCAGATATGGCAGTGAGAAGGCTTCGGTACCATAACAGTCATTCATTCAACTATGCAAAGTCATATTTTTATCAGCCCATGGTGGATGCCATTGCAAGTGTTGGCCCTGGATACAAAGCCCTATCTTATAATGCAGTTAGGGGGAAAGAGCTAAATGAGGAGCTTGGGTGTGTCAAGGAACAATTGGAGATCATTAAAAGCTCATGGAAATTTACAGGTTGTACAATTATGTTTGATAGTTGGATGATCAGAGGGGTAGAACAATAATAAATTTTGTTGTAGCTTGCCCTAAAGGAACCATGTTCCTAAAATCCATTGATGCATCTACAAATATAAAAGATGCACATTTGGTTTTTACATTGTTGGCTGATGTGGTGGAGAAAGTTGGGGTTGCAAATGTTGTCCAAGAAATCACGGACAATGCAGCAAATTATGTAGCAGCTGGAAGGTTTCTTTGTTCCAAATATCCCACCATTTTTTGGACTCCATGTGTTTTCCATTGTATAGACTTGATACTAGAGGACATTGGGAAGTTGGAGTGGGTTCAAGATGTTGTGCAAGAATGCAAGAAAATTACAAAGTATATTTATAATCATGCTTGGGTGTTGAACCTTATGAGGGAATTCACACAGGGTGAGCTAAGTCGCCCAGCTACCACACAGTTTGCTACAAACTTTCTTTCTCTCCAAAGCCTTTTGTATGAGTACCAAGCTTTGAGAAGAATGTTTTGTAACCAGCAATGGGTATTTTGGAAAGATAGCACAAAACCAGAAGCATTGTCTGTGAAAGCATTCGTCTTTGGTGATAGTTTGGGGGACAAATTCATTGAGATTGTTGTTGATATTTTGTGTATTGGGGTAGCATCGGGTGTGCTCTAGCCCTGAAACTTTGTGGAGGGGCTAAGAAACACATCACCTCCAAAACCCAAAAAGTGTTTGGAGAAATTTTATCTTTTGTGTGAGATATTAAAATAATTAATTTTTTTAATGAAGACCCTAAGTCTAACTTAGGGAATTAGAAAAATTAAAGTGAATTAATTAAACATGTAATGAAATGTTCTAAGTGACGCAGATCAAGCAATCTTTTAATCTCAGCCGTCGATAAGAGATTTAATCATGGTCGTTGATGTGTTCAACAAAAAAGTATAAGAGAAAGGCTTGAGAGTCGGTGACACACACACGCAGTCAGAGCTGAGAGACTGAGCTAGAATTCTAGGGCACGGTTTGCTAAGAATATCCAGAAGAGTTTTCTGCAGCGAGGGGTAGTATTGACTAAGGGGATGATCTCATCCTGGCGCCAAGACTCAGCAAGAGCTAGAGGAGCAGTAATCAGGAGCAGCGCAGAGAAGCAGGGGCAGCAGCAGCAGCTGCGCAGTGCAGAGGGCTTCAGTCACTACGCAGGTGCTACGCAGGCCCAGAAAGGGCAGCACTGACCAGCAGGAGACCCTCCAGGGTTACGCAGAGGCCATCTAGGGCAGCGTAAGGACTGCATCACCCAGTCTGGGGTTACGCAGCGCTCTCCAGGCCAGCGCAGAGACTAGCAGGGCTAACGCTGGAGCTTCAGGGGCAGCGCTGGGGTTTCTAGAGGAAGAAAGTGGCTGAGTCCTGTAAATCCTATTTGAGGGTGTGGATCAATCAAGTTTTCAATCTCCAGAACAGCAGGTATTGCAGCAAATCTAATTTTTCTCTGTCGAGTTAACCAATAAGGTGCCCAAATTTGTTGTACTCAAATTCTACTTAATAATAATAAACCATCATATTTGTTGCACCGGTTTTCCCACATTGGGTTTTTACGAGGACATTTGTCCTAAAAATCTGTGTGTCACTTTGTTGAATGAGCATAATATTCAGTAAATAATATGTATGTGTGTAAGTTGTTAATTGTTTTTACTTCAGTATTTTCTAAATATTTTTCTGAAAATAACTTGTATAATTTAATCACAAGTAGGAGAAGTAAACCAAGACATTGTCGTAGGGTTTCTGTAATTTTGCATTCATAAATTTTCACATGGTATCAGAGCGATTGCAGATCAAGCTGAATCTCTAGGAAATCAGTTGAAGACATATTTTTTGCAGGGTAGCAACTGAAGCAGCAGATCCGGAAAGGGCAGCTCTGCAGCAGGAGAACGCAATTCCAGAAAGGGCTACAGGGGCTACACAGTCCTATCTGGGTGACACAGAGACAGCGCAGCACCCTCCAGAGGGGCGCAGGAACAGCCTGTGCTGCGCAGAGGCTTCGTTGGGCCAGTCTGCTCACGCAGAGGCCAGTCAGAGGGACACAGTCTAGTTTTTTTTCTGTTGCAGAGCATTGTTGCCAAGATCCAGAAGCAATGTTGGTGTGGTGGAGATTCTGCTGGTGCAGAATTGTGCCTAGCTAAGTCAACAAAGAGCGAGAGAAAGATAGTCACTCAGCAAATCTAAGCGAAACAGATCTGAGATCCGATCAGAAAGGTCATCGGAGATAAATGTCCCACTGTCTTGGCCGAAGATTTCCAGGAGGGAAGTCAGTTGACAAAGGGAGTAGTTACTATAGAGGGTTTCGATTTCTAGTCACCAAGAAACCCAGATCTAGTATCTCTATTGAGTATTGCAGCAAAAAGAGGGAGACAAGTACTGTTTCGTCAGATTTGAGCTAGATGGCTTCTCACGGGCTGAGAGATTAGGACAGGTTGGACGGTGTGTCCAACTTTGTCATTTGGAGAGCCAGGATACTGACAGTCCTGGATGAGTACGGCATCAAGAACCATGCGGAGAATGTCCTAGTTGAGCCTGCAGATCCTGATCCTATGAAGAAATTCAAGGAAAATCAAGCGTGGGCTAAACGTTTGATTATGGACGGAGTAAAAGATCAAGTCGTGCCACACATTGCCAGAAAGAAGACAACAAATGAGATGTAGACCACTTTGGAGATGATATATCACGTCAACTCTGTTCAAAGAAAGATGCTTCTAGAGAATCAGATGAGGTTGTTCCAGATGCAGAAGGGTGAGGAGATAGATCCTTTCCTTTTTCGACTTCAGACTATCCGAGATCAACTGATTGCCATGGGCGCAACTCCGAATGAAGGACTCTTAGTAAGGACTGCCCTAAATGCAGTCACCAGGGAATGGGAAACATTTGTCCAGAGCAAATTGGGTAGGGTAGCGTTACCATCCTAGGCAGACATGTGGGCAATCCTCCGCCAAGAGGAGATCAAGAGAATCACCAAGAGGCAGAACATCAGTGGCAGAAGGGTCGGGGTGAAGAAAGAAGAAGAAGATGATGCAGCCCTTGCTTTGAAGGAACGAAAGCAGCAAGGGAAGAAGAAGAGGGACCTATCCAAGGTCTAGTGCTTTAACTGTGGCGAACTTGGACACTTCACCAGTACTTGTCCTAAGAAGAAGGACAAAGGAGCTTCTGATTCCAAGGCAGCAGCAGCAAAGGACGATGGGAGCGATGATGACGTAGCCATGAGTGCTCATGAGCAACGTAAGTGGGGTGACATAGATCTGTAGAGCAACTACAGTGAAGGAGGCAGGATACTTGAGTAAGCCCAACTCTTGGATCACATACGAGCTATTGGAGACTTAATAAAGTAGCGGGACAAGTAGAAGATGGTTGCAGAAGATCACAATGAAGCAGAGGACAGTGCTAAGATGTTGTAGAGGGAGCAGCGCAGTGCAGAGGCAGCAGTAGCGCAGAGGCTGATGGGACTTCAATAACGCAGAGAGGCAGTGCAGAGCTGTAGCAGCGCAGTAGTTTCAAGAAGACAGTGTTAAGCAGCAGCCAAGGGAGTTTCAGTGATGGGGTGCAACCTGACTTGTCTGTCAACATTTGGGCAAGGGTCTTTCAGTTGCTTACTTCTCAGCAACTGAGTTGCAGTGCAGCAGTTAGCAGTGGCAGTGCTATGGGAAGCATGATGCAACAATTTGAGAGGGAGTTGCACTACAAATGTGGCAGTGTCAGTGGTAGTGACATGGGCAACAGCGCAGTGGATGAAGGGCAGCAGGCCAAGCATCACCAGCATAGAGACCAATGCCGAGATCTTGCGATACATGGTGTGGATGTATTGCTACACCACACTCCGTGCTAAGAGGGAGTGTTGAGATTTTGTGTATTGGGGTAGCATCGGGTGTGCTCTAGCCCTGAAAATTTGTTAAGGGGCTAAGAAACACATCACCTCCAAAACCCAGAAAGCATTTGGAGAAATTTCATATTGTGTATAAGATATTAAAATAATTAATTTATTTAATGAAGACCCTAAGTCTAACTTAGGGAATTAGAAAAATTAAAGTGAATTAATTAAACACATGTGATGAAATGTTCTAAATGACGCAGATCAAGCATTCTTTTAATCTAGTCGTCGATAAGAGATTTAATCATGGTCGTTGATGTGTTCAACGAAAAAGTATAAGAGAAAGGTTTGAGGGTCAGTTGGTGACACACACACAGAGGCAAAGCTGAGAGACTGAGCTGGAATTCTAGGGCAGGGTTTGCTAAGAATATCCAGAAGAGTTTTCTGCAGCGAGGGGTAGTATTGGCTAAGGCGATGATCTAATCCCAGAGCCAAGAGTCTGCAAGAGGCAGAGGAGCAGCAATCAAGAGCAACGCAGAGGAGCAGGGCAGCTGCGCAGCGCAGAGGACTTCAGCCTCTATGCAAGCCCAGAAAGGGCAGCGCTAACCAGCAACAGACCCTTCAGGGTTAGGTAGAGGCCATCTAGGGCAGTGTAGGTACGGTGTCACCCAGTCTGGGGTTATGCAGCCCTCTCCAAGCCAGCACAGAGGCTAGCAGGGCTAACGTTGGGGCTTCAGGGGCAGTTTTGGGGTTTCTAGAGGCAAAAAGTCGTTGAGTCCTATAAATCTTGTTTGAGGGTGTGGATCAGTCAAGTTTTCTGTCTCCAAAACAGCAGGTATTGTTGCAGATCTATTCTTTCTCTACCAGGTTAACCAGTAACGTGCCCAGATTTGATGTACTCATATTCGGGTGGATCAGTCAAGTTTCAGTCTCTAGAATAGCAGGTATTGTTGCAGATCTAATTTTTCTCTGTCGAGTTAACCAATAAGGTGCCCAGATTTGTTGTACTCAAATTCTATTTAATAATAATAAACCCTCATATCTGTTGCACCGGTTTTCTCGCATTGGGTTTTTCTAAAGACATTTGTCCGAAAAATCTGTGTGTCACTTTATTGAATGAGCGTAATATTCTAGTAAATGATTTGTATGTGTTTAGGTTGTTAGTTGTGTTTACTTCGGTATTTTCTGAATATTTTTCTGAAAATAGCTTGTATAATTTAATCACAAGTAGGAGAAGTAAACCAAGACACTGCATTAGGGTTTCTGTAAATTCGTATTCAGAAATTCTCACAATTGTCAGCGTCACTAAACCCCTTGTGAAAGTCTTGAGATTGATGGATGGAGAGAAACCTCCAATGGGATATATTTATGAGGGCATGGATAGGGCCAAAGAGGCCATCAAGACTTTCTATAAGGGAAACGAATCTAAATATCTTCCTATACAGCAAATTATTGATTCCAGGTGGGTCAGGGAACTACATTCACCATTGCATGCAGCAGGAACATATCTCAATCCGAGCATTCAAAGAGATCCCGAGGTGATGAGAGGTGTCATGATATGCATTGAGAAGATGTTCCCGGATCAAGATATTCAAGACAAAATCAACCTACAACGAGATTTGTACAAGAAAGCATCTGGCATGTTTGGATTTAGCTCAAGTCAATGTCTCAAGCCCGACAAAACGCCTTGTAAGTGCAAATTGTTGAAACTAAGCTTGTAATTTTGCTAGTTCTCTTTTATATGTTTGCCATTGCAAATTAATAATCTTTGTTGTTATTTTTTTATAGCTCATTGGTGGATAGATTGTGGCTATGAGGCACCGCAATTACAAGAATTCGCCATCAGGGTTTTGAGTCAACCATGCAATGCTTCTTCTTGTGAGCGCAATTGGTCAGTGCTTGAGCACATCCACAGCAAAAGGAGAAACTGGTTGGAGCATGAGAGGTTGGAGAAGTTGGTTTTCATCTACTACAACCTTCGAATGCTCACAAAACAAGTGCAACCAAAGGATATAGATCCAATTTTATTGGATAATATTGATTTAGAGTTTGATTGGGTTGTGGAGGAGGAGCCCCATGATTTGAGTTGGCTTGACGAAGAGACTGAGGATCTCTCTAGTTTGCCATCTCAAATGGAGACTCCCAATACACCTGCCTCATAGTTTCTTCAACCTTCGGATGTTAGCATGAGCTCCATGAGGGCTTATTATAGGCGTGGTTGTCCATGAGTGATGAGACTCAAGATTGTTATGAGACAATCATTTATCATTTATGACATATGTATTTGAATTTTGAACTTGTTGACATTTTCTTATTTTAATTATGGACTCATGATTCCTTTTCTTATTCAGTATCTAAATGTTTTGCTTACAAAAATCAAATATGTTATGTTGTACTTTTATATATATGAGATGATGTTATGAATTATTGCATATATTGTGGTTTTTATAACTTATAAGGATTGGAATTGTCATTAGTTTCCTTTTATGTGCTTAAAATTTACCATATTTTAAGGTTTTTTGCATTTTGATGAGTCTTATACGAGTTTTAGACAAGTCGTTCCCAAGTCTTATACGAGTCGACGAGTCAATGGTCAGACGAGTCTTATACTAATACGAGTAGTGCAACATTGGTTCCGACCTCATTGGATTTCATATGGAGAAAGTAGAATTTTAGATCTCACTCAAAATCATTTATTCAGGATTTCAGGATTGGGGGGATTGCAATGTTTCCATTGGATTTTGTCATGTACTAGGGTATGGAACTTGTCTTTAATCAAGAGCACCTAGGGTACTAAGGTATGGAACTTGTATTTAATCAAGAGCACCAAAGTCGTCCGACTATGCAGGAAGAGACTCCCAATAAAGCACAAGACAAGAAATTAGAAATTTCTCGTGGCAAGAGGGTCAAGCAGTAAATAATAGATTTACTTGTCTTTTCTAGTTTCTAGTACTTTTTATAACTATTGACTCTTTCATATTTATTATGGTGTTTTTTGTCAACAATATATGACAATTTAAGTTTGAAGTTGGCATTTATAACTCGTTGGTAATGAATTATGAATATCATGCTTCGTAAAAGTTGAAAGTTGAAACATTTCATTTCATGTTAAATATTCTTTGTTATCGTTTGATTACTTGGTAATGGTAACGGTTACAAGTACAAGTTACAACTTTTGTGATCAATGATGATAAATGTTATATATCGACTTTTGAAAGCTTGAAACTTTAAGATTGGTGAATCATGAGACTCGATATGTTGTATTTTACTAACTTGTGGGCGTGGTTGATGAAGATTATAACTTCTAGATGATTGATGCTATATGGTTCAATCAATGTTTTTATGCATTTTATATCTAATTCATCATTCTACATGCTTTTGTTGACATGGATGCATCAAAATATATAAAAATTCACTCCCGAACCGGGAGCTTTTGAAAATGTCACTCCCCACTCCCACTGCCCGCTCCTGCTTCCAAGTAACCTTGTGAGTGCATGCTCTTCTTTTGGAATCAAGCGCTACAATTTTGACAAGATATCAAGGGCGCATTTATTCAAGCTCATCAAGTTTTACATATAAATTTGACATCGGGTAGGTTTTCAAAATTGGTAAACAATAAGTTCCCGATTTTATTTCTGTGATAACAAAAGACTGGTATTTTGATCAGCACACACTCATACTTTGGAGGTAAAGTCTAAAATTTGGATAGTTATAGAGGAAAAAATCCACTATTTTCTCAAAATTTTCACAAAAAGTTATCAAGTTTAAGTCCCAAGCCCAAGCAATGCCCTGTTTTGACTCTTGACACCATGCACAAAATTTTCCAAAAATATAGGTTTAGTATTTGACTTGCGCACAATCAATATCTAGAGCTAGGATTTGAAACTTTTATATGTTCCATGGGACATCATCCTTTATTGTTGAGAAATCAAGGATATTGTAGATCAGGGTTTCATTCCTCTTACTTGATAATTACTTGTGATGTTTTGTGGTGATTAATTACTTTATTATATCTGCTTCATCAAGCAATTACCAAAACCATAAAGTACATGAAGATCACAAGAACAAAAGAACACAAGATGCAGGGTCTAAGCAAAGGGAAAACCCCTCCAAGGGGAAAACCCAAAAAAAACTTCTCTTCTTATAGAATCAGTTCAAAGTGAGGCATTCAACACCCAAGCACCAATATCAAGACCTTTTGAAGCACCAAGTCAGCCCTCCAAATAATGCTTCCTCAAACAAGTCAAAGTGCACAAGCTGAATAGCTTCAATACTAGCCCAGCTTCAGAATTTCATCCTAGCTTCATAGATTTTGGACCCTGCAGCTACACTAAAATTTTGGCCCTAGAACTTCAGAAAATTTCAGCCCTACAACTTGAAAAGATGCCCCAGAGCTTCACACGTTTTGAACACGAGATGATAAAAATAGAGAGAATTCCTTCTTGCTTGCCCTTGCTCTTCTTCTCCTTGACCTTCACACTTTTCCCGCTTCTCTTGCTAGTAGATCATACTTGTGAGTGTGTGTCCAAATGAGGTCGAAGTCTCTCTTTTATATAGCCTCTTCATGTGGTCGAATTAGGCCTCCTTTAGGTCGGCTTTCTTTTGGTAGGGTTGACTTGGTCTTAGAGTCAAATAGACTCTTCTAGTCTCAAAAATAATATTTTCTTTTGAGTACAAATTGCCCGAAAGAGAATTTGACTCGCGGCTAAATTTCTTATTTACTCAGGAAACCCTAGAAGCATGAAGAGCATGCTTATCTAGAAAAATAACAATGTTTCACAACTAGTACTCGTATAAGACTCGTTTGGCTATTGACTTGGTGACTCATATAAGAATCAAGAATGACCCATATAAGACTCATATAAGCCTCGACAAAATACAGAAAAAAATAAAAATAAAAATCGAAATTTCTACTAGGTACGGGTCTTATACGAGCTCATACGAGTTCGACACAAGTCGTATGCGACTCAATGAGTCAACATGAGTCTTATAAGAGTCAGCGTAGGTATGGGTGTTATGCGCGAGTTCTATGAGAGTGACTAGTTTCGGCATATGACTTGTGTTGAGATTTTGCGTAGCATCGGATGTGCTCTAGCTCCGAAACTTTGTGAAGGGGCTAAAACACAAGAGATTTCCAAGACCCAGAAATCATTTGGAGAAATTCCCCCCGATGTGAAAGTTATTCAAATAACTAAATATTTTAATGGCGACCCTATGTCTAACTTAGGGAAATTAAAAAATTAAAGTGAATTAATTTAAACATGTGGGTGAGAATGTTCTAAGTAACGTGGATCAAGTCTTTTCTAATCTAAGTTGTTGATTAGAGATTAGATCACGACCTTTGATTTGTCAACGAGAAAATTATTAAAGGAAGGTTTGTGGTCAGTTGGAGAACACACACAGAGCACTCCAGAGTGGTAGCACTTGAGCTAAGTCGAAATTCTGGGGCGCGGTTTGCTGAAAATTTTCGAGTGAGCTTGCAGTGTTGGTGAGGGGCAGATCGGCAAGGGATATTCAGATCTGAGGCCGAGAATACAAAGGCAGAGAGGTAGATCCATACCAGGCAACGCAGAGCCCAACAAGACGAACGCAGAGCCCAGCCAGGTTCACGCAGAGGCAGTGCAAAGGCTAACGCAGGGCCTTCAGGGTGACGCAGAGGCAATGTTGAGCCCAGAGAGGTGACGCAGTGGCTACACTGGGGAGGAGAAGTTGACGCAAAGGCTGGAGGAACAACGTTGGGGTTCCAGTGGGCCAAAAAGGGCTCTTATACAATATTTTCAAAGGAGTGCTTCCTCAGTTGAATCAGTGATATTTTCTGTCTCTGAGTGATAGGTACATCTGTCGTGAATTCTCGGTTGGGCAAACCATTACTGGTGCCCTTGATTGTATTTAGATATTCTGCTTAATAAACAAACCCTCTAAGAGTTTTTGCACCGATTTTCCCGCATTGGGTTTTTCCGAAGACGTTGTCCAAAAAATATTGTGTCCTTTGTCATCTGTGAGTTATGCTTCAGTAAATGATATGTATGTATGTGTAGGCTGTAGTTAAGTTTACTTTGATATTTTACTGAATATTTCATAAAATAATAATCAAACCAGTAGGAGAAGAAAATCAAGATGCTACAGGTAGGGTTTCTATATTCAGAAATTTTCACAACTCATCAAGACCTGCGAGTCTTGAAGGGTCTTATAAGGGTCGTGTTTCACTGAAAAATAACAATAATAATGATTTTTTCTTTCTCTTTTCTTTTCTTTTTCATGATACAAGTACAAATATAATTATGAAGACTGATCCTAGTTACATTTTTCTAACACTCCCTCTTAACTAGAGAGGTATTCATAATTTCACAATAAGGTACATGAATTCTCATATTGAAAAGTTCTCATAAGAAGAGTCGGATTGATAAGCCATCTTAGAAGCATCAACATCATGACCAGCATTGTCAAATACCAACATAATGAGGCCTTTTTACTAACAAGCTCTAACTCTCCACAAGATTAGAGCACAATGTTGGGAGGCATACACATATGGACACCTTATCCTCTCAAGGCACATTTCCCATTCGGATGTTCACAAGGTATGTCCTTCCAGGACTTATTCTTATCTTGAATCCCAGTCGTCAAAGAATACCAGTCCTCTTCGACTACTCCTCTCTTGGATGACCTACCACATCCTCAAAGAGTATCAGTCCACAGGGCTACTTCCTTTCTTGGATTCCCAATCCTCAAGGAGTACTAGTCCCAAATGCTTATCAATCCCCCATTCCCCATTCTCCCTCCATGGTCTTCACTAGACGTACAGTTGCTAGTCCTAGCCTAGTGCATGACACATGGAGAAGAGAATATAGTGTCCCATATCACTCTCTCTCAATTAGAGAGGAGATGTCAACAAGTCCAAGTTTGTTTCTTAAGTAATCAAGCTTCTTATTCAGGAGAGATTTCGTCAAAATATCAGCTACCTATTCAACAATGGAGATGTAATGTAGCTTCATGACCCCATCTTGCACCAAGTTTCAAATGTAATGATACTTATTATTGTTATGCTTTGGCCTTGCATGAAATACTAGGTCCTCAATCAATCCTATATTGCTTTGGTTGGCACAACATATTGTGGTAGGGTCCAATGGTCCTTCAAACAAATCTGATAGCATCTTTCTTAACCAAAAAGCTTCTCTTCCAACTTTGCATGATGCAATGTATTATGCTTTAGCACTACTTAATGCAATTGAATCTTGCTTCCTACTCATCTATGAGATCATAGAGGATCCCAAACTAAAACATCCACCAGTAGCGCTTCTTCCATCTATCTCACTGCCACCCCAATCAGAGTTTGTATAGCCTACTAGCTGAATTTCCTTACCAGCATATTTCAAGCAGTGATGTATTGTTCCACGGAGATACCTCAGAACGTGTTTTGTTGCTATCCGATGATCACGTCTTGGCTCCATCTGAATTGACAAGTTACATTTACTATAAAGCATATATTAGGTCGAGTGTTCACACGATACATTAAGGATCCAATTAATTGTCAATAACATGTAGGAGCAATAAGGCTTGATTCTAAACTTCTTAACTTCTTCAAATTTGTAATCAATGGAGTGGTCATCAGTTTGTTATCCATCATGCCAAACTTTTGCAATATTTTGATCACATATTTTCCTTGTCCAAGATAGATTTCACTTGGTTTCTACCATACCTCCAATCCCAAGTAGTAATGCATAAACCCAAGATCCTTCATGTCAAATTTGACTCCCAACTCTTTCTTTCATTCTTGAATACGATGCTCTACAGCTATAACAAATAAATCATCCACATATAGTAGTATAATCATAGGTTCATCCTTGACTACTTTAATATAAAGGTTTGGATCTGCAGAACTCTTGACAAAGCCAAGTCTTAGAAGATATGCATCCATTCTTGCATACCAAGCTCTAGGGCTTGTTTCAGCCCATATACGGCTTTCTTTAATTTACAGAGATGTGATTCCCTATTGTGGATTTTGAATCCCTGGGATTATTCAAAGTAGAATTCCTCATCTATTCTTCCATTCAAAGTAGTTTTTTTAACATCCATCTTATGAATCTTTCATCCCATAGCGGCAGTCGAAGAGATTAATGATCTAAGAGTTGTATATCTCGTTGTAGGAGCAAAGGTTTCTTCATAGTCAACTCCTTCCATTTGGGAGAAGCCTCTTGCTACGAACCTTGCTTTGTATTTGTCAATCCTCCCATCAACTGCATATTTAATTTTGTACATCCATTTGGAAGTGACAATAGATTTGTCATTTGTGTAACACCCCACCCCACATTTACCTGCTTTCACAAGCTCTCCAAAGTCCAAGGTAAACATGAGTTGAGAGTTACTATGCATGACCCAACAAACAAGTTTCAGTTATGGAAGTGGGATCTACCATCCCGAAACTTACTGCAACTTGCTAGGGACACCAAACCACCCAGATGTCAGAAAACATCCACTGATGATCTTATTGTGAGTTGGAACTATCTTTATCCTTGACATAATAGCCCAGCCACACGCATGCGAAGTTGTGCATGCAATCAGAAGGCCCCAATGGCACGCACAGGCCTTCCTCCATGGAGCTACACCCGAGATATCTTGGTTAAGAGACTGCAGCTACAAAATCAATGCTATATTTTCAGGGCTAGCCTACAAGCCATTGCCCAAAACTTTCCAAAATCAAGCCTAAGACAATCACAAGTATGCATAACCTATACTTAGACTCAATTCTTGTCCAAGCATGCCAAACACATGATAAACATTTTAACAAACATGTTGAAAAATGTAACTAGGTTCGGTCTCCATAAAAGTAATTGAGTCACTATGTAATGTACTTGTCAAAAGAATGAAAAATAATTTTTTTATTATTATTACAATGACTTATTAAAGCATGGGTTTCATCCTTGGGTCATCATCTTATTAGTCAAAGTCCCCATTGTGGACTCCTAGGATTAATATTAAGTCATTAGAATCATTGTACCTTTTATAAGACCCTTCTTGGGATTTTGAATCATGTAAAAAGAATTACTTTTTAGTCAAAAATGAATTATTTCACCTCCACACCAAGTCAACCTCAAGGAGATCAAGGCGGCCTCAAACTAGGCAATCCGACCTCACCAAATGGGTATATATTGAAGCAGTTCGAATTCATTTGGACACACTCCCTCTCACAAGTTCAATATCTTTGAAGAAGTTGGGAAGGTTGAAAGGAGTGCGAGTTTGGGAAGGAAAGAAGAGAAGAATAAAATCGAAGTTTTGGGCTATCTATCTCTCTCTCATGTGGGCTACTTTAGGAGATCGAAGTCTTTTGTCAAATCGAAGTTGTTGTTGCTGTCAGTTGTTGCATGTTGTTCCCAAGTCGAAGTTGTTGGGTTGAAGTATTGTTGCTGCTACAAGCTCGAAGTTCTGGATCAAAGAGAGGGGTTGACTTAGTCTGGAGGAGTTTTATGTCTAGGTTGAAGAGTCTCAGGAAAAACTATTGAAGGAAAATATTTTGACTAGGTTTTCCCCTGGAGAGGGGTTTTTACCTGGAAGAGTGTTTACATCTTGTGTCTCATGTTTTTTTTATCTTCATACACACATAATCTGGTAATTGCTTGATGAAAGATGATATAATAAAAGAAGTAAAAGAAGCCAACATAATTCACAAGTAATGATCAAGAAAGAAGAAATCAAACCCTAATCTACTAGCATTGATTTCTCAACATGGTATCAGAGCTAAGGTCAACGAAGGTTGAAGAACATTGTTGGCTCAAAGCAAATGGTTACTCCCTCTGTGACAAGTTATATAAGAATGGGATTCAATATTGCAGGAAGTTGGATCAAGAAGATCTTCCAGTACTTATTCAACAAGGTCAAGAGTCAAGGGTGGTTCTTGGATGCTCTTATAGGTTCTCTTAGTGATGAAAATGCATGGATTATTGATAGTGGAGCATCAAGGCACATGACAGGAGAAAGTAAACAACTTCACACTCTATCAAAGGAACCATCTTCTCATGCAGTGGTATTGGGAGGCACAAAAGGTATGTTGTTAGAGACATGGGATCAACATCTTTGAAGCTGGAGAATTGAGTTAAGCTACATCTCAACAATATATTATAATTTCCAGGTTTGAAAAAGAATTTGCTTTCTATTTCTTGTTTAGAAGATAAAGGGGATAGAATTTCTTTTGGTTTTGGTTTGGGGAAAATAATCAAGTATCGATAAAGCTAGGGTTATTGGAGTTCATGAAGGAAGCTTATATTGAGTCAATACACCATCTCCTCAAGCTTTGGTTCACACGGAAATCAATCCCATTGAGCTATGGCATAGGAGATATGGTCATCTACATTGCAAGGTCATTCCTACTCTTAATCAACTACTTCATGGCATCGCAAACATCAAAGAAGATCATGAAGGAGTTTACAAGGGATGCTCTTTGAGTAAACATACAAGAAAACCATTTTCAAATAGTGAAACAACATCTAAAGAAATATTAGACCACATTCACTCTGATGTGTCTGGACCCATGTTTGACAAATCACTTGGAGGTCATCTTTACTATGGAACATTCATATATGATCATTCTAGAAAGACATGGCTCTACCTTCTCAAGAAAAAGGATGAAGTATTTGAGAAGTTCAAGGAGTTTAGATCTGAAGTGGAAACCTTAACTAAAAGAAGAATAAAGACCCTGAGATCCAACAATGGTGGGGAATACACTTCTAAAGAATTGAGTGCCTATTGTAAAGAAGCAGGAATTACGAGGGAGCTCATTGTTCCCTACTATCCCGAACAAAATGGGGCAGTTGAAAGAATGAACAAGTCAATTGAAGAAGGTATTCAAACAATGCTCCTTGATCAAGACTCACCAAAATTCTTATGGGGAGAAGTAGCAATTACAGCTGTATACATTCAAAATAGAAGTCCTCATAGAATTCTTGAGAACATGACACCTGAGGAACTGTTCACAGGAAAGAAGTCGAGTGTGGATCAGCTCTAAATATTTGGGATTCCTACCTACATCCACGTTACGAAAGACAAGTGAAAGAAGTTAGATTCTACAAGCATTAAAGGAATCTTTGTTGGCTATAGTCTCCCCTCAAAACCATATAGAATCTACATCAAGGAAGGAAGACATATTGAAGTAAGCAAGGAAGTCATATTTGATGAAAATCATGCCTACAAGAGATCCTAGGATATCCCCATTGATTCTAATGACAAAGACATGCCTCTATTCAAAGAAGAAGTACACCACGGCAATCCCACTACTATTCAAGAAGAAGAAGAAGGACCAGGTGAGCCTATTCAACCTGTGGTCATACCAACTACTAGGAAAAGGCCAACTAGGTATAAAACTACCTTTGAAGATGCTAAAGAACATGAAGCTGCGAAAAGAACTTTTAGAGAAAGAAAAAGGTCGAAGAGATACTCTGGATATGCTGCATATATAACAACACTAATTGAAGTTGAACAATCTACATTTGAAGAAGTTGCTCATCAAGAGGTTTGGAAGAAGGCAACGCAGGAAGAATATCAATCCATCATGAAGAATGGGGTTTGGGAAATCGTTCCTAGACCTAGTCACAAATTAGTTGTCACCTCTAAATGGATTTATAAGATCAAGCATGTTTTTGATGGAATCATATATAAATACAAGACCAGATTTGTTGCAAGGGGTTTCTCTCAAAATGAAGGCATAGATTATGAAGAAACCTTTGCATCCACTGCAAGGTATACTACTATTAGATCCTTGGTTTCATTGACTGCCACCATGGGATGGAATATCCATTAAATGGATGTGAAGACAACATTTCTGAATGCGACCATTGATGAGGAAGTATACATAAAGCAACTCAAAGGATTTGAGGTAAATAATAAAGACATTCATGTATGTCGACTCAAGAAGACCCTATATGGTTTGAAGCAAGCACCTAGGGCATGGTATGCAAGAATGGATGCGTACCTCCTAAGAATTGGGTTCGTGATGAGTACCACTGATCCAAATCCCTACATCAAGGTTGAGGATAATGAGCCAGTGATTATTCTACTATATGTGGATGATCTATTCATCACTAGTGTGGAGCAAAGAATTCGAGAATGCAAGAAGATGTTGGCAACTGAATTTGAGATGAAGGATCTAGGACTAATGCATTATTACCTGGGTCTGGAAGTATGGCAGAAACCTGGGGAGATATATTTGGGGCAAGGAAAGTATATCATCGAGTTGTTGCAGAAATTTGGGATGATGGATTCCAAGCACATGACTACTATGATCACCAATCTCAAGTTGAGGAGCTTTGACTCAAGTCTCGTAGATCCTACCTCCTATCGTAAGTTGGTAGGTTCTCTAGTGTATCTAATAAATACTAGGTCAGATATATGTTTTGTTGTAAACATTCTTAGTCAATTTATATAGGAGCCTCGTTATGATCATTGATAGTTGCCAAGCATATATTGAGATATCTTTGTGGCACTATACATCACTGCCTAAAGTATGATAGCAAGTCAGTCAAGTTGATTGGCTTCACAGATTCTGATTGGGGTGGTAGTGAAACCGATGGAAGAAGCACTACAGGTGGATGCTTTAGTCTGGGAGCTGATATAGTCTCATGGATGAGCAGGAAGAAAGATCCCATTTCTTTGAGTAGTGCTGAGGCAGAATATGTCGTTGCATGTGAAGTAGGAAAGGAGGTTGTATGGTTGAGGAAGCTTCGAATAGATTTGTTCGAAAAGCCTTTAGGTCCTACTGTGATCAACTGTGACAACTGAAGCTACATCAAGATGTTTGGACATCCTATGTTTCATGCTAGGATAAAGCATATCAACAATAAGTTCCACTACATCAGGAACTTGGTACAGGATGGGATCGTGAAGTTAGAGCATGTCCCGACAGATGAACAGGTAGCTGACATACTAACAAAGTCTCATCCTAATAAGAAGTTTGAATATCTTAGGAACATGCTCGGTTTAATAGATATTGTTGATCTTGTTGATTAAAATTTGGAAGAGATTTGTTGTCGTTTTATGAGTGAAGCATTGCCTGGGAGGACATCAAGCCGA
The DNA here is from genome assembly GCA_034641835.2 of Pinus albicaulis. Taxonomy (NCBI): domain Eukaryota; kingdom Viridiplantae; phylum Streptophyta; class Pinopsida; order Pinales; family Pinaceae; genus Pinus; species Pinus albicaulis. Next base: position 786,079,827 of record CM076575.1, on the reverse strand, counting down.
CATAATATGTTGATGTCTACATCCCGAAGCAGGGAGGGTGGCATTGGTTTTGGAGCTTTGACCTCAGATACGCACCTGGATACCTAGGCTGATGGTTAACAAGTTAACCTGATGATAACTAGAAAGGTTGAAAGCTTTAGTCCATCTTAGTCCCACCTAGATAGATTGCCCTAGTCAGGAATCTATTCCATGGCATTGCGGTCCCTAAACTCTTCTAAAGAAGATATGCATCTAGTTAAGAGGGAGTGTTGAAAAATGTAACTAGGTTGGGTCTTCATAAATGTAATTGAGTCACTATGTAATGTACTTGTCACAAGAATGAAGAAGAATTTTTTTACTATTATTACAATGACTTATTAAAGCATGGGTTTCATGCTTGGCTCATCATTTTATTAGTCAAAGTCCCCATTGCGACTCCTAGGATTAATATTGAGCCATTATAATCATTGTACCTTTTATAAGACCCTTCTTGGGCTTTTGAATCATGTAAAAAGAATTATTTTCTAATCGAAAATGAATTATGTCACCTCCACACCAAGTCTGCCTCAAGGAGATCAAGTCAGCCCCAAACTGGGCAATTCGACCTCACCAAATGGGTATATATTGAAGCAGTTTGAATTCATTTGGATATACTCACCATCACAACTTCGATACCTTAGAAGAAGTTGGGAAAAAGTGCGAAGTAGGAGAAGAAGGCTAAAAGGAGTGCGAGTTTGGCAAGGAAGAAAGAGAAGAAGAAATCAAAATTTTGGGCTATCTACCTCTCTCTCTCATGTGGGCTACTTTAGGAGATCAAAGTCTTTTGTCAAATCAAAGTAGTTGCTACTGATAATTGTTTGTTGTTGCCAAGTCAAAGTTGTTGGGTTGAAGTATTGTTGCTGCTACAAGGTCAAAGTTCTGGATCAAAGAGAGGGTTGACTTGGTGTGGAGGAGGTTTGTGTCTAGGTTGAAGAGTCTCAGGAAAAACTATTGAAGGAAGAGATTTTAACTGGGTTTTCTCCCAGAGAGGGGTTTTGCCCTCGCAGAGTGCCTACATCTTATGTCTCATGTTTTTGTGATCTTCATACACACATAATCTGGTAATTGTTTGATAAAAGATAATATAATAAAATAAGTAACAGAAATCAACATAATTCACACGTAATTATCAAGAAAGAAGAAATCAAGCCCTAATCTAGTAGCATTGATTTCTCAACAAAACATATGATAAACATGGTAGCTACAAGTCATGAATCCATATCTATAAATTATTTCCTTAGTTTCATTCAGGGTTGCAGGGGCGTGGCTCCCCCCCCCCCTCGAACCCGCTCCCGAATCGTGCTCCCTTTGGGAGCAAATCGAGAGTGCGCTACCGAAATCGCTTCAGCAGGGGAGTGATTTTCAAGAGCAAACCAGGGGGCTAAAGTTTCTCCCAAGGCTTTTTTGCAATTTTTTTTTTTACAAAAAAGTTCCAAATGCAATTTTTTTTCAAAGAAACAATAATTTTTTAGCGTGGCAGCCTAATGATAAGCCTATGGCCCCTGGTATTGATATGCGATTCATGGTAATGTTAAATTCTTAAAGTAAAAAGATGAAAATGAAGATTAAGGAGAACACCACGAAGATTAAGGAGAACACCACTTTTACTTAAATTTTTAACATTACCATGAAATGACTCGGGATGTTTGAGAGTGGTTCCGATCTCATTCGATTTCATATGACGAAAGTAGAATTTAGATCTCATTCAAAATCGAGCAGACTTATCATTTTTTCAGGATTTCAAGATTGGGGGGATTGCAATGTTTCCATTGGATTTTTTCATATATTAGGATATGGAACTCATATTTAATCCAGAGCACCAATCCCTCTATGTACCTTGATGTTAGTGATATTGGTTACTGAACTCCTCTATCATCACCCTACTAAAAATGTACCCATCACTCAAACAAAATCTTAACTTGACATGCTATGTTTTTTCTATCTTATGTTAATGCTTAGAGTGTGATGTTAATGACAAAGATCCCTATACAGATCCAGAGGTAATGGCAAAGATACCTCTGCATATTAATGCTTAGAGGGTGATATTAATGACAAAGATCCTAATTTTCCAACAAGACTAAAAAAATAGACATTTCTCGTGGCGGCAAGAGGCCCAAGCATTAGCTATAGATAATAGATTTACTTGTCTTTTCTAGTTCCTAGTAGTTTTTATAATTGTTGACTCTTTCATATTTATTATGATATTTTTTGTAAACAATATATGACAATTTAGTTTGAAATTTGAAGTTGACAATTATAACTCATTGGTAAAGAATTATGAATATGATGCTTCATGAAAGTTCAAAGTTGTTTCATTTCATTTTATAACATTTCATTTCATGTTAGATATTCTCTGTTGTAATGGTCACACTTAGCTTACAAGTACAACTTTGGTGAATAATGATAATAAATGTTATATATTGAATGTTGAAATCTTGAAACTTTAAGATTGATGAATCATGAGACTCAATATGTTGTATGTTACTAACTTGTGGACACGGTTGATGAAAATTATAACTTCTAGATAACTGATGTTATATGGTTCAATATATGTTTTTATGCCTTTTTATATCTAATTCATCATTCTACATGCTTTTGTTGGCATATATGCATCAAAATATTAAAAAAATATATATATTATATAAAAATTTGCTCCGCGATTCGCTCCCAAACTGGGAGCTTCTGAAAATGTCGCTCTCACTCCCAAGTAACCTTGGTTTCATTAGAGAATCATCAAGAAGGCCCACTGCCCTCTCAAGCTAGCTACAACAACACTAGTTAGCTCATGCATTCACATAACTATTCAATAACTTATCAAGCCATAAGAAGGATCCATAACAAGAGAACGTCATTTAACCATGCCTATAACCAACATTCAACCAAAATGAAACCATGACAAACCAGTCATAAAATCAATACAATAACCAATTAATGTGCTCATTGATCTCAATAAGAAATAACACATAATAAATTATGCATAAACCGAACCAAGTCAAGGACTTCCACATACCACCCAACCATAGATTGGGTTGAACAAAATCTCTCTCTCAGCCAAGCAACCCTATGCCATATTCCAAGCATGAGTGTGGTGTCACATCGGATAAACCAAAATAGAACAAACCAGGGTTTCCAGAGGTTAACCACCTCAACCCTCCACCACAATGACTTCACCTAGATCAATCCAGAAATCACCGAAACCAAAACCAGCTTAGATGCCCCCAACTTCATCACCATACCCACAGGGATGTTCCTGTATCCACCCATCTGTCAAGAGTTCCAGGAGAATGCCCCTTCTCCACCCTCAACCCTTAGGAATTTTCATGAGACAACCTCACCAAGATCTGAAATCTACCAGCCATCCAAAGCTTAACCAAAATAGGGAACCCACTACATCATGGATATCCAAGAAATGGCAAAGCGAAGCTGAAACCACTGTCAATCCAAGAAAATCCCATGACAATGATAGCAAAGTAACCAAATAGCCATATCCATGTTCCATGCATTCAATCTCAATGAGGAATTCACACATGCAACCTGTTGTTGAGATTTTGGCGTGTTGGGGTAGCATTGGATGTGCTCTAGCTCCCAAACTTTGTGGAGGGACTAGAGGACATGAGATCTCCAAGACCCAGAAAGCAATTTAGGAAATTCCATCCAGTTTAAGAGATATTTAATTAATTAAAATTTTTAATTAAGAACCCTAAGTCTAACTTAGGAAAATTAAACGACTAAAGTTAATTGAATTAAACATGTGTTGAAAATGACTTAAGTCACACGGATCAAGCATCTACTAATCTTAGCCATCGATTCAAGATTAGATCACGGTCGTTGATGTTTCAACAAGAAAAGTATAAGAAGAGGGCTTGGGGTCAATTGGAGAACACACACACAGTGGCAGAGCACTGAAACTAAGCTAGAATTCTAGGGCGTGATTTGCTAAGAATTCCATAAGTGTTTCAGGTGCAGTGAGGGGTAGTATTGGCTAAAGGGATGGTTTGATCTCAGGCAAAGATTGCAACAAGGGAAGAGAAGCAGTAGACTAAGCAGTGTAGGGGGAGCAGCAGCTACGCAGAGCAGCCATAGCCCAGCAGAGGCAGCACAAAGGCAGCAGGTGGCCAGGAGGGCTGACGCAGCACCATAGAAGGCTAACACGGGCCCTTCCTGAGCAGTGCAGAGGCTGACGCAAGCTAGCAGAGCTGACGCAAAGGGCTTCAGAGCAGCGCGGGGGCTAACGTAGGCTAGCAGAGCTGACGCAAAGGGCTTCAGAGCAGCGTTGGGGTTTCAAAAGACTGAAAAGGGTTGAGTTCTGTAAATCCCATTTGAGGGTGTGAATCAGTCAGTTTTTTTGTCTCCAGAATAGAGGTATAGTTGCAAATTATTTGGTTTCTCCATTGGGTTAGCCAGTTTGGTGCCCAAATTTGTTGTACTTAGATTCTACTTAATAATAAAACCCTCTAGCAGCCAGAAGACCGATTTTCCTACATTGGGTTTTTTCGGGAACAGTTGTCCAGAAAATCCGTGTGTGTCATTTTGTCATTGTGCATGTAGTCAGTTTAGATCTGTATGTGTGTAGGTTGTTAATCTATTTACTTCGATGTTAATGCTAAAAATTCACATTAATAACTTAATGTAAGAAGGAGAAGTAAATCTAAAAATTAACAGTAGGGTTTATGTTTGAGATATTCGAAACTTTTCAAATGGTATTGGAGCGATTGCAGATCTAGCATGGATCTCCAGCAAAAAGACTGAAGAATCTTTGTTGCAGAAAGCAACAGCAGCAATAGTAAACTGGACCAGGGAAGGCTGCACAACAGCAGAAGGAAGCAGAGCCGAGCGGAGGCAAGGGTGACGCAGTCTCCACGCAGACTCACACAGGCTCACGTACTTACTGCGCAGAGGCGGCGCAGAAGCTGCGTTGAGACTGTCTGCTCATGCAGAGGCCAGCTAGGGTGACGCATTCTGAAAGCTGATTTTGGTTCAGAGTGCCGGAAGCTGAGCTGCAGACCTTCAGCAGTTATTGGTGGGGTTAAAATTCTCTCGGTGCAAAATTTAAAGTTGATGAAGAGCAGGAGGAGAACAGCTTCTCAGAAGATTTCCTGCCAAAGAAGTCTGAAGATCGATTAGAGGATCGAAGAGAGCTAATTTGTTTTGTTTGGCAGACTTCCAAGAGAGGGAGTCAGTTGTCAGAGGGAGCAGAGGGTTCCTGTATCGCCAAGGACCCTAGATCTGAGTCTCTAGCATAGAGAGAAGGATTTGTTTCGACACATTTTCTAAGCAGATGGCACCCCATGGACTACGTGATCAAGATAGTTTGGACAACCTGTCCAACTTTACAATCTGGAAGGCCAAAATCTTGGTAGTCATGGAGGCATATGGCTTAAGGGAGCATGTATAGAAATTCCTGGCCACGCCGACCGATGCGAAGCTCCTGGAGAAGCATGAAGAAGCAACGACACACGCCAAGCTCTTCATTATGGACGAGGTCAAAGATCATATGGTCCCACACATAACCGAGAAGGCAATAGCTCATGAGATGTGGGTAGCTCTTACCACACTATATGAAGGAAGATCTACCCAGAAGAAGATGCTTCTGGAGAACCAACTGAGGTTATTCATGATGGCCAAGGGAGAGGAGATCGATCCTTTTCTGTTCAGACTACAATCGATCTGGGATCAGCTGATTGGCTTGGGAGTCAAGGTAGATGACGATGTCATGGTGAGGACTGCTCTCAATGCTGTCGTTGAGGACTGGGAAACTTTTGTCCAAAGTCTCTTGGGCAGAGCTGACCTTCCCAACTAGGACAACATGTGGGCTATCCTCCGACAAGAGGAAATTCGTCGGATGATGAAAGACAGTACAGCACTGGTTCCAGTAGAGTGAAGAAGGAAGAAGAGGAAGATGCAGCGTTGGCATCAAAGAGGCAGCACGGGAGAAAGAAGCAAGATCTGTCGAAGATCAAGTGTTTCCAATGCGGTGAACTAGGACATTTCGCCAGAAATTGTCCTCAGAAGAAAAAGGACTAGGAAGCTTCTAGCTCTAAGGCTGTTGTGGCAGACGATGGCCCTGGAGATGACGTAGCCATGGGCACTCATGAACCACAAAAGTGGGGGGTTCTTGATCTATAAAGAAACTACAGAGTGAAGGCAAGATCCTTGAGTAGCCCAACTCTTGGATCACATACGAGCAACGAGAGCCTTAAGACGGTAGCGGGGCAAATGGAGCAGTGGGTGTAGAGAATCACAGATGGAGCAGAGGCAGATCCGGATGCTGAGAAGGAGCAGCGCAGTGCAGATGCAGCAGCGCACAGCAGGCTTGCTTATGCAGTGCAGAGCAGGCTTGCTTACGCAGTGCAAAACTGCAGCAGCGCAAAGGCTTCAGAAGGACAGCGAAGCACAGCGCAGCAGCACTTAGGAGACTTCAACGCAGAGGAGGTTTTCTTACACAGTGCAGAGCTGTAGTAGTGTAGTAGCCTCTAGATGACAGCACAGAGCAGTAGCCTATGGAGCTTCAATGATGAGGATGCAGCAGCCTATGGAGCTTCAATGATGAGGATGCAGCCCAACTGACTTGTCTGTCAAAGATTGGGCAAGAGTACTTCAGTTGCTTACCCTCAGCAAATGAGTTGGAGTGCAGCAGTTGGCAGCACGATGCAGCAGATTGAGAGGGAGTTGCAGTACGAATGTGGCAGTGACGGTGGCAGCGTCATGGGCAGCAGTACAGGAGAGCAGCAACAGCGCAGTGATGAAGGGCAGCAGGCCAAGCATCAACGCAGAGACCCACACCAGAGATCAGTGCAGAACTTCGAGGTGAAGTATTGTCGCTAGAGCACATTCCTCGCTAAGAGGGACTGTTGAGATTTTGGGGAGTTGTGGTAGCATCAGATGTGCTCTAGCTCCCAAACTTTGTGGAGGGACTAGAGTACATGATATCTCCAAGACCCAGAAAGCGATTTAAGAAATTCCATCTTGTTCAAGAGATATTTAATTAATTAATATTTTTAATTAAGGACCCTAAGTCTAACTTAGGAAAATTAAAAAATTTAATTTAATTAAATTAAACATGTGATGAAAATGACTTACCTCACACGGATCAAGCATCTTCTAGCCTTAGTCGTCAATTCAAGATTAGATCACGGTCATTGATGTTTCAACGAGAAAAGTATACGAAGAGGGCTTGGGGTCAATTGGCGAAAACACACACAGTGGCAGAGCACTAAAACTAAGCTGGAATTCTAGGGCGTGGTTTGCTAAGAATTTCAAAAGTGTTTCAGCTGCAGTGAGGGGTAATATTGGCGAAAGGGATGGTTTTATCCAGGCCAAGAGTGCAACAAGGGCAAAGATGCAGCAGACTGAGCAGCGCAGAGGGAGCAGCAACTACGCAGAGCAGCCAGAGCATAGCAAAGGCAGCAGGAGACCAGGAGGGCTGACGCAATGCCATAGAAGGCTAACGTAGTCGCAGGAGTACTGGCGCTGGCCAACCAGGGCAGCGCAGGGGCAGCGTAACCCAGTTTGGGGTGACGCAGGCCCTTCCTGAGCAGCGCAGGGGCTGATGCAGGCTAGCAGAGCTGACACAGAGGGCTTCAGAGAAGCACTGGGGTTTCTAAAGACTGAAAAGGGATGAGTTCTATAAAACCCGTTTGAGGGTGTGAATCAGTGAGTTTTTCTGTGTCCAGAACAGAGGTATAGCTACATATTATTTGTTTTCTCTGTTGGGTTATTCAGTTTGGTGCCCAGATTTGTTGTACTTAGATTCTACTTAATAATAAAACCCTCCTGCAACTAGAAGACCAGTTTTCCCGCATTGGGTTTTTCCGCGAACAGTGGTCCAAAAAATCCTTGTGTGTCACTTTGTCATTGTGCATGTATTCAGTTTAGATCTGTATGTGTGTAGGTCGTTAATGTATTTACTTCGATGTTAATGCGGAATATTTCACGTTAATAACTTAATGTAAGTAGGAGAAGTAAATCTGAAAATTAACAGTAGGGTTTTTGTTTGAGATATTCAGAAATTTTCGCATGGTATCGGAGCGATTGCAGATCTAGCCTGGATCTCCAGCAAGAAGACTGAAGAACATTTGTTGCAGAAAGCAGTAGAGAAAGCAACAATAGCAGCAGTACACTAGACCAGAGAAGGCAGCGCAACAGCATAAGGAAGTAGAGTCGAGCAGAGGCAAGGTTGACGCAGCCTACACGCAGACTCACACAGCCAACGTACTTACAGCGCAGAAGCTGCGTTGAGACTGTTTGCTCACGCATAGGCCAGCTAGGGTCACACAGTCCAGAAGCTAATTGTTGTTCAGAGTGTCGGAAGCTGAGCTGTAGACCTTCAGCAATTGCTGGTGGGGTTAAAATTATGTCGGTGCAGAATTTAGCCTAAGCTAAGTTGACGAAGAGCGGGAGGAGAACAGCTTCTCAGAAGATTTCCTGCCAAAGAAGTCTGAAGATAGATCAGACGATCGAAGAGATTTAATTCAATTTGTTTGGCAGACTTCCAAGAGAGGGAGATAGTTGTCGGAGGGAGCAGAGGGATCTTGTCTCGCCAAGCACCCTAGATTTGAGTCTCTAGCATAGAGAGCAGGATTCATTTCAACACATTTTCTGAGCAGATGGCACCCCATGGACTACGTGATCAAGATAGGTTGAACAGCCTATCCAACTTTTCAATCTGGAAGGCTAGAATCCTAGTAGTCATGGAGGCATATGGCTTGGGGGAGCATGTAGAGAAAGTCCTGGCCATGTCGATCGATGCGAAGCTCCTGGAGAAGCATGAAGAAGCAACGACACACGCCAAGCGCTTCATTATGGACGAAGTCAAAGATCATGTGGTCCCACAACAGCTCATGAGATGTGGGTAGCTCTAACCACACTATATGAAGGAAGATCCGTCCAGCGGAAGATGCTTCTAGAGAACCAGCTGAGGTTATTCATGATGGCCAAGGAAGAGGAGATCGATCCTTTTCTGTACAGACTACAATAGATTTGGGATCAACTGACTGGCTTGGGAGTTAAGGTAGATGGCGATGTCATTGTGAGGATTGCTCTCAATGCAATCACTGAGGACTGGGATACTTTTGTCCAAAGTCTCTTGGGTAGAGCGAACCTTCCCAAATGGGACAACATGTGGGCTATCCTCTGACAAGAGGAAATCCGTCGAATGACGAAAAGACAGTACAACACTGGTTCGAGTAGAGTGAAGAAGGAAGAAGAGGAATATTCAGCCTTGTCATTAAAGAGGCAGCAAGGGAGAAAGAAGCGAGATTTGTCGAAGATCAAGTGTTTCCAGTGCGGCGAACTTGGACATTTTGCCAGCAATTGTCCTTAAAAGAAAAAGGGCTACGAAGCTTCTAGCTACAAGGCCGTTGTGGCGGACAATGGCTCCGAAGATGACGTAACCATGAGCGCTCATTAGCCACGAAAGTGGGGCGATCTTGATTTGTAGAGGAGATACAGAGCGAAGACAGGATACTTGAGTAGCCCCACTCTAGGATAACATACGAGCTACGGGAACCTTAAGAGGTAGCGAGGCAAGTGGAGCAGTGTGTAGTGAATCACAGATGGAGCAGAGGCATAGCTGGATGCTGAAAAGGAGAAACACAGGGCAGATGCAACAGGAGCAGTGCAGAGGGCCTGATGTGACCTCAGCAGCGCAGAGCAGGCTTGCTTATGCAGTGCAGAGCTGCAGCAGCACAGAGGCTCCAAGAGGACAGTGCAATGCAGAGCAGGCTTGCTTATGCAGTGTAGAGCTGCAGCAGCACAGAGGCTTCAAGAGGACAGCGCAGCGCAGCAGTAGCATAGGAGACTTCAGCGCAGAGGAGGTATGCTTATGCAGTGCACAGCTGCAGCAACGCAACAGCCTGCAAATGACAACACAGAGCACCAACCAATGTAGCTTCAGTGATGAGGATGCAGCCCAACTGACTTGTCTGTCATAGATTGGGCAAGAGTACTTCAACTGCTTATTCTCAGCAAATGAATTGCAGTGCAGCAGTTAGAAGCACGATGCAGCAGATTGAGAGGAAGCTGCAGTACGGATGTGGCACTGGCGGTGGCAGCGTCATGGGCAGCAGTACAGGAGAGCAGCAGCAACGCAGTGATGAATGGCAGCAGGCCAAGCATAAGCGCAGAGACCCACACCAGAGATCAATGTAGAACTTCGAGGGGAAGTATTGTTGCTTAAGCACATTCCTTGCTAAGAGTGAGTGTTGAGATTTTGGGGTGTTGGGGTAGCATCATATGTGCTCTAGCTCCCAAACTTTGTGGAGGGACTAGAGTACATGCGATCTCCAAAACCCAGAAAGCGATTTAATAAATTCCTTCATGTTTAAGAGATATTTAGTTAATTAATATTTTTAATTAAGGACCCTAAGTCTAACTTAGGAAAATTAAAAGATTAAAGTTAGTTAAATTAAACATGTGATGAAAATGACTTAAGTCACACGGATCAAGCATCTTCTAATCTTAGTTGTCGATTCAAGATTAGATCACAGCCATTGATGTTTGAACGAGAAAAGTATAAGAAGAGGGTTTGGGGTGAGTTGGAGAACACACACACAATGGCAGAGCACTGAAACTAAGCTGGAATTCTAGGGCATGGTTTGCAAAGAATTTCAGAAGTGTTTCAGCTGCAGTGAAGGGTAGTATTGGCGAAAGGGATGGTTTGATCCTAGGCCAAGAGTACAAAAAGGGCAGAGAAGCAGCAGACTAAGTAGCGCAGAGGGAGCAGCAGCTATGCACAGCAACCATAGCCCAGTAGAGGCAACAAGAGGCCAGGAGGGTTGACGCAGTGCCATAGAAGGCTGACGCAGTCCCAAGAGGACTGACGTTGGCCAGCCAGGGTAGCGCAGGGGCAGCGTAACCCAGTCTGGGGTGACGCAGGCCCTTCCTGAGGAGCGCAGGGGCTGACGCAGGCTAGTAGAACTGACGGAAAGGGATTCAGAGCAATGCTGGGGTTTCTGAAGACTGAAAAGGGCCGAGTTCTGTAAATCTCGTTTGAGGGTGTGAATTAGTCAGTTTTTCTGTCTCCATAACAGAGATATAGCTGCATATTATTTGTTTTATCTGTCGGGTTAACCAATTTTGTGCCCAGATTTGTTGTTCTTTATGCTACTTAATAATAAAACACTCCAGCAGCCAAGAGACCAATTTTACACATTGGGTTTTTCCATCCTTGTGTGTCACTTTGTCATTGTGCATGTATTCAGTTTAGATCTATATGTATGTATACTATTAATGTATTTACTTCGATGTTAATGTTGAAGATTTCACATTAATAACTTAATGTAAGTAGGAGAAGTAAATCTAAAAATTAACAGTAGGGTTTCTGTTTGAGATATTCAAAAATTTTCACACCTATTACCTGCAATGTTCTTCTGTCGTAAATGTTTTTCTAACCTTCTTTGTTGCCTAGATTTCCTTTACTTGCTTGCTTTTGTCTAAGTGCTCTCTCTCTCTCCAAATCCAAGTGATAATGCCTCAATATCCAAGTGAATCCTAGAATGCTCCAAGAGTAACCAAGAAGCGATGAAGAGTAACTGAGAGTGACTAAGAGAGGCATAGAATGTTCTCCCTCTCCTTTTGTTTCCTTTTCTTTTTCTTTTCCTTCAATTTCCTTCATTTACTCTTGCATGCATATTTTTGTCTCTTCATCTTTCCTTTTCTCCTATTTTCCTTTATTTCTTAAATTAAATTGTCATTTATTGTCTTTTGCCTTTTCCAATGTCAATGCTAATTTTCATAGCCAATAATAAACCACAAGTGACCCCCCAATGTGATGTTTTTCCCCTCATTCAACTTGGAATGTGTGTCCCATGACCCTTGTTGCTATTACAATTTGGTCTAGGAACAATCTCCCAGACATCATTTTTCATAATAGATCGATATTCTTCCATCATAGCTAAATCATTAAACAGGAATTACTGTTGTTTCTAAAAATTATTCCAGTTTATGTAATCTACTTCAGGCAACAGTTGCAATTCATCAATTTTCCTTTCTGTACAATTTAATAGATCATTTCCATACATCTATATTCAAGCAGATACGACCAGAAATCAAAATAAAAGTACGATTTCATGCCATTCAGAAATAAAAGAAAATTCAATATATGCTATAAGGGAAATACCTGACAGTAGGAGAGATGCAGTAGGTGAGTACGGACAGATTATCAAAACAACAATCCTCCCAGCCGATCTAGGATTGTTCCTAGACCCAGAAGATTACTCTTCTGCCCCCGTGCCCAAAATCCCAGAACGATGAAACTCTCCTCTGAAAACTCTGCGTATCCTTCAGTCCAAATGTTCCAAAATATCAGATTTTTCTTCTCCTCCAACTGACCCCCCCTTACTCCCGCACATCCTCCCCCTTATATCTATCTCCCCACCGCCTTTCACTCCCGAAGATCTTTTATTACATTTAAGAGGGTCTGCCACCATTTAAGGCGACCTTATCTTCATTTAAGGGTACATTAATGTCGAGATAAGATTGATTAAATCATTTTTTTTTTTTAAATGAGGAATGGGTGTGATGACTTTTGTTTGTTTATAATATTAATTAATTTGCCTTAATTAACTTATTTTATTATTTGATTGTTTTAACCAAATATAATTGTATCAGTTATCCTACTAGTCACTAAGGTAAGGGTCATTACATACTTCCTCCCTTCAGAAAACTTCGTCCCGAAGTTAGGGCTTCATATACTCAAGGTTTATATTTTTAAGATTGAATTTCGTTTGTATAAGCATGTTTCTTTTTTTTGTAATTTATTTGTTACTTCACATCTCAACCGCCTCTGCAGACTATTCTAAAATCATCCTGTCCTTCCTAATCTCTTCCATTCCCTTCCTATCCGTCCTCTACAGGAATATGACATGGCATCAGTTTTACTGATCCATTCATAGACCTTAAGGATATCAGCGTTGATTATATCAACCTGATATGCTTGTAGGCATCCGGCAGTCATCATCACACGTCTAGGGGAGCGTGACTCGCACAGTCCTCCCATGACTCCAGGTATTGGAGGATAAACCAATGGGTAACACCCCCCACCCCTCCCAATAGAACCAGGGGTCAACACCCTATCATGGAATCACATGGAGTTTCAACGTTCTGGGATTTTGTCATCACGTCTATTGTTTCGATAATCTGTGTTCTGCGAAGCAATCGCTGGTACATAATCTGCAATGTAAACACTTGTACACATATTACAGCATATGCATCTATATTGTTCATAACCAATTGTTACCCATATAACAACCTTTACATATTCAAAATACTTTGATATTTATGATATTAATCCTAGAACTTATAAAAAGAAAATTCGTTTACATAGGTATCAATATGTCCCATAAAATTTCTCATTTCAGACACTGCTTCTGTTTAGTTCACACATGTTCTATTTATGATGCATTGCTTTACCCCTGTCAATTTATATATCAATATATTTCACTTTTCATATTCTTGCAAATGTTAATTTAAATGACATCTCGCACATCGGTGTCCACACACCAGTAAATTCTAAACTAACAGTATATATCTTGTATCAGTAAAGTGAAGTAGCATTCTAGATTTATGGGTATCCATGTACCAGTAAAGTAAAACTCATCTTTTACATAGTATTTCAAAATTTCAAGTGTCAAAATAGAGCAGTCATATACATAAAAAGTTTTCAGTTCTCAAAATTTAGCATACGCTGGGGTAATTCTGGCAAAAAGTCTCAGCGTCCTCCCAAGTCGCTGATCCAGAACTATACTTGTCCCACTGGACTTTTACTTGGTCTATCCGGCGGTTCCTGAGCTGTCGAACCCTACGTTCCAGAATACGTAATGGTTCGACCGTTAGGGTTCCCTCGTCCGATACCTGCAGTTCCTTCCATTGAAGGTCATGAGATTTATCAACAATATAATGTCGTAAGGCAAATACATGAAAGACATTATGAATTTTGTGCAGGTGGGGTGGCAGTGCAAGACGATAAGCGACTGGTCCAACTTTTTCCAGGACTTCAAACGGTCCAATAAACTGGGGGGGTAATTTTGTCCCCCTCCCAAACCGAATGGTGCTCTTATTTGGTCTGATGCGAATGAAAACCTGATCTCCTACCACATAACTTCTATCTGTCCTGTGAGTGTCCGCATAACTTTTCTGTCTATCCTGAGCCTCTTTTAACCGTTGTCTAATCAGTTTTACCTGATCCTCCATCACTTGGATCAAGTCTGGTCTGACGATTATTCGATCTTCTAACCTGTCCCAACTCAACGACGTTTTGCAGGGTTTTCTGTATAAAGCTTCAAATGGCGGCATCCCGATTGAACTATGATAGCTATTGTTGTAAGCAAATTCTACCAAGGGTAAGTACTTTTCCCATCGTGACTATTGGTCCATAACATACATCCTTAGCATATCCTCGAGTACTTGATTTACCCTTTCTGTCTGTCCATCGGTCTCAAGATGATAGGAAGTCCTCAAATTTAACTGAGTTCCCAAGGCCGACTGCATACAATTCCAGAACCTTGATGTGAATCGAGGATCTCTATCAAATATGATTTTCTTAGGTACTCCATGAAATCTGATGATTTCATTTATGAATACCCGAGCTACATCAGCGACTTCATAAGTATCTCTTACTGGGATGAAATGGGCACTTTTTGTTAATCTATCCACTACAACCAGAATGGCATTATGCTTTTGTTGCGTAAGAGGCAGCCCAACGATAAAATCCATAGAAATTATCTCCCATTTGGTCATAGGGACGTCATGAGGTTGTAAGAGACCTGCTGGGTGGCGATGATCAACTTTTACCTGCTGACATTCCAAGCACCTAGCGACAAATTTGACAATGTCGTTTTTCATGCCTGACCAGAAGAAGAGTCTCTTGGTGTCAGCATACATCTTCTTTACCCCGGGATGTGCACAATATACTGCTCGGTGTGCTTCCTTCAAGATGGTGTTTCGGAGATCTCCACTGTCTGGTATATACATCCTTCCGTGAAATCGTAGAATTCCGTCCTCTTCTAAATCATACCCGTCGAACTTAGATTCTGTCGAACGGTTACTTTCGAGTCCCGGCCTCACTTTTAAGTACCAACTATCTCTTACAAGATGTTCAAGCACTTGATTTCTCAAGTTCACCTTGATAGGTACGAGGGAGAATATTCGGGGTCTTCTACTTAAGGCATCTGCTACCACATTCTCCTTCCCTTTGATATATGAAATCGCAAAATCATATTCGCTTAGGAGTTCAGTCCATCGTCTTTGTCTTGCATTTAAGTCTCTCTGGGTGAATAAATACTGCAAACTTTGGTGGTCACTTTTAAGCACAAAGTTTCTCCCCACCAAGTAATGTCTCCACATTTTTAAGGCTAAGACCACCGCAGCTAACTCCAAATCATGCATAGCATAAAGTTCTTCATGTGTTTTTAATTTTCTCGAGGCGTATGCTATCACGCCTCCTTCCTGCATTAGAACGACGCCTAACCCCTGCTTAGATGCGTCGGTACATACAGTAAAGTCTTTATCCATATCCGGCACTCGCAAAATCGGTGCACTAGTCAATAATCGCTTAAGCTCATAAAAAGCTTTATCACATTCCTCAGTCCATTCATACTTGACGCCCTTACGCTGAAGGTTTGTGATTGGTTTCGCAATTTTGGAGAATCCCTCCACAAATCTTCGGTAGTAACCTGCTAAACCCATAAAACTACGCACTTCATGTGCATTCTTAGGTATCGGCCACTCTCTGATTGTATTTACCTTTTCAGGATCTACAGAGATTCCTTCGCCTGATATGATATGACCTAAGTAATGGATTTCTTTCTGGAAGAAAGCGCATTTGGATAATTTTCCATATAACTTGTGCTCTCTGAGACAAGATAACACTATCCGAAGATGCTCTTCATGCTCCTTTTCATTCTTAGAGTAAATGAGGATATTAAACTTGTACAAATTTGTCGAGATATTTGCGGAGAACGCTATTCATAAGGTTCATGAAGACTGCAAGTGCATTGGTCAACCCAAATGGCACCACGATGAATTCATAATGCCCGAAGCGAGTTCGGAATGCAGTCTTAGAAACGTCGCTCTCGCTAATCCTGAGTTGATGATAACCTGATCGCAGATCGATCTTTGAAAATACTGTAGCTCCTTTCATTTGATCGAAAAGGTCATCAATGCGGGGCATTGGATACCTATTCTTTACAGTGGCTCGGTTTAAATCTCTATAGTCCACGCACAGTCGTAATGAACCATCTTTCTTCTTGACAAAGATTACTGGAGCACCCCATGGTGAAACACTGGGTCGAATGTGCCCTACATCTAATAGTTCTTTTAGCTGTATTTGCAACTCTTGAAGTTCCGGGGCAGTCATTCGGTAAGGAGTTTTGGATATAGGTTCCGTACCAGGTTTCAACTCAATGGTGAGGTCTAGTTCTCTCTGTGGAGGTAGTCTAGGTAGTTCTTTCGGAAAGACATCCGGAAATTCTGATAAAATCGGATATTGATCTAAGGAAGGCCCTTTTTCTTTGCCTACCTCTTGAATTGCATATACCTGACAACCTTTCCTTAAACACCGTTTCATTTGCATCGCAGAGATGAAACGCAAAGATACTTTTCTTTTAATACCTTGAATTTGGATTGTCTCACCCATATCATTTACGCAAAGTATTGTTTTCCTGGAACAATCTACCCATGCTCGATGAGATTCTAACCAATCCATTCCTATCACCAGGTCGTAAGTACCTAGGGTTGTGACATATACTTTTAGTTTGGTCACACAGGCTCCTAGATCAACTTTGCAATCCTCCACACTTAATTCTACCGATTGAAGGTCTCCTGAAGCCATTTCTACCTGTCTAAAATCGTCTTGTTTGCAGGCTGCCAACCCACATTTAGTCAATGCATATGGTGAAATAAAACTATCAGTAGCTCCAGTGTCAAACAAGATTTTGAATTTTATCCCGTTGATTGTACCTGTAGATTCCACTACCGTGGATTGATGCGCGGCTTGGTTG
This sequence comes from Pinus albicaulis, assembly GCA_034641835.2. Lineage (NCBI taxonomy): Eukaryota > Viridiplantae > Streptophyta > Pinopsida > Pinales > Pinaceae > Pinus > Pinus albicaulis. Next base: position 786,062,812 of record CM076575.1, on the reverse strand, counting down.
TTGTTGACGACAGCATGGATTCTGTGATCGCTTTGAGCATCTGATGACGGCTCTTTTCCTATTCGCCGCGAGTTCTCTGGTTCTTTTCCTGTTCGCCGCGAGTTCTCCGGACAATCTCGTCGAAGATGGGGTCCTCCACATCCCCAACAGTCCACTCGGGTTGGTCCTCTTTCGTTTGACTGAGAAATCCCCGACCAAGAACTCTGTCCCCTGGTGCTGCTTCCTCTCCCATTCCTTCCCCGATTACCCGTTCCCCGAGACCTCCACGCACTGTTGTTTGAAGACCCGGAAGTTATTGCGTTTATGGTCCTGGGAGCTCCTGCCCCCGCTCCTCTTGGGGTAAACCTGTTACCATAAGGAGGTGGTCTCGAGTTATTTCCTTGGAAGAAATTTCGGGGAGTCTTTCCTGTAAATGCCTGCGGTATTGATTCAGCTGGCCTGAAATCCCTTTTAATTCCCAAATGCTCTTCTGCATAACGAGCACATTCCACTGCCTCCGCCACCGTTGGTGGCTTCCACATTCTTACCATGGCTCTGATACCAAATGTAATAACCTGGATATTGGATTTCTAAATTCTTCTCAATTCTTCAATTAGTTTCAGACAGTTTCAGAGCTTAACTAAATCATTTAACAGGAATTACTGTTGTTTCTAAAATTATTCCCAGTTTATGTAATCTAATTCAGGCAACAGTTGCAATTCCTCAACTTTCCCTTTTGTACAGTTTAAGAGATCATTTTCATATATATA